>JARHVA010000216.1:3405000-4800000 GCA_037957365.1 Torreya grandis
TTGCTTAAAAGGTGATATTTGAATTGAATTTGTCCTTATCATAATTTCTCCAAATCCTCATGAGGCTTAAAAAATAAAGAGGTTTCACATGTACCCAATGGTCCTAGAGGTCTCAGAGTTACCACAGCCCTAGAATGTTTGATGAATGAGGATGCACCACATGTACCCAACAATCATAGAAGTATCAAAGATAAAAGAGGCATGAGAAGCCCATTGAATAAGGAGGTTGAAAATTCACCTAATGGTCCTAAAGGTGTTGGAGTTGTTATATCCCTAATGAATTAGGAGGCACCACATGTACCCAACCATCTCAGAGGTGTCAAATCTATTAGAGCCTTGGGAGGTCTGATGAATGAGGAGGCACCACATGCACCTAATGTTCATAGAGGCATAAAAGCTATTAGATACTTGGGAGGCCTAATAAATGAGTAGGTACCAACTGTACCCATTGGTACCAAAGGTGTCAAATCTATTATATCCCTAAGAGGCTCAATGATTGAGGAGGAACCATGTGTATGCAATAGTCTTAGAGGTGTCATAGATATCAAAACACTAGGATGCCCAATGAATAATGAGGCACCACAAGAACCAAATGGTCTTAGAAGAATCAAGGATTTTAGAACCCTAGGATCCCAAAGAATGAGGAGTTTACACATTTACCTAGTAGTCCAATATGTGTTAGAGTTATTAGAGCCCTGAGAGACCTAAAAAATGAGAGGTGTCATGTGTACCTAGTGGTCCTATAGGTTTAAAATATATTATAGCCCCTATAATATTGACCAATTATAGATGTTCCATATGCACATATATACACTCATGTGGTAGGATGTCCTAAATCCCCTCAAAAAATTAAAAATAAAGTATGGATTAAGATATGTGATTCAATAATAAAATTCCATGTAGGTCTATTGACACAAAGTGTTTTGTGTTTCACCTAATCAAAATAATACTTGGCGAGCCTAAAAGTTTAAGAGTAACATGTGGTTAAGCCTAAAAATGTTCATAGTGTAATGAGGGATAAGTATAGATGCATGCCTACCATGCTACTTGCATTTATTAACCCAACTAGGGGATATTATGATATGATAACTGGAGGGGTCTAAATACACAAAATATTTTAAAACTTTATCAATTAATGATGATTTCTATCTTGAAAAAACCCATTGATACTCAATTTCTCTAAGTTCATTCTTTAAAAGGTGAACTAGGAAATGGGTGGTTAGACCATTGGTGCTTCAAAATATTGTTATTCCCTATACCACCACTTAAAACCAACACAAACCTCCCCTATACATTTTTTTAATATTTTACACATCCATTACATCATCCTCTAATAAATTCACCACCTCAAATATCCCATACCTAAGTCAAAACTTTTTTTTTCATCCACTAAACATAATCAAATGGTTTGACCCTATTCTAGAAAATGAGAATGTTACAGGACTAAGTTGGTCTAGTTGACTTAGTCTTAGATCTAGCTACTTTATTTTCTAAACAACTAGGTTGATTGGGATGACTATGTCAACTATAACTTTGGAAGGGTTTATGGTTATATATGGATATATAAAAACATTCTTCATGCCATTCATGAGAGAGATCAAGATAATCATTCATTTGCACTTATTTAGAATCTGCTCTTCCACCATTCTACTTGAGGAGTCATTATTTAGGATTTACACTTGGAGAGAAGAATCTTATCTTGTGAAAATGTCTTAGATGCATAGGAGAAGTACTATATCCTATATATGAGCTATCTTTATGATCCTTATACACCATAATAACCTATTACAAAACACTATTAACAAAGGGAGATATTGAGCCTCGATGGGTTCATCATCAAGGTAAGTATTCTTAACTCTGATTCCTCTATTTTGGTAGATAGAAGTGGCATAAGTAATTGATTTTGAATATATTTCTCTCTCCATGAATTAGGATTTATATATTAACTTGAGTATAGTTCATCTTTGCTTGTTTACTTTTTATGTTTATTATCCCCCATTTGTGTCACAAGCTTTGGTGAGCACTATATTAGATTTATTTTATTTTTTCCATTTACTTTGTTAGAAACCATAAGACCTAGCTAGGGTTATTTTATGGTATTGATCGACAAGAAACTTTAGAGCCCTATCTAATTATATTATGTGATAACATAACCCTTAGTTAGGTTTAGCATATCTATATTGATCAAGACCTTGATTATCTAAATATACTAACAAGTGGAAGGGCTAGTGTGATTTATCTTCTCCAAGATAGGATTAATTTGTAGTTTAGATTCACTTTCCCTTGCATACATTCTGGTGAACCCAACATGAAACTAGCCTTTGTAGGTTTTCATTTATTTTATATTTTTTTTTTACATCACTAGATCAAATCTATTGACCCAATCTAACATTATGTGCACATGTTTAACACATAGTTGATCTAATCAATTATATTTTGTTTTGTATAAGTCATATTCAACCACAGGTAACTAGATCGATCTATTCAACTTAGTTCACTTTTTCATATATATGTTTTTAGAATCAATCAAATTTGTTAGCATGTTAAAAATCTTCATCTAGATGGCACAATATAAAAATAACAAATTCAACATCTTCAAAATCATCAAGTTCATTCTCATGAGATCTATAATTTACTTTCTCCTTTATAGTCCTTTTTTCATGGTTTTTAGTCTCTAAAACTATAACCATATAACCAACTCAGTCAAATGGATTGACTTAGTTATGTAGTTATTTATTACCCAAGAAATCAATTAACTCATTTGACTATGTTTCTTTGGCCTTTTATTCAATAGACATAATTGACCCAACCCATTCTGTTATGTACTATTTTCATAATCAATCAACCTAGTCAACCTTATATTCTTCAAGAAAAATAGTTAACTCATATTGCTAATAACTAACTGATCTTTGATTTTGGTGCTTACTTTTTTAGATTATCACACATAGACTAAATAATGTTGAGCATGTTATTTATATGCATTGATTGTCATTGATGTCAAGTTGATCTAAGTACATAATGAAGTAATGAAAAAGTAATAGGTTATAAGTGGATTTGAGAGTGCATATCATGTGAGTAGGTCTTTGGGATGATAGAGAATATTATTGATGTTATATTCCTATTTTAAAGGTCATATGAGGTGTTATAAGTGATTAAAATTCTTGTGGAAATGAAATTAATTCATTAGAGTAGTCATATGAATGTCTAGGTTCTCCTAGTCATCCTAGAAAATGAGGTTGAGTGAATAGATTGATGATGTCAACATTTACACGTGGTAGTATTAGAAAGAGTTGGTCACATGGGTCTGATAATTTTTGTGCCAAGATATTTTGTTCTAAGTTTTAAGTTATGAGGTTGTGTATAGAAAAAGATATCTAGGTAAAAAGTTGTCCTTCCAAGTAGATTGTAGTATTTCTCATACTTATCCAAATTTTAAAAATTGAGTGACCTTTATACAAAGATTCCAAGAGCCATAATCTAGATAGATTAGATTAATCATTCAGATTAAGGATTAATGACATGCAAGTGATTATGTAGATGGAGATATAATATAAATCATTAGGTCAATAAGTAAAAATATCTTGAGATTATATGTGGGACTACCAAGTGGTGTAAGCATGTTTTGGAGACTAATAATAAGGGACACATAAGGCACACTAGACTGCCAAGTGTCATAATCTCAGAAACATTAATCAAAGATCAATGATGAATAATTAAAATTAAAAATTAAGAGAATCCAAAGGATATAGATGGAGTGTATTTGATCAAGTTTCCAAGGGGCATGAGATGAAGACATGTGACTGACATTTTTACATTACACAATGATAATTGGAATTTAAATTAACAAAGGAAAACCAATCTCTATTGTTTGAGATATAACATTTGATGTATGAAGAATTTGATAGTGGTATAAAAATAAAATTTGTAAAGGACTCTAAGGTGAATATAGAAAATTTGGTTAGAAGGTTTGAATATCCATATAATTACATTTTTTAGCTCCAAATTTTACTATGTGTTTGACTATCTTCTGCAAGTGACCCAAGAAGGATGTTTGAGTTTGTATTCTTTAGTTTTAGATGTTTCAAGGTGAATTAACTATTGGATAATGTTTTATAATCCATGAGGATAATATTTGAATATTTTTTAGGTTTTACCAATCCATTTTTAGTATGAAAAAATGCTTAAAAGTTGACTACTTATTCATTCATGGTGTTCTTGTGTACAAGACTAATGTTTGAGTAGATTTTGCATATACAAAGGAGTATAGTGATGGATGTATTCACTTAAATGTTTCTTAGGAGTCATTTAGAGTGAACTTATGAATTTATAAGTGTTCTTGTGTTTCTAATTTGCTTAATGAAGTGCTAAATAGGTGAATAGGTCTCCATAATACCTATAAGGGCTACTAAGGGCTAATTGAAAGGTGTAGCTACTTAAAGGTAACCCATGGCTGATATGACTGACCTATGAGTGTGTTATTGAGATATGTATTAGTTTGATAGAATAATTAAGTTTTAAGGAAAGTATAATGGCTGAGAAAGAAGATGATATTCATGAAGGCTCTATAAAGAGTGAAATCAAAGGTGATGGTTTTAAGAGTTGATAATTAAAATAGAAAGTTGTGAAGGAAAGGAATAAGAGAGTGTGTGTGTGAAAATTGGATGGATTGAAGATAAAATAAGGTTGAGGATTGTGTATGTCTTATACGTCATAATTATGATGTCATAATATTGTACTTGTAGGATTGAAGATTGAGGATGAGAAAAGAGGTCTAGGGTAATCCAAAAGGGTGTTTTGGATGAATTGCTTATATATGCAAGTTTGAGAGAGTGTGAAGGGTTAAAATAGAGGTTCCAGACATTTTTTTTTCCATTATATTGAAAGGAAATCAGATTTTTGAAGCTATTGATTTCATAGGTGTTGTGTGGGTACTCAACATCTAGAATAAGTTGGTGCTTATTCATGCTTAGGGGTGGGTGTTCCTTGTGAAGTGGATGCTTCACTAAAAGGTCTCATGTTTTTTTATCATTTTATAAGACAAGTAGTCCATGTGTTTGTAGGATTGAAAGTGGGTTTTATTCCCCATGAGGGTTTTCCAAATGATTCATGTGTTGTGTGTTTGATCTTGCATCATCTTTCTTGTTCATTATTATGAATGAATTGTATGATTTTGTGAATCTTGTGGTGATTAATTAAGGGTTTGAAAGGATTGGAATTAAAGTTTGGATTATCTTGTATCACTGATTTACACCCCCTATCTTAGTGATTGTACCTATAAATATTAGTATCAGAGCCACACCTTATTTATAAATTTAACCACTTGAAGGTGATCCAAGGTATAATATGGCAAGTCAACATATGAAGGTTTTATCTACAAATAAATCACCACTATTCAATGTGTCTAATTATGATTTTTGGAGTGTAAGAATGAGTACATACATCATATCTCTAGGGTTTGATATTTGTAAATCTATTATATATGGTTATACTACACCAAATACTCCTCCAAATAATGCAACTAATAAGAAGCTAAATGAAAAAAATTCAAAGATAATGAATGCCATCATTTGTGGTCTCTTAAAAACTAAGTTCAACAAGGCTATCCATTATAAGTCTATCAAGGAAATTTGGGTCAAATTACAAACTATCTATGAAGGATATTCAAAAGTTAAGTTGGCTAAATTATAGACTTATCAAAGGTAATTTGAGAGACTCAAAATGAAAGAAGAAGACACTATTGCATCCTATCTTATAAGGGTTGATGAGATAGTAAACATGATCAGAGGTATTAGAGAGAAGATTGAAGAATTTACTGTAGTTCAAAAGGTATTAAGGTCTCTCACTCTCAAATTTGATTCAAAAGTATCTGTTGTAGAATAAAGTCATGATCTTACGCAGATGAAGATGGATGAAATACATGGGATCCTTACTACCTATGAGATGAGATTCAATGAGGATAGACCTTCTAAGAAGGAAATAACCTTCAAGGTGATCAAGGAGACAAAATATAGAAAGAAAAAGTTAAGTCTTGAAGACTTTGACCTTAATGAAGATCAACTTGAAACCTTGATTTCAAAGAAATTGAATGTAGGATCAAGTAAGTATGAAGGGAAACTTTATTTTAAATGTTTTTCATGTGGTAAAGTTGGTCATTTTATAACTAGATGCCTAGATAGAGGCAATTCTAAACATAAAGAAGCTCATAAGGAATCTTATGAGGATGAACACAAGAAATCTAAGTGTCCTAGAAAGTATAAAAAGTTTTTCAATAAGAGAAATGGAAATGAGTCATAAAAAGGTAGTAAGAGCCTTTACCATGAAGAAGGTAGTAACTCATCTATAGAAGAAGAAGAAAACACATCAGATAGTGATGATTCATTTCATACTAAGGAAAAGGAGACGTTGTTCATGGCTCCTAGTGATGATGAAGGTGAATGTTCTTTAAGCAAAGATTTCTTTGGAGGAGATAACTCAGAGGAAGAAGATGAGAAAGTCACTCTTGAAGACAAATATCTAAATGTTGTGGAAGAAATGAAGCTAATACAAGGAAAGAATAGAAAATAAGCTTCCTTGATAAAATCCTATGAGGAGAAAATTGACCTTTTTTAAGGAAGGTTGAGTAATGAAGTCAATGATCCTAAAGAAATCACTCAATAACATGAAACCTAGGTTTGTATTCTTTATGAAGAGGTAAGGAGTAAGGATGAAGAATGTATCATCTATCAATTAGAGATGGAATATTCGTATATGAAACTAAATCAAGCTAAGAATTCATAAGTATCTCTAAAAGATATGATCTCATGACAAACAAAGATGCAACTGATGATTCAAATAATAAAGAAACTAAAGTATATAATAAGGTTGAATTGATAAATGCTCTTGAAGATCTTAAGATTGAGAAGAAAAAGAAGTTGATGTCACAAATCAAGAACTATGAGGATTAATTCACTATGTTTGAGGCAAGAATAAATGATGACACTTGGGAATATGAAGATAGAGTCAAGCATCTCAATACTCAATTGAAAACTATGTTTACAAGCCTAAAAACTAAAGAAAATTAATGATCCAAGTATATGATTGAAATTGATTCTTTGAAGGTTGAGTTGGAGAAAACATATATTAAGTTAAGGTCCATTATGAAGTTTGAAAAGAGTGTTAATGATCTTGACAACATTCTGAGTAGTCAAATATCTGCAAGTGATAGATCTGGTCTAGGTTTCAAAGAAGAACAAAAGGTTGAAACTCAAAACAAAGAAAAGGCTAACATGAACAAGTAGAATCAAAACTTAAAGGTCAATGATAAATAAATGAATGATGGTGATAATAGATTAAAAACTAATCCTATCAAAAAACCAAATGATATGAGGTATGTAAATTTTAATGGTCAATGTTACTCCTACAATCAATTTGGTTATAGGTCAAGAGAGTGTAAAAGAAATGAATTTTTTTAAAACTATGATATGAATCATCAGTCAAGTGGTGTAAGTGAAGTTGAATGATACAAATTCTATGACATGGGGTACATTACAAGATCTTGTCCTAATAAAGTAAGAAACAATGAGTTTTTATTAATAAGTATGGGTTGCTACAAGTGTCAAGAGAGACATCACATAACAAGGTTCTATAGGAATGGTTAGTCTATTAATTCAAATAAAATCAATCCTAACACGAAGAAAATAATATATAATGAATAGAGACCCAAGGAGGTGAATGGTTTTTTTATCATGACAAAACATGAAACAAGTCTAAGAATAAAAGAACAAGCCTTATCTATCTAAATGGACAAGAAGATCAAGCAGGACTCTGAGTTAAAAATAAAATGTGAAGTTAAGGACTCATTCAAAGTTAATTTGATGATGAGGCAACACTGAGAGTCAAGTAAGAGCATGGAGATGTGGGAATCTCTTGATTTTCAAGACTATTAGTCTCTTATGACTAATGGGTGTCTCTATCTATTGTTCTTAGGAGACATCTGTCATATGTAAAAGTAAGTGTGTGTGGTCTAGGTGATGAACTAAATGCTATTATTAGTATAAGAGGGGGAGAAACAAGTTCATAAGCTTGCTCCAATGGTTGGTGATGAAAAGTTTCAAGAAACCCATTCATGGACATTGGTTCTAAAAGCAAAATATAGTTGAATTTTGATGATTGGTTTGATAGGTCAAATCATAAAGTATGAAGGTAAGTTTGTTTTGAGAGTGGCTTGAACATATATTAGAGATCATGGTGTTGTCTTATGAGAGGAAATTTGAAGGTAATCATGAAAATTTGTCATGGTTGGAGATGGTCTGAAGATGCTCAAGAGGAGCCTAAATCTTAGATGATTTGGAGGGAGTCTTCTTAATCTTTTCATGGTGATTTCAAGCAGTTTTTGGTGTTCATGTCTGTTTTGGCTTCATAGAGCTATGTATGGTCAAGAAGAGTGTTGTGTTTGAAGAATGTTTGAGAAGATCAAGGTAAGAAGTGGTATGAATAGTGTTAGGGGTAAGTTTTTATCATCTCTCTAAGGTGGTACTTTCCTATTATTGGACCTTTAAGTCTTTTTAGGTCCTCGGGATTAAATGGTGCCCACTTTGTCATTATGTCAAAGGGGGAGCATATGTGGGATGTTTCAAATCCAAGGAGCTTGTATGGTTGAGTATGGTTTTAGAAAAGGTTATATGAGAAGATCATGATGTTAGGGAGAGATTTCTAATATCTATGAGTAGTTTTTTAGGTCCAAGGATCAAGTTGGAAAATTGAGGAAGAGACCCTTTATCATTAATGTCAAAGGGGAAGAAATTTCAGAATGAAAATGTTATTCACTTTGGGAGAGAGCATTCTGAAAAGGATTTGCTATCAATGAAAAAGGGGGAGATTATTGAAATTTTATTGATATGCATTAATTTTCATTGATGTCAAGGTGATTTAAGTACATAATGCATTAATGACAAATTAATAGGTTCCAAGTGGATTTGAGAGTGCATATCATGTGAGCAAGTCTTTGGTATGATAAAGAATGTTGTTGATGTTATGATCCTATTTCAGAGGTCATATGAGGTGTTATGAGTAATTGGAGTGATTATGTAAGTGAAAATAATTCATTATGTTAGTCATATGATTGTCTAGGTTCTCCTAGTCATCTTGGCAAATTAGGTTCAGCGAGAAGATTGATGATGTCAACATTCACACATGTGGTAGTGTCAGAAAGAGTTGGTCATATGGATCTAATTAGTTTTATACCAAGATCTTATGGTCCAAGTTTTAGGTCATGAAGTTGTTTATATGAAAATATATAAAGGTGAAAAGTTGGACTTCTAGGTAGATTACAGTTTTTCCCATACTTAGCCAAATTTACAATATTGAGTGACCTTTATACAAGTTTGCCAAGTATCATAATATAGCTCATTCAGATCAAGGATTAATAAAACATGGGTGATCATGAAGATGGATATATAATGTAAAGGATGATTTCAATATGTCAAAGGATCTTGAGAATGCATGTAGTATTGTCAAGTGGCATAAGCATGTTTTGAAGACTAATAGTAGGGGACACAGAAGGCATGCAGGACTGCCAAAGTGTCACAATCTTGGAAGCATAAATCAAAGATAGATAGAGATTGAAATTAAATATTAGATCAAATAAGATTATTTGATCAAGTTTCCAAGGGGCATGAGATGAAGACATGTGTCTAACATTTTTGCATTACATAGTGATAATTGGAATTTAAATTAACAAAGGGAAACTAGTCTGTATTATTTGACCTATAATGTTTGATGTATGATGAATTTGATAGTGGTATAAAAATAAAATTTGTAAATGAATCCAAGGTTCATCCATAAAATTTGTTTGTAAGGTTTTAATGTCTATATAATTATAGTTTTTGATCTCCAAATATAACTATGTGTTTGACCATCTTCTACAAATGACTCGAGAAGGATGTTTGAGTTTGTATTGATAAGTTTTCAATGTTTAAAGGTGAATTAAATATTTTATAATGTTGTGTAATACATGAGGATAATATATGTGTATTTTTTATGTTTTACCAATCCATTTTTAGTATTAATAAATGCTTAGAAGTTGATTGTTTGTTTGTTCATGGTGTTCTTATGTACAAGACTAATGTTTGAGCAAAATTTGCATATACAGAGGAGTGTGTGATGGATGTAATCATGTGAAGGCATATTAAGAGTCATGTAGAGTGAACTTATGTATTTTCAAGTGGTATTGTGTTTCTAATTCTCTCATTGAAGTGATAAAGAGGTGAATAGGTCTCCATGAGACCTACAAGGGCTACTCAGGTCTAATTGAAAGGTATAACTACTTAAAGATGACCCATGGATGCTAGGGATGACATATGAGGGTGGAATTGAGATATTTATTAGTTTAATACAAGTTTTAATGGTTATGTGAAGTCTAATGGCCAACGAAGAAGATGATATTCATGAAGGCTCTATAAATAGTGAAATCAAAGGTGATGATTTCAAGAGTTGATAAGTGGAATAAAGAGTTATGAAGCAAAGGAAAAAGAGAGAGAGTGTGCCAAGTGGATGGATTGAAGATTAGAGTAGGTTGAGGATTGTGTGTATAACATATAATCTATAATTCTAATTTCATGATAGTGTGCTTTTAGGAATGAATATTGAGGATGAACGAAGACGTCTAAAGTGATCCAAAGGGTGTTTTGGATGCATTGATTGTGTATGAAAGTTTGACAAAGTGTGAAGGGTTGAAAGAGAGGTGTTAAATATTATTTCTCCATAATATTAAAAGGCAATCAGATTTATGAAACTATTGATTACATAAGTTTTTCTGTGGGTGCTCAACATCTAGAATAAGTTGGTGCTTGTTCATGTTTAAGGGTGGGTGCTCCTTGTGAAGTGGGTGCTTCACTAAAAGGTCTCATGTTTTTGATAATTTTATAAGACAATTAATCCATGTGTTTTTAGGATTGAGAGTGGGTTTTATTCCCCATGAGGGTTTCCCACATAATTCAAGTGTTGTGTGCTTGATCTTGCATCATCTTTATTATTTATTGTTATGAATGACTTGTATACTTTATGAATGCTTGTGGTGATTAATTAAGGTTTTGAAAGGATTGGAATTGAATTTTAGATTATCTTGTAACACTAATTCACCTCCCCCCTCTCAATGATTGTAAATCTAAAAAATAAGAAGGGTTAATTTATTGATTTAGTTATACTACTTTTTATTTTAATCACATACTT
The DNA here is from genome assembly GCA_037957365.1 of Torreya grandis. Lineage (NCBI taxonomy): Eukaryota > Viridiplantae > Streptophyta > Pinopsida > Cupressales > Taxaceae > Torreya > Torreya grandis. The sequence continues at coordinate 3,416,209 of JARHVA010000216.1, forward strand.
CCAAACTACATAATATCAAAAAACATTAAAAAAATTCTACCCAAGGTCTACCTAATTGGATTTCATTACCAAGGGGGAATCTAACTAGTTTTTTTGGTTGACTATAAATACCTAGTTGATGGTAAATAGTGGTAAATCACTTGACACCCTTATCTCTATGAGATTGTGAAGTGAGAGGGTAGGACCCAATACCAAGCTAGTACCATCACAAATACATATCCCTTTCAACCTTAACAACCTAAAATCATATTTAGATTAAATTTCTAGTTCCCTTATAAAGCCAACACCCAATCACATTCATTTCTAAAAATATAATTTAAAACATTCAAAAATATTACATAGATTAACATTTATATTTTTTCTACTTGATCTTTGATAATTGTTTATAAATTGCAAAAAAAATATTAGGTAGTGTTGGTATAAGGTTTGTGTTGTGTGCCACAACTAGATCGACCAATTTGACCTAGTTATATGTGTGTTTATTTCATGTTTCCTATAAAATAACACTAGATCATCTAGAGTCATAACTGTTAAAACCTATCTTTATCCTCATAATACATTCGATCCACATGACTGTGTCTACTAAAAATTTTCTCTCTATAAAACATAGTCATCCTATCTAACCTAGTCTCTCAGAAGCTAGTTAGTTTGCCTTTCTACACAACATAGTCATTTTATTCAACCTAGTCTCTCACATGTTGGTCTTCAGTACTTCCCCACATAACATAGTCGACCCACTTGATTGTGTGATTTCCTAGTTTTTTATACTAATTTTTATTCTAAACTCAAATGACTTGATCAACTCTATACCTCTTGGCCAGTTTAATTATTTATTCTAAGATCCTGCTTAGTTGATCTTGTTTTGTGTTTAGCTGAATTTGCTCCTATATTTCACCTTTTATTTTTGGTCTTCAATCCTCATTTCAAGCATCATGAAATCAATTATTAGAATCATTTGGATAACCTTAATCCATTTCAACAATACATGGGGTATTATTTCCTTCCTATCTTTATTACCCAAGAGGATACTCACTTTTTGTGCAACTTCTCTCACCCTTTATCTTTGGACTAAAATATGGTCCAAATTACCTCAAATGATGACATTGATGGATTAGATCCATTTCACACTTCTCTCTCAAAATCACCTTATTACACTAGAGGGGTAATTAACACGAGTTTAACCAATAACCCTATTAGAAATATTTTAAACACCAATAACCCACCACCTAGAAATACTCCAACCAATAAACCATCCTCTAATACCAATTTAGGGAATGCTCCTCCTACCAATCTTAAAAATCCACCTTTAATCACTAATAGTATATTTATGGTGAGGTGGATGAGTTGAGACTCATCTATCCTCAACTCAGTTTATCCAATATGGTATCCAATCCACCAATTGATACCACTCAAATTATTACACAAATAGTTCAACAAATGAATATTATGCAAACATATTATACTTATCAAATGATGTAAATGAAACATCATTTATTAAACATGGCTAATCAACCTCTTATTCTCCTATCTCAAAATTTAAAAAATTGTCCCTTCACCTCTTAGAGATGTCATCATAAATATCATTCCCCAACCCCCTATGCACAACAAAATGATCCAAAATATTCAAAATAAGTCTTTATCTACCTTCATTATTTCTATTGATATTTGAAATATCTCTCCAGCTATTAAATATGATGGGACTAAATACCCTATACCTTTCCTTAAAACATTTGGTAATATTTACAATGAGTTAATTTAAACAAATAACTTTGATACTACCAACATTCTAGTCAAAACATTCATAAGAGATGTATTATAATGGTATAATAAACTCCCTCAACAATCCATATAGTAACTCAAATATTTATTCAATCCTATAGTAAAATAATTTCAACATAATGACCTTCCTAAATATTGTCTTCTCTATTCTATTAATGCTAAACAATCCCCTTTTGAATCATCTCATGATTTCTTTAAATGATGAAAATATTTGGCTCATAAATATAATCATAACATGACTGATGATAACTTATTTAAACTATTTATAACAACCTTAACACCTTCCCTTCAATACAAGATTCAAACTTTTTATCCCCAAACTCTAAAAGATAAAATTGAACAAGCTAAAAGACAAGACTTTCTTATGAAACAATTTGAGTCCAACCTAAAAATCATCAAGGGATCTCTCTAAAAATTGACTAATGCAATCACTAAAAATCCTCCTCAAACAAAAATAGGAGTAGTCAAAGTGGATAACCCCAAAGATTCCTATCCACATATCACTTCAGACTTTGGGGCATCTTGTGATTCCCATCCTTACATCCAATTACCCATCAAGTTATCTTACAATGCCCACTCTTATTATACATTGCATAATAAAAAATAAATTCAACTTAAAGAAACCTTCTAAGACACATAGGATCATATTTCACATTCTCATATTGGATATATATGTTAACACATATTTTTCTTGTTATGTTCATCTCATGTTTCTTTATTTTTGTGCACTTTATTTCATTTAGTTTCATTTTACGATCACCATTATTTCCTTTGGGTTGTTTGGATTTATTTCACTTTGTAATTTGTAAGTTGCATTGTAATACCCTGGATATGACCCAGTTATCCTCATGAATAACTTTTTATTTCATACATCGATATTTCATGCTTTTTCTCTTTTAATTACCAGTTCATTATTTTACAAGGTTTTTTTTCATTTTATTATTTATTTTATGAGTTGTAGTTTAATACCATGGATAGACTAGGCATTCCTCATAGATACCATTTTTCACTTTTTTTACCCACTTGGGTTTCTATTTTATGTGTTGTATTGTAAGACCATGGATATGACTAGGCTCTCCTCATAAAATCTACATATTCTTTCAAACCTTTTTGAAAATTAAGTATTATTTTTAGAATGTTCACAAATGGTTACAAGTTTGTGACTCCATATTCTTAGCCTCAATTTTTATTTATTTTTTAGATAAGATTTTTACAAAAATTATGTTAGCATGTTTACCTACACTTACATACATTTCCATGATAAAGAATCATATTTATCTATCACTGTACCCCTTTTCACATTGTCACATTTTTGGTGATTTGAAGTAATTCAAATTGTTTCATGTTCATTTCCCCTAAATTTCCCTTCCTTTCATTCCACTTTGGATAAAACAAGGGCAAAGTCAAGATATCACTTTTATTTCACATGAATTAATGAAACTCTTACACACCATGCTCTCTAAATTCTCTTTTTTAGTAACCAAGTCTAAAGGTTTCAAATGATAATCATTTTTAGCACCCATATTTGGTTCTTTAAATCTGTATGGAGGAAGAATATAAAAAGTTATCAAAATTTAAAATCTAAATCATTTAAACCAAAAGGAAATAATCAAAACTTAATATGTAAATCTAAAATTCAACATCACATCAAAATACATGATTTATATAACATCTCCTATCTCCAATCGAAGATCAAACTCCATAATTGGCCTCATAATAGAGTCAATGTCCATTAGGGTCTGGTGGGCTAGTAGATTAGGATATGAGAATTCAAAATAATTTATAGTGGTACTTAATTTATCATATAATTACCCAATATTTGCATTAGATTAATGACTTTGTGGGAACACATTATGGGAAGGTAGGTCCATTTTACTTTTTATGCATATAGCCTTCATGGTATTATATTCATACTTCATTTGAAAACCCAAGATTTATGTGGTTAGGAGAAGTTTTTAAAAGTCCTTAATGTCGAAAGTCCTCTTGTTTGACAAACTTTATTTTAGTGTCTTGACTTCAATAAAGAGTATATATACCTTTATTTTTCCTATATCTTCCCTACCACCCATTTCATTCCCCCCTTGGTAGGCAAGTTTGAGTTTAAATATATTTACCCACTTATATATACCACTTCTTCACATATTAAAACATGTTAACACTAATTTTTTTTGGATTTATCTATCTTTAGAATAAAACAATATGCTTGAGTGACTATTGATGCCTAAAACTTTCAATTTAGGTTAAAAAACATTCTATGAGAAGCTTTATAGGTGTGGGACCAAATTGTAGTCTATAAAGCAACCTTTGGGATTTTAGTAGTTGGATCTTAGTTCTAAGTGGGGGGATGAAAATGGATAAGAAGGAAATGTAGATCAAACTAAAATATCTCTAAGTTGATGTGCAAAGAGATTTAAATCTTTAACCTATAATTGTGTAAAATAGGTTGAGCCCTTAAACATTATAGACCATAAAGGAGCATAAAACATGAATTATGATTTATAATGCAATGTAATGAAATTACTTCAAGAATTCAGTATAACAGCAGAATTATATCCAAATATGACTAAAATATATCTGAAAATATGATAATAGATAAGCCACTTCGAGGGGGCAACCTCCACAAGCTTCAATATCAATAGAATTCACAATGATGATAAATGATTACACACTACCTCCTATATATAATCTAACTAGGCCATGGTTACTCCATAGGCCGACCTACTAATCTAAAGAAAGCCACAAGTCGGCCACAATTCGGCCATAGTATAATGTCAAAGAAGGATAAGTAAGCCATAAGTCGGCTAATACTATCCTCATGCATGTGATAGGTTAGGGGCGTAGCATGCCCTTCCCCTTTAAACCAATGTTGTCCTCAACATTGAACAAATGTGGATGTTGTTGCATAAATTCTTCACCTTCCCAAGTTGCATCTTCACTGCTTTGGTTTTTCCATTTGATCAAATATTCCTTAATCTCTCTGGCTCTCAACCTCTTAGTACGTGTTTGGAGGATCTTCTCTAGTTCCAAAATGACTCATCCTTCTTCATCTAGTTCTGGAAGCTCTGTTTGGGCAGAAACTTTTTGTCCAATGAGCTTCTTTAAACAAGAAACATGAAATATTGGGTGTATGTGAGATGAATGAGGTAAATCGAGCTTGTAAGCCACACTTCCAATTTTTTGTAGAACCTGGTAAGGACCATAATACTTTGGAGCAAGTTTGTTGTCCTTTTTCTGTTGCTTTAAGGACATCTGCTTGTAAGGTTGTAAACGAACAAATACCCAGTCACCCACCTCAAAATTTTGCTCACTCCGGTGTTGATCTGCTTGTTGCTTCATCCTATTTTGTGCCAAGGCTAAATTCTCTCTCAAACTAGCCAAAACCTCTTGTTGATGTTGAATGTGCTCTTCCACATCTCGAACCTTGGTGTGCACTTTTAATGAAGAAGTGATGGAAGGTGGATGGTAACCATATAGTGCTAGAAATGGAGACATTTTAGCAGAGGTATGGAAAGATGTGTTATACCACCATTCTACAAGTGTTAGCCATTTAACCCAATGTTCTTGTGTATCTGATGCAAAACAACAGAGGTACCCCTCTAAACATTTGTTAACCACTTCAGTTTGTCCATCAAATTGGGGGTGGTAAGATGAGCTATGAGCTAGCTGAGTACCCAAACAAGAAAACAGTTCAGTCCAGAAATTACTAGTGAAAATAGGATCACAATCACTTACAATTATTTTTGGGGTTCCATGTAATTTGAAAACTGCTTCCATAAAAATAACCGCAATGGTACTTGCTGAAAATGGGTGTGATAGAGCACAAAAATGGGCATATTTTGTAAGCCTATCCACAATGACCAAAATAACATTATTACCTTTAGAACAAGGCAACCCAGTGATGAAATCCATGGAAACCTCCTCCCACCTTTAACTAGGAATTGCTAATGGTTGTAACAAACCTGGGGTCTTAACTGTTTCACCTTTATTCTGTTGGCATATCATGCATTCTTCCACAAAATTTTGTACATCTCCCTTGAGTCCTTCCCAAAATAATTCTTTCTTAATTCTATGATAAGTTTTTAAGAACCTTGAGTGTCCCCCAAGTGGAGATGCATGTAATTCTGCAAGAAGCTTATGCTTAAGCTTTGAAGTTTTGCACAAGTATAACCTTCCTTTATGCCATAAGACATTATCTTTCCATTCAAATTTGTCACAGGATAAAGTACCTTGCTGGAGATTTTGAATCAAAACCTATGTATCCTGGTCTTCCTCCCATTCTAACCTAGCTTCATCCACCCAATCTGCTTGCAATATGGACATTGCATCAAGTAATGCTTTTGTGGATGCATCCCGCCTAGATAATGCATCTGCTACTACATTATCTTTACCCTTCTTGTAGATGATTTCAAAATCATAACCCAACATTTTGGTTACCCATTTTTATTGTTCCTCAGATGATAATCTTTGCTCCAAAAAGTATTTGAGACTATCATGATCTGTTTTCACCTTAAAGTGTCTACCCATCAGATAAGGTCTCCATTGTTTAACTGCATGAAGAATAGCCATCATTTCTTTCTCATATATAGGTTTTTGTAGATTATTACCTTTGAATTGATGACTTTCAAATGCAATGGGTCTTCCTTCCTGCATTAGTACTACCCCCAATCCAGACCCAGAAGCATCACATTCAACAATGAATGTTTGTGAAAAGTTTGGAGTAGCCAAAACTGGAGTGGTGCACATAGCTACTTTGAGTTGCTCAAATGCCTTGGTGGAATCATCATTCCAATGGAAAACATCCTTCTTTAGCAATGCAGTGAGTGGAGCTGCTATGCTACCATAACCTTTCACAAATCTTCTATAGTAACCTATTAGTCTAAGAAAACCTCGAAGGTTTTTGAGAGTTTTTGGCATGGGCCATTCCATTATTGCTTTGATCTTCTAAGGATCAACTTTGACCCCTTCATGGGAAACAATGTGACCCAGGTACTCTACCTCCTGTACTCCAAAAGCACATTTAGATGGTTTTGCATAAAGTTGGTGCTTCTCCAAAACTATCAATACCTATTTTACATGTTGCAGATGTGCTTCCCATGTCTGACTATAAATCAATATGTCATCAAAGAAAACTAGCACAAACTTCCTTAAAAAAGGCCTAAAAATAGTGTTCATCAAACTCTGAAAAGTAGATGGTGCATTAGTAAGACCAAAGGGCATTACCAAAAACTCATAATGGCCCTCATGTGTTCTAAAAGCAGTTTTATGAACATCTTCATCCTTGATTCTAATTTGATGGTACCCCGAGCAAAGATCTAATTTTGTGAAATAATTAGAACCATGTAATTCATCAAGTAAATCATCAATTATTGGAATAGGAAACTTATCTTTGATGGTGTACTTGTTGAGTTCCCTATAATCAGGGCACATCCTCCATGTGTCATCCTTCTTCTGCACCATGACTACTGGTGATGAATATGCACTTTGGCTATGCTTGATGATCCCTGCCTCCAGCATCTCATGGACTATTTTTTCAATTTCACTCTTTTGTGCATATGGATATCTATATGGTCTAATATTTGGTGGTTGACTACCTGGAATTAGTTGAATGGCATGATCATGTCCTCTTTTTGGTGGTAGTCCTTTTGACATGGCCCAAAAAATAGATGAGTGGTCATCAAGAATTATTTGCAGATCAGGATGTGTAGATACCATTGGGGGTTGAACTTCTATAGAGCATAATCATGCAATAATTCCATCTACCCCCTTTTTTAGCATCTTGGTCATCTGATGTGAACTAACCAACTGTGGAGATTTTGCATGTAATCCATGTAATTCAATTTTCTTACCTTCAGAATGAAAGCGCATGAATAGTTCTTGAAAGTTCATCTCAATGGTACCTAAGGTTGTGAGCCATTGGACTCCCAAAACAATGTCTGTGTTACCCATGGGGATAGCAAACATAGGAGAGTCAAGATTGTACCCACCCATAGTAAGCTTAATACTATGGCATTTGCCTGAACAATTAATTGTGCCACCATCTGGAATCATTACCTGAAATTGTGGTGCTGGGTAGATGAAACAATTAAATCGAGTGGCCAACTTATGGTTTATAAAGTTATGTGTGCTCCCTGAATCAATCAACACTGTCACCTTCTATTTCTTGAGGAATCCCACCACCTTAATAGTTTGTGGAGTGCTAATACCTGCAAGTGCATGACAAGAGATTGTAGGGTGGGAATCTTCAGGTACCTCCTCTATATCTTCCTCATCATCATTAGAGGCATCTTCTACTTCTTCATCTTCATTTGGTCCCTCAATGTAGAATAACTTCTTCTCAGCACATCTATGTCCTTTACTCCACTTGCTATCACAACCAAAACATAATCCTTTTGCACGCTTTTCTTCAATTTGCTGAGGGGTCAATCTAGTAGGTGGAGGAAATGTTGATGATGATATGCTACGATCTTTGAAATGAGTGAATGGCTGTCTCTTGTTGGCTAGGAATTTTTCCTTAGCTCTACATGCTAGGAGAATAGATTCAAAAATATTAGGTGGATTAAACATGCATACCTCATGTTGAATGTGGTCCTTGAGTCCACCCAAAAATAGGTCATTCAAGTTTGCATCAGAGATTGTCTCCACACGTAAGGATAGATTCTGAAAATGATGAATATAATCCCTGACGGAGCTAGTTTGTCACAATTTTGCCAGTTGGCTGAAGTAATTATCTGTCACACTATTGCCATAGTGTAATTGTAGCTGCTCTTGAAAAATTGTCCAAGTGACATTGAGACCCATCTTTTTCATTTGATTACAGAACCATCGATACCAAATGAATTGATCAGGTTCAAGATACAAAGATGCCATGGTGATCTTCTGCCCAAGTGGAATCTGATGTAGGTCAAAAAAACTCTCCATTTGGTTGATCCAATTGATTGGATCTTTTCCATCGAATTTGCGCATATCCACTTTTGGTAATAGGTTCTTCTGTGGCCATGGAGTTGGATTTGAAGTAGACTGGTTAGGAGAACCACCCTGGTGGGTTTGTGAAATAGAGTTAGCTTGATGATTTGATTGATTAATATTCAAATCTATCATGATATATCCCAAACTATCTTGTATGGATTGCATATTAGATTGTAGGTCTTGCACCTCATTCTGAATGCCTTGCATACTATAGTCAAGCTGGCTCACTTTGTGATCTATGTCAGAAAAACCTGGTACAAAGGGTCTATTACACCCCCCTTATAACTCCATTTCATCTTTGTTAGGAGTTTTTCTTGGATTTTCAGCCCCCTTTCCTCAGCCCCGAGTTTGTGGACCTGCCATAAAAGGGTTTTACACTGTTGACCCTTATTGACAATTTTGACCCAACTTTGATCAAGCGATTTTGGAATTATTTCGGCCTCAATTCAAAATATACAAAGAACAAACTGTATCCAAATTTTTCTAATATTTCCAAAAATGTAAACAACTCAGAAAAATTCTTTGAATTTCTCACAATAGAGCAATTTTATGAAAAATCATAAAATAGCTATAACTTTTTAAAAACAGATCCAAATGATCTCAAATTTTAATGGAAGATTTATATAACTATTTATGATCTTTAGTAAAACAAATTCTGAGAAATTCGTAACCATTTTTTATATATCGCAAAATTAGTGTTTCACCCACAAGATTGCCCAAATCGCAGCTCTGATACCACTTGTAATGAAATTACTTCAAGAATTCAATATAACATCATAATTATATCCAAATATTACTGAAATATATCTGAAAATATGATAATAGATAAGCCACTTTGAGGGGGCAACCTCCACAAGCTTCAATATCAATAGAATTCACAATGATGATAAATGATTACACACTACCTCCTATATATAATCTAACTAGGCCATGGTTACTCCATAGGCCGACCTACTAATATAAATAAAGCCACAAGTTGGACACAAGTCAGCCATAATATAATGTCAAATAAAGATAAGCAAGCCATAAGTCGGCTAATACTATCCTCATGCATGTGATAGGTTAGGGGCGTAGCATGCAAGCAAAGATAAATACTATAGAATCACCAAAAAAGAAATAACAAACATAAATAACTCTTCACTCAAAATTACATATAACAACACACCCTCTTCATTGTAGGTGGAGAATAGAATACAGAAGGCCTCAAAGGCACATACAAGACATCCAGTCACACTCATGAGGGGCACTTGTTAAGGTCATAGAATGAAAAATGCTAACGTCTACTATTCCTATTCTATTATAAATGGTTATTTTCTAAAATAGAAAAAATATGAAGTAAATGATAACTAGCCCCTTCCAAAAGGGATGAGCCTAATATATAAAGGCTATATGGCTTCTTGTGGAAATGACACCTAGAAATCTTGACATTCATGCCCATGATGATGCCATTATAACTAAATGAGGGTCTCAAGCTCATGAGTGTAGTTAACCTCTAAATTCTAGATATGGCATAATTACCTTATCTTGTTATGGCCATAATGCTTAGGAGGAACGTAGTGACACCACATGTCAAGCTCTCAAACTTCTTCTATTATGCCATTAAAGGTGGGGATCCATTTAGCTTAGCCAATAATGTAACTCCTATCTATGACAAGAAAACCCTATCATTGATAATATTCAGGGTGCCACATGAAAAGGATCATCTATTATTCATTCTAATTACATGGTGGGTCCCATTTTTTATTCTCCAACCAATGTCACTGCCTGAAGGCCTAACAAAAATAAAATGACTTTGATAAGAATTAGGATACCACATGTTGAATAGGTGTTTCTCCTAGGGAAGTTAGACACTTCCTCACAAAAATAAGTGTGAGGACACGATGTGTCAAAACTATGTCTACCTTGATGATTCCTTAGTGGGCCTCACCCATCATCCCATCAGCCAATGTCAGTATTATGAGGACTGACCCAAAAGGAACTAACTTTGAGGAGTACTAGGCTACTATGTGTCAAGTTAATGCTCCATCAGAATGAATCAAGAACCCCTTCTAACTAAATGATTGCTTGGATGTGATATGGAGGAAGTAAAAGGATGTTAATACTTAGGCAAAATTATAAAAAGGACCTCAAAAAAGAAGAATCTAAAATAATAACTATTGGATGTACCAAGCGAGTCCAAGACCAAACATGAACTGCTCCAAAATAACACAAGGTAGATTCCAATCCATAGTTCTTGGCAACTCACAAGGGTGTCTACGTATGTATGAGAGAACCTAAAACTCTAGTATGTAGACTAGTTGAAGTAAAAATTTCAAAATAGGAGGAAGCTTTATAACTTATAATTTTTGAAGGGTTGCCTATAAAGGTGTGCACTCTTCCTCCTTAGGTTGGACCTTCTTCTTAAGAGCCTCAAAGGCTCTATATATATTAATAATCTCCTTGATGGAGATGATTCCTAGGACTTGAACTACTTCTAGCATTTGGAACTCTAGTTGGGTGAGTGGATGCAATATATTCTCCACCTTGAAAACACTAGGTGACTGACTGAGAGCCACAAACATGGTCTAGTCATTCTATTTTTCTCTAGCAGTGCTTTTATTTGGTCCTTTGGAAAGACATTGTTGTCTACCACAAATGGGGAGGGGAGTCCCAATTAGACTAGTTGTTAAATATTCCCCCACTTATCTTGAACCACCTTTTCTAAGGCATTCAAGAATGCCTTGTGTTTGGTCATTGCATTGTTGCATCCTAGGAATTCAATGACCTTTACCATTGATTTCGTTTAGTTAGCCACCCCCATTACTTGTAATTTATCATTCAAAGTGCTATAAATATTTTGGATGAGGATATGTGAATCTAAGACTTTGAGGGACATGAAGGTAATGACTTGGTCAATAGAAACACTCACCTAGGAGATCAAATTCTACAAATTTATAATGAAGGTGATGGCCAATTTTAGGTTTACGACCGTACCCTTGATCCTTTCTTAGTAAGATTTATATAACTACTAGATCATGGGGAAGATTTATATGGTATGTGAGTGGGTGGAAGGGACATTCTTTAGTTTCTCAATTTCCTAGTCCTTGATCAAGTATTCTTACTATGTCTACTACCACAATTGTTAAAAAATTGAATTAGAATTTGAAGGATTTTGATAGGTCGATGCCAGTTCAGTCTCTCTCTCCTATATCTTGGTCTAATTAGCCACTTTTATATTTGATTACTCCTATAATCTCTCACTAGAGACATGGATTTGAAGGTTAGACCTCACTTTATTGAGTTTCATGTCTTTGGTTTTAGCCTTAGCATTGAGGTTGTTGATTGTAGCCTTCACCTTGGTGAGTTCTAGCTTGGTCCTCTTTAGCTATCGGGTTGTTTTTATGTGGTTTTTAGTCATATAATTTTGAATTTCCTCCATTATCTTGACCCTATAAGTGGGCCTAATTTGGCTAAGATTGAGGCCAATAGCTAGTATAGTGTAGTCTCCTAACTAAATCTTCTCTTGGGGCTTGACTACTTGAGGGGTTAGATGAACAATCATGAGGTATTGTTGTTCAGGGTCATAAAATGACCACATGTGAGTCTTTACTAGGGCCTAGGCCTACTTACCCATTTTCTTTTGTGTTTGGGCCTCCCAGGCCGTTCTTTCCATGTCCATCTATTGACGGTACTAATTTGGTACTTGAACATTTTCCCCTATGAAAGGGAATCCCTATGGTAGTGCAAATGGAATAGTCACTTGATAATGTACATTATTAGACATTTTTCCTCTTAAGGTGAGTGGATGGAGGGTGAGGGTGGAAGGAGAGAAATGTGGGAGTCCATGGAGTGGGATGAATGGTGATTGTGCCATTATGGAAGATGATGTAGATGATGAAGGTAGAGGAGTTAGGAAAGGAATGATGAGGGAGATTTGGACTATAGAGGAAAGTGGTGTGAACTTGGTAAAGTATTGAGTAGATAAAGAGGAGAGTGGGGCTAGGGTATTACTTGGTTAGGAAGTGGAGAGTGTCACAACCTAAGATGAAACTATGGATGGAGACATGGGGGTGAAGAAAGAGGCTAAGGTAGAAAGGAGTTATGAAAAACATATCTTATTTTATAGGGGATCTAGTACATGGATATATTTTGGTACCTTGGGCCACTTTTTCTATGATGATATAGCTACGAGGTGCCCTAAAGAGGCTTTTTATTGTTGTGTGGTTATGGGATATAAGAAAAAAGGAGGTGGCTAGGTTGATGACTTCAGAACCTCCACAAATTTTGTTCTTTTTTCTAGGGGCACATCCCCCACATATTTTTTAGGGGTATCTTTTTTTTCCTCTTCTTCTTCTTCTTCCTTAGTAGATAATCCTCCTTTTACCAAGTCCTCTTCTAGATGATGCTCATCCCAAATATTTTCAAAATTTTCATCTCTTTCCTCATCCTCAAAGTATGAGTATGGCTTGCCAATCTCTTGCTTATATTTTGTATAAGAGGATATTTTCTCCTCATTCTAATCCCTCCAGTTGTGTTTTTCCCTCAGTCCCTTTGTCAAATTTTTGGAGGGGTTGAACATTTAGACTATTATAGGCTAGAATTGTACCCTTTTTGGGAGAGTTTCTCAAGCTCTCTCACTCTTAGCTACAAGCATTGGGACAACCTCAATATGTGGGTATCCTATCACGAGTTTGAACCTCTAAGATTTTTAATGAGGCTATTTCCTTAGATGCTTCACTTCAACTCTCATTTCCCATTCTAAAATCTATTACTAACTAATGAAAAGGGATAGGAGAATAATAAAAAAGGGAAAATATAAGCTAAGGGAGGTGTTGCACCAAAAGAGAGTGATACACAGTCAAATTGGAAACCTTAGTAACTACTACTAGACTTAAACAAGATAGGTCTAGATGATCCTATTTCAAAGTTGTAAGTAGAGTAGATGTGTGGAAGTCAAAGGGGAAGATGAAATTTTAAGGGTAGGAAGACATAGGTCTATAGGAGAGACACTATGACTCGTAACACTTCAAAAAAGGTACCAAAGGCTAACACATCACATAACCTATAAGAAACCAAGAAAATTGAAGTGAGTTGAATAGAGAAATCATAGATGATGAGGAAAAACATACATTCTATAAGTTAAACTTCAATAATGTAGACTTGACTATAGTGGAAATTAGAAAGTTATCTTGTATTGATTCAAGAGAGTGTTACAAGGAAATTTTTATAGAGTGCCTCTATCACTACTTGAGGGATCATTATTAAGGCCCAAAAGCCATATATATAGTAGAAAGGGGATGAGAGAAGAGGGGGCCTATGTGAGAGGATGGAGAGGGGGGATCATAAATGACCAATATCTTTTTTATAGCTTCCTCAAATCCCTAAATGCATCAACTCTCTTTTGTCACTAGGATAAGGCCCCCATACTTGTGTACTTGGCAGCATCATGATCAAACCTATTTTGAGTGACATCTTGTTGAGGGCATGACTAGAAGCATGGCTCTCTGTCTTCATTCAAGTCACTCACCCACTTTGTACAAGTGGGTGTAAATAACTCTTTTATTTCCTTTAGGAGCTTTAATGTTAGAGTAAGGTTCTTGTTTCCATCTTGGTTCAACTTGAGTCATCTTTACTTCTACTATGTTTTCCTTAGTCATTTGATCCTTTATGTTATTGATCTACTTGGTTTCACTAACCATACTTATGTATTCACTTTGTTGTATCTAAATGCATGATCAATCATGATCCCTTGGATCCTTCTCCTGATTTGTCAACATGTTCCATTTCTTACCACATGTCAAATCTTGGAATCCCCTGACCATTTGAATTATTTCACTTCATCGATCTAGGTTTGCATGATCTTAACACATGTCACCTCTTTATTTTTTTTAATCCTTACTACTTACTACTTACCTAATTATTTATTCAATCCATTCTTATGCATTAAAATTGGTCTTTCAACTTTGTGTAAGTGTCCTTTTTAAAGGTAAACTATCCTTTGAAAATTTGCTAAGTGTTCTCCTCTAAAGGGTAACTACCCTTCAAATTTTTGTAATGATCCTTTTGCCCTTTCTGAATGTGCCCTTGGCCTTCTTGAATTAGATTCCTTGAAAGGAACTAGACCTTTATATTTATTGAAATGATCCTTTTGAAAGGATAAAATACCTTTGGACCTTTGCAAAAGTACCCTTCAGATTGAGAAAAATACCTTTTGGAAAAGTTGTAATGGACTGCTCCCTAGCGGGCTTTTTTTTGGTACTTTCTCCTAAAGGAATTCCTCTTGAAATAATTCCTTCAACTTTTATTTGTGGCAATTTCTTTAGACCTTTTGAACTTGGGCACTTTCTTGAAGAAAAATCCTTCAACTTTTCAGTTGGGGCACTTTTTCAAAGAGAAAGTACCCTTCAACTTCTTGACAATAGACCTTTCTGAAAGGAACATACCCTTTAAAAAAATTGAAAAGGTTCCTTTCCTTTTGAACTTGGGTACTTTCTTTCAGAGAATTTTTCCATGGAAATATCTCCTTAGAGATTTGTCATAATTCCTTGGACTTATTCTAAGTGCCCTTCAAAATTCTTTAGGTGCCCTTCAAATCTTCTCTTTCAGGTAAAATGTATAAATAAATTCTTTTCCTTAGCCTGAACAAAAACTCCAAAAGAAAGAACTTGGTGAAGAAAAGGAGAGTCTCGATAGTCCCAAAATAATTATAAGGTAATGCTTTTTCTTGATTCATCAATTTTTTTTCACACTTGCCTACTTTGGACTTCTTAGGCCTCACTACTTACTACTTTAGATTTTCCATTATTTTCAACTTATAAGGAAATTTAGGTAAAGCCGCTCTACTAATGGAGTCTATAATTATTCTAATGGATTCCATCAATATTTTTATAGAGTCTATAGATCTTATGATGGAGTTTAAATTTTGGTATGTGGGCCACAATAAATGGCCAACATTTTTGGTGACTCACAGGGAAGCATGCCTTCTATGCTTGAGAACCTAGCTCAGTTTCTTCATCTAATCCATTAGGCATGAAGTCACTACTTTCTTTGACAAGGTTGACCCTATCTAGAAACTCCCATGAAGCAAAAATGACAACTAGAACAAAAAAAGGTGCCCAAGGCACTTATGAATGGAAACACACAACTAAAAAGATATGCTCAAGACACTTAGGAGAAAATATGAAAAACTATACAAAATATACAATATATACAATGGCTACAAATGCTTTTAATAGAAAGGATTTAGATGAATCCCATTGATTGGGATGGGTAATACCTCTCTATACAATTGGGCAAGCTAAATTTTTTTATGTTGTCTGCATCCATGGATCAAATAAGGGACACTCCACAAGCTATCAAACTTGGTATGGTTACCTGGCTTGGCCCTATTTGAATCCCACTCGAGGACTAGGTCTCCTTCCTTGAAGTTCCTTACTATGGCTCTCTTGTCAAAATATTTCTTGACTTGATCTTAATGTAATTCTAATGTTTTCATTACAAGGTCTCTTATTTCTTTGAGCTCCATGAGTTTAGTTAGTCTCACATTAATGGGCTCATCTTCCAGTAGTTCCAGTTGATGGGCTAGTTCCAATGCAGGAAGCTCAAGAGAAATGGTCAACTTGGCCTCCCTTACATATAATAAAACATATGGAGAATTTCCAATGGTAGCTTTAGGAGTCACCCTATCAGCCCACAAGGCTGTCTTTAGTATGGTATACCACACTCTCTAGTTCTCCTCCATAGTCCTCCTAATGATTCTCATCAAATTATTGTTTGTGGACTTAGACAATCCATTTATTTTAAGATAATAATTGGAAGAGGTGCTGAGGTAGATGCCCATTTTGAGATCCCATTCACTTGTTTTTAGATAAAGAAATGTTAATGCATTGTTAGAAATGATAGTGGATGGAACACCAAACCTAGTTACAATGTTGTCATAGAAGTCTAGGCCTGCACTTTCATTAGCTTCCTTCAATGCAATGGCTTCCACCCATTTGGTGAAGTATTCAATTATAGTAAGCACCTACTTATTCCCCATATTTTATGGAGGGTTGATCACTCCTATGAAATCCAAATCCCACTGCATGAATGGTTGCTCTACCTAAATTGGGTTGAGAGGAAAAGCTGCTAATATTTGCTTACTTGTAAAGAGGGCACATTTTTGACACCTCCTTACCCATGCATAATCATCTTTAAATAGGCTAGGCTAGTAATAACTAGCCCTCATTATCTTTTCTATTGTGGTTCTAGGTGAAAAATGACCTGTTATAGGTCCATCATGGAATTGCTCCAAGATCTTGGTTATTTGGTCATTATCTACATAACTTAGGAGTATCCCACTGAGGTCCTTTCTAAATAAAACCCTATCAACCAATGCATAAGGTATGGACTAAAGTTTGAAATACCTTATTTTTGCCTTATCTAAATATTGGGGGTATTCTTCCATTAGTAGAAAATGTACCATATCATAAAGACAACTCTTATGAAGTAGAGGTGCCTCTACCTGTGAGTTGTCTTGAATCACCATGGAAACTTCTTTGGCTTTTTGAAGATCTTCCACCATGTTCTCACACAAACCTCTACCTCAGACCAACTTGGACACTTTGATTTCCACATCAAACTCCATGATTTTGGTGATCTAGCTAGCTCTTTTCTCATTTAGATCTTTGTTAAGGAGGAAATCCATAACTCCAGGGTGGGACACCATGAGATAAATCTTATTGTTGGAGAGCATTGGTCTAAACTTCTTAAGAATCCTTACTACTGAAAGGATCTGCTTCTCTATAAAAGTTTACCTCACCTCATATCCTTCTAGCCCTTGACTGAAAAAGGCAATTGGCTACTCCATTCCTTCACCTTTTTTTTGTATTAGCATAGTTGACAAGTTCTCAACATTGTCAAAGGTGTATATCATGAAATCCTTGGAGAAATTAGGATTTATGAGTGAGGGTGCTTGGGTAATGGCCTATTTTATGGATTAAAAATCACACTTTCCTTCTCTTGGCCAAGAAAAAACTTGACTCTTCTTTAACATGGTAGTAATAGGCTTGATCAATCTTTCAAAACCCAATATGAACCTTTTTACATATTTTATTTTACCAAGGAAGCTCTAAACTCTTTTTTTATGCTTAGGGAGAGAGAGTGCTAAGATGGCATCTACCCTTTCAAGATCAATAGATAGCCCTTCTTTTGAAATGATGTGGCCCAATAGCTTACCTTCATGTATGGTAAACACACACTTCTTAGGATTTAATGAGATCTCATACTCCATGCATCTTTCAAAGATCAACCTCGGGTGGTCCATGTGTTCATTGGCATTCTTGGATAAAACCATGATGTCATCCAAGTAGACCAACACCATTTGATTTAGTAATCATTGGAAAGACATGTCCATGGATCTTTGTAAAGTTTCCCCAGCATTTGAAAAACTAAAGGGCATCATTTGGTATGTGTATATGCCCCATTTGGTAGTGAAGGTAGTTTTGTACCAATCTTTTTTTACCAATACTTGATTGTATCTTGAGTACCCATCCAAAAGAGAAAAATATTTTGAACCTATAACTATTTGAAGAAGCTACTCCATGGATGGTAGAGGGTAATGATCCTTTAAGGAGACTTTTTTCAAATCTCTGAAGTCAACATGCAACCTACTCTCCCCACTCTTTTTCCTTATATGCACCAAATTGGCTACCCATGATGAGTGCTTGATTGGGAAGATTATCTTGGATTCAATTAACTTGGTTAGCTCTCTCCTCATTAGCTCTTCAATTTTAGGATTAATGGGCCTTTATTTTTACCTCACGATCTTAGCATTGGCCTCTAGTTCTATAATATGATAGGCTAAATTTGGATCAAAACCTTTCAAGTCACTGTATTCCCAAGTAAAGATGTCTACATATTCTTGGTAGGGTTCTATGAAAGCATGCCTCTCAACCTTACTACTTACCTTCCCAAGCTTGAGAATTTTTTCTTTGAAGATGAGGAATCTCTCAAATTTTTATTCATTGGTTGACATTATCACCTTTTATTTCCTCATATGGTCTCCCTCATAGAAAAGGCCCTCAAGTGTGACCAACTCTTTAGGAAGTTTTTTAGACTTTAGCTGAACAATTTGATCCTCATACTGATGTTGAAATTTACCTTGGTTTATTAAGTAAAACTCTACCTATAGCTATAAGAAACAAATAATTTATCTATCATTTTTGAAAACTTGAAAATGGACTTCATTATTTGGAACTGATGGCCTCACTACCACTTTGACATGTGGCTAAACTTTGGCCTTTTTTAGTTTAGTCAAAATATCAAACTGAGCTCCCACAACTGCTAACATGTCAGCATGTTAATTATGGATCCTTGGTTTAGCTTGGATGTTGAAGGCTTCAAAATCTTCAATTAGGTCCCACACTCTATTTTTAGAAGACCTCATCATAGGATTCTTTGTGATGTTCAAACCTTTGACTTGGTTCACTATAAGCTCACTATATCCATATGCTTGCAACATTTTGATACCTTTTTTATTAGCCCATTGAAGACCACATATTAGGCCTTCATATTCTATTGCATTAGAAGAAAGACTAAAATGGAACCTATAGGAAGAGAAATCTTTATTACCTGAAGGGGAAATCAACATTTTCCCTATACCTACTCCATTTTTTCTCCTTGAACCATCAAAGAATAACTTCCACATACCATTAAGGTCTTATTTAGGTCTAATGAGGGAAGGTGTGAGCTAATTTTATTCATGTAGCAAATAGACACTCATGTCTCTTTCTTCAACACCCTCTAAAGGGTTGATACATTAGTTATCCGCCCATAGCTCATCTAAGAACAAGTCTAGAAACTCCTCAAGATGAGTATTCAGCTCTTGACCAATAGTAAATTCATCCTCATCAAAGATGGTACAATTGATGTTTATGCTATCTAGATGATGAGGCTCAATGTGGAATTGTGCCATGGGCTCAGCCTTGATTGATACCTTAGTCTCATACCTTATTTTGAATGCCATGTAAGACTAATCTACTATTAGATAACCCTCAATCTTGGCTATGAATTCCTTAGAGAGACATAACATAAATTGAGGAGTTACATCAAGGATCAACATGTCTTGAGCCACTAAAATAATAGGATAAAATGTAGGATCATATTCAAATCTTTGATGATACCAGATAGATTTTTGAAAGAACCATCAAGATGTAGAACTTCCTTGATGTGTGGCTCATATTTGAGATTTAGTTGATCAGCTATGGAGTTTAGCATTATCAAAGTGCTAGATCCACTATTTACCAAGAAATTATGCACCAAGGAGTCACCAATGATTAATGAAATGTAGAAATGAGGAGGTTTGAACACATTACTTGACATTTCTCCCATAAGACCCTTGGTTGTGTTAGCGAGGACCTCAGTTTCTTTGCTTAGTTGTTTACCTACAGTTATTGTAACACACCTATCTTGGAAAAACCTTCTTGAATGATGTCCACCTAACTAAGGATGGAAATCATGTCCCACATTGGTATGCTCATATTGAATTTCTTCATTTATTTAATAATGTTGATTGGTGTACTACTAACTTTTGTTTGTGTTTTGGGAGCCACTACTGCTATTTATTGAATTTGTGAGCCTTGTGGAGGTTTCGAGACCTTTGGAGTGACATTAGGCTCATTAGGCTTGGAAAATAAAGGAATGGTGGTAGGAGGTTCCTTGAAAGCTCCCTAGTTGTCACCCATATTCTTTGTTTCTAATCTTATATCTGTCGACACTTGGGTACGAGCTTGATTTGAGTTGGCCTATTGATTAGATGCATAGCACTCTTCTTGATCAATGATGACCATTGTAGCATCTAGTTGGTTTGGTACTTGATCAGATCCTTGGTCTTGTGGAGACTATCCTAAACTTGGTATCATGGAAGTCTCCATGCTTTGAGCCATTAAGGCTTGGTTATATCCATAAGCAATAACCTACTACCATTAGTCATTGAATGCTTGGTTAGTAACATTGGTTGGGAGAATGGATTGCCCAAAAGACTGATCCCAAGGAATTATCCCTTCATCCTCTTGAGCCATATTATTTTGAATATGAACCAAGGCATTTGAGGAGCCTATAATGCTTGGATTTTAATTGTTTTGCTTATTATAACTAGGTTATCCTTGCCCTTGCTCTCTGTTCTGACCTTGGAAGTTCCCCTGAAGGGTGGTCTATTACCTTGATAAGATTTATACTGAGATTGATATGGAGCTTGGTATGGCTTATTGAACTAAGCCTACCTTTTTACATTTACTACATCATTTTCAAGGATTTGAGCATGTTCTTAAGCTCTAGGTAGTTTTTTTCTCTTGGGAATCACTTGATCAGCTAGTAGAGGTCTTTTCCTACTTAGGTGAAGGTATAATAGAAATTGTTGGAGTTGGAAGAATAACATCAAGTGGGTAAATGAATTCAGGAGGTGGTCTAATCTCAAAGAAAAGGGGCATTAGGGGTCTAGGAGTAAGCTTGCCATCCTAAACTAGGTAATTTTCTACTTTAATAGCCACCTCATAAGCATTTGGCAATATGTCCTCTCCCATAGATTGGATCATTATTATTATGTCACTATTCAGAGCTTTCAAATAGTATAAGAATGTAAAGTTAGGGGATGGTCTAATAGTGGTTGGAATTCTATCCCAAGCCTTTTGGAATCTTGTGTTAAAGTCTTACATAAATTTATGAGGAGCTCTCTTGATCATGGTTAACTATTTTTCAAGTGACAAATGATCACTCTTGTCTACAAATATCTTAGATAAGGCTATTCTTAGTTGACCCCATGAATGAATAGAGTTAGGAGCTAAACCTCTATACAAATCTAAATCCTTTCCCTTAAAGGATACAACCAATAAACTGATAGCTACATTTTCTATTGTGACATTATGGATATTGCATAAATTGGTTATATCTGTGATATGTTCAGTTGGAGTCATGACTTGGTCTCTTATGAAATATGGAATGCTTTTGAGGGATGTTACTAGCATAGGGTCATATTGTTGAAAATTCAAAGGACTTTGGCCACTGAAGCCTACAAAATCTCTTTGGGGAATCATGGTAGCAAGAGGGGCTAATGAAGATCTTCTTGTGTAAGTATACCTTATGACTAGTTTAGGAAGAAAGTTTCCTATGTATGGGTGAACCTTAGCCTTCTTACTAAGTTCAAGGGTAAATCAACAAATTTAAAAGGAATACCTATAGAAGTTGATCTTGTATTCACCTTTGGCATGAATAATAGTTACTATTTGTCACTAGATTGCTGCGAATTCTTTGGATTCACTAGATATTGAAAGATGAAAGCTACAACCACTACAAATTGATCAAACCAACATCAAAATTGACCAATCTTCTTCAAAAATGGTCCCACTAGGCATGCCAAAAATTATTTTAGGCTAGAATTTCACCCTTTTTGGGAGAGTTTCTTAGGCTCTCTCACTCCTAACTACAAGCATTGGGACAACCTCAAGATGTGGGTATCTTGTCATGAAGTTGAACCTCTATGATTTTTAATGAGGCTAGTTCCTTAGATGCTTCACTTTAAGTCTAATTTCCCACATTAAAATCTACTGTTGACTAAGGAAAAGGGATAAGATAATAATAATAAAAAAGGAAAATCTAAGCTAAGGGAGGTGATGCACCAAAAAAGAGTGATCTAGATTCAGACTGGGAACCTTAGTAACTACTACTAGACTTAAAAAAGACAAGTCTAGCTGATATTATTTTAGAGCTGAAAGCCAAGTACCATGTAGAGGTTAAAGGAGAAGATGCACTTTGAAGGGTAGGAAGAAATAGGTCTATAGGAGAGACACTATGACTTATAATGCTTCAAAAAAGGCACCAAAGGATAAAACATCACATGACCTATAATAAACTAATAAAATTGGAGTGAGGTGAATAGAAAAATCATAGATGATGAGGAAAAACATACATTCTACAAGTTAAACTTCAATACTGCACACTTGACTTTAGAAAAAATCAAAAAGTTATTTTGTATTGACTCAAGAGAGTTTTACAAGGAAATTTTGATAGAGTGCCTCTATCACCAGTCAAGGGATCCTTATTAAGGCCTAAAATCATATATATATATATATATATATATATATATATATATAATAGAAAGGGGATGAGAGAAGAGGGGGCCTATGTAAGAGGATAGAGAGGGGGGTCATAAATGATTGAGATATTTGTTTAGCTTCCTTAAATCCCTAAATACATCAACTCTCCTTTATCTCCAGGATAAGGCCCCCATACTTATATACTTGGTAGCATCATGATCAAACCTATTTTAAGCGACAACTTGTTGAGGGCATGACCAAAAGTATGGCTCTACATCTTCATTAAAGTTTCTCACCCACTTTGTACAAGTGGGTGTGAACAAATATTTTGTTTCCTTCAAGATCTTTAATTATGGCGTCTAGTTCTTATTATCATCTTGGTTCAAATTGAGTCATCTTTACTTCTCCTATGTTTTCCTTAGTCATTTAGTCCTCTATGTCATTGATCTACTTGCTTTCATTGACCCTACTTATGTATTCACTCTATTGGATCTGAATACATGATCAATCATGAGCCCTTGGATCCTTCTCCTAACTTGTCGACATGTTCCATTTCTTTCCACATGTCAAATCCTAGAATCCCTTGACCATTTGACTTATTTCACTCCATTGATCTGGGTTTGTATGATCCCAAAATGTGTTACCTCTTTATTTGTTATTCTCCTTACTACTTACTACATCCTTATTTATTTGGGCCATTTCTTTGATTTACAATTGGTATTTCAGCTTTGTGTAAGTGTCCTTTTTGAAGGGAAAGTACCCTTTTAAAATTTGTTAAGTGTCCTCCTTCGAAGGGTAACTACCCTTCTGATTTTTTCAATGATCCTTTCACCCTTTCTAAATGTGCCCTCAGCCTTCTTGAATTAGATTCCCCAAAAGGAAATAAACCTTCAAATTTATTGAAATGATCCTTCTAAAAAGATAGAATACCTTCAAACCTTTGCAAAAGTACCCTTTGGATTGAGAAAAATACGTTTCAAAAAATTTGTAATGGACTTCTCCCCAGTGGAATTTTGTTTGGCACTTTCTCCTGAAGGAATTCCTCTCAAAATAATTCCTTTAGACTTTTATTTGCGACAATTTCTTTAGACCTTTTGAACTTGGGTAATTTTTCAAAGAAAACTCCTTCGAATTTTCAGTTGGGGCACTTTTTTGAAGGGAAAGTACCCTTTGGCTTCTTGACAATGGACCTTTCAAAAAGGAACATACCCCCCCCAAAAAAATTAAAAGGTCCCTTTCTTTTTAAACTTGAGCACTTTCCTTTAGAGAATTTGTATACAAAAATATATCCTCAAAGATTTTATCACAATTCCTTAGACTTTTTCCAAGTGCCCTTCAAAATTTTGTAGGTTCCCTTTCGATCTTTTCTTTCAGACAAAATTTCCAAAGAAATTCCTTTCCTTAGCTCAAACAAAAACTCCAAAAGAAAGCACTTGGTGAAGAAAAGGAGAGTCTTGAGATTCCCAAAATAATTATAAAGCAATGCTTCTTCTTACTTCATCAATTTTTTTCATACTTGTCTAATTTGGACTTCTCAGGCCTCACTACTTATTACTTCAGACTTTCCACTATTTTCAACTTATAAGGAAATTTAAGTAAAGCATCTCTACTAATGGAGTCTGTAGTTCTTCTAATGGAGTCTTTAGATATTTTGATGGAGTCCATAGATATTATGTTAGAGTTCATATATCTTCAGATGGAGTCTAAATTTTGGTGTGGGCCAAAAGAAATGGCCAACATAGACCATGTCATAGAAGGACTCCCATAGCCTCTGGGTGTCCAATGAGATCTAAGATAGATCTATGTAATATTTGGGGTTATCTTTTGAAGGTGATTTCCTCTCCTAAAGGTATGGCTAGGGTTGGTGATTGGGCACAATAGAAATTTTTAAAGAGGTTATGAAATGAATCAAGTCATAGCTCCACTTGTCATTGATTAAGTCAAGGTTAAGATCCATGATTTTGGATGTATGTAGTTGTTCCTACATCTTTTTCACCACTGTGATGTCTCTTTTTATGAAGGGGACATCATATAGACCCTTCTTTTTCTTTCCTACTTTGTAGATGGAGTCCAACACATCAAGTTGGTGGACCAAATCCAAGGCTAAATTTATGTCTATCAGTAGGTGTGGGAGTTGGAATGACTCACCCTTAAATCCATGGGCTTAGTGAAGGTGAAATGGCTTCCAAAAAATTAGTTGACCAAAACCCTACTCTTGATAAGCCATGATCATTATGTGTCTATCATCCTATCTATGATGGTCTCTCAGCTGAGGATGATGGAAGTAGGGGATACAAAGAGTTTTAAGAACTCATAGTCATCTTGTGTGATTGATAGGACATAGGTCCACATTGTGACTAGGGTTACCATATTGGTAAAAACACCCATCTTAGAGGAGTTGAGATTGAGATATGTAAGATGAACTAGGAGTGATGGTACAGAGTGATATGTATGAGGTAGGAGGAATACCAAAAGGTTTCCTACATTGAAAAGTTTTCCAGCTCATCTTTCATGATGGTGGTGATAGCATCTACAAAATATATTTTGTATACCTCCCCCTTGTTCACCATAGTAAGGAGGTATAACACCCCTAACTAAAAATTAGTGACATTGGCATTTGTATCCATCCCAAAGATGAAATATAACATGGATAGGGTGTCATTTAGGTACTATATTGGGAATATCACCAAGGGAATAGGTAGACAAGGCATATCTATGATGTTGCTCTTGAGGAGAAAGTTAGGTAAGTGTGATTTCTCATGGAATCAAGATTTTGAGACATCTTGAAGGCTTTCCATGCTATAGATATTGGCCTTGGGGTTGCTTGGGAGTTAGAACATCTCTTTTATGACATCTAAACTAATTTTTACCCTTAAATTAGTATTGACAACAATTACAACAGTGTTAGCATCATACCTCTCTACATAAAGGGAAATGATTTCTTGGCATGGATATATGTAGGGCAACATAAACTATGCCAGTATGTAGACCTATATTTTATATCCTAATGAGTCATACTCCTCCCTATGGACCTTCTTAATCATTCAAGTGTGAGTTCCATCTCTTAAACTTTTGGGATTTTCATCTAGCTTAGGATCAAAGATATCATCTTTGAAATCAATGACCAATGTTTAGTATCTATAGTCCCCTTTGGTTGCCTTCTTAATGATTGACACTTTCTCCTTTTGATAAGAGGGGTTAAAAGCATAGGATTTTCTCACCACATATTGAGGTGGAAGGTTCCCATGGATACCTAACCTATGGGTCCTTTTTCTTAGAGGACACTTATTGCCTCCTAATGAAGATGTAAAAGTCTCCATCTTGAATCCTGCTTCAAAACCACTCTCTATCTTTATTGAATGATTAATAATTCCTTCTCACAAATTTCCATAGTTCTTGGTTTGGCTCTCTATATTTTATTTATTTATTTAATGCTTGAAAGAATCTCAATACATAAATTATTTGGCTTAATGAGGAGAGGGGTATTTATATATCAATGTGTCTCATCATGGGAAATTTAAAATTAGGTGCCTCCCATAAATGTTAAGGATCACACACACACACACACACACACACACACACACACACACACACACACACACACACACACACACACACACACACACACACACACACACACACACACACACACACACACACACACACACACACACACACACACACACACGCACGCACACACACACGCACGCACGCATGCACACACACATGCACGTACACATGCATGCACGCACACACACACACACACACGCGCGCGCGCGCACACACACACACACACACACACTTGAGAAGACACTCACAAGATATTTGTGGTGATTATTATGGGGGATCGTGAAAAATGGATCATTTTACATTAATGGTAGGTGAGGTGGGTAGATAACCATTTTCCAAAGAATGTTTTTTAAAGGTTTAGGAGAGCTAAGGTGAGGACACATGGAAACTAGACAAGCCACTTATGCCAATGACACTCATTCAAAGGAAAGAATAACAAAAAGTTAAAAAAAGCAAAAAGAAACAACAATATAGGAAAATAAACACACAAATAAAAAGGGAAACAAACTAACTATGTACAAGGGAAATGTAGGTAAGCTATTTAAAATGCTTTAAATTGATCCTATTAACCATGATCTCTAATGCATTTCCCTCTTCATCTTCTAACTTGAAAGCATTTCCCTACCTATTTTTGATGATGCAAAATGGTTCCCTCCACATAGAGTTAAACTTTGCATGTTGGCCTATATTTATGCCCCTTTGATCATACTTAAGGATTAAATCCTCGAGTTTAAATCCTGGGTCCAATGACTTCTTATTGAAACACCACTTGAGCACTTGTTATCAGGTGATTTTGACATTGCTTGCCTATTCTCTTACCTCTTGGAGGCTAAATAGATCTGTGAGTCTAACTTCCATCACTCCATTTTTTTAAATTTCAACATCTTTCAAAAGCTATAAGGTGGGGATTTTTTATGACACTAGCATGACTATCTCTTTCTCGTATATGAGTTCATATAGGGAGGTTTTTATGATCTATTTTGGAGTGATATGGTCCACCCATAGAGCTTTTCTCACATGCATGTAACACTCCCTTTTCTAGTTAGTGCCCATCCTTTTGATTAGTCTTATAAGGTTCTTATTTATTGAGTTTGCCAACCCATTCTCTTATGGGTAGTAATTGGACAAAAATATTTAGAAGATACCATTCTAGAGTGTGAACTCAAAAGTATTAGTCCCAAGGAAAGATTTTTCATTGTTAGATATGATTATCTTGGGTGGGTTGAATCTTGTTATGATCTCTTTTAGGAAGATAAGAATCATATTCTTAGTCACCTCTCTTAGTAGACTTCTTTGATCTACCTAGTAAAGTAGTTGGTGGCCATCAATATCCACTTGTGACTAGTGCTTGAGATGGGATTGATCATCCTAATGAAATCTAGACCCCAATGTTTGAAGGGTTCATGGGTCACAATTGGGTTTAGAGGCATGGCTGAATTCGTTATTTTTATTGTAAAAAATTGACACTTTTGGCTTTTTTTGACTGCCTTATGGAAATATATGAAAATGGCCAGCCAATAATACCCTACACATATACTCTTGATCAAAATGGTTTTTGATGAGAAGTGGCCACCTGGAGTCTTTCAAAATAAATATTGGACTCCTTTCTTGTTTATCAATAAGGCTAAGTCTCTGATGGATTTTATTCTCTCTAAGTTGATAGTGATCACCTCTTTGGATGCTACATACCTAATTAAATTTCCTTATGGCACTTTGAATACATATTTCTTAGAATTAAGAGACACCCTAAATTCTTGGTACTTTTAGAAGACCTTATCTAGATGGTCAAAGTGGTCCTCCTTCTTGGAAAACATGATGAATCCATATAGGTAGATGAGGATAATCTTATTGATTAGGTTATTAAAGGCCATGTCCATAGCTCACTAAAAGGTAGCCCCAACATTAGAGACATTAAAATGCATCTTTGCATATGTGAAGGTTTCCCACTTTGTATTAAAAGTGGTTGTGTTTATCTTCTTCATTTACCCATACTTGATTATATCTGGAGAATCTATCCAACAAGGAGAACATTTATGCACCTGCTACTATTTGGAGGATTTATTCCATAAAAATAAGGGGGTAGTGATCCTTCAAGGAAGCCTTATTCAAGTTATGGAAGTATACACATAACTAGATATCTCTACTCTTTTTCTACATAGGAACTAAGTTAGATACCCAAGTCGAATGTTTGATCAGGTATATGATTTTTTAGTCAATCAATTTCCTAAGTTATTGAGCTATGAAGGACTCAATTTTTATATTCATTTATCTTTGATTCTTTTGAACTAGTTTGGCTCCTTCTACCAAGTTTATGGTGTGTTGAATGACCTCATGGTTATATCCCTTCAAGTCATCATAATTCCATGTGATGAATCCTTTATATTTGTCATAGAAAGATACCAACTACTCCTTATCCTTTTGAGGGACTTCTTTTACAACCTTTAGCTTCCTTCCACCCTTGACTTCAAGCTTAGAGTAATCACGCTTATCTATGACAAACTTATGTTTTTCATTCATTGCATCATCATAGTCAATAATATTTTATAGGGTGACGAGACCCTTTGGTAGCTTGTTAGTCTTTAACTACATGATTTGGTCCCCATAAGCCTCTTTAATATTTATCTATAATTATTCCAAAAATTTACATGATTTCTAGAAGAACATGGTGATTTACTCATTACTTTCAAACACTTGTCAATTATAGTCATTATTAGGGATGGTGGGTATATTGATAACCCATAGTCCTGATCATTGATGAACAAGTCTACCACTGGATCAAATTAGGATCTAATTATTGTCATTATGTCTACTTCTACATTCATGACTCTAGGGATGATTTAGATGTTGAAATATTTGAAGGTTTCAATCAAATCCCATATATGGTGGCATTAGAACCTCACGCATACATTTTTTATGGGCATGACTCTTATTTCTTGCCTTATCACTAATTTAGAATCATCAAATACTTTTAACTATTTTACAACTATTTGCTTGACTAAGCTAAGGCCATGGACCAGTGCCTCGTATTAGGCCTCATTATTGGTGTAGGCAGATTGAAATCTATGTTGGATGGTGGATTTTGATCTTATTTTAATGTATAGTTCCTAATAGGGGGTGTAGGGGGAACACCCCCCCTCCCCCACTATGGTCACCATTGCGGTCCAGGGGGTGATGACCTATTTTGGCCCCCCCCCACTAACAGGGGTTTAGGGATAGCACCCTCAAAGTATATTTTTGTGAAAAATACATTATAAAATATTGTAATTTCATAGTTAATCTGGACCATTTACTATTAGGTTTTAGATCTAATGGTATAAATTAAGTTAGTGAATTTTTACCCTAATTTATAACCCTCCTTTGATATGAGGGCATTATAATCAGGGAATAAATGTGAGAGAGTGAAGAGGATATTATAGTGGATGTATTATATGTTTTTACTTTCATTTTTTATACTAAATAATAAGAAAGATTGGTAGTTTCTATGCGGATGTAGCCCATATTGGGTGAACCATGTAAATCTATGTCTTTATTTTATTATGTTTTTTTAATTTTAATTCTATATTTATTTCATTATTATTGATCTACCTTCTATATTCTTAAAAATATAAAGGCTCATAGGGTCTCTTTTTTAGAGGGAGATATTAGTCAGATGTCAGCTCCAGAGTTAGTCTTGTACTTCGTATCATCAAAATGCAGAACCCAAAATTTGGACTCATCTTTAGGCCCTTTATTCTAGTCTTCTTTCTTCTTTACAACCTTGAGAATGACTTGGTCTTCATCATGGATCACATAGGTCCTAAGGCCAATGGAATAATTTTTTTTTAATGGGTTGCTTTCAATGAACTCATTGACAAGGGCCTCTTCCTCTAGACTTTTGGTGTCTACTACCTTTTCTCCTTCAAGCATCTCCATGTGTAGCATCTTCATTATTGAGAAGGAGGTGTGTATTACTTTGAATTTCATCATAACTTTATCCACTATGTGTTCTAGGTGAAGTGATTTGGACAACACCTTTAAATTTGAACCATACTTAGTCCTCAAGATTAGATGGGACCAGTCCAATGATAGGTACCAACCTATCTTGGTGGTGAAATGTCTACACAGACATAGCCCAAAAATAG
Organism: Torreya grandis; assembly: GCA_037957365.1. Classification (NCBI taxonomy): domain Eukaryota; kingdom Viridiplantae; phylum Streptophyta; class Pinopsida; order Cupressales; family Taxaceae; genus Torreya; species Torreya grandis. Next base: position 3,446,693 of record JARHVA010000216.1, read on the forward strand.
GTGGGATGTCTATCACTACAATGTCTTGTGGTATAGTAATGCTAGGAAAAGAATATAATGTGAGGGGTAGAGCCTTGATGATCCCTAAGGTTTTACCCTTCTTCCCATCCACCTGTATCAATCCTTTATTTAATGCCTCATACTTTAATTATAGTGTATATGTTATCTATTTAGGCATCATTGTTGTGCTTACACTTGAATTAATCATAGAGGTATGCAATAATTTCTTCGCCATAATCAATGTCAAATAAAATGGGGTAGGTTTTGTTTTGCTTACCCATTATTTGTATTTAAGAATGTGGAGGGTATTTGGGGTTACATGCTTATGCTAGCTTCTTTCCCCTTTGTCCTTACGGGCTCTATAGCCATATTTCCTTATGCGAGATTTTCTTGCTTCTTCAAGGCTTCCTTCAGTAGATATTTCTACTTGGGGATCGATAAGATTTCCAAGAGGGATATGTTGTCTAGAACCCTTTTTAGCTTCTCCACAACATTATATGACCCCAAAGGTGGGAACTCATGATCTTTTGCCTTGTTCTACATCATTTGATCCTCTTTTGATATGTCAAAGGTGAAGGTTGGGGTACTAGACCCTTTTTGAAAGTCATTTGGGGCCTTATTGTATCTTTAAAGATATTTACCAACCTTTTATTAGAGCATGTGTAATAATCATATTGAACTTATGGGGATATATACATGGGAACTTCGCTTGCATAAACTGTATCTTCACCTTATACCTAAGAGAAAAGTGCATGCTCTAGGGATATCTATTCCTCATATTCTAAGGATGTTCCCTACATTTGTGCCATCAATATGACATTTTCAACCCTTGGGAATTGATATGCATAGGCTAAATTAGGTGCATTCCCTTGTCACTATTGTTTGGCAACCTTCTATTGTAGATTACCCCTTTGATAATTTCATGGTATATGAGTGTCATTGCAAAGGAAACACCATGAATTAGAATAATCCACCAAGTTATTTTGGCTAAAAACTAGATATTTATTTGCATTTGGTGATATTTCATATAAGGGGTCAAGTAACACAACCATTTGGTTTGTAGGCTACGTCTGGTGATTCGACACTTGATGATTTAGATCTTGATGGTCCAACCTTTGCCTCTTTTGGTGTTATTTCTATTGGTAAGGTGCTCTCCTTTCTTGGTAATTATTTAAAGGGTATTCAAGAGCATATCCTACTACCATTTGAGATTGATGATCTCATTGGAAAAGTTCTAAAAGATACTCTTCATGTCATTCATCTCTATGGCTAGCGAGGATTGAGTGGATGTACTAGCCTGAGTGGGTAGATATACATACATAGAAAGTAGGGATCTTAAGGTACTTGGGAATTATTCTTGAAAAGGCAATGATATCTCTTGTAACATCAACATTAGTGGCTATGGAAGAATATTTCTCATATCTATCAACTTATGTTCAGCTCTTACTACTAGATCATAACTGTATCATCTGACAGTGTCTATCTTTTGAGCAACTAGATCATAATTGTCATATCTAAGTTAAAGGCCTTGAGTTATAAAATAATTTCCATTCCTATAGGTGGTCAAGCTATTATTAGGATCCTTTGACAAGTCTTTTTGAACCTGGTATTAAAATTAATAATGGCCTCTTACAAGCCTCTCTTGATAGTTATTAGTTTTTGTAAGAGGGATGATCAATCTACCTTCTCATTAAATCACTCAAAGAATTTATCACTTAGATCATCCTATGTGCTAATTGAGTTGGTTGTAAAAGATTGGTACCAATCAAAAGACCTTCCTTTAAAGGAAGCAACTAGTATCCTTAAAGCTACATTCTTCACATTGACATAATGCATAGTCTACGCATTTACAACATCTTAGAGATGTTCTACTATGGTCTTGAAATATTATCCTGAGAACTTGGGGAGTTCCTTCAAGGCATTCATAGGAATGGGGTCCCACATAGCTAGAGGTGTTAGTGGGATAAGTGGGCTGCTACTATCCCACAATACAAAGAGCCTTAGTGGGCCTTGAATATCCATTTATTGTTGTTGAGCAACACTAGACCCCATAGTCCTTTGGAAAGTTATATCTCCTAGACATAGTGTTAGTAGGCTTAGATTCTTTACTTTTTGTAAACTATTATAGGCCTTTGGAATATAAACTCAAGATTATAGTCAAGTAGACTAGTATATCTAGTCCCATCATACATGCTAGAAAATAAAAATTGTTGATGCTTAAAACCTTTACTTCAAGTTAAACAACCTTGTATGGAAAGCTTTGCTAGTGTGAGAACGAATTAAGGTCTATAAACTAACCTCTAGGATTTTAGAAGCCAACTCTTCATTCTAATTTGGGGGATGAAAAGGGATAAGGAAATGCAAATAAAATTGAAAGAACACTAATGTGATGCACCAAGAGATTCAAAGCATTAACCTATAATTGCACAAAATAAGTTGAGCCCTTAAACATTACAAACCATAAAGGATCATAAAGCATAAATTAAGCTCTATAATTTAAGAAAATATAAATACTATAGAAGTAAAAGAAAATAAATAATAGACAAAAATAAATCTTCACTCAAAATGAAATAGAACACCACATCCTCTTCATTGTAGGTGGAGAACAAAATATAGAAGGCCTCAAAGGCATATACAAGATGTCTAGTCATACCCTTGAGGGGCACCTATTAAGGTCACAAAATGAAAAATTCTAACTTATTCTACTAATCTTATTCTATTATGAATGGTTGTTTTCCAAAATAGGAAAAATATAAAGTAAATGATAACCAGCCCCTTCCAAAAGGGATGAGCCTAGAATATATAAGTGAGACAATTTCTCATGGGAATGAAACCTAGAAATCTTGGCCCTCATGCCCATGATGATGCCATTACAACTAAATGAGGGTCTCAAGATCATAAGTGTAGTTAACCTTTAAATCCTAGATATGGTGCAACTACACTATCTTGTTATGGCCATGATGCTCAGGAGGAGCATAGTGACACCACATGTCAAGCTCCCAAACTTATTTTGTTATGTTGTTAGAGGTAGGGATCCATTTACCTTAGCTAATGGCATGAATCCTAGATATATTAATAAAACCCTACCATCGACAAACACTATAGTACCACATGGAAAGGCTCACCTATTATTCTTTATAACTGCATGATGGGTCCCCTTTTTTCTTCTCCAGCCAATGGCACTGCCTAAAACCCTGATTAAAATAAAATACCTTTGATAAGCATAAGGATGCAATATGTTGAATAGGAACTTATTCTAGGGAAGTTGATTACTTCCTCATAAAAATGAGCGTAGGGGCACCACATGTCAAAATTATGTCTACCTTGATGACTCCTCAGTGGGCCATTCCCATTGTCTCATCGGTCAATGGTGCTACTCTAAGGACTAATCTAAAAGGAACCAAATTTTAGGAGTGTTGGGACACTACATGTCAAGTTGACACTCCATTGGAGGGAACTGAGATCCTCTTTGAGCCAAATGAGTGCTTAGATACCACATGGATGAATCGAAAGGATGCTGACACTTAGGAAAAATTTCAAAAAGGACCCCAGGAAAGAAGAAGCTAAAAGAACTGTTGGATGTGTCAAGTAAGTCCAGATTAAAATATGAACTGCTCTAAAATTACACAAGGTGTATTCTAATCCATAGTGACTACATATTATTTTATTTACATCATTGCTTTAGATTTATAGAATTACTTTGGTCTCATTTAAAAAAAAAATCATTGTCATTCTTTTTTTAGATAACTACATCAGTTTCTATATTTTCAGACTTTTTCCATTATTGAGTGAGTTTGGATTGTTGCTTCTCACTCACCAATGTTGTTTTTATTTCAATAATTTTTCCATTATTGAGTGAGTTTGGATATTACTTCTCACTCACTAATGTTTTTTTCCATATCATGTACTTTTGTTATTGATGATTGAGTAAGGATTATTACTTCTCACTCATCAATATTGTTTTACCATTTATTGCCCATATTTGTTCAAGTAAGGATTGTTACTAATTTCACATTGATGTTATATTTTCATTTTTCATGTATCCTTAGTTTTATTTGGTTTTTAACCCTTCTTATGTAAGGTACATTTGTTTGAGTTTTTCAGTCATTTAGTAACCTTGGATTTTTGGTTACCAATTTACTCTAAATTCTTGGCTTGGTTATTTTGTCCTATCTTAGAATTTATCACCCTAGTTTACCAAATTTTTAATTACATCATTCCTACACATTTAAGTTATCTTGAATTTCCTTCATTTTTTTGTTTTTGCTATTTAAGTTTTGTTTCCTTAGGGTTTGTCCAAAGTAGTCTATGCTCCCTCCATGATCAAAATTATAAGCATATCAAGATAATCATTCAACAACAAATATAAGTCAAGGTATGTATACATTGATTATTTATTTATATTATTTACTTTCATTCATTTACTTTTAGTTATTTTATGATTTAAAATACTACAATTTACTTAGCTCAGCATTGTGTGTTGCTATGTTCTTTTCCTGAAGCACCATCACATGTTACAATTGTGTGACACATGATGAAATTCAAGTGGGGAATATGTATACAAACAATATTTTTAAATTGTATCAATTATTGATGATTTTTCTCTTACAGTAACCCATTGAGACTCAATTGTTCTACGTGCATGCCTTAAAGGGTGCAATATAAAGGGGTGGGAAGACCATTAGTGCTTTGAAATATTGTTTTTCCCTATAACACCATTTAAAACCCACACAAACCTCTCATATACATTTATCTAAGATTTGAAACCTCCCTTACACACTCCTCCAATAAATGCACCACTTTAAATATCCCTTAACTAAACCAAAACCCCTTTTTTTATCTACCAAACACAGTTGAATGGGATGACCCTATCTTAAGAAATGAGCATGTTATGAGACTCAGCTAGTACAACTAACTTAGTCCAAGACCTAACTAATTTATTTATGAAATAATTTAGTTGACTAGGCTGACAATGTTGATTGAAACTTTTGCAAGGTTTAGTACGAGATATAGATATGTAAACACATCCTTCATGCCATTTTCATGAGAGAGATATTGATATAATAATTCGTTTGTGCTTCTTTACAATACGTTCTTCCACCATTGTACTTAAGGAGTCATTGATTAGGGTTTACACTTGGAGAGAAGAATTTTGTCATGTGAAAATGTCTTAGATGCATAAGAGAATTATTATAGCCTAGTGTTGACATATCTTTGTGATCCTTACAAATCAAAACAAATTATTGAAAAACACCATTGGCCAAGGGAGAGATTGAGCCTTGGTAGGTTCATCTTAAAGATAAGTATTATTAACTCTTATTCCTATATTCTGGTAGATATAAGTACCATAACTAATGGATTTTGAATGTATTTATCTCTTCATACATTATCATTACTTTTATATTGACTTGAGTAGAGTTATTCTTTTCATGTTTACTTTTATGTTAATTATCTACCATTTTTTCCACAAGCTTTGATGAGCACTATATTAGATTTAATTTACTTTATTATTTACTTTGTTATAAACCATAGGACCTAGCTAGGGTTATTATGTGGTATTGATTTACTAGAGGCTTTAGAACCCTCTCGAGTGATATTGTGTGGTAATAAACCCCTTAGTTAGGTCTATTAGATCCATATCTATCATGATCCTAATTGTCTAAACATACCAACAAGTATAAGGCCTTGTGATATTTATCTTCTCCAATCTAGGATTGATTTGTAGATCATCTTTAATTTCCCTTGTATACAGGTTCCAATAGCCATAAATAAAATATGAATGGGCTTATGTTAAACATTTAAAATAAAGGCTAAATTGGGAAACACCTAACTTGTACTCATGCCATCAACTAAAACTTTTATTCACATAATGTGATCCCACTAAATCCATTATTTAAAAAAAAACTTCAAATCTCTAAGATGTCCCATCAAGATCATATTTACTATTACATGTTCTATGTTTGTGAATCATTTATAACCTCTTACCTTAAATTCACTCCAAATCTCAAAGAATCCCATGTGCTAAATAATTATATAGTCTAAGTTTGAACAATCTAGTAATGATCACCTCATCCTTAAATCCCATACCATAACTATAGTTTTGACACACTAATTTTATACAAGGTGTCACCTAGTTCAAGAAATTTAATGAAATATTAAAAATAATCAAGGATATTCATAATTTTATCTCATATGATGAGGCTAGGGATGATGCTATTAAATATATAGATGATATCACTGATATTAGAGATTTAAGACTACATAAATCAATGACTAAAACTAAAATATTTTCATGTGATGTCCATTTTAGAAGCCTTTTGCTCTCTTCCAGTTGTATTTAAGACATTATGTGATCACTAGGCACTATATTCAAAATTACAGACATCTCCAGGCCAATATTCAAATAATATTACAACCTATAGGATCACACTATCACCAATGACAAGGAGGTCATGGATGTTGTATGAAAAATCATAACATTTATGAGGTCCTAAATGACTAGGCTAAGGAGAAAGACAACTAGGTCAATAAAGTAGACAGTAATGTATACATAATCAAAACCTTAAAAGAAGGTGTGTTCATAGGTATGATTTTATTAAATCACTTACATGGGGAAAGTGATGTGGTGTATGTCAAATCATTATGGGTTCCCATTCTTAACATCATCATGAAAGGAGAGGAGATCCTATATTTAGGGAGCCTCATCACATTCAACCTCACCAAGTAGGTAAATAGAGTTAGCACAAACATCAATTTTTACATGATTTCATATATAATATATGTTGTTTTCACCATATTGAAGTTATATAGATCAACATTCCCTTAGTGGGTGGCGATGAGATCCATAGTGCACATAGTATTTTATGAGGGTCATTGTGTCCTCTTTATTTAATCAATTGAGTCAAGTTGATTTCATATCAGACCAAAGTCGATGTCCAACAACAATCAGTAGTCAGGTATGAAAGATAATGACTAACAATTATATATTGGGAGGAGTTGTGGATCATTTACTTCTAAAGATATAATCTACTTGATAGATTGAAATCTACTTTATTGATTGTAAAAGTAAACACTCTTTGATGATTTGGAATGATTTCATGGGAAACACACTTTATAGAATGGAAAATAATTTAAAATAAACACAATTGAATCTATTTTTAGAAATGTAAATTGCATGAAATGTACAAACACTTTTAAACTAAGTTTAAAAAATATAAATGAATTGGAAGGGAATGCTATAAAAATTCAAAGAACTGAATTGAAACAAACATACATTAAACACACACAAAGACTTGCATGTTAAAATTTTCCAAATAACACTTTGTATAAAGGAATTAAAGATAAAAGCACATAATAACATAAACATATAAATACCAAAAATAATCCTTCTTCTTTAGTTGAGTGAGCCCTTGTTCTCCCTTGAAATAGAACTAGATCAAACTAAAATTGTAGAAATATCATGAAATCAATTCTTCATTAATTATGGAAATGCTTACAATGTTATAAAAAGCTTAGTTATATACTTAAATCATTTAATTTCTATGTAGTACCTCTATTATATTGTCTACCCCTATATCAACAAGAAGACATTTTTTATATGTGACAATGCTTTTCTAAAAACTAATAAATATAGATTAACCTCCTAACAAGACCATAACTAATGAAAAATCTTGTTTATTAAAAATTGAAAGATAAAAATATTCTTTCCATGTTTCAAGGGACAAACTGATGGAAGAGTGATAGTGTGTGTTCTCATGTGATACCTTTATCTTATGCTAGTTACAACTTCTTCTATTAGTTGAAACCATATATATTCTAATAACAAATCTCATTATAGTATTTACAATTAATTTAGACCACTTACTATAAATACTTATGGCTATAAATAAACATATTGGTTTTTAAAATTTTATACATGACTTTTAGAAATGTTCCAAAAATAGATTATGATGCTTCTGATCAAGTAGATATGGTTTTCACTATGATTTAAAGTACTCAAAATGTCATTTTTTGATATCAAAAAAGCATTTAGAACTAGTCTGAGCATTTTCAGAGCTAGTCTGGGCATCTCTAGATATAGACCGATGATTTCTAGATCTAGACTGATGGACTCTAGAGCCAACCTAGTGATCTCTAGAGCTAGGCTAGAGATCGTTAGAGCTAGTCTAAGTTGATCTTCTAAAGTCCTTTTACTTTCCAAAACACATTATTTTCCTATAGTAAATTTGAATGACTGATATACAAAAAATTGGTGGTTTTTCATGCAAAAGGTTAGAATAAAGTGTTGTAAGTAGGTAATATTAACTTGCATAGAATAATCAAGGCAAATTACTCATTTTCTACTTTGAATTAGTAATGGGTTATAGAATGAACATTTAAATCCACACAAAATTAAGGTTCTTTAGGGGAAAATGAGGTCATTACTTGGATATAATGAGCCATTTTATGGTTTGACTAATTCCCCCACACTTTACTTCTTTCAAGTCCTTTTTAAAGCTAGGATCACCTCTATTCTTTATGAAGCACTACATCCTTCAATTTTTCACTAAGGTCATTAACACAATAGTATGTTTATAACCTTTATATTCTCTAATTTTGGCCCTTCATTTCTCAAATTGATCAAGCCTTTGAGGTGATGTGTTCTACCATGGGCACAAAGGGTTGAGTAGAGTGGAGGTTTGTATCTCATTCTAATCCAATCTTGTCAATATATTTTTTCAAATTACTGGATCATCTCTATAATATCTTGATTCCATTTAAGGCACTATCTAATATTATTGGGATAAATTACCTCCCTTATTTTCAATGGGATTTTTAATGTGTCCCACCACTTCTCACATGTTTCAAGAGATACATTGAAATTGTCTTGAGCATACTTCTCAAAATTTGAAATGTATTTATCTAAAATATTTGTATGATGTTCCCTAATCCTTGGATTATAAATAAGATTTTATAAATATTTTATTTTCTTATTTACATTAGGTAATTTAGACATCATGTATTTTCCAACAATATTTAATTTTTCAAGATATTCATCTAACCTTTCACTCCATGCAATCTGATTTTTTAATATAGAGGTGAAATCATTATCTGTACTTCTCTTACAAATAGGTTAATTAGAAAGGAGGGCATGTGTCATAGGAGAAAGTTACACAAATTGCACTCATAAATAATATTTTTCTACTCATGGGTACTTATGTGATAGGGTTATATAAAATCATTTTCATCTTTTAGGTCATAGGGGAGACCACATGAAATTCTCAACAATTGTCATCTATAAAACTATTTTTGAAGAAGGAAACCATACCCAAAGGTAGACCTTATACAAACCAAGATTTTTTCCACTATTTCACAAGCTATTTATAGTGTGGATTATAATTTATCTTTTTGTTTTACCTCTTCTTTAATATCCCTCTTCAAATTCCTATTCTCTACCTTGACCCCACTGAGAGTGTGACAAGTTTCTACCCAAGTGGCCATGATGTCATCATAGGAGAATAGTGTTTGCACATCATAGTCTACTTGTGATTTAGGTACCATAATACTATATTTTAATGAACCTATTTCATGCATAGTTTTAGTTTATTTTAACTCCTTATGTAAAATTTGGATAACTTTTCCTTACCTTGTAGTTTTTTACTTGAGGAAAGCTATTTCCTCTTCTTGTTGTTTTATGGTTACTTATACCATTTAAAAAATCATAGCCTACTGTAATTTATCTTCCTCATCATGGTTGAAAGTTTGATATTATTCCTTTAAAATTGGAGTTTTTATTTTGTCTAATGGGGATGAGATGAAGGTTGATTGTTTTTAGGTCTTTAACTATAGATTTTCTTGAAATCCTCATCCCCATTTATAGAATCCCTTAGAACCAACTGATTACAATGATGTTAAAAATAATCCAAATGAATTTAACCTTAGTATATTCTTTCTCAATATTGATGATAAATTCCTTGACTAATTATTCATCAAAACCTTGAAATTTCTTAAGAAACTCTAGCCACCCAGCTTCTTAAAAAATCACCACCACTACCTTATCTTATATTGTTAGAGAATTAACCTTAATTTAGGTTCTTCCTATAGGTTTATTAGATTATCATAACTCTTATGTGTGTGCTCATTTATTTTCTTTATAAATTCACTTTATTCTATCCTTTTGAGGTGTCACTCAACTCTCTAGTCCACTTGTTGAATTTAGAGTTAATTTCATGTAACTTATCTCCCCCCACATGAAACACACATCCTCCCCACTTGTAAGAGGATTAGGGACACATGATAGATCTTGCACTTGTAACTCTTTTTCTCTCTTATCTCTTTATAAAGATCTATCTTATCCCTTTATTCAAAATTAGCTACTACAATTTCAAAACACTCTTGTTGATCTAGTCTTACTCTAGCATCATTGATTCTCTCTTGACCTAAGGCCATTCTTCTCCTAACTTATTCATTATATTGGAATTGAAGATTATTATTAAAATCTTTCAATACTATTGTGGATTTTTTCTTCATATGATTGTTTCCCCACTTGTCACATTTGTCTCAACTTTATGGTTGTGTTCACTTCAATGTAACTTTGTTATTTTTTATTTTTTATTCAATGTTTAATTTAATCTTTGGCTACATTTATGTCATGGTATTGTTAACCAAATTTGACTTTTAGGTCAAATTGGGGAAAACCTAGGTAAAAACATGAGTTTTAGATGTTTTATGAGGTCTAATTTATTTTCATAAGGTGTATTATATGTTATTTGATGTCATTTAATGTTGTACTAACCATGGTCATTAGTTATTTTAGTCCCTTTAGTCATTTTAAGGTCAAAAAAGGGGAATTTAATGACTTATATGGATTTATTGGGAAGTATGAAGGTTATAAAAGATGATGTCACATCCCATGTGTCCTAAGAGGTCTTAAGTAACTTAAACCAATTTAAAAATGGTAGGTTCCTCAAAAAAAGGTAGTTTCCTTGAGGAAAAGAAGAAGTTTGGCACTTGTACAACTCCTTGGGAATTGTGAAACATGAGAAAGGATCATGTTATGTCTCTTCAGCTTTCCCAATCTTAGTTATATGTTTAGTTTAATCTATAAGTTTAATTTTTGGCCCAAAACCATTTTTCTCCTTTTTCAAACTTATTGGCAAGTAGAAGTGACCTTTAGGTTTATGCTTAGTACAGATAACTCAAGAGGTTTTAGCTCAAAATCCTTGGAAAGGTTAAATTAAACTTAGAGACATTAATTTTCATATAATTATTTTGAAAAATAGTGTCTTTTTCTTCATGAAACATCCTCATGAAGTTGATTTTACTTTTTTGCTTGCTATTTCATACACCGTATGGGTTTTGCCTTGGTTTGAGCAACTCTATACAAACCAATTACTCAGTTTAATTCTAGATTATGTTGACCCCATAATAAAATGATTCCTGTTATTGGCTTAAAATTTCATGAATTTTTGACATGCTAATAACCTTAGGTTGTAAGAGGGAGCATTTTTCTATGTTGTAGGTAGTTTTTACTATTTTTAGGAGTTTCATGTTTGATCATGGTTTTAGGGGATTATGATAGGACATTTCACATGTTTATAATGCTATAATTATTCCCTTAAAATCTTAGTATCCTTTCCCAAGGTATCTCTTCATGGAATCATAGTCACATGCAAGAAAACACAATCAAGTAGCCATTAATGTGCATCTACATGAGCTTCTTAAAATGATTTCATGATGGAACAAGAGTTTTAATGGTATTTTTAAGTTATTTGATGTATGAGAAATGTATTTGAATGTTTTAATATGGATAATCAACCAATTGAAGTCTAATTATTATGCTCATTGTCTATAATTGCACTTTGTTGCCTGCAGACTAGAATATGCACCTATAATAAACCTTGACAGAGAGTAAGGTAATCATTTTGAAATGTTGGAATTGATGATCAAACCATGTTTGAGGTCCCAACATGAGGAGAAATCATGATTGACAATTTTTAAGGGCTAATATTGGCAAAAAAAAATTGAAAACCACCTCCAATGGCAAATGATTGAGTTTTGAGACCAAATCACTAAAAACAGAAAATAAATGTCCATGAAGGTTATGAAAATATCATATGACATGGATACATGAGCTACTAGGGAATTATAATGGCTTGGAATTGTATCTTATAGCATAGATAATTAATTGATAGATTTTGAAGGACAAAGGGTTTGGGGAGAGTGGTAATTGATAGGTCTAAATTTGCTCACAATAAGATTGTTTCTAGGTAGTCATTTATATAGGCTTGGAATTTCAAAATGACCTTAGTGATTTAAGGTGCTAAAAAAGCATACTTAAATGTTTTGAATGACCTTGGTATGGGAAAAAACACTAGGAAACATAAATATCATCAATTTTGGGTTGATTCATAATGTTTTTAACCCCACCTAGCACTTACAGGGGTCTCTCCACCTAAAAACAAGCACTTACAGCCAAGTGTTTGACTTCATGAATAATGAGCTAAAGGGAGATAGTTCCTTGTTGGTTGATATGTTCAAAATAAGATTGAATAGGCCCATTTCATTGTGTGACCTAGATTAGGTTCAAAGGATTCATTTAATACCATTATCATCTCAATTAAAGCTAATAACATGTACAAGGAGAGTTTAAAGGGGTAGAGTACCTCAGTGTAACTAGTGACCCAATTTTGAGGCCCAAAGTAGTGTTTTAGGAAAAATTAAGAAGTGAAAGTTTAAAAAAGTATTTTTTTGAACAAATTAGGATTATTTTAGGTTATAAAACATCACACCCAAGTCTCAAGAGGAAAATAACACCTAAAATCAAGTTAAATTGTAAAGAGTCCCAGTCAATAGACAATGAGTGGAATAGAGTGTGTTCTTGATGAGAATATGGCATGAATATGAAAAAAATGGTATAAATAATTAAAATATGAATTCAAGGAACTAAAAATAGGTATTTTTATTTTGATTTTCAAGCTTGGAACATAAATAACCTATAGAATTATAGTCAGGAAGGGACATATAGTTATGACAAAAATCAATCTTGAGAGGTTCAATGTATGGATGGGTGTATGGAAGATTGAAGTGGTAAGAAAGAATGAGATAAATTACCTTGTGATAAAAATTATATAATATAACCTACATGAAAATCATATATAAAATAAATGATCTCAAAATAGAAGGCACATTCCACTCTTAGAACCCTACACAGTTTTCCTTCTCTAGGAATTTGTTTGGTTTCTTGAAGAGTTAGTAGGTCATATGATATAAATAAGAGATAATTTTTTATTTAAGAAATCTCAATGGATTTTAGAGGAATATAAAATAATCACATTTGTCTATTAAAATATGGGAGTGCCCTTTGTTTTGTCTTAGACAGAGAACACTCCCCTTGAACACAAGCCTTGGCAGTTTTGAAGAAAATGATGAAAGAATGGGTTGGGACCTATATAGATGCTTTAGGAGGGTGTGGAGAGATATAAAACACTTAATTTACCATAATTAAACTTTAAATAAATGATATATCTAGAAAGTGTATCCTAAACTACCAAATTTTTAGTCAAACCTATAAGACCAACATCAGGCCTAGAGGCTAAATGGAGGGTTGCTCTCACTTGAAACCCTAGCAGGGCATTATAATTCATTTGAGAATGTATATGGGATAAAATTATATGTTTTTGAGCTATTATAAAGTAGATAAAACACATATAAATAATTTTGGGCCTCAAAGACAACTCAATCCTACTCAACATGGTTAAGCCTAGTCTTCAAATGATAGATCATTTTATTTTTTACCCTTAACCAAGATTTTTAATGGATTGGAGAGTGTTTTTGGGTTAAAATATGAGGTGATAAAGCCATTATAAGGTAGATAAAACCAAATAAAGACATTTTTTGCATTTTAAGCCAACTCAGACCTGTAAAGAATGTAAAAAAAAGCTCGATTGGTCAAATTTTGATGCTCATATATTTCATGAGGCATTACATGGATGCCAAATGAGTTAGGGTATTATAGTAGGGGTATTTAATGCCATGTTTTTATAATGTTTTTTCAAGTTGGAAATCTAGTTTTTATGAATGAACCTTAAAAGGTCATATAGGCTCAAAACCCTTGCAAACCCTCAACCAAGACCAGTTTGGAGAAATAGAGTTGGAAAACTGACATAATGTAGTATTTGGACCATGAAAACTATTTTAAATTGTAAAGGAATCCTAAATATACTCCCAATGCTTTTTATTTATACAAAATTATATATATGGGGTGAGAAATAGGGTATTTTTGACCATTTTTTTGTTGTGTAGGTTATAGGAGGAGTCTAAATATGAAAAAAACTTTGGGAGAAATACTAATATTTTTTATAACTCCCCAAATTAATTTAATTACTCATAAAAAATCCTAATTACCTTAATAGGAGCTCTCATCTCAGCTACTCAAAAATGACATATTAGATAAGGTAGTGAAAAGTGTGAAAACTCTAAGGGAAAGTAATTTTAAGGTGTCCCTAATGATTCTAAGAAAATTGAGATCCTTTAGAATTTTCATCCAATCCATTACATTGATTTTCATTTGAAACTAAAGACAAATTTAAGACCAAGTGTATAGGGTGCATGGAAGAGGAGTTTTATTGACAACTAATGATGATGGCTCACTTCCAGATGATTCTAGATGACTAGAAATGCAACAAATAAATGAAGAGGCATGTATTAAATCCTTAAATCTCATTCCAATAATTATTCCTATCCATAATTAGTTTTTGGATGTTCAAATAGGTCCAAATTATGAAGGCATATTTCTAAGCTAAAATGAGGAATCTTATGCCACTTTGCAAGAGTTTGATGACTTAGATTGACACATGGACATCCTAACCTTGCATGGTTCATTCCATATCCTATTCTCATGCCCAATTAACCAATTCTCTTAGATTTATAGGTGCCCTTGTGACCCTTGGACTTCTCTCTTTTCCTCTTTCTCTCTCAAGTTCTATAATAACTAGCCATTTTGGTCATTGTACTTTATGATCCACCTAAGTATGGAAAATATATAATCAAATTCATACCATTTTATTATTAAGAATAATAATTTTTACTTATTTCATGAATATTCATATCATTTTCAATTGGATGATGAATTTTTCTTAGTGAAAACTATGGATTCTTTAGCATGTTGTTTCATTCTTTCACCTATTTATAGCCTCTTCTTGTAGGGCATGTGATGTGTTCTAAGAGATGCCCAGGTTTGAGAAAGTTAGTCTATTCACTATTTCAATTAAGGTCCCATTTTCTAGTCTTCCTATATTTGCATATTCATCCATAAACTCACAATGCAACATTGATGTGAGAAGATAAAGATTGGAGAAGTGTATGTTCAATTTATCCCTTGATTTCATGTGTAACATACATATGTTTAGAAGTCATTAGTATATTTGGTGTATCACCTTTCTTAGGATAGTTTTTTAGTTACCTCTCTCCCTTTTTACCCCCCAAGTTTAGTTGTAGTTGTGATCTAAAGTGGTACATCAATGATCTAGCCCTATCTAGAGATTCACCTCATTCTTTAGACTAACCACAAGCCTAGAGGTGTTTCCATTATTAAACTTAGATGAGGAAAGATTTTACATCTCCTAAAAGGGTGAAAATCTAAGTGAAAATAGTTTTTGGCATGCCCATGGGACTCTTGGTCTAAGAGGTTGAAAGATTTTTGGTGTTGTCTTTCAACAATTAGCCTTTGGAGTCATCTATTCAAACATCAATGGTGACTTAAACGCTACATTAGCTAGTAAAAAAACCCAAGTTTCCTTTTGAATATTCTTGGTGATAGTTTTTATTTGTGTTCTTGCTTTCATGAGGTTTCATGGTTGACTTTGGTGTTGAGTTTTATTCTTTACAAGTTGGTGAGACATTGCAAGTTTGTGCCATTCCTTATCAACAAGAGCAAGTTATTAATTAACCCTTTCATGAAGTTTACCAGCCCCAATATGGTTATTGTTAGCCATAATATAATAATATTCAACCTTTTCATGATTTTTATAAGTCTTATAGTTAGCCTCCTCAATATCTTACTTTTATCAGTCTTATAGCTAGCCTCCTCAATATCCATCCATTTCCACCTTCAAGCAAACACTTTTGGGATATGAGAGGTACATGTTTGAGCTTGATACTCTAAGAGGATGCATTTAAGAGGTCCTTATAAATTTCATTTACAAGGTGAGATATGCCTTAGATTTGGTCAAAAGAGAGTGGGTACCTATTGAAAGAGCCAATTGGTAAAGGATTACAAATGAGATGCTAGATGTGAGTGGTTTGATGGCATCCTTAGAGGATAAGCTAAGCATTCATGAGATGCAGCCTTGAAAAGTATATCAAACTTCATATCCACTTCCCCAAGTTTTTTATCAGCTAGATTTGATCCCTACTCATAAGCCTAATAAAAATTTCCAAAGTTATCCTTTTCCAAATCAAGTGGAAGAGAGAGTTGAAAAGACTAGCCTTATGTTTGAAGCAAACCTTGATAGACAAATTGAGTTGGCCAATAATAAACTAAAATAGTACATATTAGTATAGAAATAAGTGGAATTAAATAACTAATTTACCTCTCATATTTCATCTACACCACCTCAAAAATATACTTCTAATCCTAACATCCTAAGCTGGAATAAGGTAGTGGAGTCATGGGAAAAGAAAGAGGAGAAAAGTCTTGACAAAGAGTGTGAAGTTGAGAAGGAGCTTGAACCTATACAAACCCTTCCCACCATTCCTAAAGAAAATACTTCTAATACTAACATCCTAAGTTGGAGTAAGATAGTGGATTCATGGGGAAAGAAAGAAGATAAAATTTTGGTTGATAAGGAGTGTGAAGTTGTGAATGAAGTTGATCCTTTGCAAGTTCCTCCCCCCTTCCTCAAGAAACCTCTTGTCCTCCATATGAATTACCTTGTATTACTAATCCTCATGATGATTCATATCAATGTAAAGAGATAATTTTCCACGAGAACCTATCCAAGTAAATTAAAGAGTTAGAGTCAAGGATGAAGCTACTAAGTCAAGGTGTGATGGAAGGTTTAGACCCAAAGAAAGATACTATACCTAAACACACCCCATCCACATTTTCTCAAGAGAGTCATCAATATAAATTAGATGTGAATGAAGTTATTTTCAAGTATAAGGAAGAAAATTAAGCTATTTTATTCCAAGGTCTACTTTCCCTTCCTTAAGAACTTCCAAAAGAACCCCCTACGTTTCACTCTTAATATACTTTTAAGTTCTATGTGCAACCTCCACCAACTAATTCATCTCATCTTCACCCCATTAGAATTTTCATTGATTCACCTATGATATGGGAGCCTAAAGAGGATAAGTTGTTTGATAAGGAAATAAAACTCTTTTTTGAAGAAAATGTACCTCCTTGGCAGCCTCATTGGGCTAGGTCACATGATTTCAAGATGCCTAGTCTTGGCATCACTGTGAAAGAGAAAGAGATGGAAGAGCTTGAAACCCTTAAATAATATTATAAATATATTAATTTTTTTTAATATGATCACATCCAACATAAAAATAAATGTAATACTATAGATGGATAATAATTTCAAGTCTTTTCCAAAGAGGTTGCAGCCCTAGAAAGTTCTCTTGAGACTAATGTGTAAGATGTTCTTGAAGATGATCCAATACCTTAGCCTAATTTTGAATCAACATTATATTCATTTGAGATTGAATAACATTAACTTGATGACATCACACATCAATAAGATAAGATTGATGAGGTAGTGGTTTTAGATGATAAAGAGGACAAGGATGATTGGTAGCTACAAATTAAGCTCCTTCAAGAGCTTGAAGAGATTTTCCAAGTTGAGGGACAATTACATGAAAAATTTAAGAAATAATCTTCCATGGAGGAAAATGATCAAGATTAGATAGAGTATGCAAAGCTCCTTGATGAGCTAGAAGAACTTGCAGTTGAGAATAAACCCAATCTTATTGAGATCCCTATGGAAATCAAGAATGAGGTTGCAATTAAAGATCCACATGAGAAGGTTGAGGTTGTTTTGATGTAAGAAGAGTTCATTTATATATCCAACCTATTTGAATCTTCCTAGTTTTCAATGAGCACTATGCTAATGAAGTTGGCAAACATCATGAAAAATTTGGAGGCATCAATGTTAAAGGACAAAAGGCTAAATGTCTCATTCATTCCTTTAGGTCATGAAGCAAGAAGAGTTTCAAACTTCCCATTTGATTCAAGAGGAAGTTCTCATCTTATGTTAGTTAGTGTTTGAGTTAGTTTTTTCATTTTAGTGTGTGTGTTCATAAGAGCTCTTGAAGCACATGTGTGTTTACTTTTGATTTATGTGTGTCCTTTATTTTGTGTAGTTGAGCTAGTCATTGGTCTTGTCTTGATCAAATATTATAGTCAATGGTCAAATCCTTCTTCTTTGTATCAAAATTTATTTAAATCCTAAACCTAATGGAGTGATAAGGCTATTGGTTTAGTTAGTATAGCAAGCATACTACCCCTATGAGTCACTAATTTGTTAACCAAATTTGACTTTTAGGTCAAATTAGGGCATGCTTAGGTA
This sequence comes from Torreya grandis, assembly GCA_037957365.1. NCBI lineage: Eukaryota > Viridiplantae > Streptophyta > Pinopsida > Cupressales > Taxaceae > Torreya > Torreya grandis. The sequence continues at coordinate 3,465,244 of JARHVA010000216.1, forward strand.
AAAACATGAGTTTTAGATGTTTTATTGGGTGTAATTTATTGTCATGTGCTGTATTATATGTTATTTGATGTCATTTAATGTTGTACTAGCCTTGGTCATTAGTTATTTTAGTCTCTTTAGTCATTTTGAGGTCAAAAAAGAGGCATTTAATGACTTGTACATATTTATTGGGAAGTGTGAAGGTTCAAAAATATGATTTAATGTCCCATGTGTCCTAAGAGGTCTTAATTAATTGAAACAATCAAAAAAGAGGTAGATTCCTTAGAAAAAAGGTAGTTTCTTTGAGGAAAAGAAGAAGTTTGGCACTTGTACAACTCCTTGGAAAGTTTACCACATGGGAAAGTATCGTGATATGTATTTTTAGATTACCCAATCTAAGTTCCACATTTTTATATGTAAGTGCCATTTTTTTCCAAAAACCATTTTGCTCCTTTTTTAGTCTTCTTATCAAGCAAAAGTGACCTTTAGGTTTAAGATTAGTATGGATAGCTCAGGAGGGTTTAGATCAAATGCATTGGGAAGGTTAAATTAAACTTAGATAAATTTATTTAAATATAATGATTTTGAATAATTTTGGCTTGTGCTTTATGAACCATCCTCATAAAATTGACTATACTTTTCTACCTATTATTTCATGCACCCTATGGGTTTTGCCTTGGTTTGAGTAATTAGGTACAAACCAGTTAGTAAGTTTGATTTTAGATGATGTTGAAATCCTCTTTAAATTATTCCCATGATTTTTTTTAAGTTTCATGAAGTTTTGACATGATAATCACCTTAGGTTGCAAGAGAGAGCACTGTTTTAATTTGTAGGTAGTTTTCACTATTTCCAAGAGTTTCATGTTTGATCATGGTTTTAGGGGGTTATGATAGGACCTTTCACATTTTTGAAATGATATTATGATTACCTTTAAATCTTAGTCTCCTTTCCAAAGGTATCTCTTCATGGAATCATAGTCACATGCAAGAAAACATAATCAGGCAGCCATTAATGTGCATTTACAAGAGCTTCTTGAGATGATTTCATGCTAGAAAAGGAGTTTTAATGGTGTTTATGGATACTCAACCCATTTAAGGCTAATTACCATGATCACAATCTATAATTTCACTTTGTTTCCTACACACTATAATATGCACCTATAAGAAACCTTGATCGAGAGCAAGGTAATAATTTTGAAGTGTTATAATTGATTATAAAACAATGTTTGAGGTCCCAACATGAGGATAAATCATTATTTACCCTTTTTAAGGGATAAAATTTTCAAATAATGTTAAAAACCACCTCTAATGGCAAATGATTTAGTTTTGAGACCAAATCCCTAAAAAGGGAAAATAGAGGTCCATGAAGGTTTTGAAAATATCATATGACATGGATACATGAGATATTGTGGAATTATAATGGCTTGAACATTTATCCTCTAGCATAAAGAATGACTTGGTAGAGTTTAAAGGAAAAATGTTTAGGGGAGAGTGGTAATTGATAGGTCTAAATTTTCTCACAAAAACACTATTTTTAGGCAATAATTTCTATAGGCTTGAAATTTCAAAATGACCTTGGTGCCTTAAGGTGATAAGAAAGCATACTTGCATGTTTTTAATGACATTGGTATGGGAAAAAAAACTAGGAAACATAAATATCATCAATTTTAGTTTGATTCATAATGTTTTGAACCCCACTTAGCACCTATAGGGGTCTTTCCACCTGAAAACAAGCAATTACAACTAAGTGTTTGACTTCATGAACAATGAGCTAAAGGGAGATAGTTCCTTATTGGTTGATATGTTTGAAAGAATATTGAATAGATACAATTAATTATGTTACCTAAAGGAGGTTCAAAGTATTCCTCTCATACCATGACCATTTCAATTAAAGTTAATAACACCTACAGGCAGAGTCTAAATGGGTAGAGTACCTCAGTCTAACTAGTGACCCAATTTTGAGGCCCAAAGTAGTGTTTCAGGACAAATGAAGAAGTTAAATTTCAAACATGTATTTTTTTGACCAAATGGGGATTATTTTAGGTTATAAAACATCATACACACGTCTCAAGAGGTAAATAACACCTATAATAGGGTCAGATTGCAAGGAGTCTCAGTCAATAGGTAGTGAGTGGAAAGGAGTGTGTTATTGATGAGAAAATTGAATGAAGATGAAATAAATGGTCTAAATAATTCCAATATGAATTAAAGGAACTATCAAGAGGTATATGGACTTTTATTTTCAAGATTTGAACATAAATAACCTATAGGAGTACAGTTAGGCATGGACATACAATTATGACAAAACTTAGTCTTGAGAGGTTCAACATATGGATGGGTGTACGGAAGATTAAATTGATAAGAGAGAATGAGATAAATTCCATCATGATAAAAATTATCTCATATAACATCCATGATAAACACATAGCAAATAAATGATCTCAAAATAGAAGGCATAGTCCACTCTTATAACCCTACACAATTTTCCTTCTCTAGGAATCTTTTTGGTTTCTTGAAGAGTTAAGAGGTCATATGATCTAAAATAGAGATAATTTTTTGTATATTAATTATAAATTCATTGTATATTCCTATAATTTATTCACATTTTTCTATGAAAATAGGGGAGTGCCCTTTGTTTTGTCTTAGACAGAGAACACTCCCCTTGAACATAAGCCTTGGTAGTTTTGAAGAAAGTGATGAAAGAATGGGTTAGGACCTATATAAATGACTTATGAGGGTGTGGAGAGATATAAAAAACATAATAAAACATTAATAACATTTCAATAAAGGATGGATTTGGACAGGGTATCCCAAACTACCAAATTTGTAGTCAAACTTATAAGACCAACATTAGGCTTAGAGGCCAAATGGAGGGTTTCTCTCACTTGAAATCTTGGTAGGGAATTATAATTAATTTTATAATTTATATGGGATATAATTAGATGTGTTTGATATATAAAAAATTATGGAAACCACTAAGAACTCATTCTGGGCCTCAAGTACAACTCAAGCCTACTTGACATAGTTAGGCCTAGTCTTCAAATGATAGTTCATTTTATTTTTTACCCTTAGCAAGGATTTATAATGGATTGGAGAGTGTTTTTGGGGTGAAATAGGAGGTGATAAATCCATTGTAAGTTAGATAAAACTAAATAAATCCATTTTTGGATTTTAAGCCAACTCAGACCTATAAAGAATGTGAAAAAAGCTCAATTGGTTAAATTTTGATGCTCATATCTTTCATGAGGCATTACATGGATTCAAAATGAGTTATTAGATGATATTAGGGGTATTTAATGCCATGTTTTTATATTTTTTTTTCATTTTGGACATTTGGTTTTTTAGAATGAACCTTAATAGTTCAAACAAGCTTAAAACCCTCAGAAACCCTCAACCAAGACTAGTTTGGAGAAATGGAGTTGGAAATCTGAAATAATGGCATAGTTGGACCATGAAACATATTTGAAGTTGTAAATTACTCCATCAATATACTCACAATTCTTTTTTATCTCTATGGAATTATACTGATGGGGTGAGAAATAAGGTATTTTTTACCATTATTTGTGTTGTGCAGGTTCTAGGAAGATTCAGAAGATGAAACCAACTTTGGGAGAAAAATTAAGAATTGTTATAACTCATAATATTAATTTTATTTATTATAAAAAATCCTAAGTTCCTCAACAAGAGTTCTCATCTCAACCAATCAAAACTAGCATATTGGATAATCTAGTGAAAAGTGTGAAAACTCTAAGGGAAAGTGATTTTAATGTGTCACTAATGATTCATAGGCCATGGATGGTCTTTAAAATTTTAATACCATCCCTCCCAAATATTTTCATGGGAAAATAAATCCAAATTTAATGCCAAGTGTGTAGGGTGCATAGAAGAGGATTTTTCTTAACAACTAGTGATGATGGCTCACTTCTAGATGATTTTAGATGAATATGCATGCAACCATTGCATGAAGATGTATGTGTAAAATCCTTACCTATAATCCCAATCATAATACATATCCCTAATTATTTTTTATATGTTAAAATAGGTCCAAATTATGAAGGTAGTTTTTTGATCCAGAATGATGAATCTTATGCCACTTTGTAAGAGTTTGATGACCTAGATTGACTCTTGGACTTCCTGACCTTACATGGTTCAGCCCATATCCTCTTCTCATGCACAAGTAACTGATTCTCTTAGCTTGATATGTGCCCTTGTGAAACTTGGACTTCTCTCTTCTCCTCTCTCTCTCAAGTTTTATAAGGACTAGCCATTTTATCCATTGTACTTTATGTTCCACTTGAGTATGGTGAAACCCTACTCAAATGAATATAAATTGATCAATAACACTACTAATATTTACCTCTTTCATGACTATTCATAGTGTGTTCAATTGGATGATGAATATTGCTTAGTGAAAACTATGAATTCCTTAGCATGTTGTTTCATTATTTCACCTATTTATAGCCTCTTCTTGTAACATTGATGAAGTTATGGATGAGGTTATTGGGCCTTTAATGGAACTAGTGAGAAGATGAAGATTGGAGAAGTGTATGTTAAAAATTATTAATGGAAGACATTGTTTCATTGCATTATTCTCTTTTCACATTCATCCATAACCTCACAATGTAACATTTATGTGAGAAGATGAAGATTGGAGAAGTGTATGTTCAGTTTGTCCTTGGATTTTAAGTGTAACATGGATATGGTTGGAAGTCATTAATCTATTTTGTGTATCACCTCACTTAAGATAGTTTTTTTTTAGTTATCTCTCTCCCTTTTCACCCCTAAGTTTAGTTGTAGTTGTGATCCAAAGTGGTACATCAAGGGAGCTAGCCCTATCTAGAGATTCACCTTATTCCTTAGGCTACCCACAACCCTAGAGGTGTTTCAATTTTTTCACTTTGATAAGGATAACTTTTCCATCTCCTCAAAGGGTGAAAATCCAAGTGACAATAGGTATCAAAGACATCAATTTTTTATGTTAATCTTTGAGCATTTTTTTGTAGTTTTGAAATTGAAAAAATAAAAATAACATTGTTCCTCTATATTTCTATTATTTGTTTGTACTATTTGAAAATATATAATCAAATTTAAAATGTAATATACTATTTTTAAAAAAATATTTGGATATATTATGGTTATTAATAGTTAGATTCTAGTTTTTTGTGAGCCTAAATATTGGACATAAAAGAATTTTTTTCTAACCTTATTCTATGGGTTATACCTTTTAATAAGGATGAAACAGAAATAAAATAAATGAATTTATATTTTTTTGGCTACATGCATTTAGTTGTTTATGTAAATCTTAAAACCTATAAACCATTCAATGTTTTTATACTTTGTCATTATAAAATAGGTAAATCAAATAAGTTTAATCTTTTTCATCTTTTTCGAAACAGAAATAAAATAAATGAATTTATATTTTTTTGGCTACATGCATTTAGTTGTTTATGTAAATCTTAAAACCTATAAACCATTCAATGTTTTTATACTTTGTCATTATAAAATAGGTAAATCAAATAAGTTTAATCTTTTTCCCCCATTGTTATGAACTTTTGTTTATTTCATGGTATTTATTATGTGAAAACAAAGAATTGGTTTAAATTAAAAATATATTTCATAACTTACGCTTAAATTGTATTCAACTTTTCAAAAGGCCTTTATACATTCTTTTACTTCCCTTTTTTACTTTTGGAATGCCTCTATCTTGCTTGACCCTCAGCAAGGCATTTTTTACTAATGGCTTTTTTTGAAGGTATTACACATTACCATGGTTTACATCTTCAAATGGTACCTTAATTGTGTATTGTAGATTATTATTTCCCTATTTATAACTTTCCTTGAAGTCTCCCTACATGTAGTAGCTAGCCATTTTTTAAAGTTTTGATGAAGCTTTCTTCCCAGTAAGTCTCTATTGAGATCATCCTCATTCCAAGTTTTTCACCTTATTCACGTCTATTGCTTCATTGTCATTTACATGTTGACTTAAAAACTCATCTAGTGCATAATATTTTTTCCCCTTACAATTTATGGTAAGGTGGTTATTCCTCATGTTTTTTATCAATTAAATAATTTATGATTAACACATGTATAATATCTTTCCTTCTAGTTGTTTCTCTTAAAAATTATTTTAGTTATTTATCTAATAGTCTTTTCTTAAGATTAAAAGTTATTATCCTTCTTTTTAGAACTATGATTTGTTCTATTTTTTGTAATGCTTGTTAGTAGTTTTGTTTAACATGGGGAAATTGTATGCTTTATATTCCTTGATTCCCTATCATTTCTGATTGGTTTATTATTTCTATATGTGGCACATTGTATTTGATATCTCTAGTATTAAGGCTCTATTATATAATCCTTTTATTCTAAATGAATTGTCATGTGGTGCCTACTTATCAACTAACTCTTTTGAAAAGATTATTTAGTTTTCAAAATCCCTTTTGGGTCTTTATGGTTAGATTTTTAAAAAAAATCTTTACAAAAATTCTAATTGGTTGGTTTTCCTTTATAATAATGTTTTTTAAATTTTCAAAATATTTTTTTCTCATTGTTAAAAAGTCTTTTTGTTTCATGGCATGAGTTTCAATAAAAAAACATAAAATCCTTTTCTTTTAATAAACTCCAATAGCACAATGTTTGTATTTAGTATTTTTTTAGAAAATAAAAAAGAGAGCTTTAAAGTTTTAATTTAAAGTATTTATAATTTAACTTGGATACACATAAGAACAAACAAACCTCTTTAATTGTCATATCAAAACCATTTTTGAAATGATGCAGCTTTGCATGTCCAATGATGCAAAAATTAATGATCTTAAGAACCAACTTTTGGTAAAAGATGATGAAATTCTTATTTTAAAATTTTAACTTGAATGTCAAACCAAAACTATTTATTTATTTTAAAACTCTCATAATGACAAATTAATCGAAATATAACTTTTAGTTGACTCCCTAACCATCAAATTAACATCTTTTAAAAATGTACAAAAATTTATTATTACTTCTTCACCTTCTAAAGAGAATATTACTCCACAAAATGATTTTTATAACCTTAAATTAAAAATTATGTAATCTATAAGTTATTCAAGTGGTATTTTTGGTAATTACATCATAGGTGTTCTTAAACCTATTTTGCCTAAATTTAATGCAAATTATATAGGTCTTGGTTTTGATGATTCTAATGCTTCTAATGTAAATTTGACATCTTATTGTCCTTTTCATTGAAAGATTTATAATGCAACTTATTTTGATTATATTTCTTGTAATTCTCATGCTTTGGTTAAAAATGTTAAACCTTGGGTGCATTGTGGAAAACATGAACATTGTATTTTTAAATGTTGGAAATTACATTCATGTAAATCTTGTGGTAAATACACATATGATACTTTATATTGTTGGAAAATTATTAAATCTCCTACCTCTAAGGGTAATACTATTAGGATTCCTAAAGATAATGAATCTTAAAGAAACTTTGATATGTCTTCTTATGATCATTATTATAATGATTCACATATAATATAATTTTCAAGTGACACATCTTTTTTGTCTCCATTTTGATAAATTATAAATAATTTTTGCATTCCTTGATTTTTGTTGAAAAGGATATATACTTTAACTAGAGATTTTTTGACTAACTTCTTTCTGTGTACGTTTATGCACTTTATGATGAAAGTTATCTTTTCTTAAATTTTTCTAGATGTACATCAATGCTTATTACATTATGTATGTAGATTCTATTTTTTGGTATATTGATTATTTAACTTAAAATACTGGTGTTAACTTGTCTATCTTGCAAGTTTGTGGATCACTTATCCTTATGTTAGTATTTATTATATTGTGGATCAATCACATTGTCTGAATAAGATTATTAGATATATTTGGTGATCACACTTTCATCCTTGTTGATTTTTATGGCATCTTCTCTTCTTTCTTCTCTAAACTATTGTAATTCCTCTTGAAGGAATAAGGGGGAGTATTGTGTAATTTCAACTCCCTTCTTTGTTTGTAAAATGTTTTATACAATTTTGTAAGTCCAAATTGAAGTTTAAAGAGGAGTGTTGGAGAATTAATATTAATTTGGGTTTTTACTATAGGTTTATTGGCTTATCTTAAGTCTTATATGTGTGTGTAAATATTGTATTTATAAATTCACTTTATTTTAAAATTTTGAGGTGTCACTTTATATGTTGGATTTCAAATTACTTGCATGTAATTCCTCTCCCTTACATGGCACACACATCCTCCTCACTTGTAAGAGTATTAGAAACACATGGCACATATGTTGGAGCTTATACTTATAACTCTTTTTATCTCTTAGATCTTTATAAAAAGCTCTCTTATCCCTTTATTAAACACTAGCTACTACACTCTCACAACTTGATATAGTATTGTTCTTATGTCCTTGATGCTCTCTTGGCTTAAGGCTATTCTTTTCCAAGCTTCTTCATACTATTATAATTGAAGATTCTTATTGTAATATTTCAATACTAGTGTGGAGTTTTTATCTATATGATGGTTTCCCCACTTTTCACATTTTAATCAACTTTATCATTTGTGATCACTTCAAGGTAACTTTGTTGCTGAAGTTTTATTGATTATTCAATGTTTATTTTTATCTTTGGATACATTTTTATTATATATTAATTATTATGTAGACTCAAGTTCTGATTTCTTCTTTTAGTCCATTATGTGAATTTTTTGAAGAGATTTGGTAATATGAGGAACCCTCGGTAAGGAATTGAAGGATTGAAGTATAAATTTATCAAGTGAGATTATTTTTTAATCAAGAGAGCATAATATATTTAGAAAAGAATACAATAAATCATACATAAATAAATTATATAATAAATTACCTTAACTCATGAAATATATTAGAGTTTGATCAATTTATGAGATGGGATGGTTTGAGAATAAATAAATAGTTATTTTCTATGTGTGGAGTGACTTGAGAGGATTAAAATCTATCCTTGTTATTTTTCCTTATGCAAAAATCTACCATTAGTCCTTTACTTGATTCGGTTCATACCTTGAGTTGCCTCCATCATGATGAATCTTTTTTAAAATGTTTTTTGCCTCATGATTGCATATACCTCATCACCTTGGTGACACCATATATATATTTTATTCATTATGAAATACATCCAAATGGTACACATGCATTTTTTTTAGAAAAGATTTTTTTTTTTGAAAAAACACTTTTTTGTCATGTCCTTATTTAGAAGAATCTTCTTTTGGGGAGTGGATTAAATGACATCTAAAACTTAGAAATTATCCTATTCATATAATAATGAAATGAAACTACCTTGAATTACCTATGGTTTATCTTTGTTTCTAGTTTTGCCATCATCTTACGATAGTAAGAGCATGCATGTTAATTCAAAGTTTTATACGAGTCAAATAAGAGTACTATTAATGACTTTATTCTTTTAAAAAATTACCATTTACTGGTTTTCAATCCCCCTCTTTTATTAGACTCAAAATATCATTCTTTAGTTATAAGAGAAAAATAAGGTTCTTCCACATATTCAAATTATTTTTGAGACTATATATATTTAAAAAATTCATCCTTGCTTGTAGGTTGATGATAGAGCCTTAACATGTGTCCATTTATCAAGTGTCTTTTTGTTTTCATCTATTGACAATAACTGAATTGATTTGTTGTTAAAAATATTTTCTACTTGATAAGGACCTAGCCATCTAGTACAGAGTTTAACTTTTATATGTTGGTACTTTGAATAAAATAGTAAGGCTAAATATCCCTCTTTAAATGTTATTTCCTTGATGTGACTATAATGTCATGCCTTCTTCTGATGTTACAAAAGTTCTATTTAATGCAATGCCTCTAGTCTCATCTCATCAAGTTCATTCAGTTGAAGAATTTTATTTATTCGTGCTTCATATAAATATATGACCACATCCATTTCTATTATTAGTGTCTACAACTCAAATTTAATTTGAATTAATGGATTCCTCCCATACACAATTTTATATGGAGAAAATCATGTGGTGGTATTCCATGTTATGTTGTAGTCCCATACTACTTTAGGTAGCTTATTTGCCTAAAATTTTATGCTAATGATCATTATCTTGGTCAATATGGTATCTTTTTATCTATTGGTACCCTCAACTTGACTATTATCTTGAGGATGGTATGGTGATGACTTCTTACAAATGATTTGGTAGTTTTCAATAAAAGCTTTGATCATTTTGGATGCAAATTAAGGGCCTTGAGTTGATACTATTTTTCTTGATGCTTCAAAATATTACATGATCCTATATTCAAAGAAAATAACAACTATTTATTCATGAGTAAATGGTAGAGATTGAACTTATACCTACTTAGTGACATAATCAATACATACTAGGATGTAATCCTATTCTTGAAATGGTGTATCAATGAGACCAAATGAAATCCAACCCTCATTTCTCAAAGGGTCTTAAAACCACTTGAGGGAGGAGGGGCATCAAATTATACAATGTGGGTTTTTCCATACTTTGGAAAGGATTACATTGAAATATATATATTTTCACATTTCTATGATGTGAAGACCAATAATATCTAGCTTCAATGATCTTGTGAATAGTCCTTTTGGTTTAATAGTGGCCTCCCCTTGTTTCATTATGGAAAAATCTTAGGATTTCATATATTTCATATTCTCTCACATACCTATGAAGCTTTGTATTAAGTCCACATTTAAACAAAACACCATCAATCCATTTATAGTTATCATTATTTCTAACCAAACATTTCCTTTATTTATGAGTGAAATCACAAGGAAATTTTCATGTGGATTTATAATTGACCATATCAACAAACCATGGTGTGCAAACTAAAATTGTGAACAAATGTTCATTTGGAAAACTATCCTCTACTAGTTTATCTTAACCTTAAAAATTCAAACTTGATAAATATCTAGCAATTAATTAGCCTTTCCTAGATTATCAATGATTGTGATACCAATTTATGGAAAGAGTAGTAACCATCTAATGATCCTATCTCCTACCACTAGTTTTTCATTAGCTATGTTATAACTGAATGATATATGTAAACAAATGTCTTATATCTAGTGATGTAATGACACAAATTGTTCATGGAATAAATAATAACTAGGAAATCATTTTTAGTAGTGGTGTAATTAATTTCAATGGAAGTTAAATTATTGATAATGTAATAAATTACATACATCTTACCTTCCTCATCTTTCTACCCAAAGACCAACACCATATAATTTTTAGAGGTATTTATGTGTATGTGGAAATGTTTCTCTTAATTAGGACCTCTCAAGATTGAGTCAAAAATTAAATTTTATTTTATTGATTCAAAATACTATTAACACTTTTTAGCCCATACAAATTAACTATCCTTAGTGATCAAGGAAAATATAGGTGGAACTATCTTACTTAAATATTATATAAAATACCTATAGTATCCTGCATGTCTTATTTTTTTTGATATCATTTTGGTTCGTAGGTGCAAAAAGTTATGAGATAACTTCAATATTTTTAGGGTAAAATTGTATTCCTTAATTTAAGATGTGAAGACCTCAGACAAGTCTTTGATTAACCATCATTAGACATTTATCATGACTTAGGGATAATTGATGTTGTTCACATTAGATTAACACTTTATCTAGGATAAATATTATTTAATGTTTCATAAAATAGTCATCGTGCATTGTAAAGTCATCAATATACACTTCAACATACTCATTTGTAAGATCAACAAATATAGCTAACAAAACTCCTTGAAAATTAGTTATTACATTGCATAGGTCAAACGGTAAAAATATATATGTAAATGTTCCCCAAGGACATATAAAGGTTATTTTATCCTAGTTTTCTAGAACTACTCTTATCTTATTGTATATAGTGAACCCATTTAATAAGGAAAAGAATTTCTTCCCAGATAGGTTATCTAGGCCTTGGTTTATGAAAGGAAAAGGGAAGTGGTATTCCATGGTAGATTTGTTGAGATCCATATAATATATTTATTTGGTACAATTACAAGTGGTGATACCTGTTAACAATATAATATGGGATAAATGAATCCTACTTGTGTTAATTTTTTTATTTCTATTTTGACCATATCTCTCAGTACTGGATTGTTCTTTCTTTATGGTTGTCTTACTTATTTGAGTTTTTTTGTGTAATTGTGATGAGTAAAAACACTCAGGTTAAATGCATTTCATCTCACTATACTCCCAAAAAAAGGTTTTTGTATGCCTTTTTTGAATTTCAAAGACCTTAGTTCCTACTCATTGTCTAGCCAATGTTTATGTTTAACATTTTTCTTAGTTGGACTGCTAGTTGTTTTATCCCTGTATAGATTGAACTACCTTTCCTATATTCACCCATTAAAGAGTTCAAGGGGCCAGTATGAGGATGTAAAATGTGGAAGGTATTTATGTGTTTGAAAAAGGATTATCCTTCTAAAATCACACATGTTAGGGGACAATAAAAATGGAAATAATTTTTTTATTGATTGTTATGTGCCCAACTAAAAATGCTCTATTGGAGAGGTGTGGGATAATAATTTTAATCTTGGGAGCCTTCAAGTTTCTTTTTATAACCTTCCAAATATGGTATAAAAAAATACCACTCTAGACTACGCATCTTTAAAGCTAGACTGACTTCTTCAATGTAGCTTGATAACTACTCTAACTCATTCACATAGATTTTAATTGCTACCATGGCCAAAGAAGAAAGACAATTTTTTATTTGATCTAGTTTATATACCCATAAGTGATCTATGGAATCTAGAGGTGGCTTTTTAGGTGGGTATAAAGAATTTTTGTTTTATTTTAATCCATTTAAGATGGTCATATATTTAGATCTGTAATTTATGAGTGTTTCAACTATGACTAGCCATGGTCTCCCTAGGATCAATGGATAACCTAAATTTTTACTCTTTGGATGAAGTATAATTAAATTCATGGGATATGCCCAAGATTATAATTTTATAGACACATTCTCTATGACCCTTGATTTGGTAATGAATTATTCATCCATCTGTAATAATGTAATAGTTGGTTGTACTCCAATTAGGGAGAGTGATTTCAATGTGTCTAATGTCATAACATTAATAATATCTACTAGGTATATTGAGACATTAGGCATTTCCTTATTTCCTATAGTTATAGTGATAATTGGACTTTCAACATCTCCATATTTTGGTAGAATTAATTTTATTGCTAAGAGCTTAGCAAGTTATCCATCTACCTGGATGGTCTTTGGATATTGATTTCTTCTCCATGGGGAAACATTGATGATATTATTGAGTTTTAGAATGTCTCTTATTTCTTGCAGTAGTGGTATCTTGATACATAATTTTTTTAGTTCTTAGACTAGATCAAAATCACCTTTTTCCACTATTTCCTTAAGTCTTTCAAGTAAATTATTTGGTGGATTAGTTTCTCAAGGTTTATCTTTTTCTTGAATGTCTTATTTCTCTTTGATTATATTAGTAATATGGATTTAACTTTATTTTGAAATAAAAATTTATGTAATTGTGATTAAAGGACTAGTCAATGTCTTACATAAACATAATTGATCATTATTATAGTTGATGGCATTGACCTCCATAGTTACTTATTGTTCAATTCCATAGATATGGGATACCTTCTTATTATTAGGGTTAGAAATTTTTTATATAGGAAATTGATGCTAAGCTGCTTGTTTAGTTTTTCAAGGATAAGTAGTTAGAGGAGGCATGAACACTTATTGAGGTATCATTTGTTGATTTATTTATGGAATCCATGGTTATTATTTTTTATGTGATACCCATTGTTGTGGTGATGTCCACTCTTTTGGAGTCTAGGTTGGTGGTCCCCATGTTTGTGGAGATTTTGGTCCAGCACATGACATCATCCATGGATTAGATGGAGCTCCAAGAAAAAAGTGATTTGGATTTTAATTATAATATAAATCTATTAATGTGTTGTCAATTATATCCCTAAGGTGTCCAATAGTGTCCATAATTTGATATGTATGCATGGTTCTCAATGACAAAGTGTGTCTTATTGATCATGCATGAACCCTATTATGTTTGCTTTGTAGGCAAGGTGATGGATGTTGGTGATGTGTTGACCATGTTTGAGGGGTCATATGAGGGTTAAATATTTTTTTATATACTTTTGGAAGTGAAAGGAATCAATTGGAATAGTCTTGTGAAGGTCTAGGTTATCCTAGTCATCTTGGCAGAACTTTTTAAGTAGATTGATGATGTCAACATTCGCACGTGTGAAGGTGTCAAAAGACACTGGTCACATGAGTTTATTTATCTTTATGCCTAGATAATGTTTTTAAAATTTAATATCTTGATAGATGTCTATCAAAATTTATGGTAGTGCAAAGTTGGTCTCCTAGGCAGATTTCACTAATTTCCATAGTCAAATTTGCATTAAAAAGTGACCGTTGAAATTCAAATATTTGAATTTACAGAGGAAAACTAGTCTGTAATGTTTTGTTAATAAATTTTGGTGATGGATGAATTTTATGGTAAAAATAAAATTGATAGATAAATTAAAGGACAATCCAAGGAAATGTTTTAAAGTTTTGGCTAGTCATACACTTGCATTTATTATGGTCCAAAGTTGATTGAGGGTTTGACTTTTTCTACAAGTGAACTGAGAAGGATTTTTGAGTTTTTATTGATGGTGTTTAGATGTTTAAAGGTTAATTATATATTATATAGTATTTTATACTCCCTAAGGATCATTTTTATGTATTTTTAATATTTGACAAATCCATCTTTAGTAAGAATAATTGTTTACAAGTTGACTTTTGCTTCATTCATGGTGTTCTCATGTACAAGGCAAATGATTGATATATTTTGCATATGTAGATGTGTGCATTTTTGAATTTAATAACTTGATGATGTATTAGGAGTCATATGGAGAGGATAAATGTGATTTTAAGTGGTCTTATGTTCCTAGTTTTGCTCAATAAGTGTTAAAAGAATGAATAGGTCTCCATGGACCTATAAGGGCTTCTTAGGCCTAATTGAAATATGTTATTGCTTAAGGGTGATATATAAAAGATATTTGTGACATATTTTTGTGAAATTTATATTATTATATGTGTGATAAAATCCTTAAGATTTAAGTTATGTCTTATATTTGACCAAAAATATGGTGATCATGAAGGCTATAAAGAGCATAAACAAAGATGAAGTTTTCCAAAGTTGAAAAGCAAAGAAAAGAGAAGTGTGAGAGTGATTTTTGGATGGATTTAAGATAATATTAGTTTGAATAATATGTGTGTGACCTATAGGTCATATTTTTGATGTTATAATAGTGTTCTTTTAGGGTTAAAGATAGAGGATGAGTGAAGAGGTAGAGTGATCCAAAAGGTTATTTTGGATGAATTGATTGTGTGTGAAGGCTTGAGGAATCTTGAAGGGTTGAAGAGATTTGATATTAACTATTTATCCATTATAATTAAAGGTAATAATATATATAGGTGTTGATAATAGAAGTTTTTATGTGGGTGCTCAACATCTAGGACAAGTGGGTGCTTGTTCATGCTTAGGGGTTGGTTCTCCTTGTGAAGTGGGTGCTTCACTAAAGTCTATTGTTTGTAAATATATTATAGGAATATATTACACTTTTTTTTATACTTGAGAGTGGTGTTTATTCTCCAAGATGGTTTTCTACATAATCCATGTATTATGTGTGTTGATCTTGTATAGTTTCCTTTGTTCCTTACAATAATTGGTTTTTATGCTTCGTGAATGATTTTGTTGATTGGTTAAGAGTTTGAAGTTTTAGAATTATAATTGAATTGATTGAATAACTAATTCACCCCTCTCCTAGTGATTTTACCTCTAAAAATTGGTATTATAGCCACACCTTTGCAAGTTTAACCACTTGAAGGTGATCAAAAGTACAATGGGTAGTCATCAAATGCAAGGTGGTTTCTCTACTAAGAAAGAAAAACTATTCAATGGTTCAAAGTATTATTTTTGGAGTGAAAGGATGAATACATACATCATGTCTCTAGGTTTTGATATTTGGAAATATATTATGGATGGGTATTCTACACCCCCTACTCCAACTAGTGTAGTTGATAATGAGTTAAGTGAGAATAATTATAAAGACATAAATGTTATCATGTGTGGCATATTATAGGTTAAGTTAACCAATTTAATCCATTGCAAGTCTATCAAGGAAATATAGGATAAATGTAGATTATCTATGAAGGGGATTCAAAGCTTAAGTTGGATAACTTACAAACATAACAAAGATAATTTGAGGGTCATAAAATAAAGGATGAAGTTACTATGGAATCCTATCTTCTAAGGGTTGATGAGGTGGTGAACATGATTAGAGGTCTTGGAGAGGAGATTGAATAAGCTATTATAGTATAGAAAGTATTAAGGTCTCTCATCCTCAAGTTTAATTCCAAATTTTTTGTTATGGAAGAAAGTCATGATCTCACTAAGATTAATATCGATGAATTGCATGGAATCCTTACTACATATGAGATGGGAGTCAATGAGGATAAACCACCAAAGAAGTAAGCAATCTTCAAGGTGATCAAGGAGACAAAAGGCAATAAGAGAAAGTTAAGCCTTGAAGGCTTTGATCTTAATGATGATAAAATTGAATCCATGATTATAATAAATATTGAATGTAAGATCATATAAATATTTAAGGGAAGATTCCTTTTAAATGTTTTTCATGTGGTAAATTTGGTTATTTTACAACTAAGTATTAAAGGTACAATCACTAAAGTGGGGGTGAATCAATGAGCCCATATATTTCAACTTCATTTCCAATCCTTCAAAAATATTAATAAATTAATACATACATTCATGAGGCATACACATTATTAATATAAATAAACAATAAATATAATGTAATATTAAGCACATAACACATGTCATACATGGGAAACCCTCTTGGGGAATAAAACCCACTAGAACTTGAAATTGGACTACTTTCCTATAATAACAAGAACTAATTTAGACCAACAAGCTACTGATCAAGGAACTACCATTCATAATTTTAGTGAGACTATAATCCCACAAGGAGTTAACACACCTATCTAGTTGAGTACCTATAACAACTATACTTTTAGCAAGTTTCACCTTACAAGGAGGAAACAACCCCCTTATATGTTGAGCACCCACAACAACACCTATGAAAACATATAACTTTGCAATGATGTCTTCATCACTTGATGATGGACCTATGATTATCACTCTTTACCTTCATTTATACTCAAATAATAAGAGCACTATTATACCAATATAATTATGAACAACATGTCATATAATTAGTCCTCAAATTGATTTTCTCATCAAATCATCCATACAACACTCTACCCCTCATTATCTTCCCAAATCACACACACAAGCCTCTCTCAAATCTCTCCCAAGTCTCTCTCAAATAGCCTCTTGAGAATAATCACCCATTATGCTTCTTTTGGGCTAATTAGGTCTAATGACCTATGTGATCACCTTCAACACCTTGCTCAGAGTAGCAATTCTGATACGTTTCTCTCTCTACTAGTCTTCATTGACATGTACCTTATGTTGTAAAGTTTATTACCTTCAAATGGTTCTACATTTTCACTCACTCATCCAGATTTTACAAGTCTAAAACCAACACATTTGGTTTTACTATTTATAGAGCATACTTGATAATCAACACCTTGGTCAGCTATTAGGCATGTCTTATCCCTTAATGCATCTATGACATGAAGACATAGCTTAATACAAACTTCATAGGTTGGACATAACATCTATGGGTCACCCTTAAGTAGCTACACCTTTTAATAAGGCTCTTGTAAGCTCTTATAGGTCTCAAGGAGACCTATTCACCCATTTAGCACATCATCCAAGAAAATAATAACATATGACCACTTCTAAATATATGGATCAACTCTTTATGTCCCCTTAGACATACTTAAATGATCAAAGTCATCTTATCTCACCTATATATATGCTCAAACAACTCAAGTAAAGACCTTATACATGATATTACCATTATTGAACATACATTCAACTTCCTAAGCATTATTCATACTCAAGATAGATTTAACACACTTTAAAAATATACACAAAGCATCCTCATAGAGACTAAAACACTCCTCAATAGCTAAATCATCATAAGACATTGAAATAACATCAAAATAAACTCAAATATCCTTCTTGGGTCACTTTCAAAATAAGAACGAACACATAGTCAACTTCTAGGATCAATATCTTTGATTGTACTCACTTTTAGATCTTCAAATCCATATTTACAAATGCATCTTGGAGTGATCTACCACTTTAATTTTTATATCACCCAAAAATTTGAATTCTATCAAAAGACATGGATGAAATATAAAGATATAATTTTTCCCTATGTTAAATTCAAATAGTAATAGTTAACCTTCGAACACAATGATCGAATCCCATGTCCTCTTAGCTCAGATTGAATATGTACCATCGATCTTGTTTCATCTTTTTAACACACAGTCCACCAAATCCAAATGTTAAACCACTATCACTTTGACCTCATCTCATGTAATATTAAAATGTTGACTCAACACACTCTATCAATCTCTGTAGATCAACCAAATCTTTAATGATCAATGTTCATCGTTGAATTAATCTTTATGAATTCCTATTTTCTATTGGATCCTTATCATGTACCTTTGGTTAGTTTTTAAACATTGTGCACCTATCCTCATCTCACTACTTCCTAACTTATTAGATAAATGTGCACCATTGATCTTTATCAAGATTTAAATTCTGTATAAATGACTAAGTATGGGGACTCTTTCAATATGCCTAGAAGGCCAACTTTACATCTCACTACTTCTTTTATGCTTACTCGAATGATATAAAATTTAGACCAGATGATCTCTTCACATAGTAAAATTTAATCATGTGACACACTTCTCCTAAAGCCTTTACACATGTGAGATATAATTCCATTAAAATTCCTTCTCAAAATATTCTATCATAGAGCTAACCATGTCAAAACCTATCTAAGAGGCCAACTTTGAGCTTGCATAACATTTGTCATGCTTCAGTGCATGATCTCAAATTTAGCACAAATCATCTATGCTCAAAACTAAATAAACACATATGATCATTTTCTCTTGAAACTTTCACATATGTAAGATATAACACTATCAAAATGCCTACTCAATTTTTTCTTGCCTTATGCAAATTTGGCTAAGTATGGAAAAATATAGTCAAATTACCTAGGAGCCCAAATTTGCATATGCATATCTTTTGAGGTGCTTCATTACATTATCTAAATTTTAGTATAAATAAACTAGGTCCAAAACTAAACAAACCCATATGATCATCTTCTCTTGAAACATCCACATGTGTGAGATATTTTATAATCAAACTACTTACTCAACTCTTTTTAGCCACATTGTAAATTTGGCTAAATATGGGAAAATAATGAATTATGACCAAGAAGCCAAATTTTCACCCTCATATCTTTGACCAAATTTTGATGCATGACTTGAGATATGTCACATAAAAACTAGATACTAATTTTATCACAACCATATGACCAACTCCCCTTGACTCATTCCCATGTGCTAATGGTGATGTCATCAAACTGCCTACTCAAATTTTTACCATTAGACCCAAAGTGTAGATGAAAACTATGATCAACCAAATGAAATCCAATTATTCACATAAGCTATAAAAGATTATAAAAAATCTTAGTTATCTTTTTCACACTCCATTCTCATCCTTGAACCTCTCTAACCATGCCAAAATAGAAGATCAACCAATCATACTTCAAGCATACAAGAACAAGCACACTGTGCACTTTATCATTATTACATAGACTATTAAGGCACTTCATCCACTCACCAGGACACCTCCATGACATCACCATAACATCATCATGACAAATCTCTAATAATATATCCATTTATCATTGATTTCAATAACCATCATATATAGAAATATTCAGCTGACCTTCTCTCTTTAAGCACTCTCACAACAAGAACATTCCACAACATGAACTTTCTCTCCCTTTGACACAATGATAAAGTGAGAAAAAACTAATCTTGAGGACCTAAAAATAATATCAAATAGGAAAGGACCACCTTATAAGGATGATAAAAACTCTCCCTTACCTTAAGCCTACTTCATCTTGCCTTGACAACACCCTCTTGCTCCATGCCAACACTCTCTTCAATCAAACACTGAAACCAATGAATAAAGAACACACAAAACCACTAGAATCTAATGAAACCCAATAAGGAACATTTGATAGGGACTCCTAATATTTTTGATAAATTTAACCTTTTGAGCATTTTTAGATCTCTGCAACCATGAAGAATCACCACATATGCTAACTAGCAATCTCTTCTCAAGCTACCATAAGGACTACCAATAGAACTTCATGCCACTCACCAACAAATAAAAATTCTCTTAAAAATGACCTAATAACTCACATTTAATCAAACATACCTTTATCTTCTGGATAAACTAAGAAAAAATCATTCTTTTTCAAACTAGGCCTATCTAGCCTCCTTGTAGCCCTACCTGAAACTTGTAGATCCCACAATTTTTAGTATACACATCTTTAATACCTAAAACTTCATATCTAGAGCACTCTCATATTCCCCCTAAATAACACCAATTTTAATCACCAGTGTCATCCTCTAAAACATTCTTCCTTCAGAAACCTATTAGTTAATTAGCCCTCCATATTGAAAAAACAAAAATAACTTGAGAACCACAAATATTCAAATCTATGTGAATCTTGATTTGACAACCAATTTGGCCCATTAAACCTATTGATAATATTTAGACCTTAATTCATAATGTAAACCACTATTCTAGCATAGCCCAAAACCCTATAATCTTAAAATAAATAGACTTAAAAAACCTCTTTCTATTCAACGTACACTTATAAAAATTCTTTCATACCTAAAGACACCCATCACAAACTTCTAGACCAATATTTGAGCTTCCACACCTTTGGGAACCCATACATCCTATAACCCATTTTAGGCCTACTTACCCTTAAGCTAAAAAATTCAAACCAAAAAATCACTTGGAACACATCACAAATAAGTGTATAGACCTTTATGAGCGTCAAAATATTCTGGAAATTCCATTAATCTCATTAGGCCACTTGGAGACACTCATTTTAACCCTGTATTATAGCTCCTTCACAAACCTCTGAAACAAGCTCATGAACTTATTGCTCCCCCTTAACCAAAGACCTTAACTAATTAAAATTATCATATTGAGCACATAAAATTTCTTATCCACACTTTCTTTCTTATATTTAACTACTGAATCCTATAATCTTAGGACCTAACTGATTACAAAGCTCCCCCTAACTTCATGCTTCATCAGGAACATGAAATCTTCAACAAGTCTTCAAATACTATCCAATCATAGAAAATACTCATATGGAGACACCTCATCTTCAAAAGAATATGAAATTCCATGGCATATACAACTATTCAACAAGCCTTTAACATGTTTATCAAGATTTAGAATAAAATTCTAGAAGAAAGGCCTTCAACTTATAGGCTCACCTAGCATTTACCATAAAATGATATGCAGATAGATATTTAAAACTCACCTTTATACCAAAACATCCAAACCATGATCAATAAGATAACTCCTTCTCCATATAGGTGTTTTCACTTGGATTTTCACCCTTTGAGGAGATATCTCATCTCTTCTCATCCAAATGACATAATTGAAACACCTATAAGCTTGTGGGTAGCCTAAGGATGATGTGAATCTCTAGATAGGGCTAGATCCCTTAATGTACCACTTTGGATCACCACTACACCGAAAATTTGTGAGGGAAAATGAAGAGATAAAATTTAAATCAAACTCTCCTAAGGGAGGTGATACACCAAATAATTTAATGACTTCCAACCAGCTACATGTTACATATGAGAACAAAGGACTAACTAAACATACACTTTTCCAATCTAAGTCTTTTCAAATTAATGTTTCATTATGAAGTCATGGATAAATGTGCAAGGATAAGAGGAAAATATAATAGGCATTTACTTTCACTAGTGAATATACTAACTCACTCAATCCTTGACATTTACTAGAACACTTCACATGACCTACAAGAAGAAGTTGCAAATACTTGAGAGAATAAGACATGCTAAGGAATCTATAGTCTTCACTAAGCAAGATCCATAATTGAAGTAAACACACTATGAATAGTTATGTAAGAGGTAAAAATTAGTAGTATTATTGATCAAATGGTATGAAAATGAACATGGATTTACCATACTTAGGTGGAGCATAAGTGATAATGGCCAAAATGGCTCATTCTTATATAACTTGGGAGAGAGAGGATAAGAGAGAAGTATAAGGGTAATAAATAAAGTTTTAAAGCTGATAAAATGATTTAACTATGCATTATAAGAGTATGTGGTACAAACCATACAATTTAAGAAGAGACAAGTGGCCATACAAGGCATGAAACTTATGAAAAGTGGCATGAAACTCCTTGTGCTGGCTCAAAAAATTGCCTTCATCATCCACACCTATTTGAAAATCCTAAAAATAATTATGGATAGGTATGATGGTTGGAATTAAAGGTAAGGATTTTAGGCATTCCTCTCCATGCATTGGTTATAATCTTATTCATCTTAAACCTTCCCAAAATGAGTTATCACCATATGCAATCTAAATAACTCTTGTTTCATGCACCCTACACACTTGGCCTCAAAATTGGATTTATTTTTCTATGAAAATACTCAAGAGGGAGTTTATTACACCTTTAAATACCCTCCATGGCCTGATATTAATTAGGCACATCTTAAAATTCCATCCACTTGAAGTTTTCACACTTCTCACCATCTTGCTCACTATGCTAGTTTTGACTAGATAAGATGAAGCAAATATTTGAGGCACTTATGAGTTTTTTAAAGGATTTAAATTTATATTTGGATTTATATTAAGTCTATATCTTCCTCCCAAACTTTATTTCAGCTTCATATTCCTTTTAGAACCTACAAAATAACAAACACAGTCAAAAGTACCCTATTTTGTACCCTGTCCATAAAATTCTATACAACTAAAAAGGGTGGTGAGGATATTGAGAGATTATTATACAATTTCAAATCATTTTTATAAACAAAATATTACATTTGAACATCTTCCCATCCTCATTTCTCTAATCAAGTCCTTGTAAGGGTTTAGTAAGGGTTTTAGGCCTACATTTTCACTCTTAAGGTTTGTTCACAAAGATTAGACATTGTATTTTCAAAATAATTAAAAAAATTAACATTTAAATATCTTCATAAACATATATAAACTCCATTTACCTCCATGCAAAGTCTCATGAAAGATGTGAGCAACCAAACCTCTCCTATCAAGCTTATTTTCTCATTTCCTACATGCTTGAGTTGTCTTTAAGTCAAAAGTGGCACTTTTATGGTTTCCCATGAAATTTTAAATCTTTAACATGTCTTAAATTTCCTTAAAAAAATGACCCAATATGTTTTAATTCTCATCTCATGCTATAATTGAAGATGACTCCTCATTTGGGCACTAGGCCTAACCATGCCTAATAGCCTATCTGCACCTTAAAGCCCAAAATGACTTTTTGATGGATTTCCTTACATATAAATAGCCTATATACATATTTAGTGACCCCATAATTATTTTCAAATATTTTATAATTCTTACCTAATGCTATAAATAAAAGTGACGTCTCATTTGAAATTTAGGCCTCACCATGCTCAATAAGCCTATCTACAAGTTTGAGGGTCTAGGTCACCCTATTGGAATTCCTCCATTTATGCAAGGTATCTTATTTTTTTTGGATTTAATTCATCTTCACATACCTTATTTTAAGGTTAAAATATCATCTGTTTCATCTCTTTGCCTCTATTCTTCAAAACCTACCAATTTTGACTCTAGAGGAGTACTCTCTATTTGAGACAAAATAGAAGGTACTTCCCCTGATCCTTCAGACCAATTAAATATTTTATGGGATTAATAAATTAATATATACCATACTCACAAATATTTTTCCCTTTTTCATATCATTTGACCCTCCATAAGCACCAAAACCTAAGATAGACTCCTGCTGAGACAGACTGTATGTAGTGTTTCTTGTTATGAATTGTGTGTTGCACTTGGAAGGGTTTTTTTTCTCTCATTTGTTTTTTTATGAGATTATATAATATTATTTCCCATGGTTATGAAATTAAATTTTTTATACAATTCTCATAGTTCATTCTTGCATCTTTAAACCTTTTCTTATTCAATCAACCCTGATTGGTAAGCCAACCCTATTTGTATGCTTTCCCTACTTGTAGGTGTATTTTTACATGGTTAGACCTAGAAAATAGTGTTTAAAAACCTAATTTAAGCCTCAAAATATGTTTATAAATAATTTATACCTATTTTATTCATTTTCATATAATTCAAACATCAAAATATTGCTCTCTAACTCACTCTCTATCCCAGTTACAATTGAGTATACTTTTTGCTTTAGAGAGGGGGCACCTATAGGTTAATTGCATGGATTAAGCCTTGGGTATAGTGATTATGTCCTCTAAAAACCTTATAATATCATTTAAAATTTATTTTTACATGTTCACTCATGCCAAGACTATATACACTTCAAGAATCCCAATCTATTTACTCTTTGCCCCTCAAAGTCAACTATAGTTGACTGTGTGGGGTCCTGTAGTTATCTTTTATATAATCTACGCCTTATTTAATGTATTTTACATTATAATTGAATTTATATACACCATATATAATATAATCACTAGTTATATGATTTTAGTGAGGTCTATCCTCAAGGTGTTTATCTCAAACTTCATGATCATCTTCATCTAACCTAGAGGGCTACATTTGTGAGGAAAAAGAACCCATAAGTAGACATGTGGGGGAAGAATAAAATATATCATCCATTTTTAATATCCTTGATCTAATTTTTATTTCCATCCTCTTGAAAATATATTCCAACCATGAAGACATATACCATTTTCACTTGAGAATGCTAGTCACCTTGGAACTTCAAAAATCTGTAAATGGCACTATCATAATTTAGTGGCCAAAGGGGAAATTATGAGCTTTGCTAACAAGAGAAAAAAAGGAATAAACCACCTTATAATTTTTTCAATTTGAATAAATATGTGATATATACAAGGTATGTTCACTTGGGTGCATCAAAATTCTTTGTAACACTGTTATAAGATCTCAACAAAAAGCTTAGGTGCTCTATTTTGCACTTTTGGGGATTTGATCTCCAAATCAGTCATTTGGCCTTTAAAGGTAGCCTTCAACCTTTTTTATTAATAAATCCTTTTAAAAATTTATACCATGATATTTTAACCATATTAAGACATTAATAAGGGTTTCATCACTTTTTTCAACTTCTTTGTACCAGTATCTCCATATTTTGTGTTATGACCTATATGTAGGCATTTTCACATACAAGTAGTAGGCTAAGTATGGATAATGTGTATGTTTTCATATAATGGAGTAGACTTGGAATCTTTAATATTCCTCAAAATGTGTTTTTTTCATCATGGATATCTTGAAACTAGTTTTTAAAACCTCTATTCAACATGACATTCCTTTTAAACACCTATAGGTGCAATTCCATGGTGCAAACTAAGCCATGGTTCTTGATGGTTAGTTGTTATAGTCCTCATATTCCCCATAAAAATGATTAACTTGATTAATTTTTATATTATAATGTATTCATCCCTTAAATTACATAATTATAGCCCCATAGATGTGTTAAAGACTTCCAACTAGCTCTCAATTGACTGTACATGATAGTCATGGATTGAACCAATAACCTCTCATTTATGGTTGAAAATACATGGAGGATTTATTTAGAGTATGAGATTAAAATGAAAGGAAAAATAATTTTAAACATGTAAAGAAACCATAACCATACTTTGACACCATTAACAAGACATGAAGATGTTAGAAATAGTGAAAACCTACCTACTACACAGAATGGGACCAACCTGCAAACCTAAAGTTATTGGCTCTTAAAATCAACTCTAAACTTGAAAAAAAATAAGTGGAACATGTAATTTGAGAATAAAATACCTATGGGATCAATTCCAATATCTAGATTGTATGGACTTGTTCAAACCAAGGCAAAACCTATAGGGTACTCAGATTAGTAAGCCAACTAGATAGGCCAACTTCTTAGGAATGGTTCATAAATTACAATACACCACTCCTATACAAAATAAAACAAAATGGAATATAAATTAGTGTATAATATACCCCCAAGATTATTTTTATTGAAACCTCTCATGCTGACCGTAGCAAGTACAAACCTGAAGGTCATTCTTGCTTGCCAAGCCTAGTGGAAGGAGAGATAAGTGGGTTTCTTCATTTTTTTGAGATTTTAATAAAAATGATCACTAAAAAAACTATATGGAAGACCAAGGGATACTATTTAAATGTCATCAATTATAGGAGGTCGTATAAGTCCATACACCTCATTACAACTCCTCTTTTTTCTACGAAAACTACCCTTTTTTTAGGAACCTACCACTTTTCAATTATAAATATTTTAATAAATCATAATGGGAAAAATGGAACATTAAATAACATTTTTTAACCTTCAAAATTTCCAAAGAGGTCATACAATTCATTAATTTCCCCTTTTTGACTTCAAAATGACTCCTAGGACTAAAAGGATTACATGACTAAGGACCAAGGCTAATATAACATTAAATTACATAAATTAACCTATAATAAACCTCATGACATAAAATTATACACTTAAACACCTAAAGGAAAAAAAAATTCATCATGGATATCTTGAAACTAGTTTTCAAAACCTCTATTCAACATCATTCCTTTTAAACACCTATAGGTGTAATTCCATGGTGCAAACCAAGCCATGGTTGTTGATGGTTAGTTGTTATAGTCCTCATATTCCCCATAAAAAGGATTAACTTGATTAATTTTTATACTATAATGCATTCATCCCTTAAATTCCATAATTATAGGCCCATAGATGTGTTAAAGACTTCCAACTAGCTCTCAGTTGACTGTACATGATAGTCATGGATTGAACCAATAACCTCTCATTTATGGTTGAAACTCCATGGAGGATTTATTTAGAGTATGAGATTGGAATTAAAGGAAAAATTATTTTAAACATGTAAAGAAACCATCACCATACTTTGACACCATTAACAAGACATGAAGATGTTGGAAATAATGAAAACCTACTTACTACATAGAATGGGACCAACCTGCAAACCTAAAGTTATTGGCTCTTAAAATCAACTCTAAACTTGAAAAAAAATAAGTGGAACATTTAATATGAGAATAAAATACCTATGGGATCAATTCTAATATCTGGATTGTAGGGACTTATTCAAACCAAGGCAAAACCTATAGGGTACTCAGATTAGTAAGCCAACTAGATAGGTCAACTTATTAGGAATGGTTCATAAATTACAATACACCACTCCTCTACAAAATAAAATAAAATATAATATAACTTAGTGTATAATATACCCCCAAGATTATTTTTATTGAAACCTCTCATGCTGACCGTAGCAAGTACAAACCTGAAGGTCATTCTTGCTTGCCAAGCCTAGTGGAAGGAGAGATAAGTGGGTTTCTTCATTTTTTTGAGATTTTAATCAAAATGATCACTGAAAAAAGTATATGGAAGACCAAGGGATAATATTTAAATGTCATCCATTGCAGGAGGTCGTATAAGTCCATACACCTCATTAAAACTCCTCTTTTTCTGTGAAAACTACCCTTTTTTTAAGAACCTACCACTTTTCAATTATAAATAGATTAATAAAGCATAATGGGACAAATGGAACATTAAATAACCTTTCTAAACCTTCAAAATTCCCAAAGAGATCATGCAATTCATTAATTGCCCCTTTTTGACTTCAAAATGACTCCTAGGACTAAAAGGATTACATGACTAAGGACCAAGGCTAATATAACATCAAATTACATAAATTAACCTATAATAAACCTCATGACATAAAATTATACCCTTAAACACCTAAAGGAAAAAAAAATCATCATGGATATCTTGAAACTAGTTTTCAAAACCTCTATTCAACATGACATTCCTTTTAAACACCTATAGGTGTAATTCCATGGTGCAGACCGAGCCATGGTTATTGATGGTTAGTTTTTATAGTCCTCATATTCCCCATAAAAAGGATTAATTTTATTAATTTTTATATTATAATGTATTCATCCCTTAAATTCCATAATTATAGCCCCATAGATGTGTTAAAGACTTCCAACTAGCTCTTAGTTGATTGTACATGATAGTCATGGATTAAACCAATAACCTCTCATTTATGGTTCAAACTCCATGGAGGATTTATTTAGAGTATGAGATTGGAATGAAAGGAAAAATAATTTTAAACATGTAAAGAAACCATCACCATACTTTGACACCATTAACAAGACATGAAGATGTTGGAAATAGTGAAAACCTACCTACTACACAGAATGGGACCAACCTACAAACCTAAAGTTATTGGCTCTTAAAATCAACTCTAAACTTGAAAAATAATAATTGTAACATGTAATTTGAGAATAAAATACCTATGGGATCAATTCCAATATTTGGATTGTATGGACTTGTTCAAACCAAGGCAAAACCTATAGGGTACTCAGATTAGTAAGCCAACTAGATAGGTCAAATTCTTAGGAATGGTTCATAAATTACAATACACCACTCCTATACAAAATAAAATAAAATGGAATATAACTTAGTGTATAATATACCCCCAAGAGTATTTTTATTGAAACCTCTCATGCTGACGGTACCAAGTACAAACCTGAAGGTCATTCTTGTTTGCCAAGCCTAGTGGAAGGAGATATAAGTGGGTTTCTTCATTTTTTTGATATTTTAATAAAAATTATCACTAAAAAAACTATATGGAAGACCAAGGGATACTATTTAAATGTCATCAATTGTAGGAGGTCGTATAAGTCCATACACCTCATTAAAACTCCTCTTTTTTCTACGAAAACTACCCTTTTTTTAGGAACCTACCAATTTTCAATTATAAATAGTTTAATAAAGCATAATGTGACAAATGGAACATTAAATAACCTTTTTTAACCTTCAAAATTCCCAAAGAGGTCATACAATCATTAATTGCCCTTTTTTGACTTCAAAATGACTCCTAGGACTAAAAGGATTACATGACTAAGGACCAATGCTAATATAACATTAAATTACATAAATTAACCTATAATAAACCTCATGACATAAAATTATACCCTTACACACCTAAAAATCCATTTTTTTTACCTCTAGGGGTCCCAATTTGACCTACCGGGTCAAATTTGGTCAACAATAGGATCACTAAGATTCTTCACAAGCTTCTTTTTTTCCAATATATATATATATATATATATATTGGAAAAAAAGGTATGATAAAAAGGTATGGTTATGTATATATATATATATATATATATATATATATATATATATATATATATATATATATATATATATATATATATAATGTAATGCATAACCATACCTTATTTTCATACCTTCTCATCAAACAATATTTGATAGACATCAAGCTTCCTCTGATTGACAAGTGTCTCTTTGAATCTTAGATAGAGACACTCCTTTGACATGGTGAGACTAAAAGTCCCAAAACTCAAGAGATTACCATATCTCCATATCTTTCTTATAAAATTTGAAGTCCTACTTGAATTTGACTAAATTATTTATTTCATTCTTTTATTCAAATTTGTCAATAAATGTTGTCAATAAAAACTCTTGACTCTCCTTTATTTTTGATTCTTTTTCCACCTTGGCAAACAATCCATCAAGACTCTTGGACTCAATAGGGTTAGTCTTCTTATTATTTATTGCCTTAGGTCTTCATACCATAGTTTGACTCTTCTTGTCTTCTACAGCCATCTTACCTACTTGATCCTTGAGATTATCTTAATTTACAACATAACCTTCTAGAGAAACTTTCTTGTCAACCTTATGACTATAAGAATTGGTAATGATTACCTTTGGTTTACATACCTAAGTTTGTCCTTTCTCAAACCTTCTATGAGCCCTATATCCTTTGATATACCTTGAAGACTTGTTAACAGTATTTGGATAGAATTTAGCAATATGTCCACTATTATGACAATAGTAGCAAATAACATCATTCATACCTTTTGATAGATTTGAACTATGATCAATCTTTGGCCAAAAACTCCTATCATAGCTCCATGAATGTCCAAAATTGATTGAATTCATTTTATAATCCTTATCTCTATGACCATACTTATTACATGTTTAACAATGACCATGAAATAAACTAGCATACCTTGAAGCATTTGGTTGTCTTATAGACCTTATTTCATTGGTCTTGACCTGATTTGACTTCTTTTGATCTTCTTCAATTTTGCTTATCTTGAAAACACATTGCTCATGCTCATCCATCAATGAACTTATCTTGGTTTCCAATTGAATGCTCTCATCCTCTTTAGCTATTATAGTTGAAATTATAGCCAAAACCAACCTTTGAGAACTTGGATAGTCTCCTTATCACTCTTAGCTTCTTTACCCATGTCATCCTTTATTCTACATGCTTACTCTATCAAAATTACCTCAAGATAAATGACTTATGCTTCAATACCTTTGATAATATTTCTCATCTTTTGATTCTTCTTATTTTGCTCCTTCAGTTCACCAAATGCATCCATGAGCTCATCTTCTAGATCAACTTCTTCTTCACTGTCATGGCAAACTTCTTCATCACACATGATGCCATTTTCTTTTGAAAACAAACTTATCTTGGAATCTATTAGCTAAACCTTGAGATCATTGATAACATTATCATCCTCTTTGGCATGTTTCTACAAAGTACATATCTACTCTTCAAGTGCCTTGATCACAACCCTCCACTATTGATTTTCTTTCTTTAATTGATTAGCCATCTTTGTACCTACTTACATTCACCTTCAAGCTATTAGGCTTCCTCCAAAGGAATTGTTATGATACCAATTGTTAGATGTACAATCACTAGGGGGAGTATGTGAAACTAGATATCTCAACTTTAGTTCTAATCCTTCCAAACTCTTATTCAGTTAATACATACATTCATGATGCATACATATTTTTCATAACAACGAATAAGAAGACAATGCAAGATTAAACACATAACACATGTCATATGTGGGCAACCCTCTTAGGGAATAAAATCCACTAGAACTTACAATTGGACTACTATCTTATAATAAAAAGAACTAATTTAGACTAACAAGTTACTGATCAAGGAACTATCATTCCTGATTTTAGTGAGACTGCAATCCTATAAGGAGATACCACACCTATCTAGATGAGTACCCAGAATAACTATAATTTTATCAAGTTTCACCTTGCAAGGAGGAAATAACCCATGTATATGTTGAGCACCTACAAAAACACCTATAAACACAACCATCTTTGCACTGATGTCTTCAATACTCGATGATGGACCTTTGATTATCACTCTTCACCAATGCTCATACTCAAATAACAAGATCACTATTCTATCAATAGAATTATGACCAATAGGTCATACAAATAGTCCTCAAATTGATTTGCTCATCAACTTATCCATAAGGCACTCTACCCCTCCTTAGTTTCCAAAATCACACACACAAGCCTCTCTTAAATCTCTCCCAAGTCTCTTTTAAACAACCTCTTGAGCATACTCACCCACTCTACCTCTTTTAGGCTTATTAGGTCTAATGATCTATGTGATCACCTTTAACACCTTGCTCAGACTAGCATGTCTGATCCTATTCACTCTCTTTTGGTCCTCACTGACCTATACCTTCTCTTTCAAAGGTTCTTACCTTCACTTCAAACCATATTCACACTCACTCATCCAAGTCTTACAAGTCTTGAAACCAACACATTTGATTTACTATTTATAGAGAATACTTGATCATCAACACCTTGGTTGGCCATTAGGCATGCCTTATCCCTTAAGGCATATCTCACATGAAGACATATCTTAATACAAACTTCATAGGGTGGCCATAACATCTATGGTTCACCCTTAAGTAGCTACATCTTTTAATAAGATCCTTGTAGCTCTTATAGGTTTCAAGGAGACCTAATCACCCATTTAACACAATATCAAGCAAAAAAATAACATAGGACCACTTCCAAATGCATGGTTCCACTCATTATGTCCCCTTCAACATCCTTAAATGATCAAAGTCATCTTAGCTCACATATGCATATGCTCAAACAACTCAAATAGAGACCTTATACATAGAAACACCATTACCAAACATACAATCAAATTCTTAAGCATTGTTCATACTCAATATAGATTGAACACACATCCAAAATCTACATAGATCATCCTCATAGAGTCTATAACACTCCCTAATAGATAAATCATCATGAGACATCGAAACAACATCAACACAAGCTCAAATATCCTTCTCAAGTCACTTGTAGAATAAGCATGAACACATAGTCAACTTCTAGGCTCAATATCTTTGATTGTACTCAATTTTGGATCCTTAAATCCATATTTCTAGATGTGCCTTAGAGTCATCTACCACTTTGATTTTTACAGCACCAATAAATTTGAATTCTATCAAAAGATATGGATGAAATATAGAGCTCTAGTTTTTCCCTATGTTAAATTCAAATATTTGAATTCAAATGGTCATAGTTGACCTTCAAACACAATGCTTGAATCTCATGTCCTCTTAGCTCAAATTGAATACAAATCATTGATCTTATTCAATCTTTAACACATAGTTCACTAAATCCAAATGTTAAACCATAATCACTTTGACCTCATCTCATGTAATATTGAAATGTTGACTCAACATGTTCCATTGATCTCTACAGATCAACCAGGTTGTTAATGATCAATGCTCAACATTCAATCAATCTCTATGAAATCCTACTCGTTATTGTATCCTTATCATGTACCTTTTCTTAGTCATTAAACATTGTGTACCTATCCTCATCTCACTTCTTCATGAATTCTTGGATCAATGCACATCATTGATATTGTTTGAGATTTAACTCTTTAAAAAATGAATAAGTTTGGGGACCCTTTCAATATGCCTAGAAGGCCAACTTTGCACCTCAATAACATCTTCTATACTTATTTTCATGATATCAAATTTAAACTAGATGTTCTCCTCACATATGAGAATTCAGCCATGTGACACACTACTCTTGAATCCTTTTCACATGCAAGATATAATGCCTTTAAAATACCTTTTCAAAATCTTCTATCATAGAGCCAACTATGTCAAAACCTACCTGAGAGGCTAACTTTGATCTTGCATAACATTTGCCATGCTTCAACACATGATCTCAAATTTAGTGCAAATCATCTATGCTCAAAACTAAACAAACCCATAATATGATTAATTTATCTTGACACCTTCACACGTGCAAGATATAACACCATAAAAATTCCTACTCAACTCTTTCTTGCCTTATGCAAATTTGGCTAAGTATGGAAAAACATAGTCAAACTACTTGAGAGCCAAACTTTTCATATGCATATATTTTGATGCACTTAATTACATGATCTAAATTTTAACACAAATAAACTAGGTCTAAAATTTAACAAACCCATATGTTCATGTTCTCCTAAAATTTCCACAAATGTGAGATTTTCCATCATCAAACTACTTACTCAGCGCTTTCTAGCCACATTGTAAATTAGGCTATGTATGGGAAAATAATGAATTCTAACTAAGAAGAAAAATTTGTAACCTCATATATTTGATCATGATTAAGAATTACTTGAGATATGGTGCATAAAAACTAGGGACTAATGTGATCATAACCATATGACCAAATCCCTTTGACTCATTCCCGCATGGCAATGGTGATGTCATCAAACTGCCTACTTAGATTTTTTGCAATTGGACCCAAAGTGTCTAGATGAAAACTATGATCAAACAAATGAAATAAACTTATGCACATAAGCTCTAAAATCTTATAAAACATATTAGAGACCTCTTATACATGCTCAATACTCCATTCTCATCCCTAAACCTCTCTAACGATGCCAAAATAAAAGATCAACCAATCATACTTCAAGCATATAAGAACAAGCACATTTCACACTTTGTCATTATCACATATAATATCAAGGCACTTCATCCACTCACCAAACCACCTCCACGACATCACCATGACATCATATTGATAACTCTCCAGCACTAAGTGCCTAAATAGAGGTAAGTATGAACACAACGAAGCTCATAAGGAATCTCATGAGGATGAGCACAATAAATCAGAGGGTCCTAGCAAGTATAAAAATTTATTCAATAGGAGAAATGGCAAGGAGTCATGCAAAGGTAGTAAGAGCCTTTACCATGAATAATACATTAACTCATCTACTGAAGAAGAAGGAAACACATCATACAATGATGATTCATCTCATGATGAGGACAAGGAGACATTGATCATGGCTCTTGGAGATGATGAAGTTGAATGTTCTTTAGTCAAATATCTCTTTGGTGGAGATAGCTCAGAGGAAGAAGATGAGCAAGTCCCTCTTGAAGAAAAATATCTAAATACTTTGGAAGAGTTTAAGCTTCTACAAGGCAAGAACATAAATTAATCATCATCGATCAATACATATGAGGATAAAACTAGGTTATTTGAATAAAGGTTGAGTAATGAAGTCAAAGAGCATGATGAGATCACTCAACATCTTGAAACTTAGGTTTGTACCCTTGCGAAGAGGTAAAGAGTGAGGATCAAGAATGTGCTAAATATAAATCATAGATGGAGTCTTTACAGATGAAACTAAATCAAGCTATGAGTAATATTGAAACATATCATAGATTTGAGAAAGGTATAGTTGATCTTAATGACCTATTGAGCAATCAAAAGGTCTCAAATGAAAATTCAGGCTTAGGGTTCCATGAAGATGTTCAAAAGGATAATAAGATTGAGAAGATAGTGATGATAGATTAGGAGATTAATCATGATAAGGAGAGAGCTAGTAAAGACACAAAGAATTACAATATGAATAAGAAGGATAACTTCAAAATCTATAAAATTTCAAATCACATAAATCAACCCATTGCATTAAGGTATGATAACTCCTTCAATGGTTATTGTTATTCTTGTCATCAGTTTGGACATGGGATTGTTGATTTCAAGAAAATATCCTATTAAGAGATTTGCATGAAATTATGAGAAATATAATGACAAAGTATGAATAATATCATCACTCAAGATAGTTAACTGGTCCACAAAGAAAGCATGACATCTTATGCTACAAATGTCAAGGGATTGGTCATATTGTAAGGTCTTACAATGCCTTCATCAGGGAATCACATGATCAAGTGTATGAATGGGATAATTAAATTTCAAGGAGTCATCATATGGCCCATACATAAGGTATGTACAATCAAATAAAATTCATTTTTTTCAAGTGTTAAGAGAGAGGTCACATAGCAAGGTTCTAAAGGAATGGTCAAAATTATACTTCTAAGTATAACCATCATAACATAAAGAAAATGAGCCATAAAAAATGGAGACCCAAGGAGGTGAATGAAAAATAGGTTCAAAATGGAATATTTTTCATTATAGAATAAGGTAAAATCTTAAGTGTCAAATAACAAGCCTTATATGCCCAAAGGATAAGAAGATCAAGCAGGATTCTGAGTCAAAAGGAAAGAATGAAGTTAAAAATCTAGTCAAAGTCAATTTGATGATGAGGTAGGAATACAAGTCAGTGAAATCATGGAGATGTGGGAGTATCATAATTTTTGGTACCTTTAGTCCCTCTATGACAAGTGGGTGATCTACCTATACTTCTTATGAGACATCTTTCATATCTAGAAGCAAGTATGTGTGATCTAGGTGATGAACAAAGTACAAAGGTATACAAATTTGTTAATTGGTCTTTAATACCAATTATATTTTGGTATATAATAGATGATATTATGTTGTCAAGCCTTGTGTTGATCATTATAATTTCATTAGTTAAGGGGGATCAACAAGTTCATGAGCTTGCTCCATACGTTTGTGATTAAAAGCTTCAAGAAATCTATTCATGGACATTGGTCCTAAAAGCAAGTTTTTAGTCAAATTTGGATGATTTGTTTAGAAGGTAAAATCATGAATAATTAAGGTAAGGTTGATATGGAGTGTGGAGAGGACTTGTCTAAGTGTATTCCATGGGTTTAGATGTGCTCAACTAAGTCAAAATATTCATTCATGATCATTTGTTCAAAGTGACCATTTTGTTTAGTGTTCACTACTTAGTGTGTGTTCATCTTAGTGTTGAGGATATGTTATAAGGATTCCATGATCATTCTAAGGTGTTTTAGAATAATGAATGCTATATACATAGGGTTTATATTCATAGTATGACTGGTTCCATGTGTCAAATGAAAATTGGTGAGTGTTCAAGATGTTTTTTTTGGCATATAAAGGTGTGTTGACCTCATATAGGTATGATCTAGGTGGTTTCAAGGTTTGAAGGTCTTTTGAGGGAAATTTGAATAATTTTGAAGGCTCTTAGGTATGATGGTCCTTGCTTAAGGGCTAGTAGGTCAAAAACCATTTTAGGGTTATATGGGTTCCCAAAGGATTCAGACCTCAAAAATTGGTTCATACATGTGTATTATTGACCTCTAAGTGTGAGAGAAGTTTCAAGAGCTAGCATTGATGCCCTAGGTTTTACACCATATAAGTTAGTGACCTTCCCAAAATATTTGAAGTCTAAGGCTACTTAATATATTTAAATGTCTAAAAAGGTGCTCAAAAAATTATGTATAGTCATCTGGAAGTGTATAGCTTGAACTATGGTTGAGCTTTTGTGCAAATGGAGGGCTAATTGGTAGGTAAATTTATGAAGGAGCTATGGTGTAGAGGAAGATTTGATATTGATTATTGGCATGAATAAGGATGAATATGAGTGTGCATAAAATATGAAATTTCAAGTCATGATGGGGTATACACAGAAAGTTATGGGCTTTTCAAGGTTCAGGTAAGGCTATTAGGCCTCTAGGTAAGGCTAGTATGAAGAAGAGTGATTTTTGGTAATTTTATTCAAAATAAAAAGGTATGGATATCCATAAATATGTTTCTCAATTGGATTTATGCATCATATATATGCTTGAGAAAGATCTTGATTGATAACTCTTCATTTTATGGGTGACTTGTGAGAGAAAATTTGAAGGCAACTATGAAATTTCATCATGGTTGTAGATGGTCAGAAGGTGCTCAAGGGGTGCCCAAGTTAAATTGACTTAGGGGTAGTACCTCTTAGTTTTATCAAGGTGTGATCACTCCTATTTGCTTCATATTTTTTATTTCTTGTTCATATAGCAGTGCATAGTCAAAGAAGAGTGTTGTCAATGAGCAAGCTTGAGGTAGTCATGATAAGTAATGGTATGAATAATGATATGGGGAGTTTATATAATCTCTTAAAGGAGATCCCTTATTTATTTTAGATTTTAAAAAGTTTACAAGTCTTTAGGATCAGTAGGTAATCCCATTTTATCATTGTGTCAAATGGGGAGAAAGTGTTTGTAAAGGGAGAAAGAGTATGCACACTATTTTATCATTAGTTTTGAAAAGATTTAAAAGTGTTGACATCAGTGACAAAGGGAGAGATTTTTGAATTTTTTTAAATTATGTCCCTAATATGTCCAAGAGTGTCCATGAGTTGATATGTATGCATGGTTCTCAATGATAAAGTGTGCCTTAGTGATCATGCATAGACTTTGTTGTGTCTAATTTGATAGGCAAAGTGATAGATGGTTGTGATTTGTTGACCATGTTTGAGGGGTCATATGAGGGGTGAATAGTTCTTGGTATATTTATGTAAGTGAAAGGAATCCAATTTAATAGTCTTGTGAAGGTCTAGGTTATCCTAGTCATCTTGGTAGAACTTCTTGAGTAAGTAGAATGATGACATCAACATTCACACATGTGAAGGTGTTAGAGGCAAGTGGCTATAAGGGTTTGTTCAAATTTGTGCCTAGAGCATGTGTTTAAAATTTTAGGTCTTGAAATGATTTCTATAAAAATGTAAGGTAGTGCAAATTTGGTCTCTTAGGCAGATTTCACTAGTTTCCATAGTCAAATTTGCATTAAAATGTGACAATTGGAATTCAAAGATTTGAATTTACAAAGGAAAAATAGTCTACAATGTTTTGTTAATAATTTTTTATGATGGATGAATTGAATTTGATGGTGGTATAAAAATAAAAGTGGTAGATAAATTTAATGTAAATCCAAGAAAAATGTTTTGGAGGTTTAAATGGTTGTACACTTGTATTTATTGTGGTCCAAAATTGACTGAGGGTTTGACTTTCTTTTATAAATGACCTGATAAGGATGTTTAATTTTTTATTGATGGTGTTTGGATGTTTCAAGGTGAATTATCTAGTATATAGTGTTTTAGACTCCTTGAGGATCATTTGTATGGATTTTAGAGGTTTGACTAATTCATCTTTAGTATGAACAATTACTTACAAGTTGACTTTTGGTTCATTCATGGTGTTCTCATGTACAAGGCAAATGATTGATAGTTTTTGCATATGCAAATGTGTGTATTAGTGAATGTAATAACGTTAGGATATCTTATGGGTAATATGGGGAGGACCTATGTGCTTTGAAGTGGTCTTATGTTCTTATTTTTTCTTGATGAAGTGTTAAAAGGATGAATAGGTCTCCATGGACCTATAAGGGCTTCTTAGGCCTAATTGAAAGATGTTATTACTTAAGGGTGATCTATAAAAGATATGGATGAACTATGAAGGTGAAACTTATCTTATTTTAAGTGTGATATAATCTTTAATAGTTAAGGTATGTCTTATATCCGACCAAGAAGATGGTGATCATGAAGGATCTATAAAGAGCATAAACAAAGATGAAGGTTTCTGAGTTGATAAGCAAAGAAAAGAGAAGTGTGAGAGTGATTGGTGGATAGATTAAAGAGAATAATAGTGTGAGGAATATGTGTGTGACCTAGAGGTCATATTTTTGATGTTATAATAGTGTTCTTATAGGGTTGAAGATATAGGATGAGTGAAGAGGTGTAGAGTGATCCAAAAGGTTATTTTGGATGCATTGCTTGTGTGTGAAGGATTGAGGAAGTTTGAAGGGTTGAAGAGAGTTTTTATTCATTGTTTTTCCATCATATTGAAAGGAAATCAGAGCTATAGAGGTGTTGATATTAGAAGGTGTTATGTGGATGCTTGTTCATGCTCAGGGGTGGGTGCTCCTTGTGAAGTGGGAGCTTCACTAAAGTCTATTTTTTAAAAATATCTTATAGTATTGTAGTCCACTTGTTTTCAAACATGAGAGTGGGTTTTATCCTCCATGAGGTTTTCCAACATAACACATGTGTTATGTGTGTTGGTATTGCATAGTTCCTTTTCCTATTCCTAGATTTCTAATGCTAGCTCTTGCTCTTAGGTAATTTATGCATAGTTTAACACTATCATCAAGGCCTAATTTATTCATGTATCCTATTATAATTAGGTTCAAAAATTCTTTAGCATAATCATATATTTCCTTTAAGAAAACTATTTTACTCAAATATTATTATAACTCATATCCACATCTTCTATGTGTAAAGAGGAAACAATCAAGATAGTTTTATGTATTGTCATGTTATTTTTGTTTTAGATGGAAGAATTCATCTTTTCTATCCCTTACTCTACAATAGTCTAATATTTTTCCATGAATACATTTTCCATATCATCCTAGGTGTGAATATAATCTAGTTGTAAGCCCACAAACCATCTCATAGATGAATCCTCGAGTGTAGAAGGGAAAAAAATTAGTTTGTGATTATTATTTTTGTAATCATAAGTTTGACACAACAATTTGAACTCAAATATAAATTGGTCAAGGCATTCTATGGACAATCTTGTAAAAGTAGGCATTATGGATGGGGATATGTTCTTCATTGTAAAAATGTTATCCTGATCCTAGAAAATAGGATATGTAAAGGTTCTCCTTGCTAGTTGAGATATACCTACCTTAACCCTATTTTATAGATTGTTTCCCATATTGTCTCCCATAGTTTCCTAATAGATGTTGTAAAGAGTTCTCTTGTGAGGTGTTGAATCATTAGAAGTGGATGAAGGGCTACTTGATTTTGATTAAACAATCTTATTTAAAATATTATGTAGCCTTAATTACTTCATTTGGAAGGATGAACCTATCTATAGAGAGCGTTCCCAAAGTTAAAATGAGGCTAAAAATGGTTCCTACTCAAAAATTTGAAGTTCTTTTATTAGAATTTATTCTAGTGCACTTTCTTCTTGTGATCTACTAATGCTTTTACTTTTTTGAGGGTTCTTAAGAATATATATTCCATTTAAATCTCTCAGTCTATTCATAAATTTATTGAGTTATGGGAATTAATTATTATTTAATTATCAACTTATAGGTTTATACCTTACACCTAAAAAATCTCCAACAATGATGCCAAAAATGATGAGGGTCATTGTGTCCTCTTTATATAATCAACTAAGTCAAGTTGATGTCATATCAAACTAAGGTCAATGTCCAAAAAAATCAACGGTAAGGTGTGCAAGATAGTGATTAACAATTATCTATCTAGAAGGAGTTTTGGATCATTTACTTCTAAAAATATAATCTACTTACTTGAATTGAAAACTACTTTATTACTTGTAAAATTAAACACTCTCTGATGGATTGGAATGATTGGAAGGGAAACACACTTTACTATAATAAAAAATGATTTAAAGGAAACACACTTATTGTTTATTTTTAGAAACATAAGTTGAGTGAAATTTAAACATACTTTTAATCTAAGTGATGAAATGTAAATGCTTTGGAATGGAATGTTGTAATAATTCAAATAATTGAATTGAAACACACATGCATTAAACACACACAATGACTTGTAGGTAATAATTTGTCACACAAAACTTTTCATAAAGGAATTAAAGTTAAAAAAACATGATAATATAAACATATCAATACCATAAATGATTCTACTTCCTTGGTTGAATAGGCCCTTTCTCTCCTTTGAAATAATATTAGATCACACTATACTTGTAGAAATATCCTAAAATCAATTCTTCATTAATTATACAAATACTTACAATGATAGAAAAAACCTAATTCTATGCTTTAATCATTTATTTTCTACATACTTCCTTTGCTATATTCTCTACCTCCTATATCAGTAAGAAGACATTGTTTATATGTGACAACATTTTTACAATAGTTGATAAAAATACACTAACCTACTAACAAGGCCATAAATAAATAGGATATTGTTTATTGAATACATAAATATAATAATATCCTTTTCATGTTTAAGGGAAAATTTATGGAAGAGTGTTGGCATTAGTTATCACATGCTACCTTTGGTCGATACTAGTTACAACTTCTTGTAGTTGAAACTATATCTATTATAGTAACAAATATTTAAAATTACTTCTATAAAAATTAATATAAATACTTATGGCCATAAATAGACATACTAATTTTATAAAGTTTATACACAGCTTCTAAATTTTTTCTAAAAATAGATTAGGATGCTTATGATCAAGCATATATGATTTTGTTCATGATTATAAGTCTTTAAATTATATTTTTTAAGCTCTTAGAAGCCTGCAAAACTAGTCTAAGCATCTCTGGAGCCATCCTAATGATCTCTAGAGCTAGGAAGGAGATCATTATAGATAGTCTGAGTTGATCTTCTAAAGTCTTTTTTCTTGTTAAAACACATTATTTACTTATAGTACATCTAGATGACCTATATACAAAAAAATGGCAAATTTTCATGTAAAATTTTAGAACAAAGTAGTGTAAACTAAAAACATTAACTTGCATAGAATAATCAAGGTAAAGTACTCATTTTTTAATTTGGATTAGTAATGTGTTATAGAATGTACATATAAATCCACACAAATGGAAGGTTATTTAAGAAAAAATAATGTCATTACTTAGATATAATGAACCATTTTATGGGCTCATTAGTATTATAAAAAATTTAATCCACCATTACCAAAATCACATATCATATATATGTGAGTATATATACCTTACTATGCATCATGCAATCAATGAGAGACCAATGCTAAGGCTCTTAAATGAGATCTAGGATTCACTACAACATATTGGTGCTTAATGGTATATAGAGACAATACTATAATCAAAGTGGATGATATTTGGGGAGATCCTCTCTTATTACCATACATGATCCTATACCTCCTCATAGATCAAGAAATCACCTACCATCTTCTCCATGGCATAGAAGACCACTATCTTGCCTAAAAACCAAAGGTGAATCTACCACTCCCCATGGTCATAGGGAATCATGGATATATAAATGTGCTAGCACTACAATATATGGCCTAAAATAAGGACTCTTACAACTTAATAAAGTAGATAATAGACATTGTGACCTTATTGGCACAATATGAGCCCATGTGGAGAAAAATTAGGCAAATCTCAACATTACATATGAACACAAGGACCACCCTAATAATGCACTCCACCTCAACCCTACTAATGATAAAAACATAATTTCCAAGATTGAGGTAGATTTCCACCTAAAGTCTTAAGCTCTAGTTCAACCTATTCTTGTGGAGAGATTAGTTATTCCACTACAAGTTCCTATTCAGTCAATAGTGAAGGCCCTGATGACTAAACAAAACCTTTATATGTATATCTGTAAGGGAGTCCCAACTACTACCACTCCTCTAGCTTATACATTGACTACATCTCCACCAACTCTCTAGGTAAACCAACCACAAGTCACCCATGCTCTTCACTTTGATAACAATCCAAAGTCTAGCCTAAGTAAGGGCTATTCTATAACTTTCCTGGAGGCATCAATGCTAGTTATTGGTGCTCATAGGTAAATATTTGAAAATCCCTTAGGTTTATCCATCCTAGAATAGCCTACCCTGTTATGCCTCCCC
Source organism: Torreya grandis (assembly GCA_037957365.1). Classification (NCBI taxonomy): domain Eukaryota; kingdom Viridiplantae; phylum Streptophyta; class Pinopsida; order Cupressales; family Taxaceae; genus Torreya; species Torreya grandis. Next base: position 3,508,100 of record JARHVA010000216.1, read on the forward strand.
CTACTCATGTGATGACAAGTACTTAATTACCTTATATTACCTTGACTTTAGCCATGTTTGGCATTCCTAATACCCAAATTCTCCTAGTTTAATCAACATCCCAATTATGGCCTTCATCAACCCCATTGGAATGGTATACACCCTCGCTAACCCTTGCCTTTTCCTCATAGGTAAGCCCAACTTAAAATAGAGATCAAACTAAAAGTTATACCACATTATTTTCAACCCTAATAATTATAATTTACATAACAACAATGGTCCCTTTGGGTATTCCAACCACTCTAATAGCTCTCATGACTTCTAGTGATCTTGTTTTCATAACTCCCACTACCTCTACCTCATCATTGGGCCGATAATAGTCACTCAACCCCTAAAAGCTTCACTTATAGATACTTCTATTACTCTTGCTTCAATATCCACATCATAAAAAGACATGATCAAGAGGACACAGAAGAAATAGAGAGTGATTTGTCCCAAGTATCCAGTGCCCTCCACCCCACATCATTTATAGCTCCTACCTCAAGCTCTTTATCCATCATCCTATCCTCATAAGTATTTGTATTTAGCTAACCAATTTATTCATTTACCTTGAATATTTAGTTCTTAGGAATAAATTTTCACTTAGGTCTCTATGAACTTAGAATAATGGTGGTCTCACATGTTCCCTTGGGCTTCTTCTTTTCTTGTTCCTCCCTTTGCTCCCATGTTTTTACCTTAATCCTTATTTCTACTTCCCCCTCCATATTCCATCTTATTCCATGTTCCCCCTTCATTTTTTCCTCCTTCACCCATGCCTCCACCTTTCACTTTAGCTACCACCACCACTCCTATGTCATCTTCCACCACCTTGGGAATAATAGTTAGGCAAGGATTGATTGGGCCCATTGGATCTTCAAGTGCATATAGACTAGAGATGGTTTACCATGGGGAACTTCACATCCAATTATATTTTGAGTAGTATTTTAGGAGGATGAAAAGGGTCCTCACACATACCTTCAATCAAGAAGGGAACCTTATGGTGTGGAGTATTTATCAAGATATTTTATCCGTCACTTTGATCAAATATTTGAAGGTAGTGGAGGACACAATTTTAGTGTTTTGGGCCACTAATGATCTCTCTAAAAAGTTAATGAAAGATATTAAAGAATGTGTTAGGACTAATAAGTCCCAAGTAAGGAGTACCATCCCCATAGGTCTGATTGGAAAATTGGAGGCAACACTTACATAGTTATTCATGACCCTTAGGGAAGTGACTAGAGCTTTTTCCAAGAACAAAAAGTTTATCTGAGTATAAGCCTTTTTGGATGGGATCATTGACATGGATATCAGGTGAAACTAGGTATTTATGATCATAAACAAGGGGATGTTCCCATAATTTAAGATTATGGTTAGAATCATGAGAAAATCCATTGAAGACAGGTTAAGAAATTCCCAAGCCACCATCAGGGCATTAGAGAAGAGTAAGGACCAAATCCTTTCTTACATCATGGATGTGAGTATCACTATTCTCTTTCTCTTAGATGGAAATTTACTTGGGATAGATGAATTCATAGTCCACTTGGCACATTCAAATGAAACCATGAATAAAATGTGGTAAAATACCATAAGGCCTAAGCTAAGGCTATCTTAGAACTTGCCAGCTAGTCTACAAATAACATTAGGTAGGTCAATAAGGTTAAAATATCATTGTAATATCATCTCAAGATGAATGATAGGCTACTAAATTGGTATACCAATAAACCTATAAAATCTTGACCAGGAGGCTAATTTGGTAGACTAATAATTTGTAACTCAATAAGGTGATTAAAGGCAACTAGGAAGTGGAACACCAGTGAGAGAGAGCTAATTATTTATGTAGACCTAAATGGACTCTATGTCAATGTGTTACCATCCCTTATCTTCTTTATTTTATTAGTTTTGGGTGGTCTCACTTGAATGATTTATTATGACTATTTTGGGACATGATGGTCAAGAGTGAGATCTTGTGTTACTAGGAGGCAGGTCCCATATATATTATATATATGCTATTGTGGAGAACTTTATGGTGGTCAACACTTTTTTTAATTTAACACTTTGAAGATTAATACAAGTTTTATCTTTTTTATTACATTTTTTTCATTTCATGAATGTATTATATAACTTCTCTATTTTAATGAGAAATGTTAGTGTTAAAAATTGAAGCATATGTATTTCACAAGTATATGCATTAATTAAAATGAGCTTTGATTTATTCTAGTTTGTTTTATGAATTATTTTCACTTTTTCCAAACCCTTATAGGTCTATATGTGATTAGCACCATAGCTATTATGTGTTTACCTATATAAATAATTTTTGGAATTAATCATTCATCACTTCCATTTGAATTCTTTCCCTGTGTGTCTACAACTAGTTCATAATATGCCAATGCCACAACCAGTTCTCATAATAAACCAACTTCCCTTAAGGCACACTATGCCTAACCAACACTTGGTCATCTTGAGCCTAGTTAATAATAAAATCACCCTTAAAATCAAAATCAAACACTAATACCTATCATGAAAAATGTCCAAAGCATACCCCAAGAATGTACCAAGAATTAGCTAGATTCCATACAATGTATGGTACAAAAGCTCAAAAATGACTTCTTAGGTCTCATAAGGAAAGTTAAAAATAATAGTGTGGAGAATCCAAAAGGTATAACTACCAATATAATAATTTTAGTAACTAGATAGATCCCTTTCCTAAAAAGATACTCAAGATCAACATTTACAAGATAACACTATCAAATTAATTTGTGTGCATAAGGTAGCTCAGCATGGTGAGTTGGACTATGTTGAGATATGTATTTCCTATGACATCTTCCAAATAGAAATGGAAGAATATGAAGTGGTTTTAATCTACCCAAAGGCCACCAATAATCCTGAAGCTCCTAGTAATTTAAGATGCCCAAACATGACTATGGTATTAGAGACCTTGGAATTTTCCAAAGTAGAAGATAATGAACTAGAAGAAGCTACCAATGAGTTACATGTTTTCCAATAGTATGAGAGAAATAATTATGCGCTTAGGATTCAAAAAATAAAATCAACCCATTACTACATCCACTCCTCCCAAAAATGGTGCAACCCTTCCTAATCCTAGATATATAAATTATCCTCCACCTTTGAAAGATAATTACCCTAAGCCCTTAAAAGATATCCAACTGACTCCTTGAAGGACTAGATATAACATACTATAAGACATGAATACAATCAAAGCCAACATCACATTGGATGAGCTTCTGAGATCACTAAGCAAAGAGATATCCTACTAAAATTGTTGATAGACAAACCAACTTATCCCAAGCATAAAGTTGTCCACACCAATGTGCTCATACATAAGAATAAGTTGAGGTTCCCCCTTTCCTCCTTATATTCAGGTTATTTGGGAAAACCTAAATAACTATCTAATCAACTTGAGAGCCTCAACAAATGTCATATATGTTGGTATTTTCTAAATATTAGGGTTAACACCTATTAAATCAGACAAAATAGTAGTCCAGTTAGAAAAATCTAAGTTCAAGGTAGTATGTGAGATCTTAAATTTCTATATGCAGTTAGAATCTAAACCCAAAGTACAAGTTATAGATATTTAATTGGTGGATATCTTGAAAACTTATAGAATGTAGCTTACTAGGGATTGTTCCAAGACCCTAAATGGGTATATAGCTATATATCTCTCCCATATGTGGCTACCTTAGGGAGGTGTGGCTAATAACATATGTGTTGCCAGATAACCTAAGATGACACATATGATCACATAAGATAATGTGGTTAATGAGAGGGTGAACATAGTATCCTCTAACATAGGAATTTATACTTTGTCCCTAAAATGTGATAATAAATAAGCCTATAATGACCCCATGTCATCAAGTTTATGGTCCCTATACTTTGATTGGCTCCATTATAAGCAAGATTTTATTACCAAAAGTATACTCATTGAACCATAAGGAAAGTGACACCTAGTTTCCTATAGGATATAATTCCCTTTTACCAAAAACCTTGAGGAATATGAAGCCTTTATCTTAAGGTTAAAATTCACTTTGAAACATTAATTTAGGAAACTAAAAGTGTTTAGGGATTTTGAACTAGTAGTCAACTAGGTTATGATAAAATTTCAATGCAAGTTATCCTATTTGAGTAATTACAAGCATCAAGCATGAGATTTGATAGAATTTTCTAGTGCTTTCAACATCATCCCCTTTCTAGGAGAAGAAAAATAAGTGGTTAATTCATTATCAGCTTCCAATATAAATATAACTTCTTTAGATGACTCAATTCTACATAATTTTTTTGTAGAGCTTATCCTATGCGCATCAGTCCCAAACAATATAAAAAACTTCTAAGTCTTTGAAGCTAATCACCATATATTATATTTAATTAATGGTTTAGTAGTTTTTGATGACTAGGTTATAGATGAGGAAAACATAAATGATTTTGAAGATGAGTATTATGATCAAGATGGCATTTTGAACCTGAAATAAAACTTGTTTCCTAAAGGTATGATCTCCCTCAAGAGAATGTTTGACCTTGAAAATTCCACACATAAACTAGAGAGACTAACATGCCTAAACTAGTTGTCAATAACAATCAATCTAGGATCAATATACCAACCCTAAGATGTTAATATCAGTCTATATTATACTCCAACTGAGATTGAATATCTCATAAGGTTTTTGGTACACTATAGAGACATCATTTTATAGGCCTATGGAGACCTTAAAGAATTCAACCTAAGTGTAGTCATGTATACCATCACACTAAAATATAATCATAAAAATTTTAGATATAGAAAACAACCTATGAACCCAATTATAGATCTTGTTATCCACAAAGAGGTTCATGATATCCTCTCAGCTGGGGATAATTTTCCTAGTCCACCACTCTACATGGGTTATCAACCTAGTACCCATCTATAAAAATAATGGGAAAATAAGACTACATTTCAATTTCAAATATCTAAATAGGGCATATGAAAAATATCACTACCATTTTACCTCATTAGATGAGGTAATAAAAATGGTGAGTGGATCATAGATGATATCCTTCTTAGATATATTCTCAAGATATAATAAAGATTTGGTAAGCCCAGAAGGTAGAACAAAGACTATGTTCACAACCAAGTAGGGTAAATTCACTTAAAATTGAATGCCATTTGACATTTTAAATGTAGTTCCACTTTTTAGAGAGATATGGACTTTTCCTTTGAAGGTTTGATAGGTAAATGCATAATTATTTATATAGATGACTTGACTATTTTCTCAAAATGTAGGTCTAATCATATCCATCATCTACAAACATATTCAAAATGTGTAGAAGGTATGGTATCTCTCTCAACACAAATAAGAGTGTCTTTAGTGTCATATAAGGTAAGGTCCTTAGTCATGTTCTTAACAGAGAAGGTATTTCTATTGATCCTATGTGTGCTAATGTAATTTATAAAATACATCTCCCTAACAATAATAAATAATTAAAGTCATTATTTAGAAAGATTAATTTTGTGCATAAATTTATATATGGTTTTGATGATATTTCTAAGACACCAAATACAATATTGAAACATGATGTAAAATTGGTTATGTAGAGGTACATGATAAAATCAACCTTTCACCAGTCCTGGCTCTGAACTTGCTTGAATCAATTGAAGATGCTTTACTTTATTCACTAGGTTCAATCTTCAACAAGAGACTTTCAATTTCTCATTAGGCTTAATAACCTCCTTTTATTTGAGCCTATCACTAATAAACTTTTAAAAACATTTATAAATGTCATTAGAACTTTCTCTAGTCTCACACTCATCCACTCAACTCATTTCATTCAATATTCCACCTTTGTTCACTTTACTCATTCACTAGCATCACACAAGTTCACAATTTAAGGTTCAAAACACCAAATCTTCTTCTTGACCTCATGAACACAACCTACTTTCATGGATGACCTTACCTGATCATAGTACACTTGTCTCAACCTCACTATACCTCTCATTAACTCTCCATCCTATTAGGAATATAGAACATAGATCAATATTATTGAATTAAAGACATATATAAAATACAAAAACCATAACATAATAGAAACATAGATTTAATGTGTTTTACCTAGTATGGGCTACATCCACAAAAAAATATCCAATCCTTCTTATTATTCAGTTCAACAAATGAAGGGAAAAACCTACAATACATCTACTACAATATCCTCTTCACTCACACATAGTATGCCACCATGATTACAATAGCCCCATATCAAAGGAGGGTTATATATTAGGGAAACAATGCACAAACATAATTTATAACATAAGATATGTGACCTATTATTGAATGGTCTAGATTTACTACAAAATTACAATATTTTATAATGTATTTTTAACAAAAATTTTCTTTAGGGGTGTTACCCCTAAACCCCCACTATGGGGGATCCAAAATAGGTTACCACCCCACCTAGAGCCCCATGACAACCCTAGTATGGGGGATAATTTAACCCCACACCCCTATTATTAACTAGGCATTAAAATAAGATCAGGCTCCACCATCCAACGCATCCTTCATTCATACACCTCAACCTCAATAGTGAACCAATTCTCTTGTAGCCTTTTTTTTCACAAATTCCCTGAGTTTGAAAAATATGCAAGACCCCTAAATTATCTAAATACATATTTATACACCCTCTATCTATTCACTACTTCCCATAAAATTTCATAACTTGTCTCCTTGTGAAATATACCTTCCTTTGTAACCTCCTTCATAATTAGACCTTCTAGCCCTCCATACACTTGCTCAGTCACCAAATCTATACCAAACCATATGTTACTAGAAAAAAACCTCTTAAATAATTTTCCACACGTCAAAACATGCATGATTACAAATTTTCACCTTTTTACCATGGTTATAACTAAAGTTAATGGGTTTTTAGTTTCCAAACCCTAGTTGGTTGACTATATAGGTCGACAAGGGTCAAAATTCATTATCTTTAGTTTTAGGTCATTTGAAAAGGATCTAAGACATTCCATAGGTTTTTATTATCAATATCTACCTTCCCAAATAGATAATAATCATTTATCAATCCTTTTAAGGCTCATAATGAACAAAACTCATAATTTTGTGCCTCTTAAAGGACTATGTAAAGGTTTAGGGGTCTATTTTCATTCAAAGAAGTTTCCAAAATCAAAAGGGACATTATAAACCCTTTAAAATAATTATACACATATCCAAACTTCACTAACTCAATGACCATTCACATTTCTCAACATATCTATATTCTTTCTTGGCACATAACTGTGTAATAACAGGGGTTTTGCCTGTGTAAACAGGGTTTACCTTCGGGTTGACTTTGTATCATATACTTGACATTAGACTTGAATTAAAACCATATAATATATAATTATAAAAAATACACTCTTACCACTTACCATCCCAAGAAGAACTATGCTCTTCTTAATACATAGACTTGAAGAAATAATAAGACATTAACTTATTTGACTGTCATAGTCACATTAGAGTTTCATCTTCAAGAACTTTTTTGTAAGGTCCTCTCCTTTTTGGATACATAAATTGATAATAGGAAATGTTATCATGACTTGGTCATACCTTTATATTATTAAACAATATTCCTTCTTCCTCTATCCATTATCAAATCTTTTAATCCTTCTCTTTAATGACTATAACCTACAATCCATTACTCAAACCTACAACCATACATAAGAATGACATTTCCACAAACTCTAGGGATTTTCAAGGAAATATTTAATCAAGATAAATTAATATAATTTCTTGGGAGAGTGAATACACAAAACATAATTCTTTATTAATTTGAATCATCTTTCATTACATGTACATTCAATGAATAAACTCTGCCACCATCTTGAAAGGTATATCATCTTCTTTTTTTGCTCCCTCTCTCTCCTTCTCAGAGTTATCTCCTCTCTCCATATTCTATCACATGATACAACTACCTTAAAAATTACATTATCATCAAACATATCTATTGGTTTGGGTAGTTACCATTAAAACTCTCTTATAATGACCAACTCAACATGTTAGTGATAGTTACTCTTTTAACATGATTTTGAAATTCCACCACCTTAATGACTTAGACATATTATGTCTTCAAAAAATCCTATCATGACTAATTGGAACATTTCACAAGCATTATCTCACCTAACCACCTCATAATATTCCCATGGTCCTTTAATACTTAGTTCTAGGATTCGAATTTTCAAATTATCACTTTTAGAGGGAAAACTCCCATACACTCAAAACACACCTTTGATGACTCAAGATGACTCTATGATAACAAATGGACCTTAGAGGATCCTTCACACGCACTTATACCCTAAAATTTATAAAATATGATCCCTAACTACATATATCACTTCAAAAACACAAAATGTTGTTTTTCTTACTAGATGCTCTTGCATCAAGTGGAGTGGACACTATTCACATGATAATAACACATGTTGAACTATGAACTTGACTCTTTGAGGTCAAGTTGATGTAGAAGATTTAATGGATGGGATATGGATTGGGTTAGTTTTTTAGGTGGAATGGTATTTATAATGGGTGGTGGTAATTAGTTCTCATGATGAAACTCAAATACCTTTACAGTGACATGGTGCTCATTTATAGCATTAAGTTATGCATAAATAAAGCTCCAAAGCCCTTTGGTCTTTAAGATCATAAGGTGGAAAAGATCCTATTAGATGCTAGGAATAAATAAATGTAGGAGATTAGGATGAATTAATCATGAAATGATATCAAATTTGATGGTTTGGATATGCCTTATCAATGTCATCCACAAATGTGAATGATATAAGATGAGGTTAGACCCTAGGAGAAAAAGGAAAGGGGATTGAGAAAATAGACCTAATAATGATTTAATAATAACCCTTGTTTTAAGGGAGGATAATGATCAATAAATCAAGAATAATTATTTTTCATCTTAGACATTTAGATAATTAACAATGACATGGGGGATTGGGGTAGAATGGAATACCTCTCTCCTAAGTTTGATATTTATATCATATTGTATGCTAATTATGGGACCAGGTGTTCTAAACCTAGGAAAAAGATCTTATCTAACAAGACCAAGTGTTTTGGGAAGTGTCATCCAAGAGTTAATATGTAATATGTAAGTTTATGATATTATTTTGATAGATTATGTGAAGTGTTTTTGTGTTATTAGAAGCAAGGTTTTGTTTGGCTTGTGTGATTGGACAAGGCTTTTGACAATGTATTTGTTGTTTTTATTTTTTTATAAAACACTTGCTTGTTAAAATTTAAATTTTAAAATTAAATAAATGAAAAACTTGTAAGTAAATGGAATCAAAACTTCTTTTTATCATTTTTTAATGATTTGCTAATACATGCAAGGAGACATGAAGAGTTCTACTCTATCATGTAAGTTACTAATTTTCCCTAGTTTTGTCTAAATGTAATATAAGTCAAGATATTTTAAAGTATTTTTATTTGATTTTGAATATGGGTATAGTATGAATTATGTTTTATAAATATTAAAATAATTTAATAAATAATCTATCCTAAAATAACAACAATCTAATGCTTTTACAATTCTCTTGCAAACCAACAAACTAAATTAGTTTTCTAACTTTATTAATTATTGCATACAAGTTTTGAATGATTGGTTTTAAAATAATAAATAAATATATATTATGATTTTCATATTGATATGAATAATAAAAACATTCAAATTAATCTAAAAGTAATGATATAATCATAAATATGAAAGCTTCATGTTTGCCTAGAGTTTATCTAGGGTTTTATTGCTTGCTAGTTGGTTGTTTATAGAGTAATGAAGTTTTTTTTACATCTAGAAAATAACTAATGTGTTAGTTAGAAGTGTTTGAAATGTTTTATAAAACATTCATAAATTTTTATTTCAATAATTTATATTAATTAGATTAAATCTACTAATATGAATGTAAAATCAAGAAGCTATCTATTATTTTCTATATAACAAAGATAGGAAAAAGAAGGGAGTTCTTTCTCCTATAAAATTTGACTTTTTATTTTAAATAGATATTTAAGATCATACAAATATGAATTATAATCTAATATAATCTAATAGAAATAAATAATAAATATAAGATAATAAATTCCAACCTGATCTTGATGTAGACCAACTAAAGGCAATAATTTTTTTATAATGTGATCCTCAATATGCTAGATCATTAACCCAAATGAAGATTCCAAGAACTCTCTAATAATGAGGATGAATAAATTAATATCACCAATGGGAGAAAAATATAAGATACATATCTCTAAACAATAAATAATTAACTATGGTTGGTTGAAGACACTGCTTATAAATATCGAGTTACAAGAACAATGGTTATCCCTATCTTAAAATGTGTAGTCAAACACAAAAGAAATCAAATAAAAGCTCCAAATCAATTGTATCAAGTTGTGTTTATAAAGGATTCAAAAATATTAACCTCAAAATGCAAATTTTTGGATCTAAAATATATCCAAAATTAGCTTACTTGTATAAGAGTAATGAAACTTACATGAAGGAGTTTAACTGAGTTGAACTAGGATTTAAACTTGAGAGGGACACAAAATGATTCAAAATAGAAGGAGTGGGTTGGGACTGATTGGAGGCAAACTTAAGGTAGAGAAAGCAACAAGCATGAAAAATATGTCAAGGAATAAATTATTATAGATAAATTTATAAAATGAAATACGGTGATGAAACCACCCTTATTTGTAGTGGTGGTTACATAACCACCACTTATGGGGATGATATTATAGATACATATTAAAAAATGACACTTTTTAAATATAAAACCACCATGTTAGGATGAAACCACTACATCAATTTACACATTCACCATGACAAACCCATCACCAAGATGGTGGTTTTGTAACCTCATATGACAACTCTATCACTTGAAAGATTGGTTCCATCCCTTGAAAGGGTAGTTCTATCACCAATGATAAATTTTTAAAAAAAAGTTGAGGAAAGATACAAGGGACAAAAAAGGGGTTTTTTGGGAGACCTGAGATAAAGAAGAAAAAAGTAGAAAGTTGTATATTTGATCATTATTAGGAGGTCATTACATCATCATCAAACCTATTATGCCAAGAATATTACATCATGAAAAATTGGGTGCATACATATTTCCCCTCAGGAGGATACCTTATCATGGATTGAAAAGAGTGTAGTCATAAATAGTGGCATATGGAATGGAAATAGAAATTTGTAAATACTTACCTTACTTGGGTAGAATAACAAAAATATTCAAAACTCTGTGCCACCTATAAACAAAAGATGAGAATAAAGTGCAATGTGACAAAAATGTGGAAAATAGACTAAATAATAAAACTTTAGATAACAATATGTACCATATGTGGAGAAGATAATATTACCTTAACCATCCCGTCAGGGGACTATAACTAGCACCAAGTAGTCAAGAACCTATAAAATTGTAAATGTGTTATAAAAGATAGAAAAGTTGTTAGAACACAAATTTTAAAATACAAGTTATAGAATTTAACAAGCATATGATTTGAAAACTTTAAAAATATGCATAAAATATGAAAATATACCAAAATTAGAAAGTTTTAAAATTAAAATGGCTAGTTTGGTACCCAATATACTTAAAAACTTACCAAAAATTGATTCATTATGCCAATTACTTCTGATATTTATTGGGATTTTGATCACCTATGCCCATTTAGAATGATAAAATAGTTAATAGGAAGAGGAAAACAAGAGGATTGAAAATATACCAGTGAGAGGAGATGTAGGGTAGGATCATGTAATTTTTTTGCCCCTTCTCTCTTTACCCCATTTTTGTAAATTTTTATTAGATCTTGATAGAAATCTAGTCAGTTTTAAAAAAATAGCTTTAAAATGTTCATGGGGAAGGATATATTATGAAAATATAGAAATTTTGTTCTTATTGGTGGATTATAAGATTTTTGGAGGGCATGCAACCAATATACTAAACCATCACTCAGGGATCGAATTAGAGGTTGATGAGTAGGCCCGTGGTTATGTAACTACCACAATAGTTTCAAAACTACCACTGTCTATATGGGTAGTTATGTAACTTCCACTATCTATAGGGGAACTTGTGTAACTTATGCCAAGGGTAGTTATGTAATCACCTATGACACTTGTGTAACCACCCCTAAAATAGTTACATAATTATAACAATGGTTGTGTAATCATCACCTATAAATAGGGGCAATTTTGCTTGCTAGAACTAGGGTCTAAAACTTATAATTTTTATTGTTTCTTACGTAGAGTTTGTCTTTGACCTAAATTAGGTTCTTTCCTTTGTTACAAGGACCTTACATATCATGGATTAGAGCTCAATATTAGGATTTAATTCCTCAAGTGTTGGTTCTTTTGATAAATGATGAGCTTACCATCCTTGATCACATTTAGATTATATGAATTATGTAGGTGGGGATCATTCTAACCTCTATCCATTTACTTTATGACATTTTGACCTATTGGGATCTAGATTAGAACATGTTTATGTTACCCCATGCTCCATGAGAGTGGACAATCACTCTTTTTAATGTTTAATAGATCATGGGCCTTCCCACAACCATCTTATTAGTATCCATATGAGCTACCAATAGTAGCTGTGAGACCCATATTAGATATAGTATTTCACAGATGTTGACACACCTAATGTGCATGAAAAGTATGGTTTGAGGTAGCTTTCTTAAGTTAAGGGTCAATGATTCCCAACTTTTAGAAGGCCATTATCGATATCTTTGCCTCCTAGCTAATGAGATCCAAGAGTATAGATAGGTTTATATTCAATTGGTCATCAATTATATGACATATTTATAAGATAGGAATATGTTACTCATGGAGCTAAGAACTAATGGCCAAAACCTATTGGTATATCTATTGTGTGACTTATTTGGGGACCCTTTAGATTAGTCATTTGATGGTTGTCATGAGTTATATTTATGAGTGGATCATACCTTATTAGATCAGAATGCCAATTGGAACACCTAGGGACATTAGGACTACTAGATAGATAGACATGGTGATCTTCTATGCTTTACCCTAATTAGTGTGGAATTTAATAGTGGTTGACCTGATTTACCTACCCTACCAAAACATGGTTCATAAATGGGTTGATGATGGGACATATATTATAATAACTACTAGACCTACTCATGTTTGGGATAATATTTCAATGGATAAGGTATACCCTATAGATAGGGTTCCATAGTAGTTTATTATTCCCTATAAAATTAACCTTCCCATCCTTAGGTTCATATATAGGGGCATATGGGAGTTGAGAGTAATGAGATTGGGATGATTAGCATGGAACCCTCTTATGAGAGGGGTATTATCACCCGATTTGTTCAGTCAGAATTGGCATAGTGACCTCCCTTGTAGGTAAATAGGGGAGGAGGAGGATAAGGTATAGTAGGGAAATAATAGATGTACCCACTACCACCATATTAGGACCTCACTTAGAAGGACATTGCACATCAAAAACATCCAAGAGTGGAGATGATGAGGCTCTAGAGTATATCAAGATAGAGGAATAATTGGACATAGAATAGGAGGAGGTTATAAATGATGATTCTAACCTCTATTGACATGAGGGGGACCCATGTAAGATGTTAATTCACACATTTTTAGTTATATCTTGTACTTTGATTTTTAGTTGTTTAACTAGTTTCAAATGTTTTAGATCTTTATATCATCTGGATTTGATGTCAATTTTTTTATATTTTATGATTGTAGATGTTATGAGTGGGTTGAGGTGGATATTAGGGATACCTTAATCAACCTTTTCTAGCTGATCACTAACCTAACTAGAGACCAACTCTTGGTAAATCCTATTTCCATAGAGATTGGATAACACATAGATGTCTTCGCTCTAGCATACCATGCATCCATGATGGTGAAAATATTGAAGGCATAGAAAATAACTTATTATATAGATTGAGGAGAGTAGAGGACTTATTATATATAATGGTGGATGGAGGAGGAGGTGTATCCTCTAATCATAGGACATGGATGACAACTTTAGAGGGAGGTGATAGTAGGGGCCATCATAATGGCCTTTAGATTGGAGAGGGTGAGGTCGCATCCAAGGGAGGTAATATTAGGAAGAAACACTAGAGTGATAACCCCCAACACTCCTCCACATTGGGACCTTCTCACAGGAGGAGGACAAGATACTAAGACTTTATATAGAATGTTTTTCCATACCATTGTATATGTTGATTCTTTTTTGAGATGTCTTAAGGCACATTGACTCTTAATAGAGGTTTTTGTATAAGACATCCCTTTTGTACAAAATTGATAGTTATTATGATATATATAGATATATTTTAATCTTATATTAGTGAGTTGTTATTCAATGGCTTTAACTTCCATGTTTTGATTTTTAGTTTATCTACTCTAGATGACTAGGCATGTGATGATGCACATGTATATATTTGATTTTGATACAATTCTATGTAAAATGCTTATATATGTGAGAAAAAAATGAATGGAAATGATGTAATGAAATGGATAAGTGTATGAAATTGTAAATGTGCCAACATTTGTTTTATAGGTGACAACCTAGTTGTTTTATTTACATAACATATGACTTTCAATTTACAACAAAGAATTAAAAGGAGAGTAGGATAAATCTGAGGTGATAAATAATGATAACCATAGATCAAAATTTCACAATAAAAAGAAAATAACTTGTTCCTTATGAGTAAATGATAAAATTTACTTCTTTATAGAAATACAAAATATTAACTTTATTAATTTTATCTAGAGATAACTAGTCTTGATAGAATCAGTAAATGAGAAAAAGCTTACCTTTTTAAGCATAGGCATGTAAACAATATTTTTAATATTCGTGGACACTCTTCAATTTTATATTGCTTCTACATTTGGTTGTTAATTATCATTGTGACCCCCTACACTTAGCCTCATGTGACTATGAAGACACATGGGCTCATCACGAAAGGCTAGATGTAGGTGAATAAGGGAATCTCTCTACAATTATAACCCCATGAAACTAGTAAGATGTGAGGGATCAAAATATAAGATTATAAAAGGGTGATATATGTGGAATTTGACTTTTGCATTTGCATAAGATTTTGGATTTTCATAGGAGTGTCTACTTTTATTAGTTTCAAGGCCTTTACCCCCAAATATTGGTTCCGTGTAACTAGTAATATGCAAGGGCTCATCAATGAGGACCATAATAAGTGAGTTAAGTTACATATTTTTAAGCATGATAATATTATACTTTAGAAGGCATGTTAAGAAGATATTTGATCATGGAAAATCCTCTAGACTAGACTATTGACTATCGTTTTCTAAGTTATGTAAGAAGATATAGGAAAAATAGGTGTACTTTACTCATAAGAATTAAGGATTTAACCAATGTAATTCCAATTATGATAATATTTTATATGGGATGATAGATTAATGTGAGAATGGGATGATGTGATATGCCAAATTATGAGATTTTTTAAGTTGTGTGCCCTAATAACCAAATAATCACTTAACAACACATCTGATATGTAGATGAACATACAAACTATAAAAATTCAATGAAAATGAGAATATTTTGATGTGTAGGTACTAGATATATAAGAATTTCAGGTGCAAATATTTCATAAACTCATTGAACTCCTTTCATTGTAGAGTTCATAATTGATAGAATCCATTTTTGAAATGTTTTGTCACTACATAGGGGCCTAACTAGCTAGGTATAAACTTATGTCCTCTTTTATTATTTTCAATCTAAATGTTGAGCCCAAGGATAAGGTTTCCTACATGGATTGGGTGTTTATGGAATTTTTTTAATATTTTCTAGTCATATGATCAAGATAATTAATATGAATATTTGCAGTGGTAATCTAATGTTTGTATAAAGTTTCTAATTTAGCTAGTCATTCCTCTCTATACTCTTCGTGATCAAGAATACCTTGGAGGGAAACATGGAGGTCATGGATTTATAATTTAAAGGTATAATATATTAAAATCTAAACTTGAGTGAGTATGGATTTGACCCTATGGGTGTCTTAATAATTATTCTACAAGCCCAAAGTGTTGGTTAGAGTTATAAGTGCTAATATCATTTAGAATTTATAACAATTATGACCAAAATAAACTTCAAAATTTTATTAATAGCTTCAATTTGACCGTTATCCTATAGGCAGTATAAGGAGGTTGAGTGGTGTGATATAGAAAACTTATTACATATCTCCTGAGTCTCATAGTTTTTGAAAGTGGACTCAATGTTAATAATGATGGACTATGGGATCCCAAATCAACAAATGATTTAGTTTACGATAAACTTTGTGATGACTAAGCTCATGATATTTGTTAAAATCATATCCTTCACCCACTTTGTAAAATATTTAGTCACCATGATAATGAAATAATGACCATATGAATAAGTATGGGAGAAATTACCTACTAAATCTAGACCCCAAGTGGAAAAGGGCCATGGAGTGACAATGTGCTACAATGCCCTAATGGAAATGTGTATATCATGTGAAAAATGTTAACATTTCTCACATTTACATACATATTAGACAACATCATGGTCTAAAGTGTACCATAAATATCCCATCCTATAGATTTTTTGAGTTGTTGTGTGGCCACCAAAGTGTTCACCACAAATACCTCTATGACAATAAAAGAGGACTATTTTTGAATCCTCTTAGTTAACACATTAGAGAAACATGCTATTAAAAACCTTATGGTAAGAGACCATATCTAAAGCAACATACTTGGATGTGATGGTGTGAATATGTATCTTCTACTATGAGTTGGCATCTTTAGGATAAGTTAGTTGATTAGGTAATTGATGACATATGTGTACCAAAGAGAGGAGCTTATATCATATTTTTATACATAGTAGATCAATTCATAAAGAAATTTGATATTGATGAGGTCATTAACTTCCAACAGAGAATTAACCAACTAATAAAAATTGATATATCCCTTAATATACTTTTGGTTATTAAAATTTAAATCAAACTAACTTATGAGTGTGATGAAGTGCCTAGACTTCCTAGAAAGAGCTGGCTCAGTTGGAAAAGTATGTAGGGATTGAGACCTCATGAGAACCCTTGTTTCTTGATTGATCATATAGTGTCAAAATCATTTGGTCACAAAAATTATAGCCAAATATTCATTTTCTACTTGAGTTTATTATGTCTTATAATCTACAAGGGTGCAACTAATGAAATAAAGGGAACATTTTCTGAGTTATCATCATCCTAAGCCAACATGCAGGTTAGAGAAACCTCTATCAATCTAATGTAAAGTATCAAAGGATTATCTAGTTTAGGCACCATGAGTGTGTGGGGAGACATAAGGAATAATTTTACTACTTCAAATACCTCCTAACAATCCATTATCCAAGTTAAGCCACTTGTATTTTTAAGTAGGTTATTGATAGGATCAACGACATATGTAAAATCAAAAATGAACTATTGAATGACTCCCAACTTACGAAGTAATGTTTTGATGATTTATTAATCTATTGGAGGGATAATTTCCAATATTTTTTGAATCTTAGTAGGCCCAATATTGATCCTACACTAGGAGACTATATACCCTAGGATTTTTCCACTAGTGACTCTAAAAACATATTTTTTTAGGTCAAGAGTAACACCATATTTGATTAAACACGTTAATATGGTACATAATTACTATAATTGGTCTAATAACCATCTAAATTTACCTATAATATTATCTACATAGACCTCCCCTATATTGTAAATATGATCATGGAATATGTGGGTGATGGATTTTGATATGTTACTCCTATGTTTTTGAGACTTAAGGGTTTAAAAACATAAAAAATATCCCATATTGTGTATTAAAGGAGGTATTTATCTAATAATAATTATAAATTTATCCTTTATTATATCCAAAAAATCTATTCATGAGTGATATCAATTGATATCCTATGGTAGTTGTTGACAATTTTGCCACCATTGATCAAAGTTGTTTATGTGCAGGTTTTCAAAAAGACTAAATTCATGGATTAAAGGTAATAAAATGTATTAAAATAATAATAAAACATTAATAATTCCAAAATAATTCTTATAAACAACTCACAAGTTCAAATTTTGATAAAAGTTTCTTTTTTCCTCTAACTAGCTATTTGCAAGTTAGTGAAGGCAATTTTCAGATGCTTGGTACATTAAGGTTAAGAAGAGGTGTTTAAAATGGTATTATGGGTATATTTTTACATATATTACCTAAATATTAAATTATTATTTTTATTTTATATTGGATTAACTTTATTAAAAATCGTTAAGAAGAGGATGTGATCTAAAACCCTTGTTAAACCCTCATTTACTCATCTTTAAGCAGTATATTTGTATTTTTGAGTTCTTTGTTGAAAAATTAAGGTTGTGTGATATATTATGTAGAATATAATACCTTTATAAACATTCATAAACAAAAATTTCATGAAAAATTATGGATAAATGCAAAGGATCAAGCATCAGGGTTTTAAGCAAGCAAGAGAGACAGTTAGAAAAGATAAATTTTGAGAGGTTTAAGTGATTGTTTGAGCACATAAAATTATTTTAATGACAATATGGGTTATTATAGGTCATAATTTAAAAATAATTATTTATTTATGCTTCATAAAACTTAATAAAATGACAAAATATAGATCTATAGGCATTCATAAATAAAATTGGGCAAGCTGGTCTACACCAAAAAATGCATATTTTGAGTTTTATTAAATTAAAATTATTGAAATTTTACATGGAGATATATTTTGATATTATTTAATATTTATATTTATTTTAATTTTTTTTAATTTACTTGAGGATATAGAAAATACTAATATACAGGTCTGATCATGAAGGGAATGAAGGTTTTTTCACTTTTTTGCTCACAAATGGAGTTGGAAATGGGTTTTTTAGGTCCCTAGAATAGAAAAAATTGATTTTAGAGTGTTAATAATGTTATAATAAATGATAATATAATTAAAAACAATTCAAAATAGGATCATCTCATTAAAAAAAATCTCCAGGTCATCCCCAAGGCAATAAACAAACACTTTTTTGTAAATTTTTCTTAGGGAGTTTGGTGAAGAGTTTTGAAGATTTAAAAAAAAAATCAATTTTTAAAAATTTATACCTATCAAAAAATAATATTATTAGTGTTTTTTTATGCATGAAACTCATTTTATACCCCCTAATCCAAATCAAGGTTTCTTGAGAACAAGAGAGCATAAAATGTTATTTTTTAGAATTGTACATGGAGTTTGGAGATTTCTTTTTGTTTTAAGGTATATGAAACCATGTTTATTATTTTAAAATTATATTTTTTCTCCTCCTCTATTTTAATTATGAATATATATAAATTTTTTGGTTCTCATAATGCATTCAAGAAGTTTGTCAAAGTTGCAAGTCAAGATAAGTGGAGTTTAAAACATGTAAAAATGGAGAAGTTTATTTCAAGTTTTATCAAATATTTGAGTCCCTATTTTCAATAAAATTAATCCTTATAACACCATAATTAAATCCATATCTTACTACACCCCATTTTGGGCTAAATTTAAAAAAGTCAAGTTGCATGTAAGTTGCAAGTCAAGATAAGTGAAATTGAACTCCAGATGTGAAGTCAATATAATTATATTCAAATAAAGATGAAAGTGAAGGTAAATAAATTATAAATTTAATATTAATTAAATATAAATATTATTTAACTAAATAAAAAAAATACTTAACTAAATAAAATCAAAAGTTGCATGCAAGATCACAAGAAGTTAACTCAATATTCAAGATGCATGAAGAGCCTTTTGAATTTTCAAACATGAAATAATATTATCCCTATCTCCTACCATTAAATATTCCATGAAATAGTGTTTAAAATTCAATTCCATGTTGGATTTTATGTGAAATTAAAAATGGAGTTCAATTTTGAGTTGAATTTTTAGTTGAAGCAGGAGTAAACTAAGACATGCATGCAGACTCATCTGGAACTTATTGTCTCCTCTTTCTCTTAATTTTTATTATATGTACATTCATTTTTTAATTATAAAAGTATTTTTATGATTTTTTATTATAGAAACTTTGCTAAAATTTTGTACTACATCACCTTTGAATAAATAAAGAGCTGAATTTTCCTCCATTTTCAAGCTTTTATGAAGTGTGTGTTTATTATTCATTGATATAACTTAGTGAATTGCTCTCTTTCCTATGTTTATATCTGAATAATTTACCTTTATTAATCAAATTATAAATATTTTAGGTTATATATAGTTTCTAAGTCTCATTTCTACCTAATTTTGAAGTGAATTCAATTATTATTCATTCCTTCCTAGTTAATGTGAGTGTTTTTCAAGACCTCTATATGAAATACTAATGCAAGAGTAATTATGTGAGAATGAGTTGAATGTGTGTAAGTTTTTTTGGATTATAAAGTGTGTTAATTATTTACATAATTTACCCCAACATTGGTACATCACCTCAACTTTTAGTTTTCCTTTCCATTTTTAGTTTTAACATTGTTGTTTTACTCCTTTTTCCTAGTCAAGAAGGCTCTATCTGATAGAGTTTAGAGAGAAGTGGGTAAATGTACTAAACGTAACCATCCCTTAATCTATATATTCTCTCTATCATAAGGTAACCCACACTTTAGATAGTTTCCATTATATTAATAGAAGTGAGAATAGGCATAGGTTCTTTGTAGGGTACACTTCTAAGTGATAACAATTTTGGCGTACCTAGTGGGACATAGATTGAAGCTAAAAAAATACATTTACAATAGTAAAAAGTATCAATTTCATGCTTAAATTCACTAAAAATGAACATGACTATCCCAAATAATTAGGTATCTATTCCTTTCAATGATAAAATCCCTCTCGATTTGGCCCAATATGATCATATTCCAGCCTCAACCTTCAAAATTATAACATATTTTACAGGTGAAGATCAAACTAAACCCATAGAGCATATCAAAGAATTGGGCAACTTGTGTTCATTTCACCATGTTACCCATGATAATATTTTCATCTATTTACTTGTTGCATCCTTCAAGGGAAAAGCATTGTAATGGTATATGAACCTTCCCTTAAACTCTATATCCTCTTGGGATGATTTAGGTGACCATTATGTAGGCAATTTGAAGATAAATTGAACCATATATAACTTGTTGATCAGCCCACTACCATCAAGATAACACCACATGAATTTATGACTGATTTTAATTTTAGATTTCAAAAAACATGGAATAGAATCCATCCCATGATAAGGCCATCTCTTGAACATGCTTGCCTATAATTTTTTAGAGCCTTGAATTTTGATATTTCAATTATGATTTAGTCTATGGGTGGTAGAACACTCCCAGATGCTTATGAGGTTGCCATTAATGCTAAAAATAATATAATTTGATTTGGTAAACTTGTACCTAGGCCTCTAATGCCAATTTTTTTTAGAATTATAGCCTATTATACCTCAAGTAACATCAATAGCCCAAATTCTAGCCCCAAAATCAAGGTCAAGTCCTCGTAGTCAATTTAGTGGGATTGATGAATTAAAAACTATGCTACAATATTTTGGTAATGAGTTAGCGAAGTTGAAGAGACAACAATATCAAGCCAATAGGCCTCTATATCAATCTCAAGGAGCCATTTTACCATCCAAACCATATGCTTTAATATCCTAATGTTCCCTCCTCAACCAAGGCCCTTATTCTAGTACAAAATAATTTGATAAAAGATTCAAGTGTAAAGCCTTCTAACATCAATGATGTGTAGAATCAAACTTTAGTAGCATAAAATATGGCAAATCTTCAAATGACATAAGAGGAAACAAATCATAGACAATTACAATCAGATCCAATCTTGGTGAATTTCAAGTTGATGATCATGTGGTAGTAAATTAGATTGATGAGCCTAGAAAATAAAATAACTTTGTTGAAGCCATTATAGGATCCAAGAGAAGGGATATTGATGAGTTCCAATAGAAAAATTATCATGTTAAAGTAAGCAGGCTTCACCAACTACCTCAATTTCAAGAGCAACCAATAATGACCTATATTCCTATGCCATCAAATGGGACCTCTTTCCCTCCCACCATCTTCCTTTTTGAAAGAGGACATATTGTATGGAATTCAAAAGAAGATCATATAAGTAAAAATAAAAAATTGTCAAAAGAGGTTGATCAAGATTTATGTTGGTCAAATAAACTTCAATGTGGTATAGAAGGAGATCATGTTGTAGCCCTTAAAGAGTAGTCCAAACATTTATAAGTTTCAATTAAAGAAAATAAAGATGAATATGCATTGGGGTTTATAATCTCCCCAAAAATATTAGAATTTGGTAATCCTCAAGAAAAGGTAAATTTCTATTTTGAACTTCCTTTTTTTTTGTCAAACTGATGAGCCTCTTCCTTGCTGCAAAGAGGAATTCGATAAGACATAAGAGGACCTAATTGATGTAAAAGATAATGAAAAGAAGTTTTAAGAATTTTCAAGGTAATTATATTATTTTTCACTCTTGTTCAAGGATAATATGGGTTGGCAAAGACAGAAAGAGGCAGCTTTGACAAGCACGACAACATGCAAGAAAGTGTTAGTCCTCCTATTCTAACATTCCAAGAGTTAGTTCTAGACTTTTTTGATATTCTTAAGGAAGGTTATCAACATCTCAATAAATTTTAATACATTTTTTCATTATTTAAAGATGAGAATCATGATGTGTTTCCTCTTGAATCCAATCCTACAAGTATGCCACAAGGTCCACCTTAGTTTATTCAGATTGAGCAACCATCTTTTGAAGAGGTACAGGTTGGTTATAAAGATAATATTGGTGAGATAAATATTACCAAAATATAATTTCATATTATTTATTTATCCCATTTTAAGGATAGATAAGAAAATACACTACCTATCATGTTCATTTCAAAACATGAAGAAGAGCCTAAACATGTTCAAAATCAGTGCAAGTGTACACTTTAAGTTACTCATGTTTCAATAAAAGTGGAGGAAGTGTTTAAGTTTTATTTTTAATAAGAAAAATATGTCATTATAATCATAAAATTTCCTCTATTCCATTATATCATGGATTTCATCAAGTTTTTTAGTCGCATGAGCTTGGTGAAGAAGGGTAACTACTTTGCACTACTAGTTAATGGTTTTGTATAGGACTATCTCTAGTAGTTAAAGTAGTTTAATATAGGTTATATTAGTAGTAGTATTATATATATATATATATATATATATATATATATATATATATATATATATATATATATATATATATATATATATATATATATTAATGGATATATTTACTAGTCTTGAGTGTTTAGCAGGCAAACATCCCAGTAAAGACGCCAAGAATGTTGATAATTTTATCATCATTGGTCAAAGTTGCTTATGTGTAGGTTTTCAAGAAGAATCCATTCATGGATTAAAGGTAAAAAAAAGGCATTAAAATAATAATAAAATATTAATAATACCAAAATCATGATCAATAACAACTAAAAAGTTTAAATTTTGATAGAGGTTTCTTTTATTCCTCTAACTAGCTATTTGTAAGCTAGTGAAGACAATTTTTAGATGCGTGGTATATGAAGGTGAAGAAGAGTTGGTTAAAATTTTATTATGGGTAGTCTTGTAACTATATTATCTAAATATTTCATGAATTATTTTAATGTTAAAATTTATTAACTTAATGAACAATTTTTAATAAGAATAGGTTCTTTAAAACCCTTCTTAAACCCTCATGTGCTGAATTCTAAGCAATATGTTTGCATTGTTAAGTTATTTATTGAAAAATAAAAGTTGTGTGAGATATTATGGGTAATATAATACCTATATAAACATCCATAAATAAAAATTTCATGAAAAATTATAGATAAATACAAAGTATCAAGCATCAAAGTTTTAAACAAGCAAGAGAGATAGTCAGAAAAGATAATTTTTGAGAGGTTTAAGTGATTGTTTAAGAACATAAAATTATTTTAATAATAATATAAGTTATTAAAATTAATAATTAAAAAATAATTATGTGTTTATGTCTCATAAAACTTAATAAAATGGAAAAATATAGATCTATAGGTGTTTAGAAATGAAATTAGGCAAGGTAGTCAACACCAAAAAATGCATATTTTAAATTTTATTTAATGAAAAATATTGAAATTCTACATGGGGGTTTGTTTTTATATTATTTAATGTTTAAAATTGTTTTAATTTCCTTAATATATCTAAATAGAGATAAAATTCTAATATATAGGTTTGATCATGAAGGGAATGAAGGTTTCTTCACTTTTTTACTCATAAATGGAGTCATAAATAGGTGTTTTATGTCCCTCCAATAAAAAAAATGATTTGAAAGTGTTAATAATAAATTAAAGGTATAAATAAATTATAATTAAATGAAAAAAAATAAAAATAGGCTCATCTCACTGAAAAAACATCTCTAAGTCATTCTTAGAGCAACAAGCAAGCACTTTTTATGAATTTTTCTTAGGGAGTTTAGTGAAGAGTTTTGGATATTTTCAAACTTTCAAAATTATATACCATTAATAAATATAAAAAAAAGAATATTATGAGTTTTTTTTAAGTCTTATAATTAATTTTAGACCCCCTAATCCAAATTAGAGTTTCTTGAGAACAATAGATCATTTAAGAGCATAAAATAGTGTTTTTTAGAGTTATACATGGAGTATAGAGATGAGAATTTATTTAAAGGTCTGTGATACCATATTGATTATGTTAAAAACAATATTTTTTTTTCTCATATATTTTAATTATGAAAATCCATAAATTTTATGCCTCTCACAATGCATTCAAGAAGCTTGTCAAAGTTGCAAGTCAAGATAAGTGGAGTTTAAAACATGCAAAAATAGAGAAGTTGAATTTGAGTTTTGGTCAATATTTTATGTATTACTTTAATAAAAAATAATAATTATAACATAATAATTCAATCCCTCTCTTACTACATTCTCTTTTTGGGTAAATTTAAAAAAGTCAAAAAAGTCAAGTTGCATGGAAGTTACAAGTACTGATAAGTGAAGTTAAACTCCAGGTGTAAAGTCAAGATAATTCCAATAAACTCAAGATTAAAGTGAGGTAAATAAAGTATAAATTTAATATTAATTAAATACCAATATGATTTAACTAAATACCAAAAATAATTATCTAAATAAAATTAAAATTTGCATGCAAGGTCACAATAAGTTAACTCAAGATTTGAGATGCATGAAAAGCCCTTTAACTTGTCAAACATGAAAGAATAATATCCATATATAATAAAAATCCATATTACATGAAATAGTGTTTAAAATAAAATTCCAAATTGGATTTTATGTGTAATTAAAATTTGATTTGAAGGTGGAGTTTAATTTTTAGTTGAAGCAAGAGTGAACTAGGACTTGCATGCGAACTCATCTGGAACTTTTTATCTTTTCTCTCTCTCTTATTATTTTATATATGTACACTCATTTTTTAATTATAAAATTATTATTATGATTTTATCTTACAAAAAATTTACCAAAAATTTGTACTACATCACCTTTGAAGATATAAAGAGCTAAATTTTCCTTCATTCTCAAGCTTTCATGAAGTGTGTGTTTATTATTCATTGATAGAAATTAGTGAATTAATATATTTAATATGTTTATGTATAAATAATTCAACTTTATTCATAAAATTATAAAATTTTCAAGTCATATATAGTGTTTAAGTCTAGTTTCTACCTGATCTGGAAGTGAATTCAACCATTATTCATTCCTTCTTAGCTAGTGTGAATGTTTTCCAAGACTTCTATGTGAAATACTGATGCAGAGTAATTGTATGAGAATTAAGTAAATTTTTGTATATTTATTTTGATTCTAAAGTGTGTTATATATATGCATAATTTATCCCAACATTGGTGCATCACCCCAACTTTCTATTTTCCTTTCCATTTTTAGTTTTAGCATTATTCTTTTACTCCTTTTCCTAGTCAAGAAGGCACTATCTAAAAGAGTTTATAGATAAGTTGGTGAATGTAATAAAATTGAATCATCACTTAATCTATATATTATCTCCATTATAAGGTCACCCACACCTTGGAGGCTTTCTATTGTATGAATGAAAGTGAGAACAAGTACATGTTCTTTCCAGTGTACAATTCTGAGTGATAACAGTAGCATCAACAATGACATCAATGGATGGGAGGGATGCCATATTTTAGACATGATTTGTTGATATATTGAAATTATATACATATCTTGATTTTATAGTTATTCTTGAGGATGGGGAAATGTTATACATTAACTTGGAATAGTCCACTAACTTAATACATTTGACTTTTAAAAGTTTGATGACTTACTCTTTTAGCATCAACGTGACCTTAGGCTTGATGGGTCTAATATTTTGTTTGATTATTTTTTCATCAAAAATTGTAACTAGGTTTAGAAAACCATATCAAGTTTTATACCTACCATGTTAGTGTAAGATAAATAAAAATAATTTAAGAGTTTTGTGAGGAGATTATTATGGTCTCCCACCCATTATTCAGAGAGTGAAGACCCCAACTTGAGAAGACTACAAGTATCATCTATTCCAATGTTAATATCCATGGTTTATTTAATTATGGAGGCATTAAACTCATAAAACATGTTGGGGGATATGGGAAGATTAGGATATTCACCCTTCACATTAAAACATCATGTTCATTTTTAGAGGAGATGTAATCCTCAATGTGGTATTAAGAATCATAGTATTCGGTCCCAAGGGATGATGTGGGATAAAAAGGTAAGTGAAAATACCCTCTTATGGTGGAATGATGTGATTTCATCATAATATCACAATAATTCAATAATAAATTCATCATTATCATCAAAATCAAGGACTAATAGATTTTTTTTCTCGATGTAGGTGATGGTTTGGTAATTAGGAGTTTTATTCATAAGAGGTTTTATCCTAATTGAAACTATGAAATTAGAATCTAGTGTAGTGGGATGAGGGTCAAAGCATGAATATAAAGAAAAAATAGAGTCAACAAGTTGGTTTCCTTCCCTATGGATTGCTTGTATAGATATAAAGTGAAAGTATTTAACGATCTCCTGCACAATAGTATTATATAAATGAAGATGTTTGGTATTGGTTTGATAGACTGTGGAAACTTGGTTTGAAAAAAACTATGAGTCACCTTGGGTCCTTAAGTTTTTAATGCTAAAATGTTTTGTAATGATCATTCCAATAAATATGGCCTCATATTTATCCCCATTATTGATACACTCAAAGTCAATATTGAAACTAAAAAGTGTGACTTGCCATTCAAGAGAAATAAGAATGACTCTTGCCCTAGTGCCTAGGTGGCACTTGGACCTGTCATAGTAAAAGACCCACTAATAATGTGTAGAAGGAAGACATTCATCTAGTGAAGTTTATTTTTCTTACTATATCTTGACCATAAAGTTATCAAAAATGTTGGGTAACCCCTTTTCATGTTCTTAGTCCCAAGACATAGAAGAATAATGAGCCTATCCCCCTCACAAGGTGAACATTAGGTCTTATAAAAACTTGAAAGGTATACCCTCATGGTTAGGATGAATGAATGGAATTACTTATAGTAATTCAAAAGGTTGTTTTCTAATCTCTGGGTTGATGTAGGTAAGCACCTGCAAAAATTTAAAAGGTTATTTACTAGGCCCTCTTTTTGGTGTTAGAAGTATGTCATCATAGTTATGATGATTTTTTTATGTGAGTAATATCCCAACATAGTTTTGATTTTGATTTGGGTTGGAATATTTAGGAAATTAATCATGTAGTTTATAATATTATTTATAATACATGGGTAGCTATGTTTTTCCCATTGTTATATGTGAGAAAGGCTAAAATTTTTCAACGATTGACACTTTGAGGTTTCCTCTCTTTATGAGGGGAAGAGGGGGTCCCATTTTAGGAATTAATGGATAATCATGGGTTCTAATGTTGATTTATATATTACCCACTATCACAATATTAATCCTCTCCTTGAGAAATAGCATGGTCAGGGGAGAAGGAATAGTTTGGTTTCCTATTGGAGGACTTGGAACATGATGAGAAGTACAACTAGGCATAGGTAAAATTATAATGACTAACATATTAAGAGGAATCAAACCCAATAGATAAATAACTGCATAAAAATGGTATGAACTTCTCATATCATAAATCAAGATAATACTCTAAAGAGGATTGGAAGTGACACGAGTAGAATGTAAAGCATAGCTTACCCCTACATAGTTGAACATTAGGAGATAATGTTAGTTGTTTTTGAAATTATCATTATGAAGGGGGAACTATTGATTCCCTAACACCTCTTTCATGCAAAGGTTATGTATACTAGTTAACCCATTTTGGTGATACTAGATTTGAGGATCAAAGAAATAGTAGGTTCCAACCCTTCATGGGTCAAATGAGAGGATGGGTAGAGTGTCCCTTTCCAAGAGATTGAGAATCTCAATTGTAGATAGGGTGGATATTTATAGACAAGTGACTAGTTCTACATTATTTTAATTTTTTACCATCACTACATATTTCTTTAGAAACTTATCTTTTAATAGATCTTAGGCTATTTCATCACCTTTCTTTAAGATAAATACTTTAGGTTTCATAAGTTTAGTAAAATTGACCAATTATGGGGGTTTCATGACCCTATTGGTAGGTGAATGGTAGTCGATGTGTAACTTGGGCTATTTAAGCATGGTTTATTATATCATATATAAGTTTTTAGGGTAGTCTTGGGATATTAATACTTTCTCTAGGTGCATGAATCAGATTTTTTGGTATAAGGTTGAAGGGATGGCCTTCATCCTATGTATTTAAGGTCTTCCTAAGATCGTATTATAGTAAGAATCTCTGTTTATGACATAGAACTTGATTAACAACATATTGGGACCCAAAATCAATGGAAATACAATGGTACCTATGGAGGTATATTCAAGGCTATCATAGCCTTATAGGGTTTTACTCATTGTAGAACAATTACTTTCCCCATAACCAAGATTTTATAGGAAGGAAAAGGGAACAATATTTATAATTGATCCATCATCAACCATGGATCTCTTTACATATTATTATAAATCCAAAATGGTATAAAT
This sequence comes from Torreya grandis, assembly GCA_037957365.1. Classification (NCBI taxonomy): domain Eukaryota; kingdom Viridiplantae; phylum Streptophyta; class Pinopsida; order Cupressales; family Taxaceae; genus Torreya; species Torreya grandis. Next base: position 3,537,184 of record JARHVA010000216.1, read on the forward strand.
AAGGATGGATCTCCCCTCACTATTTCAAAGTCAAGAGGAAGAATTCACAAATCAAAGAAATAACCAATATCTCATGATCCCTGACTAGGTGCAAACATTTCTAGATCAATGTGGTTGATCTGAGCTTGTGGAGGAGGAGTAACACTAGATAGATTCCCGAGTACTAGGGAATTAAGTAAATTTGACTGATGATTAGGGGATTTCTTGACTAAATCAAGGAATAAAATATTAGATAAATTATTGGTTAAATTAGAAATCAAATCACAATTCCCTACATGTTTTTAGGACAGACTTAGTTTCCAAAATATTTAAGGGATGAAGAGTCTTAGGTTAATACTCTTTGGTGTGAGTAATAATGTTTTCCTCTTCTTAAAATTATAACTCCATGACTCTTATTATTATTTTTACCTTGAACACCAAAATTAGGAGCAACATCAATGTTAATGGTTCCATAGGTGGAGGCCTTAAAATCATGAGTGCAAACTATTGTGGGTTGATTATGTTGAATCAAGTGGTTTTATGGGCCACCTTGATGTTTAATTTTGGAAACATATGCTTGTTGGTTAAGAAAAGGGTTTTGTTATATTTGTATATTTTTATTTTAATGGGTGAAATGGCCATTTTGAAAGTTTTGGAAGTTTTTTCTCACATTCCCTAGGAACATGTCAACAAATTCTTACCTTTGATCTTCTGGGAGTCTTTGTATAAATTTATTTTTATCCCTATAGTATCAATTATCATGACTAATAAATTGTTGGAAGAGGCAATATACATTTGAATTGTATTCCCTAGGGCTCATGTTCTACCCCTATTGACCAAACCCTTATTAATTGTTTAGTTGGTAATAAGTTTGGTTTTACAATTGGAGGAATTATTTGACATGATAATATTGCTTTTGATAATAGTTTTGGTGTTTCCCATCACATGGTGGTGGTTGATTAAATAAAATTACATGAATGTAAAGAGGGGTATTTTGGCTCCTATCACCCACGTTATTAGTCATATTGGTGTTTTTTAAGGATGATATTGATTATTATTCATAGGGTTTAGATTTTTGTTTTATTCAATGACATTATTGGTAGTGGCATTCCTATTTCAATTAGGACATTGGGGCCTTGGTTATTGGTATTTTTTATACTTTAACTTTCATATCCCTCATTTTTTTGGTTTGGGGTGATAATTCATCCATTTCCATATAATTTCACTGACCACTATCAATAGCCACTGAGTCAATCGATAAGGTTCTCTTAAGAGCTTCTTCATAAGATCAATATGGGAATTTATAGACATCCTCCCTAATCTCCTTGTTAAGGGAGTGAAGGAATAGGTCACATAACTCCCATTGATCCATATGGGGTGCATTGGTATAATGATGTAAGACTTGTTACCATCTTGTGATGAAATAAATAGCCAACTCATTATATTCTTGCTTGATGTCAAAGTACTTTTGTATTCTAGTCTTTAGGAGTTTATTAATTTCAAAAGCCTTGAAAAACTTGGGCATTAGTTGGTTAAAATAATGTATAGACTCCTTAGGAAGGTGGTAATACCAATTGAGTGTTATTCCCTCTAGGGTTTTAGGGAAATTTTTGTAACAACCCCATCCCAAGTCAGGAGTTACCTAATAGTTTTAGCATAATATTTGACGTACCCATTAGGATATTACTCCCATTTTAACTTAGGAGGGTTAGGTAGGGGCCATGGAAGAATATCCCCTCATATATTGGGATCAATATGATGATTTAAATACTCAGATTAATTCCCCATATTACTAAAGTTTGTTATTATCATACTAAAACTATATTTCAAAGGTGGGATCACATATGGGTTAGTTTGGTAGCCACTAGAAGGGATGGAAGAAGTTTGATAAGGTAAAGTGGAATAAGCTAGAAAATAGCTATCCAGTTGAGTGGATTTGAAAAACATATGAAAATAAGGAGGAATATTTAGATGTAGGAGTTATGGTGATTTGTTGTGATGGGGTGTATGTGGTTTACAAGTAACCTAGTGTTATGTAAGGTGGATATAGTTTTTATACAAAGGGGGTGTACGTGGGAGGCACATAACTCAAAGGCATAAGAAATGGTGGATTGTTGGTGATCACATTATTTTATAAAGGTGGAGCATAAGTTTATATGCTCCCTATTAGGATTTGAATATGATATTGATAATATGAATATACTTTATATATGTCTAAGTTGGGAATCCCATGAGTAAGGATATCCCCAAGGGGTTAGTGGGAGTCATGGTTCAGTGAGAGTGCATGTTATTTCTATGGAAGAAGCATGTAAGATTTTTTTTGTGGTGTTTGATGAGTAATTACTTGGATGAGAGAAGAAGAGGGGTGAGATTTTGTAAGTTAATTTGGTACCATACCTCGACCTAGAGTTTATTAGTTGTTATTTAGGTCATGTATGCAGCCCACTAGGGTGATGATGAGTTGGTTTGGGCCAGTTTTGGTGTTAGACCCAAGAGCCTCCCATAAAGGAAGGGTAGAGGTGTGAGATGAATTAGTATGAGTAGGTTAGTTTGAGGTGAGAGATATAGGTTTAGTTGTTTTTGTTTGTAATATTAGGTTGGTGGCATCTTGGCTCCTACTAGGGGATACATGACCATTTGCATAAAATTAACATCGTCTTCTAAATGGTAGATCCTACCCAGATAATGATCATATTTAGTAATTATTTATACATCTAGGATTTATAGGTTGATTGATGGTCTAGTGGTTATGTGAGGAGTGACCATTCTTCCCATAGTGAGGTTCATAGTGTTGGAGTTAGGGAGGTTACTTATAGTTTTAGATATGTCCCATATTTCTTGAATGGAAACCCCAATCTTGGTTTGGGTGTTAGGATGATAGTAATTATAGAATTGTAGTCTACATTGGTTTTTAAGTTAAATTTTTATAAATAATCAATGAAGGCTCACTAGAGTTTATATGGATTATTTTATATCCTTATATGCCAATATATTCAATTATGTCCTATTCAAACATATTCTGGGGGTATATGAATACTCACAAAACAAATGAGAGGAAGTAAAACATGGAAGTGGGAGGAAGGAGAAGATGAATACAAAGGTTAAAACAAAGGATATAATTCCTTCATGTCAAGTTCACCAATTTGTGTACATATAAATAACACATGCTAAACTATGCACTCAACTCTCCAAGGTTATGTTGAGGCAACTGGCATAATAGATGGGCTATAGATTGGGTTGGTTGTTATGTGGAATGAGATTTGGAATGGGAGGTGAAAATGGGTTCTCATGATGAAACCAAAATACATCTATAACATCATGGTTCTCATTGAGATATTCAAATTATGTAGAGACAAAGTTCTAAGTCCTTTCAGTCTCTAAGATCATAATGAGGTGAAGCTCTTGGTTGATGCTACTAATATGGAAATGTAGGAGATTAGGTTGAATGACTCATGGAATGAGATCAAATATTTTAAGTTTGATATGTCTAGTGACTTTCATCCACAAATGTGAATGATATAATATGAGGATATACCCAAGGAGAAAAAGGAAAGGGGACTGGGAAACTAGGCTTAGATAACACTCTAATGACAACCCCTATTCTAAGGGAGGACAATGATTAGTGGATCAAGAACTCATTATTATTTCTATAAGGAATTGAGAGAATTAAAAATGAGGTGGGGAATTGGGGTGGAATAATATACTTCTCTCCTAAGCTTAGTATTGATATTAGATTGTATGTCAGTTATGGGATCAGGTGCTCTAACCTTAGGAAAAATACCTTTTCTAATGAGACCAAGTGTTTTAGGAAGTGTCATTTAAGATATATTAGACAATTTGTAATCATATGATATTATCTGAATAGATTGTGTGAAGACTTGTTGTGTTGTTAGAAGTAAGGTTTTATTTGGCTTGTGTGATTGGATAAAGCTTTTAATACTATTTTTATTTGTTTTGTAAAATACTTGTTGAAATTTAAATTTTGAAAGTAAATAAATGAAAATATTGATAAATGGAATCAAAAATTAGTTTTATATTTTTCCAATTATTTGACAATGCATGCAAGGAGAGAGGAAGAGATCTAATCTATTATGGAAGATGTTGATTCTTCCTAGTTTTGACTAAACATAATATAAGTGAGGATGTTTTGTAGTTTTTTATTTGATTGTGGAGATGGGTATAATATGAATTATGTTTTTTAAATATTTAAACAATGTAATAAATAATATTTCCTAAAACAACAACAATATAATGCTTTTATATTTCTCTTGCAAACCAATAATCTAAACTAGTTTTCCAACTTTCTTAGTTATTGCATGTAAGTTTTGAATAATTTGTTTGAAAAAAGAAAGAAACATAAATATAGATTATAATTTTTATATTTATATGAATAATAAAATAATTTAAAATAATTTAAAAATAATGATAAATTTATAAATATGAAAGCCTCTTGTTTATCTAGAGTTTATCTATGCTTTTGTTGCTTGCTAGTTGGTTATTTTATGAGGAATAAAGTTTGTTTTGAGTCAAAAAATAACTAATTTGTTGGATGAAATTATATGAAATTATATGAAATTATTTTTACCCTAACACACATCCCATTTTATCATATTTCAAATGGGGACCCATTATGATAAAATCTTTAATTGAGGAGGCCATGAACCTTATAAGTGCATATTCCTAATTGTTCTTTATTCATAGTTTAGAATTTCTCTCAAAAATTCAAAATTTACAAGAAATCAAACCATAAAAATCAAAGATTGAACTAATATATTAAGTTATTATATGCCTTGGGTTTTCTTGAGTTCTTTTTCTATACTATGGTTTATAAACTAATAGCATTAATATTTTGTCTTAGTTGTGTACCTATTTTATGTAATTATAGGAATATTGATCATGATTTGTTAAACACCCCAAAGCAAGCCCCACTTCAATAATTAAATATGTCCACACGTCTCACCACCACATCATTTAGAACATTAGTATATTATAAAATTAGAAAAATTCTAAGTGTTTTGACTTATCGAGCCTTCAAAAATCTGGAAAAACTATAAACACAGAGAGTTATTTTTTCATTCCCAAATTATAATCATGTTGGGGATCCATAATTTAATACCTCCAAAATCATGTAGCTCCAATCAATTGAAAACTTAGTAATATTTATGTCCAAAAAAACCCCAAAAGGATTAAATATACCTTTGATTCATATTTTAATGGTTTCTTACTTTCATTCTCTGAGTGATTGATGCATGGCACATTTACACCTCAACTCAACTATGGGAGAGTTAAAATATTTAGTCTAATGGATATTAGGCCTCAAAATCCCACACCATCGAGGTCATTCAACATGTTTACTTTCTACTACTTGGGATTAGTTAGGACATACATAGTTCATAAAATAGGCTCTTACCTTTTGAACATCTAGAGTCCCCACACAACCAAGATCATGCCATGTGAATTGATGGCAGTGACTCATGACCATGGAGCATAATAAATATAATGAAAGTTTAAAAGAGATTAACTAATAAAATCTATATAAGTATCATTTTATAAAATGGGATGTAGCTAAGGTATTAATATAAAAGGTTGATAGCATGGTAAAATAACTAATCATCGATTAATTGATAGTTATTCTAAAAATAGCAATCAAACACATGAACTTAATGAAATGTCACCATGTGGAAAACAAACCAACCCACCAATGTTGAGTAACAAGTTAAAATCAAAATGGGAAATCAAAATAAATTTTAATTACTAGTATTAATGGTGAATGCATTAAATACTTAGGGTTGGGAATAATATATGAAAAAACTATAGAAAGGGGGAATTTACTTTCCCATTACTATTTCAATCTAATGATAATGTTTTTAAGATCCCTAACATCCTGAAGTCTCAAATTTCTTCAGTGAGTAAACACATAATGAACTAGTCAGTTCATAGAGAGAAATATAGTAGTTATCAAAGAATAATAGATTATCCTAGATAATAGGGAAAAATCTAGTTCTTGCTCCCTAATCATTCACACTAGGACCTGAATACATACATGGATATTTTATTTGAGATTAGTGCATTGGATTTAAAATTCCTAAATTACTTGACACTATCATAAGAGTTTGAGTCTAAAAACCATATTCTACCTAGTATCAATTATCTCTTGAGGAAGCAATACATATATGACCTCCTTCTAATCAAAGAACAAGGCCTCCACCAAGATAAAACCAAAATTTAATTAATATCATGAATTGACCTACTCTAAGTTTTATTTTTCAATTAAACTATTTTTGGAGATATATTACACATTATAAAAGTTAAGAATGCTGCTACATACATTTTAGATAGTGTATTGGATAAATATCTTATATTTCCCTTACCCAAAATTCCACACCACAAGGTTTCAAAAAATGTTTGTTAAATGGAAATTTATGAATAAAAAAGGGGATATCTCATCAAATTACATCATCAAATTCAATCCTAAAATGAGAATAACTATGGCCTTCCTGAATAGGTTATATGGTTTTCCTAGTATTGTAAACGTCCAAGTTGAGTGGGTTCTACTGTTATATATACTTCTAACATCCAAAAAAATAATGACACTAGGGGAAATTAGAAGTTCCAAACTAAATTCATATCTCCTCCATCCTTATCAAATATCAACTAATGAAAGTTATATATGATGTCCTACTTGTTAAATGTAGTCATGGGCATGGTATACAAGCCATATGGTCAAGAATGGCATCCTTAAATTGAATATCTAGAAAATAGGCTAGGATAAGACTAATATTTCATGTTTTTACATAGATACAAAAAATAAATAAAGAAGATATGTGAGGAGATCTATCCTTAAATAGTCTAGGCTATATAGGGCACTGTAATGCCTAGATTATCAAGAAACATAAGAAAATGCCTGAATAAAATAGGATACTACTTTTACTACCTTGATGTCACTATTATCATGGTAAAAGGAAAAAGGACTACTCCATTATTTCTACCACACCTGTTTCGGATCACATATTGGAATAATAAATTCCATATTAAATTTATAATAGCATTGATGAGGAATTGGGTCAAATACATTTAGAATTCTATTTCAAAACTCCTCTAAGCATTAAATAATAGTAATATATTGTGAGATCACATTTTATTCATGATATCAAGGCTAGGAATCAATATAATTTACATATGGCACCTTTTAGAGAATGGGACCCCAAGAATAGGGTAAGGGGTATATCTTACTGATCAAAGATAATAAGAAAGTAAATTTTATTATGGTCATGAGCAATATGAACACGAAAAAATATTTCTAAATTCAATAGATGATACTAAAGTCTAGATGAAAATGATAAATAAAACAATATCCATCGCTTAGTCATAAGCCCTTAAATTTTATCTAGAGGTAACTAAGGAGAAGGCACAATATGTATGGAGCCATCATTATTCTCCAAGCCACAGAACTAACACACAACAACAAAATGGACCTCTCTCCCCTTCAAAAGAGCATTTTAATGAGGAAATATATGATTCCGGCACTCAAAGATAATTAAACCATAAAATTAGGAGGGAAATTATAAGGGGTCTCCCAGGTCCCCAAGTATATTATACATCAGTGGCAACCAATGTTCAAACTTTGGAGACAACCACTATAAGGCACAAGTTAGCTACTTCTTTAGGGAAACAAAGGAGGAGCTCTTTATAATTAAACCTTTGCCACACCTCACTATAGTCACCCAAGTAATTCTTTCATATTTTCTCCATATTTTTTTCCCTATTTATTCTTACTGCCCCTAATTCTCCCCAATCACCTAAGTCTTCCCATGCAAGCTCCATCTATTCCAAAACCACCTCTACACCATTCATCACATCTACTACTCACTCATGACCATCTCCAATCATACATCATATCATTTTTACTCCTATATCTATTCTCTCATCTTATCCACCTTCCAATCCACCCATATTCACCTACTAGAGGAAACAAAAAGACTCTTCCCATACATTCAAAGGTAAACAATTAGAATAAAGACCATCACTTGGTCTTCCAATCATAAAAGAGGAGGAAGAAGAATCATGAGAAGTATTAGATGTAATGGAACAAACAAAAGAAGAGGAGAATAGGTATGTATTATCTCTTGTCGAGTATCTTACATTTGAAGAACTACATGATGAAGAATCTGAGTTATAATAGGACAAGACCTTGAATCCAAGAGAAACAAACTAAAGGAGTCCTCTCTTGATGTGTTAAAACATTAGGTCCTCAAACTAGAACAAAGAAAGAGCCTACACAAGATAGTTTCTTCTATTATTTTTTTTTATAATATTGATTCAACTACAAGTCTACCCCTAGCCATCGCAAGGTCTATTTTATCTAGTTCTATTATTTCTATTGACTCAATTGTTCTTTATTCATCTCCAAATCTAATAAGGACTTCAAAATCAATCCATTTTGAAATTTTGGTCACTATCTCTATTTTCACTCATTAGATGCCACCAATCCCCAAGAAAAGGTAAACCTAATTAAAAATCCCCATGTCATATCCATTGTACATGCCCTAAATAATAATGAATATACAAGTTACTTTGGGCTGGACCAAACTTTTGACTAAAGTAACTCCTATGAAGGAAACATCTCCATGGGAGAGGGTTGTTCAACCACCCCTCTAGTTTCCTATTCAAATAAGTGCATCCTTGATACCCCCCATGATTACACCACCTCTAATGACTCCTCCTTTTTCCCAATCCTTAGACCTGAAAAAAGATATTGAAATGGAATAATTCATTGTTCCTCAATGGGTAATGGAAATACAAGGTGCAGGGGATGAAAGGTAGAATTTTTTTATAACAGATTTTTTGATAGTATTCACTAAATTTTATAAATAGTTTGGGATTATTCAAAGGGTAAGGAAGAGGAATGTGATTAACATATTAACTAAGGAAGAGGTGTATTTTAAACAATGGGATAATTTTTTCCCTTTAGCTAAGAAGCCAAGGAATAATTTGAATGACCCCATCAAGTATGTAGATAATTTTGGTTCTTTTGTGGATTCTACAGGGGTGGAAATGATAGAGATGTTTCAAAGAAAATAAGATGCCTTGAAGAGCTTAAAATAGAGCCAAATTATAAAGGTACCTTAGGAAATTATTACTAATGTACAGAGTGAAACAATCAAGTTGTATAGTATTTTTTTATTATTCAAGGTTTTTAGGGCAGGTAGCCAATTGAATAGGGAAACTATAGTCACATTTTGGAATGAGATGAAAGAGTTGGAAAGTAGAATGAATTTTTTGGTTTAGTGTTATAAGACTAATTTGTTTAATTAGTTAGATATTATGACTAGTATGGATGCTTCTTGGTGCTTAAATTATGTAATGAAAAGAAGGGATTCTTCCCTTAAATGGAATAAGAAAATGAAGACCCTACTAGATCATTTCCTCACTCATGAGGGGGAAGAGTTATAAATTTTAGTAGATATGAGGGTTACTAATGAGATAATACCTAAAAGAGAGTTGGTCAATAGACCTAATTTTGAAAATATTCTTAAGGTAGTTGTAAATAACTTCAAACAAGAAGTTGAGGGCATTATTTATGGAACCAATGAAGAAATCTTATAGTTGGTAAGTTTTAAAAAGGATAGAGTAACTAAGGTAGAATATTTTTCAACTAAATTCAAGAGCTTAGAAGCTGAGCAAGAAAGATTTATGACTAAAGATGTTAATATTTTAAATCCTTCATTACTTAAATTTAATATTATAAATAAGGAGTTTGAGATAGTGTATGTATTATTTGAGGAGTTGAAACCCAAAGAAATAACTTCAAGGTTAGTTACATATACACAAATAGCTATTAGTTTATCCCCAACATCACAAAGCTCTTAGTTCCCTAGATTTTCTATCATGCAAACTTAGACAGGCCCACTTTTGATTTCATATGGACCTCCAGTAGTTAGATCGATTATGACTACATTTAACCCACTTACCTCTTCAGTTAGTGGTGCCACATCAACACCTTGGTGTAAAAATAACCATGTACTTACATATTATTACTAAGGTGGAAATTTAGTTCCCAATCTATTTACTATGCATGTATATTATATTTTTACCTAAAGAGGCTATTCTAAATATACACATGAGGTATGCATATTTTGAATGGTTTCAGATGTATAGTTCTAATTTTGAACTTGTAATTTTGGGTAAAGCTTAAAGAGATGAGGTGTTACCATCCCAAGCTATATATATATATATATATATATATATATATATATATATATAAAATACACCCTTCCAATTCCAAAGAGAGGATGTTAGAGTTTATTATTATCTTAGTATCTAGAAATATCCTCTCTTTGGAATTGGAAGGGTGTATTTTATATATATATATATATATATATATATATATATATATATATATATATATATATATATATATATATATATATATATATATATATATATATATATATATATATATATATATATATATATACACACACACAGACACACACACACACCCTTCCAATTCCAAAGAGAGGATATTTATGGATACTAATATTAATAATAAATTCTAAATAGTTCCGCTTGACTTGGTCTTTGTGTGCAAATATTGATCCTTATCCAATTATATAAACTGTATGGGACATGTTATCATTCTGATATTTTAGTTATTTGGTTGTATATGAGTTAAATATTATTTAATATAATTATTTATTTTAATATATAGTTAATTTTTATGTCTTTTACATGTGAATTATAATCCCCCCTTATTGATGTGAAATATCAATCTAATAAACATGATAATATTTGATTTATGTATGCTTAGTTATATTGTGTTCTATTTATGTTTAAATATTTACTATGTTTGATTTTTGGTGTGTTATAGGAACTTAAAATAAATATGGGTCATTTTATTTCTTGTCCTACCTTAGTCCAAATGCTAGTCTTAAAGGGTTTTCATATTGTGTGGTCCATAGGCCTCTTTTTTACCTTGCCCTTCCTTCCTTTTTGAATTTATTTTAGAATCCTACTCACTATAGATAAAACCATCATCATTACACTCACTTTAAGTATATTTAGGTTTAGTCATAGTAAACTCACATGTGGTAAACAAATTGCATCATTAACCTCTATTCAATTAGTAGGTTATTATAAAATTGAATACCCAACAACTCATGCCTTGAAGTGAAATATTTCATTGATCCTAACATTTTAGAGGATACCTCATAAGGTTAATATGGTGTGCATAAAATCCACATCAATAGAGTAAAAATCACCTAAAATTGGTGCTAGAAGGAGGGATAGCACCTCCACCTCTATCTTTTTTAAAAATATCCTTTTTAGTTTCACTGTAAGCACCTAAAAGGTTAATAATATCTACCTCAAATGATAACTTACAGTTACCACATTTGGAAATCCATAAAAAACAAAGGTTTGATTAGGAAAATAAGAGATAACCTAGATCCTAATCATTCTCCCCAAGTAGACTTCTTCATCTCTCTATTTTCCCAATGGCCTAACAATAATAACAAAAATTGAATAATCCTCCACCACATCCCCCTTAGGCTCTAACCAGGCTAAGAGGTTTAGATATGAATATTGCTAGAGTCATGCATGATCTCCCTAATAAATTGAATAAATGTCTCCCTATATTTTTCCCCTTGGGAGGAAGGACTATGAAGGAACATATCAAGGCCTTCAAAACTACTTTAGGGATATGGAATGTCACCCACAAAGACATGGATTACAAATTATTCCTTTTCACTTTATAAGATGTGACCTATGACTAGTTCCTAAATATATAGAAGGTTCTATCATGACCTATCCTAACTTTAAAGAAACTTTATTCACATAATTTGGCCAAGTCACTAATCAAAGTGTTGTTTATTAGTACTTTTATAGCATGAAGCAAGATCCCAATGAACCGATTCAAGCTTTCAATGTCATATTTCAAAAATATATTGTATAATAGATACTACATATCAACTAAATGAGGTGTTAGCCCTTGAGATGTATAAAAATACACTAGATCCCATCTTTGTTATCTTTTTATGCAAAGCTCTTGGAGTTAGTCATTGACTTTGGCTTACGTTGAGGTTATCCGTGTAGACAAGTTGCTAAAACCCCAAATGCAATCCTTGGCCCCACTTGATCTTGGCCTAGTTTTTCCAAGTTTCACTCTAATCCCAGGTGTGAATTAGAATATTATAGCTAAGTATACATCTAGTTGACTTTAAGTCATGCTCCACCCAACCAACACCTTAGTTTACTAAATAATTATGCATCTACCTCCAAACAACAAAGTCAAAGTTAGCTCTCAACCCCAGTCAATACAACTAATACATAGGATACTAAGCCTAATTATATAAATAAAAAATGGATTAAATCTAAAATATGGTAAAAAAATTGAGTAACAAGTTTTTGAACATGTATAAATGCATGGGTAATACATGAAAATAAAATAGTAACCAAAATTTTGGATTTTAGAGATATAACATACCTTTCAGCTATTATGGATATAATAAAGAATAGCATAACCCATCTAAAAATGTACCTGAGATCAATATCATGGATGTATCTCTTCCAAAATATGTTGATTTCATAACACTATGCAACATAAAGAATAAGATTGTATTGAGTTCTAAACTACTTTTGAAATCTTACAATAAGAGGTAGAGAGGCAAAAAAATCCTACACATCAGAAGGAATCATATTCCTCTAATGATTTGGGCCATCCAAGCACGTCAATGGTTTTTGAAACGTATAATTCTCCATTTATATAAGAAGGTGATAATGAACTAAAGGATAATACAAATGAGAGTCATGCCTTCCAATAGTATAACCAAGCCAAGAGTAATTACAATTTGAGAGGTAGACAACCTATGACTACTCCTCCTCTAAATCTAAAAGCTAATAATAATCCACCTTCTCAAAAGAGATATGAGCATTTACAAACTACAAAAACCCCTAAAAAATGGGATACAACATTGTTTAAGATATGAAGAAGATCAAGGCTAACATTAGTCTACATGAGTTGGCATAGATCATCAAATATAGGGAAATGTTGCTCAAAGCATTAACCAAGAGGTTCACCCCTAATAAATACAAAAATGTGCACAAGAATATGATAGTATATAAAGAAAAACTAGAAGTTCCACCTTTTTAACTAAATATCATAATGTTTAGAAATAATGTACATAATTTTCTAATCAATTTTGGAGCATCTACCAATGTGATGCCAATAATTGTATGCTAAAAACTAGGACTAACTCCCAAAAAATCAAAGAGGGTGATTATTCAATTAGACAAATAATTGGTCCCATGTGTTACAGAATTAATCAAATGCACATATAATTGTCATATAAACCATGTGTGTAATAAACTATAGATATATTGTTTGTTAACATTTTAAAAGCTTTTAACCTCTTTATGAGTAGGGATTGGTCCAAAATGCATATGGGTACACAACCACTCTCTTTTCACACATGTGGTTTCCTTAAAAAGGGATTACCAAACTAAATCCAAGTGGATCATGAACTCAAAATGAAAAATATGATCATGGAGTAAAACACCACCAATGAAAGGTAGATTTTGTGTCTTCACATGTAGGTGTGTACACTTTCACCAAAAAATAAGAACCTACATTACACGAACAAGAATTTGAAGGTAATTCTCATATGTGGACACTCCATTTTGATAGGGATAGATCAAATTAAGGTTTAGGTGTTAGTATATACCTCATAGGTCTAAAAGGGAAGTAGTAGCTATCATCTTCTAGGTCATAATTCTCATGTACAAACAATAGATCTGAGTGTGAAGCCCTAATACTTGGCATTCAATTTACACTAAAGTATAGTGCCAAGGTGGTACAAGTCTTTAATGATTATAAGTTGGTTGTAAACTATATCAAGAAAAAATATCAATGCAAACTCACTTATCTAAATAAATATAAGCATCAATCTTGGGACCTAATTGAATATTTTGATGCCTTCAACATCAAAACTATTCCAAATGAAGAAAACTAGACAACAAATTCACTAAAAAAATAGATACTAATTTAGCACAACTATAGGAATCAAAAAATTGGATATTCTCTATGGAATTAGTTCCCTATCTTTTTGTTCTAGATAATATAGACCATTTTAGGTATTTGAGGATGATCAACAAATCATACATTTCCTTACTAATTCTAGAGCCTTTGAGTCTTAGCTGATAGATGAAAAGGACATTGAACCTATGCACATTGAATATTTGGTACATGAGGGTGTTCTACATCTAAAATAAAACCACATCAATTTAGGGATGTCTTATTTAGAGTCAGCCTTCAATATCAATCCACAAGCTCAGAAGTAAAAGGAGTTCAAGGTAACCACGTTAAAATTCACTAGAGAGAACTTAAGGAATAATTAACATCACCAATACATGAATGTGGGTCTGAGCTACACTGAGGATGAAAAACAAAGACTCAAAAAAATATTCATAGACTACAAGGATATCATTACATGGATGTATGATGACTTGAAGATCTTTGACCCTCAGGTAATCACTCACACTATCCCCTTCAAACTTGATCACAATCATTTCAATTAAATACAAAGGCTAGTGAGTCTAATATTTGAACCTCTTATACAAGTAGAATATGGAAACTCATAGATGCTAAAATCATCTTTCCAATCAAGTAATCGACTTAGGTAGCCAATCTAGTACTGATCAAAAATAAAAATGAGGAAATTAAATTATGCATTGGCTTCAAGAATCTAAATAAAGATAATTACCCTCTACCTTATTTGGATAATAATAATATTAGAGATGATGTCCATTTTGGATGGGTTCTCTAGTTACAATCAAGTCCTGGTTGTAGTATAAAACATGATGAAGACTACATTCACCACCAAGTGGGGAAATTTTGCATATAAAAGGATGTCATTTGACCTAATCAATACAATAGCCACCTTACAAAAGCAATAGATTTTGACTTATATTGGGTGGTTGGTAAATTTATTATTATCTACATGGATGATTTCACTAGGTTTTAAATAAAATAAACTGTTCATGTTGATCACTTACATAGAGTCTTTGACAGATGTAAAAGATACAGGGTCTCCATGAACTTGAAGTCTACATCTTCAGAGTCACTAAGGGAGAGTTTTTAGGACATATTATAATTAAATATGGATTTTAAATTTATCTATATATATTCCAATCCATCTCCAAGTTAACACCTCCCAACAATAAGAAGGAGATAAAGTGATTTTTTGGAAAGATCAAATTTGTCAAAAAATTCATTTCTACTTTTGCCATAATAGTCAAACCATTAAATACTATGTTAAAACAAGATGCAAAGATAGAGTGGATAATAGAAGCCTATAATTCCTTCAAATATATCAAAACTACTATTTCTCAAGCCCGATTTCTAGTAAATCTAAGTTTTAATAATGATTTTTACCTCTACATTTACTTCAAAGTATACCATAGATGTTGTATGAACACAAAGGGTAGAAGGTAATGAAATTCCTAGTTATTTTATGAGTACCAACCTGAATTATGTTACACTAAGATATTAGATGATACATAAGAAAATTTATTCCTTAATTAAATCCATCAATTAATTTAGGCACTACATCTTGTGAAATAAAATGTATGCCATTGTTCCAAACCTAGCTATCAAACTTGCACTCACACAAAATGAATTAGGTGAAATGAGAGGTAAATGGATGTAAAACTTATAGGTATTTTATCTAGAGATCGGGACTCTAAAAATGGTAAGAGGCTAGGGTATTATCCAACTAATGACTCAAATTGACCTGTGTATCAGTATTGAATAAATCAATGAAACTTAGATAATTGGATGTGAATAGTAATCTCAAATAGTTCACTACTTACTTATAGGTACATGCCATCCTAAATTAAATAGATAAAAAAATATGATATATTAGGCTTAAATAACCCCACTATATGATAAATAAAGGATTCATATATTGAAAAACTATGAAGGCATCTATCTCAGATGCATGCCAAAATAAAAAGCTAAGGATATTCTAAATGACTTGCACTAGAGTATAAGTAGTGGAAACCCCTTAAGAAATAATATAACTCATAATATTTTAAAAATAGAGTAATACTAGCCTAAATAATTCAAGTATTATCCTAACCACATTAGAACCTATCATAAATGCTAGATATTTACTAAGAGGGAAGTGAATGTTACTATGCTTTTACAACCAGTTATTTAAGGACATCTTTTTTCCTAGTGGGGTCTTGATTTTATTAGGGTAATAAAACTTAAATTTTTATTAAGACATAAGTTCATCCTCAAAAATACATACTATTTTACTAGGTGGAAAAAATAAATAGCAATAAAAAAATCCAAAGTAGTTGGCATCATCAATTTTTTGGAGGAAAATATAGTGACTAGGTTTGGCACCCCTTTTTCCCTAGTTTGTGATAAAGGTATAAATTTCTAGTCATTCAAATTCATAAAATAGGATTATGATAATAATATTGCATTGAAATTATCTTCAAATTATTATCCATAAGGGAATGGAGTGGATGAATCTATATGCAATCATAAATGCATCATGTCTATAAATCAATCCTGGTTTATAAAAAATAGAGCATATCTACACTTCTAATTGGGAATACATTTGTTAAGTGGGGGCATGACCAATATGGGGATCCACTAGAATTGATTAGGGGATCACTTATCACAATACACAATGATAGGAAGGTTTCCAAATCCTACATTCTAACACAATCACACAACAACCCCAAAAGAGTCCTAGGTTTAATGTTCACTCTACTCTAATAAACAAGAAAGTAAATCTAATCTAGTACACACCAAATATTGTGTCATAAAGTGGGGGTTAGAAACAAAATAAACTAAACTAAACATGCATAGAAGATCTATACTCATGTTAATGTATATGGAATCATAATGCATGGGAGGGAAACACAACTACATTATCTATCTAATCTTACAAAGGAGAAATAAAGTTAGGAATACTTACCTTTGAAGATAAACCCACCAAGACTCAATCTCTCCCTTGGCCAAGGTGATTTGCAAGAGATTATTATGGTATGCAAGGATAACAAAGATAAATCAAATTTAGGCTACATAACCTATCTATGCATCCAAAATACTTCTCCAAAAGACAAGATCCGTATCTCTAAAGAAAGTATGGAATCTTAAGCTATATTCATCAAGTAGAATGGTTAATAAGTAGATGTTCATTCACACTTATTCTTTTTATCTTCTCTTCTTAAAAATGGTTGGAAATTAACTTGTATATATAGGTGGATCTTGCCCTAAATCCTTTCTTATATGTTGGTTGTAAAGGGTCAACCCAATTGACCCTATATGTTTTTTAGGGATAAATCACTAAGTCTTGAGTTAGGTCAGCTGAAGGGCTAATGAAACTCAAAGTGAAAAATACTCAAAATAGTATAGGGTTAACCCAGTCGACCTAGTTTAGTCAACTAGAGAAAAGGGTTTAAGGTAATAACAAGGAGGATAAAGCATGAAAAATGTTTATAATGGGTACAATAGAGGATAATAATCTTAGGGTAAATGGTTTTAGAAGATGAGTGTGTAGATATCAAGTGGCAAAAGGAACAACAATATTACAAAGCACTAATGGTCTACCCACCCCTTTCCCAGTGTAGCCCTTAAGGCATACACTCAGAGAGATTAAGACTTGATGGGTTCCTATAAGATATAAAGTATTAGTAATTGATAAAAGTTTGAAAATATTATGTGTATATATATTCCCCACTTGAAGCTCATCACATGTCACATAAGTGCAACACGGGATGGTGCTTTGGGATAGAACATGATAACACACAACATTAATGCTAAGTAAAGTGCAGTAAGTAGTAAATAAGATAAATGAAAAGACAAAATTGAAAAAACGCATACCTTCACTTACCTTAATGTTGTATATAAATAACTAGATTTCAAGATATGTGAAGTTTTCCAATGTGAACCTATATAAGTTAGTGCAAAATATAGCCAAAAATTAAAAAAATGGAATATAGGCATATGATAGTGGAAAATATTCTCTACGTCATCATGATATAATGAATTTTATGGTTTTAAAAATAGATGAATAGAAACAAAAATATAGGCAAAAGAAAGAATCTACAGAAAAATAATTGAAGAATTTGAATTTTTAAAAGTGTTTTTTAATAGGGGGAAGAGAAGTCATTTGGTTATTTTGACTTGTGAAAGAGAGAAAAAAGAGCTTTAGAGACCAAATGAGCTATGATGGTGAGGATATGATAGGATAGATGAGGGGGAGCTCAAGGAGTGGCAGCATGTGCACTATAGGGATGCAACTGTGAATCTTAAGCTAGTTTTTGAGTACTTTGTTAAATTAAGTGTATTTTTAGAAAAAAATAATTTTTAGCATTTCTAAATGTCAGAATGAATTAAAATTAGGTTTTATAGGTAGGAAAAATCAATTAGGCAAATGGGTTTTAAGGAAATAGGGAGAAAACTACAAAAGGCATTTTTTTAGGAAAATGCAAAGGTTCAATAGTAAAAAACAATTGGGTCGACCTAGTCAACCTAGTAGGCTAAAAATAGTCAATATCCATACTATCGACCTAATAGGTATATGTCAACCCTCTATGTTTATAGACTATCAACCTAATACAATTTGCCAATTAATCTAAAAGTCTAAAATGATAATATAGTAATAGGGAGGGGGGAAAAAGAGGGTTGACTTATATTTTTAAGTCAACCAAGTTAAAAATAGGGAAATTTTGGTCAAAACTAGGTTGACCAAAGAGCTAGAATGGTATGGAAATGTGTGTAAAAGGATGAAAAAAGGCTAGAATGGCTCGAAATGACCAAATAAGGGGAAAAAAGACCAAGTACGCTAAATATAGGTAAAAATTAATAAATTAAAGTAATTTAGGCTTATTTTTTATTAAAATTTGTAAAAAGAATGTATTTTGATTATACATGACATGGAGGATCTAATACATCTTTTATTATTTCTTGTTTGCAGGGATGACCCAAGTTTTAGAGATTGGTAGGTATGTCTTAGCAACCAAATATACTGAAACATTTGACCATAGGTGATACAACTAAGCTAGTAGCTGTAGGCCTAGGAGAAATAGTTGACATGTGTAGGATCCCCCTTAGTGTGGATCTATTAGTCATGTTCCTTAGATGCTAAGAATGATTGAATAACACCTTTATATGGGAGGTGGATGGGGATGTGGTAGAGGTAATTATCACTCTAGAAGATGTGCATGTCATCCTACAGATACCATTACTATGAGCACCAATGATTACATGTATACTAGATAGCCTTAAGGAAAGGAGAGCTTTATCCATGTGGGCTATAGGCTCAAAAATAATATTATAAGGTAGGAAAGTTAGTATGTTTGACATGTATGCATCATATATTATGGATATCTAGAAGGTTATGATAGTACTTATGACACAATAAGTGTTATGTCACAAGTTAGAAGGTAAGGTACCACTACTCATGGTATCCTTGAGAAGGATGATCCTAAAGTAGGGCATACTATATGATCTCAACTCTGTCATTTGGGTCCATCTCATAAATTATCTATATAAGGTGTTGGTTAGAGGGCAAAAGTTGATAATATTGATCATATAAGTAATGGCCTTGATATATGAGAGGTTTCCCATGTATCATCCAGTTAGGTTACCCCATGTGGTCAATGATAGGTTACCTCAAGTATACAGATGGAGAGAGGAATAGGTAGCATAGGTCATGCCCCACATATTAACATTATAGATGGTGAGATGTGCATACATTATATGGTAACCATATGGGTACATAACGACTACATGGTTGAGTTGGTATATAGTTGCATGAGCTATAGTGAAGATAGAGGTGGTCAGACACTACACCTAGTGGAGAGAGCCATATCTAGTGGTTTGGGTGCTAGGGAAGATGGGCTTACCTCATTTGGTAGCATTGATATCGATGACTAAGTAGTGGGACCAATGTGTGAGAGAGTTGCAAGGGAGGAAGGGACTAGGACCACTAGTGATGAGGCCAACACTCAGACCAAATTGTGAGTGACCATGGACTGGATGAGCACAATAGGGAATAGAGTAGGAGGAGAGGGATGTAGAGGTAATGGCACTAGAGATACCACCACTAGCTCTATAATGAGATGATTTACAAACACTAAGGACACAATATTGATAAAGGTATGAGGAGCAAGAGAGAGTGGAGACTATCATCATCCATGATGACCTAGTAGGTAAGCCAGAGGAGAGCTAGATGATAGAGAGGGCACTCAGGCATAGGCTGAGGTAGATGCAAGCTATGAGAGTTGGATTTAAGTTGATGAGGAAACCTATAGAAGAGGTTTTAAGAGGTCACATGGATGGAGATACTGTGTTAGGTGGTCATGTGGATGGTGACACCATAGTGGCCAAGACATAAATAGGTAATAAAGATGATTAAATTATTGCTTATGTTTTTATTATGAAATAGAGGCTAGAGGTAGATAGATATTATGAGATATAATAGTGTTCCAATATCTATCTAGGTGTGATTTTGTAGGCATAATTAAGGATAAGGAGTAGAGATAGGGGGTCCCTTGTCAGGGGAGAACTCCATGACATCTTGGATGAGACTCTACAACCATATGACCCTAATACATTAGAGGACCCTAGTGTACCATTTTCCCCAAATTAGAAAAGCTAGTTTAGATTAGTAGGAGAGGCAGTGAGGTAGATACAAGTATAGAGAAAGAGGATGTCACCACTAGAAAAGATGGGTGTAAAATAGATATAGGCATGGTATTCCCTATCAAAGGAGAGAGATATGTATATAGATACAATGATGTAGATTGCATAGGTACATACAATAACCTAGACCTAGTTGGCATAGGTAGTTTACCTATAGGGACAAGTAGAGGGACTGAGATCTCAAATGACCTCCTTATAGCATACTATTCAAAATATTCAAACTAAGGCCTCAATATATAGTTTGGATAGGCCAAAAGATAGATAATATGGAGCCCAACCATACATTTGGAGCATTGTATATATGGTTGTTCTTGTATCAAAACTTAAGATATATATATATGATGTATCATTTTTGCATATTGATGTTGATTGTGTAAGTTGTCATCATTATGGTTATGGTTATAGATGCTCTAGGTATATTTATTTCTAACACATATATTTAGCTTTTTTATTTATATGCTATAGGAAATATATGAGATGTGGCTTCTTTTCTAGCATTATGAAAAACACATGCATGGTTAAAAAAAATAGGCAAAAAGACTTGGTAAAATATAATCAATCAAACATGTATGTACTACACACTATTTCAAGTTGGGAAATGTGTAATAATAATAAAATGACTAAGTATAAAGAACCAAGGGATGGTAAAACAAGATGGTAAAAAGGAATTTGTTCTTAAACCAAAGTGAAATATTTTTGCACCAAATTAAAACAAGTAAAGTCATACTAAATCACATTGGGAAGTATGAAAAAAATGTAATAAAATGGAATTTATGTAAAAGGGAAAAAATGGTATAAAATTAAATTAAATTAAGTCAATATATTATAATAAATCACATTGGGAAGAATAAGAGAAAAACAAAACTAGCAAAAAGATTGGTCTTAAATTTATCACACTAATTCAAGTTGGGAAGTATGACAAAAAATGGTTGTTTTCTTACATTCACTTATAAAATAAGAAGGAAAAAAAATGAAAGAGAAATGAAGTAAGAATAAATATACTAAATCAAGTTGGGAAACATGTTAATGATGTGTAACTTCATAATCAATCACATCTTATCTCATATTTGACACATGTAATTTTGTTTGTGACTTGTATTATTGGAAAATTTTGTGAGGAATGTCGGTTCCTATCCATAGTCTTACATCATAACTCATAAAGATAAAACCACTAGGGTGAAATACATAGGAAAAATTGGGTAATAAAGGATGTGGTTAATAGGAAGGAAAAATGTGGTAATTTGTGAGGAATGCCAAGGCCTATTTGTGGTCTTATAATGTAACTCACAAATGAAATCCCAAGGGGAGTGATCAATAAACAAAATAATATTTATCAAGAGGGAATATGAGGGATATAGGGAATGTAAAAATCAATACTTTGGCATTTTATGAGAAGACCTTAGGAGATAAAAGGCATACTAAAGACATGAGAAGATACTCAGTGACTAGTGACCATCAATGTACAAAGGAAACATGTTCTCTATAGACACAAATCTTTGTAGGAATATAAGCATGATACTAAGATCAATTCATGAAGGTAAATTGGTAAAATAAAAGGTAAAATGGACCTACCACATTTTCCTAATTCCTCGAGACCCCTTATAGAGCCGTTAGTCTACTGTGAAGATTGGGTACTTAAGTGACAAAGTAGGTAGCACTAAAATAATTTTTTATTCTCCTTTTCTAATCTATTGGACTACTCCACCCCAAAGGACCTTGGATCTACCATGATTCCAAATATGGAGTTTGAACTTCAACTATAATAGGGATATGTGCTTTGACTTTTAAGAATATTTTTTCCTTTTATATCATTGTCTTTTGTAAAATGATTTAATTTTAAATTTTTATGGATCTTTAATATTCCTCCTCCATATAGATTTAGAATGATCAATCATGAGAGATGTAGTGATACACAGGAATGAGATTTAGGCTAAGGCTAAAATAAGCTAAGTAACCAAAGACAAAGACTTGCTAGCACACTTAGGCTTAATAATGAACTAGCATGTGATCTCAAATCTTAACCATGTATATGTTTAGTTTGCAAAAAATGATTAAAGGAAAAAGGAGATATAATGTGTGGACTGGTATAAGGAAATTATAATGAGATGCATTTTTTGCTAACTGATCACATGGTAATAAAAAACATGATGAAAGGGAATAGGGTCTATATAACCAAGTCATAATAACAATTATCTATGAAAGATAGAGATAAGAAAGCAAACAATCATGAAGACACAAAAAGAGAGTTTTGAGAAAACTCAAGAAAGAAAGAGAAGACAATGATAAATCAAGATAATCATATATGAATATAAATGACAATATAAGCAAGATATATTACAAAAAGTAAAGAATCACCATAAAAGAAAAATATGAATTTGAAATAACATCAAATGATAGAATAGATAAATAAAAATAAAATTAGAACACATGTCAAATTATAATGTAAATGTAAAGGCACCATGAATGTGATCATAAGTATTGATAAATGTGCCCACACACATTATCCAAGACATCAGATATATCTCTATGAAGCTGGATATAAACTACTGCTAATGTCTCATCAATCTTGAATGAAAACTAGGAAAAGACTTCTCTTCTAATCTCCTTAACTAAAAAAGTAGGAATACTCGATGGATTTTATTGAGGAAAATTAGGCAAAGGATGCTTGGGAGAATACATGGGAGTGATCTCTATGGGAGATGAAAGAATCACCAATGGAGAAGGATCCATAAGTGAGGTACTCATGGGTGGAGAAGGATCCATAGGTGAGGAAAGGTCTATAGGTGAAGGAAGGTCCATAGGTGAAGGAATCATAGGTGGAGACATAGAAGGTGATGAAGGGACCATGGAAGGGGATGGGACCACTAGATGTGGAATAATGGGAAAAGAAGGAGAAGACTTCTTGTGAGAATGACCTATAGGAGGGATGAAATAAGGTCTAATAATAGCAATAAGGTGATCCTTAAGGTGTTATTGAAGGATGTATAAATGATTGATGTGATGGGTGCCACGTTGGTGCCATATAAAATATACCTCACCATACTTAGATATATATTCAGGGAGAACCTTTAAAGAAGGCATGGTTTATCTGAGGAAGAAGAGGAAGGACACAAATTATCAGTATACTATTACAACTTAAAAAAATTGGTAGAAGAATGATTAACTATTCCATAAAATAAAAAAATATGCTTGTGAGTGGTCTTAAGAGAAGCACTCATAGAAGAAGCTATAATAGGAGTGGAAGAAGCAAGAGAGGGGTAGTCAGCCTATTTGGTGGGCAATAGATCCATCTTAGGCAAGGGAAGCAAACCATCACCAAGAGAAGGTGATGATGGAGGAGGAATGGAACTAGGCTCAACAAAAGGACCAATGGTATGAGAAGCAAGGGTAGGCTCAGTGAGAGTAAGAGTGGGAACAAGATCAACTATAGGCGGAGAAAGAATAGGCTCAATATAGTGAGAGTAATAATGGGATTTGATAAGGGCTCTACTAAGGGAAAAAAGGATCTATAGAAGGTTTAAGGAGGGTTGAACTATTATTAGGAGTAAACCAACTATGGTGAGTAGGTAACCTAGAGAAATGGTAAGGCCTTGTCATAGCATGATCCATGATCATACTCCTATGAGGCTACTTAGAAACTAGAGGTGTTGGTGCTATATCTACCCTATGATAAAGAGGAAAAATACTAAAATTAGGAATTATAAATGAAGGAAGATGGGAAGATATGTAAAAAGACTCAAGTAAAGAATAATTATATCAGACAATCTCAACATCACAAGCATGTACAAGATTGCCTAAGAATGGATCATCTAAGGAATAACCATCATCATAATCTAGGGTGTGAAGATAAATGACACAACTAGGGATGACCTTGTAATCTGAGGAAGTGTGGTGAATAGAATATTGAGTCTTGGTTAATACTAAGAGAATATCATCACAAGGAGGCTTACAAGAATGAGGCTATAAGGAAGTAGGAAGCTATGAGATGAGGTGAGGTGAGAGATCAAAAGTTTTAATCTTTAGATTAATCTCATTGGGCTCATCATCATTGAAATCAAAAAGGTTAGGAGGAATGTTCTCAATGATTTTGAGATGTCCATTGTAACCTCAGGTTGAATTAATGGGAAAATTAAGACTCTATAACTCACAAAATGGAATGCCAGGCAAAGGTTCAAGAGTAAGAATCTTGAAGACACCACGGTCTTAGAATTGTTCACAATTTCAAGGGTTAGTGTAACCCTAAATCCTATAAATGGATCCATTATGAGAGAATTTAATGCATTAGCAAGTGGAAGAAGTAATAGCTCTCATACAATGAGTCCATGGCCAACCAAGCAAGATTTTATAATAAAGTGGAAAGTTAAAAATCATCACCTTCACAAAAATAGTGACAGGTGGGATAGTAATGGGAAGCCACACACAACCTAGAGGAGGAATTTTCCTTCTATCATATCCTTGGTAGGTGTTGCCTTTAGACTTGAGATTGTATTTTGAATATCTAAGGGTCTTAATGAAGTTGAGAGAGGCAACACAAGTACTAGAATGCTCATCAATCAATACATGCTTCACTTGGATGTCACCTATTTGGATAGTAATAAATAAGGGAGGATCATCCACGTGAATTAGAATATCATCTAGAATCATAAAATCTATGGGAAAATTTATGGAAAGAGAAGTGTTTATAGTTTCATCAATGTTGATAGACATTTCTTCACATTATTGTAATATACTATCCTAAAATCCAGATAAGGCTACCTGCCATCCTACTTGGGGAGGATGAGGGAAATTAATTTCTAATAATAGTTACATAAGAAGGTTTCTATGATGTGGAGAATTCCTCATAAGCTCAAGGAATAAAATTTGGGATAGGAGATTAGTGAGCTCTATGATGGGATCCCACTCATCATAACCCATAAGAAGGTTTCTAGATATAGGTGCATAATGATTAAGGAGGTCCTCAGAAGGAGGAACCAAAGTGCATTAAAATTTATGTTGATAAGAAGAGGAAGTTTTAGAAAAATGTTGTAAATCATGTTGTGATGATGAAGTAGTTAGTTTAGGTTGATTTTGAGAATTGGTAGAAGTGTTAGTAGAAATTTGAGTATCATTAGTGTTAGAAGATGATGCAAGACTAGTAGAAATATAAAATGAGGTTTTATCTAAGGGAGAATCATAAATTTAATCATCAAAAGTAATAAGTTCATCTTTCCCTTATTAGAACACAACTATCTACTGAGAGGGGGTGAATTAGTAGATTAGCTAAAAATAGTCCTTAATCCTTTTAAATCAAATTCAAAATCATATGTAGATTAAAATATAAATGTAGAGATCACATACACACACAAATACACATGACACTAGATTTATACATGAAAGACCCAAAGGGAAAAACCAAAGTGAGAGTAGCTTCTAGAATCTACTATTCTAATCCAACCTCATAGTCAAAGCCTCACTAACAAAACCTTATTGGTTACACATTTAAGGGCATTGAACCTAAGGAGACACCAATCCCTTAGTTTAAGAGCACCAAGTCTAAGGAAAAACCAACTACCTAACTGAGCACCAACTCAACTTAACCTCATTATTTACAATGTTTAAAGGTACCAACCCTAATGAGACACCAATCCCCTAATTGAGCACCAACTCAGATTTTATGATGGCACCAACCAATCATATCTATGGAGCTACAAGTCTAGTATAAAAAATAGATTCATAAATGAATCCAACTCTATTATTTCTATTACAAGTCTAATCTATAATTTATCATGCTTTGCACATTATCTTTGTGTACCTTTCTTCCTCTCTTCTGCTCTCTCTCTCTCTCTCTCTCTCTCTCTCTCTCTCTCTCTCTCTCTCTCTCTCTCTCTCTCTCTCTCTCTCTCTCTCTCTCTCTCTCTCTCTCTCTCTCTCTCTCTCTTTGTGTCTTTATATGTATCTATTTGACACACTTCATCTCTATCTATGTAGCCTCTTCTTTTCCTCTCTGCCCTTTGGTTTTGTGTCTATATATTTTCTATTTGACTTAAATCAAATGGCTCTAGTAGCTTCAGCTTTGGCAATAGCAACATATGACAATATCATAGATGTTGTATAATAAACATTTGATCTAGGGTTTTCTTCTTCTCTGTGTTCACACTCAAACTATAACACATCATGCCAATTCTAGACTCTAGTTCATTATGACTTAGACTGTAAGTTTCCCACATCTCAATTCTATGAACCACACCATAATTTTAGGTCTCTTTACTATCTATAGCATTTGTTAGAATCAATTTTTGATGCATAGGTTATTTTATGTAGATTTGATTAGTTGTATCGATCAATATCATTATTTGTATTGAGATATAGCACTTATACGTAAGTTACTACAACTAACTATTTGTTTGAACATGAATTTAAATATTGGTCATTGATCTTGCCTTTGGTGCCATGATCTGATGGTCCACACTTAAATTACTCAACTTTAAAATTCATCTATTTGATCACTTTCTGACAGGCTCATGCTATCCATTAGATCTTTGTACACTTCTAAAATTTAGCTTTGTCATCTTTAAAATGTGCCTATCAATCTTCTTTATTTGAGCATTCACATGTTGTTAGATCTCTAAAGTCTAACTAAGCATGAACCACTGATCTTCCAACTAGCTTGAACTTTATCTTTGATAGGCTTACTCTCATTGGTCCTCTATCTGATAGACTCATGTGTTTGTGACACTTATCATTAGCATGTTCACTCAGAGCGATCTTTGACAATTTAACTTTGCTTTGCTTCATTGGATTGTCTACGTATGATGAAGTGATAGCCATTGATCAAGCTCTGACATATATTAAGTCTTAGACTTAGGAAAATATAAATTACTTTGATCATTGCTCAGAGTTGGTAATTGCTAAGTTGAGGGGTTAGTTTATTAATGATGATATGGACTTAAGTTGCAACTTAAGTTACCGGTTCTCAGCCATACCAAGTCAACATTAAAATAGAACTTTTATTTTTGACACCAAGGCTAAAACCTTAGGATTTCATTGTGAAACCCTATAATGTTTGAGATCTAAATAATTCAATTATGAGCTCATTCATTCTCCTCTAAACCTATGGACCATATTTATAGAATGTACATAAAAAACCCATATCAGATATTCTATATGTTTGACTTTAAACATCCATAAATGGTCTCTATAAAATCATGACAACTTTGCATAGTGAAACTATGAAACATGATCTTCTCTCCATCAATCCTACCTGATCCTTTTGACATCAATGACATCCATAGTGTCCCTTTTGTCATCAATGACAATCATATTACCAACAATTTCCCCCTTTGGCATTGATGGTAAACTAAATGCTCTGATGCAAACTTAATGTTTGGATCTTCTAATAATTTAATCCTTCTCTAGCATTACTTTCATTAGCTTCTGTTGAGTGTAAATTGAAGCTATTCATACCAAACTTGATCACCTTTAGGCAATGACATATTTTCCTAAACTCATTTTTGACACTTTCTCTATTCTTCTAAACTTTTACAAAAAGAATTTGCACTTTTTCTCCAAACTTTTACAAAAAGAATTTGCACTTTTTCTCCAAACCTTTACAAAGAACATTTTCCCTTTTTCTGTTAGGTTGTGGAGCTAAAAGCTTCAACTATGCAGACATGGAGGAGGTTGCTGAGTTCTAGGGATACTGGCATTGGCAGTGTAACCGATGTCAATCATCTACAGTGCAGAAGGGCAACCGACATCGGTCGGAGATCGGTCGATGTTGATCATCTCTAGGCAGACAGGGACTGACATCGGTCACCTGCGCAGTTCAAGAATTGTTCGTTGCAAGGATAGTTAGTTCATTGAACTGATTTTTTGCATGTAAAAGGCTATTTTTGGTCTTGAGTTGCAAGTCTAATTATTGTAAATTATAATTCTAAGTCATGTTTAAGTGTGGGATCTATTTATAGACCCATTGGCATGTATTGTAATTAAGGCAAGAAAAGGATTTCTTCCAGTTGCAGGATCTTGGTCAGCAGGTGTGCAAGGCCACATTTGGAGATCTACATGTGTAAGTAAGATCATTTGAGTTGTAGGTTGTTGCAAGCTTATGGGATATCTACTTGAAGTACTTTGAGTACTTTTGTACTAGCAGGGTTATTACTGACTGGTTGGAGGTGAACACCAATTCTATGTGTGAGTTGTGTGTTGGGACCATTTTTGATAGGAGAGTGAAGTCTTGATTGAGAATTACTGGGATCCCTTGAGGTGTGGGAAGCCTCACAAAGGTGGAAGAAGAAGTGGCATCTTCTTTATTGTATTTTCTTTCTAGATGAGTATTAATACAGTTTGTGTTGTCTCTCATATTCTATGCTATTTGTGAATTCTAGTTACTTGTTACTTCTGGTTAATTATGCATGTTTAGTTGCTAATACAAGGTAATCATATTGTGTTCTTTCTGAGGAGAAAGATCCTAACAAGTGGGATCAGAACTGTTTGTTGTTCTTGATTCCCCATCATTTTCTCCACCTTTGACATCAATGGAAAAGGGACTCCTCACTATTTTTCCAAAGTGATCTCCCCCTTTATCAAATAAAGGAGTTTTTCTAAGAACCAACAACCATCAACTCATTAAAAATTTTCAAAATATACATACTTGATTCTTCTCTCTTCTTCCAAGGATTAATTAAGCTTTTATGAGACTTCCATTAGGCTAATGACCTATCACTAGTGATTTAGAGATGTGGTGGAGGAGCCACTACTCCCAACATCTATCTCAGATATTCAAATTTTTCCTTAGGAATAAGTTTGGTGAATATGTCTATAATCTATTCCTTAGTTGGCACATATTCCATTATGACCTCTTGATCTTTAACCCTTTCTCTTAAGAAGTGATACTTGATTGATATGTGCTTGGTTCTAAAATTCGTCACTAGATTCTTTGATATATTTATAGCACTTGAATTATCATAAATAATAGAAATAGTTGATTTTTACTCAACCTTGATGTCCTTGAGTGTTTGCTTCATCCACAAGACTTGAGTGAAACATGCAACTACTAATACATACTTTGATTATGTTATATAAAGAGTAACTGACTCTTGATTTTTTCTTAGCCATGAAATAAGTTTGTTTCCAAGGAAAAATGCACCACCACTAGTGCTTCTTATATCATCCACACTTCCTACCCAATCAACATCTGTATATGTTATCAAAGTTAAATATTCACTTGTAGGGTATCATAGGCCATAATTAATTATGCTCTTGATGTATCTAAATATTGTTTTCACTACATGGACATGTGACTCTTTAGGAGCAGCCTAAAATCTATAAACCTTGCACACTGCTTATATGATATCTAGTCTTGATGCAGTTAGGTATAACAAACTACCTATCATTGATTTGTATATAGTTTGATTTGCATCATGTGACTCATCCTCTTTTCTCAACATGCATCCAATTATCATGGGATTAATAATTTTTTGTTATTTTCCATTCCAAATTTATTGAGCATCTCCTTTGTATAATTGGTTTGGGATATAAATATCCCTTCATTAAATTATGCTATTTGTAAACCAAGGAAGAAGGAAAGTTTTCCTAGCATAGACATCTCAAATTCACTTTGCATTTATGAAGCAAATTCTTTGCACATATTGTTATTGATACCACCAAAGATGATGTCATCTACATAAACAACAAAAATAAACATATGTTCACCTTCTGATTTGAAGTATAAATTATTGTCTACACATCCTTTGTTGAATCCTTGTTGCCATGCTCTAGGTGCTTCTTTTACACCAAATAGTGTTTTCTTTAGTTTACATACATAATCTTCTTGTTTAGACAACTAAAAAATTTCATGTTGTTCTATGTAGACTTCCTCTTGTAGGTTCCCATTCAAGTAAACAAACTTTACATCCATTTGATAGACTTTGAACTTCTTGTAAACATAAAATGATAGAAACATTCTTATAGCTTCCAATATATAAATTGGAGCAAATGTTTCCTCAAAGTCAATGCCTTCTACTTGTGCATATCCCTTGCACACCAATCTCACTTTATTTCTTATAACAAATCCATCCTCATTGAGCTTGTTTCTATAGACCCATTTTATTCCCATCACATTCTTGTTTGAGGGTCTTGGAATTAATTACCAAGTTTTATTCTTTTCTATTTGGCTCAATTCTTCTTCCATGGCTTTTATCCAATTCTCATCCTTACTAGCTTCAACATAGCTCTTAGGCTTGATTTCAAACATTAGAACAAAACTTACTTACTTCTTGTTCATTAAAGTTCTTCTCCTTGTCTAAACTCATTAATTATTATTGTTAATTATCTTCTCTTTAAGATGATCCTTTTGAAAAAATATTGGAAGTGATTTTTCATTCTTTTCCTCAGCCTCTTCACTATCTAATTCTTATTCAAGATCTAACTCTTCATTACTAGTTTCCTTGTCAGATTCAACATGTTTTATGCCTTCTTCAACCTTGGCATTGATGCTCTCCACCATATTGTGTAGCCTCTTATTGTAACATACATAGGCTTTGATTTGAGTGGAATAACCAAGAAATATTCCTTCATCGCATCTTGATTCAAATCTTCCTAGTTTGTCCTCCTTTCTTCTGATGTAGCATTTGCTTCCAAACACTCTAAAGTACTTAACAGAGGTAGGATTTTCATACCGTAGCTCATAGGGAGTTTTTTCACTATTTATCCTTGGTTGAACTCTATCCAAGATGTTTACTATTGTTTAGAGTGCTTCTCTCCAATATCCATCCAATAATTTGGCCTCTTTTAGCAGTGTTCTAGCCATTTCCTTGATTGTTCTATTCTTTCTCTTAATAACTCCATTTTGCTATGGAGTCTTTCCTGCAAAGTAGTGCCCTTTGGTCCCATGCTTCTCATAATACTCTAAGAATTAATTTGAGATGAATTTTCTACCTTTAACACATATTAAATATTTGATTTTTCTTCCAATCTCATTTTCAACCATGGATCTAAAGATCTTGGATCTCTCAAAAGCTTGATATTTGTCCTTCAAAAAGGTTAC
This sequence comes from Torreya grandis, assembly GCA_037957365.1. Lineage (NCBI taxonomy): Eukaryota > Viridiplantae > Streptophyta > Pinopsida > Cupressales > Taxaceae > Torreya > Torreya grandis. The sequence continues at coordinate 3,568,914 of JARHVA010000216.1, forward strand.
CCATGTCATTCTTAAGTAGTCATCTACAAATAACATGAAGTACCACTCTCCTTTAGATCTTCTTGTCTTGGTAGGACCATAAAGATTAGTATGAACCAATTGTAGAGGCTTTGTAGTTTCATACTCCTTTGTTTGAAATATGACCCTTGTCTGCTTACCTAGTTGACATTCCTTGCAAGTAGTATCTGTAGGTTTGGTTATCTTGGGCATGTATCTTACACACTTATTTGAGCTCACTTTGACTAGATTATCAAAGTTGAAATGACCCATTCTCCTATGCCATAACCAACTCTCATAAATCTTTCCCATGAGGCATCTATTTCCATTTACTTCAATAAGATTTTAGATATTACATTCAGTCCTTTTCCCTTCTACAACTATTCTTCCAGATATCCTTACCTTGCAGCCTTCTATACAAAATGTGACCTTGTATCCATTGTCACACATTTAGCTGACACTTAGTAGATTATGCTTCAATCCTTCAACATAAAGGACATCATGTGTAAGAAGTTTACCACCTATGTTCAAGTTTCCTTTGCCTTTGATCTTTATTGCTATGTTGTCTCCCAAGATGATAGATCCTTCATTACATTTACTCAATTTGGTGAACTTGATCTTGTCACCAGTCATATGATTTAAGCATCCACTATCTATCACCCAAAAATTTTGCTCCTTAGTATGAAGTGTAGTTTGAGCAATCATGGATTGATTTTTCACTCTCCACACATCTTTGGGCTTCTTATTTAGCTTTATTTCTTTACATTATGTACTTTTGATCTTACAAAGCTAGTTCTACAATATTTAGCTATGTGACCAAAGTTATTGCAATTATAGAACATTACATTTATTTCTAACAAAGGAGCAAATGAGTTTATACTTATAAAATTTGTTCTCCTTGTAGATACATCTCTACAATCAATATCCCTATGACCAAAGTAATTACAATTATAAGAATACCCATAAAAAAAAGAGAATACATAGTCATAACATTTTTTGGTGTAGCATGAGGAGCTCTTCTTCGCTTTGGCTTCTTCAAGTCTCTCACTTTGCTGTATCCATCTGCACCCACTAACTTTATCTTCTTATTTTATTCAAGCTTATTTTTGGGTTCAAAATTCTTCACATCAACTATATTTGAATCTTTCTTTATGTCCTTACTAACTTTCTCTTTCTTTACTTCTGATTCTCTTTTTGCTTTGACTTTTTCATATAAGTTAGCAAATATACTAGTTGAGGAAATTTTTCCCTTCTTATAACCAAGACCTGATCTCTCTTTTGAGAGATTTTGAGAGTTGATTAGTTCATCAAGAATGTCTAATCCTCCTATCAACTTCAAAATTTTGTCTAATTGACATTTGGCTTTCTCAAGCTATTTTTTAAAGCCCAGTATCTCTACTTCAAGTTTCACACATTAGTCAAATTTAGATTGTAGTTCAATTTTGACTACACATTCTATTATTTTATCCTCTTCAACTTGTGTCTTTAGGATAATTACCATATGATCAGATTTATTGATACTTTTGGACACCTTTTCAATTTCTTTTTGTCCAAGATTCTTCTACCTAGAGTTCTCTTTTCTCATCTTGTTGTTCTCATCTAGAGCATAGATGAGCTCACATTCTAGATCCACTTCTCCTTTTTGACTAACCATTGTGTTCAATATTCCAATATTTACTTGATCTAATTAAGATTCTTTCAATGAACCCTATGCTTTAGCACCAATTGTTAGAACACAACTATCTACTGAGAGGGGGGGGTGAATTAGTAGATCAACTAAAACTAGTCCTTTAATCCTTTTAAAGCAAATTTAAAAGTATATGTAGATAAAAAACATACACACACAAATACACATGATATCATATCTATATGTGGAAAACCCAAAGGGAAAAACCATGATGAGAATAACTACTATAATCTATTGTTCTAATCAAACCTCACAGTAAAAGCCTCACTAGAAAAGCCTCACGAGTTACACATTTAAGGGCACTGACCCTAAGGAAACATTAATCCCTTAGTTTAAGAGCACTAACTCTAAGGAAGTACCAACTCCATAACTAAGCACCAACTCATCTTAACCTCACTGGTTACAATGTTTAAGGGCACCAACCCTAAGGAGACACTAATCCCCTAACTAAGCACCAACTCAACTTGTTTGATGGTACCAACTAATTAGATCTATGGAGCTATAACTTCAATATAAAAAATATATTCATAAATGAATCCAAACTTATTAATTTTGTTACAAGTCTAATATATAATTGATCATGATCTACAATTTATCTATGTGTGCCTTTCTTCCTCTCTACCCCTCTCTCTATATGTTTGTATATGTATCTATTTGACACACTTTATCTCTCTCTCTATAGCCTCTTATTTTCCTCTCTACCCTATGGTTTTGTGTCTATATATTTTTTGTTTGACAGTATCCTATATGTCATATACATAAGCATTTGATCTAGGGTTTGCTTCTTCTCTATGTTGACACTCAGACTATAACACATCACGCCAATTCTGAACTTTAGTTCATTATGAATTGGACTGTAAGTTTCCCACATATTGATTCTATACATCACATTGTAATTTTAGGTATCTTTACTATTTATAGCATTTATTAAACTCAAGTTTTGATGCATAGGCTCTTTAATGTATATTTGATTAGTTTGATTGATTAAACTTATTATTTGTGTCAAGATATAGATTTTATACACAAGTTCTTGCATGTTCCTACAACTAACCATTTATCTAGACATAAATTTAAATATTGGTCATTGATCTTACCTTTGGCACCATAATCTAATGGTCCAAAATTAAATGACTCAACTTTAAAATGCATCCATTTGATCACCTTCTTATTTTATGCTTCTAAACTTTAGCTTTATCATCTTTAAAATGCACCCATCAATCTTCTTGATTCAAGCTTCTACATGCCATTAGATCTATAAAGTCTGATTAAGCATGAGCCATTGATCTTCCAACTAGCTCAAACTTTATCTTTGATAGGCTCATGATCATTGGTCCTATATCTGACAAACTTATGTTCTTGTGACACTTGGAATTAACATGTTAACTCATAGGGACCTTTGATAATTTGACTTTGTTTTACTTCTTTGGATCATCTACATATGATGAAGTGATAGCCATTGATTAATCTTAGACATATATTAGGTTTTAGACTTAGGAAAATATAAAGTCCTTTGATCATTCTTGGAGCCAATAATTTCTAGGTCAAGGGGCTAGTTTCTTAATGATGATATGGACTTAAGTTGTAACTTAAGTTACTAGTTCCCAACTATACCAAGTCAACATTAAAATAGAAATTTATTTGTTGATGCCATAGCTAAACCCATAGGATTTTATTGTGAAACCCTATAATATCTTAGAGCTAAATAAATAAATTGTGAACTCATTCCTTCTCCTCTAAACCTATAGACCATATTTATAGAATGTACATAAAAAATACATAACATATCTTCTATATATTTGACTTTAAACATCCATAGATGGTTTTTGTAAAATCATGACAATTTTGCACAGTGTAACTATGAAACATGCTATTCTTTCCATCAATATTGCATGATCCTTTTAACATCAATGACATATATATTGTCCCTTTTGACATCAATGACAATCATATTACCAATAGCCCCAACTAATTTAAATGAGTTGGAGAAGAATCCTAGATAACATGATATGTTCTAGATGAAGGAGGAGTGTAGATAGGGTGGGAACCAATAAAAGTAACCACCCTTCACATATTAGTCATGTTTACCACATTCTCTTCAGAAGTGGGTTCAACAAGACATTTTAAATTATTGGTGGAAGGGGTGGATTTGTCTTGATTATCTTGAATAGGTTGATGATTAGGAAGAGGGTCTTTCTAGATATCCAAATGAGCATTGTCTTGACTCAAGGCTTAAGTTTTATCATGTGATTTAAAATCCTTAAAAGTAATTTCATAAGTTTGTTGACACTTTTAAATGATAGAATCATGATCAAAATTAGGATCAAGAAGAAAGTCCATATCTAAATTATGAAGTTGTCTATATGTCTCATGAGAATAACCCAAACTAACATGAAACCAACAAAACTTGTTAGGATCATACCAGGATTTCATAAGATGAGTAGGGTCATGATCTTGTAAAAGAGGCCTAGGTAAACACTTAATCAATTTAACTAAGGATAGAGGTTTATGAACATTAATGTTTTTTGGTGAAGATAAGTGAGGATTGGTATATTTTTGAGAAAGGGGAGTTGGTTCCAATGAAGGGGTAGGAATGATAGCTTGAACATTGTGAATAGTGTCATAAGAATCTGTAACACCATTATTAGTAACTTTGTGATTTTTGTTCTTAAGTAAGAGACGAGGATTGATAAAAGTTTGGGATGGCTTGAATTGACATAAATAAATCTTGTCATTTATCTTGGTCAATAGCCTTCTTCAATATATGTGGAGAGAGAGTGCAGACCTGATATTAAAGTTTAGGAAAAAGTGCATTGGCAAAGAGATGGAAAAGATTATTATCAGCCATATTATGTTCACATTTGTTTGACAAAGTTTTCCACCTTTTAACAAAGGCTTGAGAAGTTTTGTTTGTAATTTATGAAGTGGGCCAAAGTGTCTTCAAGAAGATCACTAGTTTGGAATTCTTGAACTAAAGCATTCACTAAATCTTCTAAACTAGTAATGGAATTAATTCTAAGTTAGTTGTACCAATCCAAGGCATCACCTGTGAGACTTTTGTCTAACAATTTGGTAGCGGCAAAGGTGTTCAATTTGACCCAATCCTTATAAATATTTCCAAATGTTTTAAGATGAAGGGTGGGATCGGTTGATCCATTATAATAAATTATAGGTGTGATACCTCTTATATCAATGTTATAAATTTGAGTAGTGAGAGGTTAATTTTGGAGATGATTAATGTTTTTGTTGACCAAAAGAGGTTGAGGAATGAGATTGCCTTAAGAATATTGAAGAGGAGGAGGGGGAACATTCTGGTTATGTGTGCCCTAAGCCATTGGTTGAGGATGAGATTGAAGATGAAGAAGGTGGTTTTGCATTCTCATTATTTGATTTGTGTTATGAGCTTGAAAGGTACTCATTTGATTGAGTGTTTGTAATAATAGTTGATGTGTTTGATTAGCATTGTTAGAAAAATTAGAGGTCATATTAGTGGATTGGGTATCACTATTGGTGTTGATATGATCTTGAGAGGAATTATGAGAATGTGAGGCACTAGTGGCAAAATTTTCTTGTGTAGAAAAAGATGGACTAGTGAATGGTTGAGAAGAAAAATCACTAGTAGCATGATTACCTTGGGTAGAAAACAATGTACTAGTGGAAGGATTAAGGATAATGGATCTTATGAGAGGCCCACTAGATGTAAAACCTACCATGTTAGTAGATATACTAGGCATGGAGGTGGAAGAAGTTAGAGAAGAAGAGGTCATGGTATGAGAAGGGGTCATAATCAAAGGAATATGTTGAGAATCAAAGAAAGTGGTAACCCCAAATTTAGTTGAGAATCTAGGAGTAGGTGAATGAGGCTCTTCAACTTGACCATTAATCATAAGAAATGGTAGAAAGATCTTTCCCTCAATGTTGAGTAAATTTAGATATAAAAAAGAGAATTTTTGGAGTATAATCTTATTTAGGTTGGTCTTCTAATGACAAGAGAGGATTACACTATGAAGAGGTATTAAGAGGAGTACCATAGTTCATTGTGTGAGTGGAAATATGAACATTACTAGCATCTAAGAGAGGATCCCTACTTTATCCATGGGAGACCCAATAAGGGTTGGTAAAATTCATCATTTATATTAACTAAAACTCAATATTGTTATCAAGTAGAAATTCCATGATGAAGGGGAAGAAAGAGAGATGAGAAATCAAGGAAACAATAAATGATAGAAATAGTACAGGTTTGACTAGGTCAACCTATCACAAAAATAAGGTCTATAAATAGTACAAGGTTTACTGGGTCAATCTAATACAGTGAACAAAGATTGGTAAAAGAGAAAATAGGGTTTTAAAATATTACAGGTTCCATTGGGTCAATCTAGTATAGTGATTAGAGGCTAGAAAAAGGTACACAGTTGACTGGGTTAACCCAGTATAGTAGAGAGGGAAAATTAAGAAGCCTATGATAGATTGTGAATTGAAACAAGATGATTTTTGCAAGTAATTTAGAAAATAAATGACATAAAGGAAACAAATAGTCCATTGGATTAATGTTGGCCAATCAAATTAAAGCACCAACGCTGGGTAATGTAATTTTTTGCAATATAAAATATAATCAATCAAAGAGCAAGCAATCAACTTGGAAAGTAAATAGATAACTAATTGGTCAAAATAAATGTTTATTCGATTATTTAGATATTATTTTTAATGTGATGGGAAGTTGGCTATAAGTAAGGAACTAAAATGTCAATCTAAGGATGGTTTTAGGTAGTTTGGGTTGAAAGGGACTATAATGGCAATGATACAGTCTTGGTATTAGGGCTTACCCCCTCATTGCACACACCACAGTGATAAGGGTGTTGGGTGCTTAGCTAGAATATACCATTAACCATGATTTATACTTGACCAGAGTATCAAGTCAACTTCCCCCTTGCTAATGAAATCCAAGTAGGTTGGGCTTGGGTAGAAAAATGTTAAAATGTTGTTTTATATTTTTTGATTTGGCCATGTGTGCATAAAAATAGAAAATATTGAAACTAAATGATTAATTGAAAACCCACCTAATTAGATTATGTTATCTACTTTAAGCATTTAAGCAATAAAATATAAAAAGTGTGAATTAATTACTAGCATATAAGGTTAATTCTAACTTTGAAATAAGGTACAATGTTGATATATTCAATATTGTATGCACAAAATATAGAACAGGGTCGACAAGGTTGAACCTATATTGTGGAAGTAAGTTCTAAAAATGAATAAGGTCAACAGAGTTAACCTAGTTATCTAGAAAGCACATATAACATAGAACTAGGTCGATAGGGTTGATCTGGTTGACTATGTCGGGGTAGTTTTAAATACTAAAAACTATAAAAGGAAAGACTAAAAAAGAGATAGAGAGATAAAAAGGAACCTTGATGGATCAGATATGTAGAGAATGAAGATTGTTATTCAAGAACCTTGATATATGCTTGAAAATTTTACAAACTGGGTTGACTGGGTCGATCAAGCTTTGCAAAAACTTGATTTTGAGTGCCTAAAAATGTACAGTGATGACTAGGTTGACTTACTAGTCTAGATTGGATGTTTGAAAAATATAAAGAAATGTACTATGTTGACAGGATTAATCTAATATCTTGTACCTAGAATATTATGCATAGAATTTAGATATTGGGTTGATAAAGTTGATCTAGTATGGCAACTTGATGATAAAAGAATAAAATAAATGAAATAATGGGTTGATAAAGCTGATCTAGTATGGCAACTTGATGATAAAAGAATGAAAGAAATGAAATATGATGAACAAATCCTATAAGGGTTAGGTCACATTAGGTTCATTATAATGTATTATGAATTTGAAGTCAAAGTGAATAAAATACTAAAAATAAAGTGGAAGCGTGAAGACAATCCATCTAGTGGTGGAATAGGATTCATGTTGGGCTCACCATAATGTATGCAATCAAAAATTCATAATATCTATAAAGCAATCTTGGATCAGAGAAGATAGATCATACCTACACTTCTAATTGGGAATACATTTTTTAAGTGAGGGCTTGACCAATATGGGGATTCACTAGACCTGATAAGGGGATCACTTGTCACAATACACCATGTTAGGAAGGGTTCCAAAGCTTATAGTCTAACACAATCATGCAATAACCTTAAATGACTCCTAGGTTTAATGTTCATTTTATTCTAATAAAAAAGAAAGTAAATCTAATCTGGTGCACACTAAATCTTGTGGCATAAAGTGGGGGTTAAAAACAAAACACATTAAATTAAACATGTATAGAAGACATATACTCACATCAATGTATGCAAAATCCTAATGCAAGGGGGAGAAGCACAAATGCATTATCTATCTACTCTTACAAAGGAGAAATAAATTTGAGAATACTTACCTTTGAATATGAACCCACTGAGCCTCAATCTATCCCTTGGCCAAGGTGATTTGCAAGATATTTTTGTGATATGTAAGGATAAAAAAGATAAATCATCTCTAGGCTACACAATCTATATATGCATCCAAAATAATTCTCCACAAAATAAGATCTATATCTCTAAATAAAGTATGGAACCTTAAGCTTTATTCTTCAATTAGAATGGTAATAAGTAGATGTTCATTCATACTTATTCTTCTTATCTTATATTCTTAAAAATGGTTCAAAATGAACTTATATATAGATAGATCTTGCCCTAAATCCTTTTGAATATGTTGGTTGTATAGGGTTGACCCAATCAACCCTATATGTCTTTGGGGGATAATTCACTAGGTCCTAAGTTAGGTCAGCTAAAGGGCTGACAAAACTCAAAGAGAAAAATACCCTAAATAGTATAGGATCAACCTAGTCGACTATGTATAGTAATCAGAGGATGAAAACTATATAGGGTTGACCCAATCAACCTAGTTTAGTCAACTAGTGAAAAGGGGTCAAGGCAAGAATAAGGAGGATAAAGTAGGATAAATGTTTAGAATGGGTACAACATAAAAGAATAAGCTTTAGGTAAAAGGCTTTAGTAGATGAGTGTGTAGATGACAAGTGGAAAAAGGGACAACAATATTAATAAGCACCAAAGGTCTACCCACCCCTTTCCCAATACACCCCTTAAGGTATGCACTCAGAGAGATTGAGACTTGATGGGTTCCTACAAGATACAAAGTGTCAGCAATTGATAAAAGTTTGAAAGTATATGGAATCCACTAATAAAAATATGGTATATGCCATTAATAAATTAGCACTAGAAAAACCATGAAAATGGTATCTCTTGTTGAAATATGTAATGTGGGATGATAAAAATAGACACAATCAAGTTCTTAAAGCTTCACCTTTTCTACTGGTTTATGGAAAATAACCTATTTTCCCTATAAATCTCAAAATACCAACATACTAATTTATGTAAGAGTATATGGGTAAAGACAAAATAATAGATTCTAGTCTATTAGATATAGTCCAAATTAAAGACACAAGAAATGAATCCCTACATGGATTCAATAAAAATTAGGATATTGTCAAGCGATGGTTTGATAAAAGATCCAAAAACAAAGCATTTAGGGTTTTAGACCTAGTGCTATTATGAGATAAATAAAATGAAAATAAAGTAAAACATGACAAGTTCACTCCCCTATGGATTGGACCATATCAACTATTATTAATCCTTGGTAAGAATGCCTTTATATTAAAAGACCTTTAAGGCAATGACCTCATATTTATAGTTAATGGGAATGTTTTGAAGCATTGCTTCATGGCTACTCCAAATGGAGACACATCATAATAAAATTGAATAAATTTTAGATTAGTAACAGGCTATATTTCCTATTTTTAATATTTTTCTTTTAGTAGATTAGTTTTTTGACATCTTTCTAGGCTAGATTTCCTATTTTAAGCATTTTGTTTTCTAGATTAATCATTATGCTTTCTAGGTTAAAATTTTAAAATGTAGAACCATTTCACCAATTTATTACACTATAAGTAAAATGATAATCCAAAACAAAGGGGATGACATATAAAAATACACCACTGGTATCCAAGGAGATCTATTCTACAAGTACAAGATTGTCTAGTATTAAGGTATATATTGTGACTAAACTAAGTTAAACTTAGATCTAGTAAGTTTTCTAAGTTTTAGGGACTTGTTCTAATATAATCATGTGAATTTAGAAAATATTTTCACTTTTGAAGATTAATCACACTATTATATGTTAAAACTTGGATATAGAATAATAAAACATAGAACATGGTATACACTAATAGGGACATATTGACAAATAAGTTTCCTTATTAATAAAAATAGCCAATGGTGGTCGCCAACCCTTCTTCTATCTATTTTATTTAAATAATAATAATAAAATCATGTAAACTAATGAAAGATGAGTGATTTGAATAACCTCTATTAAGGTTATGGATGTCTAGTTGGTAGTAGAGCAAGGCTTTGAGTAGGACTAGAAGTACCTATGTCAGGGTTATGGACACCTAGCTGGCAGTAGAGAAATACCCAATATTTATTTTTATTGCACAATTAAAATTTAATATGAAACCTACAATGTTTATCAAGATAAATTTTAGTGGTGAATATTTGTTAACTCATGAATATTCAATTTTTGGGAAATTTAATTTGGAAATTTTTGGGAGTAGTACATAGGGTCCATTCACCTAAAAGTTTGGGATGTAATTTTTTTAAGGGTCCTCTCACCAATCCTTTACAATAATTATGGGGGAAGCCATGTAGTTCACCTTATATATAGTACATAGTTCATAGGGGTTACTATTGAAGTCTCTTTCTTTACCTCATTGCAAAGTTCTCGAGCCTTGAGGCTACTCGATAACATTCTTATAAATGCCTGATTGCATCCTTAAAAGTGCCTCATTGTCACCTCATTACTACCACTAGACAACACACTATGCCACCTGAATACTATCACCAGATAACACACTCTATCACTCAACTACTATTGCTTGATAGCACTATGCTACCTAATAGTATTGTGATTCTAGGTAATATTGTACTATCCAACACCATTTTACCAACCAATAACACTATGTTTCTATTTTTTAACTAACTATACTTTACCATCACCTAATTTTTTTTGCCTACCAGTGCCTTCCTAACTTTTGTCACCCATATGTGTCTTGAGTCTTACAGCATCCTCCTTTAGTTAAAATGGTGTCAAGTGGTAACTGTAAGGGTAAAACATCACAACAAATATTAGGAAAATCAAACATATTATCTTATTTTAAAAATCTAGGGAAGAAGACTACACAAATGACATGCACTCCAAATATAGGTATTTTCAAAACTTTAAAAAATAATAATAATTATTATAGAATAATTTCAAACCCATTTCAATGAAGAAATCACCACTGATAATGATATTGTTTCATTAGAAAGAATTAATCTTGATAACATCTTACCACCTAAAGATTTTATTAATGACATGCCACCCCTAAAAGACACTCCTCTGGGCACTTTAGAAGAGAATTGTAGTTCTCTTCAGACACTAAATTCAATTGAGATTTTCACTCAAAAAACTTGATAGAGGAAGTGAAGTATATGGACAATTGTAAGGTATTTTCAAGTTGGTTGGGTTGTAAAATATCCATTTATAGAACTTGTAGAACCATAAATTGGTAATGAGACTCCAACAGAATGTAGATGTACAATATGTAGTTAGAAACTTGGAAAAGAACATGAAATGCAACTTAAATTGGGCACAATTGAGAAACATTGTGGGAAAATATATATATCCATGAAGCACCTAGATGGATAGATAAAAAGATCACATAGATGGAAAGATAAAAAGAACACATAGATGGAAAAATGGATAAGAATGTATGAATTTAATATATGCACATGAATATGAAAATGATCAGAAATGACAAAAACATATTGTTGAAAAAGGGGGAACAATCAAAGCTCAATTTGGAAAAGTTATGCAATCCAATATTAAGGCAAAATATGTATAGTTCTCTACTATTTAATACATTTTAGAAAAGGGAAGACCCATTTCTAATTTTTTAGATTATAATATTTTATTTCAACATAATGGGTTTTTTGATATTCTATGATCACATTGGTCATATAGCAGTTTTTGGGAAATGGTAAAATGTATAGCAATGGTTGAGAAGAAATATTTGAAAGTAAGTGTTAAGAGATCACTGTTTATCTCATTTTTCATCGATTAAGTCACTATAGTTGATAACATATCATGGGTTTGCATAGTAAGTGTTAAGAGATCACTGTTTATCTCATTTTCCATCGATTAAGTCACTATAGTTGATAACATATCATGGGTTTGCATTCATGTTTATAATTTTGAAAACTATTCAAGGCAATCTCATCTATTAGCTATCTATAAAATGGTACAAAATTACAATGTAGAAAACCTTCGTAAATTGGTTATATCTAATTTAAGATATAAATATGGTATGGGTGATTATGTCATAGCTAGGAATTTGGTGTGTGTTGGTACTGATGGTGCATCAATGATGTATGGGTATAGAAATGGTCTTTGTGTTCATCTTCAAACAATAGTTTTCCCATTTATGATTCCAATTCATTGCATGGATCATACAATGAATCTTACTTATAATATTGTTATGACATTTGTTAATGTCACAAAAGTGGAAGAGCTCATTCATTACTTGCATGATTATATGTCAAGTAACCCAAAAATATTTTTGGAGTTCCAAAAATTTGTAAGTGGGGTGATTGTGTTAGGACTTGTTCCAAAGTCTTAACATTAGGTTAGATTTTTGGTAGATAATAAATAAATTGTAAATGGGGCATGCATCTTTTATTAAAGACACCCCCATAAAATAAACTTACTTAGATTAATTTTTAGGTAGTTTTCATGTTTTATATTTATTAATTAGAACTACCTTATGAGTTGTTTTCCTGTATTTAGTTGGTTATAGGATTAGTTGTTTTTACCGGTCATTGGTAAACACTATATAAATCCATATTTGCATTGTAAAAGGGAAAATGGAGTAAAGGCACCCTTATGTACTTAATTTTTTGAATTTAATAAAATACTTGTGCACTCGCACTAAGCGGGGACAAGGTTCAACCTATTTTGGTTCAGGAGTTATCAGTGGCATCAGAGCATGGTTATTTTGGGAGCTTGGTGATTTCGAAGAAGCAAGGTGAAAAATCAATTCACGTGATATCATTTGGCATTAAATTAAGGTATGCCATATAGTATTAGTTTAAATATTTTGAAAAATTATTAAATTATTTTAATTTTTCAAATATTATTTACATTTAAACTTGTATATTTTCCATATACCACAGTCTGGTCATTTTTGGCCATTTGATACTCCATTTTCCTATGTTTAAACTCCAAATTTGGCATAAAAATGAATTTTTAGCATTTAAATGTTATTAAATTCATTGTTTTTTATCAAAAACTAGATTTGTACGACCTGTTTCTTGTTGAAAACCTCTGAAAATTTCCATTCATGGATGCCTTTATTATTTCCATTCATTCTTAGTCTTTTTAAAGCTAAAACACCTGCCAATCTTGACCAAATGGTATTAAACCTGTATTTTTGCATTCAAAATAAAAAATCTGAGAATTTTTTGAACTCGTACATCTTGTTGTATGGCCTTCCAATGCCCAAGCTTCATTTTGAATCCAGTCCCTACAAAACATCCCTTGAAAATTTACTAGAACTCAGTTAAAATCAATTTTATCCAGCCTAGACAGATTTGTACAGCGTGCGTGTGTGTGTGTGTGTGAGAGAGAGAGAGAGAGAGAGTAGGTGAACAAAAATTCCCAGGAGCTGCCATGGCATCCCAAGCAAACATGACATTGTAATAAAATTCAGAAATTTATTTTTGATGTTTCTAAAGTTTTTTTGATATAAAAATTTGCCTTAGTGGTTCCCACGGGAGGAAGCTTGGAAGAAAATTTGAATTTATTTACTCATATGTATTTTTTTTCCCCTCATACACAAAAATTTGGTATAAGTAGAAATTTTTGGGTGTAATGTTTTGAAAATGTTCTTAGAGCAATTGGTTAAGCTTATTTGTAAGAAGCTTGCAAAGGAGGAGGTCAAGGGTTCAAATCCCTTATTTTTGGAGAAAGTTTTTTTTTTGCTTTGAAATATGCTTTTTTGAAAAAGGAATATTCCCTTTTAAATCAGAATATTGTAAAACACATACTTATTGTATTGTGTTATTTAATTTTTTTAAAAAAGGGCAGAATTCAATCATATTTCTTTTGCATTGTTGTGGTGAGATAAGGGTGTAATTGGTGGAATAAGGTTGTAATTTGGTGAAATAAGGGTGTAATCATTGATTTTTGGTGAGGTTAAGTGAAAAACCCATCAAAAATACTTATTTTTATTTTACACTCTATGCGGAGGTTAAGTGCAAAACCCCATAGAAGCAGTGTCTTGTGCAGTGAGTGTGATATTTGTTTCATTTCTTTTGCATTTTGTCACACTTTTATCTACTGCACTTGATTTCATTTCAAAATTCCAAAAATTAAAAATTTGCTTTTAGATGGTGATAGATTAACAATTTCCAATTATTCAGATTGGAAACAATTGATGGAGGCTTCACTAGTGTTTAATGAATTATGGGATATTGTTAAGAATGAAAATCCCACATTGCCAACAGAGCAGGCTAAATTAGATATATTCAATTTGTGTGATTCTAAGGCCTTAGCTCTCATTAAATGTTGTTGTACTTGTTATACTTATGTTCATATTGAAAATTTCCTCATAGTTACACTACATGGAAAACATTGTCAGATTTTATGATAAGAAACCTAAGCATAAGAAGATAGATATTCATATGCAGTTATTTACTTTGTCATTAGATGAAGATGGGGATATGGGAGAATATATGTCTAAGTTGAAAAATATCACTATTGAGTATACTAAGACTGGCTTTGAAAAACTAGATGATGACCTCATAATTACTGCTACTTTGAAAGGACTATTAGGGTCCTATATGAATTTTGTTGAAATGTTGCATGTCTCTGACAAGATCACAAGCATCGCCTTTGATAAGTTGGCTTAGTTGTTCATCCAACATGACCTCTCTCTACCCAAGAAATTTAAGAAAACCTAAGAAGCCCATGTTTTAGAGTCAAAGCCTAGTTCATCTTCATCTGGGCATCAAAATAATAGAGAAAATAGTTATAGAGGGGGTTGAGGTTACAGAGGAGGTAGATATCAAAATAGAGGCAGGGGTAATTCTAATAATCAATAATCTAATCAATCACATTCACATGAAACAAGTGATTGAGGACATGGTCACAAGTCATATAGGGGCGGAGGTCAAGGTAGATCAGACATTTAATGTCATAGATGTGGAAAATTTGGTCACATTGCCTCACAATGTAGGATTCCTTTTGATAAAATTTAGAGGCCACAAAAAGTGACTAAGTCTAACTTTGCTCAGTATGTCGAACATGACTATGATGAGTCCAATAATGTTTCCCATGAATCTGCATTCATTACTTTGGGGCACATTGATTATATTGAATATGAGGCTAGAGATGAGCTAAGTAATGTATGGGTTTTAGACACAAGAGCAACCAAACACATGACATTTAGGAGAGATTTCTTTTGGTCTTATAAGGAAGCTTCTCTCTCTAGTTGCCTTAGCAGATAAGTCTATGCATACACCACTAAGACTTGGTTCTCTTTGAATTCTTCTTCCTAATGGGTCTATAAAATACTTGGAGGATGTTTGGTATGTTCCCACATTGAAGAAACACTTACTTTCTTTGGTAACTATTCAAAAGAAAGGTTATCAAATTATGCTTGAAAATGGGCTCATTTACATCAATTCAGTGAAGGATGATTATAAAACAATGTATACAGGATATGAAGATGGAAACTTGGTTAGATTGCATTGTAAGGTGCTTCCTCCCAATATAAAACTTGCGATAGTTATTGACATAGGTACAGGTACTATGTCTACATAGTGGTTATGGCATCTCCACTATGGACATTTGATTATCCACTCTTTAGTGGATTTTTAGAGATATGGTATGGTGAATGGGTTGCCCACTTTTCACAAAGATAGTATTCTTTGTGAGTCATGTGTTTTGGGCAAACAAAATCAAGAAGAATTTCCTAAACAGTCATCTTGCAGAGCTAACAGATGTTTACAGTTAGTTCATAGTGATGTATGTGACATGAAAAAGTCATCCATTGGTGGGTGTAGATACTTTGTCTTGTTTATTGATGACTTTTCTAGGATGACTTGGGTATTCTTTATGAAAAACAAATTTGAAGTTTTTGCTAAGTTTGTTGATTGGTTACACTTAGTCAAAAAAGAAATAGGTTCACATTTAGCCACTCTTCATTCAGATAATGGAGGTGAGTATACTTCTAATGCATTTTTAGCTTATTATTGAGAACATGACATTCATCGACAATATAGTAATGCTTATACTACACAACAAAATGGAGTATCTGAATGGATGAATAGAACTTTAGAGGGCACAACACATGTCATGTTGCACTACAAATAGCTTGATGATAAGTTTTGGGCCGAAGCCATTGGTATTGTAGTGTATTTGAGAAACAGGTCCCCCATAGTTGCACTTTTGGGACAAACTCCATATGAGGCATGGTATGGATTTAAACCAAAAGTTAAACACTTGAAAGTGTTTGGATGTCTTTATTTTGCTTTGGTTCTTACTAAACATATAACTAAGTTGGAACCATGAAGTCAAAAATGCATCTTTCTTGGTTATTCTAAGGATAAAAAGGGGTTTCATTTACTTGCATAGGATTTAGGCAAATTCATAGTGAGTCAAGATGTAATATTTGATGAGTTTGGGACTATGAACATTACAAAGATTGATTCTCAACTTGATAGATTAGAGAGGAAAAACACAAAAAGAGATAAGGGTTTGAATAATGGGGATAACTCTTCGAAGTTATGGTATGAGACTCAAATTCCTTCACTTTCCTCTCCATCATCTACAAGTTCATAGGTTGATGACTTAGAAATTTTTGAAATTTCTCTAAGTCCCCCTTCAAATGATGCACATGATGAGAATTCTAGAGTCCCTGATTTGAATAATTTGTCTAAGCATCCAAAATGGGCTCAAAGTACTTTTTTTGACTTGACAGTAGATGAAATTGGTTTAACAGGGCCTAGGAATTCTCAAAAATAGGTGAACTATGCTATGGTTGTTACTACTTATTCCATTGAGGCATCCAATTTTGAGGAGGCATCTACTAAACATGTTTGGCAACAGGCAATGAAATGTGAGTATGATTCCATACTTAACAATAATACATGGGTTTTAGTTGATCTTCCTCCACATGTTAAACCCATCGGATGTAAATGGGTTTATAGGACTAAGTATAAATCAGATGGCTCCATTGATAAACATAAGGCATGACTTGTTGCAATAGGATATGTGCAACAAGAAGGTATTGACTATGAGGAAACATTTGCACCAACTGCCAAATGGCACACTATTTGTATGGTACTTGCCTTATCAGCACAAAATGGTTGGAAAGTACATCAGTTAGATGTTAACAATGCTTTTTTAAATGGTGATTTACAGGAAGAAGTCTATATGAAACAACATCAGGGTTTTGAACAGGTGGGTACTAAACACAAAGTGTGTAAATTGATAAAAGCTTTGTATGGGCTCAAACAAGCACCAAAGGCTTGGTATGAGAAAATAGATTCATACTTGAAATCTATTAGTTTTCATCATAGTGAATCTAATGATACTCTCTATTTTTGAGTGTAGGGTAAGAAATTGTTGATACTTGTTCTCTATGTTGATGACTTGTTTATTACATGAAATGATGAAAACCATAACAAGTTTGTGAAGAAGGAATTAAAAGATGGGTTTGAGATGACAGATTTTGGACTTCTTAATTACTATCTAGGCATAGAGGTAACTCAAAAAGAGCATAGTATTTTCATTTCACAAACTAAGTATATTTTTGAGTTATTAGAGAGGTTTGGCATGAGTGATTGCAAACCTGCCCTCATTCCCATGGAAAGTAATTTGAAATTGTCTAAGGCTGATAGCAGTGCCTTTTTTGATGTCACCACATATAGACAATTGGTGGGAGGTTTGATATACTTGATGACTACTAGGCCTGATATTTCATTTTTAGTTGGAATTTTATCTAGGTTTATGCATGAGCCTAGAGAAATTCATTAGCATGCAACAAAATGAGTACTTTGTTACCTTTAGGGAATGAAAACATATGGCCTTAAATACCACCACAACAAGAACTTCAAACTTGTTACATATTGTGATGTAGATTTTGGTAGATGTGTGGATGACAGAGTGTCAACCACAGGATACACAATGCATATGGGTTCAGCTGCCATTGCTTGGTGTTGTAAGAAGTAGGATATAGTGGCATATTCATTAGAAGAATTAGAGTATATTGTAGCATGGGATGCTTCTAGAGAAATTGTTTACCTTCATCATATTCTTGAAGATATTCAGGTTTCTCAGTTTGCTCCTACATAGTTACACATTGATAATCAGAGTGCAATCAAGATGTCCAAGAATCCAGTGTTTCATGCCAAAATAAAGCATATGGATGTCAAATACCATTATCTGTGAATGTTAGTGGTAAAGAAAACTCTTGATCCAATATATTGCCCAACTGCTGATCAAACAGTTGATATCTTCACAAAACCCCTTGACAGAATCAAATTTGAAAAATTCAAAAAAATGCTTGGTATGTGTCCAAAGACCTGACTTTGGATCATAGGGGGGTTTGTTAGGACTTGTTCCAAAGTTTTAACATTAGGTTAGATTTTTGGTAGATAATAAATAAATTGTAAATAGGGCACGCATATTTTAGTAAAGACACCCCCATAAAATAAACTTACTTAGATTAATTTTTAGGTAGTTTTCATGTTTTATATTTATTAATTAGAACTACCATATGGGTTGTTTTCCTACATTTAGTTGGTTATAGGATTAGTTATTTTTACTGATCATTGGTAAAAACTATATAAATCCATATTTGCATTGTAAAAGGGAAAATGGAGTAAAGGCACCCTTATGTACTTGATTTTTTGAATTTAATAAAATATTTGTGCACTCGCACTAAGCGGGGACAAGGTTCAACCTATTTTAGTTCAGGAGTTATCAAACTGATGGTAAAAAACTACTGAAACATGTTGATGCAAGATAGATTTACATGTATGAACTTGCATGTAAATTTTTTGAGGAATATCCATCTTTAGTAGGTTTTATGTATAAATACCATAGGGAAGTTAACAAGGTAAAATATATGTTGTGTCTTTTAAAATATTTCATAACATTATTGACATTATGAGGTATTCTACCAATGTTGAAGGAAATCAATTGTTTAATAAAATATTCCTATGAGATATCTATCTATATTGTTAAGTTCATACATTTGAGAAAATGTGTATGTCAATCTTTAGATATAATATACACATCGAATGAAAGCTTTCATGTACTTGTTTTTAAAACATACTAAATTTGGATAGATTTTACCTATAAACAGGTAACAAGCCAATAAATTTTTCAATTTAAATAAGTATAAAACAATAGACCTAATTATTTTGAAAGCTAAACTTACCTCTTGTTCCTTGATGGACAAAGAATTAGATATCATTTTTTTATGAAGGGTAGTGGGAAATATGTGGGTTTTTTATATCATATAAGGCCTTATAATACAAGTCTAGAATATAATAGGAGGAAGAATTGGTGGAAGTCTCATTTGAAAAATCATGACTCAATTTAGCCCTAATATTGCTTGATATAAATGTGTACCAGTCATATTTCACCCCTGATAGAAAATGAAGAATGTAGTAAATAGCCTAAAAGGGAATATTTGTTAATCTTTCCTGTAAAACAATTTTGGCTTGGAAGAAATGCATAATGGATTTTAGAAATGGATTGGATATTTTTTCCACTTGTATTCCCCTTCTGAGTCGACTATCTACAATGAAAGCAGAAAACATGTAATTAGGACATCAAACTAAGTAACAATAATGTTTTAGGAATAATTAAAAAATGTCACTATCAAAAATAAATTTAGCACTTACTAGCTAGGTCTATGGTAATTTATAGACAGACTACAAATACTTTTTGTCTTAATGAGATAAAATAATTTTATTATTAATAGGGTTTACGTTATAATGTGGAAGGTCTATTAAATTGTGGCTATCTAAGGGAGAGGTGACAAAGGGTATTGATTTCATGTTAATCCACACATAGAATTAGGTCTCAGTATGGTTGTAATAAGAAATTAGAGATCAGAGTAGGTTATTATTGGTCATGGTGTCATATTGAGGCATGTCCACCAAGCCTCATAGTTTTCACATATCTATCTAATTGACATATTATCTAGGCTGTTGAACCAACATAAGGAAGTCCAAACACAATATTTTTTTTTTATTATGGATCACACCCACTTCTATGGACTCTAAATCCATTTTGATTTTGATTAAGAGTTGATATTTTTAAAAGTCTAAAGAATAGAGGTTGGGATAATAAAAACTTGAGAATAAAGTGTGAAAATGAGGGCCATGAGGGGTATTTATAATTTAGAACTAGAGAAATAGAGGCAACCAGTTCATATGCCCCATGAAAATTGGTCATGTTTTGGCATGTTACCACCTGATGGTAGAGCCATGGTGTAGGACAATAAAATTCTATCACTTGACACCATATAGTCGAGCAATAGTAATATGTTATTAAGAGATAATAACATGATACCAAATAGTACAACCCAACACCATGTAGTTGGGTGATAGCATAATGTTACCTAGTAGTTTATTGTCATCTGTTAGTATAGTGTCAACTAGGCTTTAGTCAAGCTTATTGATGGGCATTTTTATGGAAAAACTTAACAAGGAGATTTTTTTTTAATACACTTATATTAGCCAAGGTTATGAATCTGATTTGACTAAACAAACATAAGGGAGTTTTTGACATGGGTTCTTAAAAGGAACCCTAACCTTACCTCGTCCCACAAATAAATTAATTCTTCTAATCATGTATTATTTTTCCACTAATCTTATTCTAACCCCACTTATCCATTATATTGGAATTTAAAATTTCAATACCACCTACCCTAACCTATTCATAGGGCTCTCCTACATCACTAGTCCCTAATCACCCATCTACTCACCTCATCTAATTACCTACTAATCATGATTAAACATCCATAAATACTCTAGAGGATTTTACCTCTAGAATATTCCCTCCTCTATAATCATCCAAAGAATTTTTAATTCCTTGAATAATTATCCACCATTGATCTTCCTATACCTTAATTTGAATTATGGCCATTGATCTTCCCTCCTCCTACTCTATAAATAACCAACCAATGCTCCATTGAGACTAATTAGGAAATATATGATCCTCTCATGCCAATATTATCAGCCAATCCATGAATCAATCACTAGTCTAGTAATCAAATATTTTCAAGCTAATCACATGTTATCCAATAAAATTTGAGTCTACAATCAAGAAACCAATTAAGCATTAAATATTTCCTCTATTGCATTTTTATTTGGAGCATTTGGCTAAAGTATTGTGATGCGTATGAATGTTTCATTCTTTTGTGCACTATGATCCTTTTGGCTCTAAATTTTAATAGTGGATTGATGTTTTGAGTATATTTTGATTAATTACATAATATCATAATCCATTGCTCAAAATCTCCATCGCACAATGTGTTACCAATATGACATGCCATTATTCTTAACAATCACATGAAAATATATTTAAATAAAATATAACACAACATACCATGCCGTCATGAGAGTATTTTATAAATGTTTTCTAACATTTTAATCCCATACATCATGCCTATTATATATCACTTCCTATTATTCTCATGGTAAGACATATTTCATATTGTGAGATATGAAAATCACACTTTATTATTTAGTACCTAAAGAGATGGTAATAGAGAATATAATAAAGAAACAAATATGTTTATACAAGAATAAAAAAAATTCACTAAATGTCATTAGAGGAATATTTTTGTACCTTATCTACATTGTTATATTTTTATCCAAATATAATAAAACCATAAAAAAATCACAATATGATATTTAAACAACTCAAAGTATGTTATTTACTTGGAAATGTGGAAACAACTGAATCCACTTACCCAACACAAAATATGTGTAGATGTCTTACACGTAATTCTAGAAAGAGATAATAATGAAATGGAGATTAAAAAAATCCCAAGTTTATATTAAAAAAGGATTGATTAGATAAATTATAAATCATAGTCACACACACAAAATTTAATACATATCACCAACAAAATAGAGATAAATATCACATGTTATCTAAATATAACATGTCATATGCCTCCTAATATAATAATATCAAAAAACTTCATAGTGTGTTATTTAATTGATTCAAATGTGTTATCATTTATATAGTATATGTCACTTAATAAATTAAACTTCACATCCATATATTTAAAGTATAAATCAAATACTAAATCAGGACTTATAGACATATTCCATAAGGATTGATTCTCCAATCTTGATTTACACAACTTATTGAGAAATATTAATCTAACACTATGGATTGCAAAAGCTTGAATGAAATTCAATAGAGGGGACAAATTTCCCATCACCCCTAGATTAAAGAAATCAATAGTGTAATTTCTACTAAATGTATTTTCTTATCTCCATTACATATCTTAACTATTATATCCATGTTAACTAATTCAGAGTGATCTTTAACTAGCTCACATTGTATTATTAAATTTCACTTTATTATTAAACTATTGATGCATTAATCTAAAAATTTGATGCATTATTCCTACTATTAAATATACAAAGGAAAAATTAAGTTTTCAATGAGACTTTAGATTATACCTCCATTAATACAAAAAAATGGAAATGCATTTTTTTAAACTCAAACTAAAAAGTAAAATATAATTATCCATTGCCATATAAACTAACGTAATCCATTTTACATTTGATTTTTTATTCCTTATTTTTCTCTATGTTTTATGAAAATTAGGCACCAATTAATTCTATTTTATAAGCAAAAATTTACCATACTTCTTAATAAAAATCCATTTAACATTCGTATAAGATGCCCCCAAAAAATCTCATGCCATCACCATTGTAGATAGTTTGTTAGGAACCACATGCATGACTTCAAGTACAATTAGTAGGCATGTTAATATGTTACACAACATAATAGTTAATGACATGGATGTTAGGTGATGACATGGATACAATGGAAAAGAGATGTAATGAAAAATATATATTTTGTGTCCACTACCATGTTAGTTTAGCCAAATCAAAAACTCCGCCATGTTAGAGTAGCCATGTCAAAATAAAACCAATGTTAGAGTATGATTCAATGTCATAATAAAACACAATGTATAGTTCTCACATAGTCTCTTTAGTTAAAGTGAGGCTAGGGGAACCTCTAACACTATGGATGTTAGAATATTGAAGTCTCAAATAAGAACTTTAAGTGTGAGGGAGAGAGTATCAACATAAAATATCATAGTCCTCATGTTCTATCACAAGTCATGTTCATCACATTTACACCACATGTTACCATTACACTAGAATCTTATGTGAAACCTTATGATATTTCAAATATTAAGGGTGATATATTAAAATTTTCTTTGAAGAACAATCATATAATTGATTTAAATCAAAAAATTATAATACTTATATGACAATGATATTTAGGATTAGTAGTGAATTTATGAAAGGAACTCATCAAATTAAACACTCTACATAGATTAAATTAAGGCTATGTCAACCCTAGTATTACCAAGTAGCCAACTAGGTGGTTGTATTCCCTAAAATAGTGATCAAATGAGAGAAATGGGAAGGATTTTATAAGAACCATAATATCATGGAGAATTTTTTTCAACTTCTAATTTGGAATTTTGTCTTTCTTCATGGCATTGTTCACAACCATAGTGTTGCCTTCAAACAAAAGGTTTAGGAAGTTAATTTTATCCCTTAAACTAATGTTGTGGATTTCATTTCATTATTTTTATATTTAATGATGAAGACATTAAAAATTAAAATAAAGAGACCATTATGATCCCTCAATAGACATCTAATCATAACCACAGTTAGATCCGCCCTTGAAACCCCATAAATATTGAGTTTGACCACTCCTTAAGGGGGTAGACCTATTTTATAACATCACCCCATTAAAAAGGTTGTGAAATATAAGTCCAGTTTCATAAGATTATTTTTTTAAAATAATTCAAGCATTGGGGGTTGAGGGAAAGGGTACAAAAGATCCTAATAGAGACAAAACATAAAACTTAGAGTAACACCTTTCCTAAAAGAATTCATTGTCATAAAAAAATACTTATTATGTTCTATCTAAATTATTGAAATGAACCCAACATGAGTTTCCTACCATAAAGTCCCAAGGCTATTAGGAATATGGGTCTAAGAAGATGGGTTCTCATTAACTAAATTTGGATAGACCAAAAATATGCCTAATAGTTAAATTGGGATATCCTCACATCATGTTGGCCCAATTTAAATGTAGAATAATATGATACACATAATATTAAATCATTTTGTGTAATGATCATTGAAAGGATCCATAAATGATTTGGATTCCAGGAGGTTCGAGGGATTACACTCTTAAATAGGGATTAGATGGGTTATATGCATATACATAATTAGTATTTATTAACATGAATAATATATAAAATAAGAGAATAGAAATAGAAAACTATATAAATTTGTAAGTTTTATACATGTTATATTATTGAGAAATATGTATGGATATATCATTTACTACTATTTTCCTACTAACTCATTGTATAAATTTTTATACATACATTACAATGTTGTAAATTCTAAGGATCCTTTATATAATTTTAACCATTTGGGATTCCACATGTGAATATTTATCTTCCCACAGTTATAAGGTTTGACTAAAAAGTGTGGTATGTTGACATATATTATAATATAATGTGATCCTCAAAATTTCCACCTAAAATGACACAATATGGTGCAAAGTTTCAATGTTTTTTGTGTGAAATATAAATTTTCTATATAACACTAGAGTTGCATGGTATGTCTAGAGAAGTCATGCCATTTAAAATTTTTGTAAAAAGATTATATATCCTTCCATGTTTTAATCTTCATATTTTAATAATCTATGTTTAATGATAGGTGTATAATATGTTTATAGATAATGTATCATAATGTGTACTCTAGAAGTGCTACCTAGCATGGCACAACATGGCATAAATTCTCCATGTTGGATATATAAAATTTAGAGGTTTTATGTAGCAGTTGAAATGTGCATAATTTTTGGAGTTATTTTTAAATTATATAATGTTGTGTTTAATTTTAATGCATGACACAAATTGGCATAATATTATGTAGGTGATGTAAATTATGCAAAGGTATATCCACATAAAATTTAGAGTTACATTGAATGAAATTGATATTTATTATTTACATTTTGATCTCATGCATTTACTCATGAAATAAGGTATTACCCATTAATCCCAAACTCACTAAGAATTTAAAACGTATGTGCTTGTGCATATAAATCAAAGTACAAGGTGTTATATTTTTAATTTTTTGGCATGTTTCCAAGAAATACAAAAAATGGCACATGATGTTGGGAGTTGTGCATATATTTCAAAGTGAACTAGATATGTGACATTTTCCTAGTGTTTCATGTAAGGTGAATTTTTTAAGGGGCTGCATAAAGTTTCTTGAAGTGTTGAGGTTGTGTGACATGTTCTTGGCATTTTGTAAAAGGTTCATGATGTTAGGGACTATACAGAGTTATAAAAAATAATAAATCACTCAAGGTAAGAGTATTGGTCTATGTATATGGACATGGATCAATAAATGCCCATATAAATTATTAGTTATTTTTTTATAATTTTCCTATAACTTTCTTTCTAAGCAAAATAATTTAATTTTAAAAATTTGATTTTTTTCCAAAAAAAATATCATGACAATATGCTTAGTAAACAAATGTTAAGATGAAAGTTTATAGTCTAACCTTTTATAATATATACTTATCCCCATTCCATCTCACGCTATTAGCTTCTTATTTAAAATAAATTATTTATTATGCCTAGAGATTACCTTTTGGTCCTCCAAAAAAGAAAATTTTGATATTGGTATCTAACACATAGAGAGTCTCCCTTTGCATTCCTTTTCCTTCTAATAATATCATACTAAGGTGCCCCATTCACATGTAAAATATAATTGTGTTCATATTAAGGATTAATACTCATTCAAATCCTAATATTCATGTTGGCCATTTTGGCCCACATATGAAGCTCTTGCATGGTTTGATGAAGTAGTGGATTAAAGGCTTATAAATGGGTCCAACAATGCAAATGGAGGGATATAAACAGGTTCTCATATGTTTCAAGAATTTGGAGCATGTAATAGGTTTCAAAAATATCTCAAAATCAATCATAACCTTAACGGATTGATCAAATGATGAATTGTGTAAGTTTAATAGTTAGATCATTACCAGGATGTCATGTAGGAGAAAATGGACTAATCCATTATGCAATTTTTATCTTCCCATAGGAAACCCCTATGAGCCAAAGGATTATAGTGCCAAGAATTTATACATGCCATGATCATCCTCTAAAATTTCATTCCTACATA
Organism: Torreya grandis; assembly: GCA_037957365.1. Taxonomy (NCBI): domain Eukaryota; kingdom Viridiplantae; phylum Streptophyta; class Pinopsida; order Cupressales; family Taxaceae; genus Torreya; species Torreya grandis. The sequence continues at coordinate 3,595,195 of JARHVA010000216.1, forward strand.
AGCTTTCTATCTCAGGTTATAAGCTTATAAAACTAGACTTGTAGCATAAGATGTTCATGCTAACAACAAGTTTAAGCTCGAGAAAAATAAATCCTTTTGATATTAAATTTGATTATCATGTGAAATTCAATGAGGATTTTGTGAACATCATTTTATGGGAGCACAAACATTAATTTTATGCTCATAAAATAGCTATTGGTTTTCCAATAGTGGGTCTCAATAGATCTAATGGTCCATGTTGCATCATACATCTTCATCCAATGATGCAAGATGAGTTAATTAGTCAAGGATCTTGAGAGATTGACATGTGGCATAAGCACATGAGCTGAAAAAATAAAAGGAAGATCTTGGGGATCAATTTACATTTGACATGTGGCACAAACCTAGGTAGAGTTGGCAAGTCAAGGGAAAGATCGATGGATTGCATTGCATCATAAAGTCAATATCTATGATATGAGAGAAGTAAATAAGTTAGAAAGATATACAGGACCAATGAAAGTAAAGATAATTTGACATAATTTGATTGGCCTGAGCCAATATTGATGAGCAATGAAAATAGAGGTTGAGAAGCCAAGGGCCATTTTTGACATAAGCAAATGGGTCTTGTAAGATCATCTTGTTGCCATTGAAAATTGATCTAATTCCATTAAAGGGACACACTGATGTAACTAGTGTGTTAAATAATATATGATACCACCATTAAGGCTAAATATGGACCTCTAGTTCATAAATTTGTATCGAGTAGGGTTATTTTTGCAACTGTGTTCACCATTTTTAAAGAAGGATACATGTTTATGGTGAACTCTTAGTTCTTACATAGATAGATTAGGGTTTTTAGACCTATTTAAATATATAAAGGAGGCTATGTAGTCTATAGGTTTGTATTAATATGAAAACTATAGAAAAACCAATAATCTTAGATTGGTTTTCCATCTATAGATGAACCTATGATCTAGATATGAAAATAAAGTAGCTATGTGGTTAATACAAAAGGGTCTCATCTATCCATGTGGCTCTATCATCGACAATGTAGGTACCAACTATCATTCATGACATGGAACTACTAGTTTTAAGATTTGAGGATTTGATCCTCATGAATATGTCAAATGGAATTAAGGTTCCAAGGTGGTGAACCAGTAGTTGGAGAAGTAGTAAAGAGCATTGATTATACTCAAATAGACTTGGTCATCATGCATAACAAACCCTTGTCTCTAATGGGATCTCTTATCCAATGAGAGGAGCTCAAATACTATTGGTACAAAAAGAAGTCCATTTTTTAAATCAAAGCATGCATACAAAAAATAATCAATGAGTTTCCACCTCACTTCTTGATCTTGATGAATTTTCTCCACTCTCTAATGCATTTTTTCCATCTCTCTCTATCTCTTTTTTCTATATGTAAAGGATTTTGAGACAAAAAAAGGATCCCCTCTATATTTTCTTTGATCTCTCTCTTGGACATGACTAAATTATGCCAAGATAGAGCTTGTAACCTTTTAAGATGAATACAAAATTGTTTTATATTTCATTGTTCTAGTATAGTGTGTACATGTTAGATTTACATATGTGGTATAAATCTCTCCCTTGTCAAGTCATGATCTCACCTAGTTATTAGTTCATCTTATTATGCAAGTCATGTTTAGTGTTCTATATCTTTTGATTGAATCCCATATATAGATACTATGATTAGTTAGTGTCTTACATTAGACCTCTCCATCATTTCCCTCAGCTTGTGATAATTTAGTGAATCTCTTCATGAAACACTGATGTATGATAGATATTTGGAATCCTAGATCTAGTCTTTTACTTGTTTTAGTATCATTTTAGAGTCAAGTAGAGTGGATTAACCATAATATAGGTGCATCACCATCTTTATCTTAGTTTCCTCTTTTAAGTCTCTCTCTCTCTCTCTCTCTCTCTCTCTCTCTCTCTCTCTCTCTCTCTCTCTCTCTCTCTCTCTCTCTCTCTCTCTCTCTCTCTCTCTCTCTCATCATTAATAGGTTTTAGTAGTGGGAATGGGTTAAAATAAAGTCATGTTTAGTGTTCTATATCTTTTGATTGAATCCCATATATAGATACTATGATTAGTTAGTGTCTTACATTAGACCTCTCCATCATTTCCCTCAGCTTGTGATAATTTAGTGAATCTCTTCATGAAACACTGATGTATGATAGATATTTGGAATCCTAAATCTAGTCTTTTACTTGTTTTAGTATCATTTTAGAGTCAAGTAGAGTGGATTAACCATAATATAGGTGCATCACCATCTTTATCTTAGTTTCCTCTTTTAAGTCTCTCTCTCTCTCTCTCATCATTAATAGGTGTTAGTAGTGGGAATGGATTAAAATAATGCATCAAAGGAGCTAGCCTCATTAAAAATCCTAGAGGTTTGACCCCATTATAGGATACCCATAGCCTAGGGTTATTATCATGTTGAGATAGATTTAGAAGTAGGACCTGAACACTTATGCTTCTATCTAGGGTGCAATCTAGACTTACAACAATTTTTGGCATGTCTGATGGGATTAAGGCCCAAAGTAGTGGAAGGATTTTTGGTGTTTTTCTTCTACATATCAGCCTTTAGAAGCATTTTAAAAACATCAATGGTGACTCTAAGCATTTATTAGCTAGTTAAAAAACATAACTAAGTGCATAATCATCATAATATAATATGTACAATCAATCATCTTTTGATCAATATGTTGATTCTCTACCTCAACATCACACTTATCAGGAAAATAATGTTTGTACTCCCCTAAGTGGACCTCAAATAGCCCATCATGCCTATCATGGCCTTTATCCTCCTTCTACCCTTACATATGACCAAGGTCAATCTCCTTTGCATTTAAATCAGTCCTCTGCTTCCCCTTATCAAGAATAGGCTTACCCTATTACATCCTTGTTAGGGGTCAAACAAGCATTAGTGGTTTATATTGAGTTGATAAGGGATAGTGGTAAGGGTTTGGATTTTTCTCTAGTCATCCTTATCCATGCTCTATAAAAAATGAGTGCTCTTTATTTAGTGAAAAATAGATGGTCAATTTGTGAAAGTGAAAAATGGTCATCTTGTAGGAAGGAGGACATAGCAATGATAATAAACATGGTCCAATATGATGAGTCATCAATTCATCATTTAATAATGTCAATCTAAGGCAGGTGTCTAATGTTATATGCAATAGGAGAAAGAGATCTCTAGCAACTGGTCTCTTCTACCACACTCCACACTTGCAAGAAAAAAAATCACACCACACTTTGCATAACAGTAAATCACACTTGTAGAAATTAAATCACACTTGCAAGAAATTAAATCACATATGCAAGAAATTAAATCACACTTGTATGAAAATAAATTATTGAATTAAAAATAAATGATAAATACAAAAAACACCTACATGGTCACAACAAAATTTATAGAAAATATATGTTTATATAAAAATAATTATTAATAATTCAAAAGCATAATTACATAATAAAGAAATAAATAAAAATACATTTATCCATCTTCCTTGGAATGAGTGGCCAACTCATTCCTCAAAAGAGGATTTTAATCAAAACATTGTATTTTTTGTCAAAAACCTCTAAATGTATTATTGATAACCAAGATTGATTCCAATGGTATGGGAGGTTGTATTTATAATTCCATGCCTCCAACCAACTCCTTATTTAGGAATAACAATCCTAGATGCTCTCCACCTAATATGGAGAACAACATAACAACTTAGATACTATAGCTTATCTCAATCTTCCACAAAATATGGAGAGAGACATTATTATCTATTTACAACATAAGCTCAATCTTAATTAAATATGAAGAGAATTATTTATATAATAAAATAATACAAATCTAAATTTAGATACAATTCTGAGCTAGTCCATAGATAGACTTGCATAATCTATAGATATGCCTACACAGTACATAGATATACCTGTAGAGTCCATAGATTTTATACCTATAGATTCCATATATTTTAGACCTGTAGATTCTATAAATTTTAGAACTTGTAGAGTCTATAGATTTTAGAACTTGTAATGTCTATAGATTTTAGACATGTAGAGTCTATATATTTTAGAACCTATAGAGTCCATAGATTTAAACCTGTAGAATTCATAGATTTTAAAACCTATAGATTCTATAGATTTCAGGACCTATAGAGTTAATAGATTTTAAACCTAAAGATTTCATAGATTTTAAAACCTACAGAGTCCATAGATTTTAGACCTATAGAGTTTGTAGATTTTAAAACCTAAAAAGTCCATAGATTTTCTTCAAGTTGTATTCTTCAAACTGTTGATGACTATGATGGCTCCCTTGATGTTTGATGCTTTTAACTAGTCTCCAATCAATGAGCTACATGGATGTATATATACTATTTGAGTCTGTATATATGAATTAAGTGAGTCCAGAGTAAATTTGGGCAAGTCTATAGCTAGACTAGGTGAGTCATAGCTATGTTTAGAGTGTTATTAGCTCACTTTAAAGCTGATATTTCATTGGGTCTTCATGCTCAAGTAAAATATAGCTTATTATGGGTTGTATATACACATATTAATAGTTTTTTTCCAAATATTTAGTAATAATAATCAATAAACAAGAAGGCAACAAAAATAAATAATCAAGTTATAGTTCTCTATTTCATTCTAAATAAATAATAAGTGTAGAAAATACACTTAAATCCACTTATTATGTAAGGAAAAAATATGTTATTTCATGGATATAATGAGCCATTTTATGGTCTCATCATCTCTCCCACACCTAACCTCATACATGTCCTCATGCATACCATTAGTTTATCTGAAAATTCTTTCAGATACAAATGCATGAGTTAGATGTTCTCATTTTCAAATAATTTTTATAGATTTGAATTTGCATAAGTAAAATTATTTTTCACTTGTAGAATCCTCTAGGCAAAAGTTTCCAATGAAAGTGGTCAATAAAATACATTTTTCAAGGATAGGTTCTTGTGTGGAAAATTTCTTTCTATCCTTGATTTCTATTTGACACAGATTCTTGTGTGGAATTCTCATCCTACCCTATTTTATTTTTTATTTTTTAAATGAGGTGAGAGTAGGTTCTTATGTTGAGAATTTCCTATTGTGCTTACATTGATTTATTTTGACTACAAAGTAACTTTGATATGAAGTAAATTTTATTATTTGAGATTCTTACAAAATAATGGTGAAACTATATGCCTCTATCAAAGTCAATTTTATTTTTACTAAGCCATATTCTTGATTTATTGTTGAGACTATTCTCTTTCTCCTCTCCCACACCTAATCACATGTATGTCCTCATGCATGCCAATGTAAATATGTATACAGTATGTGAATATTTGATTCTTTTTCCTTCTTCTTGAAAAAAATGGATCCCTATGTAATAACAAAACTTACAAGTAAATTTAAAAGTGAAATAAAATAAACTAGATACCTTGGCACAAATTTAGTTTTCCTTGTCTTTATTGATGTTAATGCCATGGAGCATATTGGAAAATATGTTTGAATAATGGATGCCAAAGCAATGTAAAAAATGAGAGCATAAAAAATTAGAAACCAAGTATTTATTACATGTAGGCAAAACAACCATTTGTTAGTTTTTAACTTTTCTCATTTTTTAGGTTCTTTCCTAGCCAGTAAAACTAATTTTCTAATCAAGATTCATTTTTCCAATACTTGACCTGCCAGCAAGCTGGTTTTCAAACCAAGACTACTAACAATTCCTGAGGTTTTTTTTTTGGTTGTTATTGTTGTTGTTGTTGTTGTTGTTGTTGTTGTTGTTGTTGTTGTTGTGTGTGTGTGTGTGTGTGTGTGTGTGTGCGCGCGCGCACCCGCGTGCACGTGAAAAAATGATGATAGATAAAATTTTAGCAATAGACTATATACATCCTCATATTATTTCAAATGTATTAGTAAATTTATTACATGTTTGACATTATTCATCATCGGTCTATGTAGTGATGACCAATCATTGGTGGAAGATTCTCATTGATTCTACTATTCTCTTAGAATAAAGTGTCAAGTACTTGATGAAACTATAAATATAAATTGAGTTATTTTGATCTTCTAAAATGACTCCATAATCTCCAAACTTTAAGTCCATATACATAAAGGTGCAAGCCTGTAGGTGATTCTTTTCCATTTAAACTCTTGCCTATTGATTTGTCTCCTCTAATCTCTTTCATTGAGGAGTAGCCATGTGAGATAATTCATCCTTGTGATGAAGCAAATTTGTGTTCCTCTATTCTACCTTAAAAGCTTCTTAGTGATCTATCTTCATGAAATTATCTTGCAAGAACTCAAAACCACAAAAACTTTCTAGACCAACATAGTATCAACCATATCAAATAATTATAAATGTCAATAACATGAAGAATGGAAGGAACATTTAAAAACACATCAATGAATGTATTTTATCCTATTAAGGAATGATTGGTGGTTCAAAAATTCTTAATGAATTTTTATTATGGAAATAAGAACTCCCTTAGATAAGTTTTATTATTATAATTGGTGGATATGGGTTTGACTAATGGATGGAATGAAATGAAGATAAATGTCATCAAATATTTTTATTTATAGGTTGAGTAGGAAAGTCTAATTGTGATATGCACAAGGATAATGATAAATATTTAAAAATATTTAGCTTAAACTAGCTATTAATATTATAAAAATCTATCATACCTTGAATGATAATGCATGGATGGGGTGAATATACAATGACCTATGATTTGTATGCATATTAGCTGATGGAGAAATGATATGAAAATACCAAACTAAAAATAAAATAGAGTACAAAAAATATATCTAAATATTCTTCATATATAAGATTGTACTATAGGATATCCTTGCTGGTGCTACTATATTAGATCAAGGTCTTTCTTACTCCTAACAATCAAGGACTGGATCAAGGTTTCTATTATAATGCTAATGTCAATACCTCAGCCTTAGCCTTGTTATTGATATTAACATTCCATTAAAATCAATATTAACCTATTTAATATTTATAGTACATTCCTATTTACTAGCCATTACTTTCCTGGGCTTCAAATAAAACATTTAATCTTCTCCTTGCAACCACAAATTCTCTATGTTTGTCTTCATTTGGCATTATTAAAATCTAGCTATAATGTTTAGATGTGATCATTTTCCCACAAAATTTGGAAGGATATTAATTCAGGTAAAATATATTACATAACCCATTCCAATATTTGCATGAAACATTCAACCCACAATAACCCTAAAAATATGCACAATATAATATGTATTGCATGTGTTTTTGATTATTTACCAAATCTATGTTGACTCATAAAATCTATTTACAATAACTAACTTCATGCATGATATCTTTCTGCCTAGCTTTATTCATGTAATCCAAATTTATGTATATAACTAACTTCATACATGTTATCTTTCCACCTAGATTTATGCATGCAATCTAAATTTATACAACTAACTTCATGCATGTTATCTTTCTACCTAGATTTATGCATGCAATCTAAATTTATAAAAATAAATTCATGCATGCTGATGAGGCCACCAATTGTTTACTTTTATATCCTCATCCATGCTTATTGTATGTTTTTATTTATGTAAATCTCATAACTATCCATCACTAATGTAAATGAATGAAGTTATGATTTTGTATGTTCATTGATATATATTTGTATGTTATGTTATGAATTATTGATGCTTTTTCTTGATTGAATTATATTGATGTGACCTTATCTAACAAACATTTAAAGGGTCATGAAAGGCTATAGGATCTTGCTAAGCCATAGTTATTTTATGATGCTTGTATCAACTATAGACCTCACCTACAGGTTGCTTATAGCCACTATAGAATGCCCACAACAATTGTAGGCTTCACCTATAGGTTGCTTGTAGCTATTGTAGAGTGCCCACATCAACTATAGTCTTTACCTATAGGTTACCTACATCCACTATAGAATAGATATAGAAACTATAGGTTTCACCTATAGGTTGCCTAAATCCACTATAGAGTTCCCATAAAAATTGAAGGTTTCACCTACAAGTTGCTTGTAGCTACTATAGAGTGCATGTAGCCACTATACAAAATAGAGTCATTTTTAAAGAGATCTTATAGGCACATCTAGTTGTCTCAAGAAACCAAATGGATGATGGAGAAGAATCATAGTTTTTATACAAATTCTCTACATGTAAGGATACATTGGATGTGATTCTAAAGATGGAAAAGATAAGGATAATGAGAAAAGACAAGAAAATAAAATAGCAAAATAGCATGCCTTTCTCTAACCCAGTCATACCTAACACAAGTAACTTTAGTTACTAACCACTTTAAATTTGACTGGAGTAGTTTCTAAGTATTTGTATTTTTTCCTAGTTTTGTGTTTTTGGTTAAGAGTCAATAAACTGCTTCTATATTTAAAGGTAGAACCTAGACTAGACTAGGAGTTAGATAATTTTAAGAATGTAATAGTAAAAGTTTTTGAACTATAGCATTTGTATTTAGAATTGAGTAATGAGAAACTTGAATTTGTAATAAGTTTGTGAATTCTCTCAAAGAGGGATTAAAGCTCAGTTATTAATGAGGAAGGGCCCCCTCGAAATAAGTTGTTATGAAGATCCTGACCTGCTTTAATTTTAGTGTGTTGTGTAAGTTGATTTTATTGTCAAGTTTGATTATATAGGTGTGATGCATATATGGTACATAAGTGTGGAATAGTTATATAATTCTATCACAATAGTTTCATAATATATCTATCTAGTAAATTTATCATAAATTCATTATACTATAACTACAGAAGCAAGTTGATTTTTTAACCAGTAATGCATATATAAAGCTGACACTCTTGAAAAGCGTACGCATCCTAGTTTGATAATTAATTTTCAATTAGACTCATGAATCTTATAATCATTGGGTAATTAGTATACATAATATTTTGTCAGCATTGCTAGAGAGGGTGTCAATTATTGTTTATAAAATTAATCATTAATTTTTTTTTGGTTAATGCACTATTCTACCCAATCGAGCAAGTCAAGTGAGGACACAGTGGTGTCTTATACCAAATGTCTAAGTTCCTAGACATATAGTTCTAGTTAGGAAAGTTAAGTGAGGGTACTATGATGTCTTATGCCAGATGTCTAAGTTTTTAAAAGTAAAATAGGGCATAAGTTACGTAATTCATATTTTTAGAATTTATTTCCTACAAAAGTGATTTATTTTCAACAAAGTGTGATTTTAATTTTCTTTCTGTTATTTCTTATTTTCTAAAATAATTTTTCTACTTTCATTTCCTACTTTATCAAATAATTTTCTTACTTTCATTTCCTATTTTATAGAATAATTGTGTTGCTTTCATTTCCTACTTTTTAGAATAATTTTTCCTTCTTTCAGTAGATAATCTTTACTACTTTCTAGAAGTAGAATTTCAATTCATGTTGTTTTGATTTCAACACTCCTTTATTTCTAAATTATTTTAAAAAATTGGTCTAAAATAACTCCCTTGAACACACAAAAACAAAAACTAACTCTACGTAGGAAGGGATAGGATAGTTGAAGGAGTGGCATAACATTTATGCAGAGAGAGAGATTCTTGAGGGAGATTCCTACCAAACAAGCCACAAGTTGCTACTAAAAAAGAACCACAAACACCTAAAGTAAATAAGAATCCTATTGAAGAATATACCATAATTTAAAAGGATCTTGAAGAAGAGAACACTACAAACTAAAGGAGGTATCTTACAGAAGAAGCAGTATTAGCTCTAAGAAAGGAAATAGAAGTAGAAGAAGCATTAGTTGAGCTGATAAGAAGAAACAAAGGAGAGAAACTACATGAACCAGACACTTTGAAGAGTAACATATTTAAAACATTTTAGTAAAGCTTTCTTGATCTAATCAAAGGAAGCTCAAGAGAATCTTTAGACCCTTCATCTAATAAAAATACTGAGGATCAATAGATAAATGTTTATTATCATGTTGACTAAAGGATTGACACAAAATTTGAGGATGAGATCCTGAGTACCTTTTGTATCTATATCACAAGAAGCACCATCAGGAGTAGAGAATGAGACTTTTTGGATGACAATGGGACTCCAGACATAGTTACTTTTGAATTTTCTATTCTAGATGCAACATGCATAACACAAATGAAAAACATTCCACCCTCAGCCTTGTCCAATTTTATGGGTACATTACCAAAAGACCCATAAATATTCTTGTTCAAATTTGATATCCTTTGTATAAATATGACCATAGACAAGATGCACAAAAATTGAAACTTTTTTTAGCTACTCTCGAAGACTCAACACTCCACTAGTATATGGGACTGGGTAGTAATTCGGTCTACACTTGGGAAGACATGAAAAATAAATTCTCAACCAAGTATCAAGAATATGGAAAGGAAGAAGATATAAAATAAATGACATCTTTAGGATGACTCAAGAGGGGGATGAATCCTTGGAGGACTATGTTGAATGATTCATGTTTAGTGTACAAAAATTCAAGCAAAGTGTACTTAGAGAAGATCCTTTAAAACTCATCTTCTTAAAAGGAGTTAGAGAACATTGTCTAGAAGCCTTGGACCTAATGAGTGGAGGGATATTTTTCACCTACCATTATTAGATATTAAAAAGCTAAGCAAGAATTATTCTAGATCTTCCATAAACAAAGTAATAGGAAACAAGCTCCCATTGATAGTTTCAAATGGCCTATCAAAAACTAAGGTTAGTAAATTGTTACAAGACATGAAATAGGATATCATTAGCCTTTTGGCCACCCAGCTAGATAGCCTAAACTCAAGACAAAAAAAAGAAACTTTAGATCAAACCTTGACCATTTACTATCCAAATTGTAAGAATCAAAATTTTGATTGTAGATGTCACAAAGTTTAGGTTAAAGTAGCTCACATCATAGCTAAATAACTAGAAATAGTAAAGCTAAAAATTGTAAGAGGAGATCATGACCTAGTTTTCTATGTTGCACAAATAAAACCATGGGTTAAATGACCACCTTATCAAGGTATGGGATAAAATCCACCTTTTACAAATTCTACCTTCTTCTTATATTCACAATTTTCAAATGCTACTCCCAATTGGACTAGTCCTTGGATGAACATTCTACCTCCTAATTCTAATTGGAAGCCACCTTAAGCAAGCTACCCCACTACCTCTTGACAACCTCCATAAAATGTATCCCCACCTTGGATACAATATTAAAAACCATTACAAGACCAACCTTTCACAAACCAGTGGCAACAACCCTAGAGACCTAACTAGCCATGGGGAAACTCTTTAGGAGGATTCCCTACACAAAAATAACAACCTTCTTCTCTTATACCCAATACAAAAGATGCACCTAAGCCTAACTAGCTACCTACCCAATCTATACAAAATCTTAAAAATAATTTAGTATAACCCACATTCAGTACTAAGCCTGTTTAGTACCTGATATACATGATGAACATCAATGAAGTTCAACTCCATTTAGGAAAAGTTATACCACCCCCAATACCACCTATAATAAGGGAGTCAGCCGATGAAATCCTAGAAGAATATGATAACCTACCTCCATCACCATAATAATTATTTAAAATAGTAAATAAAGAAGTTTATAATTATCCCCCCCATTTATATAACATCTCAGCCTTCAACACCATACAATTGACCTTGAGTTTGATTTCATGGGACAACTTAAGAACCTTTGTGTCAAAATCCCTCTATTCCAAGCCATCAAGGATGTACCCATATATTCCAAATTTTTTAGATAATTTTTTCTACAAAATCTAGGAAAGAAGAAAAAATATCCCTATACTATGCATGTGATTAGCCAGCTAGCAAACATCACGCTAGAAAACACCCTACCAAGAAAATATTTAGATCCAGTATGCTTGATAGTAATAGTCCAGATCGATGACCAATAGTTATCCAATACATTGATAGAACTATGAGCTTAAATAAATGTAATGACAATTGAAAATATGCACAAACTATAGCTAAATAATATTTGTTCCACACCTACACTAATGTAAATGGTCGACAAGTCTACAGTCAGAACAAAGAAAATCATTGAAGATATTTTCATCACTATAGATTCTTGGGAGTATCATGTAGATTTTATTATGCTACAACCTAAGTCTAATTTGGGTGGATACCCCCTTATCTTAGGACAACCTTGACTTTCCATAATTTATGCCTTCATTAGCTATAGATTGGGTAACATGATGATTTCCAATGGAAACCACACTAAGAAGTTGGTCCTTTATCCCCTAACACATCTAGTTTTTACACCCAAGCATTCATTATGGGCTAAAGAAGATGAGGTAGAGTAGCATTTCTTGATTCTTATATTTACCATAGACCATGAATACACATTGGTTGATCATGAATAAGATACCATTCTCTCCAATGTTCTTCAACATAATTACCAAACTCCTTCTATAAATCTCAACCACTTGCAATGTGTTGAGTGCTTATTTTCTAGCTTCTGGGAATTGGATAATTCTAATGCATCTATATTGAAAATATTCCACTAGATGCTACCTCATAGCTATAGCCAAACCATATCCATTAGCAATATGTAAATAATGAAAGCACTCTCACAATAAATTGAAATCTCTCCAAGAAAAATATTGCTTATTAATAGCAAGTTGGAGTTAAATGAGGAAAAATGCCTAGTCAGTATGTTGCATGTAAACCAATGTGATTTTGCATGGGATTATAATGATATGCAAGGAATAAACCCAAAAAACATGCACACATCATTTCTACATCAAATAAGAGTTTCAACCAATCAAATAGTCATAATGTATGATGAATCAGCTCTTTGAGAAATAGTTAAAAAAGAATTATAAATTTTTTTGACTGTTATATTTATATATCCCATCTCAGATAGTTAATGGGGTCACCTTTAGTAATTATACCAAATAAAAATGGAGAATAGTGTTTATGAATCGATTATAGGAAACACAAGACAACAACTAGGAAGGATCACTTTCCTCTACCCTTCATTGACCAAGTGTTGGACACACTAGCAGGGAAGAAATATTTTGCCTTTCTAGATGGCTTCAGTGGTTATAACCAAATTATAATTGCTCATGAAGACCAAGAAAATACCAATTTTTTTTTGTTCCTAAGGTAATTATGCTTATATTTTATTACCATTTGGGTTATTTAACACTCTTGCAACATTCCAAAGGGTTGTCCTTAGTATTTTTGCAGATATGGCCAATGAATGTGTAGAAATCTATATGGATGACTTCACTCTTTATGGAGATACATTTGATAAGTGCCTCAAAAATCTATAAAAAGTGCTATAATAATGTTAAGATCACCATCTTTCTCTCATGTGACATGCTTATGATAGAAGGTATTATCTTAGGCCACCACATATCTACTGAAGGAATTAATGTTGACCCTGCAAAAATTAACATCATCAAAAACCTATCTATTCCTAAAAAATAGAAATATGTTAGGAGTTTTTTTGGAAATTATGGTTACTATAGGAGATTCATCAACAATTTCAATAAAGTAGCAGCACCATTATTCACCTTTCTAACTAAAAATGCTGAATTTTTATGGACTCCTACTTGCGATACAACCTTTAAACAATTGAAGGAATTATTGACCACCACCTCTATTTTGCTTGGTCTTGATTGGAAGATTCCATTAAACATTCATATAAATGCTTTAGATACTACCCTCAGAGCTGTGCTTGGCCAAAAATAGCAAGCACTCAATTATGACATCTATTTTGTAAGTAAAAACTTATAGGTAGCAAAATTAAATTACATAGTTACTAAAAAAGAGTTCTTGGAAATAGTTTATGATATCAAAAAGTTATATCAATACATCATAGTATACCAGGTCTTTATTCATACAGACCATGCAGCCATTTGGTACCTTATGAACAAACTAGTTATTCCAGCTAGAGTGATAAGATGACTGCTCTTATTACAAGAATTTGATATCACCATTGTAGATAAGCCTGGTCAGGACAATGTGGTGGCTGATTTTTTATCATGCCTACAAACCCCTAAAGAAGATACCATTGTGGATGAATCATTTCCAAATGATCACCTATTCTCTCTCAGCCTTACCATACCCTGGTATGTTGATATTACTAACTACCTTGTAATAGGGTTACTTCCATAGTACTTCCTCCTCAAATAAAGACGATCATTGATTTATAAAAGTACCAGATATTCATGGTTGTCTAGATTATTTTTCTATATTGGGCCTAACTCTATCATCAAAATATGTCTTAGAGAAGATGAAGTTCTAGATATCCTCAAAGCATGCCATGATGAAACCTATGGAGGACACTTTGTAACCAGACATACAATAATTAAAATTTTGAATATAGGATAATATTGGCCCTCACTCCATAAAGATTCAATATGATATACTACTCATTGTGATAGATTTCAGCATATGGAAAGACCCACACATTCAGATGAAATGCCTTTGCATCCCTAGCTAGTGCTTGAACCATTTGAAACATGGGGCCTAGACTTTGTAGGACATTTTGATTCAAAATATAACAAGAAAGAGTACATCCTTGTTTGTAATGATTATGTCACTAAATGGCTGGAAGTAAAGGCTCTTACACATGCCAAGATGAGAAGGTAGCAACTTCCCTCTATGAAGAAATATTTACTAGATATGGTGTGCCATGTGAAATAGTCACTAATCAGGGACCCCAAATCACTACTAATTTAATTACTATCTTAGTCTATAAATATGAGATTAGTCATAAGAAATCAAATCCATATCATCCACAATCCAATGGATAGGTGAAATTCACCAATAGAGAGTTAGAAAATATTTTGACAAAGACTATTAATCTATCTCATAAGGATTGGGAGGCTAGGCTTCCTAAAACTGTGTGGGCTTACTAAATCACATGGAAGACCACTATAGGCTTCACTCCATATGAGTTAGTCTATGGAAAGAAACCTATCTTTCCAATTTAATTTGAGCATAAGACTTTATGGACAACACTAGAACTTGAGATGGATATATCTAAAGTCCAAAAAGAAAGGCTTTTATAGTTGAATGCCTTAGATGAATATAGACAATAGGCATTATACAACATAAAGCTTGTAAAATAGTAGTGGATTGGATGGCCTGATAGGTACACTAAGACCAGGAAATTCCATATAGGAAATTGGGCCCTTCTTTTTACTCTAAATACAAGGATCACAAGGGTAAACTCCAAACCAGATGGCTTGGTCCTTTTGAGATTGAGCATGTTTTTGACAATGGAGTAGTATTAACTCCAAACCATTGATCTAGTGAGATTTTATCTACTGATCAATGGCTATAGACTAAATTTTTACAAAAAGACATTTACTCAAGAAGAATTTACCAGTCACATATGCTAGTAGTTATAAGATGGATACAATGATGTCCTAAATAGGCATGTTATCTCACCAGACAAAGGGAGTACCAATCCACACTTAGATGAACAAGGAGAGGAGGATGTCCTTACCCTCCTCTGGTATGATTAATGAGACCTTCACCTGGTCCTTGACTAGTCATCTTTCTAGATGACTTGACAAGGACCTTGAATAAACATTCTACTACAAATAATAGTTAGAGTTAAAAAACCCATTTTGAGCATTGTTGGCAGCTTTTGGGTAGAAAACTAGTCTATTATCTACCTAAATCTATAAAGGGCCTAAGTATAAAACTAGTTTTCTAACTATTTAAGGGCAAAAATGAAAAAAATGAAAAAGGGAAAGTGAGAAAGGAAGTAGATAGAGGGAAATCCCTCAAATCCCAATTGTTCATGTCAACACAAGTTTTCTCTAGTTGCTATGGGCATTTTTTTAGCTACTATGGGCACCTTATACATAGTTGGAAATAACTTTACATCTTGATACGAGCACTTTTTTATATTTTATAAGTACCTTATCATGCCTATTATCACTTTTCTATAGAGCATGCAAGATAGATTATCTTATAACTCTCACTTATGGCTTGGCTATTGGCTTTTAGGCATTGCATGAAAGTTATTAGTCAACCTTGTTAAAGAATAAAGGAGGATTTGGGAAGAAAATATCATATCTATTTCCTAAAACTACCCCTAAATACCAAGCTATAGAGCCACAACAAATCATACAACTTCCCTTTCTATGTGGAAGTATTGTAGACCAAAATTTATGCCTATAGCGACACCCATGATTCCTTTTTAGTTTTTGGTCATTTTATGAAGATCATTTCACTATATTGACCAGTGAGATCTCATATTTATTTAGCGCATAGGTTCCATGTTTGAAGACCCTATAAATTACTATAACCAATCCCACCAGGTACAAAACCTCCAGGGCATAAGCAACATCTAGACACTTATCAGCTGGTTCATATAGATGAAGGTCATTTGGAAATAATGCACTCAACTACCTACTCAAAATATTTGAGCCCATCATTTGGATCACTTAATTTTTCAATTGTCACCTTATGGTATAAAATCAATCATTTATCTTCCAATTCTTAGACCCTTGTTCCATGTAGACTATCCCACATGACATTCATGTGAGCTATCGGCATCATCAACACCTAACCACCGGTGATCTCCCAATCACTTCACAAAGTGTTAACTTCACTCTAGTTCTAACTACCATCCCAATAATTAAATCTATTAATCTTTCACATGTAAATATTTGCATGCTAACACACGTGTGACTCCCTAGATGTCATATCAGGAACACCAATATTAAAAGGTACACCATATCTTTCATCATTGAAACTATTTTCATTATTATAATATAACACATATGGTATTAATAAAGTATATTCAATTATGTCTTAGTCATTCATTCAAAATTATATCACATCACCTTTAAACCCACACTTCTATTCTTCATGATGACCCATCTTATCTCATACTTTTTACTCATTCCACATCATCTGAGGGCATGTGACGGCTCAAGTGGGGGGGAGAATGCTATGGGTTAGAACCTCATATGCCATGAGAACCCTTGAGATGCCATAATTTGCAAACTAAAACCTCACATCCACAATTATTGATCCAAAACCTATAATATTTAGCTTCATATTCATCATTCATGAACCAAACCCTACAACCTACAAACCCCACATTTGCCATTATAGAACAAACCCATACTTTATTATAGGTAGATTTTCATATGGTCAAAGAGTGTGTAGCTGACTATTGGTTAAAGGGAATGATAGAGAATTTAAAATGGGAGGGTCAGTCAAGTGGAGAGAGCTTTTAGACCATAGGCACTTATAGTGAGACCATCCCAGTTGGGATGTTTTCCATAGAGCTGGTTGGACCACCTATTTCAAATGGTTGCAATATTTTTTAGAGCCTCTTGCCAAGGAATTTGTAGGTTATTTTGATGGAAACCAATCCACTATATGTGTCATTACCTTTCCAGTTACTGAGACCTTGGTGAACCAAGAAATTGGGCTACCAAGCATGGGGGAAAATTGACAAGATAGATCCAACAGCCAAGAAGCCAAGCAACAGTTTTGCCAGATAAATAAAAGATTGGTATTAAAGAAGTGAGGTGTGAAAATACTTATCCTACCTATATAATGGAGAGAGATAACATCATATATTATCAAGTACATGACCTATGAGGGAAGGTATTCCCTTATTTACATTCTCTAGTTCAAATTTATAAATCATTTAATGCATAATAGAGTCATTAATGTTCTAAATTTCTTATAGAATATTTTAAAAATAATGTCCAAATAATATTAGAAGGGCATTGAAATATCCCTATCTCATAACTAGCTAATATGGATCATAACTAAATAATGAGTAGCTTCTATCAGACCTGACCTCACTTGGAAGCAATTTTTGGCCCTAGAAAATATTGTACCCCAACAAGAAGAGGGCACTGATGAGAGGGAATCCCCTGAGGGGTAGTCCTAACAAACTATTAAAGAATATGTTGAGGGCATGTTACCAATGATATAGAATGGAATCCTAACATCTATTTGGGTGATGTCCTGTTAAATACATTTTCTTCATGTGTTTTTAATGAAATTAGAAGAAGAAAACAAATGGAAGAATATCAACAAAAGGAGAAAGAAGCCACCCTAATCAAGGGTGAATAAAAATATTTATATTTTATAGTGGAATAATAGATCTCATTTATGAACATAGATGCTCTACAATAATGGGTTGTCAAAAATTAGGTGGAAGTCCAAAACCACTATTTGAGTCTCATGGAAGGAGATGGAAGGTAAATTTGTGTTTTTTGCTATCACAAATGGGCAAAACTCTTAGATGCCTTGAAAATAAAGGAACCATACTCCCCTCAAAACTTTATGGAGGCCATCCATACAATATACTTGTATATTGAACTTGTTAAGAAGTGGAGAATACAATGGTTGGGATTGATGTTTCAACCCCCTATATTCTAGTTCCAAATTCCTAATTGGGAAGGAAATGTTCCAACTGACAGAGAGGTAGAGAAGAATATATGGGAACACATTGAGAATGTTAAAGGTTTTTACATCTTGGAAGGGTTAGGTTGTCTTGAACCCATAAACTTTATAAAATTTTATTGTTTTATAATGCAACTAAGGCTTGATTGAGGACAAGTAAGAAGCTAAATAGGGGTGAGTGATGAGGCCACCAATTGCTTACTTTTATAGCCTCATCCATGCTTAGTCTTTAAATCCCATAACTATCTATCAATAATACAAATTAATGAATGAAGTTATGATTTTTTATGTTCATTGGTGTGTGTGTGTGTGTGTGTGTGTGTGTGTGTGTGTGTGTGTGTGTGTGTGTGTGTGTGTGTGTGTGTGTGTGTGTGTGTGTGTGTGTGTGTGTGTGTTATGAATTATTGATGATTTTTATTGATTAAATTATATTGGTTTGACTTTATCTAAAAAACATTTGAAGGATCATGAAAGGCTACAAGATCTTGCTAATACATAACTACTACAAGTTTCCCATATCCACTATAGAGTGCTTGTAACAACTACAGGCTTCACCTACAGGTTGATTGTAGCCACTACAAAGTGCCCAAAACAACTATAGGCTTCACATAAAAGTTATATATTGTCATTTTAAAATACCTATAGTAGTTTTAGGCTTCACCTATAGGTTACTTTTAGCCACTATAGAGTGCTCATAGTAACTAAACGTTTCACTTACAAGTTTCGTATAGCTACTGTAGAGTACCTATAGCCAATATGCAAAATAAATTCATTATTAAAGAGATCTTGTAGACACATCTAGATATCTTGGGGAACCAAATGGATAATTGGGAAGAATAATAGTTGTTGTATGGATTCCCTACATGCAAGGAGACATTGGATACGCTGCCAAAGATGGGAAAGACAAGGATAATGAGAAAAGACAAAAGGAAATAAAATAACAAAATAGTATGCCTTGTCTCTAACCCAGTTAAACCTAAAATAAGTAACATCATTTACTAACCACTTGAAGGTTGACTAGGGTAGTTTATAAGTATTTATATTTTTTCCTAGTTTGATGTTTTTGGTTAAGAGTTAATAAACCGCCTTCTGTATTTAAAGGCAGAACCTAGATTAGACTAAGAGTTAGATAATTTTGAGAAGGTAATAGCAGAAGCTTTTGAGCTATAGCATTTGTATTTAGAATTGAGTAATGAGAAAGTTGAATTTGTATGAATTTTGTGAATTCTTTTAGAGAGGGATTGGAGCTCAGTTCTAAATGAGGAAGGGCCCCCTTGAAATGAGTTGCTATGAAGATCTTTACCCTCTTTAATTTCAGTGTGTTGTATAAGTTGATTTTATTGTTAATTTTAATTATATAGGTGTGATGCATGTATGGTACATAAGTGTGGAATAGTTATTAATTATGTCACAATAGTTTCATAATATATATATCTAGTAAATTCAACATAAATTCATTATACTACAACTAGAGAAGCAAGTTGATTTTTGAATCAGTAATGCATATACAATGCTGACACTCTTGAAAAGCGTACACACCTTGGGTTGATAATTAATGTTTAATTAGACTCATGAATTTGATAATCACTTGGTAATTAGTCTACACAACACATATTATCTTTCCACCTAGATTTATGCATGTAATCTAAATTTATGTAACTAACTTCATGCATGTTATCTTTCCCCCTAGATTTATGCATGCAATCTAAATTTATGAAACTTAATTCATGCTATCTTTCCACCTAGATTTATGTATGTAATTTTTTTTAATAGATAGATGCACATAATTTTTTGTCTAAAATAGCTAAATTTTATACATGAAGATATGCATGCAATATTTTGGTCAACGTGATTTGTTCATTCTTTTCATAATTTTGCATGAAATTAAGTATCCACATTATTTAACTTTGGGTGTATTTACATGAAATTGGGATTTCAGACTAGTTGTATATGGATGTGGAATATGAGATCCTAAAATTTAAGTGTGTGTTTTTTATCATGCAAAGAATTATATCTATCAGATATACGTATAACTCATAGATCTCTTATATTCATGTAATCATTTAAAATAACTTTGATATATTTATTGTATGAATGCATATAACATTATGAATATGTTAGATTTTATGCATGCATTTTTAAATCATACAAAATCATAAATCTGATTTTCTACATGCATATATGTAAATTTACAATTCCACTACACTTCCTACATGCAAGTGGATATAAGTTATGATCTATCATATCCTTCTTAGAATAGTATGAGATTGACTTAATTGAGTATTTTCCCTTATTTTTTTATAAAAATAAAATCATATGCAGTATTTTTAAAGTCAACTGACCTAAAAATTGCATGATCTTTTGTTGACGGTTTTGGAAAAAGTGCATATGTATTTTATCCTCCATATAGTCAATCTTAATTCTTTTCCTCAAATAGGTAGATTAATGCTTTAATAAGCATGTTAGGCATAGGGGCATAAATTATAGATTCCTCTTTGTGAACAACTATAGAAATTTAACCCATTTTTCTCCATCTTTTATGCTATTTCAGATCATCATTTTCTTCCTCCATCCTACATCAACATTTAAATCCTTTCGTATGGTGTTGGTAGTTGTTATTTTATACACAATAATGTTAGTATGCTATAGGGGGTTTTGCATGAAATCAAAATTTATAAATCTAATTATATAAAAATAAACTCTAATCTATGTTGCAAGAAAATAAATTCTAAAGAAACCATTAACTAGTTCATATCATAAAATTTGTAAAGAGACATTCCCTCTCACAGGGAACTTGTTTATCTACTACCACTAGATAATTCTATTAACAAATTATGAATTTCCTAATAACACTATGTCCCTAAAAATGGTGCCAAAAATGATGAGTTATCAATTCATTATTTAATAATGTCGTCTAGGGCTAGTGTCCAAGGCTATATGCAATAGGAAAAATAGATATCTAGCAACCGGTCTCTTTTACCACACTCCACACTCAAAGGAATTAAAAAGCACACTTGTAGGAAATTAAATCACACCACACTTTTAAAAAAATTAAATCACACTTGTAGAAATTAAATCACACTTGCAAGAAAGTAAATCACACTTGCAGGAAAGTAAATTGTTGAATTGAAAATAAATGATAAACATAAAAAACACCTACAGGTTCATAACAAAATTTACAAAAAATAAATTTTTACACAAAAAATAAATAATAACAATTCAAAATCATAATTACATAATAAATAAATAAAAATACATTTATCCATCTTCCTTGGAATGAGTGGCCAGCTCATTCCTCAGAAGAAGATTTTAATCAAAACATGTATTCTCTATCACAAACCTCCAAATGTATTATTGATAACCAAGATTGATTATAATGGTGTGGAGGTTGCATTTATAATCTCATGCTTCCAACCAACTCCTTATTTAGGAATAACAATCTTATATGATGTCCACCTAATATGGAGAACAACATAACAACTTAGATATTCTAGCTTATCTCGATATTCCACAAAATATGGAGAGAGACATTATTATCTATTTATGACATAAGATCAATCTTCATGAAATATTAAGAGAATTATTTATAGAATAAAATTATACAAATCTAAATTTAGATACAATCCTGAGCTAGTCCGTAGATAAACCTACACAATCCATAGATATGTTTGCATAATCCATAGATATATCTACAGAGTCCATATATTTTAGACTCATAAAATTTGTATATTTCAAACTGATAGAGTCCATAAATTTTATAACTTGTATATTCTATACATTTTATAACTTGTAGAGTCTATAGATTTCAAACTTGTAGATTTTAGAACCTATCGAGTTTGTATATTTTAGACTTGCAGAGTCTATAGATTTCAAAACCTATAGAGTCTATAGATTTAAGAACCTATAGAGTCTATAGATTTTAAACTTGTAGAGTCTATATATTTTATAACTTTTAGAGTCCATAAATTTTATACCTATAGAGTTCATAGATTTTAGAACCTACAAAGTTTGTAGATTTTCTTCAAGTTGCATTCTTTGAATTGTTGATGACTATGATGGCTCCCTTGGCATTTGATGATTTTCAATAGTATTAAATCAATGAATTAAATTGATGTAAATATATTATCCAAGTTCATAAGTATGAACTAAGTGAGTCCATAGTAAATCTAGGTAAGTCTGTTGCTAGACTAAGTGAGCCATAGCTATGTCTAGAGTGTCTATAGCTCACTTCAAAGCTGATATTTGGTTGGGTCTTCATGATCAAGTATAATATAGATTATTATGGGTTGCATATACACACATTAATATTTTTTTTGAAACATTTAGTAACAAGAATTAAAAAATAAGAAGATAACAATTTATAAAGAAATAACCAAGATATAGTTCTCTATTTCATTCTAAGTAAATCATAAGTTTAGAAACTACACTTAGATCCACTCTTTATGCAAGGAAAAAAGATGTTATTTCATGGATATAATGAGTCATTTTATGGTCTCATCACAAAAGTTAGTCAGTATGCTAATATCTTATGAAGATTAGTAAGCTTATTTGGACCAGCCTTATGTGCCCTCTCCCCTCTAAGAGCCTCAAGCTCAACCTTTAAGAGGCCCTGATCAACCCCCTAGTCAACCTTGTCAAAGTTCAACCTTGTCAAAACTTAGAGAGGCAATATTGGAATAAAGAAGAACAATCATGAATATAAATAAGGGGGACAAAATTTGATAATAATTTTCTATTCATGTCATGGAAGGGATAAATATATTTTTGCAAGAGTTCTGTAATGTATGGGCATCCATTGAAGAAACTAACTATCCATATGTTGAGAAATAAGAGATGAAAGGGTGGGTATTAGCTAGTAAATAAATGTTTTAGCAATAGGAGAAAGATTAAGTTAATCTTAAGCCAATCATTTTTCCCTTTCCTACCCCTATTCCAATTCTCACTCAGGATCATGAAGTTATTCCATTTTGGATCCTATCTTATGACCATAGCTATTTCATACCTTCTCTTGTGAAACCACCATCTCTCACACCATTTTAGGAAAAGGAGAAGGTGTCCAAGTCTTCTACATTCCTCTCATGGAAATTAGTCGAGGACACAAAGAAGGAAATGGAGGTGTTAGTTGAGGCAGTCCAAGAACTCGTCTTAGTAGAGGAAGGGTTAGCTATGTAAGAAATGAATCAAGCAACCATAGCTTAGATTAATGATCTTGGTTTATAAGAGTTATAATACTTTCTCTCTCCTAAGTTTAAGAACCACCTAAAAGAGCATTCAAATTATCTAGCTAGAAGGATACCCTCCTAAGCTATAAGCAAAGTGAACTTCTTCACCCTCTCACCATCTCCCTTATTAAGGAGGAACCTATTCTACAAAGGATAGAGGAGGAGATTGAAATCATAGGTGAGCTTGAAGAGGATAATGCAAGTTTCTATGATGAATATATCATTATGGGTAGTCCACTTCATCCAAAAAGGGAAAATTCATGTTTAGACTACCCTTCTTGGCATGGATTTGACACAAATTAACTAGATCTTGATGAGGTCAACCCTCAAGATTAAAATAGAAGAGATTTTGAATGGACCACTAAAGTTCCATTCTACATAGATCAATAAGAGGATCAAGACTAGGTGTCTGAGGTGGGTACACTTCAAGATGAGGTGCCAAATGAAGATAGCCCTGACATGTTAGAGCTAGAGGAAATCATATCATATTTTGATTAAAATAGGAGTGATATTTTAAACCTTGGATGGTCAAATCAACCCTCATTTGTAGTTGAATAACAAGATGAAATATTGAGTGAGGTTGATGAAGGAGATATCCCAAGTGCTTAAGTGATTCAATTTGATAATCATACTAGTGAAGAGCTTGAAGAGTTATGGTGGTGGTTTAATGCCATAACCAAAGAATTTGAAGAGGTTAAGGGACATGTCCTTCTAAAAGGATATGAACATGTTAATCTAAGTATGATCAATCCTAATTTACATAAGTAAAAGGTAGAAGAACATGTTCTTTTTGAACCACCAATCAAACCAAGTGTAGTTGATCCCAAGATCCCAAATGAAGTCTTCATGCAAGGTTTTTCCAAGAATGATGAGAAATAATAATCAAGCTCTCCCATAGTCCAACATGAACCAAGTTTGGAAGACTTGGACTAGTATGTTTACATTAGAGACATGTTCATTTCATTCCATTAATTAGGGATCACAATAATAGGATTGGCCCTCAAGCTACTTGGTCTACCAATTTTGATACCTTCAAATCAAGGTATTTTTTTATCTTGATTTATTAGAAGTGAATGATATTCATAGTTTTCCATTTGACCCAGGAGGGAGGTACTTATGCATTATTGTACAATATTATATATATTAAAGTAGGTTCATGTTTTCCTCTAAGTGCAATTTTTAGCCCATTTGTTTGTTGTTCCTATTTTGTTCTAGGTTAGTTTCCATTTCAATAAGTGTCTTAGGTTTCTCTCATATTTTGTTCATTTTAGTCTTTGTGTTTGTTTCAAAGAGAGTTTAGAGAAGGATTGGTAGTGAGTTCCAAATCTAGGTCAAAATGTGTTGGACATAAATGGAGAATCCATGCCCAATAAACTGGACTAGGCACATGGTTTGGGTTCTTTTATATAGACAAGAATGTAACCCTTGTGAGTTGCCAAAGATGTTGGCCATTTTTGGCCCACATATGAAACTCTTGCATGGTTTGATGAAGTAATAGATCAAAGGCTTATAAATGGGTCCAATAATGTAAATAGATGGATCTAAGTAGGTTCTCATATGCTTCAATCATTTTTAGCATGGATCAAGTTGCACAAATCTCATAAAATCCATCAAAACCTTGAAATATTGATCAAAGGATGAATTGTGCAAGTTTAAGAGGCAGGACATCATGCAAGAACAAATGGACTAGTCTACTTGTGTAATTTTTATCTTCCCCTAGGAAGCCCCCATGAGCCAAAGGATTATAGTATTATTAAGTTCTACATGTTAAGATCATCTTCTAAAACTTTCATGCCCATGTGAGCTTTTTAGCTCAAGTTATAAGCTTTTAAAGTTGGAACTACAACATAAGATGTTCACATTAACATCAAGTTTAAGCTCAATTAAAACAAATCCTTTTGAGATTAAACTTGATGGTCGTGAAAATTTCAATGATGGTCATGTGAATTTCATTTGATAGGATCATGTATATTAATTTTAATCTCATAAATAGCCATTAGTTTTCAAATAGTGGGTCCCAGAAGATCTAACAATTCATATTGTATTGTACATCTTGATCTAATGATGTAAGATGAGTCAATAATTCAAGGAGATCAAGAGATTAACATGTGTCATAAGCACATGATCTGATATACTGATAGCAAGATCTTAGGATCAATCATGTTTGACACATGGCACAAGCCTGGGTAGAGTTGACAAGTCAAGGAAAAGATTGATGGACTACATTACATCATGCAAGACAAGATCTATGGTACAAGAGAAGTCAAAAAGTTAGTGGGATTTGTGGGAATAATGAGATAACATATATTTTGGTATAATTTTATTAGCCCAAGCTAGTATTTATGACTAATGAAAATAGAGGTCGAGAAGCCAAGGGTCATTTTCAATATACAAAATAGGCCTTGTAGGATCATCATGTCACCATTGAATCTCAATCCAACACCATTAAGGGGACACAATGATGCATCTAAAGTGATAAAGAATATATGGAACCACCATTAAGGCTAAATATAGGCCTCTAGTTCATAAATTTATATCAGGTAGGGTTATTTTTGTAATTGTGTTCATCATTTTTTAACAAAGATCCATATATGGTGAACTCTTGGTTCCTACAAAGATAGATTGGGTCTTTTGGACTTATTTTGATCTATAAAAGAGTCTATATGGTTTATAGGTCTATATTAATATGGTATCTATAAGAAAAACAATAATAGTAGATTAGTTTTCCATCTATAGATGAACCTATGATCGAGACATGAAAATGGAGTAGATATGTGGTTAATGCAAAAGGGTCTCATGTATCCACATGGCTCTATCATTGATAATACATGTACCAACCATCATTCATGGCATGGCACTATCAATTTTAAGATTCAAGGATTTGATCCTCATGAACATGTCAAGTGGACTTAGGGTCCCAAGGTGGTGAACCAATAGTTGGAGAAGCAATAAAGAGCATTGATTCCGCTCAAACAAACTTGGTCATCATGCATAACAAACCATTTTCTCTAGTGAGATATCTCAGCCAATGAGAGGAGCTCTAAGACTATTGGGATATAAGGAAGTCCATTTTTTATCAAAGCATGCATATAGAAAGCAATCAATGAGCTACCACCTCACTTCTTGATCTTTATGACTTTTCTCCACTCTCTAATGCATTGTTCCCTTTTCCCTAGTCATTAGTAGGTTTTAGTAGTGGGAATGGGCTAAAAATATGCATCATAAGAGTTATCCTCATTAAAAATCCTATAGGTCTAACCTCATTATAGGATACCTGTAACCCGAGGTCAGTCCCATGTTGAGCTAGATTTAGAAGTAGGACTTGAACACTTCTACTTCTAGCTAGGGTGCAATCTAGACCTACATCAATTACTATAATGTATCAACCCATAATTTGGTGTTGTTTTTGTTTCATATGTTCTAATTTAAAATATCACATATCCAAATTTGAATTGAAGTGATATAATTACAAATATGTGATCATGCAAAAAGATTAATTGTAGTATTCAAGATCCATGGGGATGATTTATGTCTTTTTAATAATATTTATCCACAATTTATCTCTCTCTTCATATTTTCTCTAGGAAATTTTAGAATTAAGAGCTATATTTTTCACTTGAAGATCCATTTGTTTTACCTAGCCTTCCTTATTTGACCTAAAAATGTTATTATTAGGTATTATATTTTTCATTTGTATCAACATTCCAAATGAATGTTCTAATGATATTTTTAATTTAGATAATAATTTCCCTGGGGACATTAAGGACTGAGAAAATATATATTAAATTTTCTTGGAGCACCACTTTGTGAAGATTAATCATACTTGCCATACTAAGCATTTTGGCCTTCCATAATGTAAGCATATTTTTTATATTTTCCGTCAACATAGACCAAATTTATAATTTACCTAAACATGTGAAGAGAGAAATCCCTATGTATTTTTCAAAGAGAAATTTTATTGAGAATCCCAAGATATATTTAATTATTTGATGTCTTCTAGGGAAATAATGATGAAGAAAACATCTAATTTATAGAGTATGATTTTTATTATCAAAATGTGATTCATACTCATAATTAATTGCTTTAAAAAATTTAGCGCCTCCATCCTCCACACACAAAAAATGGATTGTATCATCCAAAAATTAGAGGTGGGAGTTATAAGGAGATTTGGTCTTGAATATCCTAGTTGAGCATAAGTAAATGACCAAGAGATTAAGTCATAATTATATATAGGTAAGGGAAGAAAGGATCCCTTCATATACTATCTACATAATTATAAAACAATCCCACAAAGTCGCATTCATAAAGATTTATAAATAAGATCTCGTAACATAATTCATTCTCCATTATGTGCATTCCTTATAAAATTTGAAAGCCAAAAGGACATCCCTTAGGAATTTCTATCTAACCATATCACATAACTTCACAATGTAAAACTTGAAAAACATTCCCTTTTCCTTTCTTTATTTGAGTGAATGTAGAATATTTTGAGTCATGTAAACCCCATCCAAAATATTCATACCATTCATGACCCCCTTATTCTAAGGAGATAATTTCATATGACAAGAGTTTAAGCCTCTTAGTAATGTATTTTTAAATTGTTTTATAAATAGTGTTGCACAAAGAGATGTGGAATATTTCTATAAAATATGTTCAATTTTTTTTGGATTAAGGTGATAAAAGTAAAATTGAGATCCTTAAAAAAATTCTTAGATTTCCTTTATTTGTTTATAATTTTAATTAACTTTGCCCTAAGGATGTCTTAGAAAGATTGGAAAAATCCATTAGGAAATCCATTTGGACTAAGTTCCATTACTTTATCAACCTGGCTTAATATTCCTCTCACTTTTTCCTCATCAAGTGGTTT
This sequence comes from Torreya grandis, assembly GCA_037957365.1. Taxonomy (NCBI): domain Eukaryota; kingdom Viridiplantae; phylum Streptophyta; class Pinopsida; order Cupressales; family Taxaceae; genus Torreya; species Torreya grandis. The sequence continues at coordinate 3,623,681 of JARHVA010000216.1, forward strand.
CATAGAAGAAACATTTTTATTATTATACATGTGATGGGTTCTTAAAACCTTATATTATTGGATCTTGAGTCTAGGACTGGTTCAATCATGAGTTATTTGAATAAAATTTTAACATCAATCTTGAATTATTTTTAGTTGGGTATTAGATTACCCATTTTGGACATGATACTACTTGAGCAATTTATTTTTCTTCTAGCAAACATGAACTATTGGAATAATTTCAAGTTTTTATACCCTTATCTACGCTAAATTTCTTTGGATTTCTATACCATTATATTTATTCATTTAGGAGAATTATTAGCATTTTTTTATAATTTCAATTTATTTACTATGAAACTCATTTAACATTGGGCCTAGCTTTAAAATTTTGATTTTATTCATTTCATCTTATAACTCTTATTTTTAGTGTAGATTTTACCAAGTAGTTTAGACTTCTATTTTTTTAGGCATCCCTTCACATGGCTAATTTTTTGGAATAATTTTAACATTTTTTTTCCCTTTAGAGGATGAAATCAACCCACTATTATTGCATCAACTCTAGGTTGTTTTATATACTTTAGCCACATTCACTCAAATTTAAAATGACTCTTTTCCTAGAAAATATCTTTGTGAATTGTAGATACTAAAACTAAATTTTATATCATCTTAGTATTGTATATTTGACAAATATTAATTAGGTCTCTACCCTTCAATTACATACCTCTGTACTAGCAAACCTAGCTTGTTCTAGGGTTTCAAACCTCCTAATGTTTTAGCTTACTATGATTTATTTTTAAATCTGACACTTTACCATATGGTTTTAAATTCATGTAATTAGAAGGGTTTTGTGTGCATACACTTGAAATTTATTCTTCATTCATTGGCACATTTAAAATTCCTAACAACTCCATTTTAAAATTACTCAAAGGTTTTTTTACTCAAGTTGGTATACTTAAAAACTTCCTTTTTCCCCCAAATTTTATACATATTTTTTATTTTTATAATTTGCTATTATTATTAAATATTGATATACAATGAAAATGGTATACCTATTTTCCAATTAATTTATAGGTTTCATCACAAATAATATTTTATCTAAAAAAATCTCTCATCTATCTAAAATAAATTCATGTTTTATCAAAAAAAAAATTCTTTATTGGGATTTACTTGTAAAACATTCCATATTGTTTGGCTCATTTATAATTTATAATAGCAAAATTTCTAAATTTCCTAAAATGTTTTTAATGTTTCTATCTATATAATAAGAAACCTCTTTTTATTTGTCAAAATTATGTAAGGAATTTTTAAAATATTCAATTTACTATTTTTAGTACATCTTCATATACACTATGCAAGGAATATATATCTTTCCCTAATTTTTTGAGTTTTTTTATTGTATTTTTTTCCTAAAAAACCTTTTTCAAATTTCCATAAAACCTAGCTAGTCTTTTGAAATTACTACATTCTTATTGTGTAAAATACTACTAAGTTTTCTTTGAAGGTTTTAGATTATGATACTTATTTAGGTTGGATTTTTCTTATCATGTTGGATTGTTCCCTACATTTTGTATGTTTATCTTATCATGTTCTCATCTCTATATTTATAACATTTAAAATGGAAAAAAATGAACCTTTTCCTCCTAACCCTAAGGAGGGTAATAACTACCATCCCTCTAATCAAGTCCATGTTATCACTACTTCAAGGGGTAAGTTGGTGCATTATATAGTTTCACATAAAAGTAATCAATATGTCCTTTCTCAAACATCTCTACCTCCTACATCTCTTTTAAATTATGTGTGTATGCATATTCAATCTATAGTACCTAGGGTTTTTATTTATGATTCCGTTAAAGATGAAAACATCAATATGATTAAGTTGATAAAATAATTACAAAATAAAAATTAGTATTTGAGTTCAAATATCACATCATTAAAAAATTAGATTACATACATATAGAATCCAAACTATGCTAGTGTTAATTCATCTTCAACTAGCAATGTTATACCCAAAAATGTTTCATTTCCAAATGAAAAGATACAATAGAATACATATAAAAAAGTTATTCAAATGATATACCAAAGGATACTAAAAGTCCAAGTGAAATCCTAAGAAATATAATTTGAAACAAAGTGATAAAACTACCTCCTCTATATCCTATAAGGAGATCCAAATAGTATTATGCATATCATAAAATTCATGGGCATCATATAGATTAGTGTTTTGAACTAGAAAACAAAATATAGAGTCTCAATGATAATAATTATCCTATCATAAATACATCCATAAAAAAAAACCTCACATTTTGAGTACCTCAAGTGTAAAGACAACAAGTATGGGTAGCACAGGGTATTCAAAACAAAAACACTTGAAAATTCAATAATTAGAGTAATAAAATATTCAAAAGTCAATGTTAAAAAGGAGTTTTATCACTCTAAATTACACCCTTAAGAAGGTTTTTTAATCCTTATTCATTTAGATGATAGCATGAAGACACCTCAAGGCTATGGGTGGCCTAATCAATTAGGTGAATCTCTAGATAGGGCTAGCTCCCTTGATGTTATAGGAGTGTCTACAACATAAACTCCATCAATATAGGGGAGAGTTACTTCATTTGACCTAGCTTGTTGCATAAAAACTTACTTGAAAAACCATAGAGTCACCATAATAGACTATAAAGTGGATTTTTATTCATCCATAGACCTATGTATATGCTGACAAATCCTTCTCAACTAGTTTAGATATCTATACATAGTCAAAACCCTATAAATAGGCCTACAACAAGCTTTTCTAGGCCATTTTCTATACTTTTTATTCTCACATGTGTCAATATTTTGTTATATAATGTGTTAAAAAGGTGTATATATTTATTAAAAATGTTTTTATGTTATTTTTAATGCATTATATCCATTGAAACCACCATTTTCTCCACCGAACTCCATGAAGGGTTCAACTGGCAGTTTTAGGTGTTTACCTTGTTAACAATTTTTAATAAAGTTGAGGACATCAACATATGAAAAAATTCCACTAATTTTTAGTATGGGGATCATATTAATATATTTTAAATGTATTTTAACCCATGTAAATCCTCCTTCAAGTTATAAGAACAAAATGATGTCTTCTCAAGCTCTTAGAAGGGTTTTAGGGAGGTTTTGAGTGTTCCAGTTTATTAAGGATTATTCATAAATAATAGATAATATATCTCATGATTAATTACATTAATTTTAATTATTTTAATCCATTATAATTTAATCCTCTCAAATTCATCTTCCCTAGTGAGTTCCATGTGAATTTTAAGCCTTCTTGGGTTAGCAGACCTATGTGTAGAGATTGAGGTGAGATTTTGGCTCAACAAGTCCTCTAATTAAAATTTATTTGATTTTAAATGAATCTTTGAGTTTTTAAACACTTAAAATTTGTATAAAAACTATTTTACAATAAATTTTACCATTTACATTCCCTAAAACTTGTTCTGACCCATAATGAGGGTTCTGTAGGCAAATTTGGCATTTTGACCCTAATGGCCTGATTTGATGCTTTCTATTATTGGATAGAATTATAAACATTGTATAAGATTATTTAAAGTTTATTGACACATTTAAATACATTTATACTTCATACCCAAACCCAAAATTTCACATTTCAATTATATTTGTGTAAAATTATACTTGGATGTAGGTGTTCTTTTATACTACATACCATTGTATGTCACCCTTGTAGAGATTATATATCACTATATATCACTGTATATGAGTGTATAAAATGTTTTATTAACCTTTTAAAAAATTTATGAGATAATAAATACCCTAAGAAACTCAAACACTCCCTTTATTTCAATATTTTGATCTTTTTAATCAAGAATGTGGACTTGCAGGTCTGTAGACTAATAGGTCTACATTTACTCTCATTTAGACCATTGATGACATGATTATTAGTTATATAAAACCTATAATCATATCATTAACCTTCCATACCTATTTAAAATATCAAAATCCTCCTCAAAACATCTAAAATTTCTTCTAACTCTTGGATTTACTTGTAAGCACTAGACCAATGGTCTTAGGTATGTGACCTATAATTTCATTTTAAGAATGGTCCTATAAGGTTTATATAATTTTGAATAATCTCTAAGTTTATCATGTATATACATTTAATTAATTAAATGTCTATCTCATATTTACTACCTCTCAGAATGTTAAGGGTGTTTACTTATAGGATTATCTCTCACACCCTTGAAGGTTGTAGGTTCACATATGGATTGTGCATACATTAAATGTATATTTGAGCATGGTGTAGGAGGATTTGTTAGGATACTTGAGGATGATATTCACTTATTATTATACCTCCAATTATTTCCAAGATGTTATTTATAGGATTAGAATATATGATGGAGTTTTGAAGAGGTTTTAAGTATAGTAGATTTCTTAATGATTATTCATATAGCTCTGACCCTTTAAACCCAAAACTTTGCCATAGTTAGGAAGGGTATATGGGTACCTTCCTTTGTATAATATATTTTACCTTAACATTATATCTCCACTATGAACCAAGGTGAAACCATCTAGCCTTCTTACGCTTCATGGTTGCCCAAGAGAGGTTTTAAAGAGGTTTTAGGCTTGTTTGGGCTTGTAACTCACTTTTTAGCATGATTTAATACCTGATAAAACTAGTATAGGTTGCGATAAGTTTATATCACTTTTAAATATATTTCATTTGATTGATAATTTCTCTTGTTCATCACAGGAAATCTATATGACCTTATCAAAATGTCTCATTTTGTAATCAAACTTGCTCATTTGGAAGGATAATCTACCTTATGAACCAAGGTAAAACCATCTGGCCTTCTTAAGCTTCATGGTTTCCCTAGAGAGGTTTTGAAGAGGTTTTAGGCTTGTTTGGGCTTGTAACTCACTTTTTAGCATGATTTAATACCTGATAAAACTAGTAGAGGATGTGATAAGTTTATATCACTTTTAAATATATTTCATTTGATTGATAATTTCTCTTGTTCATCACAGGAAATCTATATGACCTTATCAAAATGACTCATTTTATAATCAAACTTGCTCATTTGGAAGGATAATCTACATTAGCTATGTACAAGGTGCCAATAGAGTCATATCTAACTTAATAGAATGATTTTAATGTTAAAATAATCTTATCACCTTCCTTTAAACATTATAATATTATGTTTAGACATTATATTAACCAAATATGAAGGTTTCAAAAGATATTGTATGTTAAAAATGAATTACATAGACACTTTTACCAAGTGTACAGATAACCTGAAGTATAACATGACTTGAAAAGTGTCAAATGCTATAAAGAATCTCTTTTGAATATTACACATGGAATTGGTTCCTCATCCTTTATTTCCCCTTCAATTAAGTCACTATCACATTGCAATTCTAATGAACCTTAAATTTATCAAATTACCTTAATTTCTCCAAAAACATGTCATAAGACTTCTAATGAAGGGGATTTATGACAAGACTAGGTGTTTTGACTCACTCTGATTGGATATACCTTACAAGAGACCTAAAATGACCAAAGACACTTGATAAGACACATTCTCATGACAAATCATGACTTCTAGACAAAGACAAAACCCCTCAAAAGGCTATCAACAAAGTTAAAGAAGGCTTAGAAGCAAAGTTTTTGAAAAGAGTGACCAAGGGTAAATAATTTGGATAACAAAGAGAAAAATAGAAGTTACAAAATCAAATTCAAGATAAAAAAATAATCATTTTTAAAATATGGTTTATAACAAAGGATTTTTCAAAGCAAGACATACCTAAAAAATAAAATGATACAAATATGATTGCTAAGGATTCAAACATCATATCTATTTCATGCATAGAGGAAAAAAAGTTAAGGGAAATACTATGAATTTTATTATTTCATCCTCAAATAAAGACGTCAATGCAAAAATGACATATTTTCCTAGTGTTCAAACAAATATAAATTAATTTTCTTTATCCCATAATGAGATGCAACATTTTGACAATGATGAAATACTCAAAAAAGAAAGAGAAATTAAGAATGAAACTCCAATCTATGGTGTAGTTGGTTTTTCATACATAAATGATTAAAATGATATATCATAAGTTTAAAAACAACCTAATAAGTTTCATGTCTCCTATAATAATGATTACATTTATGACTATGATCATAATAATATAAATGATTTGTATGCTTCTAATGGTACTGATTATGCAACATATGAATATGACATATATGATACAAGGCCTTCATAGAGGAATCCCCTTTATGAGTGAATTGAATTATTATATCACTTTTCATTATACATTTAGTATTTTTTTTATTGATGTAGAGTCCTTTTTCATACTCTACATATCCTCACTCTAATACCTGCAATGGCAAACTTTTGCATTCAACCTACTCTATATGTCCTTAGTTATCAACTCTTTATAGACTTTGAGTTCAAACTCTTGAAATGGTTATAGTAACTTGGATTATTTAACTCCACTTCTATATGAATTAATATACTTAAAAAAATTATCACACTTCCACTCAAGTCACTTTATTCATGCATTCATTCCCTTTTGCTTCATTCACACTTAGCCTTCTATAGTCCTTGAGCTTTTCTAGGTCCAATCTCTTCAATCTTGATCAAGGATTCATAAGTTCTTGATTTGAAAATTTATGGAATCTATTGTGATTAATATACTTGCCTCAACCTATTTCACACTCCTTTCAAACCTCAATCATCTTCTTGTCTTACCAAGCCCTCAATCTCCTTCTTGACCTAGTAGCTTTTTTTGTGGTTTTCTGCTTGTATAGACTAGTACTATCATCCTTTGAGAAACTATTTACATCTTATAGTACCCTATATCATTTATGAGGTCTCAAATAAATTTCATTTTCTAAATCCATGTCCAAGTACCTTTTCTAGTCTTTTGTTCTCTTCTATTAACCTTTTTAGGACTATCTAACCCATGTTAACAACTTTGTTGCTCATACCCTTACACACATGGGATGTATACATCTAAAAATATAAAACTCCATTATTTAATATTGTAATATAATTAATCACCAATTTGTCAAGTTTTGATGGTGTAAAAACAAGATATGCCTATTTTATTTAAGAAACCCTAACCTAGGGTTCTCACAGACTATAATAGCCTGAAGGGATTTCAAATTCATTTAAAATATTTTTTATGGCTTTCAAACTTCCAAATGACCATAAAAATTTCTAACCTAATTCATACCACATTTTAAAATATTTCAATTCTTTGGTATAATCTTTAAATACTATCAACACATGAATTTCACAAGGTTTTATTCTCAAAGACTGTCTGCTATAGTAAAATACAAAGTTTAGTTACTCAAGTATCTTACCTAAAGATAATAAGGAAATATACAAACATTATCATCCCTTATCTGACATTTCAACACCATATTACTACCTTAAGTCTATTTGGAAGACCTCTAATCATGTTCCATTCATTATTTCACTAGGGTTATGTGACTCAGTCTATCTATTATAAGGCTATATAGGGTTTGTGAGTATGTTTATTCACCTAAAATTTTTAATGATGTATTCACACACTTTTATCACTTTTATCCACCTCCTTTATAATTCACACATGTAAATGAGATCATACACCAAAATCCTAGATAATCACTTGCAAATAGAGCATACACGGTTAGTAAGTTGAACCTTGTTCTTTATTACAAATGAACCCAATTTACAAGAATGGAAATCAACTACTATAGTGTCTCCACTTTCTGAGATCACTCTCATTTATACATTAACTTCATTGAAAAGGTTTATTCATTAAAAATATTCCAATTTCAAATCCTACACAAACTCATTGTTTAATCTTGCAAGGCATAATTATTGACACTTCTCAAGATACAGAATGAAAGATTAAAGGATTCAAATTTCTCACTCATGAAAAATAATAATTAAACAACATCAATTCTTAGGCATAGGAATTAATATTTCAAATATACTTTTTTTTTTCAATGATCAAACATAGACATTGGTCTCAAACCTACAGTCACCATACACAGGCTATTATCTACAAACATTGAAAAAGGCACTCATAGGGTTCTCTTGAACCTCTATCTCATTATTATAAATACACACATAGTGTAAGATATAATTATCTCCACACATAGATAGATGAACTACTGAGTTCATTATCAAATTCCTATTATCCTTCTTGACAAGGTTTGTTAATAGGTTCTTAACACCTACATTAAGTTCTTACAACAACCTTGTAAAATATGAACTCTACAAAAAATAAAATGTTGTTAAAATGATCAAAGTCTTTACATTCATAAAATCATTAATAAAATAGTAACAACACAAAGAATATAGAGATATCATTGTAAAATTCTCCAAATTTATTGATTTCCTTATATCTATTGCAATTCTGTCTTGAAGGTAGGTTACAGATTTCATACATTCTTCATCTCTGACTGCTACTCCATACCTCTATCCTTATCTAATTTCAAATTTGACTCCTCTACTCCTAACTTCCTTATAATCTTCTAACCTAATTCTCTTACGAGACTATCCTCTAATTCAAAACCAAAACTCATTGCATACACCTTACACACAATAGTAACTACCTTTTGAATAACCAAATCTTCACATTAACTACCTTAACATGGTAGTTAATTATAAATGTACATTTTTATTTCACTCTCACACCTATCTAAGGCCCATACATGACCTTACAAACTTTAACTAACATTAAACTATTGATAACTACTCAAAAGACCTTAGACTCAATAGACAAAATTCAAATATTTGAAATGGGTTTTTGCCAAGAAATTCTCCCAAGCTAAGAACACCCAACCAAGACACTTACTAACTCTTATATGGACTCAAATATCTTCTAATACATGTTATAAAACTCAAGACACCTACTCATGACTAATTTGAAATTATTGCTTGATGCCCCTACATTATGCTCCTGGGGGAGAATGAAATTGAGCTCTAAATACATTGTTAAATTTTCCTTCTATGTATTCCAATTCATCTCCCTTGGATAATCCACTACTGATGTTGCTTCATCATGCCTCAATTGCTTATCTTTATGCTCATGTGTGCTTCTATCATAGACAAGTCTGCCTCTTTGTCTACTTGCCTCAACTAACACCTGTGTACACTCAAACACTAAAGTCTTTCTCTATTATATGTGTTGTGTATGCCCCAAGTGTTGTTTCTCCACCTATACTTATTATCACCACCATGATTTCAAAAAAGACTAAGACAATGTCATGCTTTCTTACTTTAATCTATTTCATTATTGTTATCGTGGCTTCTTATTCATGCTCTTTGTCTTCATCCACAAGTCTCTCATCTACTTAAATCTATACTTGTTATTCATTTTTCCCCACTTCACCATGCAAAGCCTCCTCAAAGGCTATAAATTCTACCTCTAGTTGTTCTTGGATGTTATACACAAATTAATAATCAGATTGCTTACCTTGTTTGATCAATTTCATCTCATTTTCAAAGCCTTGAATGAGGCCATCAAGTTGATCTCTTTATTTTTAATTTCTTTATCACTTGGCTAGATGCAAATATCTTCCTTATACTCACTCAACTTCATCACCTCCTTTTAAGGTGTTGCTCATCCACTTGTTTACTTTATTTCTCTCTCAATTTATACCTCTTTATCTCCCATTTGATTTTCTTGAAAAGCAATCTCTTATGCTTCCTTTCCTCTTCCTTTGCTTGCATTATTATTTCATTTATCTATAACTTGATTAGATTATTCTTCATCACCCATCTAAGATTTGGGTTCTCACTCTCCCTTATATGCTCTAACATGGTCCACATCTCATCCAACTGTTGACTCATATTTTCCATCTCTCTCTTTTTAGTGTCATCATGCACCATCTTCTTGTGGTAGCTTATCTCAAATTTTTCCTATCTTATCTTTTATTTATCTCTCCTCATCTCAAAAAATATTTCTATCAACTCTTTGGTCTCATCTGGACCTATTCTTCTTTATGACAAGCCTTCTCTCACTTGACACATCATGACCTCTCTTAATGGGTATATCTTATTCTTGTCCTTTCACTAGGACACTTTCTCTCTCTCAAGATCACTTATTAGCTCTCTCTTTATATTTCACAACATCTCTATCTCTCTCCACAAACCACTCTTGGCTCAAGACTACCTACCACTTTTCAAAATTTTGCCTTGCACTCATGCTTCAATACATTTCATGAACAAATCAAAACTCAAAATGAAAACTAAACAAAAACATGTAACTTTTCACACTTAATAGATATACTTGTCCTCATCCCTTGATCATGTTCCTATGATACCAAATGATACAGAGTCTTTTTGCATACTCTGCCTATCCTCACTTTAATACCTACAATGATAAACTCTTGCATTCAACCTATTTTATTTGTCATTGGTTATCAACTCCTTATAGACTTTGACTTCAAACTCATATAATGGTTCTAGTAACCTATCTTATTTATATCCCATTCTATCTTCATTAATATCCTTTTAAAACTTATCACACTTCCATTCATGTCACTCTATTCATGCACTCACTCCCTTTTGCTTCATTCACATCCTAGCCTTTTATAGTCCTTGAGATTTTCTAGGTCCAATCTATTCAATCTTGATCAAGGTTTCATCAGTGCTTAATATCAACATGGATGGACTCTATTGTTCTTAATATACTTATCTCAACCTATCTCACAATCTTTTAAAAACTCAATCCTCTTCTTGTCTTACCAAGCCCTCAAACTCTTTCTTGACCTAGTAGCCCTTTTTTACGGTTTTCTAATTGTACAGACTGGTACTATCATATTTTGAGAAAATATTAACATATTAAAGTACCCTCTATCACTTATGATGTTTCCATGACATTTAATTTCCTATATCCGCGTCCAAATACCTTTTTAGCCTTTTATTCTCTTCTATTAGCCCTTTTAGTCCTATCTAACCCCTATTAACAACTCTATTGCTCATATCCATACACACATGGGATGTACATATATTAAACTATAAAAATCCTATATTGCATATGTGAAACTAGTGAATCACCAAAATTTATCAAGTTTTGATAGTGGAAAAACAAGATATGCCTGTTTTCTTCAAGAAACCCTAACCCAAGGTTCTCATAGACTGTAATAGCTTGAGGGGATTTTAAATTCATATTAAGGATTGTTTATGGATTTAAAAATTCCAAATTACAATAATAAGGTCTACCCTACTTCATACCACCTTTTGAAATATTTCAATGCTTTGGCATAATCTTTAAATATTGTTAACACATGAATTTCACAAGGTTCTATTCTCAAAGACTGTCTGCTACAATAAAATAAAAAGTTTAATTACTTAGGGATCTTACCTGAAGATACTAAGGAAATATACCAAAATTTTCATCCCTTATCTGACCTTTAAACACCATATTCCTTCATTAAGTCTACTTGGAAGACCTCCAATCATGTTCCATTCATTATTTCACCAAGGTTATGTGGTTCAGTCTATCTGTTACAAGGCTATACAGGGTTTGTGAGTATGTTAATTCACCTAAAAGGTTTCTTGATGTCTTCACACATTTTTTTCACTTTTATCCACCTCCCTTACACTTCAAACCTATAAATGAGATCATATACCAAAATAATAGATAGTTACTTGAAAATAGAGCATACACAATTAGTAAGTTGAACCTTGCTATTTATTACAAATGAACCCAATTTATAAGCATGGAAATAAACTAATATAGTGTCTCCACTTTATAAGATCACTCTCCATTATACATTAACATTATTGATAGGTTTTATTCATTAAAAAACTTTCTAATTTAAAAACTTACACAAACTCACTATTCAATCTTGCAAGGCACAGTTATTGACACTTCTCAATATACAAAATGCAATATTAAAGGATTCAAATTTCTCACTCATGAAAAAAAATCATGAAAAAAAATAAATGGTCAAGAATATGAATAGATTTTTCAAATATACTTTTGTTTTCAATGATCAAACACATACCTTGGTCTCAAACCTACAATCACCATACATAGGCTATTACCTACAAACATTAAACAGGGCACTCACAAGGTTCTCTTAAACCTCTATCTCATTATTTGAAATACACACATAGTGTTAGATATAATTATCTCCACATGAAGATAGATAAACTATTGATTTCATTCTCAAATGCTTATTATCCTTCTTGATAGGGTTTTATTCATAGGTTCTTAACACCTACATTAAGTTCTTGTAATAGCCTTGTAAAATATGAATGTTTCACACAGTAAAATGTTGTTCAAATGCTCAAAGGTTTTCCATTCATAAAATAATTTATAAAATAGTAAAAATACAAATAATATAGAGATATCATTTTAAACTTCTCCACATTTATTGATTTCCTTATATATGTTGTAACTCTATATTGAAGGCAGGTTATAGCGTTCATACATTCTTCATCTCTGACTGCTAATTTGTACCTCTATCCTTCTCTAAATTGAAAATTGACTCATCTAATTCTAACTTCCTTATAACCTTATAACCTACTTCTCCTAAGATACTATCCTCTAATTAAATTCTAAAACTCATTATATATACCTTACACACAATAGTAACTGCCTTTTGAAAAACTAACTCTTCACATCAATTACCTTTACATGGTAGTGCATTATACATGTACATTGTTATTTCACTCACACACCAATATAAGACCCATACATGACCTTACAAACTTTCAATATAATGACACTATTTATAACTACTCAAAATACCTTAGACTCACTAGACAAAATTCAAATATTTGAAATGGGTTTTTGGCAGGGAACTCTCTCAAGCCAAGAACACCCAACCAAGACACTACTAACTCTTCTATGGACTCAAATATATTATAAAACATGCTATAAGACTAAAAAAACTTACTAATTACTAATTTGACATCAATACTTGATTCCCCAACATCATTTATCCCCCTAAATACTCCAAAATTCAAAAAATATAAAAACATTCAAATAATTTTAGAATACAAAAATATTTAGCATTCCCAGATTTTACTAGCTCTTTAACATATATATTGTTTGATTTATACTAGTAGATATCATATCATTTTATTATTACATACACATATGTTTCATGCATCTTTGAGTGTGATCTAGACATACCTAGACACATGATCTATACACTTACAAATGTTGGACCTTTCCTCTCCTCATGGCATATAGTATGTTGGGGGATTATACTTTATTTGATCACAATTGATATAGGTTACATATCCTTTATTATAATTTTTATATTATCATGTTTGATCTTGTGTGTGTGTGTGTGTGTGTGTGTGTGTGTGTGTGTGTGTGTGTGTGTGTGTGTGTATGTGTATATATATCTATATATCTCTATATATATATATATATATATATATATATATATGTATATATATGTATATATATATATATATATGTATATATATATATATATGTATATATATATATATATATGTATATATATATATATATATATGTATATATATATATATATATATGTATATATATATATATATATGTATATATATATATATATGTATGTATGTATGTATGTATGTATATATATATATATATATATATATATATATATATATATATATATATATATATATATATATATTCATGCTTATATCTTTCACAGTGTACTTGATATGATATACTACATAATTCTTTTTTTAATTCATATATGCAAGGACTAGTATAATATGTTTATGCTATTTGTTTATGTTTTATCTATTTTTCACTTACTTGAGTGTATTCCATTAATTTATATTATATTATTTGTGGTTGGCCCTTGTGCCATTGTATGTTTATTGAAAATTTGAATATGTCATTTTATGTTGATTAGACATTTAAATATATCATTCATTTTGATTGTGTGAAATTTGAAAATTCCCCTTGTGTGGAATCTGCTTGGACCATTCTTTTACATTGCATTGAATTCTCTTGTGTGCATGTTTGATTGATTTCTAATCTTGTATTGTTACTCAATAGATATTTTTATGATATATATAATGCATCTTAGGACTTGATGTGATCACATACTATGAGCCTAATTTATATATCTACTTCAACATGTTATTCCTATATGCTATGTGATTCATACATAGAATATACAACTACCTTATCTTTTTGAGGTAAATTACCTACCAGATTTTATTTCCCTCACCTCAAAATGGGGGGCATATTCGTTGGGGCATGTCATATAAGCAAGAATGTCACATTTTCACAATTCCATATTATAGTGGGGGCAGTCATAAAAATATTAGCTCTACACTTATATATCTTCATAATTTATAGATTGTAGTGGGGGCATGTCATAATAACATGACCTCCACACTTATACACTTATTCAATATCTCCAAATTTAGTGGGGGACATGTCATAATAACATGACCTCCACACTTCCATAATCTCTAGATTAGCTTCATGATTTAGATATACACTTGGGTTAGAATCATATACATCACACTAATTTTTCATAGATTTTAAACTTTATGACACATATACTATAACTCAACTATATCATATGTGTATATTACATATTATTTCACCAAAATTTATAAAATTACTAATTATAATACTCACTAAGACACACTAATCACACCAAGATATATTGTTATCAAGCCTTTTTTATTGCAACACTGAGTTTATTTAATATGTTAAAGTTATTAAATCATTCAACCTCACTAGATTTATAGATTGGAGTGATTAAATCATCCAATCTTAGTAGGTTTGTAGGATGAGTTGATTAAATCACTAATCCTCACCAAGATGTGTGTGTGTGTGTGTGTGTGTGTGTGTGTGTGTGTGTGTGTGTGTGTGTGTGTGTGTGTGTGTGTGTGTGTGTGTATTCACACTTGAGTTATATTATTGAGATAGAATTATCTCAATGGTCATGTCACAACTCATCCTTACATTGGTTTGGGGGACTAGTACCTTCTAATCTCCCTCTTTAAAACTCTAAGATTTAGTTCTAAACCTTCTCCAACTCCAATGATTCATAAGGAAGCATCTTTACCAAGTCAAAGCATCAAGAGGCAACATGGTTGCATCAACACATAGGTGTACTCCTTCCTTACTCTCCTTCATTTCAATCATTTTAATTTATTTCAAATGTTAGCTTAAATACATTGATTTACACTATAACATGCTCTTGGTTATAGACCACACACTAAAAAAAATCACTCAAAATGGGCTCAAACAAAGGAAAGGTATATTGTACACGCCCAAATACACATTTATTTCCTTTAACCTAATATTTTCATCCTTACACATTACTAGATTAAAAGGGGGTGTAGAATACTAAAACTAAATATTTATAGCATCTCAATATTGTACATTTGACAAATACCAATGAGGGATATATCCTTTAGTTATATACTTCCATGTTTTTGAAAGACTCACATTCACCATATCATTGTGCTTAAATGATTATCTCTTAGTCTAATCCATATCATTATGATGACCTAAGTACCCTGTACTACATATAAGTATTAAAACTTGATAAACATCCTTCACTATAAATTTTAGATTTATACCTATTTTATAGCCTTTTAGACATTATCGACCATAGAGAGACACTATCATTGATCGTAGTGTCTAGATCCTTATCTAGTGTCCATTTACCAAAATTCATCCAAATTGTAAATGTTTTGAAACCTATAGATCAGCCTATTTATTTTATTGGACCCTATCGTGAGATGTATGGTATAAATAAAAGTATAATTATTCTCATTATTCATCTATAAAATACCAAGAAAACAAACACCTACCAAATCTAAATCAATTGACTATGCAATCACTCTACTCTGACCTATTCATCTCTATTTTCATATTAACCATAGGAGAAGTCATATTACATGCATGAAGAATTCAAAGATCATCCCATGAGTGATATTTGTCAAATTACAAGTTATATCACTACATGCAAATTCATATAGTATATTTCACCCTTTTATACACACTTTCCCACACCTAGGGGATAAATACATAAGTTTTAGGCCCTCCTTAGAGTAGTGTCTATGTAGATAGTGCCCACTAATAAAGGGGTATTTGGGGTAGATTGACACTAGAAGTCGACTAACCCATTTTTCCCATAGTTACTCTAAGGGTGAAGATCTAGGGTTTGATCATTTGAAAATAGTGACATATTATGTGCATGATCTAAATATATAAGAAGAAGGTGATAGAAAACCCAAAACACTTCAATTAGTTGCATATGGGTACATTAAATATTATGTATAGGACACATGTGGTAGAGTTAGACACCTACATCAAAACAACTATTGAGATATGATGCAAGCATCTGAGGCCACAAAAAGGATATTTTTATAAATTAAAAACTATTCCAAGATCATCTTCTAGTCCACTTCCAGCTTGTTCCTACTTAGATCTACATGAGCAAAGTAAATAACATAATTATCATTAATTCCAATTTATTATAATTTCTATTAATATTTTTACTTTGCTATTTTTAGTAGTCTCAATTTTATAAATTAAAAATATTATTTATCTAAGTTTTATAATAATTGTCCTAATTGTTAGATTTGTTCACCACCCTTGTCTAAAATACTACTCTATCTTCTTAACCCTAGATACCCAACACTTCTAAATTTAGGGTTAAACATGAACATATAAACAACTTTGAAAATGATCCAAGCTAGATACATTAAGGATTTATAAGGTTGAAATTTAATTCTTCTCCATCTAACTTGGGGATACTGAGAATATGTCAAGGAACTAAGAAATTTTATAAAAACATTTTCTTTTATTGGTACAAGTAAATTTATATGGGCAGATCAATCAAAGCATTTTTGGCAATGAAATAATAAAAGTATATTTTTGATTTAGTTTCTTTTGATATTACTCCTCTTTTTTTATTAGAGTTATTAATGGTATAAAATTATCCTCCTATCAAGATCCTCTTATCAAATTAGGTTTTAGTGAAACATGATATCTCCTCCTATGCTTTTTTTTAAATTAAACTATTTTTTTATATCCATTTATGATAAACCAAGAGATGTCCTTTTTAAATCTCTTAAACTTAAAAAATATTTGTAATAGCATAAATTTTGATATGAGAATACAATTGAAACATGGGTAATTTTTGGTTTGTTTTAAAATTGATCATAAAAAATTCATAAAATTTCAATAAGTTTGGAATGCCTACAACACATAAGTTCACATGAATAACAATGTTTTATAAGGTATTATGCACATATACAAGTCACTGGGGTATATTAATTTTAACTATTAAGGTCTAACAATATTACATGGTATTATTATTATTGTTGTTGTTGTTGTTGTTGTTGTTGTTGTTGTTGTTGTTGTTGTTTTTGTTGTTGTTGTTGTTGTTATTATGCTTGGAAGATATGGTCTTAATTTTCTCTAGGTTGGGTTAACCTTGGGTTTGTCCCAAAATTATTAAGGAGGCATTTTTATCTTGGATTGAGGGTTTGAAAGTCTTTCTATCATTTTTTAGTTGCCCCTAAAAATGTGATTTGGAACATTTGGAAGGAGTGGAATAACTTAATTTTTGAAGATAATGAGAGTGAATGGGAAATAATTTGGGAAAAGAATAAAAAATATTTATAAAAATCTCTCTCTCTCTCTCTCTCAACTAAGATAAATAAAAATGTGTTAGGTGTAAGAGAGGATAATTTTATAAAATTTTCTTAAGATTATTCTCTCTATGATTTATAAGTCTAACAAACAAAATGAAGATAGATTTGATGCCAAATGGATCCCATCATAGCTTGGATTTGTTAAAATTAGTTTTTATAGTGCCTCATGAGCTAATCCTAAGCTATCTAGAGTGGGATTTTTTTTCATGTTTTCCTCAAAAAATAATTATGTATGAGTTATTATTTTCCTTTTTGAGCTACTAACAATGAGTAGTAGTAATTGCACTACTATAAAGAATTAATGTTTCACAATATGAAATATTTAAATATGTAATTATGGAGGGTGATTTGATGGTCATTATTAATTTTATTGTATATGCCATGACTCAAAATTGGAATTTATATGATATTATTTCTAGTGCCAATGAGATGGTTAGCCAATTTTATTCAATATAATTTTAGCATTCATTTTGAGAATGAAATAAATTTATAGACTATTATAAATTTTAAGAGTTTATCAGGATCTTTTATCCTCAATGATTAGTATTTAATCAACTAATTAGCCTAGTTTTTAGGAAATTTTGGATTGTGAAGTGAAAAAACCACTCTGAATATATATTGTGTTGCTGAATAAGTTTTAATGGATTTTGTTCATCTTATTTTCTTCTTCCCCAATTAGAGATGATTGGTTTTGATTTAAAAAAATTAAATTTTTGTTCAAAGTTTTGTTGATGCTTGGATTTGTACCCTTGAAAAGATGCTCAATTCTCCTCATCCAAGCAACAAAATAGAATCATCTCTCTTGATGTGGGTGACAATTTCATTGAGATGAATCTCTAGATTAAGGGCTAGCTCCCCTTGATGCACCTTTAAATCTCTCTCTAATATATCAACTGTATATGAAAAGGGTTAAGAAAAACAAAACTTCTTTCACACAAAACGCACGACTCTTTGTGCATTATCACATCAGTGTTTCACATGGTAGATTCAAGAAGGCACTCAACATCTAGGAGAGCAACAGATAATTCTAAAAAGGAATATAGTCTTAAACCACTTTTAAAATATCTATACACTTAAGAAAGAATACTAACAAGGACCTATAACAATACTCTTTCTATACATTTGGTAGGTAATCGAGGATAATAAGTTAGGCAAGATAAACTCTCACTAAACAAGAACAACATGATTTGAATCGATACATAATATTACAACATGTGAGTGGAAAAAACTTGTATTATTTCTTCAAGAGTTTTGCAAGTACAAATCTGGATAGAGTTTCACCATAACCAATGGAGGCTATCAAATGAGTCAGTAGGAGGCATATTTATAGCTTTAAGAGGTAGATCAATAAAAGGGATTTCAAGGGTCACTTTAGACATCTATCATCTCAAGAGAAATAGTTACATTTTCATGTGAGAGAGAGGTGGACGAGTTATGCCATGTCACAACTAAACAGATACACCAGTTACAATTCATCACAACATTAGTTACATTTGTCACAACTGAACCAAAGCCTCAATTAAATTTTTTACAACTAAAAAAAAATCCTTAATTGGATTTTCCACTTTTTACCTTCATCTTTGCCTTTTGGTTCTTGTCGAGTCTTTCTTTTTATAATTCCAATGGCTAGTCTCCATAGTCTGAAATTGACGTGTTGTAGGCTGTCATTCCTTGAGAATTTTTTTAGACATTTGTTTTTTAATCTTTTCTTAAAACAAATTATCCTCAAATATGTTTTTATATTTATTTCTTCAGACTTTTTATCGAGTATTTTCCTTCAGATTCATTGCTTGTTCATTTCCTTCAGACAAAAAGTTTGAAGGAATTCTTCCTATTTATTCTTTTGGAGTTTATTCTCTTCATTTCATTGCAACAAAAATTTTGAAGGAATTATTTTGGGGTTTCTCTTTATTCACTTCTCCTTTTCCTTTCCTATGGCTTTTTGATTGGTCCCTTTAGAGAAGTTGAAATGCCCTTCAAAGAAGTTGAAATGGTTCTTCAGCTTTTAGAAATGGCCCCTTGGGATTTTGGAAAACATCCCTTGGGACTTTATTAAAAGTACCTTTCAGCCTTTGAAAATGACCCTTTAGAAAAAAATGAAAGTGTCCACTAAGCTTGAAAATATCCTTCAGAAAAGTGAAAGTGCCCTTCAAAAAAATTACAAACATACCCTTCAAAAAATTTGCAAGGGTCCTTTTTGGCTTGAAGATATATTTCAAAGAAATTATAAAGTACCTTCAAAAAAATTGTGCAGATAATTTGTCCAAAATAATTTGGCACTTGGTCTTTAGGATATTTACCTCAGACAAATTGTCTCAAAGAATTCATCAGCTGGCTAGAAGAAAACCTGAAATAAATACTCTTAAAGAAAATCCTCAGACAAAAAGTCTGAAAGAATTCGATAAAGTTTAAAAAAAATTGAAAGAGTTCCTTAAATACTTAAACAAAGACCAAAATGAACTTTACGAAAAGAAAATACTTATGCATTTATTGTAGGGTTTATCAAAGAACACTTCTTCTGAAGAAAATCTAAGTGTTGGACCTAGCCAAATAAAATAGACTTAGACATTTTTTTACAAATAGGGGTGCCCAATTTTGGCCTAAAAGGTCAAAAAATTGGTGATGCTTGCTATACTAATCTAACCAATAGCCATATCCAACCAAGGGCCAATGGAGTCAATGGATTTTTGAAGATGACTAAAAAAGGATTTTACCAAAATAAAACACAAGGAAACACACCACAAAACAATAGCAAGACCAAGCAAAGACAACACAAAACAAGACTAGGACAAACTCACACATGTACATAAGCACTTAGGGAACACAAGAAAAATAAGAAACTATGTACAAAATAAAAGAGAACTTTAGTAAAAATGCTTTATATATATCCCATTGATTGGGATATACAACTCCTCTCCATCCAACTTTGAGAGTTAGAAAACATTGTGTTGTTTACATTGTGTGATCACATATGGGCTATTCCACAAAGCATCAAACTTTGTGTGTCTTCCAGGTTTGGTCCTATCTTCATCTCATTTCAGGATAACATCTCCTTCCTTGAATCTTCTTGGAATGGAATTCTTATCAAAATACTTATTTTTTTGTTGTTGGTGAGTAGTCATGATGTGCATAGCTTGATCTCTTATCTCCTCAAGCTCCATCAACTCACATAATCTGACCTCCATGCTATCATTCTCCATCAATTATAGCTGATATACAAGATCTAAAGTTGGTAACTCAAGTGAGAAAGGAAGTCTAGCTTCCCTTCCATACACAAATGTGTATGGTGAGTTCCCAATTACTCTCTTTAGAGTAATTCTATCAGCCCAAAGGGTTGTCTTTAGCTTGGTATGCCAAGTCCTTTGATTCGCCTCTATTGTTATCTTAATGATCCTAATCAAGTTCTTTTTTTTGGACTCATCTATTCTATTCCCTTTAGGATAGTAGTTGGAGGAGGTACTGAGATAAATACCATGCTTCAAAGCCCATTCATTTGTTCTTGTTCCTAGGAAAGCTAAAGCATTGTCTAAGATATTTGTTGAAGGAGTTTTAAACCTAGTTATTATACCTTCATAGAAGTCCAAGACTGAGTTTTCATTTGCCTCATTAATAACTATTTCCTCCACCCATCTTGTAAAATAATCAGTGGCTATCAACACCCACATGTGACCAACACTAAAAGGAGGGTTGATCAGACCTATGAAATCCAAACCCCTTTGCATAAAGGGTTGCTCAACCTAGATTAGATGAAGAGGTAAGGTAGCTAGATTTTTTTTTACCATCAAAGAGATCACACTTCTAGAATTTACTTACCCAAGAATGGGTGTATTTGAACAAGCTAGGCCAAAAGTATCCAACTCTCATAACCTTAGTAATTGTAGTTCTTAGAGAAAAATGACCACTAGTTGACCCATCATGTAACTCATGTAATACTTTGTTAATATGATTCGAATCAATGCACCTTAAAATCATACCTAAAAAATCCTTTCTAAAAATAACTCCATCAACAAGTACATAATGAAAGGAGTGTAGTTTAAAATACCTTCTCTTGGTCCTATCAAGACCTTGTGGAAACTCATCAGTTTAAAGGAAATGAATCATTTCTTGTGTCCAAATCCTCATGGTTGAAGATACAGCTATTATAGGGTCATCACAGATTTCCATAACAACCTCTCTTTTCTCTTTTAAGTTTGAAGTAAGATGTTTACACAGTCTTTTTCCCTTCACTAGCTTGATTGTTTTGATTTTCATGTCATATTCCATCACTTTAGTGATCTAACCTACCCTTTTCTCATTCAAATATCTACTCAATAGAAAGTCTTTCACACTAGTATGAGGTACAAAAATTTGAATACTTTTTTTAGATAATATATGCCTAAACTTTTGTAACTCCTTATGACTGAAAGTACTTGTTTCTCAACATATGTGTATCTTATCTCATAGCCTTTCAAACCTTAAATAAAGAAGGAAATAGGTTGTTCAAAACTTTAATCATTATCTTGAGTAATCATGGTAGATATTATCTCTTCATTCCCACAAGTTTACAAATTTAAGTTCTTGGAGAAGTTTGGACTTGCAAGAGTAGGAGCTTGGACAATGGCTTACTTGATCTCCTCAAAACTTTCTTTCCTCCTTCCTGTCCAAGTGAATATCTCATTCTTGCTTAGCATGGAGTTTAAAGGCTTGAGTAGGTTATAAAAATTAGGAACAAACCTCTTAATGAAATTTATCTTACCAAAGAATCTTTGTAGACCCTTCTTATGTTTAGGTAAAGACAATGCCAAGATGGCACTTACCCTTTCCAGATCAATAGATAGACCTTTCTTAGAAATAATGTGGCCTAAGAGTTTGCCTTAATGAATAGAAAACACACACTTATTTGGGTTTAGATAGATCCCAAAATCTCTACGCCTCTCAAAAATCTACCTGAAGTGCTTCAAATGATCATTTGCATCCTTGGAGAAAACTATGACATCATCAAGATAAACCAATATAATGTCATTGATTAGTCCTTAAAAAGCCATATCCATTACACGTTGGAAGGAATATTAATATATTCATGTGTGCCCCATTTGGTGGTGAAGGTTGTCTTGTATTGGTCACTTTCTTTCACCAAAATCTGATTGTACCTACAATAACCATCTAGGAGGGAAAACCTCTCACTACCTAAGACCACTTATAGAATTTTCTCCATAGAAGGGAGGGGACAATGATTTGTAAAATATACTCTATTCAAGTCCCTGAAATCCACACACAACTTGATCTCCCCATTCTTCTTCCTAACAGGGACAAACTTCGCCAACCAAGAGGAATGCTTGATGGGAAAGATGATTTTTAACTCAATCAATTTGGTGAGTTCTTTCCTCATAAGAGGCTCAATATTGGGATTAATTAGCCTTTGTATTGTTTGATGGGTTTGGAATTTTAATCTATCTCTAATGGTGTGTTGAGCCAAACTTGGATCAAAACCCTTCAAGTCACTATATTCCCATGCAAAAACATCACTAAACTCTTTGCATAGTTCAATTCAATCATGTTTATCTTGACTAGTGCATACCTTTCCAAGTGCAAGTAATTCATATTTGAATATCTCTACCCTTTCATAGTTCTATTTATTAATTTACATTCATACCTTTTCCTTATTGATCTGGTCATCTTCATTGAATATGCTTTCAAAATTCACTAGGCCTTTTAGGAGCTTGTTAGAGTTTAATTAGACAATCTACCCTCCATATTGTTGTTACAACTTAGACTGATTCTTTGAAGAAAACTCAACCTCTTCTTGTATAAAAAGTTCTATCTACTGGTCACTATCAAAGACCTACTAATTAGTGACACTATTCGATATGGATGGTCTCACAATCACCTTTAGATGGGGCTAGTTTTTGTATTCTCTTATGCCTTTTAGAACATCAAATTGAGCACCAATAGATGCCAATCTATTAGCATTCTTATATATTCCCTTGGAATATAAGTGATATTAAATTCCATGAAGTCTTATACAAGGTCCCAAACTCTATGCTTATAGGACTTAAGTAGGGAGTTTTTTGTCAAATTCTGCCCTCTAACTTGATTGACAACAAGTTTGCTATCACCGAACACTTACAATTCTTTGACACTTATTTTCCTATCCCACTCTAAGACATGAATTAGGGATTCATATTCAGATACATTACAAGTAAAATAGAAATAAAAACTGAAAGTTTAAAAATACCTTTCCTTTGAAGGTGAAACCAACATTGCTCCACCATCAGCCCCAATCTTGCTTCTAAACCCATCAAAGAAAAATTACCAAAAGCCATTCACATCTTCATTTGACTTCATCAAAATGGACATGAAATAATCCTTCTCATGCATATAATATACTCCAAGACTATATTCCTTAATAAAATTTTAAGGATCATGAACATAGTTGTCATCTCCCCTCTCATCTAGGAACAAATCAAAAACTCCTTCAAGGTAAGATGATGAAGATTGATCAATGGGAAACTCCTCTTCATTAGTGATAGTGTAGTTAACATTTACTACCATAGGTAAATCTTGTTCCAATTGATCTCTATGAATAGGTTATGACTCAATATTCACGTTAGTTTCATAGTTTTTTCTAAACACCATGTAGGACCAATTAGTTTCCAAGTATCCACCTATCTTAGATGTAAAGTCTCTTGACAAGCAAAGAGAAAAATAGAGAGGTAAACATGCTACCACCACATCATGAGGAATTGAAAAGGTAGGAAAATCATGAAGGATCAAGTTAAAACCTTTATAAATCCCCAAAGTCTTGGCCAATGATCCATCCAATTGGAAAAATCTTTTAGTCACTGGCTCGTATTTCATGCCTAACTTATATGTTATGCATTTAGGCATAATTGATGTGCTTGATCCACTATATATGATGAAATTATGAAAAAATAAATCACCAATAATTAAATATAGGTATAAAGGAGGAGTCTTCTCATCTTTCTTCTCCTGATGATCTATAGATTGAGTTCCATTGACCAAAACCACATTGTCACTTCTAGATGGGCTAGCTTGTTTACCAAAACCATGCAATTCCTTTTGGAGTATATCATTCTACCCTGGTAATGTTAGATAATCCCAAAATGATATGTTCATGTGTATATTATTCATCTATTATACCACATTAATGGAAGGATTACTCACCTTAGGTTTCTCTTTATGAACATTTGCACCTTGTGATGTAGCTTGTGGAGGTAGGGTTGTGTAGTTGTCCTAAATGTTAGAGTCCTCTAATTTTATTGTGCTTTAGGAGTTGAAATAGGCCATCCTCCCATTTGAGATAATGTTGGAATCAAAATAGGTCTTTATTGGTTCCTTTAACTTATTTAATGGCCCTTTTTTTTTGATCTAGTGTTGACAACCACACTATCATTTTAATTGCTTGTATTCCCCACGTAATTAATGGCACAAAACTCACCCTCCAAATGATTCATGAGAGTCAAATAAGAATTTACCTATCTACCCTCCATCCCTAATTGTGTTGGCATCTCAAAATTTTAAAATTGAGATGTTTGATCACCTTGTGTAGTCATGCCTTGATTTTGTATCTCATTGGCATAAACAACCTGTTCTTGACCTTGCTCAAAAGAAGGTTAGTTGGGTTGTTCCTAGACCAAATTGTTTTAAGTGGGAATAAGGGATTTAGAGGATGATGGATAATTATTATTATAACTTTGATAAGGCTTGACATGGGTGATTTGGCCTTGTCCTTGACTATTTCCCTAAAAAATAAGTATATTTGTTTGTCCAAACTAGTTGTAGGATTGATAAGGCCTATAGCTTTGGGCTTGTTGCCTTTTGAGAGAAACCAATTCATTAGTAAAAATTTGAAGTAGGATTTTTACTTCATTCATTTAATTTGTATGGGAAATGATAATTTTTTCTTGACTAGGCAAAGGAGCTAAAGTGGGTAATGCACTTTGACTAAGAGAATACAAATCAGGGAATAGTGGCATTGAAGTTCTAGGAGCTATCTTTCCCACTTGAACAAGACAATTCTCAGCATTTATAGATATTTCATATGAAATAGGTAATGTGTTTCCACCCATAGATTGAATCATCATGGCAATGTCACTATTTAATGCTTTTAAGTAGTACAAAAATGCATAGTTTGGGGTAGGTCTCACAAGAGCTGGGATTCTATCCCATGTCTTTTGGAACCTAGTATTAAAACCATGCATGAATTCATGATTTTCCCTCTTGATTATGTTCAATTTCTCAATAAGAGATAGGTGATCACTTTTTTCCCCAAACCTATTAGTTAATAAATCCCCCAATTCATCCCATGAGCGAATAGAATTTACATGTAGGGTCCCATACTAGTCCAAGACTTTTCCTTTAAAAGACAAGGCCAACAGCTTAATAGCTACATTTTCTTGGGTAATATTATTGATATTACAAAAAAATTATATATTTATAATATTCTCAATGGCAGTAATTAGACCATCTCCACTAAAATATGGGACACTTTTAAGTGTAGCTCCTAGAATCTAATCATATTGGGCAAGATACAAGGGAGATGCCTCAATGAAAGGCACACAAGGTTGTCTTCTAGCCATTTTGGAATGATTAATATGGGTGTTAGGGATGGAATGTAACACAAACTCGGAAGTTTTAAACACAAAATATCTTTTGTAAGGATGAGTGTTGACAAAACTGAATCTTTTGGTGGAATATGGAGGTAGTTCCACAAATTTAAAGGGTACACCTTTAGACACAGACCTAGTGGTCACCTTTAGCATGGAAAATAGGACTAATCATCAACAAAAGACTTGAATTCTTCAATAGAATCACCAAGTACTAAATATAGATGTGTCTTTCTCTTCAACAATGCCAAGATCAACACCAATCTTGAATAATATTGTAGGACTTAGAGGTCCCACCGGGCATGCCAAAAACTATTGATGCTTGGATTTGCACCCTTAAAGAGATGCTTATTTATCCTTATCCAAGTGGAAAAATGGAATCATCTTTATTTCTATGGGTGATAATTTTGTTGAGATGAATCTATAAATTAAGGGCTAGTTCCCCTTGATGCACCTTTAAATCTCTCTCTAGTCTATTAACTGTATATGAAAAGGGTTAAGAAAAATAGCTAAGAAAACAAAATAGTGATGCACCAATGAACAATGTCCTCCCAATTTCACTAAAAATACACTACTTAAAGACCAAAAAGGCTTATTTCACACAAAACCCACAACTCTTTGTGCATTGTCATATTAGTGTTTCACATGTTAGATTCAATAAGGCTCTCAACATCTAGGAGATCAATAGATAATTCCAAAAAGGAATATAGTCTTAGACCACTTTTAAAATGTATATACACTTAAAAAAGAATACTAACAAGGACTTGTAACAATACTCTTTTTGTATATTTGGTAGGTAATCAAGGATAACAAGTTAGGAAATATAAACTCTCACTAAACAAGAACAACACAATTTAAACCGATACACAATAGTACAACATGTGAGTGGAAAAAACTTGTATTATTTATTCAAGAGTTATGCAAGTACAAATCTAGCTAGAGTTTCACCATAACTAGTGGAGGCTGTCAAATGAGCCAAGAGGATGCATATTTAAATATTTGAGAGGTGGATCAATCAAAGGGAGTTCAAGGCTCACTTTAGACATTTATCATCTCAAGATAAACAGTTATGTTTGCATGTGGGAGAGAGATGGGTGAGTTATGCCATGTCACAATTAAATAGATGCACCAATTACAATTCATCATAGCATTAGTTATGTTTGTCAAAATTGAACCAAAGCCTCAATTACATTTTGTTACAACTGAAACAAAGGCTCAATTGCATTTTCCACTTGTTACCTTCATTTCCACCCTTTGATTCTCACTAAGTCTTTCTTTTTGAAATTCCAATAGCTAGTCTCCACAGTCTAAAATTGATGTGTTGTGGACCATCACTCCTTAGGCATTTATTTTAGACATTTGTTTTTAGAACTTTTCTTCAAACAAATTATGTGTGACTATTTTTATGTTTATTTCCTCAAAATTTTTTTCAAGTCTTTTCCTTCAGGCTCATTGCTTGTTCATTTCCTTCGGATAAAAATTCCAAAGGAATTCTTCATATTTATTTCCTTCAGACAAAATTTTTTAAGGAATTCTTTCAGAGTTTCTTCTCTTCATTTCCTTTAGACAAAAATTCTAAAGGAATTCTTTTGAGGTTTCTCTTTAGTCACTTCTCCTCATCCTTTCCTATGGCTTT
This sequence comes from Torreya grandis, assembly GCA_037957365.1. NCBI lineage: Eukaryota > Viridiplantae > Streptophyta > Pinopsida > Cupressales > Taxaceae > Torreya > Torreya grandis. The sequence goes on from JARHVA010000216.1 coordinate 3,651,544, forward strand.
TTGATTGGTCCCTTCAGAGAAGTTGAAATGCCCTTTAGAGAAGTTGAAATGCCCCTCAAAGAAGTTGAAATGGTCCTTCAGATTTTGAAAATGGTCCCTCGGGATTTTGGAAAATATCCCTTCAAATTTTATGAAAAGTACCTTTCAATCTTTGAAAATGACCCTTTATAAAAGATAGAAGTGTCCACTTAGCTTGAAAATATCCTTCAGAAAAGTAAAAGTACCGTTCAAAAAAGTTATAAACATACCCTTCAGAAAAGTTTCAAGGATCCTTTTTGGCTTGAAGATATCTTTTGGAGAAATTATAAAGTACCTTCAAAAAAATTGTAAAGTACCTTTGAAAAAATTATGTGGATAATTTGTCTGAAAGAATTTGACACTTGGTCTTTGGGATATTTATCTTGGAAAAATTGTCTAAAGAATTCATCACTTGGCTAGAAAAAAACCCAAAATAAATACTCTTAAAGGAAAGCCTCGAACATAAAATTTGAAAGAATTTTGTAAAGATTAAAACAAAAGACTTGAAATAATTCCTTAAATACTTAAATAAAGACCAAAATGAACTTTTCAAAAAGAAAAGACTTATGCATTTGTTGTGGGCTTTGTCAAAGAACACTTCTTCTGAAGAAAGACTAAGTGTTGTACCTGGAAAAATGAAATAGACTTAGATGATTTTTTGAAAATAGGGGTGCCCAATTTTGGCTTGAAAGGCCAAAATTTGGTCAACAATTTTGAAGGGTGTTGATGAAGATCTCATGTGAAAACTAGTGGACTTGGCATGGAAGTAGCTACAAAATCTGCATGTATAGCTATGTTATGGATGTTTTTCAACCTTTTTTAAAGATGATATGTTTTATATTTTTGGGTAAAAAAGGATTGATATAACTTATTTTTATCCCTTTGTAGGATTTTATGAAACATATTGTATTTTTGAAATGAATGGAATTGGTGAAGGACACCATAACCCTCATTTATTGATAAAAATTAAGTTATCATTTAATATTTAATTGGGTTTAATTAATTAATCTTAAGGAGCCAAATTTTCATTTTTATTTAATGAAGGACTTATATTGTCTTCTTATCATGGTTTTAGGTTTGCTAATTAATGGGTGACATAATGGAGCATTAATGATATTAACAACTCCATTTTTACCTAAAGATAAATTCTCTAGAACCTCAACTCAAATAGGATCCCTAAATTCATAGAAGCTCACCAAGATACTTGAGAGATCCCTAACCAACCATTTTACTCCCTAAAAACTATGAACCCAAACTTCCCCATCATATCTCACTAATCACACCACTATCCATATATTTTTATTAGACACTCATCTCAACACCATATAAAGTCCCCTAGAGTTTTTGGGTTTGTTAAACCCTATATTAATTATTGAGATCCTAAAATAAATTCTTCATGGATTGAAAATAATATCAACCTCATTCATGCTACCTATACCCTTTCTAAATACTCACCACCATACCTTTCCTAAGTTAATCAACTTGGAGGATACTTGAGCTCACTAACTAACATACTTGACACTCATTAAACACCTATAATATTAGTTTGGTAGCTCCCAAAACCCTTACCACTAGATCCTAACTCATCTCTATTTTACACTATGTATATATATTATCCATCTTTTTTAATTTATTCCCCCAAAAATATCTATTAGTATAGGTGAACTCATTGATTACTCTTCTCTTAGAAATGAATCCCATGTCCTAAAATAACCTAATTTTTTATTATCACTCATGTCATTAGATGTGTTATTAACACTCATCTCACAAAGCTTGGATTTAACAGCCTATAATACTCACCTCATAGTCCAAGGTCCCTTGTCCCAAAATAACCATTATAAAACCTTCCCCAATTTTTTCAAGTCTAGTGATTATTTGATTCAGCTTTAAGGACATACCATCGTATTTGGAAATAACACAATTGGTTTGTAATGTTTTTTCCACTAAAAACTCATCACATTAAATCATATAATTAAATACTAATAAACCTAATTATTATCCTTTATTTTTTTCAATTTCACCCAAAAAAAAACATAAATGATGTTTGTATTGAATTATAAATATTTTAGTAATGTAAAGGAACTCAACCATGTAAGTAAATAAGATATATACTAAAATTAACATAATATAACAGAATTTCAACATGAGACACAAGTTACTTGGAGAAATATAAATTGAAAAAATCCTAAAGCGTCATCCTCTTACCACTATCTTCCTTACTTATGGGAGTACTACTCTTACGATGCCTTTACAAAAATATTTTAAAATACAACAATTTTCTAAAACCCATAATATTAGAGAGTTATTAGTGATGTCATGGTGGTTTTATATAGATGTCCTAGTGAGTGGATAAAGTCCCTTGATAGTTGATATGATAATGACAAATTATTCAATGTGCTTGTTTTAGTATGCTTTATGTATGGTTGGTTGATCTTCAATATTGATATAGCTTGAGAGAATCAAGGATAAGTATGGAGGTTTGATCATGTGCAAGGGATCATATAAGATGTGATCCATGATTTGAAATCTTGTGTGCACAAGTGTAATTCATCTAGTTGTTCATAGTTCTCATCTATACACTTTGGGTCTAGTGGTAGAAAATCTAAGTAGGTAGTTTGATGACATCACCATTTCCATGTGGGAAGGAGTCAAGAGGAATGGGTCATATGGTTGTGATCACATTAGTCCCTAGTTATTATGAACCAGATCTCAAGTCATGCATCAAATCATAGTCAAAGCTATGAGGGTGCAAAGTTGGCTTCTAAGATAGATTTCAATATTTTCCCATATATAGCCAAATTTACAAAGTGTTCAAAAAGAGCTGAGTAAGAATGTTGATGAGGTTAGTATTAACACATGTGTATGTTTCAAGAGAAGGTGATCTTATGGTTTAATACATTTTTTGACCTAGTTTATTTGAACTTATTTGAATGTCATATAATGCAGCATGTCAAAAGATATGCATATACAAAGTTGGGCTCCCAAGTAGATTGACCGTGTTTTCCCATACTTCCAATTTTTTAGTATGGAAAAAAGAACCAAGTGATAATTTTGATGGTGTTATATATTTCATGTGTGAAGGTTTCAAGATAATCTGATCATATTGGTTTGTTTAGTTTTGAGCAGAGATGATTTATGCTAAATTTAAGATCATGCACTAAAGTGTAGTAAAAGTTATGGGTGGTCAAAGTTGGCTTCTCAAGTAGATTTGGACATGGTTGGCTCTGTGATAGAAGTTTATGAGAAGGCACTTTAATGGTGTTATATATCATATGCATGAGATTTTTTGTACACATGAGAGTTTTAGGAGTAGTGTGTCACATGGTTGGATTTTCCTATGAGAGGAGATCATTTGGTCTAAATTTTAAATCCTACATCAAAACACAAAAGTTATCAAGGATTGAAAATAACTACTCAGGCATATTAATAGGGTCCCCATACTTAGTCATTTTTGCAAGTGTTAAAGCTCAATCAATATCAATCGAGTGCATTAACTCCAAGGAGTCAGGAGGTAGCAAGATGAAGATAGGTGCATGATGTTTAACATCTTAGCAAAGGTATAGGATAATGATCCAATGGTGAGTGGGCATTCATACAACTTGATCAATGATGAGAATTGATCATTATTGACCTTGTTAATCCACAAAGATCAATGTAGTACATTAAGTAAACATTTTGAGAGGACACGAGATGCGGTCAAAGTGACTATGGTTTAATGTTTGAGTTTGGTGGTCTATGAATTAAAGCTCAAACAAGATCAATGGTGCAAGATTGATCCTACGTTAAGAGTCCATGAGATTTGAGCATTGCGTTTAAAGGTTAAATGTGATTGTTGTTATTCAAAATTTGAATTTAACGTAGGAAAAACTAGAGCTCTATTTTTTTATCATATATTTTGACAGAAGATGAATTATGCTCATGTAGTAAAAATAAAAGTGGTAGAGGACTCTAAGGCACATCTAGAAATATGGATTATAAGATCTAGAAGTGAGTACAATCAAATATATTGAGCCTAAAATTTGACTGTGTGTTTGTGTTTATTCTACAAGTGACTCAAGAAGGATATTCAATCTTGTATTGATGTTGTTTTGATGTCTCATGATGAATTAGCTATTGGAGAATGTTTTAGACTCTATTAGGATGCTCTATGTGGATTTTAGAGTTGTGATAAATATATCTTGAGTATGAATAATGCTTAAAAATTTGATTGTGTGTTCATTCATGGTGACTACATACATCAAGTTAGTGTTTGAGTTATTTGAGCATATACAGAGGTAAGCTAAGTTATCTATGATCTTTTAAAGATGTCAACAAGGACATAAGGAGTAGACTCATGTTTTTGAAATTTTTCATGTGTTCTTGTTTTGTTTGAGGGAGAGCTAAAGGACTGAATGGGTTTACATGAGACCTATAAGGGCTACAAGGGCCTTATTAAAAGGTGTAGTTCATTAAGGGTGACCCATAGATGGTATGGCAAACTTATGAATAATGTATTGAGCTTTGTCTTCATAAGATATATGTATTAACGGTTAAGACATGCCTAATGTCTGACCAAGGTAGTTTTTATCAATATTTCTCTATATATAGTGGAACCAAAGATGATGGGTTTTAGACTTGTATGACTTGGAGAGGAGTAAGCATTGAAGAAAAAAAAGAGGCTAAGTATGTGAAATGGTTGGGTTTATGAAAATAGTAGATTAAAGTCTATGAGTATGACTTGTAGGTCATGTTTATGATGTTAGAATATTTCTCTTGCAATTTGATCATGATTGAAGAGGTCTAGAGTGATCTAAAATATGTTTTGGATGTCTTAAGAATGAGCAAAGGATTTTTGGTGTTTGTGAGAGATTAGTGGCTAATTTGAGAGACTAATCAAAGTATGGATAGTGTGTATAACCATCTAGTCATGTTTTTGAAGATATGATAGATTTGTTGCTAAAAAGTGTAGAGTGGTCCAAAAGGTGACTTTGGATGCATTGAGTGAGTAGAGTTGAAGAGAGTTGGTATACTTTGTATCTCCATCAGATTGGTAGGCAATTAGTTTTGAGGATATTGTGTTCATAGGTGTTGTTATGGGTGGTTAAAATCTAAGAGGGTATCAACCTCCTTGTAAGGTGAAACTTGCTAAGGATCTAGTTGTTGTGGTAGCTCAGATAAATAGGTGTAGTAGTTCCTTATGGGATGACAGTCTCACTAAAACTAGGAATGGTAGTTCCTTGATCAGTAGCTTGATAGTCTAAATTGGTTCTTGTCTTATAGGATAGTAATCTATTTACAGGTTCCAATGGGTTTTATTCCCCAAGAGGGTTTCCCATGTATGTCTTGTGTTATGTGCTTGATCTTTCATTATCTTTCTTGTTCATTAATATGAATGATGTGTATGCCTCATGAATGTATGTATTGACTAATTAAGATTTTAGAAGGATTGGAACTAAAGTTGAAATATCTAGGCTCACTGATTCATCCCCCCTCTCAATGATTGTACCTCTAATAATTGGTATCAGATTTGGTCCTTTGGAGGAAGCGTAACAACTTGAAGGTGATCCTAAGTAGGTACAAATATGGATGAGTAGTTGAAGAAATAAAATCAATAGTAGATGGTTGTGATTGAGGCACTTGAATAACATATATGTACTTTGAATATAGATGTCAAATAAGATGAGAATGTTATCAATGATCTCAAGGTCCAGCTAGTAGATGCCAAGACAAGTTTGAGTTCCTAAGACAAAAGTTGTTAAAAATAAAAAGGACACCATGTTTGATAAAGAATCTTGTCATAACTATAGAAAAGATGACATCAAAGAGTAAAATAAGTATAAATAACATATAAAGTATATTAAAGTATAGGCATATATATTGAAAGACATGGCCAACAAGGTCAAAAAGGATGAAGAGAAGATCAATATTATTGAGGATCAGTTAAGGAATACAAATTCAAATCTAAAAGGAAAACAAGATGAATGCAATCAGCTGAAGGTTGAAATGAAGTCATAGTCAAGTTGGATAACATAGAAAGAAAACATGAGAAGCCTGAGTAAGTGAAGAAGAATGCAAACTTGAAGAGTAATGTTAGAAGGTAAATTAGACAACCTAATGCTGCAAGGTATGCTAGTTTATTTAATGGTCATTGTTATACATGTAATAAGTAGGGTCATAGAGATAAGGACTATAAAATGAAGTCAATCAAGAATGTATTCTCATGGAGCCTTGGAAGAAGAAGCAATTGGTCTTGGAGAAATCATAACTCATATTAGTCAAGTGGAATGTTGAATGATATTATTTATTATAGTTACAATAAAGTAGGACATACTACCAGATTCTACAAGAATAGTTTGAAGAAGCATTTTTATCTTAAAGGTCACTCAATGGTATTAAGACCAAATATAATGAAAGATAATCTTGATCAAGGTGGATTGCCTACTACTACAAAGAAGTAGTTAGATATGAATAAGATACATGAATGCCAAGAAGATTGATCCTCAATCCAGATAGAAAAAGAAGATCACCATCATCATCAATCAAAAGGTATGAATGATCTTATTTATTTCAAATGTCATAAATTTGGTCACTTTGTTAGGTATTGTAATAACATGTTGAATGAGTTCCCAAAGAAAAACAAGGTATATAGAGCTCCTAGAAGGTCTAAGAAAGGACAAAATTAGGTATGGAAACCAAAAGTATTCATTGTCAATTCTTCTAGTCATAAGGTTGATAAGAAAGTTGTTCTAGAAGGCTATGTTACAAATTAGGATAAGCTCAAGGATCAAGTAGGTAAGATGGATGTAGAAAACAAGAAGAGTCAACATTTGGTATGGAGAACTGAGGTAGTAAAGAGTAAGGAGACTAAATTTGTTGAGTCTAAAAGTCTTGATGGATTATTTGCCAAGGTAGAAAAAGAATAAAAAATAAAGGAAAGTTGAGAGTTATATTGATAACTTTTATTGATAATTATGAAGTAGAGAATGTGTTAACTATCCATTTAGAAAAATAAAATCAAAAGTATGCTCATATTGAAAATAAAGAGACCAAGCTTAAGGAGAAGACCAAGGTATTGGCTAAGCCTAGTTCTCAAGTGTGTATAGATCTAAGTGAACATCCTACTATTTTTGACAAAGTTTCATGCAAAGAACATCAATTGTCTACACCTAGAAATGAGGTTTCAAGTTGTAAGGAAGATTCTTCAGATGAAAATGTATGACATGAATCTATGTTGTCTCCATGTATTGATAATCCAATCATAGAAGAAAAGGATAATTTTGTAGTGGTTGAAGAAGTTGTTTCTATAAATCCAAAGAAGAAGAAGAAGAAGAGATAAATATATTAGATAAGCAAGGATGAGATGGAATATGGGGATTTGTTTTTGTTTTAGGAGCTTTGAGGTATAGGTGTCTTTATTTATGATTCTTAAGAGACTCCTTTAAAGTGGAGTAACAAGTGTTGTTATAGTTTTTTTTATTTGGAACAATTTTTAGGGTCAGATTGAAGGTGCTAAAGATGATTATGGAAATTAGATAAGGTCTTTTTCTAAGGGAGAGCAATAAGCTCATGAGCCTATTTTAGATGTTTATGAAGGAGATGTAGTATAGAGTCAGATTAGGTGGTTCCAAGTGGCTTAATGAGATTGATGCAAGTTTTAAGAAGTTTTTGGTGATCATAAATGTCTATGTATTTATTTGTGGTGATCTCTAGGTATTTTTGAGGTCTAAAGGTATGTATGTGCCAATTGAAGATTTTGGAGTGCTCTTGGTTTTCTTAGTTTTTAGCTTAAGAGTTTACAGTTCCTAAAATGAGTTATATTAAATCAAGGTTACAAATGGTTTAGAAGCTCAAATATTGGTCCATAAGTGTGTGAAGGGTGTCTCCAATTGTACAAAAAGTTTTAGAGGTATGTGTTGACCAGAAGGAGGTTTGTTGACCCTACCCATTTTAAGATTCTAGGGTTTTGGGCTATGTTAGAAAAGAGGTCTGCCTTATGAGTGAAGGTCTTATGATTATTAATTTGTTTAATGGGACAAATGGGTGGTCAAATAAAGCTTCATATATTTTTGAATGTTTGTTGTTCTCAAATTATTCAATTTTTTGTCATTATAGAGGGTTAATTGGTTAATAGGTTTGTGAAGGAAGTATGTTATAGATAATGAGCTTGGTAATGAAAATTGGTGTTATTGAGGGGGAATATGATAGTTTTCCAAATATGGAGTTTTGGGTTTTGAATATGTCTATAGTAAAAATTGTGGACTCTGTAAGTTTTAGGTAGGGCTACAAGGAGGCTAAACAGGCCTAGTTTGAAGAATAATATTTTTTCTCAGTTTATCCAAAAGAGAAAAGTATGTATGTTTTAAGGTGATTTCTCAAGTTGATTGAGAGCATGTTCCTATTTGGTGAATATCATGAATGTTTGATTATTTGTCCTTGTAATAACTTGAGAGAAGAGGCTAGTTAGCATGTGTCATGATTCTTCATAGTGTGTAGAGATCTGAGGATACTCAGAAGAAGTAATTGCTCAAAGTTATTAGGTTGAGTCCCTCTTAGATGTTTCTTGATGTGTTCCATCAATATTCCTATGGTTTTATGTGTTATTTCTTAATTGATTATAGTGTTTGGTTGAATACAAGTGTTAGCATAGAGCAAGAGGAAGTTTGTCAAGGAAAGAAGAGGTAAGCACAAGGTAAGGAGGAGTTTGTATCATCTTTATAAGATGGTCCTATCCAATTTTTATAGTATTTTTGGGTCCTCAAGATTAGTGTGTTCCCACTTTATCATTGTGTCAAAGGGGGAGAAATTTCATGTTAGGGACAATGTTCCTATTGTAGGAGTGATTTGAAAAGAGAGATGGTGAGCTGAATATTGTTGTATATGATGGTTGTTGACATCCATGACAAAGGGGATATTGTTGGAGATTTGTCAATGATGTCATAGTGGTGTAATATATATTTCTTGGTGAATGGATGAAGTGCCTTGATAGTCTATATGACAATGGCAAAGTCTACAATGTGCTTGTTCTAGTATGCTTTATGTATGGTTGGTTGATCTTCAGTATTGACATAGCTTGAGAGGATCAAGGATAAGTATGGAGATTTTATCATGTCCTAGGGTTCATATAAGAAGTAATCCATTCTTTGAAATAGTGTGTGCTTAAGTGTAATTCATCTAGTTGTTCATAGTTCTCATCTAGACACTTTGGGTCTAGTGGTAGAAAATTTGAGTAGGTAGTTTGATGACCTCACCATTACCAAGTGGGAAAGATTCAAGGGGAGTGGGTCATATGGTTGTGATCACATTAGTCCCTAGTTGTTATGTGTTATATCTCAAGTCATTCAACTAAGCTAAGTCAAATATATGAGGGTGCAAATTTAGCTTCTAAGATAGATTTCACTATTTACCCATACTTAGCCAAATTTTCAAAGTGGCCAAAAAGAGCTGAGTAAGCACGTTGATGAGGTTAAAATTCACACATGTGGAGATTTAAAGATAAGGTGATATTATTAGTTTATTCATTTTTGGACCTATTTTATTTGCACTTATTTCTAGATCATGTAATGTAGCACATCAAAATATATGTATATGCAAAGTTGGGCTCCCAAGTAGATTGATTGTGTTTTCCCATTCTTAGCCAATTTTGTAGTATGGCAAAAAGAGCTGAGTGAAAATTTTGATGGTGTTATATCTTAAACATGTGAATGTGTCAAGATAATCTGATCATATGGATTTATTCAATTTTGAGCATAGATGATTTACACTAAATTTGAGATCATCTGATGAACCACAATAAAAGTTATGGGTGCTAAAAGTTAGCCTTTCAAGCAGATTTCGACATGGTTAGATCTATCATAGAATTTTATGAGAAGGTACTTTAATGTAATTATATCTCACACACATGAGAATTCTAGGAGTAGTGTATCATATGGTTGGATTCTCCTATGAGAGGAGATCATTTGGTTCAAGTTTGAGATTTTACATTGAAGCATAGAAGAAGTTATCAAGGACTGAGAATGACTACTCAGGGATATTGATAGGGTCCCCATACTTAGTCATTTTTTCAAATGTTAAAGCTCAAGAAAGATCAATGGTGTGCATTGACTCCAAGGATTCAAGAGGTATCAAGATGAGGATAGGTGCATGATGTTTAACATCTAAGAAAAGCTATAGGAAAATGATCCAATGGTGATCGAGCATTCATATATCTTGATCAACGATGAGAATTAATCATTATTTACCTTTTTGATCTGTAGAGTCAATGGAGTATGTTAAGTCAATATTTTAAGAGGACATGAGATGAGGTCAAGCTAACTATAGTTTAATGTTTGAGTTTGGTAGTCTATGTGTTAAAGCTCTGATAAGATCGATGGTGTGATATTGATATTGAGCTAATAGTCCATGAGATTTGAGCATTGTGTTCGAAGGTTAAATGTGACCATTGTTATTCAAATATTTGAATTTAACAAAGGAAAAACTAGAGATCTATTTTTTGATCATATATTTTGATAAAAGATGAATTTTCTCATGCATTAAAAAAAAGTGGTAGAGGACTCTAAGGTGCATCTAAAAATATGTATTATAAGATATAAAACTAAGTACAATCAAAGATATTGAGCCTAGAATTTGATTGTGTGTTTGTGCTTGTTCTAAAAGTGACCCGAGAAGTATATTCAAGCTTGTATTGATTTTGCTTCAATGTCTCATGCTGAATTAACTATTAAAACATGTTCTAGACTCTATGAGGATGCTCTATGTGGATTTTAGAGTTTTGATCAATCTATATTTTGTATGAACAATGCTTAAGAAGTTGACTATGTATTCGTTCATGGTGATTGTGTGTATTAGGTTAGTGTTTGATTTGTTTGAGCATATGCAGATGTGAGATAAGTTATCTATGATCTTTTGAGGATGTCTAAAGGGACATAAAGAGTGGACCCATGTTTTTAAAAGTGGTTATGTGTTTTTTTGGTCAAGGGAGAGATAAAGAATTGAATGGGTTCACATGAGACCTATAAGGGCTACAAGGGCCTTATTAAAAGGTGTAGTTCCTTATGGGTGACCTATAAATGCTATAACCAACTTATGAATAATTTATTGAGATTTATCTTCATAAGAAAGGTGTCTTAAGGGTTAATACATGCCTAATGGATAACCAAGGTAGTGTTTATCAATATTGCTCTATATATAATGGAACCAAAGATGATGTGTTTTAGACTTGGATGACTTGGAGAGGAGTAAGTGTTGAAGTGAAGAAGAGAAGAGACTAAGTGTGCCCAATGGTTGGGTTGATGAACAAATAGGATTGAGATATTTGAGTATGACATATAGGTCATGTTTTTTATGATAAAATAGTGCTCTTGTAGGTTGAGCATAAGCAAAGAGGCCTAGAGTGCTCTAAAAGATGTTTTGGATGTCTTAAGAATAAGTGAAGGATTGTTGATGTCTATGAGATATTGGTGGCTGATTTGAGAGACGATGTGGATAGTGTGTATGACCATCTATTCATGTTTTTGAATTTTTGATAAAGTTGTTGTTGAGAAGTGTAAAGTGGTCCAAAATGTGACTTTGGATGCATTGAGGGAGCAGAGTTGAAGAGAGTTGATATACTTTGTATCTCCATCAGATTGGTAGGAAATCATTGTTGAAGAGATTATGTTCATAGTGTTGTTGTGGGTGTTCAACATCTAAGGGGTTAGCATCTTTCTTTCAATGTGAAACTTGTTAAAGATCTAGCTTTTGTGGTAGCTCAGCTAGATAGGTGTAGTAGCTCCTTGTGGGATTGCAGTCTCACTAAAAATAGGAATGGTAGTTCCTTGATCAGTCACTTGCTGGTATAAATTGGTTCTTGTCTTATAGGACAATATTCAATTTGCAAGTTCCAGTGGGTTTTATTCCCCAAGAGGGTTTCCCATGTATGTCTTGTGTTATGTGCTTGATCTTGCATTGTCTTTATTATTCATTGCTATGAATGATGTGTATGCCTCATGAATGTATGTATGTATTGATTAAGAGTTTAGAAGGATTGGAATTGAAGTGTAAATATATATATCATTGATTCACCCCCCCCCTCAATGATTGTACCTCTAATACACATAATTTTCATGTTTTTTACACACTCCCTTTCACACATAACCTAAATCCCAACACCAATTGAATCAATAAAAACTATTATGATAACATTAATGAGTACATGGATATTCACTTGCATGATTTAAACCTAAAATTATTTTTATTTACTTAATTTTGTATTCCTTTGCCTTCTACAGAAGCCTACATATATGTATCAAGGAAGAAACCCTCTAAAGGAGATTAAAAAAAATAGTAAGAAGAATAAACATTTATAGTTGTTCCCTTGAATTTTATTTTTCACTAGAAAAACCATCACTTCTTGTAGGTAAAAATTTACATCTAATTAATATGTAATTATATAAATGTTTGGATTGGTATGAAACTCCCACATGAAAAAACCAATTTTTTCATCACATGCAACAAATTTCAAGTTTTTTCATCCAAAACCTACTAAATCATTAACATGAAAGATATATACATCATCCCATACATTATTCGATCTTTGCATACCCATTTGTAATTATTTTATCAACATTCTTATCTACATATATATGAGAAATAATTTCATTAAAATTGTTACAAGTGATACAAGTGGCATATTTAAATATTATGATAATAATGTACTTGTTAGATAATATTTCTAACAATTGTTGATCAAATTTTTGGATCATACCTCCCCATGTTAGAGGATTTTGGTCCCCAAAATTTTAAAAACTCTTTAGAAAAATAAATATTTTCCCCACTTCCTACTTGGAATACCATTTTTCATTTATTGGCATTTTACCTTTAAGTCTAACTTTCCAATGCCCCTAGACTCATTTTATTTTCCATAGTTCCTTCTTATACAACACAACATATTCATCTAATTATTAATGACTTTATCAAGTAATATATTAAATGTAAGGTATAAAATGACCTTCATCATATATAATCAAAGATACATAAGTTATAAACATTCATAAGAAATAGATTTTATGTAAGGAGGTGATTCCAATCTAAAATCATTTTTACCCACTTTCTTAAAAATAAAAAGTGAACCATACATGAGATGCATAGGCTTATTATTTTTACCTTAGATCCTTTCTATACTAAATTATAGCCATACATTTTATCCAAAAAATAAATTATGCTTAGTATTGTGTTGATCATGCCTTTTTTTTTACTTGGATTATGACTCTTTCAACCTATCTTACACTTGGAGGTAAATGTTCTTAATTTTATTTATGAAACTCTTATATTCATGGATTTCATGATACACTCTCATTTATTCCTTGTATTTATCTCTCCAAATAACATGAAATACACATAGACGTAAATAACCAAAACATGTTTCAATGGAAATTTAATAGTAGAGGAATGAATAACTATGACTTAATAATGTTCTAATACACAAAATTTTCATCCCAAGTCCTAGGATGATTCCTATTTTACCCTATAAAGTGTTTTACCAATATTATATTGACTAAATATATTTTCCCATCAATTTTTGGATGAAAAGTGGTGGATTTATTCAATATGGTTTCCTTCTTCTCCCACAATGTAGTCCAATTTTTTCCCACAAATCTTGAACCCTTGTATGAAATTATATAAGTTGGAAAACTAGTGAGAACCAATAAATTATAATAAAAAAAGAGAACTCATTTTTATCACTTCCCTTAAAATTATTCTTACAAAGAATAATAAAAAATGATCCACAACTAAACACAAATAGTCATGCCCTTTCTTTATAAAAAGGCAAACCTCTTATGAAATCTATGGAAATGCTTTTCCTTAGCCTAGAAGGAAATAGTAATAGTATTTATATACCCAAATTCATGTTACTAGGATTACTTTTACTACACAACACACATTCGTTTATGAATTTTGAAACATAATCTTTCATATTAGGTCAATGAACATACCTTTGAAATTTTTCTCTACCATATTTTTTACTCTAAAATACTAAAAACCATTGAATTTTATGCTTCTCCCATTAGTCAAACCCTTCCTCATTTAGTAAAACAAAGATTACCCAAATTTTATAAAAAACCATCTTAGAGGTATTAATCCTCCTTAGGATTAGAGCATGCACCTTTGGTCCTCTTAGATTTCCAAAAATATGCCTTAAAATATACATCATACCCATACCTTTATACATAAGACTCATTCACAAAGGGATCAAGTAGAGTTATAGTACCCATAGTTGAAATAAAATGAGTTATAGATAAAATTTTAGCTAAATTGTTGGTCACACCTTTCTTGTACTGAATGAATTTTTTTCAAGAAACCCATCCATTTATAATGTTTTCTTGTTTTATTTTATTTTGTGCTTAAAAATATTGGATAGCTTCATGATATATGCATATGATATTGCTTCCATTTTTAACCACTTGAACAAGAACATACAATTATTTATCATATGCATAATAATTCTTAATTGAACCATGAAATATCTATGAATGATATCATACGAGATTATATCATTACAATAATACATCCCCTATAACATAGTTACTAGCATATATTTCTACCTCAAAAGGTGGTTGTAAATTTGGTAAGGCTAAAACTAATACATTACTAGTTTATGCTTAAACTTTAAAATTCATCTTGTTATTTCATACCCCAATTAAAATTCTTACTACTTATTTTAATAATATGCAATGACATGACTATGATAGATAAAGCCTCGATGAATTTCTTAAAATATTGAGTTAAAACCATGAAAATTTTTATAGTAGTCACATTGGAAGGCTTGGGATAATTATGTATGGCATATACCTTTGTCTGATCAATTTTCAACTTTTCATCTCCAACCACATGTCCCAAATAGATAAGATATTTTTTTGAAAACTCACACTTCTTCTATTCAAAAAAACTTTTCTCCTTCAAAACATACAAAACTTGTTTCAAATGAATTGTTTTTTCATGTATTGCTAAAATTTAAAATATTATCCAAGTAAGCAATGAAAAAATTATATGAATGATCTCAATACTTCATGAATTAATTACATGAAAGTATTTTTGTAATTTCACAACTCAAGAGGAAGAAATAACCATTCATATGAACCTTACCCTGTCTTGAATGGTTTTTTATACATGTCCTCTTTTTTAATTATCAATTAGTGATATTTTAATTTTAAATCCAACATATTATTTATGGTTATCTTATTTAAAGTTATATAATCAACACACATTCTCCATATTCCATAGTTATTAGTTACAATATCAATTAGATAACCACATGTATGAGTATTAGGATGGATTACATATTGATTCAAAAAAGATTGTAATTTTTTTCATACCTCATTTACATCCATCAATGACTACAGAGTGATACCAATGTTGGGAAGAAGATAATCTAGTAATAACCATATCTCATGTTCCATGGTCATTAATGACAACACACCTATGGGATCTTGAAAGACTTACATAAACCATTGAAATATCTCTTCCATTTATTTCTGTTCTTTGTTAGTAAACATATTACGAGTGGTTTTATATTATATTATTTATTTATCTTCCATATTCCTCAAAATAAGAAAATAAATATTCCCACTTACATTAATAAACTACTTATCTTAAGATGAACTTACTAATGAGATAATTGATTTACCTTTATAGGCCCTTATTATGTTGTTTTCCTCATCCTTGACCAAACAATATTGGTTGTCTCTTCTCAATAAGATAACACCTTGGATATACATATATGGGCTGAAAAATACTACACCACACACATCAAGAGGTAAAACATCCACCACAACATAATCAACTAATTGTATTTTATACCAAACTTAAATTTACATTATTTATTAGCTCTATATCTACTCATTATATTACCCCATGCAAAACATACGTATTAATATGATTATTTTTTGTCAATCCAAATTTTTATACTAAATATTTGTTAATAATTTTTTTTAGATAAGGAATGAAAAATGGAATCAACTTTAATTTTCTTAATCTAAACTTTGATATGTAAAATTTTGGTAAGTTAAATTTTATCTTTAGAAATATTACTACTAGAACATGATTCATTTTATAAAAAGATAAAACACATCTTCTCATCCACATTGGAGTTTCACCCAACTTCATTTCCCTTGAAATAAAGTCATGAACTTTTTATTTTTATTGTTTTTATATGGATTTAATTATAAATTCAAGTTTCAAAATAATATCTAAATGACTATTAATATCTCAATGGCCACAATGCCTTTTAGTATCCATTTGATAAAAAGTACTAGTAGAATTACACTTACCTTTCCCATTTTTATTGAAACCACCTTAATACTTTGATATACTTGAAGAGGTAGATGAACCCTTTCTTTTATTAATATCTAAATAGTGAGCTTTAGAAAAAGCCTCATCCACGTCCCTAGGCTTAACTAAGAGTATGAGTTTCCTCAAATGGCTATAGAGTCCACCCACATATTTCATTAGGATGTCATAGTCTACTACATCTTTGCTCATTTGTATTGGCTTATTTTGAAACTTTATTGTATAATCTACACACTTTGGCCATGATTTTTCCTAAGTTATTGCTAATATATGGGCCTACCTTCTTTATAACAAAGAGGATAAAATTGTATTTTGATCAACACTTTAAATTCATCTCATTTAGTAATTTTAGGTGACTTCTTAATAATTTAGACATGCACATAAATTTCAAAAAAAATAACATAATTGATTAATTTTAACCTTAAAAAAATATTTGCTTACTTTTATTAATCTAATGATAATTGAAATATACCTCAAATTGGACTAGCTAAAATATACCCCAACTTGAGCTAGCTGATGGTCTAAATTCTTCACATTCATCTCCCCTTAATATGGATAAATTAAAAATTTTATTTAAAATTTTAATGGAGGTGGATATTGATTGGTATGGGCCTTATCCTTCTCATGGTCTTAATTATTTGATTTTTCACTTGCTTTGGAAGCCTTCATAGAAACGCCTAACTTTTCCATGAGAATCCCCATAATGGACTCTAACTTTTCAAGCTTTCCCATGAATAGAGAGATGTTGGAAACATATTCTTCCAACTTATATAATATTTATTAATTTTATGGAGGTACTTATTTATCTAATTAAGACATGCATTTCACTTCTCTATTCCAACTTCTTCTAGATATCTCTTATTATAAATAAAATATGATTTCTTCACCACTAATAACTTCCTAATCTAGTAAAAGACATAAATATACTCAATATTCAATACAAAAAACCATACATGATCTAATAACTAACACTAATACCAATCTGATCTATAACATGTGTATATTCCACTACAAATCCTATACTTAAGATTTGAACAAACTTGACCATTATCCTTGTTGTTTATGTCAATTTCACCCACAAAAATAAATCAAAGGTGATCTTATTGAATTTTAAAAGTGATAGAATTATAAATGAACTAAAAAATGTGAGTAATATATATATATATATATATATAGTAATAAAATAGAACCAAATTTAAATATGAGATAAAAGTTACCCTAGAGAAACTAAAATTTATAAATCTATAGAAGGGTGAGGTGGGCCCTCCTCTTACTACTATATCTTCCTCAATTATAGGAGTAATATATTCATTAACATATTTTATAATAATTTTTTTTTCAAAACCCATACATTGAGCTCACTTTTTAAACACACACAACCCAACTTCTAACACCAACTCAATCAAAAAAAAATCTAGGATGGCATTATTGAGAATATGAAAAATTAATTACCTGATTCAAATCCAAAAAATACACATTTACTAAATGTTTAATGACTTTGCCTTTTAAACATGATAACATATATGCATCAAAGAATAAACCTATTAATGGATCTAAAACAAACAATAATAACATGAAGAAACTATTGACCAAATTTGACTTTAGTCAAATTGGGTCAACCCCTAAATTTTTAAACTTTATATAAGGTTTCCACATATCTTATGGGGTCTCATTTGTGTCCAAATACCTTACCTATCCCTACTCTAGCCTTGGTCCAAACCTAGCTTCCTTGTACTAGTCTAGTCAACCAAAGTCAACTTTGGTCAACCTTGGTCAAACATGGTAAAAGGTAAAAATTATTTTTAAAATATATTAATGTGGTAATTTAGATGTTATAATTTTTTTCCTAGGTCATAAATTGGTCCTTTACCATGTCTCATATGCAAAAATGCCCTTTTTGATCACATTTTAGCTTATTAAATGACTTATACGGGCTTTCAAGGAAGCATATTTGTCACAAAGTTGGATTTAAATGTGGAGGAGGTCAGATAATTTCAGTTATCAGTCACATGTCAGTTCAAGAAATAATTTCAAGATTGAAAATAGGAAAAACTCATCAAAACTACCCCTTAATGGCACTTGTATGGACTTGGGAAGTCCACCTTCAGCTAAAAATGTGAGAATATGTCTCTTCACATACCTAAATTCCTTACCATGATTTTTTTTATAATAAATTTCAAAAATATCAGTTTCAACTTCTATTTCTTCTTTTTGCCTTTACAAGCCAAGAAAGGTCAATTTGGAATGCATAGTACAATCTGTATAGGTAGATTTGGGAGGAGTGATCTTGGGGGTTGAAAGAGGTCTCAGTCTAATTAAAATTAATGGAAATAAGTTTGAGTTTCATAGCTTCTCCTCTATGAATAATTTATAAGAAACCAGGAAGCTTTTTATGCTTCTTCATCCATGAGGGGTCTCCTTTTTGAGCTAGTTTTAGAATATTTTACTTTGGTTTGATGGATTATATTGTTTTATATGTGTCTTAGGACATATCTATAGGATTTTTAATCCTTTTATTGATTTTTGAGTTATCAAATTCCTAATAAGCCTTTTCTAGGTTTGTTCTTGGTCATGATCATCCTCACTACCTTATAATTCAGAATTTACATCTACAAGACCCTTGTTTACATCATGATAGTGTATGGAAGGATGAATGTGCATTTAAACCTCTTGTTTTTGTTATAAATACATTAGGTTGTTATATGGAAGCATAAAAACTCATCTTTATGATAGGTCTCCATATTACTTATATTATAATTCACTGCCTATGCACCAAGATAGTCACCTACAAGTGGTCTTGAAAGAGGTCACATGGAGAATTTAGAAGTTTTAAGAGCATCCTCTTGTTTTTACATGGTGTAATAACATGAAAAAAAATTATGAGGTAATATATTGACAAGACAAGAGGTGGAAACATGTTTAAAGGAAGAAATTTGAGTTTGGCCTTTTGTCCCTGAAATGACAAAATAGAGGACCTATTAGTTTTGTGACTAACATATACCATAGTTTCAAAATCCATTTGATGTTCCTAATTATTATTACTTGTATCCATTGGCATGTAAAATTAATGTAACAAGTTTGAAAGGATGATGAATAATGGAGAGGGGTGTTCAAGATGCCCAAAGTTGCTCTCAAACACACTGAGAATAGTAAGTGTCATCTATAGGTTTGAGCATTAAAAGGACTTCCTTCACCATAAGTTGTAAAATATGACATAAAAAACATTATTAGATGTTTTTAATAGTAAAATGGAGTAATTTAACCCTAAATTATATTAATGAGACTCACAACTTATGTTCTATACCCTCATATATTCATCCTTTATGCATACACAGTGCCAAAATGCTTACCTACAGCTAAGTAGATGGACAGTGAACTTTCAATGTATTGATGGTGTTTTGAAGGAAATTTAAATTAATAAACTAATTCTAATGAAAATATTGTGACCTTAGGATATTTAAAGATATTCACACACACCATATACAAGTATTCTTAGAGCATTGACACCTACAAGTAGAGGTAAGTGGATGTCTCAGTTAGGTAGTGGGTTGGATATTAGGTACGAAGTTATGGTAAAAAGTGTGTGTGAGAACCAAATGGAGGTTTAAATGGTTCATAAATATAATTATTTAATTTTATGTTAAGGATCCCATAATACTCTTCCAAAGGAACAAGCCTATAGAAAGATCCAAACAAGAAAACATAGTCATTGTCAAGGTAGGTCCCAGTTTGGAAGGAACTGTTTAGAGTAGGAGAAAGGCAAGATAATGAAAAAAATGAGTCAAAAATTATAAAAAATGTAACTTTATTAAATTTATAAGTTTAATAACATTACACTTGAGGCCTAATCATGCTAAATAACCACCTATAGGGGTCTGTCAAGCAACCCACAATCAAGATTTTGTGAACCTAGTCTTGGAGATCCAAGAGCGTGGAGATCATTTGAGATGTCAAGGTGTTAGATGGATAAATTAATAAATATATATTTCCTTTTCATAATAATATGTCAATGTAGGAGCCTCCAATTTCATGAAACATGGTCAGTCTTACAACACCCTACATAGTCTATCTAAGAAAAGGTATAGTCTTACATTTTGTGGTTTTAGATGGTCATATGACCTAGTAAGGATATAATAATTGATAAATAGTACCCTTATTAGTTCAATAATCCCTTCCAACACTTTTTTTTATTGATAAAATGGGTCAATATGCCTCTATTTTGTCTCAGAGGTAGAGTTCTTTCTCCTTGCACCAAATTGGCAATTTTGAGGAAATGAGATGAAACATTGGCCAAAAGTCAAAAGGAAAATTAAATATGGTTTTAAAAGTTATAACATGAATATTTTAACATTAAAAATCTTTATATAATATATAAGTTCAAACAGGGTGGTCTAGGCAACTAGGTTTGTAGTTAGACCTAGTGGATATGGTACAAACCTAGCTCTAAATAGGAGGTCACTTCTAGTACTAGAATTTTTAAAACATTATAATGATTTTAATAATGTTTATGAGGGTATAAATTATGTTTTAAAACTATGTAAGTGCATGGAAATTTTTAATAAGGGTTATTTTGCTTAAGAATGTAGGGCAGACCTACTAGGCAACATTAGGCCTAATGCCAAAGTGGGGGGTCTTTTACATTTTCACACAATTTAGGAATTATATAATATGTAAGCATATTTTTTGGATCATCCTATGGGTGTTTCAACCTTAAATTTGTATAAAATTTCATCATAAATCCATTTTTGGACTTAAAATCACTAAAACCTTACATAATGCATGGAAATGACTTGAATGGCCAATTTGAAATGCTTGGAACTTCCATGACACTTTTCATGGAACCTCAAGGTGTTTAAAGGTGTTAGGTAGGGTCTCTAATAATCCATTAGTGGAATTGGTTTGAAAATCCAATGTGTCATCTTTATGAACAAATGTTAAGGCTATTAGATACCTCCCTAAAACCCTCACAAAACCTCCTAAAGGATGTAATTGGGGAAGAAGGAAATTGAAGAATCCAAATGAAATTTAAAGGCCATGAAACTAATTGTAAGATTTAGATAACTATCTAAGTCTCCTCCCCATGTAATTGAGTTGTACCCTACCTATATGGAGGAGGTACAATAAGGCTTATTTTGACAAACTTGAGTATTTTTTAGGTTTGGAAGAGTTCCAAAAGATGAAATAACCTTTGGGAGAGATATTAGGACTTTTTATAAGTCCTCATTCCAATATATTTATTTATATAATCTCCCAAGTATGCCTACCATCTTCCTCATCTTAGCTAGTCACAGTGAATGAGTAGTGAACACTTAATGAAAATGGTGAAGACTCCAATTTGGAAGCTTTTTGATTTTTTTTCATAAACCTGATGATATGGGAACTATTTAAAAGTGTCATCCCTCATTTTTAATAGATTATATTTTATAATTGGAAATTTTTTGGGTGCCAAGTGTGAGAGGTGCATGAGAAGGAGTCATTTTGTAACTAATTGAGATGATTACTCATGGTCAGAGGAATATGAATGATTGAGGAATAATCCAATGCATGTGAGGTATTGTTATTAACACATCCCATTCAAATTAATAATTATACTTGACCCTACTTAGTTGTGAATTATTTTTTTGAATCCAAATCATGAGGGTAGTTTCCTGTGCATGCAAAGAGAATCTATGCCACATATGGAGGATTTAGTTGAGTTGAGGGACATTTGTCCTTATTTTCCTTATAGTACCTATCTCATGAATAATTTTATAACTATCATAACTCCTTATCATTTCTATAAAAGTGTCTTAGTGACTCTTGAGTTTCACTTTCTCTTTCTCTCCTCTCACAATTGCTATAAATATTGGCCTTTTTGGCATTATATTAGATCTCTCCACTTGGATATGGTGAATCCATTCCAAAATTTTGACTTGAATTAATGAATAATTTTTTCACCTCATTTAGGATTTAACTAAGTGAATGTTTTGGTTTTTGGTCTGGTGTAAGTGTATTTTGCTTACCTTCACATTTTAGTCTACCTAGTGCCTTGTGTGAATAGAAAGATCTCTTTTTTAGGTCAGCAAGAATTGTACAATATGGATTGTAGGTATAGTGAGTATCTCATTCATTAGTGTTTCTAGAATACTTATTGTCTAATTCCTCTTATCTTAAGCTCTCTTCAATACCCCATGCTTGAAACATTGATGTAAAAAAGGAGTGTTGAATTAGATGAAATATATGTGTAGGCTTCTCTTTGGTTCCAAGTGCATTGTAAATAGTGTGAGTAGAGAAACTATTTGGTGTATCACTCCCCTATATTATATTTTTTTTTAGTTATCCTTCTCCCTTTTCACCCCCCAAAATTTAGTAGTAGGTTTGATCTATAGTGGTACATCTAGAGATCCACTTCAAATTTTAGTCTCCCACAGCCTTGAGTTGGTTCCATTGTGCCACTTGAACAAGGAGAGACTTGTTATCTCCTCAAGGGGTGTAAGTTCAAGTGACAATACCTTTTGGCATGCCTAGTGGGACTAAAAATTCCATTCCTTGAGGAGTTTTGGTTTTCTCCTCGAGATATCAACCTTTGGAGGTAATTTCACTAAGCACCAATGGTGAATCCAAGCATAAATATACTAGTTAAGCAGTCTAGGTATTCTATTTGAAGCTGTTTTCTTGTTCTATATTGTTATCATGAATGATTCATAGATTATTTTAATGGTGATTTTGTCTTAACACAAGTTGGGGAGACATATCCATCTTTGCCTTTTCTCTCTCAGTATGAGCAAGTCCTTGGCCAATCTTGTCATGATCCCTATCAATCATATGTTGCCTATGATCAACCCTATAAATATTGTGCTTCACCTAGTCCACCTAGTTCCTCTCCAAGTTAGTCTATTTCAAGTTTCAATAAGACTCATTGGTTAAAAAGACTATATGTTAGACCTTGATACTAGAAATGGTTGTGGTCAAGTCATCCCTAGTGATTGTATCAAGAGTGTGAGAAATGATTTGGAAAAAGTCAAGAAATAATGGATTACTATAGAGAGAACTAATTGGAAAGGTCTACTAATGAGATGCTTGATGTTTGTGGACTAATTTTCCACCTAGAAGAGAGGTTGAGAGCTTATGAACTAGCTCAATCTTGGAACTTCCAATATACCCCACATCAACCTTCAAGTGTCAACTTTGCTACTCAAAATGCTAATCCAAGCATGCTTCAAAATGCCCCAAGTCCTTCATGCATTCCCCAAAGTTTCCCTTCTTGGAGGTTCATCTAAGAGAGTAGCCAAAGGAAGGAGGACATCACTGTTAAGTAGGTTGATTTATTTGGAGAAGATTTTGAGAAAGGAAGTTTGAGTTTTGAGGCCCATCTTGACAAGAAGATTGAATTGGCAAACCAAATTTTAAGGAAATCCATCATGGAAGAAGAAAATGGAGAGCTTACTAAGCCTAGATTTCCAAGTTGGAAACAAGATACCAAGCCTAATGAAACCCTAATTTTCTTAATCCTATCATTTTCCCCTCCATTTGCATCTCAACCCCATGGAGAACTCTCTAAGCCTACCTTCCCAAGATGGAAAGAAGTAGGGGTAGCTTGTGGAAATAAGAACAAAGAATGTTTAAGTGGAGAAGTTAGAAGTGAAGAGACACTTGAGACTAATTAACACCCTCCCAACCCTCCTCAAGAAGCCATTGAAACCATATTTCCACCTCTTCTAGCTGATACATTTTCCCTTCTAATGGTGGGGATTGCATTTCTCCTTTGGAGCCTTCTTGGGCTAAACTTCCTAGTTTTGAGATGCCTAGTATTGGAATTACTAAGAGGGAAAAGGAGATGGAGATTTCAAATTGGATTAACGATGAGGAAGATTTGGCTCCTTGTGAATAAAATTTAGATTATAATGGTAATGAAGATGACATTCCTTGTATTGAAGAAGATACCTTGGAAGAAGTTCTTTGGTTTTCAAAGAAGAAGAGGAAGAAGTTTCTCCTTTTTTTCCCCTTTATTATGTTTATCAAAGAGAATATGATGACTTTTGGTAGATATTTGAATACATTTGCAATGAATTTGAAGGTTTAATAGGGCCTGCAAGTCATTTGGAGCTTACTACAAGACATGGTAAGCAAGATGATGTGTTTCAAGAAGAAGACATGTGGCACACATATATGAAAATGTTAAAAGAATATGAAGATAATGAGAAGACAAGACTCCTAATAATATAATCCCAAGATATTGAAGAAAAAATATATGTTGAGAGGTATCATCATCAAGAGGCTCTAAACCATGATGAATTAATCCATAATGACTATGAATCTTTTAATGAAGGTTTGAACTTTGATTCTATATTCTCATGTGAAGATTCTCCTAAAAAAATATAGGAAAATTTTTAACAAGAAAAATTATTAGAGTGTCATGATACAACACTTCTTGAAGTCTTTGAAGAGGTTGTAACAAATGAGAAGGACAATGAGGCCTTTCAAGAAGATATAGACTTCCAAGAAGCTATCCCATGCATAAAAATGTAAATATGCCATGATGAGACAAAGGGGTGGGAGTATGAAGAATGTTTCCAAGGTAAATAATACTCCATCTACCTTGGAGGCTTATTTTAGATGACTCCATCAAAAGACATGCTGAGCCAAAGAGCAAAAAGGAAGCACGAGTCATCTAGTACTATGTCCAAAAGGAAGAATGCTTGGCACCTTCATTCATCTAGTGAGGAAGGAGATTCAAGATAATTCAATTTTGATATAGGAAGGGAGGTATGTTTAATTTGAATGTACATAATAGTTTGCTTTTTGTTGTGTCTTTTTTTCCCTAAGTGCTTAGTAGCATAGGTGTGTCTTTGTTTTATGTGTTTGTTTTGGTCTTGGTGTGTGTTTGTCTTTCCTTTGTGTTTTGAGATTAATTAGTTATATTTTTAGTCAATTCAAGGTCTGATCCTATCATTTTAGAGTGCATTTGACTACATTTTCCTAATGGATGGGATAAGGTTACTGGTCCTTAACATAGTAAGCATGTTACCCCTAGGAATTGCTAAAAGTGTTGACCAAATTTGAATTTAGTCAAATTTGGTCAACCCATAAATTTTTAAAAAATTTATAAGGTTTAAAAATATCTTATGGGGTCTCATGTGTGTCCAAATACCTTACCTATCCTTGCTCTAGCCTTAGTCCAAACCTAGCTTCCTTGCACTAGTCTAGTCAACTAAAGTCAACTCTAGTCAACCTTAGTCAAACATGGTCAAAGGTCCAAATTATTTTTAAAATGTCTTAATGTGTTCATTTATATTTTATAATCTGTTCCTAGGTCATAAATTGGTCCTTTACCATGTCTCATATGCAAAAATGCCCTTTTTGATCACATTTTGACTTATTAAATGACTTATACAAACTATCAAGGAAGGATATTTTTCACAAAGTTGTATTTAAATGTGCATGAGGTTGTATCATGTCATTTATCAGTTATATGTCATTTTAATAAATAGTTTCATGCTTTACAATAGGAAAAACTCCTCAAAACTACCCCTTAATGGCACTTTTATGCACTTGGGAAGTCCACCTTCAGCTAAAAACTTGGGAATATGCCTCTTCAAATCCCTAAATATCTTTCCATGATTGGTTTGTAGAAAAAAGGTAAAAATTTAAGTTTCAACTTTTGTTTCTTCCTTTTGCCTTTGCAAACCAAGAAAAGTCAATTTGGAATGCATAATATAGTCCATATAGGTGGAGTTGGGAGGAGTTCTCTTGGGGGTTGAAATAGATCTGAGTCTACTTCAAATTCATGTAAATAAGTCTAAGTTTCATATATTCTCATTTATGAATAATTTCAAAGAATCTAGGTAGCTTTTTATGCTTCTTCATCCATAAGGGGTCTCCTTTTTGAGCTAGTTTTAGAATAGTTTACTTTGGTCTGATGAACTTCATTATTTCATATGTGTCTCAGGGTCTCTCTATAGGATTTTTCATCATTTTCTTTATTTTGGAGTTATAAAATACCTAATAAGCCTCTTTTAGGCTTGTTCTTGGTCAAGATCATCTTCATTGCCTTGTAATTTATAATTTACATCTACAAGACCCTTTTTTACGTCATGATGGTGTATGGAAGGATGAATGTGCATTTCAACCTCTTGGTTTTTCTATAAATTCATCATGTTATTATATGGAAGCATCAAAACTCATATTTATGATAGGTCTCCATATTGTTCATATTATAATTCACTGCCTATGCACCAAGATAGTCACCTACAGGTGGTCTTGAAAGAGGTCACATGGAGAAGTTGGAACTTTGAAAAGCATCCTCTTTTTTTGACATGGTGGAATAGCATGACAGACCTTTATGAGGAAATATATTGAAAATACAAGAGGTGGAAACATTTTTTAAGGAAGATATTTGAGTTTGGCTTTTTGTCTTTAAAATGACAAAATAGAAGACCGTTGGTTTTGTGAGTAACATATACCATAGTTTTAAATTCCCTTTGATGATCCTAACGATTTGGAATTGTATCCCTTGGCATGGAAAATTAATTTACCAATTTTTAAAAGATGATGACTAATGGATAGGGGTGTTCAAGCTGTCCAAATTTTCTCTTAAACACACTGAGAATAGTCAGTGTCATCTATAGGTTTGGGCATTAAAAGGACTTCCTTCACCCTAATTTGCAAAATATGCCATCAAAAACATTTTTGGATGTTTTTAAATAGGAAAGGGGAGTAATTTAATGGTAAATAATATTAATTAGGCTAAAAAATTATGTTCTATACCCTCATATATTCATCCTCTATCCGTATATAGTGCCAAAATTCTTAGCTACAGCCAAGTGGATGGATAGTGAGCTTTTGATGGATTGATGGTGTTTTGAAGGGAATTTAAAGTCATAAAATAATTATAATTCAAATATTTTGACCTAAAGAGATTTAAATATATTCAAACACACCATATACAAGTTATCTCAGAGCATTTACAACTACAAGCAAAGGTAAATGACTGTCTCAACCAGGAAGTGGGTTGGATAGTAGGTACCAAGTTATGGTCAAAAGTGTGTGTGAGAACCAAATTGAGGTTGGAATTGTTCATAAAGATAATTATCACTTCATGTGATGTTAATTATCCCATATTACTCTTCCAAAGGATTAAAACAAGCCTACAAAAGGATCCAAACAAGAAAACACAATCATTCTCAAGGTAGGTCCTAATTTGGAAGAAAGGAAGTGTTTAGAGTAGGAGAAAGGCAAGATAATGAAACAAAGGAGTAAAAAATAAGAAATAATGTAACTTAATTAACTGGTAATTTTAATAACATTACACTTTATGTCTAATCATGTTAAATAACCACCTACAGGGGTCTATCAATTAGCCCACAGTCAGGATTTTGTGAACCCAGTCTTGGAGATCTAATAACATGGAGATAATTTGAGAGGACAAGGAGTTAGAGGGAGAAATTAAGAACTTTATATGATAATATAATAATATATATGTCATTTTCATAATAATATGGCAAGGTAGGAGCCTACAATTTCATGAAACTCAGTCAGTCTTACAAAACCATGCACAATCTCTCTAAGAAAAGGTATAGTCTTGCATTTTGTGGTTTTGGATGGTCATATGACCTAGTAAGGAGATAATACTTGGTAAATATCACCATTATGAGTTAAATAATCCCCTAAAACACTTGTTTTTTCTAATCAAATAGGGAAACATGCCTCTATTTTGTCTCAAAGGTAGAGTTCTTTCTCCTTGCACCAAATTGATAGTTTTGAGGAAATGAGATGAAACATGGGATAGAATTAAAAAGGACCCTTAAATATGGTTTTAAAAGTTTTAAAATACATATTTAAACATGGGAAACCTTTATATAATCTTTTATGTCAAATAGGGGGGTCTGGACAACTAGGTTTGTAGCCAGACCTAGTGGACAGGGTATAAACCTAGCTCCAAATAGGGAGTCACTTCTAGTCATAGCATTTTAAAAACATTATAATGATTTTAATCATGTTAATTATGGTATAAATTATGTTTTAAAACTATTTAAGTTCATTTAAAGTGTTGACAAGGGTTATTCTACTCAAAAATGTAGGGTAGACCTACTAGAATACATTAGGCCTAATGCCAAAGTGGGGGGTCGTTTACATTTTCACACAAGTTAGGAATTATATCATATGGAAAAATGTTTTTTATCATCCTATGGGTTTTTTAACATTAAATTTTCATAAAATTGCATTAGAAATCCATTTTTGGACTTAAAATCACTTAGACCCTATAGAATGCATGGAAATGACTCGAATGGCCAATTTGAAATGCTTGGAACTTCCATGACACTTTTCATGGAACCTCAAGGTGTTTATATGTGTTAAGGATGGTATATATTAATCCATCAATGGCATTGGTTTTAAAATCCAACATGTCATCTCTATGAACAAACATTAAGACTACTAGATACCTCCCTAAAACCCTCACAAACCCTCCTTAAGGACCTGATTGGGGAAATAAGGAAATTAAAGCATCAAAATTTAGTGTAAAATCCATGAAACTAATTTGAAGATGTAGATAACTCTCCATGGATCCTCCCCATGTAATTGAGTTGTACCCTACTTGTACGAAAGAGGTTCAACAAGGCTTATTTTGACAAATTTGTGTATTTTATAGGGTTGAAATATTTTAAAAAGATTAAATCACATTTGGGAGAGATATTAGGACTTTTTATAGGTCCTCATGCCCATATATTGATTTATCTAATCTCCCAAGTATTCCTACCATCTTCCTCATCTTAGCCAGTCACAATGAATGAGTAGTGAACACTTAGTGAAAATGGTGAAGACTCCAATCAGGAATGTTTTTGATCTTTTTTTCATGAACCTAATGATATGAACACTCTTGAAAAGTTTCATCCCTCTTTTTTCATAGATCATATTATAGAATTGGAAAGGTTTTGGGTGCCAAGTGTGAGAGGTGCATGAGAAGAAGTCATTTTGTAATTATTTAAGATGATTGCTCATGATTAGAGGAATATGAATTATTTAGGACTAATAAAATGCATGTGTGGGATTGTTGGTAACCCCTCCCCTTTATATCAATCATCAGACCTAACCCTACTCAGTGGTGAATCAATTTTGTGAAGGCAAATCATGAGGGTAGTTTCTTATGTAAGCAAAGAAAATATACACCACATATGAGGAGTTAGTTGAGTTAAGGGACATTTGTCCCTATTTTCCTTACTTGATAGTTGTCTTAGTGACTCTTTAGTTTCAATTTATCTCTCTCCTCTCACAATTTCTATAAATATTGGCCTTTTGACATTGTATTGGATCTCTTCACCTAGGTATGGAGAATCCCTACCAAATTTTTGCCTTGAATCAATGAATAATGTTTTTTTACATCATTTAGGATTTAAATAAGTTCATGTTTTGGTTGTTGGTCTTGTGCAAGTGTATTTTGCTTACCTTCACATGTTACTCTTCCTAGTGCCTTGTGTGAATTGAAAGCTCTCTTTTACAGGTCAGTAAGAAGTGTCTAATGTGGATTGTACATATAGTGATTATCTCATTCATTAGTGTTTCTAGATTACTTATTATCTAATTCCTCCTACCCTAATTTATCTTCAAGACCCCATGCTTAAAGCATTGATGTAGAAGAGGAGTGTTGAATTGGATGAAGTGTATGTGTAGGCTTTTCTTTGGTTCCAAGTGCATTGTAAATGGTGTGATTAGAGAAACTATTTGGTGTATCACCTCCCCTAGATTATATGTGTTTTTAGTTATCCTTCTCCATTTTCACCCCCCAAAATATACTAGTAGGTTTTATCTATAGTGGTACATCAAGGGAACTAGCCCTAATTTAGAGATCCACTTCAAATTTGGGTCACCCACATCCTTGAGGTGGTTCCATTGTGCCACTTGAATGAGGAGAGACTTGTCATCTCATCAAGGGGTGTAAGTTCAAGTGACAATAGAAACATTTACAACCATTCCATTATGTTTCATGTAGGGAAAAAATTCCACTTCATGAAATAATAAAATATTATAGTGGTTTCAGTACCACTACATATATTATGTAACCATTGAGGCATTACATAACCAACCCCTATAGGAATTGATGGTTTTGTCATATTCAATGAAACTCTAACTTTCAACATTAAGAACCAATTGAAGCCTTCACATCAAAGATGTTCAAATCATATTAGACCTTACTCCATCTGTATAGACCCTTTTTAACTTAACTTATCGACATTAATGAATGTTTATATGTAGATAATTATTGATTATGAAATGTTGTAAATGATACAAGTTTCATATTTATACTATCTCATAATAGTGGATTAATAAGTTGATTTTAGTAACAACTATTGAGATGATTTTATGTTTGACATTCATATTGAGTCCAATGAAAAATCAAATTCAATGGATCATTATCTTCCAAGCCTTCTATATGTTGAAACTTTATAGGGTCCTTAAAATTCATGATGCCCACCACTAAGATATATTAATCTCAATCAACTTGCCTACCCCTCAGAGCATGCCTAAATTGATTCAACTATCTGACAACTAAGAGATCACTTGAGCTCACTGATAGACTCACTATAGTGAACTCTCTACTTAATTTGGAAATATTTTCTATAAAATCTCCCATAATTTTTCCCCTTATCAAGTCCTTGGAAAAACAAATATTTTATTTATACAATAATTTTTAATATTATATCATATCTTCTAAAATTGTAAAATAAATTACATTAAATTTAATAATTAAATCCCTTTATCATGAAGTAAATAAACTAACATGATATAATATATTTCCAATTTAATTATAGATCTAAAAGTTTTATTTTCCTTCAATCACATATAAAACACAATGTCTTCATGAAACTTAGGAAGCAATAATGTAAATAAATATAGAATTAATTGAGATCTACTTCATACATTATTCAAGTAAATTAAACACTTCACTAAAAAATATAAATTACATTATTTTCAAGAAACTTAAGAAGCAACAATGTAAATATATTTAAAAATAATTTGGATCTACTTTAACATTCTTAAAATAAATTAGATACCTTTCACTAAGAAATCTAAATTTTCATGCCCATATTTAAACCCCAATTAATGTTTTAACTACAAATAAACTATTTAAAATATAATTTAAATTACAAATTAGCATCCATTTATGACTTATTACATTGTACATAATGAAATATATTTATCACATGGCTACATCACCATTCACATAGGGTAACACTCCTTTAGAACAAGGATAATAATGATAAAGGTATAATAATATTACATAATCTTCCATAAGTCCAACTCTTACAAATTTTGATCATCACCAAGTATAGCAAGATTAAAAATCTTTATCAACTAGCTAAAATAATGGTGCTTTCCTACCAACCAAATTTTATATAATTAGATAGGAAACCTTAGTCAACCCCCAAGCCAAAGGGTTTGAAATTTAATTATGCTAACACATAGGATAACCATAGAAAAACATTTAGGAGCATAAATAAATACCCACTAAGTATGGTCATGGCTAGGTATAAATACATGCTAAAGATAAGTCCCAATCATCCATTGATCCATAAAATCACATAAACATAATGTAATATTCATAATAATAAACATAGTAACCTATATGGGTATCCAATGCATAGAGGGGTTGCTCATATGTAACATTAACTTGTAACCTTGATTACCCACAAGCGTAAGAGAACCCACAATTGCCCTTCAAGTGTAAAGGGTATAAAAGGTAGAATAATGTTTGTGGTTTGCTTATATAATCTCATTCATTCCAACACATTAATTTATTTCATAATTATGAATTCAATAAATCAGTAGTAGTAAAAACCACAAATACCTCCAATGGTAAGGGTTATGAATGGATGGGAAATGATTATGGCTTGCTAAAATAAGCTTAGTTATTCCAACCAATTGGCTTGTTCTACAAGCATAAATCTGTAGATCTTTCACCCCTAAAATTCCCCAAATAATACCAATTATCTAGCCCCATTTGGGAAACATAATAGTATACAAATTTTATTAATTAAACTAGAAAAAATAAATATCTAATTAAATGGTAAACAAAGTTTTACAAGCCATAAAATAATCCATTAATAACAACAAAAAAATCCTCCAAGAAACCCATAAATTTTAGCAATGGAAATAATTAAAGATGCCATAAAAATATAAAAATAACATTATATAAGAATTTAAAAACCCATAAAAACATTGAAGCTGTTAAAAACCTCATAGTGTATTCTTAAGGATGAAAACATACCTTCAAATTCATCCACTTGAGATAGGCTTAGACCAACAGCTCATATACTCCTCAACTATACAAATCCATAAAAAATAAAAAATACCTCACTAAGGAAAGTGTATGTAGGGTGAATACAGTAAAAAATATAAAATATCCTTTCATATAGGAAAAGAGAGAATACCATACTAGATCTAACTTACATACATTATGCCATATTGCAAAATAAGTTTGGTTTAACCTTTTAGGGTTTTACTATGTAAATCCTGAGCTAGATTAAAGGGTTGGGTGTATTGATAATATTGAATAAATTTGGAAATTATTGATTATATGTAAATTTATAAAAATAGTAAGCACAAGGAGAAATGGAACTTATCTAGATATACACAAAGTTTTTTTTAGATCAGGGTACTAGAAATCGCTGAGCAGACATAAAGCAATATTTCATCTTTTGACTATTTTTCTAGATATAGCTCTAGACAGTAGTACCCCTCTTAGGATAGTAGCACCATATGGAACTAGTGTCTAATTATATCACTAATTTCCTTTCTATAATAATTATATATAAATTTTAGGGAAGCTATAAGAGTTTTTGGATGTCTTATAGGTGATTCTATGTCATGCAAGAGCTTGTCTATGTCATGATTTTGGCTAAATAATATCCAAAGCCCTAATGAATACCTACACACATGAAACAATGAATTAATCAAATGCAAAATGAAAGGAAAATCTAGGTTGTGGGATGTTACTATTACATGGAGCATAACCCTTGTTATACTAGCCACTACCTACATTAACCCCAATGTTAGGGGTCTTAGATTGCATGTAATTCTCCCTTAGGGAACCTGCACCATCAATGTGCATGGTATACTAGAATGAATTTTTCCTAGGCCCTTCTTTGATCAAGCATGAAAATGTATAGATGTGAAAGTTGAGTAGTATGTAGAGTATTTGAGTTTTACTATTATTTGATTTTATGTAAATAAGTGTTAGATGTAAAATGCCTTGTGAGGATCCTTATAGAGAAGGATATTTATTTTTAATATAATACCTTTTTTATTGGCTAACAAATCTTGAAAAATATATAAAAAAACATAAGATAAGGGTCCTAGAGGGGTTAGGACTCAAAGATAGGTGAAAGGGTCCATTGGACACTAAATCCATAGGTGGACACTAGCACCACGTGGTTCTACTATCCTCAAAGTGGCACTAATGTCCTAAAGCTCAGAACAAAGCAAAAATAAGGGATGATAGGCTAGGGGCCCTTAAGACTGGGAAAAAATGACCTATGACTATTAGGGATATCAAAAATAGGGAAAATAAGACACAAGAAAGATCAAAAGACTCAAGATGACCACATGAAAAATGAATATAACCATCACTAAGACCCTTATGTAAAAGAGAAACAAAAGACAGTTCTTGTGGTTGCTTGACCAAATTTGGTTTTTTATATTTCCCCTTTTTTTATTCTAGTAATGTAATGAAATGAAAGTACTAGAATAAAAGAGAATAGAAATGTGTACTTATACTTACCTATGTGAATGTAATCTATATTTGGCCCACTTCTTATCGAAAGAAGTGGATAAGAAATAGGGTGTAAAATGTGAATGGAATACATATGGTATGAATTCCCCCTATGTTGAAATTGAATGTATGGAGAAACAATGCTCATTTATCCCCATTCTAAATCTTGAGTAATGTAAATTGAAATGTGTGAAGAGATAAGGCTCACTTTCCCCCACTCTGAATCTATGTAATGTAAATTGAATTTGTAAATAAACAAGGCTCACTTGCCCCCACTCTAAATCTGATTAATGTAAACTAAATGTGTGAAGAACCAAGGCTCACTTGCCCCCACTATGAATCTAAGTAAAGTAAATTGGGTCTGGTATAATTTTGGGGATCAACCACTATAGATGGTACTATGACCCAAACTAGTGAAAACTTGGTGATGATATTGGTGACATACTAAGTGTAACCTAATAAATGTGAAAATGGGGACTAACAAAATGTGCTCAGCATCATGCCCCCTAATCTTTATATTTTAGTGATGTAGATATGTATCTAGATATTTAAATAAATTAGTTTTTCTATGTTAAAACTATATATCTATGTAGAGTGTATATCTGAATACCTATGTAAAACTTATGTAAACCTATGTAGACATGTGCATCTATATATCTAAAATTTTGTGAATTTGAACGCTTGTGTAAACCTGTGTAGAAATGTGAGTCTATATATCTAAAAATCTATGAAAATATGCATAATATATGTAAACTTGTGAATTTGTATATCTAAAAATTTGTGATTCTAAATGTCTATGTAAACCTATGTACACTTGTGTGTCTATATACCTAAAAATTTGTGACTCTGGATGCCTTTGTAAACCTGTGTAGACCCCTACATTTGTATATCTAAAATTTTATGACTTTCAATGCCTATGTAAAATTGTGTAGACCTCTGTGTGTGTGTGTGTGTGTGTGTGTGTGTGTGTGTGTGTGTGTGTGTGTGTGTGTGTGTGTGTGTGTGTGTGTGTGTGTGTGTGTTGCCTATGTAGACCTTTGTATCTAAAAACCTATGCATCTAAATGCCTATGTAAACCTATGTAGACCCATGTGTCTAAAAATCTAAAAATATATGTATCTAAATGTCTATGTAAACCTGTGTAGACCCATGTGTCTATATATCTAAATGTAACTCTATATGTCTGAAGCAATCTATGAATATTTTCCCTCCTTTTGGTGGGCTAGCTAAGACTATGATGAGGATATATAACCAAAAGTGGTAAGGATTTATTTTACTAGTATTACTTTGTAGTTGTGATGTTGTATTACGTTTGAATAATGTATTGATTGTGTCAGAGTTGATAATTTAGTGTGTAGTTGGATAGGTACTTGGTATGTTGTATTGTTAATATATTTTGATTGTTTTTTTTGTCATTTTTTAGTTTTGAAAATGACAAAGGGATTGTTTTTACCAATATGGGACATAGTGTATCATTATCAAGTCCTATGTGCAAGAAATGGTTTGTGAATTAGAGCTACAGTTCTTGAGATATGGTAATAATAATAAATTTGTATTAATTAGATAAATTGGTGCATAGGTATAACCTTAATAAGGTGGGATTGGGTAATTTATGGCTTAAATAGGTCATTTTTAATCATTGGCAATTCATTTACATCATTTGAGTGGAAAGAATTTTGAGTGTGAGAGAGAGAAACATGTCAAGGAGATGAGATGGTAGTTTATCATGCTATGAGGAGGTTGAGGCATAGATTTAGGTCGAGGATGAGTTTCACCTAGTAAAGTACTCAATTTTTTTCCACTTTTTTCATTTTGGTTGTCTTTTTTACTAGTTTTTCTATAAAAGGATTGTTTTAGGGTTGTTTTGAAGAAGTTTTCACTAGTTCCCCATTATAGGTGCTACTATCTAGAGTGTGTCACTACTATCCATTGCTACTATCTTCTAGGAAATGCTAGTGTCTATTAGGCCCAAGATGTGATTGTTATCATGGTTGAAATTTTTTTTATGTTTATTTTTGTTCATTGGTTTTATTTTTTGTTTTACTAATGTCAAAGTTGATTATAATCTGGCAGGTTGCTGCCTAAATTAAGGAGTTTCATATGAGTAAGATGGTGGATACTATATGGGGTTTACCCTTATCTCATGTGGAGATATATGTTCTTGAGAGAGAAATCATATGATATGTTATTTTCCTAGAGCATATGCCTTGAGATAAGCATATGATCAGTGTATTATGAGAGATGTGGAATGTAGACACATGTATGTTCTAGATAGCTATGAGTAAGATGATTATCGCATGGAAGGATGTATATTAGATCCTTTGGTTGTCAATCTATGGGTAATGGGTTATATTACAGGATGTTACTAGTCTTAAAGCTATATAGCATGAATATAAGTAATTTTCTTTCGTGAAAGTGGGGACTCATTACATAGGGAGTCAAAGTGACATATTTTTAATCATGATTATGATGTATGATGTTCCATGATTGCAAAAATTTATAGCTATGTTGTTATTATCATTTATTATTATGGATGGGAGTGGTGTCTTGATCTATTACAAGATACATGAGATAGTGTAGGACATCAAGCATCATGGAACCATGTACTCTTGGAATCATACCATGTTGTATCATTTATATAGGGACTTGTACCACTTTACATAGGAGATGAGTGGTGGGGGTATCAATGTGTCGATACTATTACACTTATCGGCATATGAACACATAGCTATGAGTAGGCCAGTAGCACATACACAATATGGATGGGATAAACTATAGGTATTTAAAAAGAGATGGACTAGGATAGGGAATGCACCAAGGAGGATTTATACATATTGTCGATAGTTATTAGATAGTTTGAGAGTAGAGGATATCATCTAGAGACCCTATAGGGGCAATCAGGGGTGTCCTAAAGATAACACATACTCGAGATAGATTCATGTTTTTTTTGGATACATGATCACTAGGATAATGTATATGAGTGATTTTAGTATGATAGGGTTATTTGATAGTTTTATGTTACATAGGATGTGTCCCTAACACCTATGGTGTGGTTGAGGAGTTCTCAGGCTCTTACGAGGCCAAGTAGTAGGTTATGGCCATCAATTACTAAGTTAGCTCTTGTGTCATTAACTGAGCATGATCTTGAGATTGAGGTACTAGATATGAATTATGTTAGAAAAAATGAGGCCTATACATCCTGGTGGAGTGAACACAAATGGGTACCCCTATTCCTAAGAGGTGGGATGATCATAGATGAGGTATTAGATGTAGATCCCCTGAGGGTTATTGATGGTAAGTTAGTTTATTTGTATGTTCCATGTAAAGTTTATTATGTGATTTAATATAATAGGATTCTTATGAATTGTATGGATACTTTTAGGTATAGGGGATGACAAGAATTGGAGGTCATCATTGATTTGGTGCTATGTGAGTTGACATAGCATATCCCAAATGATGTCATAGATGATGCATTGGTGGAAAGGGCAACCAATGTTGTTGGTGTGCATGCCCATTTATTTAATCAGGTGTCGATATTGAATACAACATTTAAGTGACCAATAGAAGATAGAGATGAGTTACATGTGGAGCTATAGAGGTGTACCATGCCCTCTCTTAATTCTCTAGGTGGGGCTAGTAGTCATATAGTAGATGAACACATATGACTTTAATGAGAGTATGTCGAGTGTAGGTCTGAGCTTGGAATTTATCGAGAGAGAGAGAGAGAGAGAGAGAGAGAGAGTAGGCACATCCATAGATTGAGATCATGTAAATATAGTGGGGATTCTAGTTCTATTTTTTATTTTTTGATAGTGAGAGTGAGGGAGCTAGTCCCAGCAGTCATGTTTGCATCATTGAGTGATGCACCATATTTGTATTGAAATGATATTATGAGGTATATATATATATATATGGTTTTTTAATTTGGCATTGTAGATTAGTAAATAGATCTTTTTATATTATATATATTGTTATGCATTTAAATTTGTTTTAGTTGGAGCAAATTTAATTGATTTGTATGTGTTTTGTGAATGTTTTTGGCATATGTGCAGGGATTAAATTTTTGTATTTTATTCGTGTATGGTTTTTTGTTTACATTTCATAATATTGTTGCATGTATAACATGTGGTGGTGATATGCCTTATATGAACATAGATGGCATGGAAAACCAATGACCATACTACCCCTGCTATGTTGTTGTAGACATAGACTATGAAGTAGAGTTGTATGCGATGCATTATTGGTGTATGAATGTGTAGACTTTGATGCAAAAATGTTCATTAGTTGATGCTCTAAAACTAAACTCTGATTTACATGATTTCTTGAAAATATTTTGATCGATGTACAAGCTAAATCTAAGTTTTGATCTCTATAATGATTATCATATATCTTTATTGGTTGTCAAACTAAAACTATGCCTTAGATTGATAGTTATTCCTAAATATTTTGATTAGTGTATACATTAGATGTGTATTTTGAGCTCTATAATTATTTAAAAATATTATTATTGGTGATTGTATTAAAATAATACCTTTTGGTTTATATTTTTTCCCAAATATCTTAATCAGTGTGTGCACTGGAGGTTCATTCTAAACTCTATGAACTGGTTTCCATCATTGTTGAGGCTATGTTGTATAGGACTGCTAAGAAATGGTTGTCTTAAAAGTCATAGGGATCGTACAATAAGTAAGCAATGGTTCTTTGGAAGGAATGTCTTGTGATAACTCTATCATAGAGGAGTGTGATCTAGGAGAGTATGGATAATAAGGGTCTTGTGTCCCCTATGTAAACTCTATGATGCCTCTATTAACATACTATTCAATGCAAGCTTAGAGTACTTAACAATGGTCATTTTAATGTCAATTTATTTGATGAAAATGATAATAATGTTTATGTGGTGCCTAGTGAAAATGGTGTGGTGGATGATGAATAGTTTAGGGAAGTGAGATCATCCCCTTATCTAATAGTGTAAGCAAGATGTCATGAGGCCTAGCCTTATCTAAAAATTGTATAACCCCTTTGTATATCTTATGTTCTATTCACTATAGATTGTGTTGTGTAGAGTGGATTTTTTCCCTTACTGAGTATTTTTATTTGTTGTTTCTTTTCCATTAGTTTATGAATTGGAAGCAGAGTAGGCTCTTGTTCCAAATTTGATGAATAAGGCTCTGAAGGGTCTATATCCAAATATACCTTTAATTGTGTAATTACTAATCCCAATTTTTCCTCTAATGTTATATCTACTCTGTGTGTGTGTGTGTGTGTGTGTGTGTGTGTGTGTGTGTGTGTGTGTGTGTGTGTGTGTGTGTGTGTGTGTGTGATTTAGATGTCTGATATAACAAGCTCTCCTTGAGAGGATAGATTAAACTTCTATAAAATATGTATTACACTTCTAAATATATTGGTTGATAAATTAGATAATGCAAATAAGCTTTGAACCATAGAATGTATTGTTATGTAGACTCTATCTCAACCTGGTGTAGTGAAGGTAATCTCTCATATGTGACCATAGGTCCCTTATTTTATATGTAATGACTGATAAAGACTATATCTAAATCCTCATATGTATGTAAAGATCCACTAGGGAGTGTATGGTGGAATCAATCTAGTGCTTTCCCATTTAGTGAATTTGGAAACACTTTTAGTATAATTAACTTGTTTGTAATATGGGCCATGGCCTTCTCATAATCTTGAAGGTGTAAATATGGATCTTATTGTCCATCAAAGATAGGTAACACTAATATTTGAAAGTTGTGTGGTAACCTCATAGTTGATATTTTGCATGGAATAGGGTTATTATGCATAACATTAGAATCAATATGAGATTTGTATGTTTCATTATCTAAAGTGAAATGATGTACTTATTTTTGAAACTCACCCACAACATGCATTAAATAAACACTTGTAAAGGTATATTATCATTATCAATGGGTTTGTTTAATACTTGGATTTTATTATTTATTTTATCCATTGATAAATTATATTGGAAATATTGTTTAGAGAGGGTTGGTTTGCTATCAATAACATTTGGAGGTGTGATAGCTTAGACCTAGTTATAGGGAAATGAGTTATCACCCTCTTACTATAGTAAGCGGGGTTTATTGGTATCTTTTATATTATTAGGTTGTGAAGGAGTATCACATACTCATTGAATAGAATGTTGTTTATTCTCTAGTGAATGGAAATTATGCACATAATAATAAGAATGTGTGTATGTCTTTTTACATTTTACCTATTATTTGGATAAATAAGATAAATATGTAGGTAAGAAAAGAAGTAGAAGTTGTAGATTCTATGTCATCTTCATCATAATCATAATAATAATCATTATCCCATGGTTCATCAAAATCATAATTTAATAGAATTGAAGAATTAATATTAAAATAAGTATCATCCACATGCTCATTAGGATAAAGAGAAGGAGAATATTTTATCTTTTTACTATTATGCAATGTATCATCATATGTATGTGTAATGCAAGGCATTTGTTCACTAGTCATTTTTGAAATGCAAGCATGATTATCAATTTCTATATTGGAATCAAGGGAAGGAAAAGTAACAACCATGTTTTATTTATGCACATTCTGATATATAGGAGAAGAATTAGAGACATTTACGGTATCTATTTGTTGTAAATAATCATTGCATTGATCTTGAAATGTGAATGAGGGTTATAAAGTAATTTCATCTACCTTAGTTTGTGCATTATTAAAAGGTGTATTATATTTTGTATTTTATTTTTAAAATGTAATTTAGAAGGTTAAATAATATGAATTGTTGCTATCTACTTTACTTTAAGCATGCAAAAGTGATTTTCATGTAGTGCACTTAAATTGATTTAATTTGAATAATGAAGTAGCAAAAGTAGTTGA
Organism: Torreya grandis; assembly: GCA_037957365.1. Lineage (NCBI taxonomy): Eukaryota > Viridiplantae > Streptophyta > Pinopsida > Cupressales > Taxaceae > Torreya > Torreya grandis. The sequence goes on from JARHVA010000216.1 coordinate 3,692,482, forward strand.
AAATTTAGGATCATATTGGAAAAAAACACTACCAACAAGAGGTTTTTTTGGAATTATATTGTTAATTTGAGTTCTAGGAGTAAGAGAAGAGTAAGAGGAAAGATAATATGATGTATCTAATGTATCCTCATGTTAATTTATTTTGTCATGTTCATAGTAATCCTAATATCCATCATTATAACAATAGTCATTATCATATTATAAATGAAGTCATTATTATGATCTAATGTACAATATTGAAAATTAGTCCATTCATTATTATAATAATGAGATAAATTTAATATTGCATCAAGTGGATGAGGGGAAGAAGAATTTTTAGATGCCATTTTAAACTTGCCAAAGAAGACAATGTAAATAAGGAATAATAAACACAAAAGAGGTATAATATAACATAAGTATGTGTGCAATTTGTGAATTTTTTTAACAAAGTTTGTAATAGAAAATAACATTATTATTGAAATCCTACTTTCTAATGTTTTGTGTGTATAGGGACCTAGTATGTGGGTCTAGGGTTTTGATTTTAGGGTTATGTTTTAAGTATTTAAATTAAATTAAATAAATAAAGCCCTAGTATAGGATTAATTGAATTATCTAGGTTAAGCCAAAAAATTAGAAAATCAAATTTTTGCAACTCTAATTTAATATATAAAATTTAGAGAAGGTAAACCCTAAGTAGAATTAAGTTTGTGAATAAATATTTAAAGTAAGTCAAGTTCACTATATGTTTTAAAATTTTAGGGTTTTACTCTGTAAATCTTAAGCTAGATTAAAGTGTTGGGTTTGTTGCTAATCTAAAATAAAATTGTAAATTATTAATTCTATGGAAATTTCTAAACATAGTAACCACAAGGAGAAAAAAGATTATCTAGATATACATAGAGTTTTTCATAGATCAAGATACTGAAAATGGCTAAGAAGACAGAGAGGAATCTTTCATCTTTTGACTATTTTTCTAGATATGGCTCTAGATAGTAGCACCCCTCTGAGGATAGTAGTACCATGTGGTGCTCATGTCTAATTATGGTGTTAATGTCCTTTCTATGGTGACTATATGTAACTTTAAAAGAAGCTAAAGGAGTTTTTGGATATTTTATAGGTGATTCTATGTCACATGGGAGCTTGTCTGTGTCACTATTTTGGATGAATATTATCTAAAACCCTAATGATTACCTACACACATGAAATAATAAACTAATAAAATTAAAAAGGAAAATAAAAATTGGGTTGTGGGATGTTATGATCATGTGGAGAAGAGCCCCTATTGTCCTATCCATTTCCTACATTAACCCCAATGCTAGGGGTCTTAGAATGCATATGAAATAATTCATATATATATATATATATATATATATGAAGCAATACACACATGTAAAAGATATCAGAGAGAGATTGACTTAAAATCATAATAAAATCATAGATCAATTTACATAGAACACAAGTATTTTAAGATGGAAAATATCCAAGAGGTAAAAAATCTACAAGTGATATTCAATGATTGAGAAACAATAATAACCCTAATATAAATTCTTATGCATTCTTACTTCTTCACAGAATGGCTTTCACAAAACTCTAGGTTGAATATGAAAAAATAATTTCATATTTGAATGATTTCATAGTAGGGGTAAAAGCTTATTTATAGTTAAATACCAAGGGAGGTGATTGTTGTAAAAATAATAGGTCCATCCTTCTCGATAAAGTCATTTAATTAAATTTGGGTAACTCATTAAATAATTATAACTTTAATATTTAATTTCATGATGTTTCCACCTCATGTTGATAAATAATATATTATTATTATTTAATATCTTTACCAAGGCTAAGGATCAATAAGCCCACTTAGGATTAAATTCTCTAACACTCCCCCTTAATGCTAAGTGGGAATAAATGCCATAGTCACCTTAGAAATGAATTATACTATATACACAATTAAAGGATTTGAAAACCTTCATCATGCCAAACACCACAATTTGAAACAAAAGGAATTATAATCCATAAAATATTCAAAAGTAAGTTTAGGCTAGCATGATCATGAGACTACATCTCATAGTTTGTCATGAATAATCACTAAGCATACTTGGAGCCTTTTATAGCATAAGGACCTCCATTACAAAGTATGATTTTAATGTATTGGGGTATAAAATTAAAACTTCCACATGAAGTTTAATCAAATCACATAACTTCCACACAAATTTTATAATGTTTTACAATGATAAGAAGTATAGAGAAGGAGAAGAAACACATGGCCATCAGAAAGTGGAATTGTCATGCACACTCCCCTCAATGACAACTATGAGATGCCTAGTATTGCATAAAACTAATAAAACTTGGTAGCACAAGTGGGTTTATGAAGATATATATCATTTTTTCATTCATAGGATAGAACTACAAATCAATATCAACATTGAGGACTTTCTCTCAGATAAAATACACGTGAACTTCAATAAGTTTAGCTCTTTAGTGTTGTATTGGATTTTTTACCAGAGCTATATAACTTTGGTTATCACAATGAAGGATGATACTATGAGAAATATCCAAATGGAATTATCTCAATAACTTTTGTAGCCACATGGCTTCTTTGATAGCTTTCATAACACTTATGTAATTTGCTTCAGTAGAAGAGATAGAGCTAGTAGGTTGTTTCTTGATGCTCCAAGTGATATCACCTTCACCAAACTTAAACACATAGCCAAAAGTATATTCATGATAGCATAGTATGCTTAGAATCATAATAAACAAGTACATAAAAATATGACATATATTTTTATATGGTAAAACACATTTAAAATAGTCAAATCATATTTTAAGGTAAACAAGTTCACTACTTTGATTATAGAGTTAGTGAAAAAAACATAAATTACTATATGTATTCCGTTATTGGACATCCCCAATATTAACAAGATCAGCATCCCCAACTATCATGTAATGTACATATAATAATTTAATAATAATATGATACTAGGTTTAGCCAAACTTTAGATATACTGTTAGTAATAATTCATTTTATCATTTGAGTCTTATCAAAACTTTGCAAGTTTTAATATGCTTCAACAAAATATTTAGGTATAACCTCTCATACATCAACTATGGATAATTCTAGCATAATATGCAATCATCAAATCAAATAGATATGAGACTAAAATAAATAATTATAGGGATTTATGAATAGAATGCTCAAGAAATTAAATGATGAAGAGCTAATAATATAAACTTCATTTACACTTTACATGTCATAACATATCTTATTATCAAATGAAGCATATAAGGATGTTAGCGTAAATAATCAAATGATAAAAAAATCAAATGAGAGTATCTAAGAAATTGAAACACAAAATATCCAAACTCACTGAGCATGATTTTATTACTAAATGCAATAACTAAACATGACCATCTTGTCAAATTAAGCAGGATTTTATGCATATAATGTATTTCCATGTTAACTCATATGAATTAAAAATAATCATAATATCTATATATTTTATTTACTTTCTCATCTAAGACAAATATATCTATTATAATATAATTATAATAAACATTTTTCAAGAGTTAATAATGTAGATGAGACACTATCAATATAGTTAGTATCTCTAAAGTAACAAAAAAATAGTTCTATCAAAGCACATGAAATGCTATGAGTATACATGTAAATTTTGATGTATAAAAAATAAAAATATTAAGCAGGAATTCTATTTACAATATGCATATTAGTATCCATGGCTTCAGCCCATAAAATATAGAAGCATTTGTAGATTGCAATATTGGTCTATCCATTTCCATGATGGTGTAGTTTTTCCTTTCAACAATACCATTTTTTTTAGGGAAATAGGGAGTTTATAATTCCCTTTGAATACCTCAATTAATGAAAAAAGAATAAAAATCTTTACTAACATATCTACCACCATTATCAATTCTTAATCTCTTAATAGAAAAATTAGATACATTTTCAACACTAGCTTTAAATTCTTTGAATTTAGAAAACATATCAAATTTATTTTTAATGAAAAAAAACTAGATCATTCTAGTGTAATCATAAATATAATTAATAGAATATAAATAAATATTAGTAGATACAACTTCAAGAGGTCTTACAACATCACTATGAATCAATTCTAAAGGATGTGAGTAATTTGCATCATGATTCTTTTGAAAGGAGTTAGTATGTTACTTGCCATGTAAGCAACCCTCACAAGTTTCATGATGAGAGGGGATAAAAAGAAGTCAAACAACAATATTATTTGAGTACATATCATGTAAACTTTTAAAATTAACATGTCATAATCTTTCATTCTGTAATTGAGATTCATTCTTACTATGCGATGAAAGAAAACATGCCAAAGGAGAAAAGATATATAAACTATTATTTTAAACACATTTAACAATCAAGGAACTAGATTGACTTTTAATAGACTAGATATATTTCATTAATGTTATAATTAAATTATCATTTGTAAGTTAAGAATAAGATATCAAATTATTTTTAAGTACATAAACGACATCATTTATAGTAACATTTGAAAACATTACTTTTTCCTATTTAGTTGCTTCTAAAAATGAATTATCTCTTAAGTAAACTATTTTAGATATATCTCTAAAATCACATATAAAATAGTAATTCATATGGTGCAATGCACCGCTATCTAAAATCTACTCATTTTCATTTGAAGCAAATAAAGTAGCATATACAACAATAAAATTTTGATCTCAATTGTTATTCTGATTAGGGTTTTGATTCTTCTATTTGTTTTGATTAGATTTATCTCCTTTATTATCTTCATAAGATTGATTTTTAATTATATATTTATTATTATAATAGGCTTCCCTCCTATGACCAAATTTAACACATGTATTACAATTTCTATTAAACTTAGGTGTATGATTTTTATTATCAAATTTCTTATTCTTGTATTTACCTTCAGTAGAATTGGAGTTAGATTTATGGTTTTTAGTGTTATCAAAAACATTATTTAAGGTTATATGTGCCTAAGTGGCATTTTATTTAGAATAAAAATTGGTCATAAGTTATTCTTTTTGAATTAGGAGAGTAGATAAGGTGGTAAGGTTAGGGATATCTTGCTCAATTTGATACTTAGAATTAAAAATTGAAATGAAATTTCTAAACTTTTTATGAATATTTGACTAAATAAAATAATAAAGCTATTGATCTTGAATCAAATTCTATCTAACTAAACTTTAATATTTTTAATTTTAGCAATAAAATTCATAACTTTCTCATCACCTTTCATAGGTGTAGTTAGCAATTCAAGGATTAATTTAATAATCTTCAAGAGCCAAGTGCCTTTAATCATGGATTCAAGGATTTTTCAAGAATTACTAGGAGATTCCTGATTATAATGTGGAGAAAGAATTCATTTTTAACACTCCACAATATAATGGACATAGCTTCATGTGATTTTTGTTGAAATGCATTAGTAAGCTTAGGGATAACGTGTCATCTAGAAGGGGATTTTTAGTCCTAATGACAACATTCCATAACTTGTGAGCCATAAATTCTATTTTAACACTAATTTTCCATATATTATAGTTATTTTTATTAAGTATTTGAGATTTATCTAAGTAAAAATTAGGTGAAGCCATAACTTTCCTTTAAATAGGATAGTAAATAAATGCTTAAAATGAAACTTTTTATGTGAATTTTAACTTAATTTGATAGTAAAACCAATTTTCAAGTGCAAACACATAATAATTGTTTTAATGCTAGACAAAGCAAAATATTGTGACAAAATAGGGTGTCACAAGTGTTGCAAAAAATATATTAATATAAGAATAATTTTTTAAAAAATAACCTTTTTAATAAGTTTTTATATTTTGATTTTAAAATAAATTAAATCACAAGTGCCTCTATACTTAATCACATAATTTATATGTCAAATAATATAAAGTTTTGATTTAGAATTGCAAAAAACTGGTGTTGAAAAAGTCATACTCAAAACAACCACCTAGACACTAATATTAAAACAAATTATAAAATTAATATTATGAGATTTAAAAACAAAAAATGAATCATGCATATGTGTCTGGAAGGTGTTAAAACCTAGAGATCGACTAGTTACATCACTATGTTTGTCAAAATATTGACTAGGTTGAAAGTCAAAACAAGTTTGACACTAGAGAGGGGTTTACATGTGAGAAAGTTGACATGTAACCCAATAAATAGAATTCAAAATTAATTAAATTGATTTTTTTTTGAATAAAAATGGTTGGAGAGATTTGAACATAAGACCTCACCTTTTTGAAGTTTTTAACAAAAAGTTAACTACCAACTCAACTAGTAGTTTAATTAAGGCTTAACATGCAATAATTTATTTAATTTTTTTCAAATGATTTTTTAAAAATTATATATATATATATATATATATATATATATATATATATATATATATATATATATATATATATAAACATGCATGTAAATTTTTTTACATAAACGTTACTTTTTAGTAAAAAAATTTTAAAAGATATTTACATGGAAAATAGATTTTTAAAAAATAAAGTATTTTTTAAATATTTTCACAAACTATATGAAAATATATACTTGCCTACAGCATGCATAGGGAGAAGAATGACATAGAAGCAAAATTTTGGAGAGCTACTGCAACCTCGATAAGCCACCTCACAGCATGAAATTTTGTCAACACTCTTAAAATCTTGAGGCAAGGCAGAATTGATCTTTAGAATTTGGCTTTTGGTGTATAAAACAATTTTTTCATTCATAGATAAAAATTTTAAATGCTTGGAGACTCCTTCTCAGGGGATGAAAATTTGCAACCAATCTTAAAACTCCAAAACTAAGTAGTTAGAAGCTTTAAAACTAAATTTTGATGAAAGAATTGAATTTTTGAAAATTTCTAATGCCACAGAGCTGTGTATCAATAAAAATTATGTTTTATAACAATAAAGTCTTCAAAAAATAATTATTTGAACTTAATCTAAGAGATCTAAATTGCTTGTTAATCCTCTATACACCCCTTTGCTTTGATACCATGAAATAATTTATGTATAGATATATGAAGCAATACACACAATTATAAGATATAGGAGAGAGATTAATTGAAAAGCATAATAAAATCATAAATCAATTTACACTAAACACAATTATTTTAAGTGGGAAAACCTCCAATATTTAAAAAATTCACAAGTGTTAAATAACAAAAGTGCTAGTACTGAGACTAAGTAGCTAGTCTTCTACTCTAAATCAGAATAGCTTATCTGGCTTTATTTCTTTTTAGTTTCTTTTAGTTTTTTTGGTTGATAGTTGGTGGTAGGAAGGTTTAGCCGCCGGGTCTATCTTTTTATCTATTTGTGTCTTGTTGGTTTGTCTAATTTATCTTTCAGTTGTTCATTGTAAAGGGTACAAGCCCTTCAGAACAATTTTAACAGATCAAATTAAAAAAAAAAAAACCCACAAGTGATATTTAATGATTGAGTAACAATAATAACCCCAATACAAATTCTTCTACCTTCTCACTTCTTCATAAAATGGACTTCACAAAACTCTAGATTGAATATGACAAAATAATTTCATATTCGAATGATTTCACAATAGGGATAAAACCCTATTTATAGTGAAATATTGAGGTGACTATTGTAAAAATAATAGGTCCATCCTTCTCAATAAAGTCATTTTATTAAATTTTGGTAACTTATTAAATAATTATAAATTTATTATTTATTTTCATGAGGTTTTTACCTCATGTTAATAAATAATATATTATTGCTATTTAATAATTTTACAAAGGCTAAGGGTCAATAATCCTACTTAAGATTGAATTATCTAACAACATATAGTTTTCCATTAAGGAATGTTCACCATCAACTTGCAAGGTATGCTAGAATGAATTTCACCTAGGCCCGTATTTGATCAAGCATGTAAATTTCTAAGTGTGAAAGTTTAGTATGCTAAGTATTTGAGTTGTATTATTGGGTGATTTTATGTAAATAAGTACCAAAATAGTAAGTGCTAGATGTAAAATGCTTTGTGAGGATCCTTATATAGGATGACATTTGTTTTGAGAATAATACCTTATTTGTTGTCTAAAAAGTCATGAAAACATATAATAAAAGGGTCATGGAGGGGTTAGGACTCAAACATGGCTAAAAGGGCCCATTGAACACTAAAGCCATAAGTGGACACTAGCACCATGTGACACTACTATCCTAAAAGTGGTGCTAATGTCCTAAGGCTTAGAATAGAGCAAAAATTAGGGATGATAGGCTAGCGGCCCCTTGATTGGAAAAAGGTGACCTATGACTACTAGGGGTGTCAAAAATAGGGAAAATAAAATACAAAAAATATCAAAAGACTCAAGATGACCATGTAAATAAAGATTATAACCATCACTAAGACCCTTATGTGAAAGCAAAAAAATACATAGTACTTGTGTTGATTAAATAAATTTGGGTGTTTATAGGGGTGACGTTGTATGAAACATATGTTTGTAATAAAGGTATCAAGGTATAATTAAGATGTTTGTGAAAGGAACTGATGATCAAATAATCATATAGATCCAACATGTAGAGATATAAATTCCATTAGGTGATAAATAATAAATATCTAAGAAATGATTGTAACCAAGAGGTATCTAACTAAGGTTGTATCCAAGAGGTATCTGCCTAAAGTTCTAACATAATTCAAAGATAACATACATTAACAAGCATAATATAATATAAACATGAAAGAAAATAACATTATACTCTATCACACACACACACACACACACACACACACACACACACACACACACACACACACACACACACACACACACACACACACACACACACATGCACAAACACACACACACACACCAAAGAAAATAAAATAGAGAGTTTAGGGATGGGGATATTTACCTTGGGTTGACTTGTTGGTGCATTAATCTCCCACTTAGATCAAGTGGCACTTTGTAAGAGATTTTGTAGGTGAAGATCGAGATGTAAGAAACAAGAATTAAGAATACTTAGTTGGGGAATCCAAATAATGGGTGTACCTTTTTGGTTTATATTATATTATTATGGCCTTAAAATAACTTATGCAAACATAGACATCCACAAGTATAGGCTCTTAAACCTAATTCCTCTTATTCTACTAAAAGTCATTTTCATACACAAGAAGAGTAGAATTATGATAGTATATATAATAAAAAAAGGCATTCAAAAACCCTATATGTATTGGTCAAACTTATAAAATTCACCTATATTAAAATTAAACAAACTCGTCCATGTTAACTTAGTATAAAATAAAAAAATGTGAAAAATAGTGCTATGTCAACCATGTTGAGTTAGTACTGGAAGTAAAATTAGATATAAAAATAAACTAGAGGGTAAAGTTATTAAAATTGGTATTAATAATATCAAAACTAACTCAAAATGGTCAAGTTATTAAGGAAATAAACTAAACACTACATAACAGACTTGACAAGGATGAACTAATGGGAAAAAGGCACAACATTAGGTAGAAGATGTAGAGGAAGGGAAAGAGAATCGAAGGGGTATAAATTAATCAAATAGAATGATAATTAGTATAGATAAGTATAATATGTGATCTTATATGAATCACTCATAAAGTACCATGAGTTACCCCACCTTGATCCTAGTGTACTCCTTAAGATGTGTACTCAAGATATTAATGTGTTGAGGAATATTACAATAAAAATCATTACTAAGTGACTAATATAGGTTTATATGTATGCCCCACCAAAATATTATCACATGTCATAATAATTAACACATGATTTTGATTCTAGAAAGAAACATACTATCATCAAAATAAAAGAAAGAATTATAATGAATGCTGAAAAATGAGATGAATTAAAGGAAGTAAATAACATGTGTACCTTCATTACATGATTGGAATATAAGAATTATATATGGTTCCAAAGTGATGATAATAAAAATATATTATATCGGGCACATAAAATATTAATTTAAGGTTCCAAACTAGTACTATGAAGGATCTAGTAAACCTAAAGAACATAAAAATCAAAATTTTTGCAAAAAGATCCCTTTAGTACCGAAAAACTCCTTATGATGTTAGGAATCTAGTTATTATTTTAGTTCATCAAAAATACTATATATAATGGTTGATATAGTATAAATATAACTAGCCAATATATTCATAAATAATATAAACTATATGATACAAGCATTTTGAATGGTTAAGGAAATAAAACACAGAGCGTATGGTTGAAGTAGTCAAATGCAAAATGGTTGATATATTAGAAGCACCACATGGCCCATATAATATATATATATATATATATATATATATATATGGATGATGTAATATAAAATTATCCACATGATTGAGGCAATATCTATGAATGATTGATACAAATATTTTTTTGAGTTTTAGTGTAATTATTTTAGTTAACTTGTATTTTTATCAATTTTCATTTGATAGAAGACTAATTAGGATTTTTTCCTTTGGATTTTTTAGGTGTAGTGACAAATACATACATGTTAGACACTAAATACATCCTATCTATATATTTAATAGTTATACTATCAGTATAGGATATATATTGATTAATTTATATGGGATTTGGGGGCATCATGAAGATATGTAAGGTATTGTTAGATGCAAACAAGTTAGTGATTTTTTGGGGTCATTAATAAAGGAAAATTAAGGCCTCCATGTGGGAGGTAGATGGAAATACCATATAGGTTACTATTACATTAAAATACATAGATGTTATATCAAGGTTTCTACTAATTAGAATACTCATGGTCTATGATGTACCAAAGACTATAGTAGAGAGACACAAGTTAGCTCGTTAAGCTAAAAGGTTAGATAAACATGATTAGCACACACACACAACACACACACACACACACACACACATATATTTCTCATAAGTTTCAATTATCTTGAAGGTTATTATAGTTATGATAACTAGATGTGTTATTTCTCACAAGTCCAATAGGGGAGTTTTGATGTTCACTGTAGCTATGTGTCAGGAAGCATTAGAGTGGGGCACATTATATAACATTAGATTTAATAGCTATTCATAGCTAGTGTACAAATTATATTTTATCCTAATGAGGTGATTTTTTTTTATGGGGATGATCATATTATTTTCTTAATGGATATAAGGGTTTTTTGATATATTGATCTACTAGACTACCACACTAGGTTATATACCATTTTCTTGGGTGATATTATGGGAATATGTTCCTAACACAATATGACTTAGAGGGTATCAAAAAAAAATATATCATACATATTTATGTGATCCTATGGATTCATTATATAAGGGTTATGGATAGACAACCATCATGGCCATTTATGGTATGAGCTTAGGGACTAGACAAGGTGAATGGTAACTATATTTGGTCGATAAAGCCACACACTTGCATTAGGATTTTAAGATATTTTGGATAACCACATCCAAAAACACCATCAATATTTCCATTGTATATTTTTTTACATGTCATGGAGCTAAAGATGGAAAGTGATCAAGGAGCCGCCACCAGAGGTTCTAGTATTGAGACCAAAATGCACACCTTAGTCTTGGAAGAGGAGATAATAGTTTAAAATATATGTGGAGGTTTCTAAGAGGTGAGAGGATATAGAGATTTATTCACAAGAGGTCTCATATATAAACATGATAGAATTGACATAGGTGAGACCTAGGATATGGATCATGTGAGAGAGTTGGAGAGAAACAAGATTATCGATATTAGTGCTATAGAGAAATATGTTTGGAATCATGCAGACACATATAAATAAATATGGAATTGAGGGTGATTAGTTTCTCTTAGATAAATGATAGAGATAATATCCATGTAAATGGCATGCATCTAGGTATAAAATTTTGGGTGTATTTTGATCACTACATTTTTTGTATTTATAGATGGATAGACCAGATGATAGTGATAGCTAGATTTTATTTTGGGTTTATATATCTTGATATGATGTTAATTTTTGTTTACTTTTATATATGGAGTGGATATGGCATATAGGGTCCATTACCTAGGTTAAAAACCATGAGATCATGTATTTTATACTTCTTAAGCATGACATGAAGAGGTTGTCATATCATGAAACACCATCTATGATAAATCATGTGGGATGGTTCACATTGGTCTTAGAAGTTTCATAAGAACTACAATAACTAAATCATGATCCTATTTTTTATACTTCAAAAATAGTTCTAGTATTATGAGAGGTTATGTCTTTCCAATAATTATTTATAGAGTAGATGATGCTAGATAATAGGCAAGTAACACATATGCTAACAAAACTAGTGGGAGTGGATAAAGAGTAAGTAATTATAGTTTAAGTTGCATCACTATAGGCACAGGTGGTCTTAACATAGGGAGAGGCCACAATATTATGGTATAGGACCATGACCTTGGTAATATCTCTCTAATAGGATATAAATTTTATATCTCAATAAATCATAGTTAATCTTTCACCTAGGGATGAAGGCATCCACTAACCTTAGATGTATATATAAGTTATTTGTACTTGGATGAATATAATATGTATAAAATATTTAACCTAAATATATAATTGAGTTGTAGATTTTTTCTACTTGTGTTGGGTTAGTTTGATCTTAATAAGATATAGCATTGTAGCATGGTTGATGTTTTATCTCATATATTTCATTATTTTATAACAAATGTGATGATTTATCTCTCTCTCTCTCTCTCTCTCTCTCTCTCTCTCTATATATATATATATATATATATATATATATATATATATATATATATATATATATATATAGAGAGAGAGAGAGAGAGAGATGATGATGATGATGATGATGATGATGATGATGATGATGATGATGATGATGAAATTCTAAGTGTAAAAACATCTAAAGTAAGTAGATAGAAAAATCTAATAACAATAAACATGCAATGAAATGAGAGAAATGTTGTAAAATAAATCAAATGCAAGTATAAGACAAATAATCCAAGAAATAAAATAAGTGACATAAATGATAAAGGTTTTAAAAAAATCCAATGTAAATAAATAAAAATTAATTTGATTCAAACAAAAGACATGCAAGAGATGTGAAAAGATCCAACAAGGATTATAAAACATCCAATCCAAGTAAATAAAAGCAATATAAGGAAAACCAAATATCCATAAATAAGTATGGAATGATCATAAGACATTAAATTCAATTAGATAAGATAAATCTAATATAATCATAAGATATGTAGAACTAGAATCAAGGAAAGACTAACACCAAATTAATTCTTACACTAGAATGTCTTAGAAGAGGACATGGCCATTTAAGTGCATCACTATTTTGATGAATGTTGGTAATATTATTCAGGGAAACATTATATATAAGGCAAAGCATTGAGTTTCATGGTCATTACATACATGGATGTCTTTTGTATTATTGATTGTACTTTGTGGCAGTTCACAAAAATAGACATAAATGTATAAGCATGAAGAAGAGATGTTTCTTTTAAGATGTTGTATTGTATTTAATATTAACCATGAATTTTAGGGAAAATATCCTAGTAATATGAACTAAGATAAATTTAAATATGTACTTATGTTTTATATATTAATATAATTACATGTCATTATCTTTATTATGCATTATCGATGTTCTACTTGTTTATGTTTAATTAATTAAATGAATGTTACATTAACTTAAATAGTATTTTCCTTGTATACATCAATGATATCTAAAACATCAAACTATGAAATCATTACATAGTGTATATTTTATGTCAAAATTTAGTGTCTAAGCCCATGTATCAAATAGTTGATGTTAAGGGAAAAGTCCCTGTTAAATTTATGGAATTCAAAAATCATGGATATAGAACATTGGTTGGAGATGAGAGTAAAATAATATATTCAAAAATAAACCATAAATCAAAGAGAACTGAAACTACTATAGATAAAGTTGAGAAATAATTTTATCAACCTTAAGATGAGGAATTTTTATTTTATTTTCATAAATCTACTGTGTCCTTGGATTTTGAGATTGAAAACCATATTTAGTGGACAAAGGATAAATTACAAAAGTAGGAAGAAGAGGATGAACCATGAATGTGAGCATAGATTAGCTATTCAAAACCACATTAGACTCATTTATAATACCTTATAAAATATCAGGGTGGATGATTTATGATTTGAAGAGGGTAGAGTTATTATAAACTCCAAGAAGAAGATTCATTTAAAAATTGATAGCATTAACCTATATACTATTGATTTAAGATAGGTTGATAAGCAATTGTAAATAGTTCTTGTAGGGGATAGGCACCTATGGGATGACAAAAGGTAAGAGGGGGGATCTTAGAGAGATGAATGTTAAAATATAAAATACATGATGTCTAGGGGGTAAATAAAATAATAAATAATGATGAAACTAATAAAATATTAGAGGAAATATCAGTGATAAGAATGAAATTAGATAAGATAAGAGAAAGTAGAAAGAAAAGGAAAGAAAGAAAGAGTAGAAAGAAGAAAGAAGAGGAAAAGAGGAAAAATAAAAGTAAAGTGAGAAATTAGAGGCATTGACACCCCATATATAGTTTGGATAGATGACAACATTTCCATTTAGATATATAGGGCAGTCATATCATGTATGTTGAGGATGACCCTATCCATTATATTCCCCCCTCTCTAATCTCAATCTCTCTATGGGGTGCCAATTATAGGGATGGGGGCTCAACCCATATTTAAATAGGGAGGGTATACTTAAAAATAACAATAATGGGTAGAAGTAAAGAGATAAAATTATGACATACAAAGTAGTAATTGGAAAAATAGAAGAACAAATGAGGTTAGAAGCATAATAGAAACAATTAGTGGAGAAGATGTAAAATAGAGAGTAGAAAGAGATAAGAGAACAAGATAATTAAGTTTAAATAGATAAAATATAAAGGTGACATCAATTGAAGTTACCATGAAAAGAAAGGAAGGAGACATAGATCTAAAAGGAAAAACTAGTGAAGAATAATCAAAATTAACATAAAATTTAGAACTGACATTGATAACATCAAAACCACCAATAAGAATGGAAGGAGTGTTAGAAATAGATATAAAATAGATGCAAGAGGCACATTATAAACACAAACTTAGTTGAACAAATAAATTAATTAATAAAATAAAAAGAGTCTATGATAAATATGCTTCTAATAGAAAACGTGAGGAGTCTTTAGAAGCAGAAGGCTAAAGAGAACCTTTACCAAGCATGAGGAGAATTAGTTGGAAAGAAGAAGAGAAAATAGAGTATATAAAGTGGTAAATAATAAATCAGTGAGATAGAAGATAAATAATAAATAATAGAAGGAGAAGGAAGAAATATAGAAGGAAAAGAAGTAGATTTTTAGAGGTCAGCTAAAAATATAATAGAAGTTATTAGAAGAAATAAATGGGAAACATGATTAGAAAAATAAGAAAGTGGAATAGATGGAATAAAAAATAGAAACAAATATGATGAATAAATATTAGTTAAAACTAATGAAGACAAAAAGGATAAAGAACAAAATTAAAATGAGGTGCAAGGAGACACCCCCCCCCCCCATCTAGAAGATATTTTTTTAGGATATGAACCCCTTGAACCAACCATCATCCCTTATGTCACTTCATGAATTGAGAGAGACACCACCTAAATAAGGCATATATACTAGAGAAGAATTGATATAAAAAATTAAAAATGAGAATTTGAGAAGGAATAGTGAGATGCTATGAAGAAGTGTTAGGAAGAAGTTACTTTGACATAGAATTACCACAAGATAAAATCAGAAAGAAAGTTATAGGGAAACAATAGTATCACCGATAAAAAGCAAAGGAGAAGAAAGAAAAGAAACTACAAGCTTAAAAATAAAATAATATAAATATCATATTAGTAAGCTAAAATACAAATTTCAATCAAGCTAAAATGGCTCAAAAAAACTAAATTACCCATATTTAGTAAAGATACAAAAGACACAGAAGTACATCTCTTTCCACTAGATAATTCACAACATCACAGATAACTAGGTTAAACTATTTGATTTTTTGGGAACATTAAAAGATGAGACATTAAAATTGTATATGAAAATCAATCCTATTACTAGTAAGACATGGGATGACATCAAAGATGTGTTTGAAAACAATTTGTACTAAACATTCCCATAAAAAGTGTAAGTGAGATGAGAGAATTAATTCAAGTAGACAAAGAAGCAGTAAAATAATTTGATAGAATATTTAAATAGGTATCAAGGAATTTAATATAACCTTTAACAAAAAATCATAAAACCAAATGGTTTACATCTAAGTTGTTACCATACCTAAGAGTAACCATTGATAGAAAATAATTTCAAATGTTTACTAAAACATTGGAAATGACAGATTGATTAGAAGCACAAACATGGGGGAGAGAGAAAGATACATTTATATAAATTTTTTTGAGAAAATAGAGTAATAATGGGCATAACTTAATTAAGATTAAAAAAACAAATGAAACCAAAAATAACAACTAATTCACCCATAAAGTTAACATCATAACCTAAGATTTGGTGTGTTATATGTTGTGAGGAAGGTCATAATAAGTTAGAGTTCTTGTATGATGAAAATATTATAAGGGTGGCATTAGCTCAATCTAACCCTATTGGGATGACACCTCCACTACAACAACCCATTATGAAGGATATACTATGGTGTGGAATTTATAGGTTATACAATCAACATAATCAAAACATGTGCCCATTAGTGGAAGTATATCCCCCTACAAATCACTTAAGATATTTTAAAATGTGTGGAATACACACTACCATCAAATATAAATGGGATTGGAAGAATTATAAGAACTCAAATAAATATAATTAAGAGTTGTCATAGTAGAAAAGAAACCAAATTTACCCACTTACCCATCAGTAATAACAAATCTAGATCTCGTGCAACACATACAAACTCCCTACCAACCACCTATGGCACCATAAAATATAAATGGCCATCCCAATTAAAAAATCAATAACTATCAAGGATGGTACCAATGGGTATATGAAGGTGACTATTAAGGAGGATACCATAAAGGATAATATGGAGTTTACCTAGGTAATAACTATATATTCAGATACTGTGGGGGCTACCAAGTCAATAACTATATACCAAGATAATACGAGGGTTTTTGAGGGGGATAACAAGGAAATAATTATCAAGGATAAGGTTGAGGATACCAAGACTATTAGGGTAATAATTATCAAGTATATCAAGGGGAAATTACTAGGGAAAATAAGGAGGACTAGACAAAGGTCCCCCTATTTACTATAAATTTTGAAAAGAATGACATGTGGCACGAAATTACACTACACAAAACCAAAATTAATGTGATTTTTTCCATGATAAGGCTATACATGATAGATATACTTGTCCTAAAGCTTCCCAAATTTTCAAAACTTGTGGTACAAAAGCAGACGCTCTAAATAATGCCATTAAAGGAACTCAACATCTAAAAATGGTACCATTGGAAGGTAAGGAAGAAGTAAAACAAAGAGAAAAAACTAAACCTTCATACAAGGTGGAATTATAACACAAAAATCAAAATAATAAATAAGAGATAACTGAAATAATAAAATTATTAAGAACTTAAACATGGAAAAAAACCATGGACAACAATGAAACAACCATACTAACTTTAAGTGGTGTTGGGAAGAACTTAAATAGAACACCTTTGGGTGATGTATTGACTGATGAAAGTGATATATAAACCTACCCCAATCCTAAGACCCACAATAAAATAGTAACATAGAGAAAAAATATAATTGAAAAATATAATGGAAGGAAGAAGAGAATAAAACATATCTCAAGGAGGAAATAATGATGGGGTTAAAGAAAATATCAAAAATGAGAAATGAGCAATAATTATTAGAAAAAATTCAACAAATTTTTAAATACTAGTGTAAATATGAATGCACGTACCACACATAAAGAACAAAAAAACAAAAAAAATGTCTTTTGAATAAAAAGAGCATGGAAAAACTCAATGGTATATTTAGATGTCAAGGTGTAAGGTCACGTGTTTACCAAATAATTATTATATCTAGGAGAAATTGTGACTATTATGTTATAAATAACATGGGAAGCATTAGGTAAACCTAGATTACATCTATTAGATTATGAAATCACTACGATAAATAGAAACTTAAAATTAGTAATATAAGTACTGAAAGGTGTGAAAGTGAATTTTATGGGAATAACCAAAAAAATAGATTTTTAAGTAATAGAATGCTTTTATAAAAATCCATCATATTCCATATTGTTATCACTAAGGTTTTTTTTTTAATGGTATTTTCAACTATGAAAATGAAGAGATAAATTTTCAAGGGAATGGAATCATGGTACATGTCCCATTAGAGACATACATGAATGATGCCTAGACCAAATAAGTATGGTAAAATAATGACAAAGATGAAATTTTTGATACCCTAAAAGGGATCTATGTCATTGATAAATTACCCTATTTTGATAGGGACTTTTAGACTAAATAATAAGAATAAATCAAGTTATAAAATGAAGAACTTGAACTTGATATTGAAGAGGATATAGAAGGCTATTTATACATTACACTAAAAACATGAGTTCAAAAATTATTTTACTTAAAAATAATCAATTGGGAACAAATAACTACTACATCTCAAAGGAATTAAACAAATGGTCAAAACTATTACTCAGTTGGGAAGATGAAATTGAGTACCATTTGATCATACATAATGAAGAGGACTCATTTTTCAATACCACAGATACATGGGAATATGATACAGACATCATACTTAATATTTTGGAACAAGGAATGATTCAAAATATCCCATAACATATAAAAAACACTATGAGACATATATTACATATTGTAGAATGGATGAACCATACTGTAGAACACAAACCATACCATGGAACAAGTCAACTATGTCACAAGTTGTATACTACACAACATGGAAACTAAACATACCATAGAACATAGAAATGTTTTAATAGGAAAGGACATGGCCACAAAAATAATAAGTCATAAGTATACCATAGATTAAGCACATTATCTTTTGTGTAACAAAGAAAGGAAATCCAACAAGAAATAACAAAAATACATTTAAACAATTAGAAAAGAAAGACAAAAAATACATAGAGACATTACCTAAATACATCATCGATAAGTAAAATGTCATAGAATAGAAGATAACATTATATCAAATCACAAAGAGAAATAAGAAAAAAATAGAGACTTCCCAAAAATGGGGGGAATTTTAATTGGGAAAGGGGGATCACATAGTTACTTTCCCAAATTCTTAGGACCAAGTGATATCCAATCATATTTAGCATAGATGGAGAAATTACTCCCCAATGAAAATGCATAAATGGAATCCCTTATTGATACTTTAGTAATAAATTTAGTGAGATGGTGCATAATGTATAAGGCATACATGAATAATTGGAATTCCCTTATCATTCTCATTGAGATACAGTACATTCAAGTAGAAGGGAAGTTTAAGCTCCTTACCAAATATATAGATAAAACAAGTTCATGTAAACATAACAATATATGTGAAGCATATTGGAAACATATTGGAGAGATTGTTGGATATATGATTGTCATTGATGTCAAAAGGGACATAATGAGCATGTCATTGATGTTTAAGATTGATTATGGTGATTAGAGGATATGAAAAGGATCTTATCAAAGGTCAAGGATGATTGGAATGCTTGTGTGCATGAGTGGAATTCATCTGGTTATTCATATTGATCATCTAGATATTATGGTTCTATGATAAGAAAAGATGAGAAGATATTTTGTCAATGTCACCATTATCACATGTGAACAAGTATGGGGGTCATATGGTTGTGATAACATTAGTCCTTAGTTTTTATGCACCAAATTTAAAATCATGCAAGGAAGCATAATTAAAGATATGGGAATGCAAAGTTAGCTACTCAGACAAAAATCACTAATTCTTTATACTTAACCAAATTTGTAAAAGGGTTCAATAGACCTAAGTAAGCATATTGATGAGGTTAATGCTCATACATATAGATGTCTAAAGATAAAATGATCATATGGGTTTGTTCATTGTTGTGCCTAGTTAATGTGTGTTGAATCCTAGGTCATGTGTTATAGCATGACAAATAATATGCTTGATCAAAGTTGGGATATTTTGATAGTGTTTTCCAACACTTGGTCAAATTTGTAGATCAAAAGAAATAGATGAATAGGCATTTTTATGATGTCATATCTTGCACATATGAAAGCTTCAAGAGAAATTGGATATATGAATAGAATCCTTTTTATAAGAGGATCATACGTGCTAATTTTTAGGTCATGTGACTAAGCACAACAAGAGTTATGTAGGTGTAAAGTTAGCCTTCTAGGCACATTGAAGTGGTCTTCATAGTCAAAATCTACACAAGGTCTTGCGAAGTTGTCATATTTTTATAAAGATCACTTATGGACATTTGCAAAGGGAATAGATAGAAGATTTGTTATGGGTTTTTCAAGAGCATCTTGAATATATGGTCCATTGGATCAAATGAGAATAAATGAGCTCAAAATTGAATTATCTTTACTCCTAAACAAAATAGGGTTTTTCAGTTAAACCCTAAGGTTTTATGTCATGGCATCAATAGGCATTTTCTATTTTGATGTTGACTAGATATAGTCAGGACCCAGTAGCTTAATTTATAACTTAAGCCTTTATTATCATTATAAAATTGGCCCCTCGACCTAGTAATTACCAGTTTGAGTAGTGATCAATGGGTTTAATATTTCCTAGGTCTTAGACTTTACATTATGTCCTAGCTTGATCAATAGTTATCACTTCATCATACATAGATGATCCAATGAAGTGCATTAAAGTCAAATTATCAAAAGGAGGTTGATTAAATGCCTAAGTGACAAGTGTCACATTCCAATAGCTTGTCAAAGTTAAATATAAAGCATGTCAAAAGATCTGATGGTGAGTGAATGATCTTATAAAGGAGATCTGATGGAGTAAGTGGACTTAGATGGAATAAAGTGATTGATGTTTATCAACATAGTGGCAAGTTAAATATTGAGCATGTTTGAAAATATCAACTAAGAGAAATTAATCCAAAGATATAAGAAGCAACGAGATTGGATAAAGATCTTGATGTTTAATGTCTAGATAAAGATAAAAAAATGTGCATCTTCAGAGATCAAATGGCATGTAAAAGCTCAAATCAAGAAGATCAATAGATGCATTTTAAAGTTGACTAAGCTAAAGATCAAAAGCATACAAGGATCTAATAGATATCATGAACCTATCAAAATGTGATCAAATGGACACATTTTAAAGTTGATCCATTTAAATGTAGATCATTAGATCATGGCACCAAACTAAAGATCAATGATCAACATTTAAAGTTATATTTAGTCTAACAGTTAGTTGTAGGAACATGCAAGAACTTGTGTGTAAGCCCTATATCATAACACAGATAATGAGATTGATTGATCTATGTAATCAACTCTATATTAATCATCATGTGCATCAAAACTATAGTCTTGTAAATACTATAAATAGTAATGAGACTATAAAATAATGGTGGTGTTACATAGAATCAAGACATAGGAAACTTACAGTTCAAGTCATAATGACTAAATTCTCAAAATTGGCATGATGTGTTACAGTTCGAGTGTGAACACATAAAATATATGGAACCCTAGATCAATTATTTATATATATGATATCTAAGACAAAGTAAAAGGGTGATGAAGTTATTGAATTATGTCAAACAAAAAATATAAAGACACAGAGGAGCAGAGTTAGAGTGAGATGAAGTGTGTCAAATAAAGTTATATCTAGACATAGAACCAAAAGGATAGAGGAGAGAAAAGAAGAAGAAAGGCATAAATATATTATGTATTGAGTATGATCAATTGCAGATTAGACCTATAATAGAGAATAGAGATTTAGATTCATGTATGAATCTATTTTATAAATTGGAGTTATAGCTCCATTATAGTTATGATTGATTGGTACCATCAAATAGATTGAGTTAGTGCTCAGATTAGGGAGTGGGTGTTTCCTTAGAGTTGGTGCTCTTAAATTAGGGGATTGGTGTCTCCTTAGGGTTAGTGCCTTTCATTTTATATCTAGTGAGGTTTTGAATTTGAGGCTAGATTAGAATGGTATATTCTAGTAGTTGTTCTCACCATGGTTTTTCCCATTGGGTTTTCCATGTATAAATCTAGTGGCATGTGTATTTATATGTGTATAATCTCTACATATTGATTTGATTTACATATATCTTTTAATATGCATAGAAATTAGTTAAAGGACTATTTTTAATTGATATACTAATTCACCTCCCTCGGTATCTAGTTTTGTTCCAACAATTGGTATTAGATCCCTAGTTCCTTGAAATAAGCTTAATCAGCTCATGTATATCTTGGAATAGTGAACACAATGGCTAGTTAATAAGGATCTTAATCAAAAAAATTACCTCTCTTTGATGGATATAACTATGTATTTTGGAGTATAAAAATGGAAGCATATTTTTCCTCATTAGGATTTGATGTATGGATGTATGTGGTAAATGGATATGCAGTCCCTACTACCACTCCTACTGATTAGGCTGCAAAGAATTCATATGAGAGCAACACTAAGGCAAATAATGTTATTCTTTATGGATTGTCAAATTCAAAGTTTGTCAAAGTTATGCATTGTCAGAATGCATAAGACATCTGGAATAAGTTGAAGAACATCTATCAAGGAGATGACAAGGTTAAACATGCTAACATACAAATTTACAAAAGCAAGTTTGAAAGCTTTAATATGAATGAAGAGGAGAATATTGTAGACTACCTTCTTAGGGTAGATGAAATAGGCAATGCAATCAGAGGCCTTGGAAAAGAAATGAAAGATTCAATCATTGTCTCAAAAAGGTCTTAATATCTTTGTCTACAAGATATGACTCTAAAATATCTACAATAGAAGAAGCTAGAGATATAGATAAACTCATTATTGATGATTTGAATGGATCCTTCATAGCCTATGATATGATAATGGCAGAGGCAGACACCTTCAAAAGAGAAGCTACATTCAAATTTGCCAAGCAAGTAAAAGTAAAAACATGCTCATCTGAATCTGAGGAGACTGATGAAGAAGAAGCTAACTTTTTCAAAAGACTAAAGAGAGGCTATGGAAAGTATAGAGGTAAATTACCATTCAAATGTTTTAATTATGGTAAAGTAGGAAATTTTGATGTTAAATGCCCTCATAATAAAAAAGATAACTCTTAGCAAGTAGAGAGTAGAAAAAAGGTAAAACCCTACTATCCCAAGAAGAACTTCTTCAAAAGCAAGAAAGGTCTATGCACAAAAAAGATAGTGATTAAATGGATGATAGTGATAGTTCTAATGATGATCATTATTGTGCCTTTATGGCTAAGGGAAATGAATCCATATTCATAGTATTAGGATCAACTTCTATGTATCTAGATCAAGAAGAAGTTGAAGACTCTGATGAATAAGAAGAAGGAGAAGTGGATCTAGAGTGTGAGCTCATCTATACTTTAGAGGAAATTGAAAAGATGAGAAAAGAGAGATCAAAATAGAAGAAGCTTGGAAAAAAGGAAATTGAGAAAATGTCCAAAATTTTATAATATCTCTTCATACTGCACCAATAAATGCTATGACTAGGTATTCCTCATATTTCTATGGTTATTGTTATAGTTGTAATCATTTTGGTCATAAGGCTATTGATTGTAGAGTTTTACCTATAAGGAGAATAAATTTTGTAAGTAAAAACTCATTTGTTCCTCTATTAGATATAAATGTAATATGCTATAATTGTAATAATTTTGGTCATATAGCTAAACATTGTATAACTATATTTGTAAGATCAAAAGTACACAATGTAAAGAAAGGAATGAATACCAATGTGAACAAGAGTTTAGAAGTCTCTAATAAAGAGAAAAATAATCCATATAAGAAACCTAATGAAGAGTGGAAAGTGAAATATCAATCCATGATTGCTCAAACTACACTCCATGACAAGGAGTAGAATTTGTGGGTGATAGATAATGGTTGATCAAAGTATATGACTGGTGATAATAGCTAGTTCACCAAATTGAGCAAATGAAAGGAAGGATCTGTCAGCTTGGAAGACAATAAATAAGTAAATATCAAAGGTAAAGGAACCTTGAACATAGATGTTAAATTGCTTACACATGATGTTATTTATGTTGAAATATTAAAGCATAACCTACTTAGTGTCAGCCAAATGTGTGACAATGAAAATAAGGCCACATTTGATATAGAACACTGCAAGTTAAAGAGATCTAGAAGAATATTTTTAGAATGGAAAAGGATAGAAAGTAATATTTATAATCTTGTTGAAGTAAATGGAAATAACTGGCTGATAAGAAAGGTTGATGAGAGATGGTTGTGGCATAGAAGAATGGGTCATGTTAAATTTGATAACTTAGTCAAAGTAAGGTCAAATAAGTGTGCCAGACACATGCCAAAGATAACCAAACCTATAGATACTACTTGCAAGGAATGTCAATTAGGCAAGCAGACAAGAGTTAGATTTAAACAAAGGAGTATGCAATTATAAAACCTCTACAATTAGTTCATATTGATCTTTGTTGTCCTACTAAGACAAGAGTATCTAAAGGAGATATATAATTCATGTTATTTGTAGATGACTACTCAAGAATGACATGGTTTACCTTTTTGAAGGACAAATCTCAAGCCTTTGAAAGATTCAAGATCTTTATAGCCATGGTTGAAAATGATATTGGATGAAAGATCAAATGCTTAAGATCTTATAAAGGTGAAGAATTCACTTCAAATGAGTTCATAAAGTATTGTGAGAAGCATGGAATCAAAATACATTACTTTGTATCAAGGACTCCATAACATAATGGAGTTATTGAGAGAAAGAATAGGATAGTCAAGGAGATGGCTAGAACAATGCTAAAAGATGTCAAGTTACCTAATGGATACTGGAGATAATTAATCCAAATAATAGTATACATCTTGGATAAAGTTCATATAATGGTAAACAGTGATAAAAATACTTATGAGCTATGGTATGGAAAGCCTACCTCTATTAAGTACTTTAGATTGTTTGGAAGCAAATGTTACATCAGGAGAAAGGAGGACAAAGTGAGAAGCTTTGAATCAAGATGTGATGAAGGAATATTTCTTGGTTATTCCACTCAAATAAAATCCTATGTATTTTATAATAAAAGGATACATAAGATAATAGAGAGCATTAATGTCAAGGTTGAAGAAGGATTGAAACATGTTGAGCTTGATAAATAAATTTGTATTGATGAATTAGAATCTAAAGAAGAAGCAACTAATAATGAAGAGGTTGAGGAATTTAATGAAAAGGCACCTCCAAGATTTTTTCAAAAGGATAATCTTAAATAATAGATAAATGGAAATAATAATGAAGGATTTAAATCAAGAAGAAGATCTGCAATGAATAAGGAGCAAGTAAGTTTTGCTCTAATGTCTAAAATTGAGCCTAAGAACTATGTTGAAGCTATCAAAGATGAGAATTGGCTAAAAGCCATGGAAGAAGAACTGAGCCAAATTAAAAATAACAAACTTGGAAATTAATCCTAAGACCTTAAAATAAGAATGTGATAGGTACAAAATGGGTCTATAGAAATAAGCTCAATGAGGATGGAGTTGTTATGTGGAATAACTCAAGATTGGTGTGCAAGGGATAGCACAAGTTAAAGGCATATATTTTGAGGAAACATTTTCTCCAATTATTATATTGGAAGATATAATAATTTTTCTAGCATTCTCTATTTATAATAAGTTCAAAGTCTATCAAATGGATGTCAAGTCAGATTTCTTGAATGGGAACCTAGAAGAGAAAGTCTACATAGAACAACCTAAAGGTTTTCAGGTTGTAAAAATAAGAAGATTATGTATGCATATTAAATAAATCACTATATGGTCTAAAATAGGCACCTAGAGCATGATATTCAAGATTAGACTAGTACCTACAATAACAAGGTTTCAACAAAGGATATGCAGACATAAATCTATACTTCAAATCAAAAGGTAAGCATATGTTGGTTGTTGTTGTATATGTAGATGACATCATCTTTAGTGGTAGTAATAAAAAAATGTGCAAAGAATTTTATACAAAAATTTAGAGTGATTTTAAGATGTCTATGTTAGGATAACTTTATTTCTCACTTCGTCTACAAATATCATAATTTGATGAAGGGATATTCATATCTCAGACCAAGTATGCAAAGCAAATGCTCAAGAAATTTGGAATGGAAGATAGAAAACTAGTTAGTACTCTTATGATAAAAATATTAAATTTGAGCAAAGAGGATGAGCCCCTTGATGCAAATCATATAATGTATAGATTAATGATAGGTAGCTTGTTATACCTAGTGACATTAAGACTAGATATCATGCAAGCAGTGTGCATGGTTGTAAGATTTCAAGCTACTCTCAAAGAATCACACATCAATGTAGTGTAAAATATATTTAGATACATTAAGAACACAATTGAATATGGAATATGGTATCCCAAAGGTGAATATTTCACCTTGATTGCTTATATAGATGTTGATTGGGTAGTAAGTATTGATGATAGAAGAAGCACTAGTGGTGGTGCATTTTTCCTTGGAAAAAAAAACTTGTTTCATGGATACGAAAAAAGAAAGAGTCAGTTACTCTTTCCATAGAAAAATTAGAATATGTATCAGCAGTGGCATGTTGCACTCAAATCTTGTGGATGAAGTAAACACTCAAGGACATCAAGTTAGAGTACAAGGCACCTATCTCTATTCTTTGTGATAATTCAAGTGCTATAAATATACCAAATAATCTAGTGATGCATTATAGAACCAAGCACATATCAATCAAATATCACTTCTTAAGAGAGAGGGTTGTAGATCAATAGGTCATAATGGAATATATTCCAACTAAGGACCAAATTATAAACATATTCACCAAACCTCTTCCTAAGGAACAATTTGAGTATTTGAGATAGAAGTTGGGAGTGGTGGCTCCTACATCACATCACTAGATCCTAGTGATAAGGCATTAATTCAAGGGGAGTCTCAAATAATCCTATTTCATCCATAGAACAAAATTGAAAAGGTAACTTAGTTAGCTAGAGTCCTTTTGCCATTGATGTCAAAGGGGAAGAAAAGGTGCAAATGCTCTCTATGGGAGAAGAAGAGAAAAATGCTCTCTGAAAAAGTTTGGACCAAAAGTGCAAATGTCAAATAAGAAGTAGAGCAAGTGTCTTAGTATGAATAGCTTCAATTCATACTTATCAGAAGCCAATGCAAGCAATGCTAGAGAAGGAGTTGAATAGTAAAATATCAGAGCATTTAGTTTGCCATAAATGAAAAAGGGGGAGATTGTTGAACATATAATTGTCATTGATGTCAAAAGGGACATAATGATCATGTCATTGATGTTTAGGACTGATTATGGTGATTAAAGGATATGAAAAGGATCTTATCAAAGGTCAAGGATTATTGGAATGCTTGTGTACATGAGTGAAATTCATCCAGTTCTTCATATTGATCATCTACACATTTTGGGTCTATGAAAAGAAAAAATGAGAATACATTTTGCTAACATCACCATTTCCATGTGTGAATGATTATGGGGGAATTGGTCGCATGGTTATGATCAAATTAGTCCCTAGTTGTTATGCACCAAATTTAAAATCATGTGAGGAAGCGCAGTTGAAGATATGGGCATGCAAAGTTGGCTACTCAGACAAAAATCACTAAGTCTCTATACGTAGCCAAATTTGCAAAAGGGTTCAACATAACCAAGTAAGTATATTGATGAGGTCAACACTTACACATATGGAGGTTTTAGGATAAAATGATCATATGGGTTTGTTTATTTTTTTACCAAGGTAATATGCATTGAATCTTAGGTCACACATTATAGCATGACAAAAGATATGCTTGATCAAAGTTGGGATCCAAGCCATTTTGATAGCGTTTTCCAACACTTAGTCAAATTTGTAGATTGAAATAAATAAATGAACAACTATTTTCATGATGTCATATCTTTCACATATAAAATCTTCAAGAGAAATTGGATATATGAATAGAATTCCCTATGTAATAGGATCAAATGCACTAATTTGTAAGTCATGCAACTAAGTAAAATAAGAGTTATGCAGGTACAAATCTAACCTTCTAGGCACATTGAAGTGATCTCCATATTTATTCAAAATCTACACAAGGTCTTGCAAAGTTGTCATGTTTTTACAAAGATCTCTTATGGACATTTAGAAAGGAAATAGATAGAAGATTTGTTATGGGTTTTTCAAGATCATCTTGAATATATGGTCTGCATGATCAAATGAGAATAAATGAGCTTAGAATCAAATTATCTTTGCTCTTGAACAAAATAAAGTTTCTTAGTTAAACCTTAAGGGTTTATTTCATGGCATCAATAGGCATTTTCTATTTTGATGTTGACTAGATATAGCTTGGACCTGGTAGCGTAAGTTATAACTTAATCCTTTGTTGTCATTATAAAACCAACCCCTCAACCTATAAATTACCAACTCGAGCATTGATCAATGGACTTAATATTTTCTAAGTCTTAAAATTTATATGATATCCTAGCTTGATCAATGGATATCACTGCAAATAAGTTAAATTGTCAAAAGGAGCTTTGAGTAAATGCACAAGTGATAAGTGTCACATTCACAAATCTTGTCTAACAAAGACCTAATGAGCATAGGCTTGTTAGAGTTAAAGATCAATCATGTCAGAAGATTTGATGGTGAGTGGATGATCATATAAAGGAGATATGATGGAGTGAGTAGACTCAAATGGAACAAAGTGATCGATGTATATCAACACATTGGTGAGTTAAAGATTGATCATGTTTGAGAAGATCAACAGAGTGAAAGTGATATAAAGATATAAGAAGTAGTGAGAATGGATAAAGATCTCAACATTTAACATCTAGATAGAGATAAAGAATGTGCATCTTCAGAGATCAAATGACACGTGAAATCTCAAATTAAGAATATCAATGGACATGTTTTAAATTTGACTAAGCTAAAGTTTAGAAGCATACAAGGATCTAACGAATATCATGAGCCTATGAGAATATGATCAAATGGACACATTTTTAAGTTGATCCATTTAAATATAGATCATCATATCATGGTACCAAACTAAAGATCAATGATCAACATTTAAATTTATGTTCAGTCTAACAGTTAGTTGAAAGAACATGCAAGAACTTGTGTGTAAGCCCTATATCATGATATAAACAATGAGATTAATCTATCTAACTAATCAAATATATATTAATGAGTAGTGCATCAAAACTAAAGTCTATTAAATGTTATAGATAGTAATGAGACTAGAAAATTATAGTGGTATTTCATAAAATCAAGATGCAAGAAACTTATGGGTCAAGTCATAATGAACTAAAGTCCAGAATTAGCATGATGTGTTATAGTTCAAGTGTGAACACATAGAATATATGGAAACCTAGATCAACTATTTATATATATGATATCTAGGACAAAGGAAAAGGGTGGTGAAGTTATTTAATTGTGTCAAATAGAAAATATAGAGACACAAAGGAGTAGAGTTAGAGTGAGATAAAATGTGTTGAATAGAGTTATATCTAGACACATAACCAGAGGGATAAAGGAGAGCAAAGAGCAAGAAAGGCATAAAGAGATTATGTACTAGGTATGAGTAGTTGTAGATCATACCTATAATAGAAAACAAAGATTTGGATTCATGAATGAATCTATTTTGTAAATTGGAGTTATAGTTCCATTATAGTTATGATTGGTTGGTGCCATCAGATATACTAAGTTGGTGCTCAAATTATTGGGTGCTTCCTTAGACTTGGTGCTCTTAAATAAAGGGATTGGTGTCTCCTTAGGTTTGGTTCCCCTAAATGTGTAACTAGTGAGGTTTTAAATATAACGCTAGATTAGAATGGTAGATTCTAGCAGTTGTTCTCATCATGGTTTTTCCCATTAGATTTTCCACATATGCATATGGTGTCATGTGTATTTGTGTATGTATAATCTCTACATATTTGATTTGATTTGCATATATCTTTTAATTTTCATTAAAATTAGTTAAAGGACTAGTTTTAATTGATATGTTGATTCACCCCCCTCTCAATATCTAGTTGTGTTCTAACAGAGACTAACCTAAAATTATGGGTAAAATATTTTGGTTGGACATTAGGACATATACCATGGGTGTGGTATATGCACCAAGAAACATGAGGAGAAATAAATAATTGGGATTATATACTTCTATAATTTTTTTCACATTTATTTTTTGGGATCAAGATAGAAGAGTATGCCACATTCTAAAAATTCCAATATTTTCTAGTATCCTCTAATGAAGATGCCATAACCTGATTTGAAAGTCATCAAATAGAAAAAAATATATAAAATAAAAAATATATAGAGAATATAGATAAAACATATATGGGTAAGTGTCCAATAATATAATAAATAACAAAACAAAAATTCATGCAAGTCCTACATAAACTATATCAAAGTATTCTTGCAAAATTCTATAAAATAAAAAAAAAACGTGAACCTAAAAAAGGCCATAGATAGAAATCAAAGTAACATCAATTATTATGTTCAAGAATGGGATAAAAAATTAATTGAAATAAATAAATATAAGACAATATTTTTATCAACCATTATACATTCTCTAAGAAAATATATCTCA
The DNA here is from genome assembly GCA_037957365.1 of Torreya grandis. NCBI lineage: Eukaryota > Viridiplantae > Streptophyta > Pinopsida > Cupressales > Taxaceae > Torreya > Torreya grandis. The sequence goes on from JARHVA010000216.1 coordinate 3,723,155, forward strand.
TAAAGGAGACCCGAAACTAGATAAAATTAGAAAATACTAGGAATAATCCACGATCTTAAAAATAGTAGAGCTACTAAAATAATACTAGGATATCTTGCCAAATAATTTTAATGCACTATGTGGTATTAAGATTGAGTTTGAAATTAGAAAATACTAGGAATAATCCACGATCTTAAAAATAGTAGAGCTACTAAAATAATACTAGGATATCTTGCCAAATAATTTTAATGCACTATGTGGTATTAAGATTGAGTTTGAAACCATGAAAATTTAGTTAAAACCATATTATAAACCTATCAAAAAGAAACCCTATTGACCAAACCCTAACATTATGATCAAAGTCAAAATTAATAGTAAAAAATGTTAGCCATGGGCATCATATAGTCAGTAGATGACATGTAATGGATTTTATCTATGGTGGTAAAAAATAAAAATACTGACAAAATATGAATATTTTTGAATTTTAGAGAGTTAAATAAAGCTTGTAGTATTGACCCTTTTCCCAAACCATTCATAAAAGAAGTTTTGGAAAATATTTCAAGGAGAGCGGCATATTATTTCATGGATGGATACTTTCAAAACCACCAAGTCCAAATTGACAAACATGATTTATCAAAAAACAACATTCACTACAAAATGGGTTCAATCATATACATAATTATGTCATTTGTCCTAAATAATGCCCTAGTTATTTTTTTTCAAATTATGTTCAATGCTTTTAAATATTTTATACATGATTTCTTGAAAGTTTATTTTGATGATTGGACTATTTATGGATTGTTTAAATATCATTTACAAACATTAATACTAATCTTTGAATGATGTCACATGCTATTGATAATGTAAAATTTAAAGAAATGTATATTTTTTACACCTTTCAGAACATTGTTGGGTCATATAATTTATAAGGAAGGATTAATGATTGATCATCTCAAAATAATCATCATTGTAAACTTACTTCCACCCAAAACAAAAGAGAAGTGTGTACATTTTCAAGATACATATGATACCATTAAAAGTTTATCAGAGGCTATGCGACATCAATGCACATATAGAAGAACTATTGAATAAAAATAAATATAAATTAATTGATTGGTATAAAAAGTGTTAAGATGGATCTGAAATATTAAAAAAATCTAAATGACCTAATATTAATATTTACAAACTTGAAATTCTCATTCCACATGTGTTTTGATGCCTTAGGGATAGAAATAGGCAGACTATTCACATAACCATAAAAAATATTGATCATCTTATATATTTTGTAGTATAAAAATTAGCCAAAGTATAATAGAACTATTTGATTGTAGAAAGGGAAGCATTGGCAATGGTGTTTACACTTCAAAAAAATTGGCACTATCTACTCATAACTCCATTCATGTTTTACATTGATCATGAACCACTCAGATATATACTGAATAGACTAGTACTTTAAGGTCGAATATGTAGATGGTTGATGTTATTCCAAGAATTTTATTTCATTATAACCATTAAACTTGGAAACCTGTCTAATGGCCTAGAATATTTATCCTAAATATAAAATGGAGAAGATCAAAGGCTGATTGATGATGGATTCCCAAGGGCAAATCTATTTAGAGTTGAAATAGTTCCCAAAGACATAGAGACCATTACACCATTTTTGAAAACAAGAACATTCCCAAAAGAATATTCAAAAATGAATCAGAAAATCTTGAGCATTCATGCATTCCCCTTCACAGTAATTGAAGGATCATTATAAAAAAGGGGGCATGATGAAATCCTAAGACGAGTAATATTTTAACATGAACATTAGAATAGACTCAAGGAAACACATGAAGGAATTATTGGTAGACACACTCATGGATAAGGAATCATGAAGAAAGCAATACTAGCTACATTATGGTGGCCAAAAGGTTCAAAGATGCCCACCTTTATGTGTGGTAATATGATATATGTCAAAGAATGGTAAATCTAAACACTAGGGATGAAATTCCACTAATACTAGTACTTGGTTTAGCACCTTTTAAAAAATGGACCATTGATTTCATCGGCTCAATCAAACTAGAAGAAAGAATATCTCAATCCAATTTTATTATCATTTGAATAGAATATTTAACAATATGGGTTGAAGCCATGCCTATCAAATATGCCACTGTGAAAACTATATAAAAGTTCATATATGAAAATATCACTACATAGTTTAGATGTCCATTGAGTATCACTAGTGATCAAGGGAAATAATTATTAAACTCAACCATTACTAAATTATTAAAACACTTCCTAATTAATCGTCATAAAATTACACCATGCCACCTGCAAGCCAATAAAAAGTAGAATCGTTCAACAAAGCTAATTAGAAAATATTAAAAAATACATGAAATTTAAATGTCATAGATTTGGACTTGAAAATACATGTGGTACTCTATGCATACCACACTAAATACAAATGGATAACAAAATATTGTCCATTATAATTATTCTATGGGTTAGAAGACATGGTGTCAATGGAATTTATTGTACCAAGTTTGATACTAGTCATGGAATTTAGAATTAATGAAGACCATTCACTCCATAAATGTTTGATCCAAAAAATACATGAAATACATAAGCAACCTTTGGAAGAGTATCATTGGTCAAAAAATCATATGCTAAATCAAGATAGGATAAGCAAGTCAAGTAAAGATCTACAACATATTATGTTAGATATCTAAGTTAATAGTTCATTCAACCATGCTTTAAATCCCTTGGTAGATCTATAAATCATGAATAAAACAAAGAATTAAATAAGCATAAATGAAAATAAAAAAAATCTTAATCTAAAATAAATAATGACAAAGATACTATATCAATAAGTATTAAATAAATAATGGATGGTAATTGGCCAAAAGTGTGACCCAACTTAACAAAGCATTAAAATACAATCCATAAGTATATATGCTTCAAGTGAATATCAATGTTGTATTTAATGAAATAAGAATAAAACATGAATCCAACTCGATCTTGAATTTTTATAAATATAACCCATCACTCCACTAAAATCACTAAATGATCTCAAGCACCAAAACTCAATCAAAATCATTTTTGGGCATAGCAAAATTTTAGCACTCAAACTAGAAATATATAAAAATGGTAGCCTTAAAAATTGTTGAACAAAAGGATATTTTAATTCCAAAATCCAAACATGTTCTAATAAAATCTATCAAACTAGACCCTTAGGGAGATTTTTCATCCATTCCATACCATGTAGGACATCTAGAGGATACATTCAAATACATCCATGCCAATTTTTTCAAAAATTATCACATAAGGATGGAGGTAGATAGAAGTGAACTAAGCCATCAGGAAATAGAGATAAACACATGGAAATTGATAACTAAATCCAACCCCATTCCATAGATGAAACTAGACTGGACAAAGTTTTCATATTTATTCTTGGCTAACTAAATCATTAAGATCCTTCTCAGCCACCTCCATGATGAAATTTTTTTCTTAGAATAAACACATCACATCACTATTAAATATATTGAGCAAGTCACTAGACTCATGATAGAAGGACATAGCATCCAAAAATATGAACAAAAAGTTTATGCAAAGGGAAAGGCAACCACCTAAATCTTGGGATCACTTAAAAATAACAGAGGAATTAGGAATGCCTCTATAAAAAAAATTGGTACTTTGGGATAAGATCAAAGCAATGGAATGGAAGTTATATGTTAAAAATAGTGTGGATGTCATGAGCCCAAAAATTGAAATGGTTGCATTTTTTATGATCTCTCTAAAAGCTAAGTATGACCTCTGTCAGAGTTTTTGGACCAATTAAATGCCAATATTGGAAAAATCAAAGCAAGCATGATTTACATTACATCTATTTACTTATCTATTTAGCATTTTTTTAGACCAATACACTTTTTGGGGTAGAGGTACAAGTTTAGTGGGCCCATAACAAGTCTATAAAACAAATAGAGATACATATGGATGTATTTATCATAGAAAACCAAAATTATAACTTCATAAGATAGGGTAATCCTTTAAAATAATAATTCAGCTCCAAATCCCATATTTCCAAAGAGGTCATATATAAACATTTCAATAAATTTTTCTTTGTGTTGACCACCAACTTAATCTACATTTGGCCATTTGATCCATGAACCAATATCATCCTTCCACTCCCATATGAAGTCTCAAATTAACATGTCAAGTAATTTATTTATATCATCTACTCCTTCTCCAAAGCCTTCAAGAAATCCATACCACCCAACATCAATCCCACCATTAAATAAATATTAGTAGAGACACAAGCCCAACCACAAAAGACATTCATATTGAAGAGGAAGAATTCACCATGGAATAAGTAGACCTACCTAATCTAAACATTATAATTTTAAAGATCCATAAAAAACCATTCCAATTTGAAGTATGGTCTTCAAAAATATGGGAAGTACTTACTATAAATCAAATTCATGACATTTAATCACCATGAAATAATGTTTAGCTAGTATAAAATGGATTACAAAATATGAGTGGCACAAAAAATTATATTCACACATCAAAAATAAAACCTATTAGAGATGCACCTACCTAAGAGAAATAAAAATATGGAAAACAATATGCCTCAATGTCCCTAAATTAGCTCAAACTAGGAAAGAGACATCTATCAATTTATTAGATGTAGAGATTGGGGAATAGGAAGAACCCTACGATCAAACAAAGACCATGAAGGGCTTGGCCATAGAAGAAGATACAACAAAAGAAAAATATCCAAAAAGATTACAATAAAAATCACACTAGAGATAGTTGAGGCCATATCATTAGCTAAATCCCAACAATATGCATTTGTGACACTCAAATAAGTGCAAATACTATGGGTAGAGAAAACACGATAGGAAAAAGAAACGTGGTAGAAATAAGAAAAGGAAAAAAGAATAAAAAACAGAAAAAAAATAATAATAAGAATAAGAATGGAAGAAACAAGTAAATATATAACATGAGAAGGAAAAAGAAGAGGTTGTGAACAAATAGTAAGTTTAGAAGGTATTAGAGGCCAAGAATAAAAAATAAAAGAGGAAAAACTAGAAAAATAAAAACTACCAAAAAAATAAAAATTAGAAAAATATAATAGAAAAAGTGGGGAAAAATGAGTAGAAAAAGACATAAGAGACAAGGAATAAGAAGACAATAATAAAAAGGCAGCAAAATAAGCTGCTCAAAAAGCATAAATAGAGAAAAATAAGGTGGCATTAGATGCCACCAAAAATATAGAGAAGGAGAAAATGAAAAATGTGGAACTATAAGCTATTGAAAAAGGAAAAATGACAAGCCCTTGCCAAATATACAAGGCAAACGACATTCCAACTCACTCTACCATCCTTCCCCACACACCAAGTTACTACACTTTCCACCTCTCAATCCACTCCACCTACACAATTTGTCACTCTAAAAGACTCCATCACCTAGATCAAAGAAATTTTATCCAAATAATAGAATATCAACATCATTCAATCACCCCAACAATATTAGAATCCACACTACAAGGGAAAAACATATGTCTCAACATGTTAATGGAAATATAAAAATAGCTTTTGGGGATAGTTTTTCATGAAAGTGAAAATCATGATTGGATACAATGATGTGTTATTTAGGAATAAGTGATTTATAAATAATATATGATATCTCCAAGACAAATCCATAGTATGAATTTGATCCCAAATGGCCATTTGAATAATGCCTACATGTGATAGATAAAATTTTCATCAAACATCATTTATTATCAAAAATAATAGAAGCATTATATTTTTATGACTATTTTGTATGAATTAAAGCTTCAGCATAATAAAAAACCATTGGCATATAATACCCAAAATTAGAGTACAGTCAAGACACACATTAATTCTCTTTATAAATCAATCTCAATTGCCTCAAATTATTTTACATTTTTATAGGATGGCTAACAATAACACTAGTAGAAAATAAAGAATTAGATGTTTAGGATAAATAACTAAACTAATTCATATCCCAATACGACATCACCAAGGACCTAATTGGCATAGGAAGGAAAAGGATTTTAGATTTGGACAATAACTTTCAATCCAAATAAGACAAATGAACACAACTTATCATAAATCTCAAGAAATATATGAACCTCTTCAATTATTTTATGTATAAGCTATAACAAGTCACCAGGGATATAGATAATTCTTACAAATTTGTTGCTATCCATCCTACACTAGACAACATTATAGATTTGATCAATGAAAAGATTCAATTGGAACATAAAACACAATGGGCCAATGAATACATCATAGAATGGAAATATTTTGAGGCTCAATTACTCATAAATCATCAACAATTTTTGTAGATAGGTACAAGTACATAAGCTTTGAAGGATTCTTCATTTTTGTTTGTATCAAGGATAAGAAAATGTTTAAGTGTTGGGATGATGTTGGTATGATTTCTCATGGGAACATTAAATAAAAGGCAACCCATGGAAGTTCAGAAACATATAGTGGTATTAGACATCCATATGCATCTTCTATGATATCAATTATACTTCATGGCATCTCACAGAAATAGATTAAAATGTATAGGCATGAAGAATAAATGTGTCTATCAAAATGTTTTAATGTATTTAATCTTAAGCATGACTTGGTTGATGAAATTTCACCATAAGTCTTATTAAGTCAATCCCATTACATTGTTTAAACTCTTCATAGGGTCCTTCTAAGTTTGAATTAGTAAATGTGGTCCTAAGTGTGTCAAATTATATCTTGAAGGTCATAATATGTTTTCACCTTGGTTACATTTGTCTAGTTTATCTTAAGTCCTTTTATGCCACATTTTGGTCATTCTAAGTGAAATTTATGGTTTTACACAAAAGGACAAGTGTGGAAAGAGGCTATCTAATGTACTACATGTCAGGGAATGTCATTAAATAGTTTTGAAACTAAAACGTTGCAGGTTCAACATTAAAATAAGAAGATCAATTGTAAAAAAAATGTAGTTTTAGGTGGTTATACAAACTATATAACTCATTTGAAATGTGTGAAGGATTCAAGAGGGTGTATTAAGAACCCCATAGTAATTTCTAGGCTCAAGTAGCTTTAATTGATCAAAAATTAATGAAAACCAATATCTCTCTCTTATCGTTCTATTGGATAGGTAAGAAGGGTCATTAGTTTTCTATTGGTATAGATAGGAAAAGAAGAGTTGAAATGAATTCACTTGATGGATATTAGGGGTCATTATGTAATTTTATTCCATGGCCATAGTTTCAATTTTGGTGGTCTATAATGTATAAACAATCACTAAGATTGTTAGTACCTCTAAACTTATTGTGCATTTCCAATGGCTCAGTTTTCTCATCTATTTGCATTGGTTTATGTCAACTAAGTGATGTATATGGTCTTTCAAAGTGTGTTTTTCCTTTTAATATTAGATTCAATCTATTTTTCATGTGTGAACATGAAGGGATAAGAAAAATCATCCTTATGTTAGAAGTGAACACTATTATGGTTTACAAAACAATGTTTTGGTAGTTACAGTGTTTTGATCTTCTATGAATAAATTCAAAACAAATTTAATACACCTATTTTAAACCTCACAGAGCATAATTTATCATATTATGCATTAAATGTTTGGTCTCAATAGGATCATTGATGGAATGCAAGGTCTAGAACATTTGATACAACCAAGTAGCCTTGAAACAGGCATCTATATGTTGCTGCTAGAAATTCAATCATGTTCAGATATATATTTTTACCTTAAGTTCTCCAAAAATGATCTTTCCTCGTACATTAACATCTCATGGTGAAAGTTCATGAAGTTTATGTAAGCCTAAATGGCTTCCTTCTTACAGCCTAGACCTAGAGGTAGCATTTGAACATGAGAAGAAGTTTATAGGTCAAGAGAAGATGATGGTTGAATGGATTTCAATTAAATAAAGTTTATAATTGAGATATTTAGAGATTTATAATGTCATTTGACCAAAATGAACAATGTAACATACAAGAAACTCCTAATGCATTGATGGTAAGGAATGGTTACATGTGAAGGTAGAAATGAGCCCATTTAGGTGTGATATGGTCCTAGTAACCTGAGGAGAAAACAAAAATGTGAAATAAAATGATCAAATAAGTAACATCACCTACATTAATATTTTGTTTTCTCTAATGAACACCTAAAGTCTTACTCAAGAGATTGTAAACTAGCCTAAACCCATGAAAGATGTAGTTTAAAAGGTTGGTAGAGGTGTAAGTTGATGGATGAATATGTAGGAATCACTCTCAGAGTGATAATAACTAAACTTCATGAGATTCTTAGATGGAAAGTATCAATCAAAGATTGAACTAAACTAGGTTTCTAAACCTCATACTCAGTCAACAAAAATCCTACACACAGTCACAGGCATAAAAGCTAGTCTTGAGATATTGTGATGTTGAGGAATTTATAGGTATGGTAAGGCTATGAAATAGATCAAAAAATATCTTCATGACTTTATAAATACCTCCATGGTCTCATTTGAGTCAAACTAATAGGGAAGTGTCATATTTTGTCCCAGACTAGAGGCACTCCATAGTCAAAATAACATGTAGACATGGTATATGAATGAGAAAATGATGAAAAGGGGAGTATTGAGTGAGTATGGGATGATTTATAAGGTCTAAATTAGGATTAAATTTTTTTTATAATGACCTACATCTACTAATACCACTTAGGTGGTCATATACATAGAAACACAGTCCATACAGACTAGGCCTAAGAACTAGGCGTGAACCCTCATGGTGTCTAATGTCATTCATATGACCATATGATATTCATAATAACTTTAAAAAAATCAATGTGATAGTGTAGGATTTATTGGACCCATTGGTTTGTATAAAACAACACAAAATTTGTCATTTTGGCCTAAATTTGTCGTAGCGATACCTATAATGCTTAGTAGGAACTTGAGAGCCATTTTATTTCACTCATATCTATATGTAAAATGTGAGTGGTATATAAATATACTAGGGATTGTTTAGGTAGGTATTTAACTCAAAATCAATGGCATTGGTTTGAGGGTTAAGGGCTTAGCCTTTATGAATCATTGTTAAGAAACTAAATGGCCTAAAACCCTCTCAAGAACTCGATGAGAAATATATGGTGAGAAATACATCCAAAGGAGGTAAATTTATGTATAAATTTATTTTTACATGTTTTTCACTCTCTCAAACTCCTTGAAACTCAATTTTTCTATACTATCACTTGTCTGAACATGTCAGATTCTATGTTTTTTGGAAGTTTTAAGGTAATCTAAAGGTCCAAAAAGGGATTGATAGGTGAAAAACATTATTGGAGGAGTGTATATATGTTTTATAACTCCTTATATCCCATTATCACCTTAGTTATGCATGAAAACCCCTTTGTTAAGTTGGTCATTATAGGCAGTCTTGAACAAGATAGTGAGAAGCAAGGTGACTACCTAAGTTGGATATGAGAGTTGTGATGGTGAATCTTATTGAGTTATACCTAATGGAATATAAGACAAATATGTATTAAACAAGTTTTATAAATATATACAATGAATATCCTTAAGTGTGTGAAAGTCACCTAGGTGGCAAGTGTAAGCTTTGAGGCCTAGAAGGCTAATGAGTGGATGCAAGCAAGTGAATGACAATTTCCAAAGAAAAGGTCATCAGTTGAGGGGTGTATGATGAATTCACAAATCATTTTTACATAATATCATGTTAGGTTATATTTTTCAATGAATTATATGGTATTTTATGATAGACAATGAACTCCTTATCAAGAGGGTGGTTTTAAGTAAGACAATTAAGATCTCGATGCCAACTTCAAGAAGGTGTCATATTTCAGATGGACACTTGTATAAGAGTACCTCATGGCCTATTCTCTTTTCTTTCATTTTATATAGTTTTAAAGACTTTAATTTTTTCATGGTGACTCTTCAACATCATTCTTTCTCTCTCCCCTCTTATGCTCTATATATTGAAGCCATTTTGGCATTGTAAAGAATCCACAATTGGTATGGAAAAGCCCTACTAGTTTGACATCTTATTTTTCCTTTGAGTAAAGATTTAAATCTGATTTAGTCTCTAAAATTATTTCCTAAGTATATTAATTAGTCCATTTGGATGATAAGTGATGAATGTTTTCTACTTACTTCCATTCTACTCTTGTATGACTTGTGTGAGTAACATTTCTTCTAATAAGTCTGATGAAGTGTATATGTTTGTTAGGTGTGTTTTGAAGTGTGAAAGAGATTAGTAGTGTCTAATATTAGACCTCATATTCACCCATGTCTTGATATGAATATTAGTATACCCATATGTAGAAACACTTGTGCTATAATAAGATTGAGTTGAGATCAATTTTAGCAATATTCTTTCTTAATACAAATGTAAGTATGTTTGTTAATTTATCTTTGGTTTATCACCTTCATTGTTTAAGGTTGAATTTTTTTTTCTTTATTACCTTTTCAACCCAAATAAGTGATTAGTATAGTGTAGTGTGTGAGTCTAAAACATAAATCGAGGGAGCTAGCCCATAATCTAGAGATCTATCTCTTGTAGCAACTTGTCTATAATGCAAAGATAGTTCCATGTTATCCCAAATTTGAGAATGTCTCTTTTACTTCTATAGGGTGAAATTTTGGGATATAATAGTTTTATCATGCTTGGTAGGACATGAAATCTAATAATTCAAGGTGGATACTAGTCTTAACAATAAGAGGCTGTAATAGTCTACTTCTTGTAGTATCTAAAAACTCCAATAATTGAATCTTGGTTACAGATTAGTGTACTCTTTCATGCCTAAGGTAAGCACAATATCTCATACTAAAGGAATTTATTTTTCTTTCCAAGATAATTCCTACTATAAACCTCCCTACAAACCTTATCATAACCCATAATATGTCCCTTAGTAGCCCTATCAAGGTTGTTATCATCCCTATGAGCCATGGCATCCTTATGATCATCCCATTCCTTATCTGTATGATCATGATGTTGTTTATAAACTATTGGTGTCATAGGTTACACCCTAGTTGAGAAGGGGAGTGTTCAGGTCCTCTTGCTCAAACCTAGTCTAACATGGAACTAACCCTATGCTATTATGGGTCACCTAAACTTGGGTCAGACCTTCAAAGAAGGTTGGCTTCCTTTTGTATATATCACCTATACTAATCCTAAACTATCTTCTTTCTTGGAAATTGGAGAGAGATTGATGATAATTCATAAAAGAATGTAAAAAAGAGGTGATGCACCAAATGTTTTGATCCTTATACTTGTAAAAGACACACTATAGGTTGCATTCAAGACTATAGAATATCAATTCACTCACTCTTTGATCAGCCCTTGCATAAGTATTTCGCAAAAAGTCATAGACTAGCTATCAACCTAGTATGGGAGGGTAGTTGTCCACTTCCAAACTGACCAATAGACTATATATGCACTTAGAATGCCCTATGAGGACTACCAAAACATTGCATGAAGGTGAGGAAACTCAGATAAAGTCAAGGAAAATTTACATTTTCTTAACCAAATTAATTAATTCATGAGACACACTTAAATTCATCTTGAAAAATATAAGAATTCAATATTTATTGCATCAAATAGGTGTCACAGTACAAATCTTGGCAGATTCTAGTCATGCCAAAGAGAGGGATCTTCTTCAAGGCTTAAAATCCTACATATATAATAGAATGGAATGAGAGAGACGGGGAGGGATTCCCAAAATAATGGATAAGGGGTCATTATGATCAAGATTTATAATCATCTAGTGTTGATTTAGTTAGAAAGGATCATCATGCTAAGACTACTTCTAGAAAATGGCCATAAAAATCATATCAATCCCTTTCAATCTAATTTTGGCTAGCATTGATGTTCCTTATAGTTACAATAGTGGGATCAAGTCATTTTAAAGCTAGTTCAAAGTGTCAAATTAGTTACAACAAATAGAATAATATGTTATGATCTTGTTTTAATGTGGATTACTCCCTACTGGCTCATTTATGGCATGCAAGAGTGGAGAAAATGATCATAATCATGCTACTAGCTTTGGCAACAAACCATCAAAACCTATGTGTCTACCTCTATGGCATCTATTTAAAATGTTTACACTATTTCAACTTCAACTATATTTGGATTTGATTTTTAATATTAGCCCTTGATCTTGATCTAGGTTTTTTAAAATGTACCATCTATCAGCTCTTCATTCATTTTCAAGATCCAACTATCAACTCTTTGACTTATTGACCTCATGCACATCATTTATCTTTCTCTATATGAATGAACATGATCCATAAATCTTTTTACAGTTTAATGTAGTTGAGACACTTTTCATTCATGTATTTGTTCTTGGGATCCACTAACCCTTTAACCCATCACTCATCATTAGATCTACTTTGTATGATGGGTCATGTACCATTGATCTATTTTTGCCCACTAGCCTTGTCATTCATTGTGCACCATTAGATATTTGATCGAGCATTCGATATCTTGACACTTGTCATCTATGCATTCATGCTAACTTTTTGACTTGATGCTCATTGTTGATCTTTGATTCACAATCAAATGAATGTTATTGGATCTTTAGGATCCACTGACATCTATCAAATTGTCACTTACCATTAGATTTGATATTAAATCCTAATATTTTGACACTTGTCACTTACACATTTAACATTAGAACATTTAAATTTAAATAGCTATTTGCCACAGCTTTAACTTGACATCCATGTGTACATTTCACTCTGCAAGTCTATCTTTGAATCTGTATATCTTGAGATAGAATAGACATCAAGATATGGAATTTGCAAAAGATTTTTTAGGCATGAAAAACATCATGTCCATGTAATTATTAGGACTGATAGGCCTCCCAAGTGAATATATCAAATGTGCAACTAGATTGACATGTTCATTCTTGTATTATGTGTTGTGATAGTCTGGTTATCTAAGATCACTAAAATCACACTTTAATCTTGCTTAAAGTGTTTCAAAATCTTGAAAATTCTATGTGATCTCTTCTTGAAGTCTATATGCTCATTGTAACATTAGATCACTCTTGAATCAAGACCCTACTTAGCTCCAAATTACATCTAGTCAAAAGTTTTTTATATGGGCCAAATTTGGCCAACATCTTTGGTGACTCTAATGGTGAGCATGCCTACTATGCTTGAGAACTCAAAACATTTATATGACTCTTAGATTTACTAATAATGATGAATCTAATCTATGACTGCAAGGAACCTTTTAACTTGTAAAGACAATGAATTCCAAAAAAACAAGGAAACAAATAAAATAAGGAAGCTAACTAAACAAAGCAAAATCAAACAAACTAATGTGCTAGGATAACACTTGGAGGAAAGCAAAAAAACTATGTATAGGAGCCTAATTTCCTCAATAAAAATGTTTCAAGTGTATCCCATTAGCTGGGATAGGAAGCTCCTCACCATCCATCTTTACAAGTTAGAAGGAATTTTGGGATTTGTAGCTGGAGATTATGTATGGACCAATCTAAAGAAATTCAAACTTTGTATGACTTCATAACTTAGCTCTGTCTTCATCCCACTTGAAGACCAAATTTCCTTCTTTGAAACTTTGTGAATAAGCTCCTTTGTTAAAGGCTCTCTTTACTTTTGCTTGAAGGCTTTCCATGGCTATCATGGACTGATGTCTTATCTCTTCTAATTCCATAATCTCAGCATATCTAATCTCCATAGGTTCATTATCCAACAACACAAGTCGATGCATCAGTTCTAGAGTATAAAATTCAAGAGAAATAGGCATTCTTGCTTCCTTACCATATGCCATCTTGTAGGGGGAGTTGGTTATTGAATTCTTGAAGATGATTATATCAGCACACAAAAGTGACTTCAATTTGAGATGCCATGACCTTTGATTATCTTCAATTATTCTTCTTATGATATTCTATAGGTTCTTATTGGTGGACTTAGTAAGACCATTTCCTTGGGGATAGTAGTTTGATGAAGTGCTAAGATAAATCCCATGTTGAACTACCCATTGACTAATTTTAGACCCCACAAAGGCCATAAAATTGTCATAAATAATGTTTGAAGGGACTTCAAATAGAGTAAGCAAACCCTCATATAAATATATAACATTAAACTCATTTGCTTCCTTCAATGCCACTGCTTATGTCCATCTAGTAAATTAGTTTGTGGTAGTTAGTATCCATTTATGACTTGAGCTTGAAAGGGGGTTAATGAGACCAATAAATTTCAATCACCATTGGATAAAGGGTTGATTCACTACAATTGGTTAGAGAGTTAAGGTTACAAGCTTCACCTTCCCTACAAACATAGTAGATTATTTGCATTTCCTAACGCATGCATGATAATCACCAAATAAGCTTGGCCAATAATACTCACCTCTCATGATCTTGTGGGCTATAGTCCTTGTTTAATAATGCCCTCCACCATTTACATCATGGAACTCTTCAAGTATCCTTTCCTTTTGATGTTGTTCAATGCATCTTAACAAAATTCCATTGATATCTTTCTTGGAAAAAACACCATCAACAAGGAGAAATAGAATGGATTGAAATATGAAATATCTTCTTTTTGAAGGATTTAGGTGAGAGGGATAAAGACCATATTGGAGACATCTTATCAAATCATCGTACTAGCTAGAAGGTGAGGTATGATCAGTTATAACTTCTTCATCAGTTGACACCATAACCACCTCATTGGCTTCCTATAAGTCTTAGGCTAGATGCTCACAAATCCCTTTGCCTCTAATCAGCTTTGTGACCTTGATGTCCACATCATATTCCATTATATTTTTTATCTAACTAGCTCTTTTCTCATTTATGTCCCTGTTCAAGAGAAACTCTTTGGCACTTGGATGTGTAACCATTAGGTGTATCTTATTGTTAGACAACAAGTACCTAAATTTCTTAAGAGACCTTATGACTAAAAGTACATGCTTTTCAACAAAAGAGTACCTTGTTTCATATTATTCCATGCCTTGACTGAAGAAGGCTATTGATTTCTCTAAGGCCTCATGGTTTTGCTATGTAAGAATGCCTAAAATGGTGTCAATGTTAGCATAGGTGTATAGAATGAAGTATTTTGAGAGATCTGGGTTCATGAGCATAGGAGCACTAGCCATGGCTTTCTTAATTTCCTCAAAACTCCTTACTTATTCCTTAAACCAACTGAAGCTTTGATTCTTCTTTAGCATGGTTTTAAGTGGCTTAGCTAAAGTAGAAAAATATGAGATGTATCTTCTGATGAAATTTATCTCCCCTAAAAAACTTTTCAAATCTCTTTTGTGCTTTGACAAGGAAAGTGCAAGAATTGAAGCTATTCTTTCAGGATCTATACTTAAACCATGCTTTAAAACTATATGTCTAAGGAAATTAACTTCATGAACTAAGAAGACACATTTTTTGGGATTTAGGGATACCCCAAATTGTCTACACCTTTCAAATACTTTCTCAAGGTGATCCATGTGCTCACTTTCATTATTTGAAAATATTGTTATATCATCCAAATAGACTAGCATAAACTTATTAAGAAGGCCCTGGAATGCCATATCCATGGCTCTTTGAAAAGTTACTCTAGCATTAGATAGACCAAAGGGCATCTTTTTATATGCAAATGTCCCCCACTTTGTGGTGAAGGTTGTCTTGAATCGATCTTCTTCTTTGAAAAAAAATTGGTTGTAACCACTATGTCCATCTAATAAGGAGAACCCTTATGAACCTATAACCAACTTTAAAATATATTCCATAGATGGAAATAGATAGTGGTCTTTAAGGGAAACCTTATTTAGGTCACAAAAGTCAACACACAATCTAATTTCACCATTATTTTTCCATATAGAAACAAGGTTTGCCACCCAAGTTGAGTGCTTGATTGGAAATATAATAACCGAATCAATGAGCTTATGAAGCTTATCTCTCACCAAATGCTCAAGCTTAAGATTAATAGGCCTTTATCTTTGTTTTACTAGCTTATTTTCATCTTCTAGCTCGATGGTGTGTTGAGTTATACTTGATTCAAATCCCTTGAGATCACTATATTGCCATGAAAATACATCAGCAAAACTTGCACGTAACTCAATGAAATCTTCCTTTTTTGAATAAGTACATACCTTACCCAACTTTAGGTTCTTACTAGGTACAAATTCCACATTGGCATTGTGTTCTTCCTTTGTTGAAAAATATGAATTTTCTTTTTTTGACTCATCATCACCGCTGAATGTGTTCTCAAGTGTAACCAATTCCCTAGGCAACTTATTTGTTTTTAGTTGCACAATCTGATCACCATACTACTACAAGTATTTTGACTAATTTATTGAGGAAAACTCAGCTTCCTCTTATAAGAATCTGATAATCTAATTTGTATCTTCAAACATTTGCCAATTATCATTGTTATCTGAAACAGAAGGCCTTACAATCACCTTAATGTGTGACTAGACCTTTTCATTTATTACATTAGCTGGGATACTAAATTTTGCCCCAATGGCAACCAACCTATCATCATGTTTGTTCTCATCTCTTGCTATTACCTAAATGTTGAAGACCTAAAATTCTTCAAAAAAATCCCATATCCTATGCTTATAAGATTTAAGAAATGGGTTTTTTCATGCATTAAAACCTCTTATTTAGTGAACTACAAGTTCACTATCACCAAAGACTTGTAAGGTGTTGACTTTCACCTTCCTAGCCCATTGTAAACCATAAACTAGTGCCTCACATTCTATAGTGTTGTTTGAATAAAAAAATTAAAACTTAATAGATGTGAAGTACCTTTGATTTACTAGAGAAATCAACATCATTCCATCCATGGTACCATGCTTATTATTTGATCCATCAAAATATAATTTCCAAATATCATCAATAGACTCACCATCCTTTATCAAGGCTAAAATTGGTGCATCTTTCTCATGCAATCAATAAAAACCAAGTCCTTCTTCAATTAGCTTATAAGGATCATATTCATGTGAGATAAAGGCCCACTCATCAAGGAAAAAATATGGAATCCCATCTAAATTTGATTTAGTTCCCTCTACACTATCTTCTATCACATCATCTGAGATGAGGTAATTGGTGTTCACAACACTTGGCATATATGGTTCCAAATGGAACTGTGAAATAGGTTCAAAATATATGGTTACCTTGGTACCATACCTATTCTTGAACATCAAATATATTCAATCAACTAATAAATATCCTTCAATATTTTATGTAAAGTCCCTTAACAAGCACATGGAAAATTAAGGAGGCAAGTCCACCACAACCACATCTTATTGAATGGTAACATTGGGGTAAGCATGTAGTGTCAAATTCATATATTTAATGATGCCTACTATCTTTGTTGGTGAACCATACAATTACAATACTCCTTTAGTATTTGGTTCATAGACAAGACTAAGTTTGTCTACAATTTGATTAGGCATGATAGTGTTACTAGCTCCATTGTCCACCATATAGTTATGAACTAAACAGTCACCAAATATCAAAAAGAGGTAAAAGGGAGGAGTTTAACCTGATTTTGACTTGGATTTGTCCTCTTTTTCCATTTTGTGTACTTGATGCTTCATTGGATAGTCTAAGTTAGCTAGGACAACTCATTTCTCAACTGGTTCTAGAGATACCTTAAGAGCTAAAAGCTCTTGGATGAGCATATCTTTTTATCTCATAATAGAAAGGAAATCCCACATGTTAATGCTGACATTGGATTTCTTAATTTGATCCACCATACTAAATTAATCCCCACTAACCTTTGGTTGCACCTTTTGAACCATTGGTTGTTCACAGACCAAAGGTATTTGAGGGACCTTCCTAGCCTCTACATTCTGATTTGTTCATGTTGTAGGGGTAGCAAGTTGATCTTTGGTAATTTTAGAAATAATATTAAGAGCACTAAAATCATTTCTCACATTTTGAGCCTCATCAATGACTCTTCTTTTAGCTCTAGTTAAAGCTACAACTTAGCCACTTGAATTTCTAGTCTCACCATCATGTTTGAAAGCAACATAGTCATCCATTTTCTAGTTTACATTAATGGCATCAAGTTACCCTTTAACTTTTTGATCCTCTCCTTGGGGTACCAAATTTGTCTCTTGATACTGACCTCCTTGAAGAGAAAACTCTTATTATGGCATAGTAATGTTCTTGGATACCAAGGCTTGGTGTTGAGCATCATTGAGATTTAAGGGTTGTCAAATTGAGTCATGCATCAAATTATTTTGAGGTGGTGTAGGAAAAACAACATTTGATGTGGAAGGTGCATTAAGATCAAGAGATGTATATGGTTTAGTTGTAACTATGGCTCCTTGTGCTTAGTAGGGTGGTCTATTTTATCTAAATCCTTGATAAAGAGGCCTTTGATCTATGAAGGGATGATAAGTAGTCTAAGTTTATTGTTGATAGGACCTATTAGTATGATATTGTTGCCTCTTGAGTTGTACTATTTCATTTCTAAAATATTGAAGCAAACCTTTCAACTCACGAAGCTCATTGGCTTGACTAGAAGGTGTTGCAACTTGAGCTTGAGGTGGAATAGGGGTTAATGATGGAAACTGAGGGACTTGAGGGGGTGGGAGAGATTAAAACTCTAGTAATATAGTCATTGAAAGACTTAGAGAAAGCTTACCAGCTTGTATCAAACTATTTTTTGATCTTATTGCAACCTCTTAAGCATCTGGCAAGGTATTACCACCCATAGACTGTATCATTACACTAATATCAAAATTAAGGGCTCTTAAATAATATAATAAGTAATATTCATGGGATGGTTTGATCAATGCAAGTATCCTAATCCATGTCTTTTAGAATCTAAGGTGAAATCAAACATGAACTCATGAGGAGCTCTCTTTATAATTGAATCCATTAATCATTTTCATAAATGTCTTAGCTAAACATTCAAATAATATGGGGCATCATATCTGTATGGATGAGATTAAGGTTTTACCTAAAGAAGATTAATATCTCAGAATAAAATTATGTGAATTCACTCAGATCAAAAAGTACTTGACTAACTTAAATAGGGACAACGGTTAGAAACTCAACAATACGTGGAAACCGGTTTTAAGACTTTTTAAAAATTAAATAATTAAAAAATTGTTTCCTCCCTTGGTTGACTTGTATTTTGATATTAATGTCAAGTTTATGTTGAGATTTTATGTATTTATTGTTATCACATAGGATTTTACCTATCTTGATTTTATAGCTTGTTGTGCAAGTGCTTAATGATACAACTAAAAAACCTCGAAAGTCATGGGACCTTGGCAATTTTGAGGTTAATCTCCAAAGAAGGCTGACTTCCTTTCACTAAATCTAATGCAAACTGATAAAATACCAATTTTTTGGAAATC
The DNA here is from genome assembly GCA_037957365.1 of Torreya grandis. Classification (NCBI taxonomy): domain Eukaryota; kingdom Viridiplantae; phylum Streptophyta; class Pinopsida; order Cupressales; family Taxaceae; genus Torreya; species Torreya grandis. The sequence continues at coordinate 3,742,471 of JARHVA010000216.1, forward strand.
TCTTTCTTTAGTGCTTTTTTAATCCTAAACTAGGTATTAAATGGGGAAAAGGGTTGAAGAATTGAAATTTGCAAAAAAACTAAAAATATGGTGATTGTACCAAATATTGTATAGTGGATCTAGATGATTGCTTGACAAACATAATAGAGCAGAAAATAAATTAAATTTATTTTAAGCATAGACTCATACAAATTCAAAAATTAGAGGTAGTATTTTAGCTATTTTTTAGAAAAGGGAAATGGATCTTTATTCTAAACAATATTATCGAGAGGGTAAAATACTATAGATGAATTTTCTTGAGACTAAAATAAAAGACAACTCCTAGAGAAAATCAAATAACTTTGCACAACATAAAGATTACAAAGACAAGAAAGGCAAATCTTCAACTTTATTTCTCTCCAAAGGTTACAGCATGTAGTAAATACATTCAAAATGCAGAAAAATATAACTAACAACAAAAAGATAGATTGGGCCACAGGGTCTTCCCATTTTTATACAAAAAATGTCATATAAGACATGTAGTTGTCAAAACTTGAACACTCATATCAGAAAATCATGTAGATCTAAAAATATTCATGAAAAAAGAGGTTAGATCTTATATTTATATCATTTTAGACTTGGGGAATGTTTGGAACATGGCATGCATGAGTTGAGTGTGATCTAGGGTGTAGCATGGCATGGCAAGGTTCCTTATCTAATGGTGGCTGAAAATAGCTCTTTTGCAAAAGTGATGCCCAAAATAGAACTTGACTTTTCTAAATAAAATATAACATTGAAAATTAATTCCAGTTTTCTTTTAATGTAAACCCTAGCATACAACACCTAAAGTGAGACTTTTACAACATTCTAAGTCTTTATCACTTTTTTCTAAAAAGAACCATGCAATTTACACTTCATGACTTTGCACCTTTTTAACATTTGACATTAAAAAATATAAAGTGAAAAAAATAAGTCTTTCTCTTTCTCAAAAGAGTTATAAAAAATAAAGTTGTACTTTTACAATTACAATTTGCAATGTCTTTGAAATGAAATTACACATGATAATAACATTTGAAAATATTCAAAAGAGAGGGAAAATTAATTAATGTCTAGAATTTTCTTAGCTTTATTGTCATTTTTGGCCTGTAACTTCTCTGTATATCTATCAAAGGCCTTAAATATCTCTTAAATTTGCTTTGCATCTAGCCCGTAATAATAAATGTTAGAGGCTGCATAATCTACCTTGACATCAAATAATTCTCTTCTAAAAGTTCTTATGCCCTGCATTTTACTTCTAATCTAATCAATTACTTTCTCATATTTGATGAACCTATGAATGGAACTCAAGACAAAGACCATGTCCTTCATAGACTCCTTCTCAGCTATTGCCTTAAAATGATTCTAAACCTATCATGTCTAAAGGAGATTATTGGCATCATCCATTAGTCATCATGACATTAAATTCATCATGCCATCAATCTCGTATAACACATCAATAGCCTTGTCATGATCCTCTTTGGATCACTCCACAGACTCTGGCAGTACTCTTATCCAAAATTGAGAAGCCCTATGTAGTTCCTCATTGTTGGCATCATCCTTCAATATTTTCTCAGCAATGAGGGTATTCATATCAATTGATTTTATGGCTATTAATTTGGGATAATACATATTTAAGAGATGAATCTTTCCTTCATAGCTATTATTCTATTCCTTCAAAATTTCTTTTCTCTCTATGATGAATCCATAATGTTCCATCATGGCTGCAAGAATTATATTACCTTTTGTGATCAGTTCCTTAGACCATTCTTTTGTATCCCTTCCCATGTGAGCAATCTCTCATACATAATCAATTATAGCTTGATCTGGATTGATTGGCTACACTACCTACAGTTGTTGTGATGCTTCACCAAGCTTTATGAACTGGCTGAGTGCTTTGGTCAACTAATCAACCTTGTTTTTACCTTCATCCTTGGTGGATTTATGATGATCAATTCTAAAAGAGAGAGTTGATACGCTTCTACACATCATACTTGAGGCCCTCTCTTGTCTACAAACCAAGGTGTATATGAGAAACTTGATAATCTGCCACCATAAGATCCTTTTTTATTTTTATGGTGTGGGAACTACAATCTCAACATATCTCTCTACTTATCATCAATGAATGTCCTTAAGAGGCTCCTGGGAGTGGGCTTTGACTTCTTTATGACATCTGACATGTCGAAGTCTAAAGTGATGGGATCAATATTTTTTGTGCTTCATACTCACTAATTAGGCTAGCCAACTAAGGGTAGCCTTTTATTGATCTAACACTATCACCAAAGAATTTACAATTGATGTAGCTACACTAACTAATACTACGACCAAGGGAGACTCTTGGGAAGATGATACTAGTGGCTACTCAAGAGGTACTTGTGAGGATCCACTCTCATCAATAGTTTTCAAATCAATATTTACTTTAAGTGTCTAAGTTGATCCAACCTCAACTAATGTTAGAGATGAAATAATGGAAATGGGGGGAGTGGAGGTAATGCAAATAGTTATGTCTGTTGGGGGAGAGGAGGATGGAATGGACATTGGAGTTATGGATTTAAGAATCGGTGGAAGTGTGGAAGCCAAAGCATTGAATATGTTAATTAGGTGTGTAGGACTACTCAAGGTTAGTGATGTGAAAATAGTGGGTTGAGAAGAAGGGGAAAGAGTACTTACCCCGAGGATTGAGGTGGCTTATGGAACCTTAGTCAAGATGACTGACTCCATGACAATGTATTATTGGGTGTTGTTGAGAATTAATGGTGATGAAATGGAAGGAATTATAAATGGAATGAAAAGTGGGAGTGGATCAAATGGGGAAGGTGAAATGGGAGGAAGGGAAAGTGGAGTGGAAACTTGAACTTCCACTATAAAGGGACCGTGATTGTCGACTTGACTCGTTTGTGTTGATTGCACTTGGCTTATTGAGGTGGGTGCAATGGTAGATGAAGTGGGGACAAGTGGAGGGGTTGACACTAGAGGTGGAGGAGCTTAAACTTGTGGAGCAATACGAACTTGAGATGCTTGAGGAGTGGAGACAGCTAGTAGAGGTGTTGAAACCTCCTGTACAATATGTGTAGGAGAAGGGGAAGCAGTGAAAATAGGAGTTAGGGCTATGTGATCTAAAACTGTAGACCCTTGTTCTACTACCATTGTGTCTTTTGATGAAATATCAATTGGTTCTTCTGCAGCTTCTCTGATGCAGGAGTATCCTACAAAATATGAAAATATTATCATTAAAATTGGTCTTAAGAGGTTTGTTTAGTCACAATAAGCCTTTCTTGAGGCATTTGTCATTTGTATTAGCTCATATAGACTTTGGAGTGTCTTTCCTCCAAAAACATTAATTTAAATCTTCAAATGTAACTATATAGATTTGTGTATGGTTTATAATAAACCATGAGTCCTAGAGGTCTTTTAGGAGTGTCCTACATAGATAGAATGTTCTAAGTCTATTTTTGATATCATAATCATCCATGAGGGTTAAAAATGAATTTGTAACAACTAGATAGGTCCATGGAGTCAAAAAAAGGGTCAAGGAAGAATCTCATGCAAAATTGGTCTATTCCAAGTTTGAAGAAACCTTCAACCACTTGATAAACATCAATCCTATTGATAAAGAGGCATCCAAGGCTGAGGACAAGCATAAAATGATCAGTTCTTCATCATTGTAAGACTAATGAGGAGTTAACAATCCACCAAGATAGAGTAAGGTCTGTAAAATATATCCCTGGAACCCAGTAAAGTTGAAAGGGTTCAAAGATATATCTGAGTCTTATTGTTGACTTTGTTCTGTGAATGGATATCTGAAGTGTTTTATACTTAAGAACATTGAGGAATAGTATTATTGTGATTTAAGTTACGCAAAATTGTGTTATGCAGGCTGAGACAAGTGTCTTCATATGTTTTCACTAAAATCAAGAGTATCCATCAAGTATAACATAAAGCATTCAATATAAGCCTTCTTTAAGCTATGGTATCTTAGAAACCGTTATTTGTTACCGTCAAGATTGTAGTATCCAGAGACTCTCAAGATTATACAAAGTGTTTGACCCATTCATACTAGTGATTTCGAGTAAGGAAGGCCCAAAATAGTTCAACATTCCGATACAGTGCATAATTGAAAATTGACTTTGGAATTTTGAATAAGATCTCATTTAGCTATAAGATACAGGTTATACCAAAATAAATGGTAGATCAAAGTTACAACCGATAGGTCTGTGTTTTAGAAAGATGATGAAGCATATTTAAAGCAACTTGACAGTGATTTCATAATATTTGGAGATCAGAATCATTGAATGGGTCTACAAGTAGTTTATGCTTCGCATTATTTCAATCTAGATAACAAGCTTTGACTGAGGTAAACGTATTGAGATTTTGCATCATTTTCAAGAGAGTCTTTTGAACAAATTATTAATCGATCATTTAACCTTGCATGCAGAAGTTTAGAAATCCTTTTGGGAATCTAGAATGCCAAATATCTCTTGACATGAATACATAGTTTTGAAGAACCGATTGTTGAAATAAGATACACAAGTGTTATTAAGCACAAGTTTCGATTGGAATACTGAGTTTTGAAGTAGAATGATGGATCTTAATTGTACTCAGTGAGTTTATTGCGTATTTTAAAATGTTTGCATGCACAAGATTTTCTTAATAAAGGAACAGACCGAGTAGAGAGGTACGAATTTCTATCGACGGGTGATATTTGACAAAGGAGCATTGTTGTTCATTACTGTTGGAAACGAATCAACTTTTCAGCGTAACCCAAATTCTGTTTATTAGATAGAACGTGTATCATACTTTGAGTTTGTTGGAATAGTAGTTGCTAAAGCATTATTTGGTGGTCAACTGTTGGATGTACATTTCACCCGATCTTTCTACAAACACACACTTGGAGTAAAAGTGACATACCATGATATCGAGGCCATTGATCCGGATTACTTTAAGAATCTGAAAAGGATGCTTTAGAATAATATTAGTGACATCATTGACCTCACATTTAATATGGACGTAGATGAGGATAAAATACACCAGGTGTGTCAAAAGAAAATAATATTTTATCTTATTTATAAACCATTTGGATTCAGCTAAAAGTGAGCATCTTATTCTTAAGTTGGTTGTATTAAAAAGTATTTGTGTCTTAAGGACTGGGAACGTAGTAACCTCTGAAAAGTAAGGCAGATTGGAATAGGGAATATGATGGAAGTAAGTGTATATATATATATATATATATATATATATATATATATATATATATATATATATATATATATATATATATATATATATATATATATATATACACTTACTTCCATCATATTCCCTATTCCAATCTTGTGTGTGTGAAAATTTTACTTCTGATCTTTGTACAAGAACAAGGAATGTCAGTCTTAAAAGAGGACATTAAGGTCCAATAGAAAAAAATCAAAGAAGAGTAATCATATTTGTATTTGGTTTAGTCAGTGAATGGTGAGACTATCAAAAGTAAGTAGAATTTCTAATAGTATTTAAATACATTGGAGCTCAACAGTGCTAATGTGTTGCATCAAATCTTTGTGGAAGTGAGCAAATTGGGTAACATAATGGATGATTAGATAATTAGAGAATATTATGCAAAGTAAAGGATTATGAATTAAACCAAGCACTTAAAAGGAGAAAATGATTAAAACATGAATAGTGGATAGGTTCAATAGAATACAAAGTGTTCTTGTAAAGGGCCAGAGTGCTATCATTCTCCCTGTCTTCTTGATTCCCCTTTTCTTGTCTTTGTCTTCTTCCTCTTCTCTCCTTTATTAGGATCCTCTGATGATTCGGCTGAGCCCTCTTCTGAAGGAGTGATACTTCCTGCTTTGAGCTTCAGGGGTTTCTCCTCAATCCCTATTGTCTCCCTTGTGACTTGCACACCCTTGCTTCTTAGCCAATTGATTGTCCTACTAATAAAAGGGGTTGTTCTATCGAATAGAGAGAAGGATTTAAGAACTGACCACCTCACTGGTGGTAGAGGTCTGGCAATAATTTGTGTGAGGTAGATTGGATCTACTCTAGAGTTTTCATCCACCCAGTCATCAGGGACTGGTGCCAGATCATAGTCTTTTATTTACTATAGGAGCATCCTAGAATAGTCCCTCATTCTGACCATTTCTTTATCATTATAGTCTTCCCAAAAATCCTCATAATATGGCACATACTCATATGTTGCCAGATCTAGTGCGGTAGTGACCTTACTGTATGGGACAAAGTAAGGTCTAGACTCTAGAGTCCTCAGTGTTACCTAGCATATCTCCACCTCCATAGTTATATCCTTCGAGAGAGATTGACATGTATAATGGCCAATAGAAATAGGGAAACATATCCCTACCTTGTGTCTGTTTGAAAGGAGCTTATGTGTATCCACAAGTTGTCTAACTAACTCCAATAATGCCTATTTATCGCTTACATACTAGGGAAGTTTGTAAGGATAACCATTAAAACCAACTGCCCTGATGTAGGAGTAGGTGGGGAACTCTATGAATAAATAACCCCATTTGGTGATATCATCTTTTTTCGCTTGGGAGAACCTTGTTTTCCCAAGCTCCTAATCAAACATAATGATGATGCTATAAATGAAAGCATCTTTAACTCTCTTAAATTGTTGTCTACTAGCCTGTAACATGAGATTAGGGTAGTAGTTATAGACTCTGGTTATTTCTTCAGGCATTGTATTAAGGACCAAGAACAATCTTCCTTTGGCTAGGATATAGACAACATATGATGTCATATAAAATTTATTTATCATTTTCACCTCCATCAACTGATTGTGAATGGAATCACTTATTAACTAGGCCTAATGTATCTGTTATTTATTCTCTCTAATGATCCAGATATACTGGCACATCTAGTCCTAATAACACTTGGCATTAAGATTGCTAGTGACTCTGTGAAGCAGTGTTATGATATCTCCCACCTCCTCCATAAAATCAGACCTATACATAGTCTTGGGAAATCTAGTGGAGGAATACTTGGGAGCCTTGAGCCATTATTTATTAATTATCTTTTGACATCCATCTTTCTTCTCCTCATAAAATTGTGTAGATGTTTACGAAGTTATATCCAGCTAACTCTCAAACTTAGGGATGACAAACACTATGTCGATGACGTTAGGATTAAGATCTAGAAATTTCTCCCCTTTCTTAGTGAAGACTTGTCTCTTATCAAGATCATAATGTTGATCCATTGTGAGGATCAACTCAAGGCTTTGAATAAAAAGAGGAAAGGCTATAGCTTGTGGTAAACTAGATTCATATATGCTCTGGACCCAATCACTTTTGAAATATGCACCTATCCTAGCCCAAAAATTTCCTAGGTCAATGTGACATAAATCAGTGTCTATTTTTTCTACCATATTGGACTCCAAACAAGAAGTCACTCTAGGGCCCTTAGATTTGAACTTCATTTCCTTGGTAGGTATGGATAATAAAGTTACTACTTTTGAGAAACCAACTATGAGAGTTCACAGAACATGTAGGCGTCTAGAACACTTGTACTCTTTGGTGGAACCTAGAGGTGCTCAAAGCACATCCAATGTCCATTGTGCTTGAGGGCTATTAGATTTTTGGTGGAAGTGGGAGGTGTTTGACCCATGTCCACTCTCCATGGTGCACTAGGAGTTGATGGGATTATTAGGTGTTTGGGTGGCGTTAGATCTCTGGTGGAAGTGGAAGGTGTTCAAAGCATGTCCACTCTCCGTGGTACTTAGAGGCTTGCAAAAAATTTAGGTGCTTGAGGTAGGTCCAGTGTCTAAGGGGACCTAATGGAATATTTATTGTATTTTTTTTTAGTATGAAGTATATGCTTAAAATATTCACTTGGGGAAACCCTAGTTTCAAATGTGGAAATCTTTAAGTGAGAAATGAAGGTTTGAGAGGAAAATCCTCAAGATCCAGCTTCTAGAAAAAAGAAACCCTAGATCACCCTAGATTGCACTAGAAACACAAATTGACCTTAGACACATGATTTAACACAAAATGACACTCACAAATTAAATCTCTAACTAGTAACCCTAGAAAACTTTGAAAAAAATGTAAATAAATGGGAAAAGATTCAAAAGAAAAGAAGAATGGTTGAAAAACATGAGAAAAGTACTGTGTAGCAAGCGAGGATGACATTAAAGGTTGAGATATAGCATGGTTAGAATTTTTAGGTAGTTTTCAACACATGAGTCAAAGCTTTCTTGTATGGCAAGGTCATTATGATAGCTCCAAAATACAATTAGAAACTTAACAAATGATAATTATTTACAAAATGACTTAGTTTTTATAGAAAAACCCTACAATTAATGTAATCTCAGGTGGTTGGTGGTAGAGGTTAGACCTGTTTGAACCAAGTCCACTCTCCATGGGTAAATTGGGCTTGGTCAGAAGTGGGACTTGATGTGCAGTTTTCACATTCAAAAATGTGCAATGTGCACTTCAAGTTTTGCATTCTGTAGGAGGAGACTTGGTGGGTTGGAAGAGGTTAGACCTGCTTGAAGCAGGTCCACTCTCTATGGATGAGGTGATAATCTTTGGTGAAAGGTAGAACCCATGGGGCACTTTGCACATTTGAAATGTGCAAAGTGCACTCAAGGTTCTGCATCCCATGATGTAAGTGTTTGGTGGAACATAGAGACTATGGTGCACTTTGCATGTTTACAAAGTGTAATGTGCACTTTAAGTTTTGCATTCCACAGAAGGGGGTTATTAAAGGTTTGGTAGGATTGGGAGCTTGTCATGCACTTTGCATATTATGAAAACATGAAAATTTTATGCCAAGTTTTGGATTCCACCAAATGGGTTCATGATGGGATCCAGAGCTTGTCATGCATTTCGCACATTCGAGAACATGCGATGGTGAGTTCTAGATTATGTCATTTTGGGTTTTGGTAATTCATGGAATCTAAAACTCATGAAGAAATTTTCACAAGTACAAATTACATCTAGATTTTTGGTTTCTGCAAGGTTAAGGGAATATGAGTTTCTTTTGATGATTTCAAGGTTTTTCCTAAAAAATAGAGGGGGTCTCTCCTTAGGGTGTTATATGTAATGAGATTTTTGGGACAAAAATATCAACATTTTTTGCAACCTCTATAGGATGATTGACTGCTAATCATTTTCAAGCCAGTAGCCTTATCAAGTGATTGGGCATGGAGTCAACTTTGCTCTAACAAAACTCTAACCTAGGAAAGAACAAACTAGGATTTGCCTAGACACAAACAAAATAAAAAAAAACAAAAAAAAAAAGGAAAAAGCAACACAACCTATGGAAACAATTCCTAATGAGTCTGACATGTGTAAAAGCACTTATTAAAAACATAACAAACCCTATGATTTACAAATTTTAATCTTTTCAGAACAAGTTCCTTCCTTCAAAAGCAAGGTTTGAGGTATATCCCATTAACCAGGATTGGTAATTCTACTCCATCAAGCTTGGAGAGATGGAATGCATTGGTTCCTTTGCACTGAGTGATGATATATGGACCACTCCATATTACATCAAATTTAGTGTACCTACCTAGTTTTTCTTTATCTGCATCCTACTTAAGGACCATGTCTCCTTCATTAAAGCTTCTTGCAATTTCCTTTTTATTGAAATTCTTCTTGGTTTGTACTTGATTTACTTCCAAGACTTTCATTGATTGATGCCTAATTTCTTCAAGCTGCATGAGTTCATCCAAACTCATTGTCATCTCATCATTGTCAATTAGGTCCAATTGGTAATTGAGTTATAAATATGGAAGTTCAATTTATAGTGGTACTCATGATTCTCTTCCATATACTATCATAAAAGGTGAATTACCGATGTCTCTCTTTGATGTAATTCTATCAACCTGTAATGCTGATTTTAGTTTAGTATGGCACGTCCTCTGATTGTCTTCCATCATTCATTTGATAATTATAATCAAGTTCTTGTTTGTTGACTCAGCTAGGCCATTACCCTAAGGGTAATAATTTGAAGTTCTTAGGTACACATTATGCTTGACAGCCTATTCACTAACTTGAGTGCCCATAAATGCCTTAGCATTATTTGATATTATGGTATGAGGAACACCAAATCTTAAAACTATGTCATCCATGAATTCGAGGATAGATGTTTCAGTGGAATCCCTTAGAGCAACCACTTTAGTCCATCATGTAAAATAATCTATTGTTGTGAAAAACCATTTATGACCTATGCTTGATGGTGGATTGATCATGCTGATGAAATCCAATCCCCATTGGACAAATGGCTAATCCATTTGAATTGGTCTAAGAGGGAGTGTAGCTAGCCTTTGCTTACCACTGAAGTAAGCACACTTTTCATAATTTTTTACCCACTGATGGGCATCCTTGAATAATTCAATCCAATAATAGCCTCTTCTCATTATCTTGATGGTCATAGTCCTTACAAAAAAATGTCCTCTTGATGGTTCATCATGAAATTGCTTGAGCACTTTGGGAACTTGCTCATGCTCAATACATCTTAACAAGACTCCATTCATGTCCTTCCAAAATAAAATTCCATCAATAAGAACATAGGGAATTTATTAGAGTCAAAAATACCTTTTATTTGACTATTGGAAGTCATAGGGGTTTGAGTCATTCTACAAGAAATGAGTCATGTCTTAAATCCAGCTATTAAAAGAATGTGGATTATCTAGCTAAGGTGTAGTTTGAGCATATACTATGTTGGATACTAGTTAATCAATCTTGATGTTGGTGGTCAGTTGTTCACACAATCCTTTTCCCCTTACTAGCTTCATGATTGTGAAATACACATCATACTCTATGACTTTGGTGATCCATCCTGCTCTTTTTTTGTTTATTTCCCTACATAACAAAAAAAATTGATGATCTAATGACTCACCATTAGATGTATTTTATTTTTAGAGAGCATATGTCTAAATTTATTGAGTGCTTTGAATACCACATATACCTATTTCTCCAAACAACTATAATTATCTTTATAACCTTTCAAAGATTGGCTAAAGAAAGATATTGGTTGCTCCAAATCTTCTTGATTATGCTAAGTCAGAATTGTTGAGATACTTCCTTCCCCTCTAAACACATAGATGATAAAATCCTTCTCATAGTTTGGGTTAAATAGGGTAGGGGTTTGGGATATGGATTTGAATCTTTCTTTTCCCTCCTACATCTAGTTAAAAAGAGTTCCCTTCTTTAGCATTACAGTAAAGGGTTTTGCCAAAAGGGTGAAATTTGGTATGAATCTTCTCATGAAGCTAATATTCCCAAGAAAGATTTCTAGGCCATTTTTATGACTTGATAGTGATAATGTAGCTATGAATCTAACTCATTTAAGTTCTATTTCAAGACCTTATTTTGACACTATGTGTCCCAATAGCTTCCCCTTATTTACTATGAACATGCATTTCTTTGGGTTAAGGGAAACCCCAAATTCTCTACACATTTCAAAAATCTTTCTTAGGTGGTCTAGATGTGCTTCAACATGCTTTGAGTAGACTATAATATCATCTAGATATACTAGAATTATATCATTTATCAAACCTTTAAATGTCGTATCCATGGCTCTCTATAAATCTATGCCTACTTTTGTTAGATGAAATGGCATCTTTCTGTATACGTACATACCCCATTTGGTGGTGAAGGCAGTTCTAAATCGATTTGATTCTTGTACCAAGATTTGGTTATAACCTGAATAACCATCTAGAAGAGAGAATATTTTAGATCTAATATTATTTGCAGAATTCTTTCTAGAGGGGGAAGAGGATAGTGATCTTTGAATAATGCTTTATTTAGGTCTTTAAAGTCTACGCACAACCAAATTTCACCTTTTTTATTTCTAATATGGATCATATTTGCTACCCAAGATGAGTGTTTGATCATAAATATTATATTAGCCTCTATCAACTTAGAGAGATTATTTTTATTTAAGGGTTCAATCTTGGTATTGATGGGTCTCTATTTTTGCTTAATAGGTTTTGTATTTGGATCCAATTCTATGGTCTATTATGCTAAACTTAGATCAAATCCTCTTAAGTCATGACAAATCCAAGTGAATTTATCATCAAACTCTTTACATAATTTAAAAAAATCATGCTTCTCTAAAATATTGCTTACCTTGCCTATCTTGAGAGACTTTCTTTTTGAGATGATGACAGGTTCATAATCTTCTGCTTTAACTGTAATGCTCTTATTTTCACCTTTCAACTGGTCATCTAAATTAAAGATGTTTTCTAGTGTAACGAGACCCATAGGCAACTTGTTTATTTTCAGCTCAATAATCTGATCACCATATGGGTCTTATAGCCTTAGTTGATTCCTTTTTGAAAACTTAGCATCTTCTCTCAAAAAATTTACAACCTACTTGTAACTATTAAAGACTTTCCAATTAGTTTCATTATCAAGGATAGAATGCCTTACGATCAACCTCATATGTTGGCTATTCTTCTTCTTTATTTCAACTGGTACGTTATACTAGGACCCCACTAAGGCCATATGGTCAACATCTTTATTTTGTGCCCTTGGTACCACTTGAATGTTCAAAGTAGTGAAATATTCCAACAAGTTCCAAACCCTATGTTTGTAAGACCTTAGAAAATTGTTTTGTGTTACACTTTTTTACCTAACTTAGTAAACAATGAGCTCATTGTTACCAAATATCTACAAAAGCTTGATTCCTCTATATTTATCCAACTAAAGGCCTCAAATTAGGGCTTTGTATTTAGCTTCATTATTAGTATAGCTAACTTAAAGTCTAAACAAGTAGAAGTAACTCTCTTTCTATGGGGGAATCAATACAATTCCCGCACCTATGACATTTTTGCTTCTTGAGCCATCAAAAAATAATTGCCATATCCTTTAAATATCTTTGGATGGCTAGACTAAATTTAGGATAATTATATCTTTATCATGAATACAATATGTCCCTAACCTTTTTTCCTATACATAGTCATAAGGATCAAATTATAGGGCTGATCCCCACTCATCCCCAAGAGTGTCTAGAATTACTTCTATAGGTTTTGCATTCTCTTGATCCATTTCTTTCTCCTCTTGATCTTGTAATGTACAATTCATTTCTATGGGAGGAATAGGATTGTATGGTTTTATATGATCTTTTACAATTGGCTCCACTCTTATTGTTACTCTAGTTCCATATCTCATTCTAAGTAGCATGTGAGACCAATTTGTAGATAGATATCCTCCCATCTTTGTAGTGAAATCTCTTGAAAGGCAAATGGAAAAGTAGGGGTGAAGATCTATCACTAAAATATCTTGAGTAATTGATAGGCTTGGGAAAGCGTGAATAGTGAAGTTAGACCTTTTATGGTTCCTACTATTTGAATAATAGTCCCATCTAGTTATACTACTCCCTTATTAATCGGTGTGTATTTTATTCCCAAAGCATCAATGATTTTCTTTAGCATTACTGAACTACTAGCTCCCAAATTTACCATGCATTTGTGTACTAGATGCTTCCCTATTATAGGTGAAATATAGAAAGGAGGAGGTTTACCACTTTTGCCCATTTTATTATTATCATCTTGAGGCTAACATAGATTTATTGTAGGTGTAGGCCCCTTGGCTAGAACCTTTTTTGATATCTAAAAATTCTTTAGAGTCTTCTATAGTAAGTCCCTTTTTACTGGTATAGATAGTGTTTCCCACATAGTGATGTCCAAGTTAGTTTTCTTCATTTGATAAACTATGCTAAAAGGGATGTTACCAACCTTTGTTGGTGCTTTTGCAGGGACTGCATCCTCTTTTACAAGATTTAGAGTGGGCACTTTTGCTTTGAATTGATTTGTAGGTGTGAAGGGTGGCCTTTACACTAGTTTGCTCTTTGTTAGGTCTATTATAGCTTTAGAAGTTGAAGCCTACTCTACCTTAGGGGGTTGATCATATTTTAGTGCTCTTTTCTTGGAACATGTATTAGATGTTATAGGACCTCCATCATTTAAAAATACTTCATCTTGGCTTATCCCACCAAAATCATCCTCCTATCAGTTTAGAAGAGTTGCTTCACTTTGAGTAGGTTCTTGTGTGTTTGCTTATTGGAAAGTATGTTTTTATTGTTGTCCTTTCATGTTTGATATGCCTTGCACCATCACAGCTTGATTGATTACACCACTAGGGAAAGTGTTCTGATTATGGATTTGATTGTAAGGATAACACCACTCATACTATTGAGCCAAATTATTTTGAATAGGTATAATGGATTTGGAAGCTCGTAACACTGATAAAGCATGGGCATTTTGAGTTCTTGGTTGTGAACTCTATCCTTGTTGTTGGTTGTTACCTTGATATGGCTACCTATTCCCTTGGTATGCAGGGTTAGATGGCTGAAAAGGTTTGTATTTTTTGGCTTTCTTCCTTTTCATTTCCACTAACTCATTTCCAAAACTCTTAAGTAATGACTTTACCTCATATAACTCATCTGAAGGTGTAGGATTCAAAGCATGTGCCTTAATCGTAGTGGGGATTGGAACAAGTGCAAGTGTGGGAATAGGAGCTATTTCTAGAAATAGAGGCATTGGTAGCCTTCGTGCAATTTTCATGGCTTGGATCAAATAATTTTTTGCCCTTATTACAATATCTTAAGCTGTAGGAAGTGTGTTGACACCCATTAACTAAATCATTATAGCTATATCACTATTGAGGGATTTCAAGTAATATAAAAAAGCATTATTCATAGTGGGTTTAACCAAGATTGGGATTCTATTCTAGGTCTTCTAGAAATGGTAATTAAAGTTAGTCATTTTCTCATGAGGAGATCATTGAATAGTAGTTAACTATTCAACCAAATAAAGGTTTTCACTCTTATCCTCAAAATGGGTGCACATCGCAATGCCTAACTCATCCCAAACTCATATTGAGGTGGGAATAAGGCCTCTATACCATTGTAAATCTTTCCCCTTGAAATAAGAACTAGGAGTCTGATTGTAACATTGTCTTGGACCATGTTATAGATTAAACAAAGATTGGTAATAACTTGTATGTGTTTTAAAGTAGTGGTAGAGGTTTCACCAATAAAATATGGTAGGCTTTTTAAGGCTGAGAATAGTATATCATCATGTTGGGCCAAAATGAGTGGACTATCTATATTTAAAACTATAAAGTTTTGATTTATAGCCATTGTGGGAGGTATAACACTAATATGAGTTACCAAAGGGGATGGGAATAAAACCATAGGATATATCTTAGGCTGATGGGTGATAATTTTTTCTCTTTTTAGATGGAAACGATAATTTTAAAAAATCAGCTATGTTACCTTTCATAGATGATCTTGTTTATTTGCTTGGCATACATCATATTGAAATCATGAGTGCGTAAGCTAGTAGAGTTACTAGGTGCTTTGATATTTGTATAAAACTCGTACAATGCTCATTGAAAATAACACTGATCTCTGTGTAGTTTTTAAGTCCCCTTGGGCATGCCAAAAACTATTATCACATAGGATTGTACTTATCTTGAATTTGTAGCTTATTGTGCAAGTACCTAATGATACAATGGAAAAACCTCCAAAGATGTGGGACTTTGGCAATTTTGAGGTTAATCTCTAGAGAAGGTCGGCTTCCTTTCACTAAATATGATGCAAACTGATAAAATACCATTTTTGTGTAAATCTCACTTTTTAGTGCTTTTTTGATCCTAAACTAGGGTTTTGATGGAGAAAAGGGTTGAAGAATTGAAATTTATAGAAAATTAAAAATATGGTGATTGTACCATATATTTTCTAGTAGATCTAGATGCTTGCTTGGCAAACATAATAGAGCAGAAAATAGATTGAATTTATTTTAAGCACAGACTCATGCAAATATGGAAATTAGAGGTAGTATTTTAGCTATTTTTTAGAAAAGGGAAAAGGATCTTTATTCCAATCAATATTAGCGAGAGGGTAAAATACCATATATGAATTTTATTGAGCCTAAAATAGAAGACAAAGCTTCCATAAAAAAAACAAATAACTTTGCATAATACAGAGATTCCAAAGACAAGAAAGGTAAATCTTCAACTCCAAAGGTTATAGCTTGTAGTAAATACATTCAAAATATATAAAAATATAACTAACAGCAAAAAGATATATTGGGCCATGGGGTTTGCCCATTTTTATACAAAAAATGTCATAGAAGACATGTAGTTTTCTAAAATTGAACACTTAGTTCAAAAAATCATGTAGAGTTAAAATTATTCATGCAAAAAGAGGCTAGCTCTTTTTTTTATAGCATCTTGGGCCTTTGGAATGTTTGGAACATGGTATACACGATATGGGCATGATCCTAGGCATAGCATGGTGTGTTTGGAACTGAAGATCTCCATGCAAGGTTCCTTATTTGATGGTAGCTAAAAATAGCTCTTCATACAAAAGCAATACCCAAAATAGAACTTGACTTTTCTAAGTAAAGGATAACATTCAAAATTAATTTCAAGTTTCTTTCCATGCAAACCCTAACATACAAAACCTAAAGTGAGACTTTTACAACATTCTAAGTATTTATCACTTTTTGCCAAAAAGAATCGTGCAATTTACACTTCATGACTTTGCACATTTTTAACAATTGACATTAATCAAAATGGAAAGTGAAATTTGCACTTGTGCTTTTTTCAACTTCCACATTAAAAAATATAAAATGTCTTTTTCTTTCTCAAAAGAGTTATACAAAATAAATCTATACTTTTACAATTACAATTTTCAATGTCTTTGAAATGAGATTACACATGATAATAATGTTTGAAAATATTCAAAAGAGAGGGAAAATTAATTAATGTCTATAATTTTCTCAGCTTTCTTATCATTCTCAACCTATAACTTCTTTTTATATGTATCAAAGGCCTTGAATATATCTTTAATTTGTTCTACATCTAGCTTGTAAGAGTAAATGTTGGAGGCTACACAATCTACCTATACATTAAATAATTTTCTTGTAAAAGTTATTATGCCCTACATTTTAGTTCTCATCTGATCAATTTCTTTCTCATATTTGATGAACTTGTGAATGGAACTTAAGACAAAGATTGTGTCCTTCACAGACTCCTCAATTATTTCCTTAAAAATGATTTAGAACCTATTCTGCCTAAAGGAGATTGTTGTCATCATCCATTGGTTGGCATGACATTAAATTAATCATGCCATCAATATCATATAACACATCAATATCCTTATCATGAGCCTCCTTGGCTCTCTCCATAGACTCTATTAGTACTCTTATCTAAAATTAAGCAACCCTATGTAGTCCCTCATGCTCAGCATCATCCTTCAATATTTTCTCAACAACAAGGGTATTTATATCAATTGATTTTATTTCTATTAATTTGGGATAATACGTATTTAAGAGCTAAATCTCTCCTTCATAGCTATTAATCTATTCCTTCAAAATTTCTTCTCTTCATGATGACTCCATAATGCTCCATCATGGATACAAGAATTCTATTACCTTTTGTGATCAATTCCTCAAACCATTATTTTTTAGCCCTTCCCATATGAGTAATCTCTCATACATGATCAATTGTAACTTGATCTAGACTGATTGGTTGCACTAGTTGTGATTTTTGTGATGTTTCACTAGGATTTATGAATAGTTTGAGTGCTTTGGTCAACTAATAAACCTTCTTTTTAAGCTCATCCTTGGTGGCTTTATCATGATCAATTCTCTAGAAGAGAGAGTTGATACCTATCTACACATCATGTTTGAGCCCCTCTCTTATCTGCCAACCAAGGTGTGTATGAGAAAATTGATAATCCACCACCATAAGATCCTCTTTTGATTTATCTAGCAGGGGAACATCAATCTCAACATATCTTTCTCCCTTATCATTAGTGAATGTCCTTGAGAGGGTCTTGGGAGTGGGTTTTGACTTCTTCTTGACTTTTTACATGCTAAAGTCCAAAGTGTTGGGATCAATCATTTTTTTTGCTTCTTAAACACTGATTAGGCTAACCAACTAGTGGTAGCCTTTTGTTGATTTGTCACTGTCACCAAATAATTTGAAGTTGATGTAGTTGTACTAACTAATACTATGACCACGGGAGACTCTTGGGAAGATGATAACAGTGGATACTTAGGAGGTACATATGAGGATCCACTCACATCAATAGTTTTCAAATTAATATTTGCTCCAAGTGTCTAAGTTAATCCAACCTCAACTGATGGTAGAGATGAAACAATGGAAATGAGGGGAGTGGAGGCAAAGGAAATAGTTGTACCTATTAAGACCACTTAGGGTTGGTGATGTGAAAATAGTGGGTTGAGAAGAAGGGGAAATAGTACTTACCCTAGGGTTTTAGGTGGCTTAAAAAACTATCGTCAAGATGACTAACTCCATATCAATGTATTATTGGGTAGTGTTGGGAATTAATGGTGATGAAATGGAAATAATTGTAAATGGAATGGAAATTAGGAGTGGATCAAATGGGGAAGGTGAAATGGGATGAAGGGAAAGTGGAGTGGAAACTTGAACTTCCATTGTAGGGGGACCCTAAGTGTTCACTTAACTCATTTGTTTTGATTGCACTTGGCTTATTGAGGTAGGTGAAATGGTAGATGAAGTGGGGACAAGTGGAGGGGTTGACATTGGAGGTGGAGGAGCTGAAACTTATGGAGTAGTGAAACTTGAGATGCTTGAGGAATGGAGATAGCTGGTGGAGGTATTGAAAACTCTTATATAATATGTGTAGGAGAAGGGGGACCAGTGAAAATAAGAGTTAGGGTTATGTGATCTAAAACTATAGACCCCTATGCTATTGTTAATGTGTCTTCTGATGAAAGATCAATTGGTTCTTCTACAACTTCTCCCTATCTACTTGATTTCCTTTTTATTGCCTTTATCTTGTTCCTCTTCTTTCCTTTTTTAGGATCCTCTAATGATTCACCATGGCCCTCTTTTGAAGGAGTGATACCTCCTGCTTTGAGCTTTAGAATCTTCTCCTTAACACCTATTGTCTCCCTTGTGACTTGCACACCCTTTCTTCTTAGCCAATTGGTTGTCCTATTAATAACAAGGGTTGTTATATTGAATAGAGAGAAGAATTTAAGAACTAAATACCTCACTAGTGGTAGAGGTCTGGCAATGATCTATGTGAGGTAGATTGGATCTAATCTAGAGTTTTTATCCACTAAGTCATTAGGGTCTAGTGTCAGATCATAGTCTTTTATTTGTTGTAGGGACATCCTAGAATAGTCCCTCATTCTAACCATTTCTTCATCATTAAAGTCTTCCCAAAAATACTCATAATATGACACATGCTTGTATATTTCCAACTCTATTGAAATAGTGACCTTATCTTATGGGGTAAAAGTAAGGTCTAGACTCCAAAGTCCTTAGTGTTACCTGGCACATCTTTGCTTCCATAGTTCTAGACTTCAAGAAAGATTGGCATCTATAATGACCAATAGAAATAGGTAAATGTATCCATACCTTGTGTCTATCTAAAAAGAGATTATGTGTATCCATGAGTTATCTAACCAACTCCAAAAATGCCCATCTATCACTTACATATCAAGGAAGTGTGTAAGATAGCCACTAAAACTAGCTACCCTGATGTAGGAGTAGGTGGGGAACTATATGAAGAAAGAACCCCATTTGGTAATCTCATATTTTTCCACTTGGGAGAACCTTATTTTCCCAATCTCTTGATCAAACATAATAATGATGATATAAATGAAATCATCATTAACTCTCTTGAATTATTGTCTACTAGCCTATAACATGAGATCAAGGTAGTAATTATAGACTCTAGTTATTTCTTTAAGGACTGTATTAAGGCCCAAGAACCATCTTCCTTTAGCCAGGATATAGACAACATATGATGTCATATAAATTTTTTTTTATCATTTGTACCTCCATCAATTGGTTATGGATGGAAACACTTATTAACTGGGCCTAATGTATCGATTGTTTATTCTCTCAAATGATCCAAATATACTAATACATCCAATCCTGATAACACTTGGCATCAAGATTGTGAGTGACTCTATGTAACAGTGTTATGATATCTCCCACCTCCTCTATAAAATCATACCTATATATAGTCTTGGGAAATCTAATGGAGGAATGCTTAGGAGTCTTTATCCATTATTTGTTAATTATATTTTGACATCCATATTTCTTATCCTCATAAAACTATGTAGATTTTTTTGGATTTATATCCAAATAACTCTCAAACTTAGGGATGGTAAACATTGTGTCGATAAAGTTGAGATCAAGATCTAGAAATTTTTCCCCTTTCTTAATGAAGATTTTTCTCCTATTAGGGTCATAATGTTGAGCCATTATGAGGATCAACTCAAGGTTTTGAACATAAAGAGGAAAGGCTATAGCTTGTGGTAAACCAAAGTCATAGATACTCTAGATCCAGTCACTTTTGAAATATGCACCTATCTAGCCCAAAAATATCCTAGGTCAATGTGACCTAAATTAGTGTCTATTATTTCTTCCAAATTGGAATCCAAACAAGAAATCACTCTATGGACCTTAGATTTGAACTTCATTTCCTTAAGAGGCATGGAAACTGAAGTTACTACTTTTGAGAAACTAATTATGAGAGTTGGATGAACCTGTAGATTTTAGAGCACTTGTACTCTTTAGTGGAACTTGGAGGTGCTCAAAAAACATCCAATGTCTATGGTTCTTGAGGTATGTTATATTTATAGTGGAAGTGGGAGTTTCTTGAGTTAGGTCCACTCTCCATGGTACACTAGGAGTTAGTAGGATTCTTAGGTGCTTGGGGCATGTTAGATCTCTGATGGAAGTGGAAGGTGTTCAAAGCATGTCCACTCTCTATGGTGATTAGAGGATTGCAAGATTATTAGGTACCTAAGGTAGGTCTAGTGTCTATAGGGACTTGGTGAATATTCGTTGGTTTTTTTGAATGTGAAATATATGCTTAGAATATTAACTTTGGGGAATCTTGGTTTTGAATGCAAAAATCTTTGAGCAAAAAATGAAGGTTTGGGAGGAAAATTCTTAAGATGAAAATTATATAAAAAATAAACCCTAGATCACTCTATCTTTCTCTAGAAACATAGACCTACCCTAGACACATGATTTAACACAAAATGACACTTACAAATTAAATCCCTAACCAGTAACCCTAGAAACATTTGAAAGAAAATGTAAATAACTAGGAAAAGCTTCAAAATGAAGGAAAATGGTCAAAAAACACATGGAAAGTACTATGCATCAATTTAGGGTGATGTGGAAGGTTGAGATGTAGTGCAATTGGAATTCATAGGTACTTGTCAACATGTGGATCGAAGCTTTCTCACATGGCAAGGTCATTATCAAAGTTATAAAATGTAATTAATAACTTAAAAAATGATAACATTTTGCAAAAATGACTTAGTTTTTATATAA
The DNA here is from genome assembly GCA_037957365.1 of Torreya grandis. Taxonomy (NCBI): domain Eukaryota; kingdom Viridiplantae; phylum Streptophyta; class Pinopsida; order Cupressales; family Taxaceae; genus Torreya; species Torreya grandis. The sequence continues at coordinate 3,763,809 of JARHVA010000216.1, forward strand.
AAACCCTATAATTAATGTGAGCTTAGGTGGTTAGTGGTGGAGGTTGGAACTTCTTGAAGCAGGTCCACTCTTCATGGGGAAATTAGGCTTGGTTGGAAGTGAAACTTGATGTGCACTTTGCATGTTCAAAAACATGCAATGTGCACTTCAAGTTCTACATTCCATAAGAGGAGACTTGGTTGTTTGGTGGAGGTTTGACCTACTTAAATCAGGTCCACTCTCCATGGACAAAGTGATAAGATTTGGTAGGAGGTGGAACCCATGGGGCACTTTGCACATTTATAACATGTAAAGTGCACTTGAGGTTTTATGTCCTATAATGTAATTATTTGGCAAAATACATAGACTATGGTGCACTTTGGACATTTGAAAATGTGCAATGTACACTTCAAGTTCTGCATTCCATGGAAGGGGGTTATTAAAGGCTTGGTAGGATCAGGAGTTTGTCATGCACTTTTCATGTTGTGAAAACTTGCAAAGTGCATACTAAGTTCTAGATTCTATTGGATGGGTGCATGGTGAGATCTGTATCCCACCATGCATTTTGCATGTTTGAGAATGTGAAAAGTGTTTGGTGAGTTCCAAATTCCATGGTTCTAGGTTTTGGTGCTTTGAAATATCTGGAACCTATGAATAAATTTGCACAAGTGCAAATTTCATCTAGAGTTTTGGTTTTTATAAGGTAAAGAGAAAGATGAGTTTCTTTGGATGATTTCAGGGTTTTTCCTAAAAAAATGGGGTCTCTCTTTAGGGTGTTAAATGTAATCAGATTTTTGGGACAAAAATCTCAACATTTATCTTTATTTATTAACTTTTATTCTTAAACAAAATCTATCTCTTAAGGATGGGCACAGCTTGAGGCTCAAAACATCGAGTTGGGTCTACTCTTTAATGTAGTTTTTTGATCTCTTTTCATAGATCTCTTTATGTTAGTCAGTTGTTTAACTAAAGATAGGTGATCAGATTTGTCCTCAAATTATATTACCAAGGTTGTGCCTAACTCATCTTAGATAGCTATGGAATTTAATAGGAGATTTATACACCATTGTAGGGTTTTTCTTTTGAAGGAAGTAGAATGCAATATAATAGCTACATTATCTTGAATAACATTGTGAATGGAACAAAGGTTGGTAATATATTAGATGTTCTTAATAGCAATTGTTTGACCTTATCCTAATAATAATGGTGTAATCTTAAGGGTAGACACAGGAATGTCATCAAAATGGGCTAAATTTAGTAGACTACCTCTATTAAATAAGACAAACACTTGATTCCTGATGACCATTTGGGTAGTGGGGATTACATCACTCAAAACAATAGGATGGCTAGGAGATGAATATTAATTTTTGTGATAAGTTCCTATCCTATTAAATCTCTCTCTCTTATATGAAATAGTGGATAGCTTAATGAATTCAAGGGGAATACCTTTACTACCTGACCTTGTAGCAACCTTTGGCATGAGAATGTTGTCTAGATGGTGCTCTAAACTCTATAAATTTAAAGATATTTAGCTCTTGATGATGATGGATCTCCTTTTATACTACAATTTCTTCCCCTTATCTCCAAATTTTAGTTGTACCGAGGAGAATGGGTCCCACTAGGCATTTCAAAATTGTTGGTGTCCTAGGTTACACCCTAGCTGAGGAGGAGAGTGTTCAGCTCCTCTTACTCAAACCTAGTCCAACATGGGACTGATCTTAGGCTTAGGTCACCTGAAATCGGGTCAAACCTACAAATAAATTTGGCTTCCTTTTGGATCTATCACCTATACTAATCCTTAACTAGCTTCTTGCTTGGAAAAGGGAGAGAGATTGACAATAATTCATAAAAGCATGTGAAAAATAGGTGATGCACCAAATATTTTTATCCTTATACTCTCATAAGACACACTATATGATGCATTCAAGACTAAAAATTATCACTTCACTCACTCTTTAATCATCCCTCACACAAGTAGTTTTTAAAAAGGCATGGACTAGCTATCAACCTAGCATGGGAGGGTAGTTGTCCACTTCCAAACTAACCAACAGACTATATATACACTTAGAATGACATGTGAGGACTACCAAAACACTACATGAAGGTGAAGAAACTTAGACAGAGGCAAGGAAAATGTACATTCACTTAACCACATCAATTAATTCATGAGACACACTTCAATTTAGCTTACAAAATGGAGGAATTCAGTCTTTATTGCATCAAATAGGTGTCACAGTATAAATATTGGTAGAGTCTAGTCATGCCAAAGAGAGGGATCTTCTTCAAGGATTAGAATAATACATATATAGCATAATGGAATGAGACAGATGGGGAGGGATGCCTAGAAGAATAGAGAAGGGGTCATTATGATCAAGATTTACAATCATCTAGTGTTGATTTAGTTAAAAAGGATCATCATACTAAGACTAATTTTAGAAAATGTCCATAATAACCATATTAGTCCCTTTCAATTTATTTCTGGTAGGAATTAATACTCTTTATAGTTACAATAGTGGGATCAAATCATTTGAAATCTATTTTTTGATGTCAAAGTAGTTACAACAATTGGGATAATCTATTATGATTTTATTCCAGTGTGGATTACTCCCTACTAGTTCCTTTATGGCATATAAGAGTGGAAAAAAGGGTCATAATCATGTTAGTGGATTTAATTACAAACCATCAAAACTAACGTATTTGACTCCATGGCATCCCTTTGAAACATTTGCTTTGGTTCAACTTTGATCATATTTGGCTTCAACTTTTGATATTGGCCCTTGATCTTGATCTGGGTTTTTAAAATTGTGCCATCTATTATCTCTTTATTCATTCTTAAGATCCTTCTATTAGATCTTTGACTTCTTTACTCATGCACACCATTGATCTTTCTCTATATGAATGAATGTGAGCCATAGATCTTCTACCAATTTAATGTGGTTGAGACACTTGTCACTCATGTATTTGCTCTTAGGATCTACTGACCCTTTGACCCATCACTCATTGTTAGATCTACTTTGTATGATGGATCATGCACCATTGATCTATTTGGACCCACTAGCCTTGTTATTCAACATGCATGATTATATCTTTGATTAGGCATCAGATATCTTGACACTTGTTAGTTCCACATTCATGTTAACTTTTTGACTTGATGATCATTGTTTATGTTTGATGTATGATCAAATTCATGCCATTAGATATTTAGGACCCACTAACATATGTCAGATCACCACTCACCATTAGATTTTATCTTATCTCCCAATATTTAGACACTTTTCACTTGCACATTTAACCTTAGAATATTTGAATTTAAATGGCTATTTTCCACAACTTTAACTTGATGTCCCTACACATGTTTTACTCTGCAAGTCTAACTTTGAAGCTTTATATCTTGATATCGAAGAGACATCAAGATATGAAATTTTTAGAGGATGATTTAGGCATTAAAAACATCATGTCTATGTAATATTTAAGCCTAAGAATCCTCCCAAATGCATATTTCAAATTTGCAACTAGGTTGACCCATTCATTCTTACATGACATGTTGTGACGGTCTAATTGTCTAAGATCACCAAATTCACACATTAATCTTATTTAAAGTATTTTAAAAGCTTGAAAATTATATGTGATCTCATCTTGAAGTCCATATGCTCATTGTAACATTGAATCACTCTTCAATCAGGACCTTGTTTAGCTCCAAACTACATCTAGTCAAAATTTTCTTATGTGGGCCAAATTTAGCCAATAAAAACCTCATGAATAATCCTATTAAGAAGGCTATCAAGAAGATGTGATTAATAATATTGAAGAAGTAAACATCTTAAGAGGTAGCTTCTTGGGGGCAGTCTTCCTCAAGATATACCTATCCCTCTTCAAGAATATTCTTGAGTGCCATATCAATTTCATTATTCCCCTTATCCAAACAAAATCATTCACTATCCTCAATATGAGCCTCTAATAAAACTAATCCAATATTCAAAATATTCCAATAACCTCCAAACCTTAACTTGTAACCAAATAGTTAAGTCTTAGGGAAATAAAGATGAAGAGAGTGAGGACCAAGAAGTTGATGTCAAAAAATAAAACCTTATGTTTGTTCAAGAATTATTTCACTCTCCTCAAGAACCTATAGCTTTTCCATCTTAGAGATCTATCCAAGAATATTTTCAACATAAAAAGAGGCCTTAGTTGAGAAGGTGAAGGATAAATTTGTAGCTATTGAAGAGCCTCAAAAATGCTATGATAAGGGTGAGGTAATTGTTGAATAAAATGAGATGTCTATAGCCCAATTGAACCTGATATCTCTTAAAAAATTATTTCAAGAGTCTCTCATTTCCAAGACCCCAAATTGAAATAAAATCACTTCTTCATCCATCCACAAGCCCATTCATGATCCCTCCATCACACCTCATACCCATGAATCAATTCACCACCCTCCCACCACATCCCTTAATGAAGGAGAGCCCATCCTATGGGAGACAAACAAAGAAGATAGAGCTAAGTTTTCAATTTATCAAGAAGATGACTCATGTGTCTATGATGAACATATCACTATAGGGACTCCCCTTGGTGAAGATAAACATAAGTTAACCTTCTTAAGTGAAGAAAGAGAAGAAATAGACCATGTTGCAGTTATTCACAAAGAGCTTAATCAAGACATGAGGGAGGAGGTTCTTGAGAAAGACATCACATCAGCTGATTTGGTTGATGTTCATGTTTATGATAAATATCTTGAATCTAAAAAAAAAAGCTATTGTACACAATCAGAAATGCATCATGTCTATAAATCAATCCTAACTCAGAGAAGATAGTTCATACTTACACTTATGATTGGGGATACATTAGATAAGTGAGAACATGACTAATATGTGGATCCACTAATCCTAACTAGGGGATCTCTTATCACAATAACAATACTAGGGAGGGTTCCAAAGCCTCTAGTCAAGCACAACCATGCAATAACACTAACTAAGCCCTATGTTTTCATATTCACTAAACTAATAGCAATTAAAGTAAATAAATCTAATGTAGTACTCACCAAATATTGTGTCACAAAGCAAGGGTAATAAACAACAAAATTAAACATGCATAAGATACATATACTCACATTAATATATATAAAATCCTAATGCATGGAAGATAAGTACAAATACATATCTATCTACTCTTACAAAGGAGGAACAAATTTAGGAATACTTACCTTTGAAGATGAACTTGTCAAGCCTCAATCTCTCCCTTGGCCAAGGTGCTTCATAATAGGTTGATTTTTTATGTAAGGATGACAAGGATAAATCATCTCTAGGCTACACAACCTATCAATGCATCTAAAATACTTCTCCATAAGACAAGATCCATATCTCTAAAGAAAGTATGAAAACCTAAGCTTTCTCCTCAAGTAGAATGGTAGATAAGTAGATGAAAAATATCTCTTACTTATTCTTCTCTTCTCCAAATAATGGAAAAATGATCTTGTATATAGAGGTGCATTTAAACCTAAGCCTTTCCAAAAAAATTGATCGATAAGGTTGACCCAGTCAACCTAGTACTATTATGGATAAAAATTCACTAGGTCACAAGCTAGGTTGGCCAAGAGCCAACCTAGACCCTAAATGAATTTCACCCATAAGAGTACAAGGTTGACCCAGTCAACCTAGTACTATAAACTGTTGAAAGGGGTTTTAGGTTAGGAAAAGGGGGATGAAAGGTGGGAAATGTCTAGAGGAATATACAAGGGAGAATAACAAGCTTAGGGATATGGTTTTTAGGAGACAAGTGTGTAGATAACAAGTGGAAAAAGGAACAAAAATCCTTTGAAGCACCAATGGTATGCCCACCCCTTTCCTGATGCACCCCTTAAGGCATGTACTCAAAGATATTGAGACTTGATGGGTTCCTACAAGATAAAGAGTGTCAATAAGTGATAAAAGTTTTATAATATTATGTGTATATAGTTGATGCTACTTACATGGAAAAAGATGATTTGTGGCAAATATTCAATGAGGTATGTGATGAATTTGAGGCCCTTAAAATTCCTATACCTCCTATTACCCAAGTTGAATAAATTGTTGAAGATGCATTAAATTTTGAAGTACAACATGATAATCTTCAAAGTAACAAGATAGAGGTTGTCATATAAGTAAAGAAGTGATCATGATTAAGACAATCAAAAACATTAATAAAGTTCATGACAAGGTTGTTAAAATTCAAGAAGAGTTCACCTTCATAGGTGATATGTTTTTAACTATCATCATTTCACTTGAGACCATGCCAAAGAGATTGGAAAGCATGAAGGAGTTGAAGACATAAAAACAAAACTCAAAGGCAACAAGATTCATTCACTCCAATCATGAAGAAAAATATGGTACAAGCTTTCCCTTTGACCCAAGAGGAGAAGGTTTGATTCAAGTTAGTTTGTATATAGTCTAGTTTGCTTGAATTATTTATGTGTTTTCCCTAAGCGCTTAAAGTGCACAAGTGTGTGTTTTGGTGTATTATTTTGTGTGTTTGTTTATTATTATTTTTAGTGTGATTTTGGTGTATTTTTAAAGGCATATCAGTGTCAATTTTAGTTTATGGGTGACTCCATTGGCCAAGGATAGGAGAAGGCAACTGGTCCTTAGCATAGCAAGCATGCTACCCTCTAAAAATCACCAAAATGTTGACCGAATTTCACCATAGGTAATATTAGGTTAACCCCCTTTCATTTTTTAAACTTTTTATAAGGTCATTATAAGTTTGAATTAGTCACTATGGTCCCAAGTGAGGTTAAATTATATATTGAAGGTTATAATATGTTTTCACCTTGGTCACATTTGTCTAGTTTGTCTTAAGTCCTTTTATGCCACCTTTTGGTCATTCTAAGTGAAATGTATGGTTTTACACATAAGGAATTTTTTTTCAAGAGGATACCTAATGTACTACATGTTACGAAATGTCAAAAAAAAGTTTTGAAAATGATAATTTGTAGGTTCAATGTTAAAACAAGAAAATCAATTGTAAAAAAGGTAGTTTTACAGACTTTATGACTCATCTAACACATTTTAAGGCTTCATGACTTTTTATTTATATCCCATAGGTCATTTCCATGCTCAATTAGCTTTAAATGATCAAAAATTTATGAAAACTAGTTTCTCTCTCTTATCACTCTCTTGGGCAGGTCAAGAAGGGTCAACGATTTTCTATTGGTATGGATAAGGGAAGAAGATTTGAATTGAATGCACTTGGTAAATGTTAGGGGTACCTATGTAATTCCATTCCATGTCCATAGTTTAAATATTGATGGTACATACTATATGAACAATAACTAATATTTTTAATGCCTCTAAAATACATGTGTATTCCTAATGGCTTAGTTTTCTCATCTATTTGCATTAGTCTATGTGAACCAAATGATGTATATGGTCTTGCAGAGCATGTTCTTCCTTTTCATGCTTTATTCAATATAGTTGGCATGTGTAAACATGAAGGGATAGGTAGAATCATCCTTGTGCTAAAATTGAACACCATTATGGTCTAAAGAATAATGTTTTTGTAGTTACAATGTTTTGATATTCTATTAATAACTTAAAATCAAAGTTAATACACTTGTTTTCAACCTCACAAAGCATTATTGATCATATTATCCATTCAAGGTTTGGTCCAAGAAGATCATTGATGGAAAGCAAGGTATAGATCATTTGATATAGCCACATAGCCTTGAAAGAGGCATTTATAGGTTGATTCTAGAAAATTAATCATGTTCAAACCTATAATGGAGACCAAAGCTTGTTTGGAAACACTTGAATTCATTTTGGCATCTTACAACCAATTCATTGATCGGGATAATATCATAATGTAAGTGGTGAGACCATTACATATAGCCAAACTTAGGGGGAGATTTTTAATGTTGAATAAATTTGTTCAATGATAATTTTTACCTTAACTTCTCTAAAAAGGTCCTGCCTCATATAGTAGCATCTCATGATGAAATTTCATGAAGTCTATGTAAGCCTAAATGGATTACTTCTTGTAACCTAGACCTAGAGGTAGCATCTAAACATGAGAGGAGGTTGATAGGAAAGATAATCTTATGGTTGAATGGATTTCAATCCAGTCAAGTTTCTAATGGAGATACTTAGATATTTACAATGCCATTTGACCAAAATTAATAGTGTAACTTACAAGCAACTCCTAATGTATTGTTCGTAAGGAAAGGTTGCATGTGAAGGAATAAATGATCCCATTTATGTGTGAGATGGTCCTAGTTACTTGAGGAGTAAAAATTTGAAATAAAATTCTCAAATAGGTAACATCACCTACAAGAATATTTTGTTTTCTCTAATGAACACCTACAATCTGACTTAGGAAACTACAGACTATCCTAAGCCCATGAAAGATGCAATTTGGAAGGTTGGAAAAGGTTTAAGTTGATGGATGAATATGTAGGAATAAATCTTAGAGTGATAATACCACAAATTCATTATATTATCATAGGTAAAGTATCAATCAAATATTGAACTAAACTAGGTTTTGAACCTCATACTTAGTCAACAAAAATCTTGCACACAGTCACAGGTATAAAAGCTAGTCTTGAGATATTGTGATGTTGATGTATCTATGGGTATGTTCAGGCCTTAAAACATGATAAAAAATGTATTCATTAATTTATAAATACCTCCATGGTATTATTTTGGTCAAACTAATAAGGGAGGTGTCTTATATTTTGTCTCAGACCATAGGCACTCCACAGTCAAGATAACTTGTAGACATGGTACATGATTTAGAAAAGGATGAAAGGTAGAGTCTTGAGTGACTATGGGATGATTTATAAGGTTTAATTAAGTATTAAAAAATTCTTATAAGGACCTACAACCAATAAAACCACTCAGGTGGTCATATACATAGAAACATAGTCTATACAAATTAGGCCTAAGAACTAGGCATGAACCCTCATGGTGTCTAATGTCATTCATATGACCATATGAAACTAATAATAACTTTTATAACCTTAATTATATAATTTAGTATTTATTTTACCCATTTTTTTAGATAACAACTCAAAATTGGTCATTTTGGCCTAAATTTGTCTCAAGGGTACCTAGAATGCCTAGTAAGAACTTGAGAGCCATTTTATTTCACTCATATCTATACATAAAATATGAATGGTGTATCAATAAATTAGGTATATTTGATGGAGGTATTTAACTCAAACATAGTTGCATTGGTTTGAGGTTTAAGAGCTTAAACTTTATGAATTATTGTTAAGAACTTGAAAGACCTAAAACCCTCTCAAGAACCCAATGAGAAATATATGGTGATAAATGCATCTATAATGGGTCAATTAACTTTGAAATTTATTTTTAAATGTTTTTCACTCTCTTTAGTTCTTTTACACTCAATTTTTTTATACTATCACTTGTACGAACATGTCAGATTCTATGGTTTTTACAATTTTTAAGGTAATATCAAGGTCCATAAGGGATTGATAGGTGAAATACATTGTGGGAGGAGTGTGGATATGTTTTATAACTCCTAAAATTCCATTATCACCTTATAAATTCATGAAAACCCCTCTGTGAAGTTGGTCATTGTAGGCAGTCTTAAACAAGACAGTGAGAAACAATGTGACTACCTAAGTTGGAGATGAGAGTTGTGATGTTGAATATTATTGAGGTATAACTTATGTAATACAATAAAAATATGTATAAAATAGGTTTCACACATATTTTAAATGAATGTCCTTGATTGTGTGCAATTCACCTAAGTGACAAGTGTAAGCTTTGAGGGCTAGAAAACTAATGAGTGACTAGAAGGGAGTAAATGATAATTGCTAAAGAAAAGGTCATCGGTTGAGGGGCGTATGATGACTTCAAAAATAATGTTTCCATATTATCATGTTAGGTATATGTTTCAATGAATTATATATTAGTTTATGATAAATAGTGAACTCATTATCAAGAGGGCAGTTTCAAGTAAGACAATGAAGATTTCTACACTAACTTTAAGAAGGTGTCATGTTTCAGATGGAAACTTGTCTAAGAAGACATCATAAACTATTATCTAAATCTATTTTATTTAATTTTAACTAGTTTTCAATACTTTAAATTTGTCATGGTGACTCTTCAATTTCACTCTTTCTCTCTCCTTTCCTATGCTTTATATATTAAAGCCATTTTGGCATTGTAAAGAATCCATAATTGGTATGGCAAAGCCCTAGTGGTTTGACATAGTTTTTTTCCTTTGAATAAATTTTTTAATATTATTTATTCTCTATAATTATTTCCTAATTATTTCAAGTATCCTATGTGTATGACAAGTGATGAATGTTTTCTCCTTACTTCCATTCTGCTCTTGCATGCCTTGTGTGAGTAACATGTCTTCTAACAGGTCTCACGAAATGTATATGTTTTTTAGGTGTGTTTTTAGGTGTTTGAGAGATTATTAGTGTTTGATATTAGACCTCTTATTCACCCACATTTTGATATGCATATCAATCTACCTCCATGTATAAACATTTCTGCTAGAAGAACATTCAATTGAGATTAGTTTTAATAGACTTCTTTCTTAGTGCAAATGAACGTATGTTTGTGGATTTATATTTATTGTATCACCTTAATTATTATAGGTTTATTTTATGTTTTTGTCTTCCCTTTTCACTCCCAACAAGTGATTATACTATTTTAGTGTAAAAGATAAATCAAGGGAGCTGGCCCATAATCTAGAGATCTATTTCTTGTAGTAGCTTGTCTATATATAGAGATAGTTATATGTTATCCCAAATTTGATAAGGTATCTTTAAATTTTATAGGGTGAAAATTTGGGATATAAAAAAATTTAGGTAAAATATCCCAATATAGTGAATTGAGATAAATATAAATATGTAATTATACTCTATACATTAATAATAACTACGTGTCATTATCTATATTATGTGTTGTTGATGTTCTAGTTTTTTATTCTTAATTGATGTAATGGATGTTATTTTGACTTAAATATTAATTTATTTATATAAATTATTGTTATCTAAAACATCAAATTATGAACTCATGACATAGCATAAATTTTATGTCAACAACAAAGATGATGCAAATGTGAAGGTGATAAAATTTATTAGGACCACCTATTTTTGTTCCCCATGGTCTTACCATGCAACACACATATTTAAAATAAAAAATTATTAATAATAAGATATATCATATCCAAAATTAGAAGAAAATATATATAAAAGGGGATTCAAGGAAGAGGGAGGTGATAAACTAGAAAATATGTATGAAAATAGGATATTGGGAGTGATATAATGGAAATAAAAGGAGAAAATGTGTCACAAGGGTGATGTATAAATCCTTAGTGAAGATAAGACACTATAATAAAGTGGGTAAGGATAAGATATTTCAATATCAAGGATGTAGATAACCCTACCTAGAAAGTGTAGAGTTTGAGCTAACAAGTGAAATATCAGATAATCCCATGAAGTCTAGATGTATGAAAATTAAATGGATCTTACCTTCCTGAAACATGTTATTTTCTCCTCAAGACCCTAATGGATCCATTGATTAACTATGAGTATTATATAATGTCATGAGAAAGGAGGTGAAACTAATGCTATATATGTAAACCCTCCTACAACATTCTATAGGTCTACCACAGTCTAGTGGATATTGGCTCTATCATGAAGTCAAATGTGGAGTTTGAACTTCAACTACAATATGGGAATACAAATTATATGATCACATATTTTTATTTGATTTTAATATTGATATTATTCTTTTTCTTTGCCTTTTGAATTATCATTTTGATTTTTTTATTGTGACATTTTGGCTTTTGAATATTTTGGATTTTTCTATTTGTCTCCTCCAAATGGATTTAGAAGACCAAAAATGGGTGATAAATATAGGTAACACAAGAGACATACACATATCTAATAAATAAGATAACATAGGTACCAAGAATCTTATACACTTCTAGACTTACATTTTAGAATAAAGTGAAATCTTGTCTCTACCTAAAGTGTTCCTCAAGTGAAAGATAGGAAAGGTAAATATGGGACTGTGAGAGAACAAAAAAATATAAGGTGATATAATGAATACATGTCAATATATGATGATAATAAATGTGGATTTTTCTTTCGACATACTTGACATAAAATAAATCTAAGTGTACATGAGAATGTAATTCAAATTTTAAGACATGTGTATAAAGGATAAGATAAGTCTACAATGGAAGGTGATATGAATGAGGGTAGTATATTAAATATATAATCCACATAAACCTACAATATATCTAACACAAGAAAATATAGTATTAAAACCCAAGAGGGGAGAGGATAAACCCAAGAGGGAAAAACTACAACAAAATAAGCTACCAAGGAGTCCAAAAATAAGGTATAAGTCAAATAAACTCAAAGGGTAGAAGTAGTAAAAAAATAAGCTACCAAAGAGTCCAAAAATAAATAATTGATTGATTAAATCAAGAGAGAAAATTAGTTAAAAAAATATACCAAAGTGTCCAAAAAGGAGGCAATGGTTGAATAAACCTAGGAGGGAAGATAAGATAAGAAAGAAAACCTACTAAAGTGTCCAAAAAGGAGGAAATGGTTGAATGAACCAACGAAGGAAAGAATATACTAAAATTTATCATGTACTAAAGTGAATAATGAGATAGGAAAAGTAGAATTTGACAAGTAATCAAATGTTAAATCCAATGAAATAATATCCAAGACATGATAAAATATGATGTGAATTATATAGTAAGTATATGACTTCTCATAATTATCTCAAGATATCATTACATGTATTATTCATAAAATCATAAGTCTTGCACTATAATTTGTGTCATGCCTTATTCATTATCTCTTGTACTCTCTCTAAAATATGTGAAATAAAAACCTTGTAAATAGCCCCAATAGATAAACTAGGTTTTTTTTCTATATTAGGAGGATTCTAATCCTTGACTATGAATATGGTATACATGTACATAAATATTTCAACCTAACAAGATGTTTTGGTTGTATGGGAGGTTATTCCTGTATTTTATGATAATGATGTGATGGTCATAGAGAAGCCTTATACCCCTGCCTCTAAAAATAAGATATGTTGTTGATACATTGAATACTAAATTATGAAGTTATTATAACACTCATGCCAAATAAATTAATGATCCCCTTTCTTTGGGATATATGTGAGAGTTGTATTTGGAGGTGACATACCTCACTAAGGAGAAGGAGGTGGTGATTCATAATTAATCACCTCTAAATTTTATTGAAAATCTTGTCAATCCACCATAGAATGAGTAGTGGTACCATAGAAATCACAAAATCACCTCAACTAACCTTTAGAAGAGTTTGTCCATGTGATTAATACTACTCTAAATGTCTCTTATATGATATAAATTTATGGAATAAATTCCCATGGGCATTTAAAAATTTACAAAAATAAATTAGATGATGATGTCCAAAAGCTTCCATCAAAATCCTTGATGTTGGTGGGCATGGTGTAAGAGACAACATATCAGGAGGGACAATATTATATATACTGAAGGCCTAAATAAATAACTAAATTAGTATAATTATAATTATATATGCTACTAGAAATATCAAAATGAAATAGCTTAGCATGAATATTTGAATAAGAAAGAGAGATCATATTAATACTAGAGTGATAATACAAGGAAGATCAAAATTAAATAACTCGACATGCATATCTAATAAGAAAGAGATATCATATTAATACTAATTTTGTTATGATTTCCTATGTTTTGTATTCATTGTAGTATTGTAAAAAAAAATTGGCTTCTTATCCATTTTGATGGCCTATTAAAACTCTTGTACTGCACTTTGGTGTTTCTAGGTCCCTGTAAAACCTGGCTTTTACCTTATCAAATAAAAAATACTAGAGTTGAGTGATGTTTGATCATAATATTTTTGAAGGGATAACTTATAGTTTAGGATTTTTTCATGTGTTACTTGGGCATAGAATTAAAAAATGAGATCATGTAACTTTTAACCATTATAATAATTGGTAATTGTGAGATCCACATTGAGGGATTTAACCATAATATTTTTGGAATTATTTGTAATAGGATATTTTTTGTAAAAAATAAATGTTGTGGGTATCCATTTCCCTATTACAATAACATGGTCACAAGGTATGAGGAAATTAATCTATGATGCTAAGAGGAAGATCAAAAGTTTTTATTTATAGATTGATTTCATCAGGTTAATCATTGTTAGAATCAAGAAGGTTGGGTGATATAGTTTCCATAAGTTTAGGGTAACCACTATAACTTAACTGAGATGAGGGATAGTTAAATGTTCACATTCATGAAAATTAATACTCAATATATTTTCAAGATTACAAATTTTAAAGACACCACATTTTTAAAACTATACATACTTCAAAGGATTGGTGCTATCTTGAATTTCATAGATAACTCCCAAGTAGGGGAAATTTATAACATTATCATGCAAAATAGGTTATGGCCCTCATGTGATGAGTCCAAGGATGACCAATAAAGATTTTATAGGATAATGGAAAGATAAAGATCATAACCTTCACCCTATCCATTTTAGGAGGTACCATTATAGGAGTCCAAATGGACCCCATGGTTATCATTTATCATTGGTTATATCCTTGGCATGTGATAAGAGTCATATTAATATTGTTTGTAGAATACCCAAGGGATTTAATTAATTCTAAAAAGGTGGAAATTTTACCATAACCTTCATCAATGAGAGATATATTGACTTGGACAACACCATTTTGAATGCTAATAAAAAGAGGAGGGTAATCCACACAAAGAAGAATCCCATCGAGAATCATGAAATGCATTAGAAAATTGAGAGAAGATTTGGTCCATTGTGCGATTTATGTGGATAGATATATCTTCACATTGTTATCTTTTTAGGGGGGTCAACCAATGAGCATTAAAATGGGATGGGTCAATATTTCTAGGTGAGGGTCTAGGAATATTTATGCTAATCTCATCTAAGGAAATATGTTAATGGATTTCATTTTTTTTTTAGGAAAGAGGAGGATGTTGGAAGTTGGGGATAAATCAAGTATGTTGATATTCCTATCATAATACATGGATATTTCTCATGGAATCATAAATATTGGAGACACCATTGTCAATATAATTCTTATTTTTATGTCTTATAATCATTTGAGTGCCAATCTTAGGTTTATAATGATTGAAGTGTCTTATGAGGTAATATTTTCATATGACTTGGTCTATGGCTTCCTCCAATAATTTTGTAGAAATATTCCTAACAATATTGAAATGTTGAATTTAATGCATTAGTAAATAAGTGGAAGAGGTTGTCTTCTATCATAGAGTGCTCAACTTTGTTGGTTAAGGCTTTCTAATGATTAATAAATATTTGGGGCATCTCAATTTCCACTTTTTTTGTAATTGATAAACTCTTATACCAATACATTAACTAAGTCTTCCAATTATAAATAATGTTAGACATTAAATTATTATACCATTCTAAAGCATCATTATAAAAAATTTTGACTAGTAGTTTGGTAATTATATAGATGTTAAGTCTAATCCAATATTTACAAAGGTTACCAAAGGTATTAAAATTCAAGGAAGGATCAATGGATCGATTATAGGATATTATATAAGTGATAAAACCTATGTCAATGTCTACGATTAGAGGTAGTAAGTGTTCATTTTGAAGGTATTCGATGGATTTGTTGTAAAACAGGGGTTATAGAATGAGGTTTCAAGAGTGACTATAAGGAAGGTGGGGGAATTTTGACTTGGCATTCCCAACTATAATTTGCATTTACATGATTTGAGCATTATTATTAGATTTAATGTTTTTTTTTATTTTACTCATGGCTTGTAAAATAACTTGTCTATGATTAAGAGTATTTTGGTTGGAAATAGAGGCTTGAGTGACCTATTAAGAAGCACTAGATGTAGCATATAAATTAGTATTAATGTGAAAATTTTAGGTAGGACCACTAAAATAAATAGCTACCATGTTAGTAGATATATTAGACATGGTGGATGAGGAAGGAAAGAGGGAATTCACAAATTGATTTGCCTTAAGTCCTATATAAAAATTATGAGTAGAGGAAGGAGGATATTCCATATGGGGTTCCATCATTATGTGATATAAAACTATAGGTTCCTTTCCCCTATGCTCAAGATGTTTTTGGAGAAAGATTTTCATTTTGTTTGTATATTTTATGTCACATTCCTATTCAACATCATGGTTTTGGAGTAGAATACCCCATCTAGTGGTTTAAATATTGCTATATGTATCATATAATATGGATCTAATGGAATCGATATTACAATCATTGGTAGCATGATCTTGAGACATATAAAAATTATAAGGCATGGAAATATTTTTGGAAAGCCTATCAAAATTAGTGAATTACATAGCATTAGGATTTTTTCATAAAATACTTGAATCCTATTGGGTTTCCACTCTGAATGTTCCAAAATATGTAAAATTTTAAAAGAGGAAGACATAAGTGTATCAAGTTGGCCGATGGATTTGGTTTTGTAGGAATGATAGAAATAAACTTTATCAAATTAGTCAATATATTAGGAAATGAAACTATAAAATAGTAAGTTATATTGGGTTGGTCGATACATTATGATTGAATAAATGAACTATATAAATATGACCAATATATTTGATGAAAAAATAGAATTATATTGAGTTGGTTGATGTCCTTGGGAAAAATCGATAATTGTATTGATTTAGATAATGCAACTATGGATATTAGAAAATTGTATCAGGCTAGCCAAAGGGTTGAAATTTTTTCTAAAATGTATGATGATAAAAAATAATTTATTAAGAATTAAAAAGGGGAAATGTCAAAATGATCGAACTAGATGTGGGATAAGAATCACATCAAGAGTATTAGAATGTATTATGATGGTGAATCCAAAGTGATGATGCGTGATGAAAATAATTATAAATGTGAAGTCAATGCAAATAAGGGTGGTATAAGATTCATGTTGGGTTCATCATAATATATATAAGGATAGGATGACTTATAACTATCCTCTTTGTAGATATAGACTATGACTTGAATAAGGTCATAAAAATATATATTGTGTATACTTAGACGATTGGGTAAGGACCTAGAATAAACATAAATATAGCATAGGGTAATCTAAAATCAAATTTCAAGAGTAAATATTCTAAATCATAATCATATTTCATGGGGTATAGCTCTCACTAGGGCTTAATTTAGATAAATGGTTTTAACAATGTCTATAAATAGGTGTATCAAGGATATAATAATTATTTTGCATGCAAATAACTGATGAACATGTATAACCTAGTCTAATATATCTAAAATTACTAATATAATAATAATATAAGTGGTTAAATGGTCAACCAATGGGTGATCTATGAAACCTAGAGTGATAAATTGAAAGCCTAAGCAACCTTGTAGTTAACTAGCTTATTTAATATAAAAAGTATCATAAAAAGGGATAAACAACACATATAAAATAGAAAGATCAAATAAATATATAATGTAATAATTAAATAAAGGAAAGAGAGTATGAATAGAGATACTTACATTTGATTGGACTTGTTAGCATCTCAATCTCCACCTTTATCTCAACTAGCACTTTGTAAGAGATGTTATAGGTTAAAGACCTCAAATGGTAAGAAAAAGACCTATATATCCTTAGTTGGGGAATCCAAATACTAATATACCTCTTTATAACAACTCTTATTGAGCTTTAAAGACCATAAGAAATACTAGACCTCCAAGATAGTATTGTAACCTATAACTCCTCCAAATACTACTTAGGATCAAAAATACAATTGCAAGTAGAGAAAATGAGTCTTTTATATCTATTGGGAATGAGATATGACCCATATATATATGCATATATAATACACAAAACCAACCCTGGACTCTAATCCAATGATATCAATCAAGTTGATGCATTTGGAATATGTTGTATCACATAGTACTATATCATCCAAGCTAATAAATTATAGATGATAGAAGACAAACTCATAATTGTATTAACTAGGCTAATACAATACAAGTAAAACAAGTATGAAAAAAATTATATTAGTATGGTTGATACAATAAAATATATGGAATCTATAAAATATGAATGCAAAGTAGACATAGAGGTAAGATAGAAAAAGAATTAGAGGAGGTCAAACTAATAGTAATGAAGCTATAATAGAATCATATGAAAAAATATCAAAAAAAATACCAAGTGTTCATCCCAACCCATTCTCAATACACCATTTAAGGTGTGCACTCTATGCGTTGATGTGTCAATAATCCCCTCTAAGAGAAAGTGTTAGAAAGTGATAAAGTGAAAAATATTAGATGTATCTATAATGGATTATAAATTTGAGAGATAACGCTTGCTTTTTTATGTGATCTACTTGGATAGATAATTATAGATATTAGAGCTAAATATTTATAGCATTTAAGTCTTGTATATTTGACAAATATTAATTAGGGATATACCCTTCAGTTCTATACCTCCATATTAATGAAATTCTTGTATTCACCATCACATTGTGCCTAAATGTTTATCTCTTAGTCTAATTCATATCATTCTTATGACCCAGGTCTCTTGTACTTCACAAAAATCTTTAAAATGATAAACATCCTTCATTATTAGTTTCAGATCCTTACCTGCTTTCTAGCCTTTTGAACACTACCACCAATGGTCATGTCCAAATCCTTATCTAGTGTTTAGTAGCCAAAATTAATCCAAATTTAAAAATTTTCAAAACCTATAGTTTAACCAATTTTTATTACTTAACCTTATCTAGATATATTTTCAAAAGGCGTGTCATAAATATAGGTATAATCCTTTTCATTCCTTATCTATCAAATAACAAGAAAATACCTAAAAAATATAAATCCATCAATTGCACAAAAACTTGATTCTACAATATTTGTCTATATTTTCATATCAAGAATAGGATCAGATAAATTTTAGGTCCTAAAGATTAAAATAAAATCCCATGAATGATATTTATCAAATTATAATTTAGATCACTACATTCATATTCATATAGTATATTGCACCCTTATGCACACACTTTCCCACACATATGGGAGAACTACATAAGTCTGAGGCCTTCTTTGGAGTATTATCTATGTAGGCAATGCCCATTAATAGAGGATTCTTTGGCATAGTTTCACACTATGAGCCCACTATTCCATTTTTTATAAAACTCGTTCCATGGGTGAAGAAGGGTGAAGGGATATGATTTGATCAATCAACAAAGAGAGATAACCTATATCTTGAATCTGAATACACTAGTAGAAAGGTGACATAAAACTTAGAAAAATGAATTTGGTTTCATCTAGATCTAGTCATTATTATGTACTATTTATTTTATACTAGACACCTACATCATGGTTAGACACTAGTGTTGATGATAGTGTCTATAACCACAAAAGTGAAATTTCACTAATTTGATGACTGATACAAATTAATAATCTTATATATTTTACACCTATTTCCAGTCCATATCTTTCTATACATAGTAAACCATTTAAGTAAAATTATTTCTTATTTTTTGTAATATCTTTCAATAGATTGACTTTACTATTTTTAGCAATATCAACTACGTAAATTCATAATATTATCTATCTAAATTTTCTATTAATTATCCTGCTATAGTTTATTTTATCACCATTTTATTGTAACTACTTCTATATTCTTAGCCCTATCCCCATACTTATAAATTTAGGGTTAAATATTTGGTGAACCCAACCCCTAAGTCTTTATATGCAACCATTATTTTCTCTAGGTTTTTGTAGCTTCATAATGTTTCATATTTTATTTTTTAGCTATCTCATTATTTATTTTACCAAAAATACAATGAAGGATGTATTTTTAAGATCAATCATAACCTATGAGAAACATGAGGTATATATTTATAAATCCATCAATATTAAGCATAAATAATTTTAAATTTTACCAAGTGAATAAAAGTATGCATGTTTGACCTGTTTCATTGAGAAACATACATTTATGTGTTGTAATAGTCATGATCCCACTCCCATCACTAATCAATGACCCATGTTGGGTTTTTTGGTCCATGCTATTAATAAATAAAATGGTAGGTCATCAAATCATGGTTAGCATGCTCCTCCCCTATCAATATAAATAGGAATACAAATGAGAAAAATTTTCCTTTATTTAATCATGATAAAATTTACAAGTTTCACAAGGATATAATGACCTCCTTGCAAACAACAATATTTAAATATTCCTCTATGTAAAATAATAAAATTACCAAAGGTTCTTAAATTTCAAAATCGTGTATTCATAGTGCGTGATAAGAACTCAAAATTTCCATCTTTTGATCATGAAACCTCTTGCAATATTCACAAATATATCATGGATTTATTGAAACTCCCAAAAAATGCAAATTACCAAAATATATCACATTTACAAATAATGTGCAATTACCAAAGGTTCCAAAATATTCAGACGATGCATACTTACTGAAGATTCCAAAACTATTACATGATATACCATTACCAAAGTTTTAAAATTAGGTACCATTACCAAGTATGCCAAAACTTTAACTTGACAAACATTTACCAAATGTTCCTAAATTTCCAAAAGATACACCATCTCCACAATTTCAAAACTTCCAAGTGAAGATAAATTATGATAAATTTCAAATGCTACAAGTGTGCAAATCTCAAACAAAATTCTCATAATGATGAGATGTCTATTGTTTCAATGTTTTAAGTAATTGATGAATTGAACCCAATGATTTTATATTTTCAAACCTCAACTATAGAAGAGATCCAAACACAAGTTTTAATTATCAAAGTACAAATGTCATCTTACAATGCTATTAATAGTGATAACATCATCCAAAACTAGCCTTTTGAAAAATTTGTATTTGAATATCCCTATCCAAAATATTTTGTCATGACAATATTTCTTTCATTTTTTGACTATGAATATCCTTCCCAACATATACTTCACTATGTGCATTCTTTTGAAAATTGGGTTAAATAGGACCGAATATTGTTAAAAGTATTTCATTGATCCTTATAGATGAAGCTTATGATTTGTTTTATAGTTTACCAAATGGCTCCTTAGCTAAATTCAAGAAATTCGAATATGTTTTGTTCTCAACTTTTAATACACATAATGTGATAAAATTTACATTCAAACATTTGCAAAAATTCAAAGAACATGATGATGAATCTCTTCAAGATTATGTTATATGGTTTAAAAATGCATCAAATTCCTTGTCACATCGACCTTTATATTTGGAACTAAAATTTATATTTAGTATAGATATAACTCCACTAAAGTAAATGGCATTACATAAGCATTTACCTCATTTACCCACCTTTAAATGGATGTGCATAGATATGTTTACTTCTTTCTCAAATATAATAAAGAACAAAATCTATATCCTATAAGGTAAAAACATTTGTTTCATGATACATACGATGGGAATGAATTACCAAGTGACTATAATGAACAAACATGTAGCATCCCAAATCTTTATATGAAACATTCACAAAATTTACTCAATATGGGACCAAAACCAAATGGACATACTATGAAAACACTTCCAAATTCACCAAGCAAGAAGCATTCCTACCAAAAGGATTCAACTATTACATTATTCATGGGTGAATCTTATTTTAGCCATAACCATATTAATCCTATAGATACATAAATATTTTGTAATTAAAGACATTTTCAATAACTTGGCTATACCATCAAGGACTTGTATCATAAAGTAAGTTTAAAAAACTCATTGGGAGGCATAATATTACCAATTGGTTATGGATCATGTGTTGTCAAATGAAATTTTGGTTCATGCCCCATACAACTGGACACAAATTTACATTGGGTTAATTTTATCTACACCAAATGGATGATAAAATTAATCAAAACCAAAAAGGTATTTCACTCTCCTACAAGGGAAGAGTAGTTCACATACCAAACGATGGTGATGGTACTTATACTAAGAAAGCAAGGAGATAATAATAGCATGTTATAAACCTTTTTCACCAAAAATTATCACATCATAAAAAACTTGATAAATTTGATGCGTACTAAGAAAAATGTTCCAAAATATTCCAAAAATTAAAAAAAATCAAATATTCCAAAAATGCAAAAATATTCAAATAATTTAAAAATACAAAAATATTCAACATTCCCAAATTTTATTAGTTCCTTGGAATTAATTTTATTTTCCTTATGTTAATATATATCATATCATTTCATTATTATATACACATATTTTTCATGCATCTTTGAGTATGGTATATGCATACCCAGACAAATGATCTATGCACTTCTAGATATTGGACCTTTCTTCTACCTATGTCATATAATATGTTGGGGGAATATGAGTTATTTGATCATGATTTATACATGTTACACATCCTTTATGGTCATTTCTAAATTATCATGTTTGAAATTATATATTAACACTTACACATGTCTCTATCCATGCTCATATCTTTCACATTGTCGTTTATATGTTATACTACATAATGTTTTTGATAACACATATATGCAGGGACTAGTATAATACGATTACACTAGTTGTTTATGATTCATATATTTTTTAACTTACTTGAGTGTATTTCATTGCTTGTTATTGTCTTTCTTGTGGAACACTTGAATATGTTCCTTTCTTGTTGGCCTTTTTGCCAATGTATGTTGATTGGACATTTGAATATTTTATTCCATTTTGATTGGACATTTAAATATTTCATTCCATTTGATTATATGAAGTTTGAACAAGCCCTTGTATGAGTTATTCTTGGACCATTACTTTACATTACATTGAGTTCTCTTTTGTGTGTGCTTGATTATTTGTTGACCATGTACTGTTACTCTCTAGACATTTACATGATCTATATTATGCATATTTTTGACATGATGTGATTTCCTACTATGAGCCTAATTTATATATTTACTTTAACATGTTATTTGTATATCCTACATGATTCATAAAAATATTATACATCTACCTTGTCCTTTTGAGGTAAGGTGCCTTCCATATGTTAGTTCCCTTACCTCAAAATGGGGGTCATATCAATGGGGGCATGTTATAGAATCATGACCTCCACATTTTCTCAATTTACATATTTTAGTGGATTCATATTATAAATGTTGAGGTATGCTCACATTATTAATATGTAATAACGTAAATATTTTTATTATAACAATATTACTTTAACCAGATTTCAGGTTAATTTTATATAGGTTAGTAGTTACATGAATATATTATTGGTAACAATATATCCATATATTGGGATTTTTTTTAGGTGACAGATATTTATAGAGATTTGATCTCCCCTATTATAGGAAAGGTATTCTTATATAAAATATGTAATAGATGTTTATTATATGTAGCATAAGAAATATTGTCTTTGTGATATTAAGCTCTTTGTTAATTGTGCTTACATCTAAACTATATCTATTATCTAGTATCAAAGCCTATTCGATCAACCTTGTAAGAGCTATGGAATTATGAGAAACAATATGAGGCAAATTTATATGCTCAATTTTTACCTCTCTATATGAAATTTATTACGTAGTTCTTAGTCATTAGATTATATATTTGTTTTGTATAAAATTTGAGAAGAATATATGCCAAGGAATATAGTGATCAGAGCAAAGAACGTGTCAAATGGGTCTTTGATAACTCATCAATGACAAGTTGTCCACCAGATCATCCTGTTGACTCTCTTCACATGGTATTTTATCTTGACATCTTGATATAATGTCAAAGTAGTCACATGATCTATTTATTGTGAAGTGTTTGGGAAAGTTATGACTCCTTCAAGCTCTTTTCAGCCACTTGGATCCATGCAACCTTCTTTGTCCACTTCACTCTCATGCCTTCACTCTTAAGTCATCATTCACATATGCATTTTTTCTCATCTATATTACTAGTTAGTATTTTATATTTTGGTAAGTCACCTATTTTAAATAGTCCTCTTCGTTCAAGCTACAAGTAACTTGGTGCTATCAAAATTTAGAACTACATAATGCATGATAAATTTGCCTTATAATAGTGTTATTAGTCCACTATGTACATCATGTATCAATCTCTCGACATTATTACTTCCAAATCACCATCCACATCTTACGAGCTACTAGTCATTATTTGCAATGTATTGAGATATGTGTTGATAGTAATGGCATCTCATGAAAATCTAAATCCATCTTGCAATTGTCTCACTTTCCAATTCTTCACTGATGGTTTAAACAAAAGAGGTTGTGATATTCTATTTTATCTAAAGTCAAAGTTGTATACTTTAATGCATAGGTGTCAAGTTATATTTCAATCAATTTGAAACTAAATTTAAAAATTTAAGTTGAGTCGATTAGTAAATTATTTTTTAGTAGTTATATAAAGTTTTTAGTTCTAGTTGTTAAATTAAGGTTATTTTTTTTAGTTTTATCTTATAAGGGATATGTTCCTTAATATGTTTAGTTTAGTTTTATTTAAAATATTTTAAGGTATTTTATAATTATGAGTCAAGATTTATATAGAATAGCATTTGTATTTTTTGAAAAGTAGAGTTCATAAGTTTAGAATGGGGTCATTTATTATTTAGATTTAAAAGTATAGTTTGTTTATATTTGTAATTTATTTTTTACAAATCTAATTTAATTAAAATGAGTTATATTTTTGAGTTTATTAATGAGTCCAAGAGTTTTTTAGAAATCTAGTTTATTAAAAAAAAGAGTCAAGTATTAGTTATAAGAGTAAGTTTTAAGGTAAAAGAGTCATGTCAAAAAAGACAACGTCATTTAGACTTAGGTGAATCACTGTCAAAAATTTAAAAAACAAAAAAATTGTCTCACAGATGCATTTTCGCTTGTATGTGATGTCTGAATTACAGGGGGATTTCTCCTTGACAAAATTATGCATCTGAGCTTTATCAACACTTCAGTTGAGTGAATCAGCTTCATCAACTAGAGGAAGGAGGAAATAGAGGCTAAAGGTTTCATAGCCTCTCATTAGCCACTAGCAATGGCGCTAGTTTTTGATTTAGTGGAATTTTTCATTTTGGTTGTGTGGTGTGTTATTTTTCAACATAGTGTGATTTCAAATAAGAACAGATGATGTATGCATGTTCACATTTTTCATAAGTGAACTATATATTTATATGTAACTTCTCTACAATGTGAGAATGATGAGAGCTAGAATTTGTATTGCACATCATGACATGGTTTATGGTAAGCCACTTATAAAACCATTAATTTTTGGTTTCTAGTTAGCCACTTGTAAAACCACTATTTTGGTTGTTGGTTATCCATATATAAAACCATCAGGTATTACTTTGTAGTTTTTGGTTATCCACTTGTAAAACCATTTTTTTGTTATTAATCAACCATTTATAAAACCATCATGTAAGGTTTGTGATTATCCTCTAAAAATCATTGAATCATGAGTATAAGTGCAGATATGAGAGAATTGTTTTCCCCATGTTCACATTAAGGGGGTGTATATAGGACTAATAATATTCACAAGAGGTGAATGTTGAGGTATGCTCATATTATTAATATGTAATAACATAAATATTATTGTTATAAAATATTACATTAAATAGCTTTCAAGTTAATTTTATATAGGTTAGTAGTTACACAAATATATTATTGGTAATAATATATTCATATATTGGGGATTTTTTAGGTGAGAGATATTTACATATATTTGATCTCCCCTATTACAAGAAAGGTATTCCTATATAAACTATTTAATAGACATTTATTATGTCTATGTGATATTCGGCTCTTTGTTAATTATGCTTACATCTAGACCAGATCTATTAATAAAAACATGACCTTCACACTTATACACTTAATCAGTATCTCTATAGTTTAGTGGGGGGCATATTATAAAATACATGACTACCATACTTACATAAACTCCATTTCATTTCCATGATTCAATTATACATTTTGGTCAAAATTCTATACATTGCACCAATTTTTTCATGAATTTAAAAAATATATTTTCATATTTATGACACATATACTCTAGCTCAGACATATTATAGGTTCATATTCCTTGATATTTCAGCAAAAAATTTAGTATTTACCAATTATACTACTCACCAAGATGCACCAATTACACCAAGATGTATTATATCAAGCCTTTTTTTTACAGTAGTTGGTTCATTTTATATCTTAAAGTGATTAAATAGTAAAACCTCATCATATTTATATATTAAATTGATTAAATCATACAATCTCACCATATTTATATCATTATTTGATTAAATCACTCACACTAACTAGATTACATATATTCACACTTGAGTTATGTGATTAAGATATAATGATCTGAATGGTTGTGTCACAACTCATCCTTTCACTAGATTGGGGACATATTACATTCTAGTATCCATCTTAAAACCTCCAAGGTTTAGGTATAAATATATTCCATGTCTAATGTTTCATAATAAATCATATTTACCAATTCAAAACATCGAAAGGCAATATGATTGCATCAACACATAGGTATACTCCTTTGTTCTCTTTATTTTCAATCTTTTCAATTATTTTAAATTTCAAATTATATGCATTAATTTATACTATAATAGGCTCTTATTTACAATTTATACATTTTAAAATCACTCAAATTGGGCTCAAGCAAAGGTAAGGTGTGCTATACACACCCAAGTATGCATTTCTTTCCTTTAACCTAGTAATTCCATCCTTATGCATCACTAGATTAAATAGGGGGAATATAGATAATAAAACTAAATATTTATATCATCTCAATATTATACATTTTAAAATTATAAATTATGGATCTACCCTTTAGTTATAGACATCCTTGTTGTCAAAAGGCTCACATTCATCATCTCACTATGCCTACATGTTATCTCTTAGTCTATCCCATATCATTCTGATGACCTGGGTCTCCTATACTACATAAAAATATTAAAACCTGATACACATCATTAATTATCAGTTTAAAATCTATACATGTTTTATATCCTTTTAAAAACTACCAACCAAAAAGGGACACTACCATTGATGGTAATGTCTAGATCCTTATCTAGTGTCTAGTAGCTAAAATTCATCCAAATTGTAAATGTTTTGAGATATTTTTAAAAGGTGTGGTTTATATACAATTATAATCCTTCTCATTCCTCATCAATCAAATACCAAGAAAACACACAAAAAATATAAATCAACCAATTGCATAAACACTAAATTCTACCCTATTTATCCTTATTTTCATATCAAACATAAGAGCAGTCATATTACAAGTTTGAAGCATTCAATAACAACCCATGAGTGATATTTTTAAAATTATAAGCTATATCAATGCATGTATATTCATATAATATATTTCACCCTTGTGCACACACTTATCCACATAAAGGGGAGAACTAAGTAAGTTTGAGGCCCTCCTTGGAGTATTGGCTATATAAGTAGCACCCATTGATAGAGGGATTTTTGGGGTAGCTTGACATCATGAACCCACTAACCTATTTTTTAAACATAAAATATTCTAATTACTTGGTGTTTATTCTAAATTATTAAAGGGGGATATATAGATGATAATGCACAAGGGTGATAATAAAATCTACATTAGGTTAATTAGATGTTAAACTCAGATATACCATATGTTCAATTTATTAAACTAAGAATAGGATAAATATATAAATTACAATTACTATAGATATGTAAATGATAAATAATTAATATAAAAACATGGTTTTTATGCTAACATAATTCTAGATCTGGAACATGTAGGAATCAGACTAGAAGATGATTCTGGAATAGTCACCTGATTTTATAAATTTGACCTTTGTATCCTTAGACACTTGCATCATCCTGAGACAAATACATCCACATTAGTGTCTATGTTTTACATGGATGTCCTATAAAAAATACCTATTGGAATAAGATTCAAACACCTAAATTCTTTTGTGTTTTTTTTTGCCTTCACTATACTGCATTCAGATCTGGGTCATGGAATGTCATTCCTCATGACATAGTAAAACCCTAGTTATTCATCTTCATGGTGGCCTTGGGGAAAAATAAATTAGTGGGAAAATGATGTTAATCTGACCTAAAATACCTCTTAGTTAATGAGCATTTCAAATCTATCCAATGATCTAAAGGAGGACTTAGATTGATGTAGTTTTCCCTACATATTAACTTGTGTGTGAATCATGTAATATATAGAAAGCAAGTACAATAGTAATTATCTTGTAAGTTGGTAATCCTTCAATAATTCATACCTATATTTTTTTTTTTACCTATGATTGATATGTAAATAGGATAAAATATGTAATCTTTACTCAATTGAATGCTCTTTAAATACTCTTTGGTATGAATACTAGGTTTTTTATCGATATTGCTAAGTGAATAATGAATCAAGGTTGATATTATATTTATATCAATACTTTTGGATAAATTTCTAAAATTACATCACTTAGGCCAACCATTAGGATATGTTTTATTTTAAAATTATATGACTTTAGGGCATTAGACACTTGCATCAGAGCAGGACACCTACATCGACACAAGTGTCTACCTTGAATGCTAGTGTCAAGGGAATAGGAAAATAGGTACAAGTTTAGAACATGGAGAGGTTAAAGATAAGTACATTTTAAATATTTTAGGAAAAATATAAGGTTTAGGTCATCAAAATAATACTGATTGGACTAAGAGATAGGCCAAGGGGCATAAGATAGGGCAGATGTGAGACTTATAGAAGTAGGAAAGGGTTAGAAATAAGAGGAACACTCAAGGTATAATTTTTCCAATTGTAAAAAATTTATGTGTTATATAATCCATATATATCATTTACATGTTTTCCCCTTTAATCTAATAAATAAATTACTAGTTTAGAGGAAATAATGCATACATATGTGTGTATAACACACCTTGTCTTCGTATGAGCCCAACTTGAGTGCTTTGCTAGTGACTGACCTACAACCAAGATCATGTTATAATATATAATCAGTGCTTATAATTTAGAATTGAAAGTATTGAAATGATTTAAGTTAAAAGATCAAGGTTTAGGAGTACACCTATGTATTGATGTAACAATCTTGCCTATTGACAAGTAGATTTAAAAACACATGTCATTATACAGTTCTAAAACTGATATTAGGAAAAATATAGATAAATATGGAAAATTGGATATATCTAATAATATAGAGAGAGAGAAAAATATATTTTAAGGTACATTCCCCCAACCTTAGAGCAAAGGTGAGTTTCCACCTCACAGTTGAGATTATCTCAATCGTGCAATATAATCATACTTATAACCTAGTGAGATTAGATGAAACAATTAAGTCCAACCTAAAAAATTGGAAAGATTAAGTGATTTAATCACCTCAACGATACCAAAATTAAACAAATTACTACATTATATTGGCTCAATAAAATTTATAAAACTTTGATTGGGTATCAATACATAAAAGTTTGTGATGTGGCAACACTCCATAAAAGAGTTTTATAATCTAAAAATGATTTGTATTTTGTAATATTAGGCACACATTAAATATAATATTCACCTTAGATATATCTCATGTTGAAACTTTGTATAACAATGGTACCAATATATAGAATTCTACACAACTGTGAATCTAAATCACATAATTGCATACTTTGGCCAATTCAAAAACTATGTAAGTGTGAAGAACATGCCTCCAAATCATTCCCACAATATATATGAATAAATATAAAAAATAATACAAGTGCCAATGTGGATAACATGTTTCCAAAATATGCCCCCATTAAAATTTAGATATGTTGAATAATAAATAAGTGTGGAGAACATACTTCAAAAGTAGGCACCCACTAAATCTGAAAACTATGCCAAGTGTGGATAACATGCCTTTATAACATTACCCCACTAATATGTCCCAATTTAAGGTGATTAAATAATATAAAATAGTATATATCTCACCTCAAAAGGATGATATAACTATATATTATGTGAATTGAACCGTGTATTATATATAAGGAACATGTCTAGGTAGATATAGCATTGAAATGCATAGAACAATGTGATCACCTAAAGGCCTAAGACGCATGATAAAGATCATAGAAATTTATAGATATTAATTAGGATAATATCAACAATAAAATAGGCACACACACAATATCACTCGAAATCAATTCAATATACAATGGTCTAAGGAGACTGCAAACAAGGGGCATCTTCAAATGATGCACAATCAAAGGAACAAGACTTAGTCAAATGCCCACACAAACAAGAATGACATATTCATATATCCATAAAATAATAAATGACATATTCAAATGAAAAATAAATCAATCAAAGGCATGGTGTTTAAAAACAAAAGAGCATATTCAAATGCTAAAATAATCAAGACAATAGCAAGGAAAGACATTCAAGGAAGTTCATAAATGAGAGCATAAGAAACTAGCATAAACATGCCATAGTATCCCATGGATCAAATGTGTTAGAAAAAAATGTCAATAGCATATAAATTACCTTGTGTAAGATATAATAATGTATAAAGTCATGTGTAAGTACATATAAGATCTAACATAATAATGGAGGATGATCATCAAACCATATAACCTATGTATATCAATATCAAAGAAATAGATGCCACCAATGTCCATGTGACATGAGCAAAGGGAAGGCCCAACATCCAAAATATAAATAGACCATGTATTTGTGTATTCATGTATCACACTCAATTATAAGTTTGACACATATGTGTATGTATAATTAACTAAATATTTCATCCATCAACATGGAACTAAAACATAGATTCCAAGGAGCCAATAGAACATGTAGGAGCCAAAAATATTTTTGTATTTTTTAATTTTTTTTTATTTTTTGATATTTTCATAATATTTAAAATGGAAATATTATCCTATGATTCCATCCAATGGGTGGTCATATATATCTCCCAAATGTGAGCTTGGTATAATAATCTAGGGACATTTTTGAGGAGCATGTATAGGTGAAATCTTTGTCAATGTAGTATCAGTGATGCTTTGTATAAGTAAAATAGGACTCTATGGTCTAGGAGAGATAGTAGGAGTAATAAGAGTAGGGTTTCATGGAACCCATAATTTAGTGTTTGATGGTTTATTTGGAATAAAAATAATAGGTATATGTGTAGGTTCTCTAGATATCTAAACATGGTTCATATTAGAAGATAGGAGTTCTATGGAACCCATTGTATGTCTCTGATGTAATGGTCTCTCAATTATTGGCCACCTATTAAAATTTATTTCTTTTTTCTTATCCTTTTGTAGTGAAATAGCCTTAGTATTCTTGGTAATTAACTATCTAGGTATATTTTTTCTTATTTCAGAGGATGTTCATATGGAATTCTAGAAACTATAATTACTCAATTGACATGAATGTCTTTAACACACCCATGTACTATAGAAGGTACTATTCAAAGTGAATGTATCCAAGGTCTTCCCAATAATATTTCAAAGGTGCTCATGGAAGGTATAACTAAAAAATTATTAACCACATGTGTAGGACCAACCTATAAAGGTGGGTCAATCTTTCCAAAAACCTTCTGGGAGGTCCCATTAAATGCTTTAACTAATCCCATTGAAGTATGTAAATCATGATGAGTATAACCAAGTGTGTAAGTAATGTCATGGTGTGAACATTCTCACTTTCACCATTATCAATCATAATAATACGTATATGGTGTTTATCAAGGTATGCTTGAATGAATAAATAATAAAAATCAGAGTCATCATCCTTAATCTCACTTTCATCAAAAGAGATAGAATGTTTGTAAACCATAGGAGGTATGTGTCACATGTAACCACCAATAATTTCAAATAATGGGTGCTTATAATGTGATGGAGTAGGATGTGCATTATATTCCATTTTCACTTTTGGTTCTTTCTTAGAATGGTCTTATTAGGAATTGTTGAATATTTTCTATTTTTGGTGATCACCAAGTTGTGAACCTAATTCTTTTGGAGGATTTTCAAACTTAAGCTTTTGGTCATCAATAAGATCTTGGATCTTATGCTTAAAGGTAAATCATCTATTATTAGAATGCCTTAGTCCTTGATGATAATCACAATAAAAATTTGCATCATTTCCTTTGGGTATAGGTCTACTCGTATCAACCTTTATAGGATGAGGGAGAGATATGAGCTGAGACTCTTTTAACCATGTGAGTAATGAAGTTGGGGACTGAAGTAAATGTGAGAACTACTTCCTTGGTGCATTGGATAAGACAAGCTTATGAGGTTGTGATATTGTGTTAACTATAGTGGTTAATTATTTTTTATGCTTAAGAGGTTTTACCTTATAACTTGATTTTATTGTAAACTTGGTACTAGATGTAGATGCAACTAGTGTGTTTACTACATGCTTAAGTTTATTCAATGAAATAAGCTTCATTTTTAGGTCCCGTACAACATGGAATAATTCATCAAGAGATTTTAACTTCTTGAAAATAAAGGAATCATGTAAAGGAGCAAGCAAACTTTGCTTGAATATGTCTTATAACTCTTTTTCTATCATAAGATTGGTCATTTTAGCCAACATTGTCTTATATCTCAAGACATATTCATTGATAGGTCTATTGGTTACTTGTTTAATTTTGGAAATTTAAGCATAGGAACCCTTTTCATAAATATTAATGGAAAAGTGTGTTAAAACTAATTTTCAAGAGCTTTGAATGATTTCACAATTTGGAGAGGTAAGTCATAGAACCACCTCAAATCATAGTCCTTAAGACTTCTTGAAAATAATTTAGTCAAAAAATTATCATTGGATACATAGTGAAGGCATGCCACTTGAAAGGATTGAATATGTTATTCAATATCACCCTTACCATCATAAAATTGAAACTTAGGCGTAACAAAACTAGCTAGTAAAGGGTTCAAGGATATCTTAAGTACAAGAGGGTTATGCAACACATCTTGTGAATCAATAGCATGAGGATATTTTAAATCATTTTGTCAATGTTTGTAACTTTATCCTCTATGTTATTTATAATTTGAATAAAATTTTGAACTTCAGACCCATTAAGATTTAGATTAGCAATTTAGTAGTCACCAAAGTGGATGTAAACATTTTTTGAGTAGAATTAGGTATTTGTGTTGAAATAATTAGTAATTCCATGGTAGATGTAGCAATGTTGTTTTCAAGAAACAAAGGTTTAAACACATAACATGTGCTCCCATTATAATTATTAAGTGGTAATGTGTTCAAGGTGGAATTTTTGGTATCTGGGTATGACCCATATCTCTAATAGTATGATCGATAGATTGACCTACTTGGTCATCTATGATTTTTTCATTTTAAGTTTATAATATAGTCTTTAGGATTTCATCAAGATCTTCAATATTTTGATGAATGCACTCATAAAATATTGAAATTTATTGCACTTATTCATGGTATATTTTTTCATATTCATTGGTTTCATTAGATTCATGTTATTCATTATTAAAATATTCTTTTATGATAACCTCATCAATATGTTTCTCATTCTCAACATTTTTATTATCATGATCCATAGGATTAGGTCCCTTATTAGATTTAGACATCTTAGGTGTAAAAGTGGGAATCTCAATGTGTTCAAGAGGCACACCTCCCAATCTATGGCTATGCCTAGTTACATGAAAAATAATATTAGGAAATGTTAAAGTATAGTAATATGAAACCCAAACTAGTTGAAAACCCTAGGAGTCAAAAATATTTGCATCCATATGAATCAGGTTCACCAAATGTTTGACCTTAAAAGATTATAAGGACTTGGTGATTAGTGTAAATTTTTAAAGGGGTATATAGAAATGATAATACACAA
Organism: Torreya grandis; assembly: GCA_037957365.1. Lineage (NCBI taxonomy): Eukaryota > Viridiplantae > Streptophyta > Pinopsida > Cupressales > Taxaceae > Torreya > Torreya grandis. The sequence goes on from JARHVA010000216.1 coordinate 3,797,549, forward strand.
GGGTGATAGTCATATCTACAACATGCCAATTAGATGCTAAACTTAGACATACCATATGATGAATTTATTAAATTGGTAATAGGCTAAATATAGAAATTTCAACAATGTTAGATATGGAAATGACAAATAATTCATTCAATTAGCTATTTATGATGCTAACATAGTTTTGGATCTATAACAAGTAGGAATCAAAATGGAAAATGATTCTAGAATAGTCACCTAATTCTATAAATTTGAACTATATAGCCTTAAACATTTATGTTGATGTGTGTTAGTATCTAGGTTCAATGTAGTTGTCATGTACAAAATACCTAATGGAATAAGATGTGACCACCTAGATGGTTTTGAGTTTTTTTATCACCTTTTCTCTAGTGCATTCATATTTAAGTCATAGATTGTCACTCCTCATGAAATAGAAAAACCCTAGTTCATCTTCATGATATCTTTGGAGAAAAATGGGTTAGTGAGCACATGGTGTCAAGTTGACCCCAAATACCCCTCTATTAGTGATTGTTTCCTATATATCCAATACTCTAAAGAGGGCCTTAGACTAATGTAGTTCTCCCCTACATGTTGGCTTGTGTGTGAATCATGATATATGTGAAAAGTAAGTACAACAGTGACCTAGCTTGTAACTTGGCAAATCAGGATCTTGAATTTCTCCATCAGTAATTTAGACCTATAAATGTGTTTCCCCTATGAATAATATGGAAATAAGAGGAAATATGGAAGCTTTGATCAATTTAATTCTCTTTGAATGTTCTTTGGTATGAATACTAGGTGTTTTCCTATTATTTCTAGGAGAGTAATGAATGAGGGTTGATCTTGTATTTTATCAATAATTTTAGAGAAATAACTCACATTAAAGAACTTATGCCTACCATAAGATACATTTAATTAGTAAATTATATTAATTTAGGGCACTAGACACTTGCATTTATGTAGTTGTTTATCCTGGATGCTAGTGTCTAGGGAGCAAGAAAATAGGTACAAGCTCAAAACTTACAAAGGTGGGAGATAATTACATTTTAAGCATTCTAGGAATGATAGAAGGTCTAGGTCGTGAAAAAAATATTGGTCAGACTAAGATATAGGCCACAGGGCATAAGATAGAGTAGAATTAAGACTTGTAGAAGCAAGGAAGGTCCAAAACTAAGAGGAATATCTAAGGTTTAAGTTTGCCAAGTGTACAAGATTGAGGTACTATATAATCCATAAATATCATCTACACTTATTTTTTAGCAAAATCATTCCAAGTGTGAATAAATGTGAAGATCCAAGTTTTGATCAATCAACAAAGAGTGATAACTTGTATCCTAAATCTGAATATACCATCAAAAAGGTTATAGAAAACCTAGAATAGTGAAGTTGACCGCATCCAGGTCCAATCATTATTCCATACTAGACACCTGCATCACAATCAAACACTAACATCGATGGTAGTGTCTAGATATGACATTAGTATTTGTAGACATAGAAGTGTAATTTTTAGAATCTAATGACTAGTACAAAATATTGATCCTACATATTTTACACATGTTAATAGTCTAGATCTACCTACACATTTTAAACTAAGTATCATTGTTTCATATTTATTGTAATATCTTTTGATAGTTTTACTTTACTATCTTTAGCAATCTTAGTTTTATGAATTCATAATATCATTTATCTAATTTTTCTATCAATTATCCTTCTATATGTTAGTTTATTACCCTTGAGTTAGAACTCTTATATTTTTAAACTTATCCTCACACTTGTAGATTTAGGGTTAAACAATAATTCTTCACATTATTTCACTATAATTTCCTCATAACTAAGGTATATTCTTACCCCAAAGGCTCTAATTAAGGAATGTTCATGTCAAATAGCTTTTATATCAAGAAATTATGTTGCTTAGGAGAGGTTTGAATAAGCTCAAAGAAAGGAATCCAACTAGGGATATTAGAGAATTATTCAATGGGATGTCATTCTTTAGGTTAATGAGTTGGAGATGATTGTAACTGATAAATAGAGATCTTAATTACTTCATATTCTACTATAGAAGGTTCTATACCAAGACTTTATTTCTTCAAATTTCATTCAATGGTATTGGCTTGATTAATATAGTAGAATAATAAGTCACATATGACTCTATCATCCATGATAATTCGGTTGAAAAAATTATAGATGATTTTAATAGACCTATCAATAAAATTGAGGTAGTTACAAGTGAATCAAGAAACTATATCATGTTAGCGGATGCATTTGAACAAACATATGATTATATCAACCTAGTCCAAAGAACTTAAACATAATTAAAATCCTAAAATATATTGGCCTAACCGAGTTTATTATTTTTTTTTTTTGAGTATGATGGTTCTAAATGGATAAATACTAATATTTGACATGTATGATATCCTTCAACAAATATGTAAGATCTAGGATGTGTCTAAGGCTGATTTAGAGTATTTTGACTAGAATCGATATGAGAAAAATACACTTCATGTCATTTATGTTAACTAAGATTTATTAATGAGAGGATTATTGGTAAATGTCCCAAATTTACGTGACTTATGCATTAGTAATTTTTTATAAGGTAGGTGTTGTTCATGGTTATTTCACAAGCACTAATTATTTATAATGTTGTGTAGGCTGATTGCGAATGTAAGGTGATTACACAAACTTGTGTGGAGGATTCCTATGATGTTTTCACAAGGTTTCCAACTTTTTTAATGATGGTAGAGCTATGAATGACACTCCACATAATTTCATATCACTATGGACAATTTTGTAGTGAGGCAAAATGGTATACACCTTTTTTATTGTGTCTATCAGATTAATTAAGTTCTAATAACATCTTGATGGTGCTCTAACATGTAATATTTTAGGAACATAGCACATTTATCACTTGGATTAGTTTTTGGTGAATGAAAGGCGACCCTAATCTATGGGTGTTACAAAGGGAGTGCCAAATAAAGCCACAATTCTTCTTAGAAAGGAAAATAATGAGAGTTTATTGAATGCTAATAATACACAATCAAGTGTGTGCATCTTAATATATGATAAAATATTGTATGAAGATCACATAACCTTGCAACTTGGTTTAGCATTGTAATATGGTTTAGTTTATGTTATAATCAATAAGGTTATTGTGTTGGGTTTTTTACCTAAAAGGATTTTTCCAAGTGAAATTATTTATATCTGTGTTTTTATTTATATTTTTATGTGTAAGGTTTTCATAACATATCTTTCCTCTTTATATGATTATTCTAGAAAATTGGTATCATATCCTAGTTGTAATCATTTTGAAAGATGGAATAACTTATTATAAATAATTTCCTTGAAGTGGGAGTTATACAAAGAATCTTGTGTGAATAAAATGATTGGAAACACTAGGATAGATATTGATAAACTCATCAGTAAAGATTCTGAGTTATAGAAACTCAAGATGGAATATCTCTTGGTATATAGAGATCATGGGATTTATATAAAAGACATAGAAACCATGAAAATGAAACCAAAAGAATGGGAAAATTTTAATAAGAAAGTTATAATCTTTTTCAGATTATGTGTGATGGATTAAGTGTTACTACATATTTGAAATGAAAATACTTTTAAACTTATTTGGGATATGTTGAGTACATTTTACCAAGCCAAGTCACTAGTAAATAAATTATTCTTGTAACATCCCCATAGGGATTTACTATAATAATGCAATAAAAAAAATTAATTTTAATTAACACTTATTCTTTCATTAGATTACACCACGAGAATCTAATTAGTGACCTTAGCATACTAGCTAAGTATGTTAAACATAAGTAAACATGTAGCATTAATATTATTGATCACTAACATTATATGTAACATAACATAACTACATAAGGAAAGTAATTACATTAAAATCCAGCCATGGTTGGTATAATAATATAGCCAATGTTATAAATGTATAATAAGTAATCAATTACATTTCCAATAGGCAATAATACTCATCATAAATACAATAATAGATACAATGTTCCACTGATCATGAGTCACTCTAACTCTAGCATCATTGATAATCTCAAGTGTAGTCTCCAATAAGTAATGCAGTGGGGAGGGAGAGCATCATCCAAGTGATTTTTCACACCAACTATGGACCATCGATCCCTGGCATAATCCCCCAAACAAGGAATAACCCTCCCTTCATGCATGGGTAGATAGTGATGGTGTAGGAATCCAAAAAGACATGCTAGTACATGTGTGTTGTATTATTTCTACTACATGATGTGTACCATAAATAAATAGATTCTAACATGATATTGCACAAACATGTAAATCATACATATTGAATGACAATATCTATCTAAACATTACTTTGGCAAAAGTTTTTAAATAGCTATTGATATCTAGGATCAGTCATATTTATACACACCACTTGATTGGATTACCTTCATCTAGCATTGGTGATGCTAACTAAGTCAAATAATTCCATCTCACTTCTTAGTTAGTACCATCAATGTGAGATTTGGTTAACATTAATATAACCAATAGATTCAAGTAAATTATTTCTACTTGCAAGTACTAACACATGCTAATTACTGAAATAATCACAATATATACATTTCCTTCATCAAATGTATGAATGAATCTTTACAATATTATTCAACATAATACAATTTGCATAAAAAATAAGTTTATTTCCCAAACGGTTAAAATATAAATTTGGATTGCAGTCCCAAAATCTTAGAGTAAATTCAAACATTTACATGTATCAATATCTTGGTTTATTGTTCATATTAGTCATTACAAACCAGCAATAATAATTATTTTAAAGATTAATTAACTTATAAACAAAACACCTATTTTTTGGTTATGTATTTAGGCTTCATGCATATAATTATAGTTTCCATATCCTTAGGGTTTTATGACTTAATTGATTAGTAAAATTCTATAATTATAAGCATGTTACCCATTATATAAATATAGGTTATATACGTATATGAGAACCTAAGTTCTTTAAAGGTATATTTCATATATTTATGTCTTAGTATAATATATATCCCATTATATATACTATTAAACACAAATATTGTTTTAATTCACAAGAGTGTTTTTCTTTATTGTTTTTAAACTTTAATGTTTCAACAACTAATAACTTTTTATGAGAAAGGCTTCAACAATCAAAATATGGTCTCAACTATTCCACAACCTTTATTTCTCTCATTTTAAGTTCTTTTACCATACATCAAAAGATCAAACTATATTCAATATAAAATCTAAAAACCTTAATACAATTGTAAATGTTTTTAAATTAAATCTCAATGCCTTCAAATTATCAATTCACTTGGCTTATTGGGATTCATGTGTTTACTATTTAGAAATTGAATACCCTATATATTTCTTTCTACCCACATAATCCACATATCTCTATTTTACACTCATAGTTTATAATAATTTTGCACTATCTTATTCAAGTATATACTCATAGTGTTTTCATACATATAGCTAAGATGTATAATCATTAAAGTCATAAACTCATGTATTTGTTATATACTAACTCTCTCTCTCTCTCTCTCTCTCTCTCTCTCTCTCTCTCTATATATATATATATATATATATATATATATATATATATATATATATATATATATATATATATATATATATATATATATATATTCAATATAAAATCTAAAAACCTTAATATAATTATAAATGTTTTTAAATTAAATATCAATGCCTTCAAATTATCAATTCACTTGGCTTATTGGGATTCATGTGTTTACTGTTTAGAAACCGAATACCCTATATATTTATTTCTACCCACATAGTCCACATATCTCTATTTTACACTCATAGTTTATAATAATTTTTCACTATCTGATTCAAGTATATACTCATAGTGTTTCCATACATATAGCTAAGATGTATATTCATTAAAGTCATAAACTCATGTATTTGTTATATATATATATATATATATATATATATATATATATATATATATATATATATATATATATATATATTGATTATTTGAGTAAAAATACAAAGTCATAAGTGTATATGTATATACCATGTTCAAACATGGTCTATAACATTAGCTCATTCTAGTTTATAAACACAGTTTCATGTATGTGTATATACATAGCCTCTAACATAATACATTCCAAATGACAAGATTCAACAAATACATATATAATGTATATATATTTGATTTTCATTATTTATCCAAATACACACAATCAATATATATATATATATATATATACATGTGTGTGTGTGTGTGTTAAATATAGATATATAGATATATATATATATATATATATATATATATATATATATATATATATATATATATATATATATTCGTTGGTCAAGGATAACTATAAAACATAGTCAAAATAGTTATGAAAATGTGTATATTTTATTCTCTAATGTATAAAACACATAGTCGACATGGGTATAGGTATACAATCACCATTTAGAAATGACTTAAAACACACACACAGAGATCTTATGTATATATAATAAATCAAATTACTATCCATATATAAATATATATACCAAAGGAATCAACAAAAAACTAGAATTCTCCTTAACCCATTCACAATCCCTTTTTACTTAGTTATATCAATATGAAAACTTATGACCTGTAAGTTGTTTTCCTACCACTATATATGAATATATAAGTATATACTCATCAAATTGATTTATCTTATATGAGTATATAAATATATCTGCATATATTTATTTTGAATATATGACATATATGTGTGTGTGTGCTTTTGAAGTTCTAAAATTCAATCTATATATGCATATATGGAAATTTAAATCACTTAGGGTTCAATATTAAGCTAGGGCATTATATTTCTAAACCTCTGCATTCAATTTTACCCTAATGTCTTAACACCAACTTGAATTGTTTGCAATTTTAAGGTTTTTAGGAGTTATGTGGCTTATTTCTGTGAATGGTTGAGCCATCCATAGGGATAATCTTGTATTTATATTATATGATTAATACATTTTGAAAACCCTAAAAATCTAAACCATAACCAAATATTCTATAATCAAATTAAATTAATTACTTCACTAACCTTTCAAGTCACTTCCAATTTAAACTAGTATCTTTCAATTCTTCCCTTGCTCTATGTTATCTTTCACCTCTTTATTCTTCGTCTATATCCTCTTACCCTCCATGGCTCCCTCTTATCATATTCTTCTTACCATTCAATATTTTCATGCCCCCTATTCACTATATCTCGTAGTCTATGTAAAATCTATGTTCTTCTAATCCAACATTGACTAAAACCAATTAATTTCCATTAACAACACTTAAGAAAGACCTGATTTCACTTTACTCAAACATTCCCCAATTCTCTAATTATTATTATATTCATTTCAAATTTGTGAATGTCAACCTACATTACATGTATGAGTACTTGAATCATAAGTCTACTTTTAATCATTTTACTAAATAATAACTATACTTCTATATCAACATAGCCTATGCATGTTAATAATATTAGGCGTAGATCTTAGGATAGTCTTAGGTTATAATAAAATCTATGCAAAATCCTTTAAAGATAAACAATATCCTGATTTTAAAATAATATTGTAACTAAAAATAAAGTTATGATATATTTTTACCAAATAATGTAAATTGGATAATTAGTATCCTATCCATAATAGTATTATAAAAATATAATTGTCACTTTATAGTATTTTATATAAACTATATATTTCTTTTGGTATCTTATTATCTTTAGGCGTATATTGATATTCCCAAATATCAATGATAACAACTAATGTTCCAAAACATTGTAAAGACATTTTTTATAGTCTACATATAATAGTAACTAGACATCATCCACAAAAATTTGTATTCATGTAATTGTAAACAACATGAATATAGTAACATAATATAGCTATATTATAACATTATGCACTGAGTCTATGTAAAATATACACAATGCAATCATACACAATATTTATTCCATTTACAAGTACTAAACTTAAAATAGCATTCTTTATCATGTAAAATCTAATATCTAAATCAAATAACATTAAAATGTACTATCTCAAACAATCTAAACATACAATGCATATAACATTTAAAATCTAATATGGTGTGTGCATGGATCTTAGCATTTTGTCTATCATCCTTCACCATCTCCATCTGCGTCACCTTCTTTGATGATGTTTTCCCTCCATCATGCTCTGAGGGATGAACTCTCCTACATCTAACTCATAACAAGAAGGTAGTTAGCCTAATACACCATGATATATATCAAAAAATAATGGTGTAATAATAAATATAACATAATCAATATGTACATAATTCACAATTAACCAATCCATATTAATGAAATCTTGAAGTCCATACAACTATCCCATATCAATATATGACTTATAATTTAGTCAAAAAGTAACAAATCAATTTAACATCCATGAATAATTAGGTAAATCATCTTAGTAAGAAATCAGGATGTAACATCCTTCCCCCCTAAAGTTATTCATCATCTCGATGACACTTATTCAAATAATAGTTCTAAATAATAAACAGAGTTTAGCATAAAAATAAGATAATATGAAGCATCAAATCAATCAAATAAATGTGGAAATAGCTAGTAAAACTCATCATAGTCCTCCTAAGTAGCACTATCCTTAGAGTATTGGTCCCACAATACCTTGCACTGTGAAACTTATCTATTATGTAAATGAAGTTTATGAGTGTCAATTACTCTAATTAGTTCTACCATGACCACCCTAGGATCCATAAATTAAAATGCATTTCAATCCAACACATGCAAAGAATAAGCTATATACTTTTTAAGATAAGATACATGAAATACATTATGCAATAGAGCTAGGGCTGGTGGAAATGCAAGCCTATATGCTATAGGATTGACCACTTCTAAAAACTTGAAGGGTCCAACATATCTCAATGAAAGTTTTACTAACTTTTCAAATTTAATTGAGCTCTTTTATGGCTTAAATTTCAAGAATATTTTATCACCTGATAAAAATTACCTGGTTTTTCTCTTTATATCAGCATAACTCTAACTTGATCTTCCATTTTTGAAAGCATCTCAATTCCAAAGACAACCCTATCTTCTAACCTATCCCAACTAATTGGTGTCATGCACCTTCTTCTATAAAGTGATTTAGATGGTGCCATCTTCAAAGTAGATTAGTATGATTTATTATATGCAAACTCAATCAATGGAAATTATTTTTCCTATTTGTATTACTGATCCATGTAATACATATAAATAATATCCTCTAACACTTGATTAACTTACTCAGTTTGACCATTAGTCTATGGGTGATATGTAGTACTAAAGTTTAGTTATGTACCCAAAGCTGAATTCAAAGTTAACCAAAACTTAAAAGTCATTTTTGGATCATGATTCGATATGATATTCTCTATAAATCCATGCAATCAAGACACTTCCTTTATGAATATATTTTAAATAGTTGGTGCATCATCTATCAAATTACCTAGTATAAAATATGCTACATTAGTTAGTTTATTAACTATAACCAAGATCATATCATGTATGTTCCATGACAATAGTAATCCTTGGATAAATTCCATACTTATCACCTAACATTTCTACTCTAGTATGTCATGTGGATATAACAACCTAGTTGGATGCACATGTTTAGCTTTCACTGGCTGACATTCTAGATAATGTGACACAAAGTCCATTGCATCTTTCTTGTTTCCCATCCAAAAATAAAGTGATCTAAGCTCTATCATGAGATTGGTTATTATTGGATGTCTTGAATATGGGGCATTATGCAATTTCTTTAGCACTATTATCCTCAAACTCTATTGATATAACACATACATCCTTCCATTGTATCATATAAGACTATCACTCTCTAAGCTATATCCTTTATACCTAGAATTCTAACCATTTTTAGACAAATCTTTCCTGACCTAATCATAGAATTAATCTTTTGGTGAAAATTCAATCACATGATCTTTGAAAGTACTCCTGATAGTATCCACATCTACTATGTACCTTCTACGACTAAAGGCATCAACTACTCTATTCTCCTTGCCTTTGATGTAATTGATATCAAAGATATAGCTATAAAAAAACTCTAACTAGCACCTCTAATGAGAATTTAAATTTGTTTGGGTGAGGATGTATATGAGTCTCAATTTATCAGTCTTGAGCTCAAATGATTTTCCCAACAAAAAATTTCTCCACACTTTCATAACATGAACAATTGTTTCAAGTTCAAGGTCATGAGGAGCATAATTCACCTCGTAAGGATTTAGCATCCTTGAATCATAAGCTACCTCTACGCCATCCTACATAAGGACTCCTCCTAGTCCATCCCCAAATGCATCTTTGATCACTAAAAACTGACCATTGGGATCAAAAACTCTTAATATTGGTGTTAAATTAAGTCTTCTTTTCAACTCTTGAAAATCTACTTCACACTTATCTGACCAAATAAAACTTTGATTCTTATGTTGCAAAGAGGTAATGAAATTAGCTATCTTGGAACAATTTGAAATAAATTTCTTGTAATAGCCCACTAATCTCATGAAACTCTTTACCTTATGGACATTTATTGGTGTCAACCATTCCATAATGGCTCTTATCTTAGCCAGATCAATTGAAATTCCATCTACTGAGATAATATGTACTAGATATTTCACTTTCTTATGGAAAAATGCACACTTGAACAATTTTCCATATAGCCTTTGTTTTCATAGATGTTGAAAAACCATCTCTATATGTTGAAGATGTTCTTGTTAATCCTTAGAATATATTATAATGTCATCTAAAAAGACCAAAACAAAATGATCTAGATAATCTATAAACACATTGTTCATGAGATTCATGAATGTTGTAGGCGCATTCATCAACCCAAATGGTAACACTGTAAACTCATAATTCCCATAGTGAATTCTAAATATCATCCTTGGAATATCCTTATATTTTATTCTTAATTGATGATATCTAGCTCCGAGATCAATCTCATAGAAGATCATTACTCCTTGCATTTGATCAAAAAGATCATTTATATGAGGTAGTGGATACCTATTTTTGATGGTCACTTTATTCAACATTATATAATTAATGCAAAGTTGAAGAGTATCATCCTTCTTCCTTGGAAATTCTACATAAGTCTTAACTCCCTTTTCTCACCCTAAATTAGTGTCTAATTTCTAGAATCATCAAGACACTCAACCTTTTTAAAATAACATTTAACTTGGGCCTTATACTTCATAAGACAGTTGAATCTTAGGATCACATCATATGACCCTAGGGGTGTTACATAAAGATCCACAAACATTATGAATTATATAAACCTAATTTTTACCTTAACTAAACACTTGTTAACTTGGACTTTAAAATCATTCCCATATTGTACCAACCATGCATTTGCCATTACACTAGCTTTTCTAGATAATTTATTTAGAATTCTATGAGCTATAAAACATTTTGTAGCCCTTGTATCTATCAAAATGGAAACTAGATGTTCAAACAAAATACCTGATAGTTCTATGGGTGAAGCTTGGAATTTATATTATTGATTATAAACTATTGCATGAATACATTGTTGAAAAGTTCCTTGCTAAGGGGAAAAACCTTTGTTCCTCAACTTATCTTGGGTGCATTCACATGCAAAATGGTTACCTCCACATATGAGGTAACCTCTTGATGGTCCCTTCCTATCAAACTATTGGTTTCCCTTGAAACCATACCCAATTTTTTACTACATGAACCACTGTTGAATCCAGTGTTTTGACTCTTAAACTAAATCTTGGAGTCTCCACTCCTCTACTTCTAGGTCTTCTTCTTTAAAGTTGGCTTTGAAATTTCAAATTTTTTCTTTAACTATACCTAACTTAAACAAGATATTTCAAATTTTGCTTCTATTTAACTACTTTATCAAAGACTTGGTCCATGATAGATTTTCCATAAACATCCACCTCTCCACCAATTTAGGGTTTTAATCCCAAAATGAACTTCTTAATCATGAACCTCTCATCTGCTTGATACTAAGGTACATATTTTAGAAGTTTGGTGAATTATTCTTAGTACTCATTCACTAACAAGTTTGCTTGTTTTAAATTATAAAATTTTATAATATTTTGTTCAAAATAAATCTATGGAATCCACTGTGATTTGAATAGTGTCACAAACTACTCCCATGTAGTGTTGGTTGAGTTTAGATTCATTTCTAACTTCTTGTTGGCCCACCACGTAGTTGCTTCTCCAGCCAACTGATATGTTTCCCAAATGGATTTAGTGACCTCAAATTAGTTTAAAATCTTGAAATACTTATCCATTTCATTCAACCATGCTTCATCTCCATCTCCCATAATGATTTCATCAAACTTAGGTAGATTCAGATTTTTCATATCCCTAACTACTTTCATAGCTACACGTACTCCCACATCATAAGGCACTTCCTCATGTCTCTAATTTTGATGAATTTCCTACTCATAACAATGCTCTTATAGTTCATCCTAATGGTCTTCCTCCTCATTTCCATGAATTTCTTCTTCCAAGGTTATGATTATGTCCCTAGTCTCATTCATGGCTACAAGAATCAGATCTAACTTTCCTATTTATTTAGTAGTAGGTTGGTTAAGATAAAATAAAGATTTATTTTCATTAATATTTTAAATACCCTCTCTAGATGCTCTTACTTACACCAGTCTTATTTTTTATAATAAAATAATACAAAAATGTTAGCAGACTCATTAAGTCCTAAAGTTTGATCCATAACATTGATACCACAATGTAACATCCCCATAGAGATTTACTAGAATAATGTGGTAAAAAAATTTAATAAACACTTATTATTTTATTATATTACATCATGAAAATTTAATTAGTGGCCTTAGCATACTAAATAAGTATGTTAAACATATGTATATATGTAGCATTAATAGTTATTGATCACTAGCATCATAGGTAACATAACATAGCTATATAAGGACAGTAATTACATTAAAATCTAGGCACAAATGGTAAATTAATATATCCATTGTTATCAATCTATATTAAGTAATAGATTACATTTACAACATGCAATAAGCCTCATCATAAATACAATAATAGATGCAATGCTCTATTGAGCATGAGTCACTCTAACTCTAGTATCTCTGATCATTTCAAGTGTAATATCTAATAAGTACTATAGTGGGAAGGGAGAGCATCATCCAATTTATTTTCTACACCAACCATGGACCATCGATCTCCCACACAATCCCCTAAATAGGAAATGTCCCTCCCTTCATGGATGGGTAGATAGTGACAATGCAGGAATTTAGAGAGACATGTTAGTACCCATGTGCTATAATATTTCTACTACATGATGTGTACCATAAATAAATATGTTCTAACATGATATTGCATAAACATATAAATAATACATATGAAATGATAGTGTCTATCTAAACATTACTTTGACCAAGTTTTTAAATAGCTATTGATCACTAGGATCAATCAAATCCATACATACCACTTGATTGGATTACCTTCATCTAGCATTGGTGATGCTAAATAAGCTATAAAAGTTCATCTCACTACTTATTTAGTACTAACAATGTGATATTTGGTTAACTTTAATATAACCAATAAATTCATGCAAATTATTTCTACTAGCAAGTACTAACATATGTTAATTATTGAAATAATCACAATATATACATTTAGTCCATCAAATACATGAATGAATTTTTACAATATTATTCATCACAATATAATTTGCATAACAAATAAGTTTATTTCCCAAATGGTTAAAATATAAACTTAGACTACATTCCCAAAATCTTAGAGTAAATTCAAAAGTTTACATTTATCAATATCTTGGTATATTGTTCATATTCCTCATTACAAACCAGCATTCATATTTAATTTAAAGATTAATTAACTTATAAAAAAACACCTATTTTTCATTTATGGATATAGGCTTCATGCGTATAATTATAGTTTCTATATCCTTGCATTTTTATGACTTAATTGATTAATCACATTCTATAATTATAGGCACGGTACCCATTATATAAATATAGTTTATATATGTATATGAGAACCTAAGTTCTCCTATATGTATATCTCGTATATTTATGTATTAATATAATATATATCCCATTATATATATATATATATATATATATATATATATTATTAAACACAAATACTATTTTAATCCACAACATTGTTTTTCTTTATTCTTTTTAAACTTTAATGTTTTAGCAACTAATAACTTTTTATGAGAAAGGTTTTGAGAATCAAAATAGGGTCTCAACTATTCCACAACATTTATTTCTCTCATTTTAAGTTCTTTTACCATGCATCAAAAGATCAAACTATATTCAATATAAAATCTACAAACCTTAAAACAATTGTATATGTTTTCAAATTAAAGCTCAATTTCTTCTAATTATCGATTCACTTGGCTTATTGGTCTTCATGTGTTTACTATTTAGAAACCGAATACCATATATATTTATTTATAGCCACATAGTCCACATATCTCTATTTCACACTCACAGTTTATAATAATTTTGCACAGTTTGATTCAAGTATATACTCGTAGAGTTTTCATACATATAGCTAAGACGTATATTCATTAAAGTCATAAACTCATGTATTTTTATATACTAACTATATGTGTATATATATAAATCTTGTTTGAGTAAAAATACAAGCTCATAAGAATATATGTATATACCTTGTTCAAACATGGTCCATAACATTAACTCATTCTAATTTATAAACACGATTTCATGTATGTATATATACATAGTCTCTAATATAATACATTCCAAATGATAAGATTCAACCAATACATACATACATACATACATACATACATATATATATATATATATATATATATATATATATTGATCATTATTTATCCAAATACTCACTATATATATATATATATATATATATATTCATTGTTCATTATTTACTCAAATACACATAGTCGATATATATAGATATCTATATATTTTTTGTTCAATGATAACTATAAAACACAGTCGACATAGTTATGAAAATGTGTATATTATGTTCTCTAATATCTAAAACACACAGTCAACATGGGTACAGGTATACAGTCACCATTTACAAATGACTTAAAACACACACATAGATTTTATGTATATACAATAAATCAAATGACTATCCATACATATACACCAAAAGAATCAACAAAAAACTAGAATTCTCCTTAACCTGTTCGAAATCCCTTTTCACTTAGTTATATCAATATCAAAACTTATGACATGTAAGTTATTTTTCTAGGACTATATATATATATATATATATATATATATTGCATATATATATATATATATATATTCATATAAGAGGAATCAATTTGATGAGTATATATATATATATATATATATATATACTCATCAAATTGATTCCTCTTATATGAATATATATATATATATGCAATATATATATATATATATTGCATATATATATATATATATTCATATAAGAGGAATCAATTTGATGAGTATATATATATATATATATATATATATATATATATACTCATCAAATTGATTCCTCTTATATGAATATATAAATATATATGCATATATTTATTTTAAATGTACAACACACAAACACACACACACACACACACACACACACACACACACACACACACACACGCACACACACACACGCACACGCACACGCACACGCACACGCACGCACACACACACACACACACACACACACACACACACACACACACACACACACACACACATGTTTCTAAAGTTTTTAAATCCAATCTATATATGCATATATGACACTTTCAATCGCCCAGGTTTCAATCTTAAGATTGGGCATTATATTTCCAAATCTCTACATTTAATTTTACCCTAATGTCTTAACACCAACTTGAATTGTTTGTAGTTTTATGGTTTATAAGATTTATGTGGCTTAGTTATGTGGATGGTCAAGCCATCCATAGGGATAAGCCTATAGTTATAATATATGATTAATGAATTTTTAAAACCCTAAAAATCCAAACCATAAGCAGAGATGCTATAAGCAAATGAAAGTAATTACTTCAACAATATTTCAAGTTGCTTCTAATCTAAACCAGTATCTTCCAATTCTTCCCTTACTCTATGTTGTCTTTGACCTCTTTCCTCTTAATCAATATCCTCTTCCCCTCAATGGATCTCTCTTATCAAATTCTTATTACCATTCAATATTTGTATGGCCCCTATTCACTACAGCTCATAGTCCATGCAAAATTTGTGTTTTTCCATTCTAACAGTGACTAAAACTAGTTAATTACCATTAACAACACTTAATAAAGCCCTAATTTCACTTTACTCAAACTTTCCTCATTTCTCTAATTATTATCATATTCATTTCAAATTTGTGCATGTCAACCTACATTACATGTTCGTTACTCTACCCATAAGTCTACTTTTAAACATTTTACTAAATGATAACCATACTTCTATTTCAATGTAGTCTATGCATGTCAATAAGATTAGGTGTGGATATTATGATAGTCTTAGGTTATAATAAAAGCTATGAAAATTTATTTAAAGATAAATAATATATTGATTTTAAAATAATATTGTAACTAAAAATAAAGTAATGATATCCTTTTATTCAAGAATGTAAATTGGATAATTAGTATCCTATCCATAATAGTATTATAAAAATATAATTGTCTCTTTATTACTATTTTACATAAACTATATACGTTTTTTGTTATCTTATTACCTTCAGGCATATATTAATATTCCCAAATATCAATGATAATAACTAATGTTCCAAAACATTGTAAATACATTTTTTATAATCTATATATAATAGTAACTAGATATCATCCACAGAGATTTTTATTCCCATAATTATAAACAACATTAATATAGTAGCATAATATAGTTATATTGTAACATTATGCACTAAGTCTATGTAAAATATAAACAATACAATTATACACAAGATTTATTCCATTTATAAGTACTAAACTTAAACTAACATTCACTATCATGTAAAATCTAATATTTAAAGACAATAACATTAAAAATGTACTATCTCAAACAATCCAAAGACATAATGCATATAACATTTAAAATCTAATGTGGTGTGTGCATAGGTATTAGCATTTTCTCTATCATCCTTCACCATCTCCATCTACATCACCCTATCTAATGATGTTCTTCATCTATCATGCTCTGAGGAATGAACTCTCCTACATGTAACTCATGACAAGAACGTAGTTAGCTTGATACATCATGATATATATCATAAAATAATGTTGTAACAATAAATGTATCATAATAATTATGTACAAAATTTGAACTTAGCTAATCCATAATAATGAAATCATGAAATCCATAGAACTATCCCATATTAGTATATGACATAATTTATTTAAAAAGTAAAAAATCAATTTAACATCCATAATAATCCATAGATAAGTAGGTAAATTAGCTTAGTGATAAATCCGGATGTAACAATTCCTACAAAATTAGTCGTATTAATTGTGAATGAATGATGGTGACTCAGTTATAGACCACCTAAATTACTTCAACATTATGCTAAGTTAGTTTCCATCTATGGATGTCAACATGGATGATGAAGAAGGGTATATCATGTCTATGTGATCTTTTCCAGACTTGTGGGATAATATAGTAATGTAAATAATTAGTAATACATTGAATCTAAATATGGAATATTTAGTCTTAGATTTTTTAATAAAAAGTAAATGGGGAACAAGTTTATGAAAATATATCATAAAGGAAATTCCCTATTTGTGCAAGGTCACTTGTAATAAAGAGGAAAGTGGAGAAACTATGGATAAGTGCTTGAATTATAGAGTTATATATATTAATATGGATATATATTGAATAAGTATTTGAAATTTAGCAATTTTAAGGACTATAAAACAAGAAAGTCTAAAAATTCCAAACCATTAGATGTTGTGTAATCCTCAACTGAGAAGGTCTCTAGTGATGGAGATGGAGATTTATATCTCAAATCCTTGAGATCACATGCATGCAATGATGTATTTATAATTGACTCTGGATCCTATATAGTATGACTCTTTTTATGAATGGTTCTAAAAAAAATTAAAAACATGGTGGTGATTTGATATTTTATAGACCATCTACAAATACTAATTACCCATCTTAATAAAACCATACCTTCTCACCTACCTTGTCTCTTACCTCAAGTGTATATACATCTATATTTAGTTGTAAATACAACCATACCTTGTCACCTACCTTATGTGTACTATTTATGGTGTTGATCATGCTTGTTCTTATAATTTACTTAAGACTCATTTAACAAATATTTTAACTTGAGATGTATTTTCTTAATCCTCTAAATGAAATTTCCAACTCTTGTCACCTCTAAATCATGCTTCTTTATCCATGTATTTTGTTTAAATGCAACACCAAGTGGATTAGTGAGAAAATAACCCAAACATGATTCAAATGGTGACTTATTAATGGATGTGGGTATTTCACTATTTTATGAGATTAATCATATACTAATAACTCATCCCAATTTCTTGGATACTTATTGTTATAACCTCTTATCAACTAGACCAAACCATCTATTTGAGCATGTAAAGTATTACTTCATTGTATATTTATATCCATATTTACCCTAGTTTGGTCCATAATTTTTTGAATAATATGGATTCTCTATCCAATACAATAGACTTTGATAATCCAAAATGCACCTAAACATTAGAAAATAAGAGTTCAACTGCTTAGTGCCCTATTTTATTGCATGCAATCAAAACACATTTTGTTGAATCTATCTATAATAACATATAGATATTCATGGCCATGCTTGGACATAATTAATCCACCTAAAAACTCTATTGAAATTATTTCAGATGGACTAGTATGTATATTAATTACAGCCTCTAATGAATTTATAAACTTATTCTTACATATTGGGCTAATACACATAGCTTTGAAAATGTACCATGGTCTTACCAACACCAAGGTATCTTAAAACCTTGGAATTATGTGCCTCCCTCATAAATATTATCTTTTCCTCCTTTGGTACACATAACATATCCACCTTGTAGAGTAACCCATCCCTGAGATAGCAGCCTTACTTTATTTCATATCGTACTTTTATTTCTTACAATAGCTAGAATGTCTTCCCAATGTATGCATCTTGTGAATATGCTTCCTCATAAGCCTATTTCATTAAATTATATATCTATGATAATGTTTCCAAATTTAAAACATGTCTTATATGTGGCCTACATAATATATCTACCTCAAAATTTGTGTTTTCATTCTTTTACTTGATCATCAAATGGAATTGACAGATAAATCCAATCCATTTATAAGGTCTTACCTACTGCAATTTAGTTTGTGATTGAAAATATTTAAGAGGTTTTTGGTTAGTGGGAAAAATATTTTCTTTACCCATTAAATAATGCTTCCATTTATTTATTTATTAAAGTAATTCATACATTTATTAATCATTAAAAAAATACCTCCTTCATAATAAATAAAATACCTATGATTGATAATAAATGCGCTTACCTCCTTGCAAAAAAAATCCACCATAGCATGATCACTCACATTTTTTTCCACTTTGAATGGTTTATACAAATTATAAATAGAAAGGATATATGCATGTATGATTTAATATTTAAAAAAATCAAAGGCACTATCATTATCATTACCCCATTGGAAATTATTGTTGATGGTTGCAATTGAATGTAGAGATGTAGCTCTCTCAAAGAAAGATGGAATAAACCTCCTCATGTATTGTTCTACTCTTTCATAAATTCTTGATTAACTAACTCTCCTTGGCATAGGCCAATTCATGATGGTTTGTGCCCTTGTTGGTTACACTTTTAGTTCTCCTCTTTCAACCACATGTCCCAATTAAATGATGATTATTTTGAAAACTTGCATTCCTTCATATTGCATACTAGTTGTTTCACCTTAAAACTTGCAATACTTATTTCAAATATATTATATGTTCCTCCCTTGTATAATTAAAAATAAAAATATCATATAGACACACTATAACATGTACATATGAAATAACACAATGCATCATTCATTAATTTCTTTCATGTTTCAAGTGCATTAAATAACCAAAGGGAAGTACCAACCATTTGTACAAATCCTATTTTGTCTTGATTATTGTCTTCCATACATCTTCCTCATTTATTTTAACTTAGTGATACACTAAATTAAGATACAATTTTGTGAATTAATTACATGTTGAAGTTGTTCCAAAAAATCATTAATCTCTGAAAGCAGATATTGATTATTTAAGGTGATCTTGTTCAAGACATGATAATCAATGCACATCCTCCAAGAGCCATATTTATTTTGTAACATCCTAATGGGTGATCCACATGGTGAAGTGCTTATGTGTATCATTCCTTTTTATATAAATTCTTTGAGTTATTAATTGACCTCATTACTATCTAAAATTGATTACTTATACAAAAAAAGGTAAGGTAGAAGGGATTCAAATAGAAACTAAATATCATGTCCTACTTCTATTTTTGGAGACAACCTATCTATATTTTGGAACACATTTTTAAAATAGTACAAAACCTCATCTAATTCATTAAAACCCTTGTTATTAGTATCAATTTTCAATATTATAATTTCATCTTATTTATTATCTAATAAAATAAGTAAACATAATTTATTATTGGCTTGAATAAGTTTCTTTGCTTGGTTAACACTTACCATTACAAGTTTAAATTTTCTTTGATGTCCCTTAATACTATAATTGACTCCATCCTTGACCCATTAGTAAATTTTATCTCTAATCATGAATATTGAATACTAAGCTATTATTAAGGACTTATAAATACCACATCAAATGCATCAAACAAAATTACATGTGATTTGTCTCATCAACATATTTTGGGTTAATCCCAAATTTATATTTATATCATTTTGTAACTTGAATGAAAACACCCTTGTTTACCCAACCCAAATAATATGGATGAATATGATCATATACATGTAAACCAAGTTTATTTACACATCTAAAATAAAATTAGATTGAGATTCAGTATCATCAAGTGCATTAACCTGTGTCTAGTTGATCAACTCATAATTGTTAAACATTATATTAAAATTATATTGAGTTATCAAACTAGTTAGCATATTCTATTGAATATGTTTGTTAATATATTTAAATGGTGATATTAAATTGATGATGACTTTGAGTTGTGATAAATTTGGGTCATGGACTACAAAAAATTAAAATATATTGAAAGTATCATATGGAATCCATTAGATAGGATTACCAAAGTTTTGAGGAAAAAACTATTATGGTTTTGATGTTTTTTTTATTCACTTTGCATCAATATCTATAATGATCAATTATTTCAGCGTAGCACTATAAAATTCAATTCTTGATTTCTTGCATGGAGATTATGGGAGTTGAATGGAAAAAATTGAGTTTTCATGGGGGTCTCCCTTTTTTGGCTCATCGTCACTTAATTTATATCATCCTTTTGATTAGATATGACCATGTAAAGGACTTTGAACTATGTCTTTTCCATTTTTGGAAAAATAAGTAACAGTCACTTCAATATTAAAGAAACTATAAAATAGGGTGTAGGTAGTGAAGGAAACAAAAAGAAATTTTGAAGAACTAAATGACAAAGGGATTGGAAAACAATAAGGGCACGGTTGGAAGGGAGATATAGGGTCATAAATATGATTCACCTTTGAAACCCACTCTCATTATAAAATACAAAAAAGGGTTCATAATTTTCTTATTTTCCATATGTTTTGTGTGTGTGTGTGTGTGTGTGTGTGTGTGTGTGTGTGTGTGTGTGTGTGTGTGTGTGTGTGTGTGTGTGTGTGTGTGTGTGTGTGTGTGTGTGTGTGTGTGTGTGTGTGTGTGTGTGTGTTATTTCTCATATTATGTGAATCATGTAAATGGAAGAGGATACACATTGGTGTGCAATATCACACCAATATTTATACACTTATAATATGAATTCCAATCTCATTATTTTTTTTGGTGTATACCATTAATTCTAAATATTTTTTTATGCCATCAATTGTGCCTAAACTATTTAAATACATGAATGATCTCAGTCATTTTGTGTTTATGGACATAGAATTAAATATTTACAAGACAACTTTCAAGATTTACATACATAATTACCCTCTTATTTTTAATGGTACATATTAATTATTAATTACATTTTAAAGTATTACATATTTTATATAATACAATAGAATACATTATTATGTCCAAGACAATAATGCAAGAGATTAAGTCTTCATAACTTAGTCCACGCAAACATAAAATATTATAATTATTGTTGAGAACTATGTGAGAAGTAGGATATCATATTTAGAGGAAATAAATCAAACCACATAACCTTTTAGATCCTATGCATATCTCTCATATTCAAAAGTGGGCATACCCTTCACAATAATCTAACCATCAACAATAAAGAGAATAATCTGTACATAATTTGAATTAAAGTTGGCTTTATGCGGCATAATGCAAGTATCAATAGTGAACCAAAAAGGGGAATAAAACATTCCTAATACATATTATTTATATATTATTATGGCCATAAGAATTAAGAGTCAATGATTCCACCTTGTTTCATCTAGACTAAGTAATCAATTCTAAATTATTGATTCAATGTGAGACTAAGGGATTTCCACAACCCATAAATTCTTTCTAATGTATTTCTATAATCTATAAATAATTTATATTCCTAAGTCCATAACCATACCACCTTCATGAAGCATCATCATATTCCTACTTCCCAAGGATGGTCAATAATCCACATAAGAAAATAAGCATAGAATTCAATCATCAAGACAGTTTTTAAATGATAACATATCAAATAAGTAGAATCAAATCAATTAATATTCATTAATTGATTTCATAATAGATTTCAAATGCAAAAAATGGGTTCACATCCAATGTCCAAGGGAATATTCTAAACATTTTAGAATGAAGAAAAAATTTATCTTACAGTTATTAGTAGGAATAAATGAAACTATCAGGGTTTACATCATTTACAAACTTCTAATATTGTTATTTGCCTTATCTATAATTATATTTATCCTTATGAAGTTTACATCATTCTTCTCTAAGGCTTATGACTAAGAATGAAGCTAGAATAGAGTTTTTACCAACTTATTGATACATATGAGATCCAAGCTCAATATTGTTCATAAAGTGAAATACCATAATTTCATTATAGTTTGTTCCTTCTTTAATTTATATAAGGGAATAAGAATACATTGAATATAAACATCTTTCTGATTTTATATCAATAACATATTATAAGCATGTAACTTATTTCAAGTAAGGGTCCAAGAAGAAGACAACAACTATCCTTTGTGAAAAAATACTATAAAATGTTCAAATTAATTTTTATTGCTTCATAGCCTCATTCCATCAACAACATATATATGTGTTTTACTATAAAAATAAAGGTGATTTTATCACAAGTTTTAAGTATATTTTAAGAGGTCTCTAGGGATAAATGCATGCTTAGATCATAAGTGAGGACATAAGCTTCCTGGATAAATAAAAATCCTTGATTAGCTTCACGATAATGCACAAGGTTCAAACTAACCTTGAAGAATTTATAATACCATAATAATTTATATGATAATACCATTAAAGTGGAACATTAGTGTTTGCATAAGAACAAGAGAACAACTCTCTAATGGTTTAAGTCTATAATGCCTATAACTTCTAAGTTACAAATCTTTATAAATAAAACAATTTTAAGGATCTCATTCTTTTAGTATAAATTAGGGGAAAGAAGTCAAAAATCCTTATAACATTTCCATGATTGAGTTAAAACACATTATTAATGAATTTTTGGGTTCATTTTCAAATGTAATTTTCCATAATTGTATACACATATTTATCTCTTGTTCTAGTATTAAGACCTATCTAACTCTCCCATATGACACCCTCCCTCTTGATTAAAGAACAACATATGTTTTAATTAAACTTAGCACAACCAAATGACTGGTTAGACAATGTTATATTATGAGAACCATTTGATAATCATTAGTATTATAAACATCAAGTCCATCTAATATCAATCACTTCAAATTACATAATAGTAAGTAATGAATTTCATCTAACTTATCATCATTAGTCCATATATGTAAAAAAATAATAGTATTTAATATCTAACAATAATCATAAATAAATACAATGATTAATTCTTAAAAATTCACTTTTTAGTCCATAATCTCTCTCTCAATACCCATTAAATAAACATTTAGTTAGCTCATCAGATTTAGCATTGTACTAATCACTTCCATTTCCAATTCTATGAAAAATGGGATGTTGCACTCCATTGTACCCTAACTTTGTCTTATCCTACAATGCTCAAGTTTATGCAGCCATCAAAAAGGGATCCATTCCCTTATTAATCATTTTTTCTTTGATTAACCATTGAATCTACTCTATAAAATTTCCTCACTTTCCCTCTAATAACATGGCCTCGACTTATTTTATAAATGATTAAGTGGTCCCCAAAAATTAAAACACATAAATAGTAAATAAAACCTTCCAAAACCCATTTATAGAGTGATCCCAAACCTTAGTAAAAAAAATAAATACTAAAACCTCTCATGCATCCACTATACATTAAATTTAAAATGATGTCTTATTATTTAAACTTAAATATCTAACCACTAATACATATCTATATTGATATCTCTATAAATAAATATTCATATAGGCAATCATAGATATTATTTTCTATCCACTTCCTTGTCGATAAAAAACCTCTAAATGGAACATCAACAAAATCTAGTGTGAATTTATGGAACAAATCCTTTGGGTTAAGTTGATTTACTTTCCATATCATTCCATTATTTATTTCCTAAATAAAACATAGAAAACCTAAACAAGATGTGTGAATGCTTATGAAACCTAAAAAAATCATGCTACTAATGATGGTGTTATGGACACACCTATGATCATATCTTTTATTTTAAGATAACAATTAATGTTATCATGCCTAATTATCCTCAAAATGTGATTCTCTCTCAACCACAGATGGGAAGCCCTTTTCATCCTCCTTCTAATAGTTACAATCATCATCCCCTAAGTGTTGGGGTGCTTAGAAAGAGGTTTATTAGGCCTCAACCAAAATGTATTAAACCTTTATGCCAAAAAATTATGTAGTATGATACCAAAATGTTTTGTTGGTTTCATGCCAGTTGGGGTCACTCACATGAAATTTTTCATTCTATTCATACCCTAGTGTACAATTTATTATTTCAAAATAATTTTGATCATGATTTTATGGAAAAATATTTTTATTAACTTAATAAAACATTCAAACATCATGAAAATAATAAGAGGTTTGACATATTGCATCAATCTAATGTTCACCTTCAAATCTCATATTGGATCATTCCAAAGATCACAATGATAAATCTCAAGATAACACAAACCTTTCTTCACTTTAAAATCCTAAAAAATTAGCTCTAGTTTCCAATACTATAGAGACTATAATTAACCTTAAATCCTTAACCCATGAGGGAAATTATGGTCTACATGAATGGTCTGAAGTGCATCATAGCTTGCAATAATTCACAACTTAGCACTCAACACCTTGCTACAACCATTGATAGAACTTAAAGAACTATTATTTCTTATTTTATGGGTTAAACTTTTGTATCACCCACTCAAGAAAAATCAAAATCATTCTACTCAAAAAATTGTAATGTCATTGACAAGGCCAATACCATTTAAAATCATAACTTTGCATCTCTAGCATCATCATCTAGGTCGATGATTTTTGTTTTTACTATAATGTCATCATCTAAATCAATGATGTTTTTATATTATTATTATGGCATTGGCTGGGCTAATGACTTTGAATAGAAGAATAAACAATATTTTTTTCAACCCCAATCAAAGCCATAACTAATATCATCCATCAAAATGTTGTTCAGTTATATTCAATTGCATTCCAATATAGATTAGAGGAATGGGATACCATTGAACAAGTATTTAATATTCCTATCCATATTTTTTTCCTTTATCTTACGTGTACCTCTCCTAATCACTAATACCTCTTGATGAAAACCCCCCTCAATATGAATATCATGTAATCAAATACTATGGGGCAAGAAGATACCTTATATGATTCTAATTAGAGCATCATGCAACATTGTGAATAGTTTTCTATCTAAGTTGATCAAGACTTGTCTCTTAAGTTTCCAATCAAATCTATGGTTCCTAATGAAATACTATTTTGTATGCATGACCCTCCTCTTTTCATTAATTTTTGAATTTTTGATTTATAAGACAATAGAATCATCATTAATGAAGGTTAAATTACTTGTGTTTCCTCTTTATACTTTATCAAATCTCTTGGATACTCAACAAGCAATCATAAAACCACTCGTAACATGTGATAATGATATGACTAAAGACAAATGACTTTTAATAAGTACATTTGGATTGTTATCATGGTACCTCTAATAATGGTTAGCATGAAGGTTATGATCTTAAAATTTTCCCTTTCCTATAATATCTTCATTGTCCAACCTTAAATTAATCAAATGAGGGCCATATCTTATTTTGCATGTCATGGGTCAAATTCCCCTACTCTTAAACTATCTACAATGTTAAAGGTGATACCAATGATTGTAATTTTAAAAATGAAATGTATTTAAAATACCCATCCTTAAAGAGATTAAAAGTATCCCCTTTCACACATATCAATACTCTAACTATCACATTGATTTATTATGAGTTTATAGTGGCCACTTGAGCTTGTGGGGAGAATCCCTCTAAACCTTCTTGATTCTAACAATGATGAGCTTGAAAAGATCAACCTAAAAATAAAAATATAGGATCTTCCCTCTCACATCATAGCTCAATTATGATCTGGGGCCCAAGAGGAGACCTAATGGATAACCTAATTAAATGGATTTTAGGAATTTATATGTATAATCAAATTCAAACATATTTGTTAAAGTAAAAAACATGTAATGAAATATAAGAGACATATGTAGAATCAACCATTAAAAATTCAACATAGGGGATTGGTAGAGTAGTGACACTTTTATTCAATATAAATAATAGGTAAAAGTACATATGAGTACAATGTGTAGTAAGATAAGTAATTCAAGTTCCTATTATCCAAAAGAGGTAACACCCTCGTTGATTTGTTTAGATTATGGTGTTATTAGAAAAAGTGGGTAAATCAAGTTCTTATGATCAAAGAGGGATCAACATCCTAACTAATTTACCTAGTCTAAGAAGGGATCATCTAATATGATATTCTTGAGGCATTTAAGTATTCACAATACTATAAACATGGTTGATTAGGAAAGAGGACAATGGCCACTAATTAGCTTTATTTTTCATGAGTATGATGTTTCCCCACATTCAATGTCTTACAATATGTCTATACAAGAAAGAAGATATAATAGATGGTTTAAAAATTAGACAATTATATGAATAGTTCATCTTATGCCAATGTGATGATTTGAATTCCTTTTAACTGTGACTATTACACATCCATCAGTGTTGTATTATTGTCAAGATCCCTAACATAGCACAAACTTAGGGAATTCCATCTAGCATGACATGTAGTAGAATATTTATGATACATATATGTTGAGTTATGTGTTACACTAGACTAATGTGTGCTATGTTACAAGGTGTTTCAAAAACACACAAGGGTGTTGCATGTTTTTATGCTTATGATGAAATGTTGTGAAGGTGTTAATTCATGTGTAAGACCAAAATAATATGTGGTGTTCATATTGATTTTGTAAAGGCATGAAATGACACCATAGAGGTTTCACGAGGGTTACACATTATTGTGTTGACTAATCTTGGTGTTGAAAAAACATGCAAGAGTGTAGAGATTATCCACGAGTGCCCAATAGATACATAGACTATGTTAGATGTGCTATCATGCATAGAATTATGTGATGTACACAATATTTCCTTATTGTATTGCATCAAATTGGGATGATCCCTATAATTTGAACAATGCACAAGGATATATCATAGATCTCATAGTAATCCAATTCGCATGGTTTGACCTAACTTGTCCACGCATGCTTCAATTTTGGATCATAATAACTTTTCAAAAAAGATCATCTTATCATATAAAGGTTCACATAAATAATTTTTTGGAGGAGGTATGTTGATCACTAAAAACACTATGAAGACCTCCAAAACTACCTTGAATGGTTTATATCATTAAACTGTATGAGTTGTGTTGTGACAAGGAAGATGTGTATAATCTTGCACTTTGTCACATGGGTGGAAAACTTGATGCAAAAGTTGTTTATGTTAGTGTAAGGTTAGATGAGAAAAACTTGATAACTATGATAAGATATAGTGTTTTATATCCTCCTGGATCAATCATCCCCCCATAATGAGTGATGGTCCCCATTACTATTGACTTTGGGTTCCACAACAAGGTTGTTGAAATAATACTCCAATAAAAAAATTAGTGGCATGATGATGTTGACTCTAATCCCTAAGAAGGAATGTAGGATACCAAATCCCTAAAAATGTAAATATATTGTTGGTATTCCTAATGTGGCACATTATATGTGATTCTAATGATCCTGCATGAATTAAAAAATGAACCTATGGTGCTTGAAAATGTGTCACTGTTATTAATACCAAAAACATAAAAATTTTTATGGATGTATGTGAATTCCAAAGCATGTGTTTGATCTTTATAATATATCTTTGATATGTAGGGGTGTATGTAATCATGATACCTTCTTTAGGAATGTGAATAATACATGTACATAATAGAACATTGTAGATGAAGAATATCCATGTCAAATGGATGTTACAAACTTAGGGACATAAAAAAAATTCTGAAGTCTAGCCCACTAACCTCAATGTTAGAATGATGTTGATACCAATGATCTATGTGATGTATGATTTTGATGCCCAGTAATCAATACTATGTTGTATAGGAGTAAAGTTAAGAAACTCTGTGTGCTCTAGCTTTATGAATAACCATGAAGCTTCCTAAGTGGGTGAAAGACATGTTGTTGTAAAAAAAATTGGCATGTTGAGGTGTGGAGCCATAAAGGTGATGGTACATAATGTAAGGCATTATATGATAAGATGTGTGTGTGTATAGATGTATGTCATGAAGTGTTGTCATATATCACATTATTTATGTGAAAATATTTGTGCTTTTAAGAGTGCTACAAAGAGGAAGAGACTTTTACCCAATTATGAAGGTCCATCCACCCATAATGTATATTTAGTGAATGTGTATTTATTTGTGTAGTAATGTCCTAAAACCAAAAATTAGACTGAGGATGGATGATTCTTACATATAAAACACAATGATGAAGATCCCAACACTTATCAGTTATATGACTATAGTGATTATAATGGCTATAGATAATAGGATAGTGTGGTGTATGTATCTAATGAGATTGTATTCGTAGTTGGCATAGTTGAGCCATATGATGTTATTTTCACTAGTCGTTCACAAATTACCATATGATGTTATTAGTATCTTGCAACCAAATCCCCTTATTTTTTCTTAAAACTTTCAAACAATATTGTTGATGAATCAAATTGCAATGAATGATAGGGACTTGAAACTTTATCATTTGTCATTGTCTTTACATCACATGTGACGATTGGGCATGGTGGCACATTCATAATTAGAGGATCAGTCACTTGAAGCTTTGTGTACTCAGTTGTGAGTCACTCAAGTTCATTATACTTGGTAAATAGCTCTTATTGTATATTTTTCAAGGTAAGAAAACATTTATCCTTAGCTTGAAGAAGGTTAGGAAAGATAGGCTCAGTAAGATTAATGTTGCATGTCATGATATCTATTGAATACTCCATGAAAAAACTAAATCCTTTCCTCTTGGACTATAGAGTGCCTTGATATTATTTATTTTGGTGTTTTAAATGTCAAATCTCATTGAATAAACACGTGTTCTATTCCATAGAGTTTGAAAGAGACACTTCCATCTAGGAGTTATTTTCCTCCCTGATCACTTTACCCATGAATGAAATAGAGACTAAAAGTAGCATGTGTAGGAATACTAATTCATTAGCTTACCATAGAAAACTAAAGTTGGGAAGGTATGATAGACTCTAATTTGATACCATTGATCTTGGGCCTAAGAGGAGACTCCAAGGACAACCTACTTAACAAATTTAAGGTGGTTATATGTGAAAGAAATTTCAAATAAATTTGTTGAATTATAAAATGTGTAATGTAATCTAATAGATATATGTGTAAGCAACCATTATATATTGAACATAGGGGATTGGAAAATGGTGCCACTTTTATTTAATAGGAAAAATAGGTAAAGGTACATATCTATACAATGTATAAGAAGACAAGGAATGAAAGTTTCAGTGATAAGAAAAGGGTAAATAACCTGACTAATTCATCTAATCAGGGAAGGGATCATATGATACGAGATGATTCAAGGATATAAGTATTCAAAATATTGTATACATGGTTCATTAGGAAAGAGGACAATAGACACTCATTATTATTATTTCTTGGTGATTTTAATTTTCTTCCCACTTTTTATGTCCTACAATATATATCACTATAATAAATTAGTTATAACAGATGAATAGAAAACTATATAGTCATAAAATGGTTCATCTTATGCCCATGTGATAGTTACATTTTAATTGGTGTTGTGTTATTGACAAGATCCCTGACATGGAATAGACCTAGGGAATGCCATGAAATATAAGAGTTCTAGTATGTGGATGTTGAGACATGCACTCAAGTATAATAATGTGAAGTATATTTCAAGGTTTTGTAAAATCACACAAGGGTGTTGCATGTCTATATGCTTCATGTGAGATGTTGTGAAGGTGATAGTTCATGCATAGGTCTATAGTGTTACATGATGTTTGTCTTGATGCTATGAAAACATACAATGATACTAAAAAATGTTTCATGAGTGTCACACATTACCTCAATGATTCATATTGGTGTTTTATAAGAACACAAGAGTGTATAAAGTCTCTACGAGTGATGCAGAGATGCAAAAGTTATGCAGAACATGAGAGCATGTGTGGAATTATGTGATATGCATAGTATTTGTGTAGTTCCTTGCACCAACATGGGATAAGCTATAAAATTTGAATAATGCATAAAGGTATATTGTATATTCTAGATTAATCTAGTTTGTATACCTTCTCAAAAAGATTGTTTCATCATCTAGAGGTTCTCATAGCTAAATTTCTATGTGAAGGCATGTTGAGCCCCATAAACCTTATGAATACATATAAAACTTCCCTCCAAGTATTTTAGTTTTGAATTTAAAGAGTTTTTTGGTAATGCATAATATGTTTATGATCTTACATTTGGCATGTGTATGTTGAACCTGATGCTTAAGTTGTTAACATTAGCACAAGGCTAGATGAGCAACACACAATAACTAAGGTAATATTTTGTATTTCAGAGCCTCTTGTATCATATTTCCTCTACCTTGTGACCCAATTCTTACATAAATCAAATTTAAAAACACCTATAACCATTATATTTGTAAAGCATCCTCTTATCAATAATTCTCCTAGTGATATGGTTGTCGAATCCCTCTATGTGGATCTTTTCACTCCCAAGTGTGATGATGGTTATATGTTATATGATCCCTATTTTTTTGGCTATTCCTAATAAATTAATGTGTAATTTATACATTACCAAACTTCCCATCAACAAGCACATGAACAAGCATCTTTCAACACTAGTATCAACATGATCATGTTTTCCTAATTTTACATGTATGATGATGATTTAATTTCTTTTGATGTTCTTAGTGGCATATTTTTTAAATAAAGCATTGATTTGGTCCTTTATATTAAGTTATCCACTATGGATTCTATAATTCCTGGTGTGATTTTGGCTCTTGAAACATGCCCACTAACACCAAAGGGTTCAATGCAAGATTTAGGACATTGTCATCCAACATAATATTTCACATGGAACAAATTATATGGGCATATAGTTCATAGTATTCAAACACATAAGATACATTTAAAGAAACAAAATTCACAATCACAAAATCATATAATGGATTGTTGACAACAATGTTTTCCCTCCCCAAGATAGCCATTTTATGAATTTTATAGTACCACTACTCATTTTATGGAAAATTAGCAAGCCTATCTATAGCATTTCGATATGATCCATTGCTAATCTCCACTTTCATTCCCTCAATTGGACATTCAACATCCAAATGCAACTTCTATGTACATCCCCAATAAAATGCAATGTTATTGTCTTTGTCATGAGTGTTCTTCCCACTCCAATGATGAGTGTTGAACATATCAGTAACTTGACCAGAGTTTTTAGAATTTGGAGTAGCAACCTCCCTTAAATAATTCACAACATTTTCAAAGCATTAACCTCCTTAACATCAAAAGTATTCTCTTCAATCGAAAGAATTGCTTCATTTTATATCTTATCCACAACTAAAGGATTGGTCTCCTCCCAATTTTACCACACCTAATTTCTATATTGATACCATTTTCAAGGTCATCCTAGTGAAAATCTCATATAGAGTAGATTAAACTATGATAAAAAAAATATGATACCGATTGCAGTGAGAGATTTATGATGTAGTTGATGATGTGTGTAAATATATTCTAAAATATTTGTGAGAAGTCATATTATTTATTATGCATTTTATCTCATATCTTATCATGTTTTGGATATTACATTATTACCTTTGGCACTTTTAATTTCTTACTCTTTATTTTTCATTTATCATGTGCTTTAATTTTCTTCCTTTCCTTGCATCTTTCCTTCTTGGGTTTATTCATCCATTGCATCATTTATGATCCTTTAGAATTTACTTATCTTATTTGCCTCTCTCCCTCTTGGGTTTATTATAACATTGGATCCTTTATGATCCTTTCATAATGTCCTTCATTAAAAATCTCCCTCTTAGGTTTATTTAACCATTGTGTCCTTTGCATTCCTTTGGTAATTTATTTTTATTTTACCTTCCATCTTGGGCTTATCTTTCCTTGTCAACCTGATGGATTCCTTGATAGTTTATGTTTTTATGTTTCACCTATTAGGATTTCCACACTTATATATCTCCATTGTTAGGTTTTACCTCTATCATTTCTTGTGTTAAACTTATTTCAGTTTTACACAATCTTGTTGGTTCATATGATCCAAAGTATTATTTAGCTTTATTATTTGTAGGTTAATTAATTAAGTTTATTTGTCTTGGTTGGTTCATGAGAATTGGTTACATACTATAACCACCCTTAAAATATTATAAATATTTTACCCTCCTTGTAAATCAATAAACTGACATAATACATTTTAATATTACTATCAAAAAATTTATTAGAAATGTAAGTTCACTGTTATTTCTCCAATGCCCTGGGCCAATAGTGGTATCAGAGCCACATAGAAGGAGGAAGAAAGAGCTTATTTACAGTCATGGAAAGTTAAATATTAAAGAAACATAAGTTATTATTTTTACTCACAAAAATTCAATAGTATGAATTTTTAGAGGAGGAAATTGTGGCTAAGAAGATTCCAGGCATCCAAGACACAGCACTACAATCTATCGGGCTATAGAATTTTTGAAAAAGATTTTGAAATCAAATTTTTGATACTTACTAGGGCACTGTATAAATCCTATACGATGTGTCATTTACAAGTCCTCGAAAATGTGTGGATCCCATCAAGGAAGTGCATCAATGCAATGAAAGCATGCATAAATTAATTTGCATTTGCGTGATGATTGGTAAATAATAATTAAATAACATGACTGAGGTAATGTCTCCATCTATATGGTGATTCTTTTACACACTATTTTTTGTAATGAATGCTTAGAGTTTGATCTATTGATATTAAGGTAAAATATAAGATAAAGAAAGAAAAATCAAATCATTAAATCATGTCTTTATCACCTATACGATGGCATAATTAACCCAAATACAAACATGAATGGCATACAATGGTTTAAAATAGTTTTTGGTGTGCTGAGAATATAAAGAAGATAGACTTCTAAGTAGCATGAAATTATACGAAAATCTAAAAAATTATAATATTTGGCAGATGGAAGGAGCGATTTGATTGGTTTTCAAAGGTCTAGAGAGCATTTCAAGCCAAACAATGGTACAACAGTAAAATGCATGGTTTTTTTTTATTTATTTATTTTTAATTTTTGCCTTTCTAAAGGTTCTCTATTCCTGTGGAACCCACAAGAAAAGAGAGGTGCAATTTGTTTTCATGCAAGTGGAGTAAAAAGGTAAGTGAAATAATTTTACATGCATATACATATATATAATTTTTTGAAAATTGAGAAACATGATTTAAAAAGGAAAATATTCCTTTGAATTCTAAATAATTTCTAGAGTTGGTGCTAAGGTTTTTGTAAATTGTTTACAATAAGAGAGGTTAAGAGTTCAAAACCTCCAAAGCTATTTATCTTTTTGGTCACATTCAACATTGAGAGGATTATAGTGATGCTTTTTTTGACTAGTCATTATTTATGCAAAGGTGGTCATATGACCAGTCAAACTATAGGTTTTTAGACATTTTAAACACAAAAAAATGGTATATTTTGTGTTTTAAAAGTTTCTTATATGATTTTTATGATAAAACTATTCAATAATATATAGATGTGCATTATTGGTGGAAACCTACACCTTCAAAATCACAATTTTCATGACACCTCATGCTTGTTCTATCAGTGAACATACTATCCTTTACAAGTCCCTTAGGATCCTTGTGATTGACTAAGTTTAAATGTCACATTGGAGGTTGTAATATCTATTAGATGTTGGAGGATAATTACCCTTGTCCAATTATCTATTTGCTTAGATTTTGGGTCCAATGCTTAAATGGTAATTTTTCTTTGTGTTCTTGCTTTATATTCTATTTTTGGCTTTCTATACCTGATATTCATGATATGGGGTAGACAATTTTAGTTCATTTTGATTCTCTTGGTGCACATCTTCTCACCTCTCACCTGATGGGGGGAGAATATATAGCATTGGTAGGTATTCAATTAGTTGTCGGTGATAGTAAAAGTTGATAAGGATTCCTAGCACTAGTAGTGTTGAACAAAGGTCATCAGCATTTGTTGGGTATTAGGAATGTGTACCATATAGAGTATGGTTTGGTCACTTTGATGGGCTTTTGAATGGAGCCTTATGTATGATGTAGTTTTATGGTCCTTGATCATGTTATACTATAGTATATTATGATGATCATAAGGGATGAGTAGGCCTTGATCATGTTCATCAGCATTTTATGCCACAACTTATAGAATAGGTTTTTGTATGGAGCAACATCAATTTTGATCAAAACCAAGATGTAAAATACACCTGTTGTAGTTGCTTCAGAGTTTCTTTAATGACTTTAAAGTCATTTCTCATGTTCTTTCATGTTATATACCCCTTTATATCAAGGGTGAGTTTGTTGGGTCATGTGATGCAAATTTACTTAAATTCTAATAGTGATTGAGAATACATGAAACAAGTTCTTGAATAGTGTATAAGTGCTCCAAAAAAATTAAAATAATCTATGATGATAATTAGTATCAAACTGCTCTAAAAATGATAATGACTAGATTCAGAATCTGATAATAACATTCTAGGTTGAAGTGGTCTATCAGGTCCCAAAATGTCTCTATAGATCCCTAGGGTTATTTTGAAACCTCATAAACAACTTAAGTCCATAATCATATATCTAATAGGTATAATAAATGTGTGTAATTATTTAAATCTATTCTCCTTTGATGTAACCCTAATTTAGCCTCAATGCCTAGCAACACATCTAAAAAAAAGGAACATGTACAAATTAAATTGGTCCTAAACCTACTTGAGGATTATAGCTACATGTCAATGATGAGATAGGGCTCAATGTATTTATAGTGCAAGTGAGTGACTTAACCTAAGTGATAATGTTATGTACCTATGGATATGATATATTAATGTATATGGATTGATGGATATGTTTACATGTGGAACATATCCCCCTTAGTTGGTTATATGGGTCCAATATATTAGTATAAATGAGTAATTTGTTATGATCCAGACTTATAATAATTAAAAATATAAAGAACATAATGTAAAACAACACAACATAATATATATTGGGGGCCAAGATTCTCAAATATTCAATATATGCAAAAATAGAATGATACCCTTAAATTAGGGCAACACCATACAATACTCCTTTAGGAAGGAATGACTCCACAATGCCACTTTGAGGGGAAAACATCTAATACCCTTATACCAATTATAAGACTCACCACTCACTTGATTGATTGCTTTATAATGATACTCACCTAATTTATATAGACCTCTAATTAACTAACAAAGGATGTGTAACCTCCTAATCACAATGTAGGCCAAACATTACCAAATATATTAATTATACAAGTTACTCATTTATCCTAATTTATTGGACCCATATAACTAACTAAGGGGGATGTGTTCCACATGTTGGCATCTCAATCAACTCATGTACATTAATATATCATATCCCTAGGTACATAACAAAGAAGGCACAACATTATTTCCCTAAGATAATAACTAATATTATATGCTCCTTAATAAAATGTTATGTTGGTACAAATAGGCAGCTACAAGACTTCGATAGATGACAATTGGTAAAACAACAATGTGTAAGCTCCTTGACAAGTGTACAAAAGATATAGTCAATATTAAGTACATGTGTTTATATATTCCTTTGAATCAAAATTTTGCATAGCTCAATGATGGAAATAAGATAAAATCAATAATCAAGACATGTGAAATCATAATGTGGAGGGAAAACAAACACACAAACAACTTGAAAACTTTTGGACTGAGTTTAAAAATGGTCAGACCACTTTCAAGATGATGCATAAAATGACTAACTTAAAATATTACCATGAAACAAATATCAATGTGAATTTTAGAATAAAAAGGTGGATCCCAAGGTAGATAGTTGTCATAGCTGAAGACGTTTTGATGTAATTCATGGTGTGAGTTCCTAGTGAAGGGATGCCTCATCATATATCCAACAATTCCTCAACACATTGGAATACACAATCTCCTTTTATTGATTTACAATAATATACATGATATTCAAAAATTCATAAATTTACATGAGGGTTTCCTCAACTCCCTTCATATAGTTTATAGATTTTTTCTCTCACCACTCACTTATATCATTCATTGGTAGGATCAACCCTCAAGCCCCAACCATCTCTTTGGTTTTAAAACTACCACATATTTGACACTCCTCTTCTAACTTCACTCCATCAACCACCTTGGTAACCAAAATAAATCAACAACAATTTCCATGGGTTAACACCCCTTTTATAGTTTTTGGGATCATTTACCAACATGTCAGATTTGGTGACTAGTAGTTTTGTGTTAATGGGTTGACACATAAATTCAAAATCCTATATCAGGATAGTGTAGATGAGTCATCCCTTGAGCCTTTTGGATTTGACACTAATTAATTGTTTTCCTCCACCATCATTCGGTCCTATCCTTGATAGGTGGCATCTTGTCTATCTAACCAAATTACCATTTATCCTCTTTTGCCCTA
Source organism: Torreya grandis (assembly GCA_037957365.1). Classification (NCBI taxonomy): domain Eukaryota; kingdom Viridiplantae; phylum Streptophyta; class Pinopsida; order Cupressales; family Taxaceae; genus Torreya; species Torreya grandis. The sequence goes on from JARHVA010000216.1 coordinate 3,835,088, forward strand.
AGGATCTTTGCCTTATGCTTCACTTTTCACTTCTAGGTTGTAGGTGTCTATTGACCCTTAAACCTTGGAAAGTACAACCAAGTTTAGGAACATGTTTGATGGTTAAAAATAAAGACCAATTCTAGTGACTTAATAATGGCATGTGTAAACCTAACTTTACCATTCACATGCATAGCCAATAAAGGCAGCCAACAAGGCAAGCACTAGCTGATAAAACCAAGTCCACATGCATATACCACAAAATAATAAGATTGAGACATGAAAAGGCCATGTGTATCTAGAAAATATAGTAGATATTTTGGAGGATAAATTATATATATATGATTAATGGCTCGATTATGATAAATAGTGGGAATCAATAAAAGAGGGTGTGGTATCTAACCTAGAGAAGAGCACCACAATAACTTCCAAGTGTATGACAAATAAATTAATTTATAATTGGTGACAAGTAAGCTACCAAATGACACACGAGACTAAGGAGTGTCTATAAAATCAAATATTTTAAGAGATTTATAGATCGATAGAGGGAAGTAACAAAGTGTTGTTGTAATGCCTAGATAAATATAACTAGATAACTTATGTTTTTAAAGTGCTTTCAAGTACCATATAATCTTTGTATTAATGTATTATTAAGCAATGAATGGTGTTGCAGATGGTGTTATATTTATCCTTGTATGATTTTGAAATTCTATTAAACACTACTATTTTTAAGTAATTGATATACTCAGATTCAATAATGGGTTTGTGTTTTTTTCATATAAATGCAAACTTGTCTAAGTAACCCCATGCATGCAAGGCTTGTGTAAGTCCTTAGGAATGAGTCAATTTACAACTAACCATGACCCATCCTAGTTCCCATATTTATGCCTCAAGTGATCATGCAATGAAAATTATGTGATGTGCTAGTGAAGAAACTAGTAAAGTTTAAGTGCTGGGACATGTGTAAGGACTAGTACATTAGAGACCACTAGACTAGTCAACATTTTGATTTCATTTCTAGATGGGCACATCAAAATTTATGTCAACTAACATCTATTAAATTTCATGTATGTCACTTATCTTTTTCTCACCTGCTTGATTGAAGATATCCTTGAAGGAGTATTAATTTGTGAGGTACACACCTTCATCGATGGATTTTTATACTATCATTAGGTGCAAATCAAGGAAGAATACAAACTTAAGACTACCTTCATGATTAAATCAGGTTTATTTGCTTATAATTTCATGACTTTTGGATTAAATAATTCACCCATTATCTCCTCATGCATCAATGTAATGGCCATAAAAGACTTTGTACATTGATTCCACCAAGTGTATCTATATGACTGGACAGTCTATGGGTTGGTAAAGGACCACCGTGATAACTTGCACCTAATATTTGATAAATGTCACTAAATTTATATCTCTCTCAATCTAAATAAGTTAATATTTTCCACACCTTTCAACACACTACTTGTCCATTTAATTGTAAAGACAACCTCCTTATTGACCCTACCAAGGTGGTCATCATCCTTCAGTTAAAGGTGACATTACTTAGTGAGAGGTATACATTATTGGGCCATATCAGTTATTATCATAAGATAATTCACCATTATGATAATATTAACACACCACTAAAGGAAATTCTATGAAAAAATGACCCATTTTTCTGGGGGGGAGACACAAGAAGAGACATTCAAGACATTGAAGAATAAATTGGTCATCACGTTAATATTATAGTTTCTAAACTTGAACACTAAGTTCCATGTGCATGTTGACTCCTTGGGCATAAATATTTGTGTCATTATAGCTTACTCATACAAAAAATAAATTAACCATCCTATCTACTTCACAATCAAGAAGCTCACACCCATAGTGTAAAACTACACTAGTGTTAAGTGCAAGGCCTTGGAAATGGTCTATGCACTTTAGAAGTTTTATCAATACTTGTTAGCCACTCATTTTGTATTCTTCACAAATAATTATGCCTTGAAGCACTTGGTGACCAAACAAATTCTCCATGGGTGAATTTATCATTAGATTGTCATGTTTTAAGGGTTTTAGTTTTCAATGGTCATGAAACAAGGAAAGTAAAATTTGGGCCCAAAACATTTATCACATCTCAACACTAGCAAGGACATGTGCCCAATTAAATATGATATGTTAGAGACTTAGATATATAATGTGCATCATGTTGTGGATGACCTCATTGAGATTATTACATTTCTCACCTCTATGGTTTCCACTAAAACTTACACCACTAAAGAAAAGAAGTAACAGGTTGTGCATGCCACTCCTTATCAACTTGTTGATGGGGAGATATGTTAGAGGTACAATCACTAAGTGAGGGAGTGAATCAGTGAGCCCAAATATTTTAATTTCAATTTAAATTATTTCAAACTATTTAAATAATCAACATATATCAACTTGATCAAGCAACATAAACAATAGAGCTCATTCATTCAATGCATACACAAGTTCAAACACATAGTTCCTATAGAAAACCCTCATGGGGAATAAAACCACTCTCAAGTCTAAAACACATGGACTACTATCCTATAATAAATTAGAAACAAGATACTTGTCAAATCTTTTAGACTAGAAAACCTTGATCATGTCCTCTTGATCAAAGGTATTTAGTGAAACACCTATTTCACAAGAAAAAATACCCCTAAGGAATATGTCCTTTAGACCCCCTTTGAAGTGAAAACCTCCACATTATAAATGATGTCTTCAACACTTGATGATGGATCTCTATTTATCTAACCCATACACAAAATTCCTCTCTATCTCATACAATCCTCTCATATAGGCATGCCATAATCTCTCTCCTTAAATCAAACTATCCTCATATGCACACTCAGACCTCTACGTATATCCTCAAATTACAAGAGCATTATTTTGACATTAGAAACATGACCTATAGGTCATACACATAATTAAAAGTTTGTTCTACTCATTAACACAATCAATAGGCACACTACCTATCCTTCCTTCTTTGCTTCAACGCATACTCCTCACACAAATCTTGTCTAAAATCTCATAACTAAGTCTAGAAACTAATACATTTGATTTCACTATATATATATATATATATATATATATATATATATATATATATATATATATATCATGAATTAATAATATCACAATATTTCTTGTCAGCCACAACACATGTCTTCACCCTTAAGGAATCTCTCATGGGTCACACTTAAGCACAATCCACTTTTAAATAGGCTTACATCACTTTTAGGTCCTACAGAGACCCATTCAGCTCTTTGACATTTTTTCAAGAAAAATAAGAACACAAGAACACTTTTCCATCTCATGAACCCATGCCACATGATCTATAGGTCCTCATTAAGTGTCCATATCCATCATAGTGCCCTTCTATTTAAGCACAAATCACTTAAACAATATTCTATGAACACAATCACCATGAATGAATACATAGTCAAATTTTAAACCTTTTTTCATACTACATATGATTGTTCAAACCTTAATAATGCACATAGATCATCCTTATAGAGTCTATAACACTCCCCAATAACTAATTCATCATGAGATATTGAAACAAAATGAAAATGAGCTCAATTACCCTTCTCATGTTACTTGCAAAACATGCATGAATACACAATCAACTTTAGACCTTAATATCTTTAAATATACAAAATTTTATGTATTCAAATTCATATTTATATATTTTTTTATAATCCTCTACAACTTCACTTTTTACTACACTATCAAATTCTGCTTAGATTGAAAGTTATGGCCCAAAAATTAGACACTAGTCTTTCCTTCATAATTTCAAATATTCAAACGCAAACAATCACAGTTGAACTTTGAACACTATGCTTGAATCTCATGTCCTCTCAACTTTAGATCAATCTCACACCATCAATCTTCTCTAAAATTTAATGCATAGGTACCAATGCTCAATGTTAAACATCTAATAGTTAACCTCATCTCTTGCACTCTGATAACTTTGACTTCATGCACTCCATCAATCTCCTATACATATATTCATCTTTAACAAAGATAAATATATATCACTTTGACCTTTTGACTTTAATATGCACTATTTAGCTCTATTTTTATGATCACCTACTCACTGTTGATCCTTGGAAGAAGCTCGATCTTTATATTTGCTCAATGTTAAACATAGAACACTTGGCACCATCTCATTACTTCATGACATCTTGGAGAAAGCGTGCATCATTTATCTCTTTTAGAGTTTCTCAAACATTACCTTGTGAAAAATTGACTATGGGGACCATTGTAATTTTTCTAAGTAGCCAACTCTGAACCTTAATAACTTTTTCTACACTTAGATGCATGATCTAAAACTTAGACCATATGATCATCTTTCAAAAGAGAATCGAACCATATATCAAACTACTCTTAAAAAATTCATATTAATGAGATATATATCCATTAAAATTCCTTATTAAAAAAAAATCCACAAAGCCAACTATGTCAAAAACTGCCTAGGGGGCCAACTTTGCACTTACATAACTTTTATTGCACTTCAATGCATGACCTAAAATTTAGCACATAAGATATTATCACATAGGGGATTATATCCATATATCAATTTTCTCTTGAAAACTTCAAACATGAGAGATATGACATCAAAAAACTACTCACCTAGCTTTGTTTGAACTTAGAAAACACTGTCAAAATGCTTGGGAGCCCAACTTTGCACATTCATATCTTTTATCATGTTATATCACATGACCTAAAATTTGTTGCATAAAAACTAAGAATAAAATTGAACAAACCCATGTGACCATTTCCACCTGATGCCTCCATGCATGCGATATATTCCATCACCAAACTATTTAGTTGGCTCTTTCTTACCTCATGAAAAATTGGCTAAGTATGGAAAAACATTGTCAAAATGCCTAAGAGCCCAACATTACACCCAAATATCTCTGACTACACTTAGGTACATGATTGAAGACTTATCACATAGAAATTAGGGACTAATGTGATCATAACCATATGACCAAATACCCCTGACTCATCCACACATGGCAATGGTGATGTCAGCAAATTGCCTACTCAAATTTTTTGCCACTAGACCCAAACTATCTAAATGAAAACTATGGAATACCAGATGAATTCCACTCATGTACACAAGATCTCCAATTATTTTTTACCATTTATAAGACCCCTTACACATGATCCAGTCACCATAATCATCCTTGAACATATCTAATCATGCCAAAACTGAAGATCAACCAAGCCAACTTCAAGAACACTAAGACAATCACATTGCATACATTGTAATTATCATTTAAGATATCAAAGCACTTCATCAACTCACCAAAATGAATCCATGACATCATTGACAACTCTCCAACAATCTCCCCATTTTTCATTGAGGTCAACAAACATCATTCATCTCACCTTCTCTCTTTTCAAGCACTCCTACATAGGAACTTTCTCCCCTTTTAACATAATGACAAAATGGGCACCAACTGATCTTGAGGATATAAAAAGACTACCAATAGGAGAAGACCACCTTAAAAATATGATGCAAATTCCCCCTTACCTTGATCCTACCTCTTCTTGTCTTGACACCTTCCTCTTGCTCCATGTCAACACTCTCTTCACTCAAGCACTATAACCAATGAAGATAGAACACACAAAAGAACTAAAATTTGATGGAACTCACCAAGAAACATCTGAGAGAGACTCCCCCTAAGATTTTTGAGCTATTACACCTTTTGAGCATCTTTAGATCTCCATACATCATGAAGAACCACCATACAGACTTACTAGCCACACAACAAATAGGAATCATGCTCTAAAACAGTCTTATGAACTCACTTTGAAATGCTCATACCTTGCCCTTTTGGAAACACTAGGCAAAAACATTAAATCTTCATACTAGACCTATCTAGATTCCTTATAGACCTACCTAGAACTTGTAGAGTCCACAACTTTTGTAGACACACCATCAAGACTTGAAACTTCATATCTAGAGCACTCTCATATTCCCCTTCAAGCACACCAATTTGTATAATTAGCTCATTCTTTGCAACATGCTTCCTTCACAAACCTACTAGCTAATTAGACCTCCATTTTGATAAAAACATGAATAATTTGAAAACCACAAACCTTCAAATCTTTGTAAAGCTTGAATTGATAACCCATTTGGCCCATTCAACCTATTAATAATCCTTACACCTCAACTCACAAAGCAAACCACTTTTCTAACAGAGCCCAAAACCCTAGAATTTCAAAAATAAACAAGGTCAACATAGTACCTTCTAGTAGTGGACATAGCAAAAGCATACGACAGGGTGGACTGGCTATTCCTTTCTAATAGCCTTTTTGCCTTTGGCTTTGAACAAAGAGTGGTTGCTATTATCAAACAGTTGATATCTACAACTTCTATAGCCGTGTTGGTAAATGGGAGTTCGTCTCATTTTTTCAATCCGTCTAGGGGATTAAGACAAGGGGATCCTATATCCCCGATTCTGTTTATTATCATGGCTGATAGTATGGGGTGTTACCTTGGGGACTTAGTTCATAGAGGTTTATTTAAAGGTCTGAGACCCTCTTCGCATCCTTTAACATGCTCCCATGGTCAATTTGTGGACGACACTATTTTCATGGGACAATCTGAAGTCACTGAAGCTAGAACTCTAAAGGAAGCTATTAATCTATATTCCTCGGCCTCAGGATAGATTATAAACTGGAACAAAAGTGTAGTTTTCTTTACCAATACCCCAGGTTATAGACAGAACAAAATTACAAGAATCCTTGACTGCTCTATAGGTTCTTTTCCTTCCACATACCTTGGCCTCCCTTTTGGGTCGAAAGCCCCTGAAGCTTTTTGGGAAGGTCTAATCAACAAATTTAGTAAGAAGTTGGTGGGATGGAAAGGATGTCTTCTTAGCCATGGAGGCAAGCTTACACTCCTCAAAGCTAGTCTTCAAAGCATACCTACGTATGCTTTGAGCCTTTTCAAAATCCCCACTAAATTTTTGGAAGCAATTGAAAGAATTCAAAGAAACTTTCTTTGGTCAGGTACTGAAGAGAAAAGGAGAATGCCTGTTATTGCTTGGGATAACATTTGCAAACCTATCAAGGATGGCAGACTTGGTATAAGGAAAATTAGAAGTATGAACACTGCCCTTTTAGCTAAACAGGGATGGAGGGTCTATTAGGAAAACAAAGAATGGAGTAAAATATGGAAGCATAAGTACTTATTTAAGGCAAAGTCACTTCCTAACTTCTTTACTACTCCGAATATTTCTCATCCTTCTGCCATTTGGGGGGCAGTCCAGGGAACAAAACATGTTCTCAAAGAAGGAAGTTCTTGGAAAGTAGGAAATGGTAAAAAGGTGAAATTCTGGGAAGATATTTGGTTAAGAGGAAAACCTTTACAGGAAGAAATCCAAGATAAAGATATAATAGAAAGATGTAATCAAAGAGTGGGAATAATAGTTCATCAATACTGGCAGAACAACACCTGGGTAAACCTCACTGACTATGATCAAGATCTCAAGGATATTCAATTATCCCTAAATGCTATATCTCTATATCCTAATCAAGAAGATAGAATTGTTTGGCACTATGAGCCAAGTGGACAGTTTAAAGTCTCCTCCATCTTCATCTCTAAGGGAAATGGTAGAAAACCGTTATGGACAAGAGCCTGGATTAAGGGGCTCATCCCTAAAATCAAGTTCTTTTTCTAGACCCTTCTCCAAAATAAAATTTTGACTCTGGATAACTTACAGAAACGTGGAATCAATATTGTTAACAAGTGTATTCTTTGTAAGAAAGACCTTGAAGATAGAGATCATCTGTTCGTTAATTGTTCCTTCACTCAGCTTGTTTGGAAGGAGGTTCTCTATCTGTGGGGCATTACATGGATTCACCACAAAAATGTGGAACTTTCTTTCAAAAGCTGGTATTGCCCTTCAAAGAATCCTGATGTTCTCTTCTTATGGAAAATTACTCTTCCCCATATTTGGTGGGGAATATGGAAGGAAAGAAATAACCGAATATTCAAAAATAAAGAACTTCCTGGATGGGTGGTAGGATAGAATAGCATTAGAGCTTTAAAGGAAAATTTTGCTTCCCAAAAGAATCCAAGCTCTACTCTCAATGTGGATAATCCCTTGAGGACGGATATTCCTCTTGGTAAACCTGAAAACCCCAGATTAGGTGTTACTTGGAATGTTCCCCCTCAAGGTTGGATTAAAGGCAACTTTAATGGTGCTGCCAAAGGGAACCCGGGGAATGCTGGTTGTGGTGGTGTCTTGAGAAACCATATAGGTATGGTCATTGATGCTATCGCAACCCCCATTGGTATATCTAACTGCCACATTGCCAAAGCAACTGCTGCCCTCCAAACCCTTAAATTCGCTGTGGATTCAGGTTATCCTAAATTGTGGCTTGAAGGGGACTCTTTGAATGTTATTAATATTCTCAATAATAAGAATACTATGTCTTGGACCATAGAGGATAAGGTAAAGGAGATGAAAACACTTTTGAAAAAATTTGAAGATATTAAAATCACCCACACCTTTCGAGAAGCCAATGGTGTTGCTGATTGGCTTGCTAATTGTGCTATCTGGGAAGGTCAAATAGTGAGGTGGTATGAAACTTTAGAAAGGAATGTGGATTTAAGGGCGCTCATTCTTCATGATGCCACCCATGCGAAAGAAGGTAAGATTGGAGTATAATAAAATTATAATGAGTAGGAGGAGTGGCAGCACGAGGAAAGGAATTCAATTATTAAAGAGCAAGGCCCTCAAGAGGGATAAGCAGATCATGAAAAAGCACATACAAAGTCGAATTCCCAATCAATTTGACAGCAGGAGGTTTCAGGGCAAAGTCCACAGCAAAAGGGATTTGAAGAAAATGAGTATGGCTCGTGAAAGGAAGGGAGAACCTCGTAAACAAGAACCCAAGAGCTGTGTAGAATGGAGAGAGAAGCATGAAGTCTGGAGAATCTTGCAGAAAGGAAAAGTTACGAGCTACATGGAAAGACTCCATGGCTCAAAACCGCATATCACGATGGCCTTTTTCAAAAACTAGTCTGATGAAAGGGTCACCTTGCATGGTATATCAGTAAACTTAACAGAGGACTTTATTGCTGAGGTTACAAGGTTGCCAACAGATGGACTCAAATTTTCCAAGCAGACAAGCATTTCGAACGAGGCCTTTTGTAAGTTCCCCAAAATGGATGAGGAAGAGCAGACGCTGGTCAAAAATGGGGATTTCTATGAGCTGGACCAGATTAAAGGGATATGGAGGGATGTCTTAAGCTGTATAAGGGAGTACTTCATCCTGGACGGAAGAAGCAAACGAGTGCACAAGTTCCATTTTGTCTTCCTCAACCATTTCAGGCATAAGGTTAGTCTATCTTTTCCTTTTTATCTTCGCTATTCCCTGGTCCAAAGCTTACATGCTCATAGGAAAAAGGAAATGTGCCCTATCCTCCATGAAGGCCTTATTCTGCTTATTAAAGGCTACTGTAAGAATAGGGCACTGGTTAAGTACCCCAAATAGGGGGAAAATAAGGTGTCAGGAGATAAAAAGAATGAAAGTGTAATCAGGAGAGGCAAAATCAAGTCCCCCAGTCCTAAACAGCAGAATGTAGAAGAAGAAAGGGGTCGGGAGAAAATTGAAGAACCCGAGAAGGAAAAACTAGAGGAAGAAGAAGGAACTAAAAGCTGGGATACTAAGTCTAATGATGATGAAGAATGCTCTGAGGATATTGAAAAAGATAAAGTCAATATAGAGGAGAATTCTACTAACAGAACTGTAGATATGGAGGAAAACTAGAATGTGTCAGAGGAAGAATTTGTCCAGGAAGATCCTGTTGAGGACCCAACTTCTAAGAACGAAAAGGAAAATTCTGATCATAATGATTTTCAAAATAAGAATATGGAAATACAATCTGGAATCAAGGAGCAGGAACAAAAGAGTCGAGAAGATATCTTTGAAGAAGCCAGGAATAGTCCTAATAAAAATCCTGAGGACTGGAGAGGGAAGAATCAGAATGATGAAACACACACTCCTATGACCTGGGTTAACTATAAAGCAGAGGCATCTTCCCAAATTGATTCCTGGATGTGCAGGGAGATTTTGGATCTCAAGAGAAAAGCGAAAAACTTGGAAGACTCCCTGAAAGCTGCTTGGAACAAAATAAACAACTTGGAAAATCAGTTAAGTGAGATCCCAGTCAAGCTCAAAGCCTATGAAAACAACCTCTGGGAACTTATAAAGGACAATAGATTGAAAATGGAGGAAGTAACATCCAACATTTGTGCTGTTGCTATCAATATAGGTAAACGAACCAATGAGGAGACCAAAGCACTAGAGGGTCCCAGCAAAAGGACGAGGCAAAGCTCTAGAAAGAAAGATACATAAAAAGGAGCTTTGCTGGAGGCTACCACCGAGGAAACTATTTTGAAAGGAAAAGAAGTGATGAACTTGATACTGGAACTGGATGAATAATCTGGTCCTTCTTGTTGGTTTTGAAACTGGTACTATTCTTTGTTTTCCTTTTGTTATCTTTTGACTGATGTGTTACCAGAGCTTTGTTTTATGGGTTTTGACCGGATGTTTATCTGGTGGTTCCAGGTCCATTTAAAACCTATTTTTGCTACTTCCTTGTAGTGTTTTTTAGGCTTTGCCTATGGTCTTAGATGTTCTCTCTTTCACTCTTTGTATCAAGGTTTCGGGGCCCTTTCAAAACCTGCTTTTACCCTCAATCTAAAACATAGTACCTTCTAGTCGATGCACACTCCTTAAACTTATTGCACACTTGGAGATAGCCATTACACACATCTAGACCAATATTTTTACTTCCACACCAATAGGAACCTTGACTTTATATAACCCATTTTAGGACATGTATACTCTTAAGCACAAAGTCAAAAACTTGAGAGCAAACAAAAATCTCTAACTTGAATTTAACGTACCTTCATACCACAAAAACACTTGGTACATGCTAAAATAAGGTCAACAGACCTTTCTATGTAAAAATATCATTTTGGAATTTCATCAATCTCATTATGCCACTTGGAAACACCCATTCTGACCCTATAGATTGACCATATACATATATCAACATCATGACATTATCAAAGCATATCTTCCACCTAGACATACCTGATCCAACTGAAAATACTCATCTCTAGCCTTCTAGGACCTTTTGAAGATCACCAAAACACCACTTGCTTCTCCAATAAAAAGGACTCTATTAAAAATCATAGACAGAGACATCCTTTGCACCACTATCCTCTAAAATAAGGTGAATCCAAGAGTGGCCCACATATCCTCAGTAACCACTAGAATCCTCTTATAGTTATAAGACTTCTTTCTCTTGTTCTTCTTCTCTTTAGTTTGAACTATGATAATTGGTTCCTTTTTTCTATCACTCTCCCTCTTCTAAGATAGAACTGACAACACATGGAGCAACTATGGAATCTTCACATACCTTTTCATTTGAAGCAACAACCTTGCAGTTTGGAACCTCATCACTAGGTAAAGATAGTTGATGTTTTTTTCATGAATCTTACTCAAAAATATCAAGATGTTCACTTGAATCCATACACATCTTAGGACTAGACTCAACCAATACTTTGGTCTTCTCCTTGAGCTTTGTCTCTTCATTCACAACATGAGCAGTCAATGAGAGATCTTGGCACTCTTCAACATCTATAGCATTCTCCACCATAGATAATAGATTATTTGGACCTACAGAATCATCATAACTCATACTTACCACCTTTGGCTTTTATGAGTTGACTTGCCTTCTTTCTTGCATTCTAAGATCCTGATTGAACTTATTATGACTTATAGGTCTCTTCTTGCAAAATCTATCAATGTGACCTCTCTTTTTCCAGTTGAATCACATCATACCTTTTACAAGAAGATCATTCTATCTTACTAGATTTAGATAAAATCTTGAAATATGTCCTAGTTCATAACAACTATATCACTCAATATTTATTAAAGGAAAATCAACTTGCCTTACCTTAAATGGATAATGTTTTGAAAAATGTCCCACATCATGATATTTGAATAACTCAACCTTGCTCAAACCTTTTGACTAATTACCCCATCATATTTCTAATAAAATTCATTTCTAATAGGTCTCTTTCATTCTCTAGCCCTATGACAAAATTTATTACATGTGTAATAGTAACCATTGAAACTTGCATACCTCATGGTATTTAGTTGTCTAATATAATTTGTATTTAATATATTGTCAACATCATTCCTTGTCTAATGATTTATCTTTAATGATTGATTTTCCTTATTCACATTCGTCTTCATCTTGTCTTGAGTTGTAGTCTTTGGTTCTTCTTTATATCCAAGACCAGTCTTATCACTTGCATGCTTTTGATCATTTAGAATGTTGTCTAGATCAGTTCAGCTCTTTTCAAATCTCACAAATGATATTAGCTTACTAGATATCTTCTCTAACTCAAATTTCAATGACTCATTTTCAATTACATACCTTGCACATGCATCTTCTTTAGCTTTTAGGCTTGTAGACATGATTTCCAATTAACAACTGAGATGTTTGACCAAATCTTCATACTCCTTGTCATCTTCATCCATTCTTGCCTCAAACACATTTAATTTATCCTTAAATTATTTGAGTTTATATTTCATCTTCTTATTGATCTTTTTCTCAATCTTTAGTTCTTCATGAGTGTTTGTCAATGTAGTCTCATAGTCTACCTCATCTTCATCATCATCTAAATCACTCCAAGTAGACTCCTTTTGATTTGAGAAACTACCTTCCTCATCCATGAATAGATATTCATATTCAATAGGACCATCATATTCATGATCATATTCCAAGTTAATGACTTCACTCTCATTTGATGAGCTATAATCTTCTTTAGTGTAGAGATTGTTCTTGTCCTTGAAGTAATTCTTATTGTTGTCAAACCTTATAAATCCCTTCTTGATTTTATTAGACCTAAAATATATCTTGATATCATCATGACCTTGATCATGCTCTTCATCATCATCCTTCTTATACTTATGAAGGCACTTGTTAGCAAAATGTCTTATCTCACCATAATTGAAGCATTTGAGGGGTAGTTTACCTTTATACTTGCCTAAACCTGTTCTCAATTTCCTTAAAATCAAAGTAATTAATTCATCCTCATATATATTAGAAATGTCAACATCTTAGGGTTTCTCACCTTGGAACTTATTCTTTGGATTCATCTCTATCTTGAATGTTGCTTTATTTTTTGGTGGTATATCATCATTCTTCCTCATTTCATAAGCAGTAAGGGTTCCATGCAATTTATCCATCTTAAATTGAGTAAGATCATGACTTTATTCTATAGTAGATACTTTCATATTAAACTTGGGGAATAGAGACCATAATACCTTTTGAGCAATAGTATCCTCTTCAAGGTTCTCTCCAAGACTTTTGATGATGTTCACAATCTCATCAACTCTCTACAGAAAGGATGCCACAGAATCTTCTTCATTCATCTTGAGACTTTAAAATTGCCTTCTATGAGTTTACAACTTAGTAAGATTGACCTTTTAATCTCCTTCATAAATGATTTTAATTTTGTCCCATTTCTCTTTATCCTATTTACAATGGATTACCTTGGTGTATTCAGTCTCTGAAAGACCACAAGTGATAGTATTCATTGCCTTGGAATTGTTCTCAAATAACTTATTATCTACAATACTAGATGAAAGAGTATTAGAAGTAACATAACCATCCACAACAAATTTTCATACATCAAACCCTTGGGATATAATGTATGTCCTCATTCTTGCACTCCAAAAAGCATAATTATATATATTGAACATTGGTGCTTTCTTAGTAGAGAAACCTCCTTGATGACTACCCATATTGTACCTTGGATCACCTTCAAGTTGTTAAGCCTTTACCAAAGGACCTAGTATGATACCAATTTTTAGAGGTATAATCACTGAGAGCGGGGTGAATCAGTGAGCCTAGATATTTTTATTTTTATTTTAGTCCTTTAAAACTTTTTAAACAATAAACATATATCAATTTAATCAATCAACATAAACAATAGATATCATTCATTCAATGCAAACACAAGTTCAAACATATAACACATAGTTCCTGTGGTAAAACCTCATGGGGAATAAAACCCACTCTCAAGCATACAACAAATGGACTAATATCCTATAATAAATTACAAACAAGATACTAATCAACTCCTTTAGACCAAAAAACCTTGTCCTTTTGACCAAATGTATATAGTGAAATAACTATTTTACAAGGAAAACCTGCCCCTAACGAAGATCAAGTCCTTTAAACCCCCCTTGAAGTAAACATGTCCACCTTAGAAATGATGCCTTAAACACTCAATTTTGGATCTTTTTTTATTTAACTCCTATACAAACTTCCTCTCTATCTCATACAAGCCTCTCACATAGGCATGCCATAATCTCTCTCCTTCTTAACTCAAACTATCTTCATATGCACACTCAAACCTCTTCACATATCTTAAAAGTGAAAGATAATTATTATAACATTACCTATAGTTCATACACATATTCAAAAAACTATTCTACTCAATAACTCAATCAATAGGAACACTACCTATCCTTCTTCGCTTCAATGCATACTCCTCACACAAACCTCATCTAAAATCTCACAACTAAGTCTAGAAACCAACACATTTGGTTTCACTATATATATAGAAATCATGAATTTACAAGATCACAATATTTCCTATTGGCAACAACACATGCCTTCACCCTTAAGGCATCTCTCATGGGTCACATATAAGCACAATCCACTTTTAAATAGGCCTAAGTCACTTTTATAGAGACCCATTCAACACTTTGACATTTTTCTATGAAAACTAAGAACACATGAACACTTTTCCACCTCATGAACCCATTCCACATGGTCTATTGGTTCTCCTTAAGTGTCCATATCCATCACAATACCCTTCTACTTAAGCATAAATCACTTAAACAATATTTTGTGCACATAGCCATCATGAATGAATACATAGTCAACTTGTAAACCTTTTTTCATACTGCATACAATTGTTTAAATCTTCATAATATACATATATCATTATTACGGAGTCTAAAACACTTCCCAATAACTAATTCATCATGAGATATCAAAATAACATCAAATCAAGCTCAATTACCCTTCTTGGGTTGCTTTTAGAACATGCACAAATATATAGTCAACTTTGGACCTTAATATATTTTATTGTACACACTTCTAGATCTTAAAATTCATATTTATAGATACACCTTGGAATTATCTACAACTTTTCTTTTTACTACACTATTAAATTCTACCTAGATTGAAAGTTATGGCCCAAAAACTAGACATTAGTCTTTCCTTCATAATTTCAAATATTCAAATGCAAATGGTCATAGTTAAACTTAAAACACTATTCTCACATCTCATGTCCTCTTATATTTAGATAATTTCACATCATTTATATTCTTCAAACTTAAATACATAGTCACCAATGCTCAAATGTTAAACATCTAACAGTGAACTTCATCTCGTGTACTCTGGTAACTTTGACCTCATGCACTCTATCGATCTCCTATACATAGCTCAATATTTAAAAAATTTAAACAATTGTCACTTTGACCTCTTGACTTTAATATGCACCATTTATCTATATTTGTATGATCACCTGTTCACCACTGATCCTTGGAAGAAGCTAGGTATTTATCTCTACTTACTGTTAAACATAAAACACATGGCACCATCTCACTACTTCCTGACATCTTGGAGAAAATGTGCATCTTCAATCTCTTTGAGAGTTGATTGAACATTACCTTATGAAAAATTAACAAGTATGGGGACCATTACAATCTGTTTGAGTTGCCAACTTTGAACCTCAATAACTTCTTCTATGCTTAGATGCAATATCTAAAATTTGGACCATATGATCACCCTTTAAAAGAGAATCCAACAATATATCAAAATAATCCTGAAAAATTTACATGAGTGAGATAGATCACCATTAAAATTCCTTCTCAAAAAAATTTGCCACAGAGCCAACTATGTCAAAAACTACCTAGGAGGCCAACTTTGCACTTGCATAATTTTTGTTGTGCTTCAATGCATGACCTAAAATTTAGTGTATAAGATATTCTCACATAGGGTATTACATCCATATATAAACCTACTCATAAAACATTCACACGTGAGAGATATGATGTCAATAAACTACTTACTCAACTCTATTTGAACTTATAAAATATTGTCAAAATGCCTGGGAGCCCAACTTTGTACATGCATATCTTTTATCATGCTACATCACATGACCTAAAATTTGGTGCATAGAAACTAGGTACAAAAATAAACAAACCCATGTGACTATTTTCACCTAAAACCTCCATTCATGTGATATATTCCATCACCAAACTACTTACTCAACTCCTTCTTACCTCATGAAAATTTGGCTTTAAGTACGAGAAAACATTGTCAAAATCCCTAAGAGCCCAACTTTGCACCCACATATCTTTGACTACACTTAGGTGCATGACCTAATACTTATCACATATAAACTAGGGACTAATTTTATCACAACCATATTACCAACTACCTTTGAATCATCCACATGTGGTAATGGTGATGTTAGCAAGTTGTCTACTCAAATTTTCTACCACTAGACCCAAACTGTCTAGATGAAAACTATGGACTACCAAATGAATTCCACTCATGTACACAAGCTCTCTAATCATAATTGACCATTGATAGTATCCATTTCACATGATCCAATCACCATACTCATCCTTGAACATCTCTAATTATGCCAAAATTGAAGATCAACCAAGCCAACTTCAAGCACACTAGGACAAGCACATTGTACACTTTATCATTGTCATTTAGGATATCAAATAAGTTCATCCACTCACCAAGATGCCTCCATGACATCACTAAAAACTCTCCAATAATCTATATAATATGGTAGATGATGAAGTCTTTCACATATGTGTTTAGATCATGAGCATGATGGTGTGTTTCATGAAGGGAACAAATGTATAGTTGGTGTTCATTTTATTGGTAAAGCCACTACCCATAGAATCTTACTATCTGGCCTTTGGTGGCCTACCTTATTTAAATATATAAAGGAGAATGCATTGAAATGTGATGCATTGAAAAGGATTAGGAAACCTAATCATAGATATTATATTCCCTTGATCCAAATTCTCACATAAAAACCATTTTCAAAATGGATTATTGATTTTGTGGATCCTATCTCTAGTAGTTTTCAAGAATAGAGTGCACTTCATTATCACAACATTTGACTATTTCATAAATTGGGTCAAAGTCATGCCAATGATAAAGTGTACTAAAGTTATAGTGGTATGATTCTTATGGTAAAACATAATTATCCAATATGGATGCCCTCTAAGACTAACCAGCAATTGGGAGCATAGTCATACATTATGCATTTTATTATTTTATTTCATGATCTCACACCATAATCTAACACCATAACATCCATAAGTGAATGGGACTACAAAATTCTTTAACAAAATCCTAGGAAATTATTTCACTATGATATGTGTGTTGGGTGTAAGTATTGGGATGGTTGTGTTTTAGCAGTCTTATGGGTCTATCGAACCACCTATAAGTGATTGGAACAAGTCCAAACCTTATCAATTGGTGTTTAGGATAGAACTTCTGCTTTCCAATAGAGTTCCTGGTCCATCTATGTGCATTACTTTGGTAGGTCACCTTGATGACAATGAGTTAATACATGCATATCTAGAGGACCTAATGAAACTAGAAGAGAAATTTGTGATTTCTCAATGGAGCTAGACTATATATAAATCCTAATAGCAAGCCTAACATATTCAACATAACAAGGGTAAAATCTTAATCAAAGGCAACCCAGTTCTTCTTTATGACTCAAATTTTTTGAAGCATCTAGGGAAGATTCAAATCCATTGGTTGGGGCCCTATATCATTCATAACATTTTTGAAACTATCACATTCAAGATGCACATGTTCGATGGTGAAATATTTATCAGACATTTTAATAGAATTTGGCTCAAGCTGTATCATTCTTAGCACACTTCAGAAATGTTGTAATAATGTTTATGCCATTTTTTTGTTATACTTTGTGTTTGGTAGGCTAAATTAGATTATATTTTAGCACAATAGTTATGCATTATTGATGTAATAATGTGTGTGCCTCCTAATACCAGTTGAGTAAGTAAAGCAATGGATTTCCTTTGGAGGCATTGTGTTATATGTCTAAATTTTTGGGTGAGTGCCACCATGCATTTTTTACAAATCTCTCTCCCTCTTGATGGAATATCAACTTGTTAGACTAACGTAGCTTGAAAAGTGCATAATACTAGGAATATTTAAGGTTTATTTTTACCATGATGACCATTGAAATGATATATTTAAAGACATTTGAGAATTGTATTATGTTTCTCTTACACTTTTGACCATACAACTATTTACCCCCTCACAAATACTTGGGAATATTGGTACAAATAGACTAATGCACTAGAGGACCAGGTGAAAAATTTAGTGTGAGGTGGGGGTAGTGAAAAGTGTTGTAAAATTATAAGGGATAGAATGAAAATAATAGATGAGGATGACATGGGATGAAAAGGAGTCACGTGAAGAAGCACAGAGTTGAGCAACTTGATAAGTAGGAACTATGAGGTAAGGAAATATGCAAGAGGAATGGAAGTGCAATACCTAGGAACATAAAAGGGAAGAATGCACATGGTGAGGATGATGTCACTCAAAAATTCAAAGCTAAAATTACTATGGTGAATAGCTAGCATGCACTAGTAATTAATGCAAAGATAGTAACATTAAATACTCGAGCATGGGAAGCCAAAAGACCATTGTGTTGGTGTCCAATGCATTAAATACAATTACTATGAAAAGTCCTTAGAAGAATAAGGAGGAATTCATGAAGCTACTACAAGATGTGGAAGAACTTGTTTACATAATAGTGAAAAAAATAAGGAGATAGAGTAGTGCTTCTCAAAGATCCAAATGAATACCCTAGACGAATAAAAATTCCTCTATAGGAGGTTATCAATAAACTAGATACGCTAAAGAAACAAAATGAGCCACTCCCAAATCAACCTCTAGTTTTGAAAGGATTGAGCACTAAAGTAATTATTTACATAAAGACCATTCAGAGCATGCTTCAAAGATGGGCAAATTTTTAAAAAGAGTTGAAGAAGGATGCTCCTGAATTATTTATTCTAGCATCATAGGGTTGGATTCTTTGCATTTATTCATTAAATAATTATTTTTTAATTGAAAAGTGTACCTTTATTAATAAAAAATTATAGTAAAATGATAGTCATACAAAAAAATGTGTGGAAAAGTCACACCCCAAAAGCCAAGCCACCTCAAGATAAACAAGCCTTAAGGGCATAAAAAATAGAAACAAGAGAATAACCCAGATCAAATACATTTCAGAGTGCTAGATCCAACAATATCAAAGCATCCTTTCTTATCCTTATTATTTTTAACTTTGGTCCATAAATATGAAGGAGGTTTAGAAGGAATAGTAATAGTAACATAGTAACCAACTAAAATTGGGGTTCAACTAGGGCTTGATCCTTATCCAACTCAAAAGTATCATATTCATGTGATCTCTTGATTCCTCCACCTTAAATAGTATCTTCCATAGATGACTCTTCCATAACTTTCATTCTTGAATTCTTTGTTGGTACATCTGTATATTTTTCCTTGACTTCATCTTTTGAAGGAGGATGCTCATATGGCTACCAATTTTTAGATTTAATTGGATGGTCCTTTGTTTTCTTTAGTCTATTTATGTGAGGGAATTTTATTTGGATATGGCCAATTTGATGGTAATAATGGCATCTAAATGTAGTGTTTTCATAATACAAATATTGCATCCATAGGAAAAGGTCATGTTTTAACTACATTTTATCTGGCAGGCCTTTGCTAAGATCCACCTCCACACAAATGTGAGCATAGGTGAAGAGTCCTTACTGAAATCTCTCAAAATTGATCTTGATGAATCGTCCCAAATAATTTCCAATAGCTTCACACAATGAAGGGTGTCAAAAGGGAAGAGGAATATTTGGGAGCTGAACCCAAACTAGCATTTTGGACACCACCATAGTAACAAGATCAAAACCTAAAAACCAACAGGTCATAAAGAGCACAGCTCTACCCCAAAACCATAGGCCTTCCTTAAAAAAATTTTGGAAAAATGTAAGGGAGAGACTAAAGTATAAATAAACCCTTCGATCATAAATAGATCTCACACTCTTTAGTCCAAGTAGAATAGACCCACTGACGCATATCCTCTAATTGAGGCTAGAATCCATTAAATATACAAATAATAACATATTCTTAAAAATATAAAATTAAGGTATTTACCTCTAGGAGGAATTTCATCCAATTGCTCCATGATATATGGACTTGGGAAATTTATGAAGGAAGCCAAAATAGGGGAGCCTTAGAATAAACAACATCCTTGAAAGAAATAGATCCAAAAACCTATTTTAAACCATCTCTAAAATGAATCTTAGACATAATAGTAATGCTAATAAAGGATCTTGATTGCAAGGAGAGGGATGGAGTTGTTATGGTAATTCTATCACTGCTATCCTCTCCTCTGCTCTACACCTAGGGTTTCTACATTATTATTTATAACTGTTCATCTCCTAGCCTCTCGTCTTCCATTAATCCCATTATATAATTATTTGATTTTTTAAGAATCAATATTTTAGATAGGTATGGGTATGCATGGGGGTACCTAAGGCTCAGAAAGAGAACTCACTCAAGAGGCACATGGGGAAATAATAGGAAGAGTTTTGAACAAAAAATGACAAAAGGAGAACTACCATGTATAGTGGCATTAAGTGTAAGAAAAATTAAGGGACAAACGACTCCAATTGTGCAGAGAAAGAAAGGCCCAACAAAGGGGAATATGATATATTAAAACATGGAGTGGAAAAATTTGAAATGTAAAAGGCATGACAAAGATAGAAAAATAAAGAGGTGGAAAGCACAGTCACCTAGGAAAGATGAGTAGGTTTCTCAAGGATAAATAATTGGGTTAGTGTGGGCTGATGTTGACCCCATAACCTAACCAAGTATAGCCAAGTGTAGACACATGTGCATGATAGCTAAAAATTTACTAGCACTAGTGGCTAAAGAATGATGAACATAAACCTAACTTTTCCATCTGTGTGTGACCAACTGAGGCTACCAAAAGGGCAAGTAATATAAAATAAAACCAAGTCCATGTGCATATATGATAAAACAACATGATTGAGACATGTAAAATCTAGGTGCATCTAGAAACTATAGTTGAGATCGCAGAGGATAAATGGCTGAGTTATGATTGATGGCTTGATTCAAATAGCAAGTGGGAAGTGGTAGAATATAATGTGGTATCTGACCTAGATCAAAGCATTGAAATAGCTTCCAATTATATGACAAAGATATTAATTATTGATTGGTGGTAGGTAATCTACCATGTGACATGAGAGGATAAGGAACATATATAAAAGGTAGAGATCTGAAAAGAGAAATGGATTGATAGAGAGGGAACTAATGAAGTGTTGATAGAATTCCTATAGTGATAGAAATAGATACATTATGTTTTTAAAGTGTGTATGACCACTTTATAATCTTTGTATTAATTATATTTTAATCAGTTAATGATGTTTTTATTGATGGAGTTTTATTTATCCTTATTATGATCATGGAATGTTATTAGATGCTACTATTTCTAGGTAATTGATTTACTGAGATTTTATATTAGGTTATTCTTATAAATTCATAATTATTGGCATGCATTGATATAATAGTGTATAGAATGCTCTAAGTAACCCCATATGTAGGAGTCATGCTTAGGTCCTTAGGAATGATTTTATTTTCAATTAACCCTAACCTAGCCCAATTCTCTCTCTATGTCTTGGGTGAGTATACAAGGAAACTTGCATGATTTACCAGTACATAAAGTAGTAAAGGTTAAGTGTTGTGATGTGCGTAAGGACTAGCATGATAGAGACTACTACACTAGTCAATAGAATCATCTTATTATCTCATGCACTCTTCACTCTATCAAGTTCCTTAGAACCCAACTCTATAAGTTATTATTATACATGCAACTCTAGCATATGCTCTTCCTTCTCTCCCTTGCACAACCCCTATGCATGTTATTTATTTTTCCTTACCTGTTATGTAGCTTGTGTGTTCTCTGCTACTCTTTTCCACCCACATGCTTCTCAGTTTGGCTTATTTAATCACTTCTCCTAGCTCCTATGTGATATCCTTCAACACTTTTCTTTCTCCTTCTTCACTCACATTCTTCCAAAAATTTTAGGATCTAGGTTTGCCTAGGATGCTCATGCATCAAACTCCCTAAGTAACTAAAATTTAATCCCTTGCTTACATTAGGTCTAAGTGGTTGGACCACTCGTTAGGTCAGCTATCTAACCATAGTGTTCTGATTCACTCATTGATTCCACACTCTTCCTATTCCTCTCTACCATTATTCTTTCTCCTTTGGCATATTTTCTTCTCCACTCTCCTTCCTTCATCAACTCCTCCTCTCCTTCATGTGCACATTCATGGTTCCTTGTCAACTTTACCCATTATTTTATCTCTACTCTTCTTCTATTTCTTCTCTTTTCACTTATGTTCCTATGGGTATGTGCCCACCTAATTATCCCCTTATCTCCTCATTTACCCCTCATTTATCTCCTTTTCTTGTGCATGTTTCCCTTCCTTCATTTTGTCTAGTCTCCTTCCTTTGTATCTTTTTTTATATGTCACACAATTTTGCTATCACCTACCTTATCCACATATGGATCTTCACTTAGGGTGTCTTCCACTCAACCACTTATATTAGCCTCAATATTATTTTATCCTAGTCTTCTCCCTTTAACTTCTCATGTGCAAACAAAATTATGCTTCTCTCTTCCTCCTTCTTCACTCTTTCTCTTCTTTCCTTCGTCCAAGTGCCCTGCATGGATCTCTAACATGATTCTTTATTTTTACATGTCCCTTTCCTTATCTTCTATGGAAATTAGATATAATTGATTTCTCCTACATGGACCTTCACTTCCATGCTCCATTCCATACTTAAACTGATAATTTATCATCCCTTTCTCATTTCTAGGCTAGTTTTTCTTCTCCTTTGGTTTGTGTGTCTGCTTTACACACCCATCAACTTCTCCTACCATACCTCACTCTCATAGGAGAATTTAAGCTTTGAATATTCATTTACACATCCTATACCTTGATGTATTGTACTGGGCCTTCCTCTAGCTACTCTATTCTTCCTCTCTCTATGTTATTTTCATTGGGCACTCCTCTTCTTACTTCCATGTTCTCCTTCTTCTTGGCATGACTTGCACTCTTCTCTTCTTAGCTTCAGTTATATATTGACCTCATCAATTATTATTTGAGGCCTACCATTTTTCTTTTGCACATCTACCCTATTTCTCTTCTTTATCCCCATTCATGACTCTTAATTGGCATGTTTCATTTGTTCTTCTACTATTCATGCCATGATTTTATGTGACATTGGCTCCAACTGGTACTTCTAATTTTCACTCTTATTTACCATGCATATTCTTACTTATGTTCCTCTAATATTTACCTCAAAGGAAGGTGATTTTATATCCTATATTTTCCCATCAATAAATAATTCACTCTTATATTTGTAATTGGAAACTCTACCTCATCCTTTAGTACACCCTTCAACTTGTGCTCTTAC
The DNA here is from genome assembly GCA_037957365.1 of Torreya grandis. Lineage (NCBI taxonomy): Eukaryota > Viridiplantae > Streptophyta > Pinopsida > Cupressales > Taxaceae > Torreya > Torreya grandis. The sequence continues at coordinate 3,858,802 of JARHVA010000216.1, forward strand.
TAGTGACCCTAATTATCTTATGATCTGCTAGTTCTCAATTGTGTTAAACTGTTATTTCTCCTATTCCTATACCTTTAAATAAATTTTTATCATTTAATTAATTCATGAGAAACACTTTCTCATATTTGGTATGTCATGTGCTTCTTTTATCTGCCTCAACTAGTCGGTGATTTGCTAGCCTTCTATTGCATTCTACACTACACAACTTCTTCTTTCTCAACAAATCTCCTTTATATATTCCTTATGTCTAATCCATATAATGTGTGCATATTCCTTCTCAAGAACACTTTTTTTATTCCCTTGAGAAAATTAAAATATTCTTATGCATGATTTCATGCCCTTCTCTCTTGTTTCGTCAGTCACTACTATACGTTTTGCCTCTATTCATCTGCACTCTTAAACACTCGTCAAATTTATTATATCTCTCCACATTGAATATTATAATTCTCATTCCTTGAATTTATTCATGATACTTGTCCTTTATGACAACCTTAGGTTCAACTTTAGACTGGCCTTTTTAAGATCTTTTATAGCTCCATCCTCTTGTTCATTCTTCCTTTCATGCTCAACTTCCTTGTGCGGTACTAATTATCCTCTTTAACAACTTTAGGTTTAGCTTCAAGCCAACCTATAAAAGAGATTCTATATCTCCCATCTTTTCTACCAATTATCTTTTATGGCAACCTTAGTTTCATCTTCAATTGACTTCTATAAGAGATTCTATAACTCTCATCTCTTTGCCAATTCTTCCTTTCATGCCTGACATCCTTGCATGTTATTAGTTTTATTTTGTGAAAACCTTAGGTTTAGATTTATTTGGATTTTACAAGATATTATATATCTCCCATCTCTATTTTCAATTTTCCTTTTACATCTAATATCAGTGCATGTTACTATTTGTCTTTTGTGACAACCTTAGGTTTAGCTTCAACTAACCTTTGCAAGAGATTTTCAACTCCCATCTATTTTTTATTATTCTTTTTGTGTCCAACATCCTTGTGTGATACTAGTTTTATTTTTTGAAAACCTTAGCTTAAAATTTAGTTGACCTCTGTAAGAGACTTTATATCTCCCATCTCAAGGTGTTCACATTTCACCATGCTACATGTTGTACTTCAAAACTCCAAGTTGTGCTCATAAAAACTTATTTTCAGTGTATCCTCTATGACGTGAAAAATAACTCTTATGATACCTTTACTCTACTTTTCCATTATAGGTTGTGTTCTCTCCTCATTCCACTCTCACCTATGCACCCTGCACCTTCAGTGTCAGCTCCCTAGATTACCCAAGTCATTTTTTTAGGGTTGGCTCCTTGTCCTCTACACTCTTCAGCACCAAACCATGCTTTACATCATTGACCCACTACATCTCCTCCTTTGGATCTACTTATATTTTCATTTTTTCTACTCTTCAACATCTCTTTTTGTTCTCTTTTTACTCTACACACCCATCCTTGATGGGGGACTTTGACTCTTTGTTGAGTCTTTTCTTGTATTCTTGATTCTCTACCTGCCCATACTTGATGGATAACTATGAATCTCTATTTATTCTATGTTGTTTTATTCTATAGCACATGCATCTTATCTTTAATTTTTCACTCTCTACCTACATATGCTTGATGGACATCACTTTTATGCATCTTCTACCCAAATCTCTAATTGGAAGATGCTCATGCACCTGGGTATCTCAATTTGTCACTCTAGGATATTTGAACTATTACCTCAACCTCTATTGTTATCTTACATAACTCTTCCTTTGAGTGTCCTTATCCCACTCATCCACTTTCTACCCACATATTTATAGTGTATAATTTTATGCACTCTACTAGCAACCTCCTATTAGACATTCGCTAGTCTACCTTATTTACCTCTACTATCTACCTCATAATTGACATCTACTAGTCTTTACCTTCCCTCAACACACATCATTTGTTGCCTCATCTTGATAATATATTAGTTTTCACCTCTTATCAATATTATTCTTTGGTGGTAAGCTACCTCAAAGAAACATTTTGTTGCACCACTTGATTGCTCTATTTTTTATAGGCTCTTATTCTCTCATGTTTCTAAGTCTAACAACCTTGATTTGATACCATATGATATAAGTCACGATGAGGGCTCTCAATGAAAGGATGCCTCACCATGTAGCCAACAACTCCTCAACACAATGGAATACACAATTTCCTTTTATTGATTTGAAGTAATATATATGAGATTCAAAGCTTCACAAATTTACAAGAGGGGTTATTAAGCTCCCTTCCTATATCTCATACCTTTTTTCTCTCACCACTCACTCATCTCACTCCTTGGCAAGATTCGACCCTATGTCCACTACCCTCTTAGATGATTTACATCCACCATGCAAATTCCACTCCTATTTTAACCACACTCCATCAACCACCTTGAAAACTACAATTTAGTAATAACAACCATTTATATGGGCCAACACCCCTATTTATAGTTATTAAGATCATTTACCAGTGTGTCTAGTTTAGTGATGAGAAGTTGTCATGCTAATGGGTTGGCACATATATTCAAAATCATATGCTAGGATATCATATCTAAGTTAGCTCTCAAATCTTACAACTCTAACAATAATTAATTTATATCCTCTACCATCCTTTGGCCCTATCCCTCTTAGGTGTCATATCATCCACCTATAAAATTGATTGTTTTTCATTTTTTATCCTCAGTATGTGTACCTCACACTTTAATTTTGGGTTCTTAATTTTAGGTGTCTTCTTATTATCTTGCACACCCTTCATTCCATCAGGTTCTTCATAACCCAATGTTGTTTATTCTTATTTTTCATGCAACTCTAGTGCATGATCCTCATTATGTCCTTTATTCTCCCCGTATATGTGTTATTTATTTTATTTGTCCCTTTGCACAATATGTGTGAACTTTGCTACTCTTCTCCACCTATACGCTTCTTGACTTAGATTCTTTGCACACTTTGCTTAACTCCTCTACACAATCCTTCAATACTTTACCTTCTTTTTCTTCACTCAGGTTCTTCTAAAACTTATAGGATCTATATTTTCTTTGGAATATCCTACATGTTCATGAATAAATGTGGATGACACGAGACTATTAAGGGTCTAAAGTGAATGGAAAGTGTACCAAAAGGAACACAATATGATCAAATTAAAAAAATGTACCAAGGCATGACAAAGACACCATAATTACATGACTTATATCAAAATTAGGTGGATATACACTTCTCATTTCTAATATCCCATTGATGGATATGGGTTCTATTTGATCACAAACCTCTTCTTTACTTCCCTTTTTCTATCTTAATGCTTCAAATTTAAATCATATGTGTTACCTCTAGCTAAATATTTGTGAGTTATATTATAATACCTTAGGGAATACAACTAGAGCTTCCTCACAAATATTTTTCTTACTCACAATTTTTATATGCTTGGCTTTAAATTTGTGAGTTGCATTATAAGACCTTAGGGAATGCAATCAGGCCACCTCATAAATGCCCATCTGTTTCGCTTATGCATCATATTTTTAATATTATTTTTGGCTCTATATAGTTTTGTTATTCTTTGAGAGACTATAACTCAAGTATTCGAATCTTACTCATTTATTTGTTTCTATTTGTTTTACCCTTTAAAGGATTAGTGTTAACCCTAAACAAGATAAAATCTAATGTTTATTTCATATTGTATAGAATATAGAAATAAGTATAGGTCATAATGTAAAGGACTGAAACTAGTTTTGTAATTTTACTTACTAAACATAAAAATTACTTAGTGGTTAAATTATCTATGAATAACTCAGACTATGCACAAGTGATAGGGCAGGCAGAAAGTTGGACTCTAAGATGCTCAAATTAAGAGCTAGAGTTTTGGGCTTGCTTAGACACTATCATTAGCCTCAATTGATACCATTAGTCACTATGTTTCAAGTCTAATGGTTTTATGTGTAAACCTTACACTTTTGTCTACTACAAGCTACTAAAAATGCTTTTATTATGCTATGTGTGTGATATTGAGATCTGATTGTGCACACAATACCTGTAAATTTATCTCCTTCAATTAAAAACTTAAGTCCACTTACAATGATAGAATTAGGCTTATAAAATGGGAATAAATGTGGGTTGAACTGACCCTAACCACTCCTCATTGAATAGTTCAATGTTTCTTACATATCCAGTAATCCAAAAAAGGAATTCAAATCACATGTGATTCTCCCTGTTAGGTGAACGAGTGAAATAATGCTCCTTGAATGTATGCAACCTATAATCTAACTCTTGATACTTGGAAATTATAGACTTTATCTTGTCTCTTGAGGTTCTTCAAACTTGGATAATACTTACACCTTGAAATTAAATGGTAAATTAGGTAGAATAGGGAAACACCTTTGAATGTGCAAGTTTTTAAATTTGATTGATAGATTCTTGATAGATAGGTAATATGTTTACTACCTATTTTGGATTTATATGACACATTTTGGGTAATTTCTCATTCCACTAACATGCTACAAGTATGGGCATGTTACTTTGTGCAGAATGAAACTGTCAAACTCAAGTGGTGTTGTTAGATGGTATGTTATGAGTTTGACATCATTTTCTAGAAGATATGAATATTTATCTGACAATATGGAGATGTTTATGTAAGATAAATAACTAGATTAGCATACACTATGGGAATTCCTATAGGTAATAAATATCAACTTTAGAGGGTTAGATACTTAGAAGGCATGTGGATGTGAAAGAATGGCAGATGAGAGCCATGAATGTATGCATAAGTCATGTAATCTAAAGGTAGGTCAAAATTGACATAACCAATTATCAAGTAAAAAATTTAGAATATATAAATGCTCCAATTTTATTTTAGTTTTGAAATACAATGTAAATACTAGAGCAAAATGAACATACATGAGTGTGTACAACACACTTTGTCTTTCAGGGATGCTTCAAACATGTAACCTACTCCAAGTAAACCTACAATGAAAATTTACTAGTCAATGTCCTTGGAATAAAATTTAAAAATGAATAAATTGAAACATAAAATTAAAGAACATTAAAAGAGTGCACCAAAATTTTATTCCTTGTTGAATCACTTGGAGAATTGGGGTGATTATGCCCCAAATTTTTTTAACTAAGGTAAGGCCATGGACTGGGGAGGAAAATGCCCCAACCCTCATTTCAAAAACAAAAGGAAATAATGTCAATTCCATTAAGTTTCATTGAAACTCAATTGCACTAACTCATGTAACTAATCTTGAATTGATCTTGCGACCCCAAGATGGAAGGTGGAAGCCACATATTTGTTTCACTGTGAGTAATACCAAGACCATTGAGCATTATTTAACATCAACCACATTACCTCAAAATACATGTATCAACTATTGCAAGCAGACTTATATATTCAAGTTTGCTCACTTTTAATTATCATTGACTATGTTTGAAAATAGATATTTGTAATAATATGTATATCCATGAACATTTTTCATGCCCTATGAATCAGTGCTAACTAGTAACTATAATAATGAGAACGTGACTTGTGTTCACGCCCCCAATATGATATAATCAATGCCAACATGATATAAAATTTTATATATCTATATGCTATATGAGTTGAATTTGAGAACTTGCATCATATGATGATAAAAAATGAGTGCATAGGCCCCCAAATGTATCTAAATATATATAACTTTGAAAACAATTGTTTATGTAAACTATGTGCACTTACATGGAATATGCACTTAAGTGTAGCTAAATGTGTATTCATATCCCTATAAATGGAGTACATATGCATGACATATGCCCCAAAATGTGTCTAAAATATGTATATATCTTTACCAATCTAATATCTAAACCACTTTGAAACTTTTAAACCTTTTATTCTATCCAAAATATAAATTTTCTACTAATATAGGCTTAAGTCTCTATGACAAGCTTATTATTTTTCCCCCCTTTTGAGGTAATGGATGTAACATGCAAGTCACACATCTCAATATAAAGAGTCAATTGTATCATGTTATGTATATAAAGATATAATCATGTAGGATCATGTCAACATGTGGAAAATATGCCATCATAGTAATTTATGTGTCATCAAGGTATGTATGATGTAATGTCATTTCAAAATAGATGTATAAATTAGGCACACAATAGTAACCATCATTGATAAAATCACCAAATAATACTACATAATAAATATGCATGATATGAATCATAGAACCACACACGAATGGGGAGGCTCATGATATGGATCGTTATACCTACAAACTCAACAAGTTCAACAAGCTCAACATAAAATATCATGGATATGATGAAAAAATAGAAGCACATGTAATATCATTTAATGTCACACATAAATCCAAGGGTCGAATACAAGGTGCATGAATAGGTTTCAACAAACAATGCCAAGGGGGCACAAACAAAGTACATAAAGATGTCATAACAAACAAGGCCAATGGGACACACACAAAGGGACATGAAGATGTCACAAAAAATAAGGTCAATGGAATGCATGCAATATGAAAAAAATTACTAGCCTATCATGAAATATAAATAACATTAATGAAACATAGAACAAGTCACACTAGTCTACACTATCAATGTATATCAATGTCATAAATATTAAAACATACCCATTTAGCATTCTAAAAAGTATGAGTAGAAAGACATGTGAAATAAATCAATATAGATCAACATTTTAAATGGAGAGGTCATATAAATATATAAACTATAATAATGCAACCTTGAAATAATATGCCTCCAACATTGGCATGGCGCATGGGTATAGTAATAGTTCAACATCTATGTATCCATGTATCATATGTATCTACATGCCCTGAATAGTACTTATATATTTTTTTAAATGAATGAACCTATGAAAAAATATGTGTAATCTATCAAACATGGGATAGATAACATATGTAAATATTGTAAACAAGTAACCATTTCATGTTTAGGTATTGATTTTTTATTTTTTGAATATTTGAATGTTTTTTTATTTTTGGGATATTTGATTATTATTTACTTTTATATTTTTTAATTATGCTTATAAATGTAAAATGCGTTAACCAATTATCCCATCAAGGGAATAATCATGTGTAGTGTATGTATCATATGGTTCAAAGGTCACCTTTTATGAACCAAAGGTACCATATATAGTTTTATCATAATCTAAATTTGAAAATTGATCGCGTGATGTATTATAACCTTCACCATCTTTCATAGGAAATTATGTATAATGAGTGGCTCTATGAAACTTAGGACTATGTGGAATTCATTGTAGACTGGGAAAGAATATTGGTACATGTGTTAGTTGTGCAACACATTAAACTACCTATAATGCTATCTTATACATGTTATAATAGATAATGGTCATTATGAGTCCTGTATGGGTCTCTAATGTGGTGGGTGTTGAATAACTAGTTATTTAGGAGAGTCCTCTACTCTCCTTTGAATTGGGTGTATAGAAAGACCCTGAATATGTGTAACCAATGACTCTATATAATGATCCTAAATAAGTTGAACAACCAACTGCATGGTGGTGGGGTTAAAGGAAGAGGAGGAGATTCTTGCGACTGAAGAGGATATTCATATCAAATTCTAAGAGCTATAATAACCTTGTTACAATTTATATATTTGATATATAGATGCACTAAAGATACTATGTGGAGCTTGTGTATCCAATGGAATCTTAACAGTGTGTCAAAGACCCATATACTTGGTAAAACTATTAATAAATTGGCCATTGTTATAGAGGTCATCAGAATAGGTAGCACAATACACCAAAGAGTGTCTTGTATTCATCCATCAAATCTGTTGACTACTCTTTTTGTCTTAAATATATCCTTTTGTGTGTTTCCATGAGTGTTGAGGATTGTTATTGTACATATATTTTTGCTTGAATCATTGTCAATCATGACACTATGTATAGGGTGTAAATTAATGTAGGCTTACATAAAGAGTGAATTGAGATCTGAATCACCCTTGAAAATATCATTGTCATTAAATATAATCATAGGTAGTTGTGGTGATGTGTTTGTAAGTGTACTAATAATACTTTCCAATGGATTACCATATTTCCAAGGAGGAGGATGTAAATTGTACATATAATTTACCTTTAAAGTATCCTCAGTCCCTATTGCCTCATGCTTATGAAATGGATCATATAATTTTTTCAATTTTGAATTTTCATTTGGTTTTGGTCTAGAATCCTCTATAGGTGTGTTGAGCTCAATAATGTTTTCCTCAATGAGATTTTATGTCTTGTGACTTAGCTTGAAGCATCTATTTGTAAATGTCCCATAGATTGATGATAATCATCGTATGCATTATTGTCATAACTCTTAGATATAGACCTAGTCATATCAACCACTTATGGTAGAGGGCAAGATATGAGGTTATATGTGAGTAACTTATGTAGTGGTATGTGAGGAGGTTGAGTAAATCATAAAAACTAACTCCTATGTAGATATTATAAGATAAGATAAGTTATAAGTTGTGATATTATATTAACCATTGTTTTCACCTTAACCTTGTAGTTTTGCTTGCTTTGAAACTTTATTGTTGGAGTAGTTGTAACATCAGTTGCATAGTTGAGTTTGTTCAAAGTTAGGAACTTCACTTCTTGATCTCTCACTATATGGAAAACTCATCAAAATAATTAAATTTTTTAAATAATATAGACTCATGAAGTGGCCCAACCAAGCTTTGCTCAAAGATTTCTTCTAACTCATTATCTACCTTAGTGTTAAGTTCTATTTATAAACATATATGAAGACGCAAAAGTGATCTAGAGTATAATGAAATAGTATAGCATATAATGTATAATCACATATCAACACACTTGACACAAAAATTAGGTGGAAAAACCTTCAAGAGGTAAAAAATCCATAAGTGATGATTATTCATATATCTAAAAAACTCAATTTACCTAATATATAAACTCCTCCTTCTGTCTCCTTCAATAGCCTTCAAAAAACTCTTTGTTTATGCTTAATTCATGATTTACAATGTAATATTTTCACACATTCATATTTTTCAAAATAAGGGTAAAACCCTATTTATAATGAAAAGTGAAGGGAGGTGACCATTGTAAATAACGGGTCCAACCATCCCGAATAAACATTTAATAAAACATTGATAATTATTAAATAAATATTATATTGTCATTTATCTACACGAAGTTTCCACCTCATGTGAATAAATAATATATTATTATTATTTAATGAACTACTAATATAAGTAAAGGGTTAAATAATCACCACTTAGATATCAAATATTTTAACACTCCCCCTTAATGTTAATAGGGGATAAATGTCATAATCACCTTTAAAAAGAATTATACTATGTACACAATTAAAGGATTTAAAAACTTTCATCATGCCAAACATCACATTTTGAAATAAGAAGAATTAAAACCCATAAATTACTCAAAAATAAGTTTAAGCTAGCATGATTGTGAGATTACATCTCACAGTTTTTCATAAATAATCATCTAAGCATATTTGGAGCCTTTAATAACATAAAGACCTCCATTACAAAGTATATATTTATGTATTGAGTGCAAAATTAAAACTTTCATACGAATTTTATTTTAAATTACATAACTACCACACGAAGTTTACAATGCTTTACAATGAGGACAAGTATAGAGAAGAAGTAACACATGGTTGTTAATAAGAAGCATTGTCATGCACACTCATCATCAATGACAACTCTGAAAGGCCCGACATTGTACAAAACTAATATAAATTGATAGCAACAAGTAGTTTTGTAGATATGTCTACCACTTGTTCATCCATAAAATAAAATTGTAGATCAATATCACCATTGAAAACTTTCTCTCAGATAAAATGCACATAAAATTCAATATATTTAGTTTATTGGTGTTGCACTACATTTTTTGTCAAATCCATATAACTTTGATTATCACAATGAATGATGGTACTGTGAAAAATATTCAAATGAGGTTCTCTCAACTACCTTCATAGCCACATGGCTTATTTAGCATCTTTCATAGCATTTATGTACTCTACTTCAGTAGAAGAGATAGAGATAATAGGGTATTTTTACTACTTCAAGTGATAGCATTTACACTAAATTTAAACACATATTCAAAAGTTAGATTTATGATTTATAGTATCACCAACATGGTCAGCATCATAATAACCATATAAATTAGCATTATCAATAGAAAAATAAAATAAACTAAAATTAATTGTTCTTCTGACATAATGAAGAATACATTTAACTAATTTATAATGATTTAAATATGGATCTTGCATAAATCTAGAAGTAACACCAGTAGTATATAGAATATATAGCTTAGTACTGGTTAAATAAATCAAACTATCAATAAACTATTTATACAACGTAGGGTTAGCTTTTTCACATGTAGATTTTGGATCAAATTTTACACTAATTTCAATAAGAGTAGAGGTAGATTTAGAATCAAGCATATTAAACTTAACAAAAATATTATGTGCATATTGAGATTGTGATACAACAATAAAATATTTATTTTAAAATATAATCATTCTTAAAAATAATGTAAAATGCTTAAATCAGACATTTCAAATATTTGACTAAATTTATTTTTATATTTATAAATTAAACTAGTTAGATTGCTAGTAACTAAAAGATCATCAACATATAGAATAATTAAGATAACATGACCGTTTTCAATTTTAACAAATAGATCATTATCAAAATAATAGTTAGATAAACATTTTTTTTAACTAATTTTAAAATACCAAGTTCAAGGAGCTTGCTTTAAACCATACAAAGAATTATTTAACTTACACACAAATGTTCTCTATTGGAATCAGTGAAACTTTTAAGTTGATTCGTGTATATTTTCTCTTATAAATCATCGTTTATAAAAACATTTTTGACATTCATTTGGTGGATAACTCGACCATTTTAGACTGCAAGAGTAATAAGTAATCTAACAACGCTCATTTTTGCCACAAGAGCAAAGGTTTCAACATAGTCAATCACATATTTTTGAGTAAACCTATGAGTGAATAATCTTATCTTAAAATTATCAACTTTACCAATTGAATTATACTTGATTTTATAAATTCACCTACAACTAACAATATGTCTTTTAGGTGGAGGTGAGACAAGATCACAAGTCTGATTTTTAATTAAAACATTAAACTCAACTTGCATGAAAACTTTTCATCTGTCATTCTGAATGGCTTTCTCAAATAATCGAGGTTCATATTCATACATAGTCATTAAGGCATAATAAAAATGTCAACTCCTAGTTAATTTATTAATATTATCAACATTAGAAGATTGAATTACGCACATTTAGGTCTTTTAAATTGGACATGAAAATCAAGGGGTTCCTCAGACTCTAAGTTATCCAAAGATGGGTCAATTTCATCTAGGACATTTATTTTTTCATAGGAAAAAACAAAAGAGTCAGGTTCATCAAAAGAACATTGAAAAAGTTTCATAGAGGGCTCACAAAAATATTTTTTTAGAATAAGAACATTCATATTCTCAATGATCTGATGTTTAGATGAATAATATACTCTTAGACCTTTAGTCTTACTTCTATAACTTACAAAAATGCAATAATAGGAATTGAGATCAAACTTCTTTCTTTTAACTTTAGAAACAAAGAACGAAGGACTACCAAAAATCCTAAGATGAGCCACATTGAATTTATTTTTAGACTATATTTTTAAAGGAGTGGAAAGATGCAAAGCTTTAGTAATGACTCTATTCAGAATATGCACAACAATATTCATAGCTTTGATCTATAAAAAATTAAGAACATTTACAACATGCAACATTGTTCTAATCATTTCTATAATGATACATTTTTTCTTTTCAACAATACCATTTTATTAAGGAGAATAAGGTGTTGGTAGTTCCCTTTGAATACCACAATTAATGGAAAAAGAATCAAATTCTTTATTAGTATATTCACCACCATTATTAAATCTTAATCTCTTAATAGAAAAATTATAAGCATTTTTAACAATAGCTTTAAATTTTTTAAATTTAAAAAATATTTTAGATTCTTTTTAATGAAATATGACCAGATCATTTTAGTATAATCATATATAAAAGTAACAATATGTAGGGAACCATTAAGAGACAATTTCAAGAAGTCCAACATCACTATGAACTAATTCTAAAAGATGAGAGGAATTCACATCATGATTATTGTGAAAAAGATTAGTATGTTGCTTATCATGTAATTAACTTTCACAAGTCCCATGATGGGAAGAGATAGAAGGCAAACCAATAACAAGATTATGAAAATACATATCATGTAAAATTACAAAATTAACATATCATAATCTTTCATACCATAATTTAGATTCATTCTTATTATGTGATGAAAGTAAACATGTAAAATAAGTAATAGAAATGTATAATCCATTCTTTTGAACACTTTCAACAATCAAAGAACCAGATTAATTTCTATAGATCGGTGATCTTTAAACAATATTACAATGAAATTATCATTCGTAAGTTGAGACCAAGATAATAAATTGTTTTTAAGCTTAAGTAGATAGAAAACATCATTAATAACAAAATTTATAAATTTTATTTTTCCTTGATTAGTTGCTTCTAAAAATGAAGTATCTCTTAAGTAAATCTTTTCAGAGATATCTCTATAATCATATAAAATATTAGATAAGTAAGTCATATGGTGCGATGCACCACTATATAGAATCTATTCATTCTCATTTGAAGCAAATAAAATAACGTATAAAATAATAACATTTAAATTATGACCTTGATTGTTATGTAATTAGGGTTTTGATTCTTCTGTTTATTTTGATTAGATTCTTTTCCTTTGTTATTTTTAAAAGATTGATTGTTAACTTTATATTTGTTTTTATAACAAGTTTTCTTTCTATGACTAAATTTACCACACATATTGTTATTCTCATTAAACTTAGGTTTATGATTCTTATTACCAAATCTTTTGTTTCTATTTTTGTCTTTACCAAAATTAGGGTTAGATTTTTTATTTCTATTATTCTCAAAAATAGAGTTGAGAGTGAGAAATGTCTGAGTGGCATTCTCTTTAGAATCAAAATTAGACATCACTTACTTTTTTTTAATTAGAAGAGTTGAAAGGGTACTGAGGTCTAGGATATCTTACTTTGTTTGGTACTTAAAATTTAAAATTGAGATAAAATTATTTTTTTTTAATGAATATTAAGATAAACAATAAAATAAAAAAAATTGATCTTGAATCAAATTACAGTTATAACCATCTAACTGAGTTTTAATATTTTTAATTTTAGCAAAAAAATTAATAACCTTTTCATCTGAGTGCCCTCATGCATAGACTCAAAAAGTTTTCAAGCATTGTTAGGAGACTCTTGATTATTGATATGAAGTAGGAATTCATCATTAACACTCAACAATAAAATCGAAATGGTTTCTTACATTTTTTGTTGAAATATATTTGAAAGTTCAAAGGTCACATGTCATTCTGACGGAGTTTTTCCAGTCCTAACAATAATGTTTCATAGCTTTCAAGCCATATATTTTGGTTTAACATGAATTTTTCATATATTATATTTTGAACCATTAAGCATTTGTGATTTATATAGAATAAAATTAAGTGAAGTCATTGATACCCTTTAAGAATGACAATATAAAACTAGATAAAAGCTTTAAAATTAAATTTTTAATGAGAATTTATACTCTCTTTGAAAATAAAGTAAATTGCAAGTGTAAATAAATAATAATATTTCAAATTAATGTTTTTGATATAAAAAACAGGTATTTCAATCACCTAGGGTGAACTATGACACCCCACATAGAGAAAATAATTTATTGGTGCTTGAAGAAGCCTTTAAGGGTCTAGCATAGTGTTTAACAAGACCATACTATAGCATTAATGGTGTTCCAAATAGATTTTTGGCTTAAAAAATAATCTTTGAGAGCTTTGAAAAGAAATCTTAATTGTTATAAGGATGGGAGATCACAAATCGGAGAATCCAACCTCCATGATGACCAAAAAAATCTTCTTCCTTTCTCTATGTTGTATAAGGGCAAACCAAGTTGAAAAAAAAAATCAAATATTCCTTGACAATTGAATACAATGGAATTTGATAATAGGCTTGCTTGAACAATTATACTCCCTCAACGACTATTACCATGTAAAGTTTTATATATAAATATATATGAATGCATGGAAGAGATCTAGAGTATAATGAAATAGCAAAGCATATAATGTATAATCACAAATCAACACACTTGATATAAAAATTAGGTGAGAAAACCTTCAAGAGGTTTAAAAAACCGACAAGTGATGATTATTCATATATCTAAGAAAACCAATTTACCCAATACATAAACTCCTCACTTCTTCAATAGCCTTCACAAAACTCTTTGTTCACATAGAAATTGTGATTCACAATATAATATTTCCACACTCGTGTTATTTCTCAATAGGGGTAAACCCTATTTATAGTGAAAAGTGAAGGGAGGTGACTGTTGTAAATAATGGGTTCAACCATCTTGAATAAATATTTAATAAAATATTGGTAATTATTAAATAAATATATTATTATTATTTATTTACACGAGGTTTCTACCTTGTGTTAATAAATAATATGTCATTACTGTTTAATTAACTACTAATGTAAGCTACAAGTTAAAGAATCACCACTTAGACATTAAATATTCTAACACTTAGCATTGGTCATCTAAGATAGCATAGTCTTATACTGAAGTACATAGTCATTGTTTGGCTTGTTGGACCCTTGCTTGAGTTTAGTAATATGTGCACAAGATAATTTCTTATCAATGTTGATAGAGAAATGCACTTAAAATTGAATTGCCAAAGTACTAAATGCTCTAACTTATTGGAGGGGGATCATAGAACCATTGAAAGCATATTCCTTGAGACTACATAGAAACAACTTGGTCAACAATCTATCATTTGATGTATAATCTAAGCATGTTGTGTGGAAGGATTGAATTTGTTACTTTAGATCACCTTTATTGTCATATAATGGACTATTAGGAGTTACAAAACCCATATTTAAGTGATAAGTTACAATCTTAGGGGCTAAATGATTATAAATTAAAGTATATGAATCCATTTAATGACTAGTTCTAGAAGCACCTTGCTCTAACTGCAATGGCATAGCATGTAGAGATGAAACAATTTGCTTGAGGAAATGTGTAGTTGGTGAGGTTGACGATCTAACATGTGTAGCCATCGTAGGATGGGCATAGGTTGTGTAGAAATAGGTATAGTAAGTTGACAGAAATCTTGTGTTTCTCCCACACCTTGGGTGGGCATCACATATGTAACTAAATGTGTAGACTTAGGAATAGTAACAATAGTAGTCATTTGGACCCTTATGGTAAATTGGTACCTTCAAAACATTGATTGATAAATGTAAACAAATCTTCTTATTATTTCTTAGATGTGAGAACCTTCACTTTGTGTACAACCTTAGATGTTAGATTTAGATTTATGATACTATCCAATTCTTGAAGATATTGGAGAATTCAATTTCGAAAATTAAATATGGTGTTAACTTGGTTAGGATCCACCCCATCAAGATTACAAGGATTTGTTCTATCTTTGTATTCATGATTATCTTGATTAATATGTTTTGAATTAGGCATATCAACATAATCATTTGTTTCTCCATATTCATTGATAATTGCAGCATCAAAAGAATAGCAATTAACATTCATTACATTTACTTTAACCATTTTAGATTAAGTCAAAGATATATGATTATGTTCAATATTTACACTACTTAATCTAACACTTCGCCTTCAATGGACAAGGGAACTAGCCTTCTTAGATGGCATAGGATGAAGTCATGCGAGTATGCAGAGGCTAAAACCAAAGGTTAAAAAGATTTATTGTGTTTTGTATGGAGAAATTAGAAATTGGAACTAAAACCCTCAGAGAAAAATATGAAACTCTAGAAAGAAGGAAGAAACCCTGAGGGCAACCTAGGGTTTGAAAATGTTTAGGCAATATACAGGTTCACTAATATGTTTTACCCTCTTTTGGATTAATGTTAATTGTAAACAAAATAGAAACTAATGTATATTTTAGATTGTATAGAATATATAAATAAGTATAAATCTAAATGTGAAACATTGAAGCTAATTTTACAATTGCACTTAATATAAAACTACAAAGCAAAAACAAGAAACTTAATGGTTAATTGCTTTGTGAAGAACTGAGACTATGCATAGGTGGCATCGCAGATATAAAAGTGGACTGAGTCACTTAAATCAGAAGCTGGAATTTTAGGCTGACCTAAACACTACCATCAGTCTCGGTTGCTATTGTTAGTCTCTGTGTTCTGAGTCTAGTAGTTTAGTCTGTATAAATCTTGCACTTATGTATGGTACATAACGTTATGAATGTTTCATATTATGCTTGTGTGTGAGATCTCAAGGTCCGTCAATGAATGCAAGATCTATAAATTTGTCTCCTTCATTTAAAACCCTTGGTCCACTTGCAATGATTGAATAATACCTGCAAAAAGAAAAGAAATGTGGATTGAGCTAACTCCAACCACTCCCCTTTGAATGGTTGAGTGTTACCTACATATCCAATACTATGAATAGAGAAGTCAAATTGCATGTAGTTCTCCTTATTAGGTAAATGTGTGCAATAGCATTCCTTGAATGTATGCAATGTGTAATCTAACTCTTAATACTTGACAATTGTCAACTTTGGCTTGGCTTTGAGGTGCTTCAAACTTGGCTAAGACATGTCCTTGTGATTGATTGGTAAATTGAGAAGAATAGGGAAATGCCTTTAAATGTGCAAGTATTTTAATATGTTTGATAGATGCTTGCCAGATAGGTAATAGGTTTGCACCTATTTTGTATTTATATGATACTCGTTGGGTGATTTCTCACACCATTGACACGCTAAACAAATGGACCAACCCATAAGAAAGATTTTAATATGAAATGTGACTATTGTTTGACGCATGATGAAACTGTCAAACTCAAGCGGTACCGTCAAATGGCATGTTTTAAGTCTAGCGTCATTGTCCAGGGGATCAAAATATTGATTTGACGATCTAGAGATGTCTAAGTAAAATAAATAATTGGTTTGACATGCACTGAGAGAATTCTTGTAAGTGATTGATAACAACTTGGGAGAGTTAGACCTGTATAAAGAATATAGATGCAAGATAATGACGGATGAGTAATACAAGCTGAAGGTAGGTCAAAACTGAGATTATCAAATACCAATTACTAGATTTTAGCGTCTACACTATATTACACATATTATGTTTGCCCTAGATATGTTTATCTACTTACATTTAATGGTTTACAACCATTTCATATTTACACATCTTATACTAAAATTATTTTTATCTACTTACATTTGATGCTTTACAATATTTTTTTACATTATTACACATTTTTTGTTTGTCAAATTTTTTTCATCTACTTACTATAGATGTCATTTTAACAATTTATCTTTCATTATTTTCATATACATGCTCACAATTGATATAAAAGAATGAAACATACCGTAAAAATATCATAAAACCATGCTACAATGGTATAAATACTATATCACAAAACCATGCTACAATGGTATATATACTCAACATCAATATACACATGAAAAAATCAAATATGGGTGTGTGTGTGATGTTTTTTACATCAAAATCTATAATACATATGCATCATATATATAAGCTATGTGTCACCTTCATCCCTACGTGGGTGAGGGGCCGTAGGGATGAGGGGCTACCCTTTGTTGTGATGTAACATCACTAATATTTGTAAGAGATTGAACCAAGGATTTCTCTCTCGAATGCAATACTTGTACCTTTCCGTCAACTATGTCCCCTAACCATCGTTTCTTCTGCACAATAAATGGTTGTCTAGAGCTCTCAAAATCATTAAATAACAATGAACTAAATGAATGAACCTATCCCTTATTTATAGATTTCAAATTAAAAATTAAAAATAAATAAAAATAAAAAAATTTAAAAAATTACCCTTCAGATTTTGTATATTGGCCATATCCTTGTTTTTGTAGTTCTTATTGATGAAATGAAAGAAGTGCTATAATTCTAGCATCACAAGGAATTTTATGATACTAACAAAATATTCTTACAAAAAAATGAAATTTATCTTCTTTCTCAAGTCTATGAAATTCATCTGAAACACTACTTTGGCACCTTACACCATCATGTTATGCCCTAACCTCCCAAATTCGTCTCAACACCGTTTTCACACTACACACCCTTTTTTCTTACACCAATTTAGGAAAATGAAGGTATTTTTTACTTATTTATTTCATATTTACCTCACTTTGTATAACTCTTGATTTTAATTTATGGTATTATGTTCTTCCCAACATTGTCACAACTCTTGCATTATACTACGACACATGATAAACTTTATGTGAGGCATATTTATACACTTTATTTTTCACTTTTGACTTGGCGGTACATCAATCTCCCTAAGTGCTTGTCTTAAAGAGTGCATCGTGATTAAGGAGTGCTAGTTCATAGTGATTTGTGAGAGAGACCCTGATAATCATCTATTATATTTTCTTTCATTCATGCCATGTCATTTGCTTATGTGTCCTTTGAGAGCTCTTGTCCCCTCTTTTTGCTTCTCTTCTTCATATTTGCATGTTTCTACCTGACGTCGTCACCCCAACCAATGACATTTTGTAATGCTTCCCCTTGGTCGATGCCATCAATTGGACCGATAAAGTATTATCTGCTAAATTTTTTCTTCTTCATCATCAATATAAGGTAATAATGTCATCTAAATTTGAGTGTTTGGGTTTTGAGTCATATTTATATGGTTCTCCTTTGCCATTTTTTATAAACAAAACATTCAATCTAGTTTGCTTGCACACAAACCTCCAATTTAATAAGAAGAAGAGGAATTAAAGCTAAAGAACTTACACTTCAAGAAGACTTGTTTACACAAAGTCTTTGAAGTTATGAAAAAGAGAATTTTAACCAATAAGATACATCTAATTTTTGGAATCTCCAACTAAAGAAATTTAGGTCTTTTTTTTCATCTTGAACTTCACCTTCAAAATTTCTTACAAAGTGCCACTTGAACCAAAGGGAAGATTGATGTGCCAAGAAGTCAACCTAAGATAAGTGCTCTAATCTTATACTTTCTTTATTTGCTTTGGTGGATATAATATATTGGTCTTCCATGTTTAGATTAGTTCATGTTTGTTAGTATGTTAATATCTTTACATATTTTGTTTCTTTATTTACACCTCATAATTACCATATAATAACATCCTTACAAACCTTTAATTACATACAACACTACATAATCGCATTGTCTTTCTTTTAGTTACTTCAAAGTAAATTTTTTGGTTACCATCTAATGATACCTTTAATCTAGCTAAGTTTATACATACTCCTTGCATGTGTATATTTTGTTATTGATCCCTTACAACCTCCTCCACATATGACCCTTTTTATAGCATTGTATTGTTTTCTAGAACAATATATTGTATATTTATTGGATTTAGTATAGTCTTCTACCTTTATCTATATTAGAGAATTCTTATATCATTGACCATATTTATTGTGCATACACTCTACACTTGTTGAACTCTTAATATGATCTATGTTTATATTTTAATTATGTTTTTTAAACCTCAAAAAGAAACCTGAAGATAAATTATGAAATATCTCCTTTCGAAGTTGACAATGATTAGAATATAAACACTAGGCTTAGGGATGTCCAAGAGCACTATGGCAAGCGAAAAACACTCCAAATACTTTGTCAACATTGATGTTTTTTAGACAATATCACGAATACAACAAAAAGGCTACATTGTTGAAAGATGTCATCACAAAACATAAATGTGTCTCACCCAAGTGAATTAGCTACAGGAAGAAAATTCCAAATGTCCTTTAATTTTCCTCAAAATCATAATGAATAAGAACTTGATCTACAATAGTTAAGTCTATAATAGAAGAATAGTTGATCCCCCAAAATGATTCTCT
This sequence comes from Torreya grandis, assembly GCA_037957365.1. Classification (NCBI taxonomy): domain Eukaryota; kingdom Viridiplantae; phylum Streptophyta; class Pinopsida; order Cupressales; family Taxaceae; genus Torreya; species Torreya grandis. Next base: position 3,878,772 of record JARHVA010000216.1, read on the forward strand.
CAGATAAAGGAAGAAGTGGAAGTCCTCTTCCAACTATTATGCTTGTTGGACCAAAGGGCTCGCACTTTTTTGTTAAGCGTGTTCATTTTTTGAATTTTGAGATTGTATGTCAGCCATAGGAATTATAGATTTTATGGTAAGTTTTTAATGCCAAAATAATCACTCCCAACTATAAATAGTTTTTTAAATAATAAAAATTATAATACTTATAATATAGAAGAACAATAGAACCAAATGCTGAATCGTATCTCTTGTCTAATTTATTGCCTCGAAAAATTGTTTTGTTATAAAATTGAGGGATCTTTATATCTTGTCCACTTTACTACCTTGCATCTTATTGTGTGCATGACATTTAAGGTTTTGTTGACCGCACATAATCAATGCAAAAGTAATAAAATACCTCAAATTTTATTTTTAAATGCAATACAATATTGGCCAATAATTTATTGTAGATCATAAACAAGCCAAGACGTTACTAATACATTCTACATCCTTAACATTGAGAGAGTCCTCAAACACAATATTGTAAACCAAAATAATTAACCAGTTACCCACCTAACCCGTCCTAGTTTTTTTCAACTAATTCACTTAATACAATAATTGAGGAACAATGATACTCAACAATAGCCAATAAAGGAGAGAGTCACGAAGCCATGGTTGTAGTTGGGCAGTTACCAATGGTATCACAACCAAGAATGTCCCTGTACTCTCTTGTAATCCAAAAATGATCATATACTTTCCCATCTGAACTTTTCTTGTACTCAAATAGCAAAGAGGAATGATTGAAAGCTGTGAGCTTCACAAATCCAAAATCATAATCTCTGAAAAAGCTCCAATTTGTTTGTATGGTGGTAAAGTCAGCCAAGGCCGCCCCGCCACCACCAACCACTACATGAATAGTTGCATTAAAAGTACCCTTATAGTTAGACCTTTCATCACTCACACAATAGTTCTGCAACATAAAAAACATGAAACGTTTAGTAAGTAGCTCAGTCTAAAAATATTTTGTCTTCAAGGAATTTTGACTCTGCCAAGATAGGTCCACTCAAAATAGGGCATAGGAATGGAGCAAACCCATGCAGTACCAATGAATTCAATCTACATTTATTCACCAGCAGTGGCAGAAACAACTTACTTGATAAATAGGGCAAGTTCGCTCATAGTTATGAACATGGCCAAAAAAGGAAAGGTCCACCTTATACTTCTGCCATAGCGTTTGGAGAATCTCTCTCCCCATAGGCTCTTCAAATGCTCCTTCCTCTGCATACCAAGATCCAGAGGAGTAGCCCAAAACACGGTGTGCAATAAAGATAAGCCAAGGTTGCTTATGCCTATCAGCAGATGCAAAGCATTCCTCAATAAATTTATACTGTTCCGTTCCGTCTTGCCAGTCATACTCTGAATTTGCAATGCAGAAATGGAACATGCCATAGTCTGCAGAATACCTGGACATTCATTCTCACAAATGTTCATTAGTAGACTTAATTCCATAATTGGAATTGTAAACAGGAATGCCCTACGATCTTCCATTAAACTTCTAGAATTCTGCTCCCAGTAAAGAGTTGAAATACAAATTTCTTTCACAAAAGCAGTAGAGTAGAGTGAACTAGGAAGCAAAAAGCAAATGCAAATGAAAAGACATAACTGCAAACATCTACTGCCTCTGCATTTTTTTTAATCCTTCATTTAGTTATGATACTCAGTGGGCATGGATGGGGTTGTTCCCAATAAAATGTCTATGAATGGGACCATGTTAAGCATACTGCTATTTTACTCGGCACTCTGGTTTTGGTATCTCTGGTTCATTTACCCCATGGGGTAAGGTTCGTTCTGTGGGCTCAGACATGGATGCCAACATTTCATGCAGGGTAAAAGTGTCTTCTGCTCCAATAAAGGATTTGGTAGGCAGGTCCCATTACCACCCCTTAGTCATTAAAAAAAATATAATTTGCCAGCAAAAATCTGCTGAAAGAACAACACCGCAATTAATAAAGAAAAAGACCGTGCAAAGATTTGAGCCCACCAAACTACTCTTCACAGGATCAAAATTCAACGGACATGGAGTGCTCATCATAGAAGAATGAGATGCACAAAATTCATATCTATTTTGTTTTTAATCAAACAAACTCTACAAGAAATTAAAGCATCCTACTTGGACAAGGTGGATGTAACAAACAAACAAAATGTATCATTGAAACAGATATGCACCCAATATATATATATTTTACACAATGACCATCAAGATTCTAATGGCATAAAATTTGATAAAATAATGCAATACTTGGATACGAATGGGTGCCTAAGTGTGTGGACCTGACTCCTCAAGGACTTCTATTCAAGAGATGGAAAAATATAATTCTATATTGAAACAAAGATGGCATACACATATCATTAGTATCCACCCTAGCAAAGAAACTAGTGCTCTGTATTATTGATCAAATATAGCAGAAAAAAGAAATAAGCTTAGATCACCTACTTGTTGGACTACCACCACATCATAGACTACTGGGTCAAGCTCGAACCAAATAGCCAACGAACATCCTAAAACTCCACTGAGCGAAAAAACAAGTAGAGAGAAGCAAAAGAAATCCGATTTGTACAACCTCCAAAAGCACCTTTAGGTGCCCTTGTCTCATTAGTAACGAAGAAAGATGACAACATGAGAATGTACAGAATCGTAGATCTTTTAATAAAGTTACAATCAAAGATAATACCCACTCCCAAGAATAAACAAAGGTCTTGGAATCCCTTAAAGGAGCAATCGTCTTTTCCAAGATTGTTACTAAAAGTGGATACCTAAGTAAAGATAAAAGAAATTAGAAATGGCAAAAACAAACGTCCCATGAAAAACAGACGCCATAATTCTTTGTTGTGCCATTTGGCCTGACAAGCACTCCTGTGACATGAGAATGATGAATCACATCTTTCTACAAAATCCAAGAAATTAAATCACCTTAATCCTAGAAGAACCTACTATACATGAGCGAATTTCAAAAAAACACTTGGAAATTATACAGAAAATCCTATGATAAAACAGCAAATATGAAATATGCTATATGGATTTAGATTAGCAGCCATTGAATCCAGCGAGAGGTGAGTAGAGGTCGTTATGATTCTTGATCCTTGAGAAGCTTGTCAAACAGGAATAAAGGGAAAGTGAATACTGTCATACATTCTGGAAGGTCGTGGGTTGGGGATATGTGCTCTAGGATGTTGGATAACGTGAAACAAGCATGAGCAGCATGATGTTCCGCCAAGGAAGGATACTTATGTGACTGCAGGGAAAGATAATGTATATGAGCAGTAGAATCATCACCAAAATTTAGGAAATGGGAAAAGTATATTGGAGACACCTGAAGGGCAGAGGAGAGGTGCATGGGCTTTGAAGATTGCAGCAGATGAAGACTTTCTGCACTCTCCTCAGTGATAACAGTGTCGTCATCAATACAAATAACAGCCTTACCATACCTTTATTGAGCTGCACCTCTGATAAGCTGAGATTGTGAGTTAGCAGCCATTGTATTGCTCTTAGTTCAATCTTTTCCTTTGCAGTAAACTCTCAAACTCTGAATATGGTGTAAGAAACATATGCATTTAGAAAAAGAGGTCCTGATATTTATAGTCTTTTGTCTGAGCCTGAGACTTCTCGACATTCCTGAAGTGATGTGATTTGAACATGCTGTATAATCGATCTTGAGCAGACCGAGCATTAAAATCGCAGATTTTGCATATCTTACCCTTCTTTGAAGTAGTAATGGTGGGCATTGGAATAGGATTGCTCGAGGATGGTGGAGAGGTCACCTCGTGCTGAAAAAAGAGACTCTGTAAGGCTCGCCTATGGGCTTGATGACTTTGTGCTGTCCTGATTGGAGATCAAGCATAAAAGGATCATTGTCATTCGCTTGAAGAGGGACCCATTCTGCACAAACAGAGAAGAAGGATTTCTATTATTTTCCCATATTATTCTCCATGATCGAAAGCCACCACAATAACACTTGAAACCCTCTTATCAATTAGGCAATTGAGCTAAAATCCTGTTGAGTAGGAGAACAAATGTTAGGAAAGAGAGACGAATCGAGCCATATAAGTCCATAAAAAACCTCTATGCAGGCACTAAACAGATTTATAGTTTGAAGGGTCGAGGACGGCCAAGGAAGAGATGTCTGGCAACTGCTAGGACATACACAAGGAGAAACATATTGGCTATCAACAATTTGGCCTCCATACCAGGTGGCAATGCTGAGCATATGGTTGGCTATACCATTGTCAAGAGGAGATGCCTCATATAATGAACTTAAGACGGTTCAGAATCAGTTTTTTAAGATGTACAAAATAGAGAAGCATAACTGTCAATGGACAGGTACGTCACCGTACGAGTACTAGTACACCATTTTTTCAAAAAATAGGAGACAGGTATGGGAGACAGCAAAATATATATATACTATGAAAAATTTAGAGAAATTCAAATATATAATATTGCAATACTATGCATATGAAAAATATACTATGCAATACTAGCAAATTAGTAATATACAAGCCAACCATATAGCTTGAGTGAACGAATATCTCATCATATTAAGTGTCAAAGGTAGATTGTAACACATTGAAATGCCGACAAATAGGCTTGCAAAAAAAAATCACAAATGTAACCATGAATCATATCTCCTCTGATACAATAGGGTCAACTACCACATCAATTATGTCATCTAGGTTCTCCACCAAAATGCTTTCTAGATATGCATCACTCTCAAGCTATGGCTCCTCCGCAAGGAATATAACAGGAGACAACTTATTGAGGTCATTTGCCTCAAAAACATCATCCTCCAATGATATGTTTGTTGCTCCATCAGGCGGTATTTGGTCTCATTTTGCTAAAGGACCTTCCTTGTACCTTGGGCCTACACAAGAAAGAAGACGAAGCGTGCTATAAATGTACACCAAGGTCTTTGCCTTCTTTGACCCTAGTCAATTCCTCTTCAATGAATGAATGAAACCATAAGCACTCCAATTCCTCTCACAAGATGATGAACTAGCTACTTGTGAGCATAATTGTATTACAAATTATTGGAATTCAGAGGATTCACTGCCATGGTTACATCACCACTCTATTGGGTCCTTCGCACGCATATTATAGAGAGCCTCCAATGTAGAAAACTATTTGCGGCCATGTGAAAACATGTTCCACTAAGTACTAATAGAAGAAGCTTCCTCTCCTTGACCATTAATATGTTTCACCGCAACCCAAAATTCCTTCATTACTTCTTTGTCCTCATATGGAGCCCTCTTCTTCGTGACTTTTGTATCATACCACTTTGGATTCAAAGCATAAGCAACACAATGTAGGTGTGTTAAGCTTCTTCCATCTTCCATGTACAGTTTGCTTAATCAAAAGATACAAAGAAGGATCCCTTAAGTATGTGATTTTTCTTATTATTTCAAACATAAAATCAATTTCTTCGTAAAACTGCCCCAAACATGGCTTGTCTGAATTAGCGAAACATATTACCTCAAAAATGGACTAAATGAAGTCAACAACAAATTTCACATCAACCTAAAAATGATCATCAAGAACCATTTGCCTCACCTCAACTATAATCTCTAGTGTAGATTGTCTCCAAGTTGCCCATGCATCACTAACTACAATGGAACATAAGGCCCCTTTCATAGCATAAAGACAGTCAAGAAGTATAAAGAATGAAACACAAATCTTCAATAAATAGTCTGCATGTAGTGATGATTGCATATGAACATTTTGATAAATAGTCTGTGTGTGGTGATAATTTCATATGAACATTTTGATAAATAGTTTGCATGTGGTGATGATTGCATATGAACATTTGTAACTTTATGTCATTTTCAATAAACTCATTGAGTGCATTATTCAAAGCATGCACGCAACATGGAGTGAAAAATACATGTTTTTATTTTTTTTGCACCAAGCTAGTTGCTTTACAAACTGGGGCAGTGTTTATAACAACTTAGACAACATGTGATTCCGTCACCTCAATTGCATCACATAGCTGGTTTTGAAGGAAGCCTATATTTTTCTCGTCCCAAAGAGTCAATTGCCTTCAAAAAAATAAAGGCCTTTGAAGCAAGTTATCGTAATGTTCGGAAGATGACAGTTTCTAGTATTAGTCCAAATGTCCATCACAATGCTACATCCTTTTGTAGACCAAACGATTTTGATTAGAGCAGTTTGTTACTCTATCCTTGTTTTTTCTTTGTCAATAAGTGTCATTCAGAGCTTCTCATATCCAAGGGGTTTATAGCCCATTGATTCATTGTTGATAGCACAAACTATCTCCTCATAATAAGGTGATCGAGCAACATTGAATGATATTCCATTCACATAAAGAAGCGTGCAATCATTGCATCCACTACATCTCGACCATGCACCTCAAACATGCTCTAATGGTGTTCGAAGTGTCAATGTGTGGCATCTTACGAGAAAACCCCACATCTTCTACCGAATGCCCAGAAGACACATCTTAGCTCTGATTTTGTTCTCGCGGTTGCTATGACATGATGACTCTAAGTTTGATATGTGATTGACGTGTGAGGGCTTAAGGGAGTCACTTTGCCTTTAGCTCTTTCTTGCTCCCTCATTGTTTCATACTATGCTTCCTCATTTGAGCAAGGTTCGACCCATTTTCTCGGAGTTTAAAAATAATGCATCTTCGCCATCGTGTAAGTGCCTTTAAAGGCCTTCCCACAAAGTTTACAGGTGATCTTTGTTGTTCCCACATTGTCTTTACAAATGTGATTGCAATACTTCTAAAATGGATACGATGCTTCTTTCCTTCCCCCTAACATTATAACAAAAAATATTAAAAAATGGTAATTAATAATTTTAATTTTAAGTTTAATAAAAAATATAACACTAAAACTTAAAACATAAAATAAAATTAGATATTAATCTATAAATTAAATAATAAATTAAAATTAAAACTTAAAAACATTTTTAAAAAACCAAAAATTAAAAATATCAAAAATTTTAAATAATAAATATTAAAATTTTAAAAACTTAAAATAATAAACATTTTATAAATATTAAAAACCTAAACTACTTCACCTAAGTTATATTAAATTTTAAAATCATTAAATAACAATAATAATAATAATAATAATAATAATAATAATAATAATAATAATAATAATAATAAACATAGTTACCAGAAAACTCCAATTTAGGGACAAGGATTGCGTACCAATCCCCGTACCCACATTTTTTGATGACAACATTTACATACAATTTAGCTGTACCCTTATTCATTTATTCACATACCCCGATTTGAATGGCGTCTCCATCCACATACCAGTGCCCATACCCCCACGTCTCCTGGTAACTATGATAATAAATTAAATCCTAAATGTATTGTGCTAACATAAAAGGCTAAAATCCTAAACCTGCATGCCATTTCGGGTTTTTAATATTTATAAAATGTTTATTATTTAAAGTTTTTAATATTTTTAATTTTAGGTTTTTTTTAATGTTTTCTATTTTTAATTTTAATTTATTATTTAATTTATAGATTAATATTTAATTTTAGTTTAGTTTTAAATTTTAACATTACTTTTTTCTTTTTTTTAATTACAATTATTAATTACTAATTTTTTTTGTTAGAATGTCGAGGGAAGGAAAGAAGCATTGTATCTGCTCTGGAAGTACTGTGATCGCATTCGTAAAGGGAATGGCAGAACAATGGAGATCCCCTATAAACTGTGGGAAGGCCTTTAAGGGCACTTACACGAAGGTGAAGACTCATTTTTTTTTGAACACCAGGAAAAGGGGTTGAACTTTGCTCGAATGAGGAAGCGTGGTATGAAGCAATGAGGGAGCAATAAAGAGCTAAAGGCAAAGTGACTCCTTTAAGATCTTACATTTCAATCAGAGATCAAACTCAAAGTCATCATGTCATAGCAACCACGAAAACAAAATTAGAGCTAGATGTGTCTTTTGCGCATGCAACAAAAGATGTGGGGTTTTCTCATAAGAGGCCCTACATTCACATTTTGAACCCAACTAGAAGCATGTTTGATGTGCATGGTCAAGATGCACTGGATGCAATGATTGCATGCTTCTTCTATGTGAATGAATACCATTCAATGTTGTTTGATCACCTTATTATGATGAGATGGTTTGTGTTATTAAGAGTGGGTCGGCGGGGTATAAACCCCATAGATATGAGAAGCTTCGCACAACACTTATTGACACAAAAAACAAGGATAGAGCAACAAACTATACCAATCAAAAGAGTGTGGTCTACAAAAGGATGTAGCATTGTGATGGATGGTTGGACTAATACTAGAAACCATCATCTTCTAAACATTATGTTAACTTGCTCCAAAGGCCCTTATTTTTTGAAGGAAATTGATTGTTTAGGACCAAATAAAAATATATAATTCCTTCAGAACCATCTATGTGATGCAATTGATATGATGGAGGCATCACATGTTGTCCAAGTTGTTACAGATGTTGCCCCATTTTGTAAACCAACTGGTTTGTTGGTGCAAAAAAATACAAACATGTATTTTGGACACCATGTTGTGTGCATGCATTGAATAAAGCACTTGAAGACATTGACAAAGTTTAGTGGATTTCTTAACTTACTGAAAAGAACAAAAAAATACAAATGTGTGTATGCAATCATCACCACATGCAGGGTATTTATCAAAGATTTGCCAAGGTGGGACTTCTCAAACTTGTAGATACACGATTTACTTCTTTCTTCATTGTTCTTGACTATCTTTATGACGTCAAAGGAGCCTTATGTTCCATTGTAGTTAGTGATGCATGGGCAACTTGGAGACAGTCTACATCAGAGACTGCGGTTGAGGAGAGGCAAATGATCCTTAATGACCATTTTTTGAGCTAATGTAAAATTTGTTGTTGGCTTCATTCAGCGCATTTGTAAGGTAATCTGTCTTTGTTAGCAGAGGTTCCTATAAATTCCCATCAGAACATGCTAAGGTTGTGTATGCACAAAGTGAATTACAAAGTCAGAACTCAAATGAAGATACAAGTCAGTTTATTCATTCTATTCATACTTAGTGAGTATTCATAGAAATAGAGGCTAAAACGTAGAGAACAATTATTATTGTTATATTATTAAGTAAAATCGAACAAAACAGAGAATAAATGCACACAAAACAACTATAGAAGACATTTGAAAGAACCATCAACAAATCTCTATATTAATCTCATAATTCGAAACTCTTTTCCTTTACATTTGAACACCATTTAAAGAGCTTACAAAGGCTCTATCGCTTCACATTCCTAACTTTTCATATCTTTTCCGAAGGAGTCTTTACGTATTCTACAGACTTTTGATATACAACCATGTGCCAGAAACATACAAAATTATATATATTCTACAAAATACTATACATCGCACACTTGTCATTCATACATACTCTGCGATTTTATACTTCTATGTCTACATCCAACACTTTCCCAAACTTAAATAGTTGTCTCATCCCGAGACAAAGTGGAAGGAAGTGTGCCGGATTCTAGAGTTGGTGAAGTTGCATGTGGTGCACTGGGGGATTGGTCTAAAAACAATGCTTGTTGTTATCTCTCAAGGTGTCGTTTACCAGTTTTCACCTCTTGTGCACTACTTAGCCGGCCTTTAGGGTTTTCAATTAAGCAACGTACCAATCTACTGCCCTTTCGAGTTTTCAATAGATTGGCATAACTAGGTGACTACCCTTTATGGATTTTCAACCATCCTAGCCTCACTCTTAATGTTTATGGCCTTCCCTACTTCTACATTCTTCAAAATTTTCAAAAGTGAAACTCCATAGTACTTACAGAGATGGCGGAGGCATGGAGTGTGCAACTAGTGTTGAACACACCTATCTACTGAGGAGGAGGTGAATCAGTAGATGATCTAAAACTAGTCCGTTTAGAACCTTTTATAGAAGAGGTAAATTCATGTGCAAATCAAAGAACAAATGCAGAAGTCACACACACACACACAGAAACACATAACATCAGATTTTACGTGGAAAACCCAAAGGGAAAAACCATGGTGAGAAATAGCTGCTAGAATCTACTGTTCTAATCCAGCCTCACAATAAAATGCCTTACTGGCAAACCCCACTAGTTACATTCAAGGACACCGATCCTTAGGAAACACCAATCTCTTTATTGAGCACCAACCCAATTTGTATGTAGGCACCAACCTACCTGAACTATGGAGCTATAACTCCAGTGTACAAAATGGATTCACAAGTGAATCCAGTTCAATGTTCTTTGTTACAAGTCTAATCTATCACTGCTCACCTTCTCATTGTTTGTGTGCTCTATCTTCCTGCTTAATCTCTGTCTCCATGTCTTTCACTCTGTATCTGCATACATCTGGTTATGCTTTATTCAGATACACTTCATTCCCCTTCCTTCTCTGCATTTTACTCTGTCTGCATATTTCTTTTTATCGACATCCCTTTTTCTCACACTTAAAAAAAAATGCAGTAGCAGCAATGACAACCGCTCACAAAGTCCTCTTGAAGACGTTTATATTCAACTATCTTTTAGCGTTTTTCATCTTCTCGCATTCACACCCAATTGCACTGAACTGGTTCTCATTAAAGATGACTTTTACTTGCACGCTTCTTGTGTCTCGATTTATGCGTCAACTTGCAATGGTCAAATCTCTTTTCTTCATTTGACGACTGCTTAGTTTATCTCATAAATGTGCAGCTTCCCCCATCGAAGATTGATCGGTTGAATCGATTAGTCTCAAGCCCCGTGTAGACCTTTTCGGGCTCATTGTTTGCCTGGTCCTATCTTTAATCGAGGATTACTCATTTTGTCTTTGGCGCCAGTCACCGTCTATTTTGAGTCGTCTGTTGTTTTCCCTGTTCTGGAACCGTCGATTTTCTTTTGCACTATCCATCAACTTTTATTTCGTGTCTCGATATTCTCTTCGTTCGCTTTCGCTCTTTCTATTACTTCGATATGCTTGACCTTTAGTCTTCATTTTGAACCTTTGGCTATGTTGTAAGCATCTCATGCTTTAGCAATTTTGGACGTGACTTATACTCCAATCGAAGTGTCTTTCCTTCTTTACTATCCTTGGGCTACTTTTAAAGCTATTCGTCTAATTAGGGCTTGTTTCTATTCGGGCTCTCTCTCTCCTTCTGGCTCTCCTATTCAAGCTCTTTCTATCGAGCTCATCTTCTTCATATTCTTTCTCGGGCTCTTCTCTTTCTTAGACTATTTTCTTGAGCTCATCTCTCTCCTTCGGACTTTCTTTTCTTTAGACTTTTTGTCTGTCTCTTTTTCCAAATTTCTTCGGACTTTTTGTCCAAGACATTTCTTCAAACATTTTGTCCAAGTCTTTTCTGTTGGGACCTTTCTCCGAAGTTACCCTTCTGGTTTTTACAACGGTGCACTTGCCCTTCGGGCTCTTTCGAAACTACCCTTCGGCTTTTCTTCCGAAGGTCTTCTCGCCCTTCGAGCTTTCTAAAAGGTGCCCTTCGACGTTTTTGGAAGGGTTCATATGCCCTTCAGACTTTTCGACTTACCCTTCGGCTTTCTTCAAAGCGTTCACATACCCTTCGACTTTCTTCAAAGTGTCCTTCGGCCTTCTTCAAAGGGTTCACATACCCTTTTGGTTTTCGCAAAGTGTCCTTCGGCTTTTTGAATTTACCCTAAGGATTTTTGTTAAGGGACAGTTTTCCAAAAAAGACTTCACTACTTTTCCGAAAGCATTGTCCTTGCCACTTTTTTCGAAAGAATTCCTCCGAAGGAATTCTTCAAGACTATTTCGGGTTTTCCAGCCTTCTTGACTTATGTATGTAAGAGAAGTAAAGCCACTCAGAAATCTCGATTGCCTCTTCTAGACCCTTGCAAGTTTTTGACATTACTTGACTTACCAACTTGAGAGAAGTAGTCCCTCTTCAAAATCCCGATTACTTCATCTAGACCCTTTCGGGATTTTACCTTTACTTTGCTTATCAACATAAAGAAGTAACGTGCTTGCAAATCACCAATCACCTCTTAGATGGATCCTTTCGGGTTTCCCACATTGCTTAGCTTATAATCATAAGAGAAGTAAGATGCTCCCAAAACCCCAATTACTTCTTCTCTAGACCATTTCGGACTTTTCACTTTGCTTAGCTTATAATCACAAGAGAAGTAAAGCACTTGTGAATCCCCGATCACTTCTTCGCTAGACCAATTCGGACTTTTCCTATTGCTTGACTTGAGAAATAAAGGGAAGTTAAGTCATGCCGAAACTCCGATTTGCATTGCTTGGCGTGACCCATTCGGGCTTTTCATCCAACTTGACTTGACAAGATTGTGAAGTAAAGGCACTGGAGAAATCCGATTAACATTGCAAGTCTGTTCAACTCATCCTTTGGCATCAATGCAGAATAGCCCTTGCTTCATTTGACATCAATGACAATATCACAGACATCAATGACTATTTCTAACAATCTCCCCCTTTGTCATTGATGGCAAAACATTATCAAAATGCCTTAACTCTTCTTATCTCCATTCTGCTTGCTCCTCCTTTCATTCCGCTTCTTTCTCCCCCTTTGACATTAATGACAAAAAGTCCTTGCCATAACATTCACTGTTAGCTTGGCTGTTTTGATCCTCGGACCTGGTTGGTTAGAACACTTTGTGAAGGACTCCCCCTTAGGCAATGGCAATGGCATATTTGCCTAAGTTTCTACGCAGGCTCTTCAAATTTAGCTCTTTTGACTCCATGATTCTTTAGATGAGCATGTATATAGCATTAGTCTAAAGACCAATCAAGAATCAACATATATCTGTATAGACAAGCATAATAAGTTAGAGCCAGCATACCTTTGTCATTAAATTGCAAAGGAACTGCAATTTTCTCACGAAATTGCGTTTTCTCTTAGTCTAGGAGTTAATAATGTTCCTTAAATACTCCCCCCGAATTCATGCCCTATCACTAAAAGTTAGTGATGTGATGTGGGAGCCACTACTCCCAACTTCTCTCTCAAATACTCAAATTGCTCCTTGGGAAGAGGCTTGGTAAATATGTCTGCAATTTGGTCCTTTGTTGGAATATACTCAATTTTGACCTCTTGATCTGCAACCTTTTCTTTCAAAAAGTGATATTTGATGGATATATGCTTGGTTTTGGAGTGCATCACTGGATTCTTGGATATGTTTATGGCACTTGAGTTATCGCAGAAGATAGAGATAGGTTCTTTGTACTCTACTTTGATGTCTCTGAGAGTTTGCTTCATCCATAAGACTTGGGTGCAACATGTTGCTGCTGCGACATACTCTAATTCTGTTGTAGAAAGTGTAATCGATTCTTGCTTTTTGTTCAGCCATGACACAAGTCTGGTTCCAAGGAAGAATGCACCACCACTAGTGCTTCTCCTGTCATCCACACTACTTGCCCAGTCAGCATCTGCATATGCAATCAACATGAAATCTTCACTTGCAGGGTACCACAGACCATTGTCAAATGTGCTTTTGATGTATCTGAAAATTCTTTTCACAACATTGACATGTGATTCCTTGGGGGCTGCTTGAAATCTTGCAACCATGCACACGACCTGCATGATGTCCGGTCTTGATGTTGTTAAGTACAACACGCTACCTATCATTGATCTATAAAATGTATTGTTCACATCAAGGAACTCATCTTCTTTGCTCAACTTGCATCCAGTTATCATAGGAGTACTAATTGGTTTGTTGTTCTCCATGCCGAATTTTTTGAGCATCTCCTTCACATACTTGGTTTGAGATATGAATATCCCATCACTGGTTTGTGAAATCTGTAGTCCAAGAAAGAAAGAGTTCTCCTAACATAAACATTTCAAATTCATTTTGCATTTGTGTGGCAAATTATTTGCACATGTTACTATTGCCACCTCCAAAGATAATATCATCTACATAGACAACAATAATTAGTACATGCTTACCTTCTAATTTAAAGTACAGATTGTTGTCTGCACACCTTTTTCTGAATCTTTGTCGTTGTAGTATTGATCCAATCGTGAATACTATGCTCTAGGTGCATGTTTTAAACCATACAAAGATTTCTTTAGTCTACACACATAATCTTCTTCTACTAACTGAAATCCTTCTGGTTGTTCAATGTAGACTTCCTCTTCTAAGTTTCCATTTAGGAATGTTGACTTCACATCCATTTGATATACCTTGAACTTCTTGTGAACAGAGAATGCCAAGAACATTCTTATCGCCTCCAATCTTGCCACTAGAGCAAATGTTTCTTCAAAATCTATGCCTTCTACTTGTGCATATCCCTTGCATACTAATCTTGCCTTGTTCCTTACAACAGCTCCATCTTCATTGAGTTTGTTCTTGTAAACCCATTTTGTTCCTATTACATTTTTGTCTGAAGGTCTAGGAACTAATTCTCAAGTTTTATTCTTTTCTATTTGATTTAGTTCTTCCTCCATGGCTTTCAACCAATTTTCATCCATGTTGGCTTCATTAAAGGTCTTCGGCTCAATTTTTGAAAATAGAGCAAAATTCACTTGCTCATTGTTCATTACAACTCTTCTCCTAGTCTAAACACCCTCATTTTTGTTGCCAATTATCTGCTCCTTGGGATGTTCCTTTTGAACAAACTTTGCAGGTGCCCTTTCACTCTTTTCTTCCTCCTCTTCACTATCTTCTACTTCATTTTCTGCTTCTAATTCTTCAATTCCGATCTCATTAGGCTCAATTTGTTTGAATCCTTCTTCTATCTTGACATTGATACTTTCAACTATTTTGTGCAGCCTTTTGTTGTAACATACATAGGCTTTACTCTGAGTGGAGTAACCAAGAAAGATTCCCTCATCACATCTTGACTCAAAGCTGCCTAGTTTGCTCTCCTTTCTTCTGATGTAACACTTGTTTCCAAACACTCTAAAGTATTTGACTAATGTAGGTTTTCCATACCACAGTTCATATGGCGTTTTGTCGCTTTTCACCCTCAGATGTACTCTATTCAAAATGTATACTGTTGTTTGAACTGCTTCTCTCCAATATCCATCAAAAAGTTTAGCTTCCTTCAGCATCGTTTTGGCCATCTCCTTGACAGTCCTATTTTTTCTCTCAACAACTCCATTTTGTTGGAGAGTTCTTGCAACAAAGTAGTGCCTTTTAATCCCATGTTTCTCACAGTATTCTATGAATTCATTTGAAGTGAATTCTCCACCTTTGTCAGAGCTCAGACATTTGATTTTTCTTCCCATTTCATTTTCAACTATGGCTCTAAAGATCTTAAATCTCTTAAAGGCTTGTGATTTGTCCTTTAAGAAGGTTACCCATGTCATTCTTGAGTAATCAACAAATAACATGAAGTAATGAACTCCTTTTGATCCTTTAGTCTTAGTAGGTTCATATAGATCAATATGAACAATCCGTAAAGGCTTTGTTGTTGCATATTTTTTTGTCTGAAACTTGACCCTTGTTTGTTTGCCTAATTGACATTCTCTACATGTAGTATCTATAGGTTTGGTGATTATGGACATATGTCTTACACACTTCTTTGAATTTACTTTGACTAAATTGTCAAAATTGACATGACCCATTCTCCTATGCCATAGACAACTTTCATCAACCTTTCCTATGACGCATCTATTATTGTTTACCTCAACAAGATTGAAGATGTTTTCGGTCATTTTCCCTTCTGCAACAATTTTGCCAGATCTCTTCAACTTGCAACGCTCACCATCAAATATGATTTTATATCCATTATCACACATTTGACTAACACTTAGCAGATTGTGATTAAGTCCTTTAACATAGAGTACATCATGACTAAGAAGCTTACCATCTATATGCAAGGTTCCTTTACCTTTGATTCTTACTGCAGTATTATCTCCCAAACTAACAGTTCCTTCCTTGCACTTGTTTAGCTTGACAAACTTACTTTTGTCACCAGTCATGTGCTTTGAGCACCCACTATCTATTACCCATAAATTTTGCTCTTTGGCGTGGAGTGTTGTTTGAGCGATCAATGATTGAATTTTCACTCTCCACATTTCCTTGGGCTTCTCATGTCTTTTTTTCTTTATTAATAACTTATGGACCTTTGTTCTTATTAGAAGACTTGCCTTTCTTTACTTTTGACGTTGCAAAGTTAGTCCTACAGTGCTTGGCTATGTGACCAAAGTTATTGCAAGTGTAGCATATTGTACTTGAATTTAACAGAGGAGCAAATGCATTTTTACTTACAAAGTTAGTTATTCTTGTAGGCACAACTCTACATTCAATAGCCCTATGACCAAATTGATTACAATTGTAACAATAACCGTAAAAGGATGAGTAATACCTGGTTGTAACATTTCTTGGTGCCGTGTATTGAACTCTCCTAACCTTTTGTTTCTTCAAATCTTCAACTTTGGTGTATCCTTATGCATCTTTGATTTCATGCTTCCTTTCGGAAATTTTTCTCCTCTCATCAACTTTGTTTGAGTCAATCTTATTATCCTTGTTGTCCTTCACTTTCTTTGTTTCTACTACTCTTCCTATCTTGAAGTTGACATACTAGTTGAGGAACCTTTACCTTTCTCATATCCAATCCCTGATTTTTCCTTTGAGAGTTTTTGACCGCTGATTAATTCATTTAAGATGTCTAACCCTTTTGTTATCTTTAGACTTTTATCTAGTTCTTTTCTCAAGGTTACTATTTCTACTTCAAAGTTTTATACACTCTTCAGTTTTGGACTGCAGTTCCATTTCAACTACCTCTTCTATTCTTTTAGCCTCCTCAACTTGAGTTTTCAGAGTCACTATCATTTGATTAGATTTTTCAAGTTCCTTTTGCCCAAGCTTCTTCTATTTAGAGTTCTCTTTTCTTAGTTTTTCAATCTCGTCTAGAGCACAAACTAGTTCTCCTTCTAGATCAATTTCACCTTCCTCTTCTTCATCCCAATCTTCATCTTCCTCTTGTTCTTGACTTGAGGATGTAGATTCTTCTGCCATGAATAGGTATTAATTTCCCCTAGCCACAAAAGCACGGTCGTGATCATTATCCGAACTATCACTATCGTTGTCTTTCTCTGAGTTGATGTCTTCTTTTGTGTATAAGCCCTTCTTATTCTTAAAAAAGTTTTTCTTATATGTATTATGGGGTTTTACCTTTTTACTGTTCTCCATTCGCTTAGAATTTTCTCCCTTTTTATGAGGACATTTAGCAACAAAGTGTCCTACCTTTCCACAGTTGAAACATTTTAAAGGTAATTTACCTTTATACTTTCCAGATCCTCTCTTTAGCTTTCTGACAAAGTTGGCTTCTTCTTCATCAGAGTCCTCAGATCTAGACGTCGTTGTCTCATCCTTAACCGGCTTTGCTACTTTGAATGCAACTTCTCTTTTAATCGTGTTTGTCTCTCCCATTCTCATCTCACAGGCTGTGAATGTTCTGTGCAGCTCATCAATAGTGAGCTTATCCAAGTCTCTTGCTTCTTCTATTGCACAGATTTTTTAATCATATCTTGATGGCAAAGACCTTAAGATCTTTTTAACAATAGTTGACTCTTCTACTATTTCTCCAAGTCCTTTGATAGCATTCACAATCTCATCTACCTTGAGAAGGTAGTCTGCAATTTTCTCCTCTTCAATCATCTTCAAACTCTCGAACTGGCCTTTGTATGTTTGCAGCTTGGCTTGCTTCACTTTGACGTCTCCTTCATAGATGTTTTTAACTTGTTCCAGATGTCTTGTGCATTTTTACAATGCATGACTTTGACGAACTCTGAGTTTGACAGTCCACAAAGAATAGCATTCTTTACCTTAGCATTATTTTCATAAGCCTTCTTGGCAACTTGATCAGTAAGCGCTACAGTAGGCGCTGTATATTCATTTACCACAGACATTCAAACATCGAACCCTAAGGAAGACAAATATGCTTCCATCCTTATGCTCCAAAAAGCATAGTTCGACCCATCAAATAGAGGAGCCTTGTTTGATCAAAATCCTTCTTGACCGGCCATTGTGTTCACTAATCCAAGATCTACCTGAACCAATAAAGCTTCTCCTTAGGAACCCTAGGCTCTGATACCAATTGTTGAACACACCTATCTACTGAGAGAGGGGGGTGAATCAGTAGATGATCTAAAACTAGTCCGTTTAGAACCTTTTATAGAAGATGTAAATTCATGTGCAAATCAAAAAACAAATGCAGAAGTCATACACACACAGAAACACATTAGATTTTACGTGAAAAACCCAAAGAAGAAAACCATGGTGAAAAACATTTGTTAGAATCTACTGTTCCAATCCAACCTCACAATAAAATGCCTTACTAGCAAACCTCACTAGTTACATTCAAGGACACCGATCCTTAGGAGACACCAATCTCCTTACTCAGCACCAACTCAGTTTGTATGTAGGCACCAACCTACCTGAACTATGGAGCTATAACTCCAGTGTACAAGATGGATTCACAATGAAAACAGTTCAATGTTCTTTGTTACAAGTGTAATCTATAACTACTCACCTTCTCATTGTCTGTGTGCTCTATCTTCCTGCTTGCTTAATCTCTGTCTGCATGTCTTTCACTCTGTATCTGCATACATCCGGTTATGCTTTATTCAGATACACTTCATTCCCCTTCTCTGCATTTTACTCTATCTGCATATTTCTTTTTATCGACAGCCCTTTTTCTCACACTTACAAAAAATGCAGTAGCAGCAGCGACAATTGCTCACAAAGTCCTCTTGAAGTCGTTTATATTCAACTATCTTTTAGGGTTTTTCATCTTCTCCTTGCATTCACACCCAACTGCATTGAACCGGTTCTCAATAAAGATGACTTTTACTTGCACGTTTCTCGTGTCTCAGTTTATGCGTCACCTTGCAATGGTCAAATCTCTTTTCTTCATTTGACGACTACTTAGTTTATCTCATAAATGTGCAGCTTCCCCAATCAAAGATTGATCGGTTGAATCGATCAATCTCGAGCCTTGTGTAGACCTTTTCGAGCTCATCGTTTGCCTGGTCCTATCTTTAATCGAGGATTTACTCATTTTGTCTTTGGCGCCAGTTACCGTCTATTTTGAGTTGTCCGCTGTTTTCCCTATTCTGGAACCATCAATTTTCTTTTGCATTATCCATCGACTTTTATCTCGTGTCTCGATATTCTCTTGGTTCGCTTTCGCCTCTTTTTATTACTTCGATATGCTTGACCTTTAGTCTTCATAAAGAACTTTTGGCTATGTTGCAAGCATCTCATGCTTTAGCAATTTTGGACGTGACTTATACTCCAATCGAAGTGTCTTTCCTTCTTTACTATCCTCAGGTTACTTTTAAAGCTATTCTTCTAATTCGGGCTCTTTTCTATTCAGGCTCTCTCTCTCCTTCCGACTCTTCCTATTCAAGCTCTTTCTATCGAGCTCATCTTCATAATCTTTCTTGAGTTATTTTCCCGAGCTTATCTCTCTCCTTCGGACTTTCTTTTCTTTGGACTTTTTGGCCGTCTCTCCTTTTTGGTCTTCGAGCTCTTTTTCCAAATTTCTTCCGACTTTTTGTCCGAGACATTTCTTTGGACTTTTTGTTTGAGTCTTTTCTCTCGGGACCTTTCTCCGAAGGTACCCTTCGGGTTTTTACAACATTGCACTTGCCCTTCGGGCTCTTTCAAAACTACCCTTCGGCTTTTCTTTCAAAGGTCGTCTTGCCCTTCGGACTTTCTGAAAGGTGCCCTTCGACGTCTTTGGAAGGGTTCATATACCCTTTGGACTTTTCGACTTACCCTTCAACTTTCTTCAAAGGGTTCACATACCCTTCGGCGTTCTTCAAAGTGTCCTTCGGCCTTTTTCAAAGGGTTCACATACCCTTCAGGTTTTTGCAAACTGTGCTTCAGCGTTTTGAATGTACCCTTCGGATTTTTATTAAGGGGCAGTTTTCCAAAAAGGACTTGACAATTTTTCCAAAAGAATTGTCCTTGCCACTTTCTCTGAAAAAATTCCTCCGAAGGAATTCTTCAAGACTATTTTGGGTTTTCCAGCCTTCTTGACTTATGTACGTAAGAGAAGTAAAGCCACTCAAAAACCCCGATTGCCTCTTCTAGACCCTTTCGGGTTTTTGACATTACTTGACTCATCAAATTTGAGAGAAGCAATCCCTCTTCAAAATCCCGATTACATCATCTAGACCCTTTTAGGGTTTTACCTTTAATTAGCTTGTCAACATAAAGAAGTAACGTGCTTGCAAATCCTCGATAACCTCTTCGCTGGAACTTTTTGGGTTTCCCACATTGCTTAGCTTATAATCATAAGAGAAGTAAGATGCTCCCGAAACCCCGATTACTTCTTCTCTAGACCATTTCGGACTTTTCACTTTGCTTAACTTATAATCACAAGAGAAGTAAAGCACTTGCTAATTCCCGATCACTTCTTTGCTAGACCAATTCAGACTTTTCCCATTGCTTGACTTGAGAAATAAAGGGAAGTTAAGTCATGCCGAAACTCTGATTTGCATTGCTTGGCTTGACCCGTTCGAACATTTCATCCAACTTGATTTGACAATATTGTGAAGTAAAGGCATTGGAGAAATCCGATTAACACTGCAAGTCTGTTCAACTCATCCTTTGGCATCAATGCAGAATAGCCTCTGCTTCCTTTGACATCAATGACAATATCACAGACATCAATGACTATTTCCAACAACTAGATTTGAAGGAGGTTGTGAGGATGGTGGTGTGACTAGATCCATTTCTGAAGATGTAGCTGCTGAAGAAAATGGTGTTGTAGAAGCCATTGATGAAGATGATGTAGCTACAAAGTCAACTGCTGAAGGTGTTTGCTATGGTTGACTTATATGTTGCATTGTTTTTGTTGTTTTTCTGGTTTGAAGCTCTTGGACAAGAGTTGGTTTAGTGAAACGAATTGGGGCTCATCAACGATCGCAGAAATGAAGTTGTCCAAATGTAATAGATCTTGCTTGAATTGCCTCCAATCTGCTAGAGCGTCGTGGACCATACTAGTCAATGTGTGCAAAGGGGCTTGGCTCTGCATGATGGTATGGATGTCTCCATACTCTGTGATATCAATGATGGCCTTATTCTATGAGACCCTATGTTGAATGTCTTGCAACATCTCCTCTAGCCTATCTACATAGCGTTGTGTCTACATGCCAGTGAACGTGCTACAAAGTATCTCATTTTTCCATGTATTCATCTTCTCCATGACCTTGTCTCTTGAGGCAAGAGACTCCTTCAACATGGCCTCCATCTAATCTAGCGTGGACGTGTGATCCTCCATAGCAGCTTTTACTTGTCTACCTTGGAGAAGTCTCGCTTCGCCTCGTTCCAAGTGTCTTGCTGGTCTTGCTTCCAATCGAGCATACTGCAAGCATTTGGATGGCTTGTTGCACAACAATGTCAAGGACTTGATCATATTCTTCAAGGAGCTCGAAGATTTTTTTTGTTTCAGCATTCAAGTGTTGACCCATGCTTGGAGTTGTTGTAGTTTCTGCACAGCCAACAAATCCTTGCTAAGTCGAGAGAGTAATGTTGTGACTTGTTTCTCTTCTCACATCACCTGGTCTCCCAAGACTTGGACCACCAACGTTGGACAAGTATCATCTATGATGTTTCATGCCTTAGCTAGGCATGCATGCAAATCTGCATTTTCCTCCCTCAGATGGAGGTTGTCTTGCTCCATCTTAGTTGTCTTCTGTGCAATTGACCCCTGAAACATAGTAGCTCCCTCAATCTACTTTGCCAAGGTGAGTTGGGTCACACCAAGTGACACTTCTTGACTTGTCATGGCCAAAGCAAGTGATGTCGCAGAAGTTGTGGCCGATGTTTTCTAGTGTTGGATTTGTGCCACATGGAGTGTGAATGTCATTCGTCACAAAGGTAGAGCTTGGACATCCACAACCATTGATTGGTTATCTGTGGTCGATCCTGCGATGCTTCTTATGCGCCTCCCTAGGCCGATCCTGAGCCTTGTGATGTGTCGAAAGGCTATTGGACTTCAGGAATCATTTGCTCCTTGACCTCCTCTATTGACTTCACAGTTTAATCTTCTTGCTCAACCTTCTAGGTCTCAACAACAACTTCAACCTTCTTCATCTCCAACTCCTCCTTTGCATTAGCAACTACCTCTACCTACATCTTTGCCTCTTTCGTTGCTTGTTCAGCTTTTAGTGCAACGTCCTTGGCAGCTTGCTCTTCGGCCATTTTCTTCGTCAAGTCTTCCTGCTTGCGTAGGGCTCTTTTTTTTCTCATTGGCATCCTTGGTTGTTGCATCAACCTTTGCCTTCCTTTTATGCACATCTTGTGCCTCCTTGTCTTCTTGTTCTTTCATCTTCTCTGCTTCTTCCTTCTTGTGCTCATCTTCTTCTTTCTTCTTTTTCTCTTGTTCTTCATGTTTGGCCTTCTCCATTTTAGCGTTTTCCTCTTCTTCTTTTGCCCTTGTAGCGTCTTACTTCACTGTTGACACAGTGGATTGCACCCTTGATAGGAGGCTGAGCTCCTGTCTTCCACACGTCAAAATGGAAACTCCCCTCTTGCCTGTGGGCAAGGCAAAACTGGGGAGAGAGTCTCTAGATAAGGGCTAGCTCCCTTTCATGCATCTGAGTTATTCCAATAAGTGCTAATACATATATATATATATATATATATATATATATATATATATAATGGGGGGGAGATAAAAAGGGAGAAGGATTACAGGAAAACAAAACCTAATCTAAGAGGGTGATGCACCAAATAATTTCGACCTACTCACACTCACACTCACACTTTGAACCATAAGAACACATACATACACTTTAACTGGTAAAAAGACCAGACTGCAAGAAGCTTAACAGGGAGGATTTAATGGAACACACAGAAAAAAGGACTTACCATAGGCGCTGTAAGAAAAACACTGTCTAGTAACCTCCTTCTCCCTCTGCGCTCCAGGTACAGCTCTTCTTGTCACCTGTAGGAATGGCGCCTTGTAGATACCAGATGCATTGGTGTCAACCCTGTGAAAGCATTAGAAAGCAATGACTGAACACAAGACTAACAATCAGACACATTCAGAGATATCTAACCAGAATAGAGGTAAAAATGCGTTTTTATTGATTCCAGGTGAAAATTCCCAAGGCTTCGCCTTACAATATGAAAGATCCCCTTTAAAATGAGAAGTTACAATATATAGAGAAGAGAGAATCAAAAGGCGCCTCTTTTGAAAAAGACTTTTGACGCCCTTTAACAGGTGGCCCATCTGTGTCCCGAGAGCGTTGGGAAGAGGAAACCGCTGAAACATAAACGCTGTGTCGGCTTCGATTCTGACTTCAGGTGTTTAAAAAACATAGGCCGCGTTGTTTCTCCACAAACAACACTGCTCCTTGAAGGCACCCACGCGGTTTGTCTGCTTATAAATGCAAAGTGGAAAAAATAGGCCGCTCCGCTTACTGTTTGCGTCGTTTCATGACCACCTGGCAATAACTCACCTCCCCTTTGCCACTTGGGCCGTCTTGTCTATTTCTACAATTTGTCTTTTCCTGGTTTTGTCTCTTTCTGGCTTCTTCAGCCCTCGGGGCTATCTTCTTGGCGGGTCGCTGAGTTCCTTGGGATCTTCTTTAAGCTTTTCAAAATCAATGGCTATTTCACGAGCCTTAAAATTGACGTCTGCGCACCCGTCACTATTTGAAAACCAATGACTAGTTCGCCGTGCTTGATTTTGACGTCTTCGGGTCCGTCACCCCTTGGAATTCTTTCGGCCTTTTCATTTCTTCGGCCTCTTGTTGCTTCCCTTTTCTTCGGGCTTCTTGTTTTGGACCCTCCCGAAGGGAGGGTGACCCTTCGGCTTTGGAGAAGTGTCTTTCTTTTTGACCGAGAGTCCCCCACAAGGGGACCTGCCCTTCGGGTCCTTGGTCTTGAAATCCTTCAGACATTTTGTCCGAAGGATTTCTTCCTTTGCTCCTCACTTATTTCCCCGAGTCACTTTTCCCGCGGGTTTTCCTCCTGCAGCCTTCCTTTGGACAAAAAGTCCGAAGAAATTCGGAAAGGCTACGAGCAAAAATCCAAGGGAAGACAAGTAAAAAGACTAAGGCAAAGGCGAGAATAATTTCTTCGGACTTTTTGTCCGAAGGAATTCCTTCAGACAAAAAGTCTGAAGAAATTCAGAGGAAGGCCGCAGGAGGAAAACCCGCAGGAAAAGTGACTTGGGGAAATAAGTGAGGAGCAAAGGAAGAAATCCTTCATTCCTTCGGACAAAAAGTCCAAAGAAATTATGTCTTCATCCTTTTCTCTCGCCTGCCTTCGAAAAGTGCCCTTCGGGAAAATTGGAAACGACCCTTCCGAAGGGTACTTCCTTTGCCTTAAGCAAATTTCCAAAAGAAACTTCCCTTTTCGGCTTTTCTTTGTGGCCTCTTTGCAAAGTTTCCTGCCCTCCACAAGGGCACTTGAGTCCCGAACTGCCCTCCGCAAGGGCATTTGGAATGGTCCATTTTGCGCCTAAGTGTCGGGAACTCATTTCTGCCTACAGAGTTAGTAGAAGAAAGCCCTGCAGAGTCTGTATAAATTCCTGCAGAGTCCCTAGAAACCCCTGCAGAGTCTGTAGAAATGGGCCTGCAGAGTCCGTAGTAGTTCCAAGACTTGTGCAAAATCAAAAAATGAACTGGCTTAGAACAACAGGGAAAGAAGGGGACCGATTTTTGCCCTGTTGAACCAAAAATGGTCAACAAATTGGCGACTCCCAGGGGAAGCATGCCTGCTATGCTTGGAATCCAGTTGCCTTAAAATCCATTGGGCATGGAGTTAGAATGCAGCTTTGAAGAAAGGTTAACAACAGCCTTGAGAGATCCCAGAATCAATCATGAAGCTTTTACCCCTAACACAAGGGAAAAAACACACAAGGCTAAAAACACTACTTGTGCAAACTGCACTTAGGGAAAACAGGAAAGAAAACTGAAAGCAAACTACTATATACAACTAACCAGGTATATTTGCCTCCCTCCTGGATCAAAGGAAAAACTTCTTAAGTCTCCTTCATGGCAAGGAAACTTATGGTGCCAAACAAGTGGCTGAATGGAATGGAGACTTGGTGACCTGCTCCTCTTCCTTGTCACCTTGATCGGCTTGCATCCGAGTGGATCAGAATCAAACATGCTTCCAACATATATGTACTCTTCTTGTTCTTGGAAGCTTGTCAAATACTGGTCCTTCAAGCTGGTGCATTTCACCAAGAAATCAATGGTTGTTAGTTTATCACCATAAGCCCTTTGATATGCATAGTCCCTTTGCAGTGCATCATGGTTTGACTCGTTCCCTTCTGCCTCAGTGAAGGCCCTGTCAAACTCATCCTCTGCTCCTTCATGGCTTTCTTGAAGAAGGGTGACTGTTGTGGTGTCTGAAATGGAGTCACAAACTGATTGTTCATCCCACAAAACATCACCTTCTTGCTCAAGGCTCTCTTCTTCAAAGCTGTTCTCAAGATGAACCGGCCTCTCCTTTTCTTGCTCAAGGATCAGAGTCTCTAGTTGTTCAAAGACATCCATCTGATCCTCCTCCAACTCAGGCTCCATGGCATGGTCATCTTCCTCATCAAAGCAACAAGGAAGTTCATCAAACAAAGGAGAGAGCTCACCATGCTTACATTCCTCCTCATATTGCTGGAACATCCGCATGTATGCATGACCTACATCTTCTCCATTGCTGATGATGTCTTCAAAGGGAACATCCATGATGATTTCCTCTTCATTGTCGTTCATGATAGCCTCTTGGACAGCTGCAATTTGGATCTTCTCTTCCTCACTCGCCTCCTGCAAAACAGGTTCCTCCTTGAGAAGGGATGAAGTGGAAAGCTGATGATTAAAACCATGTGGAAGAGGAGGCAGTCCTTGAGCTAGAATCGAATGATTCTCCTCTTTCCATTTGGCCAGCACTTCATCTATATCAGGTGTGGCCTGATAGCTTTCTTGGAGGTGTGTAGATGGGGTGTATTCAGACATGGAAACTGCTGCGTCCATTATGTGTTGGTTGAGGAATCTTGCTCTGGACTCCAACTCTGCAATTCACTTGGCTAGATCTTCTTGAAAGAGCCTTTCTTGGAGGTCACAAGCATCATCATGATGAGTAGGAGTAGCTTCGTCTTCAAGGTTTCGAGCAAAACCTTTCTCCTCCTTCCTGCCTCATGATTCCATTGTTTGCTTCTAGCTCATGACCTTGGGATTGTGACTTTCTCCTTGTGAACAGGCAGCAACTTTATCCTCTTCAAGGTCCTACGCTGGTTCATGATATTCCTTCTTCCAATTTGGAATCTTGACATCATGTTGAGAGACCTGAGAACGCTGAGGGAGATTAGGAAGGGTCTGCTCATGCACAGGAAGAAATTCTTGAGGAGAGATGTGTTGTTTCATGGTATTCCCTTCAAAGGAAGATTCACACTCTAAGCAATTGAGAAGGTTCATTTCCATGAGAGGTTGTTCTAATGCCCCTTGATGTTTGAAAGCTAGGCGCAAGGGGTTAAGAGCAGGTGTGATTAATGCATCAGATGAGCTAGAGTGAGCAAGCGCTATCTGGTAGAAAGGATTTGGTGCACAAGAGAGGGCTTTCTTTAGAATAGGAGGGGGCACACAAGGCTGACTGTCTTGAATAAATGGACTTTTCCATTTTGCTACCTCCTCCATGGATTGCAAGGCCTGAGCTTGCTTGAACAAACACTCCTCTTTGTACATCAGTTCTTGCTGATATCTATACTGCTCATCCGATCTGTCTATCTCCATCACCTGCTTCTCAAACTCCAGTGCTACTTCCCTTATTATTGAAGGGCAACTAGGAGAGCTGCTTGAGGCGATTCCATGAATAGTCTGAGCTTGATCAAAGTTATACGAAGGAATACAAAGTCCATGATTCTTATCAATGGGATTATACATACAAAAAATATATAAGATTTCTTGATGGCACCTGGACTGCTTAACCAGCTAATTCAACTCGGAGTCGCCATTGGTGTTTGATGAAAAAAGGCCTCCAAAGGCTAGTTGGTTGAAGGACACAACAAAAATTCAACTCTTTGGACAAAACTTGTCCCACAATCCCCTGATTAAAGGTCGGATGCTGTATTAATGGTTCGTTCTGCTGTAACAGGACCAACACCAATCCTGAAACTTTTTTGAGTGTCCGAACGTGGTCCCACCGGGCGTGCCAAAAACTGTTGACGTAGTGGATTGCACCCTTGATAGGAGGCTGAGCTCCTGTCTTCCACACTTCAAAATAGAAACTCCCCTCTTGCCTGTGGGCAAGGCAAAACTGAAGGGAGAGTCTCTAGATAAGGGCTAGCTCCCTTTGATGCATCTGAGTTATTCCAATAAGTGCTAATACATATATATATATATATATATATATATATATATATATATATATATATATATATATAACGGGGGGGAGATGAAAAGGGAGAAGGATTACATGAAAACAAAACCTAATCTAAGAGGGTGATGCACCAAATAATTTCGACCTACTCACACTCACACTCTGAACCATTAGAACACATACATACACTTTAACTGGTAAAAGGACCAGACTGCAGGAAGCTTAACAGGGAGGCTTTAATGGAACACAGAAAAAGGGACTTACCATAAGTGCTATAAGAAAAGCACACTGTCTAGTAACCTCCTCTCTCTGTGCTCCAGGTACAGCTCTTTTTGTCACCTATAGGAATGGCGCCTTGTAGATACCAGATGCATTGGTGTCAACCCTGTGAACGCATTAGAAAGCAATGATAAACACAAGACTAACACTCAGACACATTCAGAGATATCTAACCAGAATAGAGGTAAAAATGCGTTTTCATTGATTCCAGGTGAAAATTGCTAGGGCTTCGCCTTACAATATGAAAGATCCCCTTTAAAATGAGAAGTTACAATATATATAGAGAAGAGAGAATCAAAAGGCGCCTCTTTTGAAAAAGACTTTTGGCGCCCTTTGACAGGTGGCCCATCTATGTCCCAAGAGCGTTGGGAAGAGGAAACCGCTAAAACATAAATGCTGTGTCGGCTCCGATTCCGACTTTAGGCGTTTAAAAACATAGGCCGAGCCGTTTCTCCACAAACAAGACTGCTCCTTGAAGGCACCCACGTGGTTTGTCTGCTTATAAATGCAAAGTGGAAAAACAGGCCGCGCCGCTTACTGTTTGCGCCTTTTGATGACCCCCTGACAATAACTCGCCTCCCTTTGCCACTTGGGCCATCTTGTCTGTTTCTACACTTTGTCTCTTCCTGGTTGTCTCTTTCTGGCTTCTTCAACCCTCGGGGCTATCTTCTTGGCGGGTCGCTGAGTTCCTTGGGCTCTTCTTTAAGCTTTTCAAAATCAACGGCTATTTCACAAGCCTTAAAATTGATGTCTGCGCACCCATTACTGTTTGAAAACCAACCGCGAGTTCGCCGTGCTTGATTTTGAGGTCTTCGGGCCCGTCACCCCTTGGAATTCTTTCAGCCTTTTCGTTTCTTCGGCCTCTTGTTGCTTCCCTTTTCTTCGGGCTTCTTGTTTTGGACCCTCCCAAAGGGAGGGTGACCCTTCGGCTTTGGAGAAGTGTCTTTCTTTTTGACCGAGAGTCCCCCGCAAGGGGCCCTGCCCTTCGGGTCCTTGGTCTTGAAATCCTTCAGACAAAATGTCTGAAGGAATTCCTTCGGACATTTTGTCCGAAGGATTTCTTCCTTTGCTCCTCACTTATTTCCCCGAGTCACTTTTCCCACGGGTTTTCCTCCTGCGGCCTTCCTCCAAATTTCTTCAGACTTTTTGTCTGAAGAAAATCCAAGGGAAGACAAGTAAAAAGACTAAGGCAAAGGCGAGAATAATTTCTTCGGACTTTTTGTCTGAAGGAATTCCTTCAGACAAAAAGTCCAAAGAAATTATTCTCGCCTTTGCCTTAGTCTTTTGACTTGTCTTCCCTTGTATTTTTGCTCGTAGCCTTTCCGAATTTCTTCGGACTTTTTGTCCGAAGGAATTGCTTCGGACAAAAAGTCCGAAGAAATTATGTCTTCGTCCTTTTCTCTCGCCTGACTTCGAAAAGTGCCCTTCAGGAAAATTGGAAACGACCCTTCCGAAGGGTACTTCCTTTGCCTTAAGCAAATTTCCGAAAGAAACTTCCCTTTTCGGCTTTTCTCTGTGGCCTCTTTGCAAAGTTCCCTACGCTCCGCAAGGGCACTTGAGTCCCGAACTGCCCTCCATAAGGGCATTTGGAATGGTACATTTTGCGCCTAAGTGTCGGGAACTCGTTTCTCCCTGCAGAGTTCGTAAAAGAAAGGCCTGCAGAGTCCGTAGAAATGCCTGCAGAGTTTGTAGAAACACCTATAGAGTCCGTAGAAATGGGCCTGCAGAGTCCATAGTAGTTCCAAGACTTGTGCAAAATCAAAAAATGAACTGGCTTAGAATAGCAGGGAAAGAAGGGGACCGATTTTTGGCCTGTTGAACCAAAAATGGTCAACATTCACGTTAATAGTTTCTTGTGCTTGTTGTGTAGTTTCGACTTGGGATTGATCATGTTGTGGCTGTTGTTGCACTGCGGGATGTTGTGGTGCAGTTTGTTGTTGCATAGTGGTTGCCTTAGGCTAAACTGCATGAGTGGGGGTATAAGGGGACGATGATGGGGAAGGGGCCGAAAGGGGCCGAATGGGGTGAAGGAAGTGGGGAATGTTGTGGGGAGGAGAAAGTGAAGAAACAACCACTATGCCCTTACCGGCTTCTTCGTATGAGCAAGTGGGACTAGAGTTTTTTTTGGCACTTAGATTGGTGGGTCTGCGTAGCCAGTTGTTCTACTCGCTACTCCTCTTCGGACTTCTCTGCAATGCCTTGCACTGTGACAAAGGTGCCCATTCGTTTTGCAACTATAGGGGATGTCCTTGGAGTTCAATGCATGCTTGGTTTGCGCATTAGTGGTTGTTGGGGACTCCCTTGTTATGTTGTTTTCTTCGTCCCCATTTGTTGTGGAGTCATCTGCATTGGTGCCATTGTTGTAGTTGATGACCCTGTCCCTGTTGTGCCTCCTTGGAAGATTGACATTGTTATGCATTTGCTTTCCTACTCTTCTGCACAATTGGAAAGTTGCAATGCCTTCTAGAAGAAGAATTCATTTTCCTCTTCATATACATCCCTTCCAATGTCATCCAACAAGGACTTGTACACTTCTTCCTCCGTAACCCCCATTGTTTGTAGGTTGTATTATGTTGTGATCTTTGGTACATTCTTATCACTCAGCTAGGGGTTGGCACTACGAGTCTTCTTCTTTGGCAGCAAGAATGCTCTACGAGTTGGAGGTTTCCTCTTTCCTACGACTGGTTGCGCTGATGAGTCTTCTTCTTTGGCAGCAAGAATGCTCTACGAGTTGGAGGTTTCCTCTTTCCTACGACTGGTTGCGCTGATGACACAAATGGTTTAGGTTTTCCCTGATGTTTTGCTTGTGCTTCCCCTAGTCATTGTGGTAATGGTTGCTCTATGCCAAGGTGCATCAATTGCAATGGTGGCACTGATCGTGCGACCATAGCTTTATGCTTTAAGACTTTTGCTTGTGCATCCAACATGCAGATGAAAAATAAGAGTGGTGTGACCGGTGACTTTGTAAGCTCACTGATTTTGATTTGAACTCCATCATGAAGTTTGGTGACCCTGGCAAGCAGTCCCAAGTATTGTAAAATGTCATTAGGCACCTGATGGTGCAAGGCAATGAGTACTTGAATTTCAACCCACAAGTGGTTGGAACGACCAAGTTGTGTGTAGTATTGCCCCGTTTTGGTCCATGGAGATTAGTGCTAGCATTGGCAAGCCAATAACCTTTGGTGTGATGGGGCCGTCAGGGGATTTCCATTGGGTGAAGCATAGAAAAAATACCAAAAACTAGTATTGGAAGGTCTATGCTGCAGTGGTAAGAACCTTCTTTATGTTGGTAATCAATTATGTGACCAAGAATTCTGGGCAATTGAAATCCTCATCGACCCAGATCATATGATACTCTATGTCGATGACCCCCTTGGTTGCTTGTCTCGCACTTTTGTTGTTTGCCAGTATCACTTGGTGATGCATTCAATTAGGACCTGTACTATACCATCGTTTATTGAATCAATCGAAATACCTCGAGATGTTTGTGCATAATTCTCCCTGACATCTGAATGGATCAAAGTGTTCTTGGTTTTGTACTGCGCCAAGGACTTCCCTCTTGCTAGAAGTCTTGTTGCTTGAGCCATTGTATTTGTATTGATCTAAATGATAACATCCTTTGATAAATGTATTGCGCCTTCGTTATAACAATTCAAGAGAATCATCATCACTTCGTCCAACTAGCCGAAGGTGGGAAACTTGATGAGGCATTCTACATTCGATCCTAACAGCCTATCTGGTATGGCTAGGACACCTGCTTGCAAGCCTGCATATTCTGCTTGAGAAAACAAAGTGGTCTCAGCTGCGTCAATGAAATTGAAAGGTTCATGGTTGTGGTACCTCGTCTGCCTTAGTGCGACCCCAATTCCCATCTCTTCCTTATGGGAGTCTGTCAAAGGGATAAGTACTTGTGATCAATCCATTTTCTATGTTCTATGGTAGTAATGTTGACGATTTTGTGCTCAGGTAGATGACTAAGGCTCAATGCACATAAATCTCTTGATCTCTATGAATGGCAAAAGTGTTTTGCTCTATATGCCCTTACATAGATTTTCCTCACTCCCTGTGTCTAACACTTCACATTGATTTGCTTAGTTGTTTTCACGCCATTATGCTTTCCACTTTGAATGCCATTGGTTATTGTGATGTGACCTTGGTGTTTCGATGGATAGGTTCATTTCTTTGTCTAACAGAATTTATCGATGTGATGCGTTGTCTTTTCATTTCTAAAACCTTTCCTTTATTGTGCATAACCTGGATCTAACACATCTATCTGTTTCGGGAATTATGCAATCTTTGGAGTGCCTTGTCATTAATTGTCTTGGTAGTTACCATTTGGTAGGTCTTGTCCATACCTTTTTGTCAACACCTCATTCTTGGACTTAGTTCATTGATTTATGCATTGACTGATTTGTGCCTTCACATTACTCTACTACTTTTTTGTGCTTTACAACTTTGACTTTCCAACGATGTTCTCAATGTCTGCAATATAGAGATCGTACATACATAGCTACACTAAAAACCCTGCAAAAAACACAAAAAATTGTAAAATAAACAAAATTCCTTACTACATGGTGCTACTCAACACCCACTCTGTTTTTCAGCAGGAGCTTTATAGAGATCACTAGTGGTAAGGCTTCCTTCAGCCATTTACTTGCCTCGAAAGGATGGTTCCTTGAAGCTACCTGAGCACTATATTTCCTTGTCATACTTTGTGGATGACATATGTCCTTTCCCTTAAATGTGCAGTTTCCTTGGATATGCTTGAAATCTACGATCATATAACAGAACTAGTTGTTTTGGATGAAATTCCTTAGATCGTAGGTTGCGATCGTGCCATGCCTTCTGGGTCTTCTTGTTTATTTCATGCGTCCAACTTTCTCTCGACCTAGTTTCTTCCATGTGAGTCAGATCCAAAAATCTTGCCTGAAGTGAGTCCTGATCTCCCAGTCACATTATAAATGTAATTGTAGACTAGGAACTATGTATTCCATTGGCATTATTGTTTCCATTTTGTAGACTAGCTGAAAAGGAGTGAATCCTATCGCATGTATATAGTTGGTCTTGTATGCCCATAGGATCATAAGAATTCGGTCCTCCCAGTCAGCTCTCTACGCATTACATATTTTCATAAGCATCTTCTCAAAAACTTTGTTTGATGCTTCTGCCTGCCCATTGGCTTTAGGATGATAAGTCATGCTCTTGTGGTGCGACATCATGAATTCCTCAGTTAGAGTCTTGATGGTGTTATTCGAAAGTGTGTTACCCTATTGCTGACTAACGTCATAGGACATCCAAATCTGGTTATGATGTTTTTGCACAAGAATTTGGTTGCATCTTTGGCACTGCAACTTGGTGTCGCAACAACTTCTACCCATTTTGTGAAATAATCAGTCGCAATGATTATATATCTTGCATGATTGCAATTGCTATGAGGATTAATAGGCCCTACAAAAACAATTCCCCATTGTTCAAATGTTTGCACCGCTAGCATCGGGTTTAGAGGCATTACATCCCTTTGGCCCGGCTTTCCTACCCGTTGACAAACATCACAATGTTTTGTGACGTTGTGCACATCCTAAAAAAGATTAGGCTACGACGGACCACTTTGTAGTATCTTCCTCATAGTAGATTCACTTGCGAAGTGTCCTCGTACAACTCCCTGATGTGCTTCTTCTAACAACTGTAGTCTGTCATGATTTAAGGCTACTTTGCATAGCACATCATCCTTACCCAATTTATAAAGAGGCACATTGACAATACTGAACAGCATAGCTCTTGTGACCAACTAATTTTTGTCTTTCTCACCATAGTGTGCAAGAAACACTCCTTGTTCCAGAAATTTCGTTGTCTTCCATTTAAATTGGAATCGCAGATACTTTGAACAAGTGAGCATCTAGTGATTCATCATGTAACCCTTTTGGTTCTTCGCCATTCCTTATGCAATTGAGATGATCCAACCCTGTATTTTTTCATCCTGGCTTGACATTGATAATAAATTGGAATTGTTGAAATAACATTAACCACCTAGATATTCGTCATCCTAGCATAGGCTTGTTCACTAAATATCGAAGAGCTTGATGATTTGTAAAGAATTCAACTGGTGTGGTTGAAAGATAATACCTAAATTTATGTAGCGCAAACACCTAGCTAGAGCTTCTCGTTCTGTAGTAGTGTAGTTATTCTCAACTGCTGAAAGCTCCCAGCATGTTGAAGTGAATGGGGTGATCCAAGCCCCCATCTCTGGGTTGGGCCAACACAACTCCTACTGTGATTCTAGAAGCATCTACATGGACGTGAAAGGGCTTATTCCAATTTAGAAACACCTATATTGGAGTGGTTACTAATCTTTGCTTTAAATCTATGAAGGTTGCTTGACATTCATGTCAATTCAAATCTTGTATCCTTGCGCAATAGTCTTTCCAATGGAGTAGATATAGATGCAAACCCCTTGATAAACTTGCGATAATACCCAATGTGCCCTAAGAATGATCGCACTTTAGAAGAATGTACAAGAGGTGGCAATCCCACAATGATTCTGATTTTGGCTTGGTCAACCAAAATATTGTCACTACATATGACATGTCCCAAGAGAACACCAAAAGAAGTAAAGAACAAACACTTCTTCAAATTAAAAGCAATGCACAGATCTTGGCATTGTTCTAACATAAGTCGCAGCTTGGAAAGGTGATTTGAATAAAGAAAACATGGCCCAATCATCCAGATAAACTTCCAGAAAGTCATGGATAAAGTCCTTGAACACAGTGACTATAGCTCTAGAGAAAACAAGGGCATTTTTTAGACCAAAACGCATTACCTTGTCCGCGAATGAACCCCTCTGTTGCAAAAGTGATCTTTGTTTGGTCTTCTGCTACGATCAAAATCTGAAGATATCCACTAAAAGCATCTGCGAATGAATATACTTCAAGTCTTGCGACCGACTCAAGAACTTTGTATGTGAAAGGAATTGGAAACGGGTCAATGATGCAAACATCATTCAGTGCCTTGGAGACGTCATAGACTTTGATCTCTCTTGACTTCTTGAGGTGAACCACCATCAGACTTACCTAATCTACTCTCTACTGGATAGATAATCCCTACTTCCTGCATCTGATCAATTTCAGCCTTGACTTTGAGCTTCATATTGGGATTTATTTTGTATAGGCACTTCTTGATAGGTCGTGTGCACTCTTTGAGTTCTATGTGCATCTCCCCTAATGAAGGGTCTACACCCTTGACTTCTAAAAAATTCATGGGGAATACATCTTAGTAATCTCACAACAATTGGACCCCTTTTGAAATTTGTTACCTTGTCCAGTAGTCGCCTATGGTTGCTAGCTTTGGTATAGATTGTGTACCAATGTTTTCATTACTTTGCATACTAGTTCTTCATATACCTTCTTTTTCCCTCCCTGAAGAGAGTCTCGTAGTGTCATTTCCTCTTCCTACTCCTGAATATTTAGATTTTACAGTTGCGAATCCTCTATTTGCTTTGCGATGTTGGCTTTAGGCTCTTCTATTTGTCGTTCAAGCTCAAAGAATCCTTTTAAGTCTAAATCCTCACTATTACTAAACTCTGCCTAATATGTGTCATCTAGAATCCTATTGCAAGATTTCAACAAAAAATCTTCTTTTTGCATGTTGGCCCTGTAATTCTTGATAGCTTTACTTAAGTCTTTGGCTTCTTTCTCCTGCGACGATTGATCATGCGCAATTCTTATGTCTTCCTCTCATTCATGACATAAAAACAACTTTTGGAGGGATTTCTACCCCATATGATTCTCATCCTCAAATACAAAAGTTTGTATAGAATCATGTTGGACCTATGGCCAATTCTTGGTCTCATGCTTGTGCTCCTGGTGCATATACCATGCTCGTGACAAAGGTGTTGGTGTATGTGAAACACATGCACCCAGTAGACCATATATTGACACACCTATGAATGTGCAATTCGAGGCACTGACCTTCCTAGAACAATGGCCACATATCAGAAATCATAGATGCTACTTGGAACCAAGCTCGCGTCAGTTTGTGGGCTTCTTCCCAGCACAATTGCTTGGAATGGTGAACTATCCGCCATGTCACAACACCTTTGAGTGCATAGTTCAACACACTGACCCAAAGATCTACATTAGGAACATGGTGCTCCAATCTGGAAATGAATTGCACAACCTTTTGTTGCAAAGTACAAGGGTAATTGTCGCTAGATAGCAAAAACCATTCTCATTGGCCTTACCTCGTGATCTCCTTGTGCCCAGTTCAACATGTGTGCATCTAAATCACCATTCACAGAAGACGTAGCTTCCCAAGGTAGAGTACCCTCATGAGTAGGCTCTATATAGTCAATATCTGTTGGAGTTACCTGGTATAGTAGATCAACTTCTAATCTTGTCGGAGATCGCACTAATGGAGACTTGCATTCCTCCATTCGAAACTATGGAACTTGCTCCATGGTTTTGACAGGTTTGTATGTGAAATGCTTTGTATATTGCAATTGTGGAGCTGGCTAAGTCTGTTGTGTGAAGTCAATAAACCCTCTGATTCACAGAGCCTATACTTTTGATTCCATGCCAACCTTAAACTAATTGTTATCTCCATAGGCATAGGGTGAAGTAGGCTCCTTAGGAATGATCTATGGTTTGCTCTCTGCTTTGTTCAAGGGTATAATTATGATATCATCTCCTTCGTGCGCCTCCACTTGATTAGCTATTGTATTGATGGTCATCTAACCATCATATGTCCACTTTTCCCTGGTGAGCACAGGGTAGTGCATTTTATCGGTCTTCATATCAATGACCTCCAAAACCCCTCTCAAAATCAGATCAACAACTTTGATTTCTACATCTTCTAGCCTCCCTATAGGATCTACCCTTCCATAATCTGCGAGACTCAGTGTAAATGGGTTGTATCTAAGAGCAAGTCGTCCAATAGCCACCCATGTGGACCAAGGAATCATGTTAACTGTACTCCCAAAGTCGAAGACAACATTTGGGACTTCAGAGCCTTCAAGTTCAATATCCATTTGAGAATCAACATCCCACGGCTTCTTAGTTTTTACATACCACACCACCCTTTCAATTCACTCCTGACCTTTTTTTGCACAGTGTAACAGATTATGCAACTAGTTATATTTTGCGATATGTCCTCATTGCACAGAGTACTTACAAGCTTTAGCAAGTCCATCAAAGCTATAACTACTCCATTTTGTCACAGCATTCAAACAATCTGACCATACATTTGTGCATCTATACTTGCAACATCTCCTTTAGAAGCATTCTAATTTTGTATATTCTGCAGTAATAGCACTGCTTCAGACATTAGAACCTTCTCCTTGATAGGGTCTGGGTACTTTTCTTACCGAGCCTTTCTGATTAGAGGCTCCTATGGCATCTCCAAAGTTGGCAATCCTTGCTGCCCATACTAGTTTCGAGTGACAACTTGTATATATGCAGGGTCTCTAGGTTGTGCATTTACCATACTCACATTGTGCACTGATTTCTACTTTTTTTGCTTCTATAGGACTAGACAATCCTCTATACGATGCTGTCCAGATACTTTGCAGTAAACACAATAGGTTTGTCTCTGCGAGTTGTAGGGACAATTTTGTGTGATGTGGTTGTATCGTCCACACACATAACAAATAAGAGGTTGTTTGCCCTGTCTATTGTCTTGTCCACAATTTCGATTTCCTCCCTAATATCTTCCTCTGTAACCTCCTTGGTACCCTCCATGTCTATGTGGAGAACCCCAACCCTGTTGTTGTTAGCCATCATATCCACCATATTGTCTCTAAGGGGAAGGTGAAGCCCATCCTTGTTGATGTCACCGAGATGCAAAATTCTAAGGCTACTGGTACTAGGGGGATGGAGGTGTACATCCAGCCTGATACTGGGCGACTGCAATGTCCATCTTGTAACCCTATGGCTGATATTGAGGACACTGTATTGTTGTGTGCTGCGTAGATTTAGGCATCTATCTAGGACTAGCCTACATAGCTTAAGTCATCTCTACATCCGCACTTGGAACTCTTGTTTTTGCAGTTAGAATCTGCTACACAGCAACTGTGAAGCATTTTTGGTGATGTCTTCCTTCAACTCCTGAAGTGCTCTGCGATTCTTTTCATCACGATTATGGGATTTTCACTTATTACAATACATACTATGCAATAGTTGTATGTATTGTTGTTGGATTACATTTGGTAGTAGGATGTCCCACTATGCGATAGATCTCACAGAACTCCGTCATCTTGACTTTTGGACAATCATTCCTATGGTGTCCTTCCTTACTGCACTCCATGCACCATATAGGCAGTTTGGGATTGTTACTCTCGTGGGTTTGAATAATGCTGCCCAAATACTCTGCAGCAAACACAATAGGTTTGTCTTTGCAGGTTGCATGCACAATTTTGTGCAATGTGGTTGTATTCGCCGCACATATAGAAAATAAGAGACTATCTTCCCTATCTATTGTCTTGTCCACGATTTTGATTTCCTCCCTAATATCCTCGGTAGCCTCCATGTCTCTGTGGAGAACCCCAACCCTGTTGTTGCTAGCCATCATATCCACCATATTGTCTTTGAGGGAAAGGTGGGGCCCATCCTTGTTATGGCGGGGACACAAAATTCCAAGTCTATTGGTACTAGGGGGATGGAGGTGTCCATCCAACCTAGTATTGAGGTGACTACAATGTCCATCTTGCAAGACCCTGTGGTTGATATTGAGGAGACTGCATCGTTGTCTGTTGTAGATTGAGGCATCCACCCAGGAGTACCCTGCCTAATTGAAGACATCTATACATTTGCACTTGGAACACCTGGTTTCACAATTGGAATTTGCTACGCGACGACTGCGAAGACATTTCTAGTGATGTCTTCCTTCGGCTCCTAAAGTGCTCTACAATTTTTCTCATCATGATTATGGGATTTGCAAAATTTACAATACATACTATGTGGTTGTTGTATGCATCACTACAACAGATGACATTTGGTAGTGGGATGTCCCACTATGCGACATATTTCACAGAACTTTGTCATCTTGACTTTTGGACAATCATTCCTATGGTGTCCTTCCTCACTACACTCCGTGCACCATATAGACAGTTTGGGTTTGTTACTCTTGTGCAATTCATCCATCCTTCACTAAACAACATTTATCTTCACATCTATCTTTGCAATAGGTTGTGAACAGAACTTATTTGGTTTATAATATCTAAGAATCTACGATCATAACCCCAGACTGATTCTCCACTTTTCTAGCAAATCTCCTTCAGGGCTTGAATGGTTTGACTTGGGCATTTTTGCATCTTGAATTCTCTAATCGGTTATTCTTGACATCTTGCAAACCCATTGCGGTCAGGTGGTTCTTGTATATGAATTCCAAAGCTTTGGCTATAAAGGCTCCTATAAGCTTGCACTTCTTCGCATCATCAGTAGCGACACCTTTAACTTGCCATTTCATTTCACAAGTCAACAAATATTGTTTGGGATCATTAGAACCATCATAAAGTGCCAGAGTTACAAAAAATCCTGGATTGAGGGTCATGTTTACTACGATTACTCCGAAAACAATTGGTTGCTTTGGATTGGACTTCACTGATATCTTAGGATTCAATGTAGTTGTCTTCAGAGTACCAATATTCTTCTTTTCTACCAACTTTTGAGTTTCTGCACTTAACTTTCCAAATTTAATAGTAAACTCGTCAAACCACTTAGTATGCCTCTCAACTTATGCATTGTTTAATCCTGTTAATAAATTAGGCATGGGGGATATGTCCCCTTGGTATGAATGATCCTTGTTTGAAGTACTTTCCTCAGTTGAACGTGATCCTAACTTTACCCTGCGATTTTTCATCACATCTTCAAGAGATTGTCCTTCCTCTTCTCCAAATAATATCCTCCCTTGTAACGGCTTCCTAAAACTACCCTCTAGTTGCTCCAATTGCATCTTTGCAACCCCTCCACATTCTCTTTCTTTCACTTTCTTGTCTCACATGTTCCCTTCAATTCATTTGGTGCCCTTAAATCCTTTGGGTACTCTGATTTCCCCCTCTTTGCAGTCTCCAGTTTCCCTTAGAGGTCTATCTCCTCCTGCAATCTCCGAACTCTCTATTCTACCTCTACTCATAGTTACATGAGGATCATTATGTTTATTCCATCACCTTTGTTGTCACATCTCTCTTTCAAGCCCCAAAATTGTCTTCTCCTTATGCATCTCTACATCCTCCATCTTCTGAGTTCAAATTCAAGTTCCTTCTCTCAACTCTTCATCATTCACTCCCTTCACTCCACATCCCCATAACGTCGTCGATGACAACTCAATGTCGATCGAGATTGGCACCATGACCTCCAAAACCAACATCTTCAGAAGAATCAGTAGTCGTCGTAAAAATTTACCTCTCATACCTCTTACAATTAAATTTTGCACAACTTCAAATGCAATGTACCCTTGCATAGCAAACTCAGTGATGTACCTATCGATAGTGGTTTTTAGCCAATGGTCTATCGCACACTACACTCAATGTCTAGGATTCACAATGTTTCTACCTTTTGTTCAGTCCAAATAAAGTGTTGTCTCCTCAGCCTAAAGCAATAATATTCCAGCCTTGACAACCAAGTGGCTAACAGTTCAGGTAACTCGCATTAGAAAATTTCATAGATTTTGCCATGAATATGCTCAATTATGATTTCCTTTGTTGTGCTTCCAATTCGTCTGGCCTCTTCTTTTGCGAATTTTTGTATTCTTTCATCCAACCATCGTTCCAAATCTCTTTGACTCAATAGCGATTTCAGTGTGTTTCAAACTCCATGCTCACCACACCATTGTTAGCAGAGGCTCTTGGAAATTCCCATCAAAACATGCTAAGGTTGTGGGTGCAATGTGAATTACAAAGTTAGAACTCACGGGGATATGACAGGTCAGTTTATTCATTTTGTTCATACTTAGTGGGTATTCATAGAAACGCAAGCTAAAATGCAAAGAACAGTTATTATTGTTATATTATTAAGTAAATTCAAACAAAAAAGAGAATAAAAGCGCATGGAACAAGTACAAAAGACATTCAAAATAACCATCAACATATCTATATATTAATCTTTCAAAATTCGAAACTCTTTTCCTTTACATTTGAACACTATTTAAAGAGCTTACAAAGGCTTTGTCACTTCGCATTCCCATCTTTTAATATCTTGAAGGAGTCTTTACGTATTCTATAGATTTTTGATATACAACCATATGTCAAATACATACAAAATGATATACATTATACAAAATACTATACATCGCACACTTGTCATTCATACATACTCTGCTATTTTATACTTCTATGTCAACCACCAACAATTTTGTTGATTCAGAGAAACCATGTTTGGAGGAGGTTTGTGAAGAAATTGATTTTGTTTAAAAGAATAAGAAAAATCGCAGACTTAAGGGATCCTTCTCTATATCCTTTGATTAAGGAAAAGGTATATAAAAGATGGAACAAGCTTAACACACCTCTACCTTGTGTTGCTTACACTTTGAATCCAAACTGGTATGATACAAAAGTCACCAAGAAGAGGGCTCCATATGAGGATAGAGAAGAAATAAAAAAAATTGGGTTGCAGTGAAAAATGTTTATGGTCGAGGAGAGGAGGCTTCTTTTATCATAACTCAATGGAACATGTTTTCATGTGGTCGCGGACAGTTTTTTACAGTAGAGGCTCTCTATGATATGCATGTGAAGACCACAATAGAGTGATGGTGGAACCATGGCAGTGAAGCCCAAGTTACAATTATTTGCATTACGATTACTCTCACAAGTAGCTAGTTCACCATCTTGTGCAAGGAATTGGAATACTTATGGTTTCATTCATTCATTGAAGAGAAACCAACTAGGGTCAAACAAGGCAAAGAACCTGGTGTACATTTATAGCATGCTTTGTCTTCTTTCTCATGTACACCTAGGGTACAAGGAAGGTCCTTTAGCAAAATGAGACCAAATTCCACCTAATGGAGCAGCATACATATCCTTGGAGGATGATGTGCTTGAGGCAAATGGCTTCAATGATTTGCCCCCTGTTATATTGCCCACAGAGGAGCCACAGCGTGAGAGTGATGTGTATCTAGAGAGCACCTTGGCGGAGGACCTAGAGGAAATAATTGAAGTGGCAGTTGACCCTATTGTATTAGATGAGATATGATTCAGGGTTACATTCGTGAGTTTTATTTTTTTCATGCCTATCTGTCGGCATTTCCATGTGTTACAATGTGCATTTGACCCTTAATATGATGAGATATCCATTCAGTGCGTTCACTCAAGCTATCTGGTTTTCTTGTATATTACTAATTTACTAGTATTGCATAGTATATATTTCATTCGTATAGTATTGTAGTAGTATATATTTCTCTAAATTTTTCATAGTGTACATATATAGAGAGAGAAAGAGAGAGTTATCTCCCCATATCCGTCCCCTATTTTTTTTAAATGACGTACCGGTCCCTATACCTATACCCATATCCGTCTCCAGGCCACTATAGTTTGATTGCTAAATCCGAAGGATGCTAACAATCTCCTTTATGGTATGTGTGTTTTTCCTCGTCTCTGTCTTTTATGTATGCATATGCATGAAGACGGTTATAATACATGTATATAAACAGTCATTACAAGAAGCAGTTACAACTACCGACAATTCAAAAGTGTGGTAGTACATCATCCATCTATGTGATGGTTGATCTGGAAAGGCCTAGTTTGCATGCCGTGTGGCAACGAAGCTCTGGCATGTGGATGTTGATGTTATGCGGAGATGTACAGAGTTACGCACCAACCCAAAGACGTGCAGCATGTGAGATGATGTTGTGATAACTTGCAGAGATACCGCAAGTCAACTCACATGAGAAGTGGATAACAGTGATGAAAATGATATGTGCAGAGTTGAAGAATGTGTGCACGATGAAATACTTTTGCACGGCAAGTGAGAAGGTGTAGCAGTAGCAACTCGAAAGAATATCACTACATTGTGCACAAGCCACAAGATGTGAGCCCAATGCACTTTGAGAAGTACACAAACCTGCGCGAAATTTATGCACGGATTAGTAAATGTATTAATGTAATGTCTCCATGTTATATTATGATAAAAGAAGAGCGAAGTGTTGTGTGTGCTTACCTTTTGATCTGACTGTGAGTTTTCAGTCATTCATTCGAGTCACAACCCACCTTGCCATCATTTGGTCTTAAAGCAGGTTGTATCATGCCTAGTTGAGAGTTAGAGAGCAAGTTGAGAAGAATCCTGCATTGTTGAGTTGAGTGTCGTAAGAGCTCAAATTGAGTCTATTGAAGGTTAAATCCTATAGTGAACGCTGTTAGGAGTATGAAATGGCACATAGAGGAATATCATTGTGATGTCCCCAAATTTGGGATAATTGAGGAAAATATGGCTTTCAAACAAACCCTTGCAAATCTGAAAATTATGCTTCAAATTCCAGCAAACCCTAAATGTGGAAGATGCTTCAAAAACACACAAAGTTGCAAAACCTAAGCGCCAATGTTGGAAATCTTAAACAGTAAATTTCAGCTTGTTATTTCAATCCAATTCCACTTCATCAAGCATATAAAATAGCCAAAATATTCCAAAAATATAGTGTTGCAATAAATACCTTTGATGACCAAATGTGATGTCAAAACAAGGCAAAAATAGTAGAATAATTTATTAAAATTATTTATAGCTTTTTTGAATATCAACAAGGTCCCAATTGACCTTAAAACCACCCCTAAGCAAGTCGCCCTAGGGCGGAAAATGCAAATAAAATTCAAGTCCTTACGCAACCCTATTTTTTGGGGTCTTCAAACCCTATACCCGTAGCGCAGCCCAATTTAGGAGTCTTCCACACTTCCACCTGTTCGTTGCCCTCAAAACAGCTCCACAACCCTTGGGGTTGACCTCCCAACCAAGTCGCTACACCACCAAACCCAATCGCCACCCTTGGAGGTGAGTCTTCACTCTTCAATTGGAGTAATTCCTAAATTTTCTGAATGTTAAGCCCAAATGCAGCCTCTGAAATGATGCTGCCCTAATCAAAATTAGAGGGTTTTGTCCCTAATTCCCTTAGAACCTTGAAGGTTTTCGTCTCCAAAGCCTTGAGTTAAAATTTTCGTGCTTAGTCTCATAAATCAATATCCAAAAGTAGCATACCTTCAAATGAAACCTTCGTTTGCTTTTATACAACTCCCCCCAAGGGGCATGCCCAAAAGGGGAAGATTGCTTTTTAAAACTCTTACTTTAGTCAAGTGATGCCCATGACCCTTAAAGGGCCCCACTTAAGTGCCCTTATAACATAAAGTACCTTTTACATGTATTCATTCAAAATCACTTATTTGCCTTTCTTTTTTTCTCTTTTTCCTTAGCCCTTGAAAAACAAGTGAGGCTAAGGGTCTTCAATCATTTCATGTCCAAAAGGGGGACATGACAATCCTCCCCACTCAAAATTGTTTGTCCTCAAGTAATTGCAAAATCGAAGGAGGTGTCCCAACACTCCTTATAACGCCATGTCCACCTATGATTGTTTCCCAAGGAAAGAAACCCATCTTTAAACTCTCCTTGCTATTGTGTCTTTTATTGTTTAGTATGTACCAGCTGTAGTCATCCTCAAAATCAGTCACCAACCTCATTCTTCTTTCACACCAATGGCTGCCCTGGCTGTAGCTTTCTATGTGTAACCAATGACAGCTATTAACCTTCTCCAAACCATCTTCTAAGTTGGTCATTTCAAGCTCCATAAGGAGCTGGAAACTTCCTCATAAGGGCTGTCATCCAATCGTTGGTCCCTAAACTCCATTGACCCTCCATCAAGAAGAGGATCGTCCGAACAACCACTTTGTATTTTCCGATATGTAGGCTGTATATGCGATGTATAGCCATGCAATTACCCCCAAAAGTCAACCAATTCACTAATAAGTTGAACTCCCATGTGCTCTCCATATCCATATACTTAGAGGATGTCAATATGAACACAAACATCATACAAAAAGAGCTAGAGCTTCCAAAAGAAAAACATTTGGAAAGTGATACCTTGCTGTCCCCAAATCGAAAAATCCA
This sequence comes from Torreya grandis, assembly GCA_037957365.1. Lineage (NCBI taxonomy): Eukaryota > Viridiplantae > Streptophyta > Pinopsida > Cupressales > Taxaceae > Torreya > Torreya grandis. The sequence continues at coordinate 3,923,385 of JARHVA010000216.1, forward strand.
TTTGATCTTCATTTGTTGTGTGCATACAAATATGGCCACTTTTCAACAAATCTTTGGTAGCTCCTACAAGCAATGGTAGACTAATCCAAGCTTGTAACAAGAGAACAATAAAAAACTTCTTGTAGGACATACCTTGGAAACCACTTTCTACATCTTGCCAAACCTCTTGAATGATTCTCTTCATATGTGCCACATGTATCATCATTGGTTGCCCCTCTTCCACACTCTCATGCATATGTGGAACCAAATGCGAATCCACAAAGAATTCAATATGATAAACAAAAGAGTGTTGCGTCATACCTTCATCCTTCACCCTCCTTTCATGCAAGTTGTGTCCCCAAACATAGACACCTTACGAATTTGATAACTGTAAAGTTTCAGATTTCTTACCCATGTGAAGTGGCTGCAATAGTGTTCCAAGATCTGATTTTTCTGAGGGATAAAATTCAGAACTGATTGATGCACTTTCCTTGCCCAATGTGAGTTGTACTTTTCCCAACAAATCGATCTTTATGCCCTGAATAGGTGGTTGGAATCTTCCTACCAACTCAGAAATTTCTGATAAGAAAATTCAGACTTTGCATAAGCATTTCTAGAACTTACAATGGGTTGTACTGTACCTTTTTTCCTTGCTTTTTCTAAATATGTTATCTTTGGAGTTTGAAAAATCAACTCAGAATTTCCTCAGTGTGAATTTGCCGTCTTCTATCATGATTTCAGTCCTTCCTCTCTTTTCTACAACCCGATTTTCCACCTCCTTGATCTCATGACTCAAATTATTATTTCTAGCAAACATTGAGCTCAATACACATGGAAACAAATAGTGTTTTTCATATCTTGAGGGCTGTTCCAGCTTAGGGAAAACCTGGTTCTTTGCTGCCCTTATCCATTTCTTCTTGGGAAAGACTCTTTCCATAGTTTTGGATGTCACCTCCAATGCACAACAAAATTCGGATTTAGTCATACTTATTGATTCAGTAGAAGGCCAAATTTCCTTTGAAGTCATTGGCTGCCCATGATCAAAATTTGCAGCCTATTGCCATGTTCTAAAAATCACACTTACATCCCACAACACTTCGGAACCTTGATCTACCTCCTTATCCATTTCAAACAATGGATTGTCTAAACAATGCTCAATTTCTATCTTTGTAACTTTTTGATTTTTCAGAAAGTACCCCAAATCAAAGTCTTCTTGGAGCCTAAGGAGCTCATCAGTCACTTGTTCAATTTCCTTAGCCCTTGCCACATCCTCTTGCTCCCTCAACCACTTTGCCACTTCAATCAGCTGCCCTTGTTTGGAAGTCACCACATTCCTTGCATTGCCCTTGGCTATTGCAATTGATCTCCCTAATGCTCCTACACATGGAACAAACAAATTAGTAAAAACCATGGTCTCTAACAAGACCCTTTTGATTCCCTTGTCAAGCTCTAGGATCGTGAAGTGCATCCTTTCTTGATGCCTTGATTCTTCCTCACAACTCCCCCATATTCAGAATTCAATAGATAGTTTCATGTTGCTCTTGACAAGGCTGTAGCAACTTCTTTTCCCCTCTATTCTTTCCCTTATAGTGGCTGGAAATCCACTCATACATGTGTGAGCCACTCCCATGGTGTTGAGGTGTAAGAGGCACACCTTCTGAGGGCCAATACTCACCATGGCAACAAAAAACTTGATGGAAAGCAAACCGAAAATGGGAAAAACAGCAATTAATGTGCTACTTACAATTCTTTCTTTGATCCCTGGATAATGATATTTCTTGCTTATACCTCTTTCCATGATGGTCCAAACTTTATCCTTTGTTTCACAACATAACACAATGATAAAAGCATGCTTGTAAAGCTCACCCTGATCCCACATCCATGTTGGAGGCTTGTCATGCTTATCTCTAAGATTCACTTGGAACAATTTTCTTCCCCATTAAGTGCCCTTCAACTCCACCTTATTGTTAGCACAAGTTTTACAATCAAAATATTGAAAGACCCAAGCATGAGTAAATAATGAGCACTCATCAAGAAGATAACCCAATTGTTTATCTATAAAAAAATCTGATTTTGCTTTCTCAATATGCAAAATGGACTCTTCTTCTTCCCTACCTTCCCCTTTCTCTTGTTTTTTGATTGCTCATGAAGTTGTCGAACAACTTCTTGCTGCCCCACTATTTTTGAATTTTAAAACTCGGAAATTTCCTTAGCTGCCCCAATTTTTCTAATTTATGCATTTCAGAAGATTCAACACTTGGCTGCCCCGAGGTGTTTGATTTTTCTTCAAAGTGAGGTTTTGGACTTACCCCATCAAACTTCCCAATGAGCCTCCTACTGAATTCCTCATAGTTGTCTATGAGGTGATGCCCTTGGGTTATATACTCTTGGTGCCACCAATCATGGGCAACCCCTTCTAAATGTGATGTGAAGGATTTTAGGGCCTCCTCTACCTCTATGGGATGAAGTGCCAGGTATGTACCCAATTTATCAATCCATGTCCTAACTGAAATGTTTGTAGAACTATCGAATGTGGGAAGAACAATCTTCCTCAAAGCATTAAGTAACTCCCATCTAACTCGATTATTGCCCTTACCTCTTTTCCATGATACAAAATCCTTGAGGTCCATCTCCTTCCTAAAAGAGGGTGGGCATGTCATATGCTCCTCATAAATCTCCATCAAATCTGTCTGAATGGAAGGTTGCTCCTTCCTTTCATGAGCTTGAGAGGATCTCTCAAATCTTGTACTGTCCATATCTCCCATGTCAATGTTTGTCATGAAACCCTCAAACCCTATAGCTAACCAAGAATTTGACTCTGATACCACTATAATGTCCCCAAATTGGGATAATTGAGGAAAATATGGCTTTCAAACAAACCCTTGCAAATCTGAAAATTATCCTTCAAATTCCAGCAAACCCAAACTATGGAAGATGCTTTAAAAACACACATAAAGTTGCAAACCCTAGGTGCCAATGTTGGAAAACTTAGACAGTAAATTACAGCTTGTTATTTCAGTCCAATTCCACTTCATCAAGCATATAAAATAGCCAAAATATTACTGAAATATAGCGCTGCAATAAATACCTTTGATGACCAAATGTGATGCCAAAACAAGGCAAAAATAATAGAATAAATTATTAAAATTATTTATATTTTTTATGAATATCAACAAGGTCCCAATTGACCTTAAAACTGCTCCTAAGCAAGTCGCCCTAGGGCAGAAAATACAAATAAAATTCAAGTCTTTACGCAGCCTTATTTTTTGGGGTCTTCAAACCCTATACCTGTAGCATAGCCCAATTTACGGGTCTTCCACATTTCCTCCTATTCACTGCCCTCAAAACAGCTCCAAACCCTTGGTGTTGACCTCCCAACCAAGTCGCTATGCCACCAAACCCAATCGCCAACCTTGGGTGATGCAGGAGCATCCTCACGCTAGGAGCATATTTAACACATGTTTGGTTAAGTTTTAGCATGCTTAAGTATATAAGCTGTTTTTCCCTCCATTTGTTTTCTTTGTTTTTAAATTTTCAATTTCGTCCAAATATCCATTAAGCATGGAATCAAGTCTGTTGGGCGAGATTTTATGTGGTTTGTGTTTTCTTATGTTAGGCGAACTGTTTTGTTCATTCTGGGAGGTTGTTACAAGAAGCTTAGGATAGGATTGAACACCTAATTTGAGAAATACGGTTTGGTATAGGGGATTTGTGTGTAAAAACAGGGGATATATGCATATTGAAAAAAAAAAAAAAATCAGGGCGCAGTGGAAGAGTGACCTGCAATTCGCAGACAAGCATAGATGTATATCTTCCTGTTTTATTAATAAAATGTATGTTCCTTTGAGTAAAATTGTTTTCTGAGACCGAATATTGGAAAAGGAATTGTTGTTTTGCTGTTGATAACGCAAGGCTTGAATATAAAACCCAAACAATTGTTTGGTCTGTGACCAATCGAACACCTGTGAAGAGTTTCCTGCTTAGTTTCTTGCTGGGTCGCCTAAGACGGCTGGGCCGTTTCAATGTATTGATTTAATCCTGGTCATTTCAAGGTATATATTATGCTGGCGTTGCAATGTGTCCGGCGAATGGTTTGACATCAGGTATATGTTATGCTGGCGTTGCAATGTGTTGAAGTCCGGCGAATGGTTTGACATCAGGTAAGATTTGAATATAAAACAAAATCAACGTTTGGTTCTCGTGAAGACTACAGTTCTGGCCGTTTTAAATGCTGGGCCATTAGGAAGCAATAGAGTCAAGCGAGGCATAAACACAGCCATGGAACATTACGCTGTGTAGGTGATGACACTATAACCAAATGATTTCTTCTCCTTCGCTGGAATGGTGGAGGCTGTTGAATTAGATAGAGCTGGGATAGAAGCCCACGTTGTTTTTGTGACTTTCAAGGAACCCGATGCTGTAGAAATTGCTCTGCTGCTGACTGTGAAATTGGGCGATGGGGAAAGTGTGAGGAGTTGACGTTGTGGAGACTTCAAAGAATACTGTCCTGAGTATAAACAAATCCAGGTGACATTGTTTTTGTTTGAAATACATATGTGATTTAGTCTTGTTTATAAAACAGAGAAGTCTGTATAACAGTTGGTTAATATTTTGTCAAAAACATATAATTCATGCCCTGTTGTGAGTTGGAGGTCTGGCATCATTAGAAACCACAAAATGCTGTTATAGATTAGAGTTCAGCCCTGTTGGATGTATGTTTCATGTTTCATCATTGGGGGTGAGTCTTCACTCTTCAATTAGAGTAATTTTTGTATTTTATGAATGTTAAGCCCAAATGCAGCATCTGAAATGATGCTGCCCTAATCAAAATTAGAGGGTTTTGTCCCTAATTCCCTTAGAACCTTGAAGGTTTTTGTCTCCAAAGCTTTGAGTTAAGCTTTTCATGCTTAGTCTCATAAATAAATATCCAAAAGTAGCATACCTTCAAATGAAACCTTCATTTGCTTTTCTACAAATCCCCCCAAGGGGCATGCCCAAAAGGGAGGAAAACATAAATTCAAATCATAAGAAAGATTGTTTTTTAAAACTCTTACTTTAGTCAAGTGATGCCCATGACCCTTAAAGGGCCCCACTTAAGTGGCTCTTATAACATAAAGTACCTTTTATATGTATTCATTCAAAATCACTTATTTGCCTTTCTTTTTTTCTCTTTTTCCTTAGCCCTTGAGAAACAAGTGACGCTAAGGGTCTTCAATCGTTTCATGTCCAAAAAGGGGACATCCCAATCACTTGGTGGAGGAGGTCAAGCACTAAGAGTCGCTGATTTGGTAGACGTCTTGAGAGGAATGAAAGTCGGACTAGATGCTATAGAGACTATGCAATGACAAGGATTTGTTGTTGACATAAGTGAGCATGAAGAAGAAGAAGCTCCAGAAGTTCACCTACAATAGTTGGACATGGAACTAGAAAATAGATTTTTTAAAGCTATTGTCAAAATGAGAGACAAGCCCAAATTAGACACCCATAGCTACTCACAAAGTTTGAATGTTGAAGATTTGATAGATTGGATAACCGAGTTAAAAAAATAAATCTTCGACGTTCAAACTTTGTAAATGTAGATCTTAGTAGGGCTTGTTACATACATTGAGATCTTTTCTTTATTATCTTTTACATACATTGAGAAGGAAATGTCAGCGTAAGTGGCATATTCTTTCAAGGAGTATGAAGAAAAAGCGTCAAATGATTTGCAAAGTAGCTTGCCGCTTGTGAGAAAAAATTCTCATCATATGGATTTGATGCTTGGAGCAAGTTTACCAAGCAAAGCCCCACATAGAATGAACCCACCCATGACAAAAGAAATGAACAAGCAAGTTCAAAATTTGTTGGATAGGGGATTAATACAAGAAATTTTGAGTCCTTGTGTAGTACTAGTAGTGCTTACACCTAAGAAAGATGGAGCATAGATAATGGAGAATATGTACAGATTCCAGAGCTATTGACAAGATCACCATCAAGTATCAATTCCCATTGCCAAGGATGGATGACTTATTATATTTTTAAAGTAGAGCAAAGTACTTTGCCAAATTTATTTAAGGAGTGGTTACCATCAGATTCGGATCAAAGGAGATGAGTGGAAGATTGCGCTCAGGACAAAGGATTGAATGAATGGTTAGTAATCTTGTTTGAGTTAGTCAATGCCCCAAGTACATTTATGAGGCTAATGAATGAAGTGTTGAAGGTTGTTCAAGAAACAACAATGTTGTATCTTGAGAGGATCAATGAGGGAGATCTGCATCAGTGAGTTACATGGTGGTTAGTTACTAGGTCACTTTGGAAGAGATAGACCCTCACATTGTCACAAGAGAAATACTTTTGGTCAGGGATGGCTAAGAATGTTGGCAGATACATTAAAAGATGCAAGGTATGCCAATTGGCAAAAATAACTAGTAGGAATACAGGCATATACAAACCATTGTCAGTACCACACATACCATGGGAAGAATTGATAATGGATTGTTTTCTTGGATTGTTGAGGACACTATGAAGTAATGACTCGATATTTGTTGTGGTCGATAAATTTTCAAAGATGACACATTTTATTGCTTGCAAGAAGATTAGTCATGTTTCAATTCTTGCGTGCTTGTTTTTCAAAGAAATTGATAGATTGCATGAATTAACTACTAGTAATACTTCAAATAGAAACACTAGATTATTGGGTCATGTTTGGAGAACATTGTGGAAAAAGTTTGGCACCAAGTTGCAATATAGTTCAACATACCACCCACAAACAAATGGGAAAACAGAGGTTTTGAATAGAAGAGTAGGGAATATACTCAGATATTTAGTTGAAAACAAGCCATCACAATGGTATACGATGTTGGCTCAAGCAAAATTCCCCTACAACAATTCAATGAATAGATTAGTAGGATTGACACCTAATATGCGCACACATAAATTAGGCAACATAACAAATATGTGGTAATTTCTTAATATTATTATCATCTCTCACACACATATATAGTTCAATGTTTGTAAAACTCCTGTAATGGGAGTAACCACTACCAAACCAACCACTTGTTAATAGGTGGTAAAAGAATAAGGACTTTAGGAATAGTATATTTTATAATCTTAAAACAAACCTTTGTAATCCTAAGTCCACTGCAATGCTAACTCCGCAACTACTACGATGCAGATGGTGTGCTCAAAATCTAAAAACCCACATATCATGATGAAATCACTGCACGTGATCCGTCTCTAACCCTGTAAGGGATCACACCAACTCATAGTGTGTCCCAATACACCATGTGACAAAAGAGAGAAAAAAACTGGATCACTCAAGCTGACTCGTCTCATAAGTAATCCAAAAATCCCAATGAAGTGTTGTAACTGCACTATAAGCCCTAACTACTGTTGACAATTTTGACCCCACAGGTCAAATTGCCACCCTTGCCATTCAAAAATTTGCAATGCCATTTTGTTTTCAATGCTCAATAATTGGTCCTAAGAAATCCTTGAAAATCCAGGGTTAATAGGTCTTGAGGTTGTCTAGGTGATTTAGGGGGTTTTCTTTCACTTGTCTTGTTCTTTGCAAGAAAAAACCAGATGTTGATTAGAGCAGTTGAAAAGAGCGAATTCTAAAGAGGAAATTGAGCTTTACAAAAAGAAAGGTTCTTCTCAAAAGGGCAAAGATCATTTCACAGGTTTAGGGGGGTTTATTACTTTCGGAAAAGTTCATTTTACAAAATCCCGAAGTCCTTTTCATAAATCCCGAAGGACTTTTCAAGGGCAAGTGAACCGTTTTCATTTTTCCGAAAGGCAGCCTTGAAAGGCCAAGAGGTCCATTACAGAAAACCCGAAGGGCACTTTCCCTTCAGGAAGGTCCATTTCGAGAAGTCCGAAAGGTGCATTTCATTTTGATGAAGGATCATTTGAAAAATTCCGAAGGGTACCTTCAATTTAGCCGAAGGATCTATTTCATTCTTCCGAAGGGCATTTGCAAAAGTCGGAAGGGTCTTTTCCTTTTGGGAAGAGGCATTTAAAGGGGCAAAGGGCACTTAACAGAGTTCCGAAGGATTTCCTTCAGGAAGAAGGCCACGAAAGAAAATCCGAAGGTAAAGAGATAAAGACAAAAAGCCCGAAGATTTAATTCCTTCAAACTTTTTGTCTGAAGGAAATGGTCCATTTGGAATCTCCCGAAGGGTCACTTTCCCTTCGAAAAAGTTCATTTGCAAGAATCTCGAAGGGTAGAGTCCCTTTGAGAAGGTTCGTTTCAAGGAAATCCGAAGGGTATGTGCTCTTCGGGAAAGTCACTTTGCAATAATTCTGAAGGGTTGGTTTGAACTTCCGAAGGGTCACTTGTAGAGATTCTGAAGGGCACGTTCAAAAGGTCCGAGGGTTCATTTTGAGAAAGCCCAAAGGGCTCTTCTTTTCAGGAAAGTCCTTAACAAAAAATCCAAAGGAAACAATTCCTTTGGACTTTTGTCCGAAGGAAACATTGGCAACAATCCCGAAGGGTATGTTCCCTTCGGGAAAGTTCACTTTCTAACAATGCCAAAGGGCACTTTCCCTTCAAGAAAGTCGTTATCAGGAAGAAGGAAACAAAACCTTCGGACTTTTTGTTCGAAGGAAATGAACGAAGTGAGTGGACACTTTGAAAAGGGGCACTTGGAAAAGCCCGAAGGGCAATTTAGGAAGGAATGCATTCCTTCAGAGTTTTTGTCCGAAGGAATGGTTCAAGACAAAGGCCCGAGACAATTCCTTCGGACTTTTTGTCCGAAGGAAATGAATAATTCCTGCAGGTCCAAGCACGAAAAGAAAAAGCCAAAGGACAAGAATCCCTTCAAATTTTTTGTTCGAGGGAATTGTCCAAAGGAAAATGCTCGGAACAAATAAACCGCAGACAAAAGCCGAAGGAAAGTGCCATTTCAAACAGCCCCAAGGACCATTGAATAAGTCTAAAGGAAATGAGGAGGAAGGAATAAGCCCAAGACAAATACATGCAGAAGAAAAGTCTGCAGAAAAGACAGACAAACAGAAGGAATACATGCACAGAATACGAAGAGCTGAGAACGGAAGGCAAAGAACTAACAAGGAGTTCAATCTAAATGCACCTTTCATCGTCTATGCAAGCAAAGGCTATTTATAGTGGATTGGTCAAAGCTTCAATTGACTGTTTGTTTAAGTCAGGGTTATCTCCTAGTCATCTCATGCATTCAATGATCCAACTCAACTTTAGGATTAATCAACAGGGAGATTACTTTGAAGATTATGGCATGGCTTTACATGCAAGAGTTGACTTATCAAACTTGGGTCCACCTCATCCTTTCAAACACCAACATGGCGTTGATTTCATGCAAAGGAGATTGTTCTCACGTTTCAGGTAATTTAAGTTGAATCTATATCTAGAGATTGGCGTAGCATTTTGCATGATGAAAGTTTGACTCAAACTTGGACTCATCATTTCCAACGCCAAAGAACTTTTCGTGCAATGGCATAAGACAAAAATAGATTTTACTTGAAGGCTATGATAGCACAAGTTCGACTTAGTTGATCTCCTCTTATATTTTCAGCACCATCCTCTTGGCTGTTGTATCTTTTTCTATATAAGTTGGCTCCTTAGCCTTGATTGGTATCCCCCTTTTGGCAAGACCAAAAAATTCTGTCAAAGATTGAGTTGTAACATTTTTCAGATTAATAGGACTATTTTCAATTTCCAACTACTGGTATAGCGTATTTATGTCAATGATCTGCACATGTGATAAAAAAATTCTTCCTTGACAAGCCTTGATTCTTACCTAGTTACTTGTCGATTAGATTATGCAGGTCATGTTCTGTATTTGATTTCTTTTAGTTGAAGTTACAGTGGATGCAAGTGCATTGTTAGTGCCTTAAATCAGTGCTATTCTGTCACTTCCCTCAACCTTTAATCACCAGATAAAACCTTTTCATGAAATACTTATGCATATTGGTCAATTGGATTTGAAAATTCAGCGTTTTTCTTGTCTAGATCTGGTGTTTTTAGAAGCTCAAATTGAGTGGATCAACTCAAAATTCAGAGATATCACCATCATTAGATAGGATTTTCCTTCAAGTTTCTTTTTCCCTTTTCCCCAACAGTTTGTAGCGAAAAGTAAAGGTCCTAATTGATACACCAAAGGGAGCTAGCCCTTACAATCTAGAGATTCAATCTGTTGATTAGGTTACCCACAACCTAGGATTGTCTCCATGTTTCAGCAGACTGTGAAGCCCTGAAACTACCTTCACAAGGGTGCGACTCTGATTGACAGCAGTTTTTGGCATGCTCGGTGGGACACATTGGAGCTAGTCTTGATGAAATTACAGTTGCAGCAGTGTTCTTCATGAAGTATTTGATGATTCCAAACTCAAGCAATTGCTTCTAATAGTCTAGGTACGGTTTCCATGTAAGTCTATTCTTATTGCATTATCATAAATGAGTTTTGATGGTTGTGCATGAAGAGAATTCATATGCTATGTTTCCTTATCAGCCATATGATGAATCATACCAGCGTTATTATGATACCTATGAGTCTCTTTATGAGCCTAATCAGCCCTATCAAGTGTATCATCAAAGCTATGTTGAGCCTTATCAAGTTTCTCATAATCCTTATTATCAAGAGCATGATTCTTACCTTCCTTGTGAGCCATATCAGTCTCAAGACCAGATTTCACCTTTCCCATATGGCTATGATGTTGCATATGAGCAATCTTGTCTTCAAGAAAGAATGAACGAAATAGAGCTTAAAATACTAGGATATGCAAGAAAAGTTTGTTTTAATTCTCAGTATGAGGAAGTGAATGGTCTATTTCAAAATGTGTCCAGTGATCCAAAAGAGATAAATGGGTTGTGTATTCTTGTATTGGAGAAGATGGAGGCTTGGGAGAAGCAGAAAATCGAGTTGAACCACTTGTCTACAAAAGGTTCTTGTGTTTCTTATTCTCATGAAGTTCTTAATCATGCCCAGTGTGTGCAAGGGAGCTTCCTAGTTGTATTCAAGAGCCTATTCATGAGGTTAAGCCTTCTTATAGTCCCCTTTCTTCACCACTCATCTCTCAAGCACAAGTTGTCCATGAGGACAAGGAGATTTCAGACTTTGATGAGGTAATGGCCAAGTGGAAGGAACAAAATACAGAGGTCCTTAAGAGTTTCTCTTTCCCTCCTCTCCAAAAATCCCTAGATAATTCCATTGTTCTCCATATTCCAAAATCTGATCATGATCAACCTCCCATGCTTCATTCTCCCTCTCAAACAAATGAATTTCATCACCCTCCCACCATCTCCCTTCTTCAGGGGCCTGTTCTCTAGAAGATTGAAAAGAAGTTGCAACTACAGGTCAAATTCTTGCAGAGTGTGTAGAGGATGCTTCAGGTGTGTTTGAGGAAGAATTTCCTATTGATACTTCACTTAAGGTTGCAGTTGAGAATCCAATTATAGTTAAGAATGAGAACGTTGATCTTGATGTGGAGGAACTCGAAGAGGAGCTGGTACAAATTGAAGTCATAAATGAATTACAGGTATCTCCTATTGAGAAGGATCCAGATAGCTTTCAAGCTGATTCTGTTCAAATAGATCAAAATGAAGAACAAAAAGATGATCAGCTGTACTTTGAATCTCTACAAGAGATTGACGAACTTTGTATGGATATGTTGTCTATTGAAGAGCATGTTTATGAGAAATCTGATCAAGAATCACCTATCCAAGATCATAATACAGATTGGTTTGCCTATTCAAAGCTCCTTGAAGCGTTGGATGAACTTGCAATAGTTGATAAGAAGGATGTTGTCACTCAAGAACAATGCATAGATGAGATATCACTTGACAAGGTGGTAGATGACAAGCAGTATGAAAAAGATCAGGAAGTACTTGATGAGTTTGTCTTTGTTGGTGATTGGTTTGTTGTTGATGACTCATTTGAGATGTTAATACAGTTGGTAGACAATAAAAATGCCTTATCAAAGGTTATGATTAATAAGCATCCTGCCTTGCAACTTGTACCATCCCTTGGAGTCATTGAGTTTATGAATTACCTTTTTGACCTAGATGGATCATGCTTTGTCATGGTTAGCTAGGTTCCTTGTTAGTTTGTTTTCCTCCAAGTGTTGTTCAAACACATTAGTTTAGTCTGTTTTGTCCCAAATAGGTGCCTTGTTTGCACAGTTGCTTTGTTTAGTTAGTTTTTCAGTTTTTGTGTGTTTCCCTTCTTAGTTTGAAGGATGAAGGTTATCTTATATCAAGTCAAAAGAGATTCGCAGTCATGGACCAGATTTACTATTGTTTTAGGAGTTCAATATCATGTTTATGGTCTGAGTTCTCAAGCATAGCAAGCATGCTTCCCAACTGAATTGCAAAAATGTAGACAATTTTGACCTCACAAGTCAAATTGCCACCCTTGCCATTCGAAACTTTGCAATGTCATTTTGTCTTCAGAGCTCAATAATTGGTCTTGAGAAATCCTTGAAAATCCATGGTTAATAGGCCTTGAGGTTGTCTAGGTGATTTAGGGGGTTTTCTTTCACTTGTCTTGTTTTTTACAAGAAAAAACCAGATGTTGATTAGAGTAATTGAAAGGAGCTAATTCTAAAGAGGACTTCGAGCTTTACAAGAAGAAAGGTTCTTCTGAAAAGGGCAAAGATCATTTCAAAGTTTTGGGAGGGTTTATTACTTTCAAAAAAGTTCATTTTAAAAAATCCTAAAGTCCTTTTCACAAATCCCGAAGGACTTTTCAAGGGCAAGTGGATCGTTTTCATTTTTTCGAAAGGCAGCTTTGAAAGGCCAAGAGGTCCATTACAGAAAATCCAAAGGGCACTTTCCCTTCGAGAAGGTCCATTTCGAGAAGTCCGAAAGGTGCATTTCATTTTGACGAAGGATCATTTGAAAATTTCTGAAGGGTACCTTCAATTTAGCCGAACGATCTATTTCATTCTTCTGAAGGGCATTTGCAAAAGTTTGAAGAGTCTTTTCCTTTCGGGAGGAGGCATTTCAAGGGGCAAAGGGCACTTAACAGAGTTTCGAAGGATTTCCTTCAAGAAGAAGGCTGCGAAAGAAAATCAGAAGGGAAAGAGATAAAGACAAAAAGCCCGAAGATTTAATTCCTTCGGACTTTTTGTCCGAAAGAAACGGTCCATTTGGAAACTCCGGAAGGGTCGCTTTCCCTTTGGGAAAGTTCATTTGCAGGAATCCCGAAGGGTAGAGTCCCTTCGGGAAGGTTCGTTTCAAGGAAATCCGAAGGGTATGTGCCCTTCGGAAAAGTCACTTTGTCGTAATTCCGAAGGGTTGGTTTGAACTTCTGAAGGGTCACTTGTAGAGATTCCGAAGGGCACGTTCAAAAGGTCCGAGGGTTCATTTTGAGAAAGCCCGAAGGGCTCCTCTTTTCAGGAAAGTCCTTAACAAAAAATCCAAAGGAAACAATTCCTTTGGACTTTTGTCTGAAAGAAACATTGGCAAGAATCCCGAAGGGTATGTTCCCTTCGAGAAAGTTCACTTCTAACAATGCCGAAGGGCACTTTCCCTTCGGGAAAGCCGTTATCAAGAAGAAGGAAACAACTCCTTCAGACTTTTTGTCCGAAAGAAATGAACGAAGCGAGTGGACACTTTGAAAAGGGGCACTTGGAAAAGCCCAAAAGGCAATTTCAGAAGGAATGAATTCCTTCAAAGGCCCAAGACAATTCCTTCAAACTTTTTGTCTGAAGAAAATGAACAATTCTTGCGGGGCCAAGCACGAAAAGAAAAAGCCGAAGGACAATAATCCCTTCGGACTTTTTGTCCGAGGGAATCGTCCAAAAGAAAATACCCGGAACAAATAAGCCATAGACAAAAGCCGAAGGAAAGTGCCATTTCAAACATCCCCGAGGACCATTGAATAAGTCTAAAGGAAATGAGCAGAAAAGAATAACTCGGGACAAATACATGCAGAAGAAAAGTCCGCGAAAAAGACAGACAAATAGAAGGAATACGTGCACAGAATATGAAGAGCTGAGAACAGAAAGTGGAGAACTAACAAGGAGTTCAATCTGAATGCACCTCTCATCGTCCATGCAAGCAAAGGCTATTTACAGTTGATTGGTCAAAGCTTCAATTGACTATTTGTTGAAGTCAAGGTTATCTCCTAGTCATCTCATGCATTCAACGATCCAACTCAGCGTCAGGATTAATCAACAGGTAGATTCCTTTGAAGATTGTGGCATGGCTTTCCATGCAAGAGTTTGACTTATCAAACTTGGGTCCACCTCATCCCTTCAAACATCAACATGGCATTGATTTCATGCAAAGGAGATTGTTCTCACGTTTCGAGCAGTTTAAGCTGAATCTATATCTAGAGATTGGCGTAGCATTTTGCATGATGAAAGTTTGACTCAAACTTGGACTCTTCATCATTTCAATGCCAAAGAAATTTTCATGAAATGGCGTAAGACAAAAATAGATTTCACTTGAAGGTTGTGATAGCACAAGTTCGACTTAGTTGATCTCCTCTTGTATTTTCAGCACCATCCTCTTGGCTGTTGTATCTTTTTCTATATAAGTTGGCTCCTTAGCCTTGATTGGTATCCCTCTTTTGGCAAGACCTAAAAATTCTACCAAAGATTGAGTTGTAACCTTTTATAGATTAATAGGACTATTTTCAATTTCCAGCTGCTGATATAATGTATTTATGTCAGTGATCTGCACATATGATAAAAAATTTCTTCTTTGAAAAGCCCTAATTCTTACCTAAATACTAGTTGATTAGATTATGTAAGGCATGTTCTGTGTTTGATGTCTTTTGGCTGAAGTTACAGTGGATACAAGTGGGTTGTTAATGCCTTAAATCAGGTCTATTCCGTCACTTCCCTCAAGCTTTAATCACCAAATAAAACCTTTTCATTAAATACTTATGCATATTGGTCAATTGGATTTGAAAGTTCAGCATTTTTCGTCTAGATCAGTGTTTTTATGAGCTCAAATTGAGTGGATCAACTCAAAATTTAGGGGTATCACCATCATTAGATAGGATTTTCCTTCAAGTTTCTTTTTCCCTTTTCCCTAGCAGTTTGTATCGAAAAGTAAAGGTCCTAATTGATACACCAAAGGGACCTAGCCCTTACAATCTAGAGATTCAATCGGTTGATTAGGTTACCCACAGAGTAGGATTGTCTCCATGTTTCAACAGACTGTGAAGGCTTGAAACTACCTTCACAAGGGTGAGTCTGATTGCCAACAACTACCTCAATCTCTATCAAGATGAAAATGTGAACCACTCTTTTTCCACAATGCTCTTGAACCCAAACATATAGGTACATGTCAACACATAAAAAATGGTCCCTCTGGCAGAAAAACTGCATTGAAAATAAAAAAATCTGATGAACTAGCTCCATGCATAGTCATCGGAAACTCCATAATAAAATCTCTCGTATATGCGATGCCAAACTCTGCAATCTGAAATCTCTAATGTGTCAGCTGCTGCTCCGAACATCAATCACTCAAAAAAATGGATATCAAAAATCCTAGGCCCTGTCAAATGCCCCATCCTCAATGCTGCAAAAATCAAGACCAAACATTGTCCAAAGCTATGATAACCTGCAATCCGTAGTAAGCGACAATGACCAATCCTCATGCCAATATGAATTCTTCAGGTAACACATATGGGACAACTCCTTGAAAAACTGTAACCATTCAAACTCAACATACCAATGTGCCAAGATATGTCCAACTACATCAATGGGAATACCTACAACTCAAATTGTGATATACAACCAAAAAAAAATCTTCAAACAGTGTGCAACAACCACAACCAAGAGTCGACATAAACGTTGATCACAAGTTTCTGATCAAACATCCAAGCACATCGACAATCATCAAATCACAAGCAACAAGATACATAGACAGGTACTCAAATCATCATCAAACAAGTACTCTAACAACTACAAATAACATGCAAGAACTACATCAAGTGCACAAGTAGATAAACCAACATATGATAAAATATCTAGTGACTCAACCAAGTATCAACAACTGTGAGTCAAATCCACAATCACTCATCCATCAAATTAGGTACTCGAGAATCAATGATCTCAATCAAGCATCAACAACTATATGCATCTTATCCATCAAATCAAGTACTCACTCGCAATCCACAAATCTCTAATGTATCACCACAATCCATATCATCTCACAATATCACTAAAATATCCACAAACTCGAGATCCACAACTAAAATTTAAGAATCCACAACATCAAATCAACAAACTCAAACATTGAATGCTGATATTCTTCCATGTTAGATGAGAGTGGCAAATGGCTACATATAACCCCTATGAAAGGGAAGTACTCTGAATCAACAACACAGAGTATCATGGCACCTATATATAGAGATGCACCACTCAATGATGCCATTTTGGATTTTCATCATGAGTCTCCATTGAGCCTCCCTTTCAGGTTTTCAACTTAATGGAAAGAATTTGTAAGCTGCTCTTTCAGGGTTTCAATTACAACTCAAGTGCACAATTGTATAGTTAACAAGAGGCAATATCTCAATCTCCATTGCCTCAACTACCTCAAAAAACCATTTGTAATAGATGAAACCCAATCATCATGCACTGCATATTCAGCATCTTCAATATCGCTATGCTCAACAAACATATGACAACTCTTGTCAAGAAGATCATCATCATCACTGTCCTAATTAGAATGATAAATCACATGTACTAAATCAAAATCAGTAGATTAAATGGCATGATCCTCAATATGAAGCTCCAACTGGTCACAAAGCATATCAACAATTTCATCATCACCATCTGAACAGGAAGTGGATGGACAAACATCATCTATGAGAATCAAGTTCAACTCTGCAATCCTCTCAGCAAGTGGCCACTCATCAAATAGACCAAGGGACATCTCAATAACAAAAGCATCAACATCATGGCTAGAATCTCGAACAGAATAATCAGGCTCGACAAGATCTACAAGATTGAGCTCATCAGCATCAAAGGAATCATGGTCAACACTAACATGATCAACAACATCATGACTAGACAAATCATTCACTATCAATAGTGGACTAAACTCTCCTATAGAATTTCAACAACAGACGAACCTCAGATTGCCATCTGTAATGATCAATCCAACCAAAATAAGATGCCTCAAAGACTTTGTATGCAAATGTCGAAGATAACAATGCTCGACTGAATGAGTATGTTGACCACGTGATATATAACGATGTATGTCAAAACAATTGCTGAAGGTATGACCTCGACATCCAAAATGAGAACAAGTTTGGACTTCACTGGATTTAGTATAAGTTGATTTAGTACAAGTTGACAACTTGGAGGTTTGGTCTTCACTAGACTTAATAAGAGGGGAAGACTCAACTTGCATTTATTGAAAAGAACTCTTGATACAAATTTAATGCGTTTGGGATACTTAGGCATATGAAATGCCACAATGCCCTTAAACCCTAGACCAACACGATGTTTATTGGGTTTGATTTTCTACCAGACTCACACAATAGGGGCAAACTTAACAACAGGAACATGAACAAGAATATTATTCACAAGTGGTCTAGATGGATTTTGAACAACCTTCTTAGAAAAAACATATGCGACAACATTGTTCACAATAGGGTTTTAAGCATCGATAGATTCTGCATTAAGTTTTATCAAATCTTGGACAACAAGTTTGACAATAGAATATTGTTTTGTGCCTAGTGTTGTCTACAACCTAGAAATCTCTTTACGTAGAAGAGTGTTGATGATAAAAGCATACAATGGCTTGAACTAGAAAAAACATTTTCAAACAAAGGAGTTCCATGTGAATCTGAAACTGGGATGCAAATTGATAGAATTTTGTTTATGTAACGTGTAGACCCCATGATGCAATGCAAAAACAACTCAAAGCAAAATACTTAACACAATCCAGTTAGGCTCAACCAATAATGCTCAGAAAACAAAAAATGCTTAGTTTGATGGCTCTTTGCACTTGGGCCATGTTCAAACAAGCCAATATGAGCATTACACCCTTATTTCACCAAAAAATATAGTACATCCTTATTTCTCTGTTTTTACATTCAGTTTTTTAAAATATTATCAAAATATGTGAATAAGCCAAAACACGCATTTACAAGCATTAAACTCAAATTTCTCACGTAAAAACACTAAAAATATTTGTTCCATACAAAACAAGTGGTTATATGCCAATTCTGGTCACCGGATGCAAAAGATATGTTGTTTTGAAGTTTCCCGCTAGATTCAAGCACTCTAGACCCCTCTCCAATGCAAATTCATAAAATTTGCCTATTTTACAGGGATTAAAATCTACTAGGTTGACAATATGTAACCCTTAGTGTTTGGAATAGTTGAAATCTTAGAAGTGACTAGTTTCCAAAAAGCATAGTTTAAAAACTCGTACTCAGCACTTACTCGGCAACCCAAAATTTTGACCCATACTCGAGACTCGGCAACTTTATTGCTACTTTAAAATATATATAAATTCATAAAATCTTAACCTGTAATGTAGAGAACACATATCTCAGAGTCATAAGTATGTTTTATATTAGTTTTTTATCAATGGCAAACCTACTATGAAGCTCCGTATTAAATCCCACGGATTACAGTATGCTGTTAGAAGCTCTGTATGAAGCGAGTTATGGGTGACAATCTATTGTTAGAACTTTTCATGTTGGCTGTTACAATCAAATGAGGAATGTGCAGGTAGAGAGTTGATTGTTACCCTGTTGGCAACAAGCAGTTCAAGCTCAAATGGTGACAGTCTGCTGAAAGTTTGAAACCCTAAAACTTGTTGCTTGATCCCTATACCAGCTTTTGATTCACTGTTCAAACGGCTCAAACTAAGGCGATGTATCCTCAAGGCTCAAACGACAAGCATTTCAAAGCATAGACTGATAGAAGTGAGTCGGGAGTCAAAACATGTGGTTTGTAACTACAGTTCAAGGCTTGAGCTCAAATGGCGATGAATCCCATAAGTTGTTACCGTTGACAATTCTTCCATAGGTCAGATTGTCTCTTGCCATTCGGAAAGTTCACGTCTCTAGCCAAGTAAGAAACAATACATTGGGTAGATGTAGACCAATTGAAATACTCATTTGCAAAGGCCTTGGCTACAACAGGATTTCCTTCGGACAAAGAAGGCTTGATTTCACATAGCTTCGAAAAAGTTCAAAGGACCGTTGCAAAATTTTGAAGGGACACTCAAGAAATCTGAAGGGTATGTTATCCTTAAGAAAAAGTTCTCTGCAGGAGATCCGAAGGAATAAGCTTTGAAATAAGTCTGGGAAATTGGCCAAGAGTAAAGAGATAACAAAGGATATCTTCAGACAAAAGTCCGAAGGAAGTCCTTCTGACTTTTTGTCCGAAGGAATACTTCGGAGAATTTGAAAAGACAAGGTTCGTAGCCTCCAAAAGTCCGCAGGACACCTACAAAAAACCCGGGTGCCCTACAATTGTTCCGAAAAGCCACAGAGGAAGGACAGAAGCCCTTGCGGAGGGCACTCGGTCGGTGACAAGACCTTTCCAAAAAACCCGAAGGGCATTCTGGAAGGACACAAGCCCTGGCAAAGGGCACTTGGTTGGTGGTAAGACCTTTGCAATTCCAAAGGGTTTTCTGCCGATGGTAAGACAAAGACAAAGGACTAATTCCTTCGGACTTTTTGTCCGAAGGAATTCTTTCGAACAAAAAGTCCGAATTAATTCGGAGAATTTACAAATAAGAAAAAACCCGTGGAATAAAGTCCGAAGGCAAAAGAGAAAACAAAGGAAGGATATCCTTCGGACAAAAGTCCGAAGGAATTCCTTCAGACTTTTTGTTCGAACGATTAATTCGGGAAAAGTTCAAATGGAAAAAGCCCGCAGGGAAAAAGTCTGAGAAAATCAAAGAGGAATAAAGCCGAAGGAGAAGAAAGGCCCAGGAAGGATAAAGTCTCTGACTTTTTATCTGAAGAGCGAAGTCCGAAGTCAGAGAAAGACAAACTATCCGCGGGAAAGTGGACTAACAAAAGATCCGAAGAAAAATCCAAGACCCAGGAGATATCTGAAGGGAATTAGACCAAGGGGAAGCCAAAAAGTTCGAAAGAAATGGATATCCTCGAAAAGCTTGGTCAAAGAAGGGAAAGTCCGTGGAAAAACAAATACAGACAGAGGTCAGCAAGAAGAATTCTAAATTTAGCCAAGAGAAATCACAGACAGTTGGGCCGAGAGAAACCCATGTACAAACAAAAGACAGAGTCAACGTGGAATTCCATGCAAACAAAAGCTAAATATGATTGACTAGTAAAGGCTTCAATTGACTTGTTGTTGAAGTCAAGTTTATCTTCAAACGTTCCAACTCAGCCTTTCAAACGTTCCAACTCGACTTCCAACGGATCAAGTCGGAGTTCTAAAATTGACATTTGCGTTGATTTCATGCATACTATTGTCATCCCATACTTCTAAACGTTCCAGCAGCGCATGAAGAAGCTAAAATTGACATTGGCGTGGATTTCCATGCAAAGAGAGGTGGGCATTTCAATAAACCCAGACAAGTCCACTTCCTCTAACACCAAGGAGATTCATGCAAAGACAAGTCCACTTCCTCTAGCGCCAAGGAGCTTCATGCAAAGACAAAGGGAAAACATATTTTATTGAAAGGCAAAGTCAGTCTTGAATTAATCTAAGTTGATATTCCTCTTCTATTCTTCAACGCCAATCTTTTGGCTTTTGTAATTCTCTATATTAATGGATTTTCAGC
The DNA here is from genome assembly GCA_037957365.1 of Torreya grandis. Lineage (NCBI taxonomy): Eukaryota > Viridiplantae > Streptophyta > Pinopsida > Cupressales > Taxaceae > Torreya > Torreya grandis. Next base: position 3,944,056 of record JARHVA010000216.1, read on the forward strand.
TTTAGATTTTTTCATCTCTCTTGGCAAGCCCAGACTCTGCCATTGGTGAGTTGTGTAACCTCTTCAATCAATAAAAAGATTGTACTTTCAGTTTTCAAGTGCTGGCATAGTGTATATTCATTCAGCAATTTGCATATGTGGTAGATTTCTCTCCCTTCCTAAATTCTGATTCGTACATAGTTGCTAGCTTATCATATTATGCAAGTCATGTTCAGTGTTCTTTATGTCTTTTGTTGAAGCTGTGAGTGGATGTTAGGTGGCTCCAAAGTGTCTTGTATCAGACCTCTCTACATCATTTTCCCTCATGTTTTGGTCATTGGATCGAACCTTCTCATGAAATATTGATGCATAGTGATCAATTGAAATCAAAGGTCTTCCTTTTCCCTTGTTTGATTCACTGTTCAGGGTTCCAAGTAGAGTGGATCAACGTCTTGGTGTATCATCGTTATTAGGTAGGATTTCCCTTTCAAGTTTCCTTCTCCCTTTTCCATGGTGGTCCGCAGTGTAGAGTAGAGATCCTCATTGATACATTTTACAGGAACCAACCTTTTCTGGAGGTTCTTCTCACCATTGAGGCACCCACCCTTGTGAGAAGATCCCATTGTTTCAACCGGATAGAGGATTGGCCATTTCATGCACGTCTTCGATTCAGGGTGCAGCTCCAGGTTGACAACAATTACAACGATGATCAAATGGCAGTATTCTCTGATTAATGGCGATCAAATGGCAATGAATCCTCACTGAGAATAGATTATAACAGCAATAGCAGACATAGGGCCAAAAATCCTGATGAAAGAAATGCAAATGATGTTTTTCTTTAACCTTCCTCATGTTTATCCTATACCCCAGGTCAAGGCCGAGTAGTGTTCTGAAAACCGTTGTTAACGGCGAGTAACCACAGTTAGTTACTCACCGTTAACCATGGTTTTTAGGGCACTAAACAACATGCAAAAAAGTTTACAGCGTACCTGTCTGTGCAAAAAAAATCCAATTTTCCGTAGTATACAGAGCCAAAAAGGTCAAGTTTACAAGAAAACATTGCTGAATGCAAAAGATATGATGCCAAATGCAAATTGAGGTACTGATTTTCAGGTTTGGGGCAGAAAATTAGAGTTTACTAGTTTATTACAAAAAAATTTGGCATTTCTGAGATTCAAACTCATGACCAAAGGGCTGATGATGAATGTTTTAACAAAAGTTTGTCTACCAACTTATCTACAATTAATTATAAATGGTACTTGTGTTTTATACCAAAACATGGTTGAAAAGGGATTTGAACCTTTGACTTGTGTGCAATCCCAACAACTTACCAGACATGGATCAACCAACTCTTCTATGCAGTGCTCTGAAATGAATTCCAAATTTAGCATCTTAACCTATTTCAAATCTGCCCAGATATTTCTTTTAAAATATAACAACTTTTTTAATTTTTACTTCAACAAAAAAGATAGTCAACAATTACCAAGCGGTAATGATAAACAGCAGTCCACTTTGACAGCAGCACAGCAAATAATGTCAGCATATCCCCCTCCTCCTAAGTAGCCTATCCTGGTACTAGTACAAATACAGATATAGGATTCAGATTCATGGACACAGCGATTTTTTTGGTGACCTGGATATGCTTTTGGATATGGTCGTACAATCATATGTATATATATATACATATATATACATATATATATATATATACATATATATATATATATATATATATATATACATATATATATATATATATATATATATATATATTAAAAAGACAAAAATAAGCAAAATTAACCAGACAATAAACATAGAATTTACAAAATATGTTAAATAACCACAAATTTACTAATAATTCAATGTCAAATGTCATGATATTCAATGGTAGAACTTATATTATTCTTAGAACAAGTACATAGTACAAATGTTACAATGTATGGACAAAAATCAAGACATATCATCATATTCATTATATTCAAATTTGTCTTCATCGAAAGCATCATCATATGGATCATTAGAACCACAAGCAATAGCAATGCCACTCCCACTAACTCTGCTATGCAGGTCATGTGAAAAACCCACTAGATCCTTGTCGAGCAATGAAAGGCAAGCAGTGGAGGCATCCAAATCAGTAGTTTTGGGTCTACATCCCAACACTTTGTTGCCCCTTTCTTGTACTCATCTTGCTTGTGTGTTAGAAGATGTAGGTTGGAATGCACATAGACCAAATCCTCTGCCTTTTCCACTGCCAACTTGTTGCGCTTAACTGAGTGGATAAAGATATATATACTCCAGTTTCACTTAGATGAAGAGGAATCGCAACCTATTGAGAAAAGCTGCAAATTCAATTAAAATTCATAAAACTTAAAACTTAAAAAAAACATTGAACAGAAAGGTAGGGAGTCAAAAAAAAAAAATCTTAATTGCGATAGAATTTTTATTGCAATTTGCTCATTGAGGTACCACCACGTATGAGCATCCTTGTACTTGTCACAAAGAACACCGAGTGACCCATGGAGGTTATGAAATGCCCAAACTCTCCCATAATTGTGTCTTCTACTTCTGGATTAGAGAAGTCTAGAGAATGTCATCTCATATCCCTCAATAACCTCAACATCCCTATATGGACCCTCCTAGGCAAAGAAAGGATCTCCACACTGTAGCATTTGGGAGTCAACGCCAAAGCAAGAAGATGAAATGGGGTGGTCATTTTCTTCCACCTTTCAATGAGATATGAATTCACTTCATTGAAAAACCTCACCAAAGGATCTTTCTCTTTGGAATTCATGGACTTAATTTTCTTTGTCATTGACTCGATTCCATCATAAATTTCACCCAAACATGGATGATCCATATCCACAAATCTTAGCAAACTGACAATGGGCTCGGTAAAACTAAGCAAATACTCTATGCATTCCCAACACCTATCATCTACGATAAACCCTTTCACCTTTGTGGCGCTCTCAATGTTTGACTGCCTCCATACACCCCAAAGGTGGTTGATAACCATGCTACTCAATGTCTCATGCACCTTGACAAGTCATCTCAAGACCAATGTGTGTGAGGCAAACGGAGTCTCAACAACCTAATACATAATTAAAACAAATAAAAATTTAAAAAATAAAATGTTCAAAAATAAAAATCTTGCAAATTACAAACTTTAAAAATTAAACTAAAATTTAAATTTATATGTGATTCATGATTGATTTAAAAAAAGTTACATAATTACCTTTAGAAGCTGCAACTTCGAGAAGACCCTGAAAATGTCTTGGGACATGTGATGGTTGCTTATAAACATTTGGATCTCGCTCAGCTCCTCATAGACTTGTTTGATCTAATCAATATTGGTGCCCAATTTTTGCAACATACGGTTGAGGGAATGAACGACACAAGGTGTCCAACATATGTGCCCCCATATCTTGTCTCAACCAACATGCCATAGCTTTGCAAATTTTTGCATTGTATGTTATAACTTGGACAATGTTTTAAGGCCCCATCACCTCAATGGACTCTATTAGGATGTTGGAAATGAATTGTGCATCCTTCGCTTGCCCTCAGAATCAACAGCCATCAAAAACATTGCCCCTGTAGGGCACACTACGACCACATTAATCAATGGCCTATTTGTCGTATCTTTCCATCCATCAAAAATGATGGCCACCCATGTTTTAATCCATGAATCCCTAATTATCTAGAATGCATCTTCAACAATTTTTCTTTCTTTTGCTAAAAAGGTGGTGCGCAACTTTCTCATACCTTGGGCTGACGAACCCTTTAGGTTCTTCATTGATAGATTTCACCATATCCCACCAATATGGTGATCTAACAACATTAAATGGCAGCCCACATTCATTAACACAACATGCAACGTTCTACTCCACTAAGTCTCTAGTTTCATTCTGGAATGCCCTTTCCAATGGGCATGCACCTTTTGTTCTATTGCGACTAAAAGGTAAATCCTCTTCCTCTACAGCCAAGGCGATGTAGTAAGAAATGGGTGTGATAGGATCACGACATTAGCATGACAAGGAACTATAGGTGGCTTGGTGAATCTAGATTCTTTATTTTTCCTAAAGGATGTTTTGATCTTAGGACAACAGAGGCCTCTACTTCTTGCTCTTTGATGTATGTGAGGATCTTTGCAGGTGGCAAGCCCTATCCTGGCATTTCATTTATGTTTGGTCCACCACAAGCTTTGATTCCAAAGGCTAAGAATCGCACATAAATGGGCTTTTCACCCAACTATATGAGCTTTTATATTTCGCCTTACACTCTAATCAAACCCAAATGTAATACCCTTCACCTGGTACATGTTCTAACATCATCACATAATTCCAAAGCAACGAGAAAGGATCAGTTTTGAACGTTGTCTTTTGGCCTACGAAACTAGCATTTGTAGAGCAAGACATTCTAGCAAATCCCTATAGCCCCTGGTTAAAAATTAATAATATTGCTATTAAAATTTAAGACATTTGGCATTTATTAAAAGAATGTTTTAAAAAATAACAAAAAAACTTGAAACTAGTTATAAACGTTTTTTGTTTGTAATTTTAAAAAAAAACTTTAAAAAAACCCATAAAACTTACCTTAAAAAAAAAATGTTCTTCGCTGCAAGCTCCTTTAACTCCTTGGCGCCAAATGGGTAGTTGTAATGGCGTAGGATTAGCAAAAGGAAGGACTTACCAATTGAAAAAATGAAGAGAGCAAATGTGCAACAAGGGGTAAAAATAAAATGAAAGATAAATGTGTTGTTTGCTTTTGATAAAATGCATGTGAAAGTTGTTTTTAAGGTTTCCCCGATACTTTTATTTTTAATTATTTTTTGACGTCTATATTTGACTTGTTGTCAAGTCAAATAGAAATAATATAAAAGTCCATGAGTCACAAACCCTACCCGGATACGACCAAGGTACCGCTGGAGGATTGTGGATCCTCCTGGATACATCCCAAGAGGATTTGCAGTCCTCCCGTGGTATCCTAGCCATATCCGGCCAAATTGGACCAAGATCCGTATCCGAAAAGGCTCGGACCAGGATCCGTATCCGAAAAGGCTCGGACTAGGATCCAAGGATCTTAGGTGAACGATCTAGTGATGTAGCCCTCCTCTACATATGCACGACCTCCTTAACACATCCTCATATTTCAATGCTTTCTTCAAGATTTCAACGTTCTAGGTTTTATGCTTCCACATGAGCAGTCAAAAAATATTCTTTGGCAATTAACATCAAAAACAACAGACTTTGAAACACCTATGCTCAGATTTCAATACATTTTTTATGTTTAATATAAAACTCAATGATACAACATTTATCACACCTCCCAACACGCCTTGGACAGAGGAAAGATTAAACCATATGCCAAAAGTGTTGAAAGTCAAACAAAACAATTCAGAGTCATTTTTTCCTAAAAGATCTCCTCCTTCGACACCTTAACAAATCCCTACATCTCCCACACACATGTAAATCAAACAGACCCATAAAAAACAACAAAATAATTTATTTTGAAGTACCTTCTTTGCAGTTTCAACGCTTTGAATAGCAGTTCCAACACCTTTCTTCTGTATATTTAATGTTTTGTAGTTTATTCCTCTCTTTCAGCAAATATCAATGTCTTGGCTACTGGTTTTAACAGATTTGAATGTCAAACAACTATAAAATAACATTGTTTCAATGCTCCATAGCACTATTTCAACACCCAACAACAAGAATGACACCCTTTTTCAGGGAAACAACAAATACACCTCATTAATAAAACGCATTTCTAGATGTTTAACTCCTTTCTACAGAAAAAGAAGCCTTTCTTCAACATATATTATGCCTCTTACTTATGTCTGCCCATATACATCATATTTCAGCAAACAAGTATATTGCTACTTCATATTTGTATGCAAAAATGCATGTATTTCAGCCTCACATTCTCATAAACAATTATTAGGCCTCAATTGACCTTCCTACATTCCACGAACTCCATTTATTATTGACTCAATCCTTGAAAAAACTAACCTCTTTGTAGCATTTGATCTTCATATTTAACCTGCGAAATGATCACATCTTGCACTCCTTTGTCATGGAGGCTCCTTCTCCCTTCCAACATTCTTTCAGATTCTTGTCACAGGCCCCTCATTTCTTTCATCTAGCTTTGACACCACTAATAAGTACACACATAAATTAGACAGCATAATAAATATGTGGTAATGTGCTTATTATTATTATTATTATCTCACACATATATAGTACAATATGTTGGTACAACTCCCATAATAGGAGTAACCACTACAAAACCAACCACACGTTAATAGGCGGTAATACAATAAGGACTTTAGGATTAGTATATTTTATTTCCTAACAACACCATTTCAGCTTGTGTATGGAAGATCACCCAAGGGAACTGTGGACTTGATAATAGTGACAATAGAGAAGAAGAGTTTTGATGTAGAGAATTTTGCTGAACATAAACACCAGTTGCATCAAGAAGTGAGAAAGAAACTACAACAGAGTAGCCTAAGGTATTGTTGTCAACCTGGAGCTGCGCCCTGAATCGAAGATGTGCATGAAATGGCCAGTCCTCTATCCAGCTGAAACAATGGGATCTTCTCACGAGGGTGGGTGCCTCAATGGTGAGAGGAACCTCCAGAGAAGGCTGGTTCCTGTAAAATGTATCAATGAGGATTTCTACTCTAAGCTGCGGACTACCATGGAAAAGGGAGAAGGAAACTTTAAGCGGAAATCCTACCTAATGATGGTGATACACCAAAAGATTGATCCACTAAACTTGGAACCTTGAACACTGAACAAACAACAGAAAAAGGAAGACCTATGATTTTCAATCAATCACTTATGCATAAATATTTCATGAAGAGGTTCGATCCAATGACAAAAACATGAGGGAAAACGATGGAGAGAGGTCTGATACAAGACACTTTGCAGCCACCTAACATCCACTTACAGCTTCAGCAAAAGACATAAAGAACACTTAACATGACCTGCATAAAGATAATCTAGCAACTAGGTATGAATCAGAATTTGGGAAGGGAGAGAAATCTACCACTTATGCGAATTGTTGAATGAATATACACTATGCCAACACTTGAAATCAGAAAGTACAGTCCTATTGATTGAAAAAGTTACACAACTCACCAATGGCAGAGTCTGGCCTAGCCAAGAGAGGGATTATTTTAATCAACGTTGAAAGCCAATTTATAATGAATTACAAGAGCCAAAAATTGGCGTTGAAAATTTGAAGAGAAGCATTAACTTAGATTAACTCAAGGCTGACTTAGCCTTTCAATAAAATATGTTTTCTCTTGGTCTTTGCATGAAGCTTCTTGCGCTTGAGGAAGTGAACTTGTCTTTGTTCAGAACCGTCCACCTCTCTTTGCATGGAGATCCACGCCAATGTCAATTTTAGAACTCTACGTGAGCTGCTTGATGTTGAGTTGGAACGTTTGAAAGCTGAGTTAACTGTTTGGTAAGCTAAGTTGGACGAAGAGATCATTCCCCTTTGCATGGGAAACTCCTGGTAGATGTGGCATTTAACAATTAGTCGACTCTAAATCTCGAACAGTCAACTCGACATTCGAATTTAGAACTCTAGTTGACGCTAAGTTGGACCTTCGGATGAGTTGATCCGGATATGAGCAGGACTTCGACAACTAGTCAACTGAAGCTTTGACTGGTCGATCGAAAATAGCCCCTGCTTGCATGTATTTTATCTTATTTTGGTCTGCTTGTTCATGTCTATTTCTGGCGGGATTCTATATTCGGATGTATTTTTGTCTATATCTCCTCGGATATTCTGTTTTCAACTCTCCATTGGATTATCTATTTTCTATCCTTTTTTGCACAGTCAACCTCCATTTCTTTCGGATTTCTTGTTGTCTCCTTGGCTTAATTCTTTCGGATTTTTGGCTATGGACTTTTCTGTCTGCGGATTTATTTCCTTCAGAATTTATGCTTTTGGTCTCATCTCCTTGGGATCTTTTGTTTCACCCTGCATTTTCCTCAGGTTTATTTCCTCAGCCTGTCTTAGGACTTTCCTGTGGCAACTTTTCCGAATAATCCTTCAAACTTATAGCTCCCACCTTTCCTTCGGCCTTTATTATTGCCAATTATCCCGAAATTGTTCCTACGGAATTTTTTGTGTTTGCACTTTCCCTTTGAATGATTTCCGTCGGACAAATTGTCCGCTTGAATTGTCCTTGTCTCTATTATATCCTCCAAAGTATTCCTTCGGACAAAAAGTCCGAAGGAATTCCTTCGGACTTCTTTCCCGAAGGATATACTTCTTTTCTTTTCCTTTGCTTGGGCTTTTGCTCTGTCGGGTTTTCTCTTTCTTGGCTTACTCCGAATTTCTTTGGACAAAAAGCACGAAGGTTTCCTTTGTTATTTCCTTTACCTTTACCTTTGAAATGCGCCCTTTGGGAAAGTCACAGTGGTCCTGTCACCAACCAAGTGCCCTCCGCAAGGGCTTATGTCCCTTCATCTACGCCTTTGTCGAAAAAATTGTAGGGCACCCGGGTTTTTTGCAAAGGTCTCGAATTTGTTCCCGTACCTTCCCAAAGGGTAGGTGCCCTTCGGCATTGTTGAAAATGACCCTTCCGAAGGGTACCCTGCCCTTCGGGTTTATTTCCTTTACCTTTACCTTCGAAATGTGCCCTTCGAGAAAGGCACAGTGGCCCTGTCACCAACCAAGTGCCCTCTGCAAGGGCTTATGTCCCTTCATTTGCGCCTTTGTCGAAAAAATTGTAGGGCACTCGGGTTTTTTGCAAAGGTCCCGAATTTGTTCCCGTACCTTCCTGAAGGGTAGGTGCCCTTCGGCATTGTTGAAAATGACCCTTCCAAAGGGTACCCTGCCCTTCGGGTTTCTTGAAAATGACCCTTCCGAAGGGCCTTGGCTTTTCCTTGCTTCTTTGGGTGGACTTTTGGATTCTCCTTAGTATTCCTTCGAACAAAAAGTCCGAAGGAATTACTTCCTTTGTCTTATAGGCTCTTTCCTTTGTTATTTCCTTCGGACTTATGTCCTTAGCACTTCTCCGAAGATCTGTCCTTAGCAAAAGCCTTTTTGATGAACCATTCCTTCGGAATTTTCTTGTTGTAGCAAAGGCCCTTACCAAAGAAAAACAATGTATTCTTCCTAATGAATTCTTTCTTTCCTTGGATGGAGATGTGAATTTTTCGAATGGCAAGAGACAATCCGCCCTGTGGAAGAATTGTCAACATTTCTGGCGACTCAGCTGGCTCAGCATGCTTGCTATGCTTGAGAACTCAGACCATATATAGATGCTATTTGAATTCCCCACTGGTGAACCTAATTTCTGACTGAAAATCTCCTCTGGATCATGACTGAAGCAACCTCCTTCAAAATAAGAAGGGAAACACACGAAAGCAGAAAACTAAGACGCAAATGTGCAAACAAGCACTTATTGGACAAAACTGAAGCAAACTACTGTGCTTGAACAGCACTTGGAGGAAAGCAAAACAACTAAAGAACCTAGCTAACCATGATAAAGCATGATCTGCCTGGATCAAATGGGAAATTCTTGAACTCACTCCTTCTAAGAGATGGTACAGGTTGCAAAGAAGGATGTTTATTAGTCCTAACCTTTGATGAGGCATTTGCCTTGTCCACCAACTGTATTAGCATCTTCTCAAATGAGTCATCAACAGTAACAACGACAAACTCATCAACTACCTCTTGATCTTTTTTAGATTGCTTATCATCTACCACCTTGTCAAGTGATACCTCATCTATGCATGGTTTTTTGGTGACCACATCCTTCTTATCGACTGCTGCAAGTTCACCCAGCTCTTCAAGAAGCTTTGAGTAGGCAACCCAATCTTTACTGTGACCTTGAATAGGTGATTCTTGATCAAATTTCTCATAAACATGCTCTTCAATAGCCAACATATCCATACAAAGCTCTTCAATCTCTTGTAGAGATTCAAGGTACAGCTGCCAATCATCTTTTTGTTCCTCCTTTTGATCTATTTGAACTGAATCAGCTGTAAGGCTATTTGGATCCTTTTCAATAAGAGATACCTGTAACTCATTTATAACTTCAATTTGTATCAGCTCCTCTTGAAGTTCCTCTACATCAAAATCAATCTTCCCACTCTCAGCTATAATTGGATGCTCAATTACAACCTCAAGTGAAGTATCAATAGGAAATTCCTCCTCAAACCCACCTGAAGCATTCTCTACACAATCTGCAAGAACTTGTTCTATAGCTACGACCTCTTTCTCAATACTCCAAAGAACAGGCTCCTCCTAAGGAAGGGGGATGGCGGGAGGGTGATAAAATTCATTTGTTTGAGAGGGAAAATGAGCATGGGAGGTCGATCATGATCAGATTTTGGAATCTTGAGGGAAAAGGAATTATCTAGGGAGTTTTGGAGAGGGAAAGAGAAACTCTTAAAGGCGTCTGTATTTTGTTCCTTCCATTTGGCCATTACCTCATCAAAGTCTGGAATCTGCTTGTCTTGCTGGACAACTCGAGCTTGAGAGATGATTTGTCATGTCCCCTCTTTAGCTCGGTCTAGCAGAGACATGTGAGTCAGCTTATTATGGGGTCTTGTAGGTTGACATGGTTGGATAGAGACCTAGTATGGCTTTACAGTGTTGGGGACTTGGTGATTTGGCCGTCGCTGATCAGTTGGGAGACGTTCCTATTTTTTAGGAGGCAGTTCCTAAAATATTGGGGGTTACCCCTACTTTTTAGGAGGTATGATCATGCCCAGGGTTGGGACTCCATGAGATTACTCTTTGGGTTCAGTTTCAGAGGGACAGGGCTTGTTTCCTAGATTTTAGGAGCATCCCTAGATTTTAGGGATGAGACTGCCAGTGGATCCTTGATTTCCGACTTCAGTCACAGATAGGTGACAAGATGTTTTGTTGGTTTGTGATGTCAGTTGGACATTTTGTGGCTACTTCGGTTATATTTTTAATATTTCCTAAGTTAGCATTTAATAATTAAATAAGGCTAAGTTGTTAGCCATTTTGGAGTTATAAGGGGTTTTTGGCCTCATCTGGATCGCACCCTATGGTATGATAGCCCGTTGGAAAGGTCTCGAAATTCTCTAAATCTTTCTCTTTGGTCTCAGGGCAATTCAGTGAACGGATTTCTGTCTATGAGGAAAAAGGTCATTTTCTAGTAACATGACCACTTAAAATAAGAAATTATAACACCTTCACTTCACAACGCCACTTGGAGACACTTAGGGTTCGCTTTGCATTTGAGAAGGGTTATAAGGAGATGGAAGCTTCATTGTTTGAGCATCTTTTGCACACTTGATAACTTGATTTCGGATTTGCTCTGAAAGGGGCGATTTCTAGTCTGGGACGCAAACCCCAAGTTAGTGATTGGCTAGGACGTAGCCCTCAGCAATCTTTGGCTCAGCATTTAGACATTGTGCGTGGTGATTAAGGACAGCGGCATCAATTCTCATCAGGGTTTCAGCGTGGTAGAATATCTTTCCAGCTGGGACGTGGTTCATTGCAGCCTGTGGGACGCCATTTACAGCAGATACACCACGTGGTGTATAGATTATTGTTTGTATTCATCTCCAAATGTATGTTGGATTTGGGAACCTTCTTCACCTTCCAGCTTGACATCAAATTTGTATGGCGCTTTGGGAAATACATTGGATTTATTGCTTGGCTCTAAAATTCAGACAAATCTGCCTGGTACAGTTGCAATAATTCTGATTTTCGCTGCATACTTTATTTATTTCAGTCTTGTTTCATGTTTGTTGTTCTCTATTACTTTTCTATGTTATAAATTCATCAAAACACAAAAACAAAAGAAAAAACAAACAAACCCTTCTGTAAATTTCCATCTACTACGGAAAGAAAACATTCAGAAGCAGGAAAACATAATTTCAGAATACAAATTACAGCAGATCTACAGAAGGGATTCATCAGGGATATTTCATGATTGGTGAGGAAAGGGGACTATAGGAAGGTTTAGTCTCATGAATAGTCACTTGAATAGGCTCTTGAATATGCTCTTGAATAGGCTATTGACTCCAACTAAGAACCTCCCTTGACACACACTGGGCATGGTTAAGAACATAAGAATAAGAAGCACAATAGCCCTTTGTAGACAATTGGTTTAACTCGATTTTCTATCTTTCCCAAACCTCCATCTTTTCCAATACAAGAATAAATAGTCCATTCATCTCTTCTGGATCATTGGACACATTTCAAAATAGACCATTCACTTCCTCATACCGAGAATTAGAACAAACCTTTCTTGCATATGCTAGTATTCTGAGCTCTATTTCATTCATTTTTTCTTGAAGGCAAGACTACACATATGCAACATCATAGCCATATGGGAAAGATGAAATCCGGCCCTGAGACTGATATAGCTCACAAGGAAGGTAAGATTCACGCTCTTGATAATAAGGATCATGAAAAACTTCATAAAGCTCAACATAGCTTTGATAATACTCTTGATAAAGTTGATTAGGCTCATAAAAAGGCTCATAGGTATCATGACCAAGCTGGTATGATCCATCATTGCACTGATAAGGAAACATAGCATAGGAATGCTCTTCATGCACAGCCATCAAAATTCATTCATGATAATGCAATAAAAATAGACTTACATGGAAATTGTCTTGAACTGTTAGAAGCAACTGCTTGAGCTTGGAATCACCAAATACTTCTTGAAGAACACTGCTACAACTGCAATTTCATCAAGACCAGCTAAAATAGGTCCCACCGGGCATGCCAAAACTGATGTAAACTTGGTGTTGCGCCCTGAATCGAAGACGTGCATGAAATGGCCAGTCCTCTATCTGGCTGAAACAATGAGATCTTCTTACGAGGGTGGATGCCTCAATGGTGAGAAGAACCTCCAGCGAAGGTTGGTTCCTGTAAGATGTATCAATGAGGATTTCTACTCTATGCTGCGGACTACCATGAAAAAGGGAGAAGGAAACTTTAAGGGGAAATCCTACCTAGTGACGGTGATACACCAAAAGATTGATCCACTCAACTTGGAACCTTGAACACTGAACAAACAATGGAAAAGGAAGACCTTTGATTTTCAATCAATCACTTATGCATAAATATTTCATGAAAAGATTCGATCCAATGACCAAAACATGAAGGAAAACGATGGAGAGAGGTCTGATACAAAACACTCTGCAGCCACCTAATATCCACTTACAGCTTCAACAAAAGACATAAAGAACACTTAACATGACTTACATAAGGATAATCTAGCAAATAGGTATGAATCAGAATTTGGGAAGGGAGAGAAATCTACCACTTATGCGAATTGTTGAATGAATATACACTATGCCAACACTTGAAATCAGAAAGTACAGTCCTATTGATTGAAAAGGTTACACAACTCACCAATGGCAGAGTCTGGTCTAGCCAAGAGAGGGATTATTTTAATCAAGGCTGAAAGCCAATTTATAGAGAATTACAAGAGCCAAAGATTGGCGTTGAAAATTTGAAGAGAATGATTAACTTAGATTAACTCAAAGCTGACTTGGCCTTTCAATAAAATATGTTTTCTCTGTCTTTGCATGAAGCTTCTTGCGCTTGAGGAAGTGAACTTGTCTTTGTTCAGAACCGTCCACCTCTCTTTGCATGGAGATCCACGCCAATGTCAATTTTAGAACTCTACGTGAGCTGCTTGATGTCGAGTTGGAATGTTTGAAAGCTGAGTTAACCGTTTGGTAAGCTGAGTTGGACGAAGAGATCATTCTCCTTTGCATGGGAAACTCCTGGTAGATGTGGCGTTTAACAATTAGTCAACTGTAAATCTCGAACAGTCAACTCGACGTTCGTATTTAGAACTCCAGTTGAAGTTGAGTTGGACCTTCGGATGAGTTGATCCGGAGATGAGCAGGACTTCGACAACCAGTCAACTGAAGCTTTGACTGGTCGATCGCAAATAGCCCCTGCTTGCATGTATTTTATCTTATTCTGGTCTACCTGTTCATGTCTATTTATGGTGGGATTCTATATTCGGATGTATTTTTATCTATATCTCCTCGGATATTATGTTTTCAACTCTCCATTGGATTATCTATTTTCTATCCTTTTTTGCACAGTCAACCTCCATTTCTTTCGGATTTCTTATTGTCTCCTTGTCTTAATTCTTTCAGATTTCTGGCTGTGGACTTTTCTGTCTGCGGATTTATTTCCTTCGAAATTTATGCTTTTGGTCTCATCTCCTTGGGATCTTTTGTTTCACCCTGCATTTGCCTCGGGTTTATTTCCTCAGGCTTGTCTTAGGGCTTTCCTGTGGCGACTTTTCCGAATAATCCTTCGGACTTATAGCTCCCACCTTTCCTTCGGCCTTTATGCTTGCCAATTATCCTGAATTTGTTCCTGCGAACTTTTCTGTGTTTGGACTTTCCCTCTGAATGATTTATGTCGGACAAATTGTCCGTTTGAATTGTCCTTGTCTCTGTTATATCCTCCAAAGTATTCCTTCGGACAAAAAGTCCAAAGGAATTCCTTCGAACTTCTTTCTCAAAGGATATACTTCTTTTCTTTTCCTTTGCTTAGGCTTTGCTCTGTCGGGTTTTCTCTTTCTTGGCTTACTCGAATTTCTTCGGACTTTTTGTCCGAAGGAATTCCTTTGGGCAAAAAGCCCGAAGGAATTCATCCTTCGGCTTTGCCTTTGTTGACCTGTTTCTTCGAACTTTTCTATCTTTGTAATTTTCCGAATTTCTTCGAACTTTTTGTCCGAAGGAATTCCTTCAGACAAAAAGCCCGAAGGTTTCCTTTGTTATTTCCTTTACCTTTACCTTCGAAATGCGCCCTTCGGGATAGTCACAGTGGCTTGTCACCGACCAAGTGCCCTCCGCAAGGGCTTTTGTCCCTTCATCTGCGCCTTTGTCGGAAAAATTGTAGGGCACCCAGGTTTTTTGCAAAGGTCCCGAATTTGTTCCCGCACCTTCCCGAAGGGTAGGTGCCCTTCGGCATTGTTGAAAATGACCCTTTCGAAGGGTATCCTGCCCTTCGAGTTTCTTGAAAATGACCCTTCCGAAGGGTACCCTGCCCTTCGAGTTTCTTGAAAACGACCCTTCCGAAGGGCCTTGGCTTTTCCTTGCTTCTTTGGGTGGACTATTGGATTCTCCGAAGTATTCCTTCGGACAAAAAGTCCGAAGGAATTACTTCCTTTGTCTTATAGGCTCTTTCCTTTGTTATTTCCTTCGGACTTATGTCCTTAGCACTTCTCCGAAGATCTGTCCTTAGCAAAAGCCTTTTTGATGAACCATTCCTTCGGAATTTTCCTGTTGTAGCAACGGCCCTTACCAAAGAAAAACAATGTATTCTTTCTAATGAATTCTTTCTTTCCTTGGATGGAGATGTGAATTTTCCGAATGGCAAGAGACAATCCGCCCTGTGGAAGAATTGTCAACAAGTATATGGAGAAGGCAAATCAAGAGAGGACAATGGAGTCATTTACTGAAGGAGAGTACATGCTGGTGCACTTAAGGAAATAGAGGTTCCTCATACACACGTATGATAAGTTGAACTTGCCAAAAGGGTTAGTTTTTTCACCCATTTTTAATGTTGCAAACTTGTAATCTTATCAAAAGGATGATAGTGTTGAAGAAGAGACAAAAGAATTCATGGATTGGAGAACTCAAATTCTTGAGATATATGAGGAGGTTGAAGATATCTTGGAAGGACGAGTTGGGAAGAAGACAAGGCAGAAAGAATACAAGGCGTATTAGTTTGATGGAAGAAAACCGGACCAAAAGAAGATTTGCAGATTTGAGAGGAAGAACTTGGCAGGGTTGTGTTGTCAACCTAGAGCTGCGCCCTGATTCGAGGACGTGCGTGAAACGGCCAGTCCTCTATCCGGCTAAAACAATGGGATCTTCTCACGAGGGTGGGTGCCTCAATAGTGAGAAGAACTTCCAGAGAAGGCTGGTTCATGTATGATGTATCGATGAAGATTCCTACTCTACGCTGCTGACTACCATGGAAAAGGGAGAAAGAAAACTTAAAGGGGATATCCTACCTAAAAGAGGGTGATACACCAGAATTATGATCCTACTCAACTTAGAACCTTGAACACTGAGCGAACAAGAGAGAAGACCTTAGACTTCAATTTAATCACTTGTGCATAAGTATTTCATGCAGAGGTTCGATCTAATAACTAAAACCTAAGGAAAAACGATGGAGAGAGTCCGATACAAGACACTTTGCAGCCACCTAACATCCACGTACAATTTCAGCAAAAGACAATGAAGAACACTTTGGCATGACTTGCACAAGTGATAATATAGCAACTAGGTACGAAACAGAACTTGGGAAGGGAGAAAAAACTCTACCACTTATGCAAATTGCTAAAGAAATATACACTATGCCACGCTTGAAATCTGAAAGTACAGTCCTTATTGATCGAAGAGGTTACACAACCCTTAATGGCAGAGTTTGGTCTAACCAAGAGAGATTGGATAATTTTTAATCAAGGCCAAAAGCCATTATATAGCAAATTCCAAGAGGCCAAAGATAGGCGTATAAACTTGAAGAGAAAGATTTACTTTTGTTAACTCCAAGGTTTACTTGGCCTTAAAATAAAATATATTTTTCTTTTGTCCTTGCATGAAGCCTACTCATTTGATGAAGCGCACCCATCCTTGTCATGAACCGTCCACCTCTTCTTTGCATGTAAATCTTCTAGTGGATGCCGCGTTTGATCAAATTAGTCAACTCTAAATATGGACTAGTCAACTCCATGTTAGAACTCGGAACTCTAGTTGAAGCCAGATTTAGTCCTTCGGATGCATGCGCTGAATGAAGACGAATAGGTCTTTAATGATCAGTCAACTGAAACTTAGACCGTTTATTCGAAAATAGCTCCGATGTTCGAAAATAGATCTAACGTTTGAAAATAGCTCCAACGTTTGTTTGCATGTATTTCTTCTAATTTTGATCGTGTCTATTTCCGGCAGGATTTCATATTTAATTCTTCGTCGGACTATCTTTTTTCTGTTCCTTTTGCACAGTCGGCTTCCATTTATTTTGTATTTTCTGCTACCTTTTTTTAATCTCAACGGTCACTTCTTGCATGAAAAAATTGACGGCCTACAGGACGTCACCAGAAACTATCACATTTCCTTCGAAAATATTTCTGCGGGTTTATGCCTCTGTTTTCTCTGTCGGCCCTTTTGTATTGGTCGCTGGCAGTCATATTCTTGCGACTTTATATCTTGTGGCCTTTTGTTGGCGATTTGGCTAAGCTTCCGAATTCCTTTGGACAAAAAGTCTGAAGGATTCCAATCCGTGGTTTTGCCTTGCCTTTTGGAAACTGTCTTTGGCTTTGCCTTTGAGAAAGTCCGGGGTCTTCTTTGTTTGACTTGTCTTATGCCTTGTTTTTCTTCCGAATTCCTTCGGACAAAAGTCCGCAGAAATTCATTCTCTTTGCCTAGCTTTTTTAATGTGTCTTTCGGCAGCCAAAGTGTCCTCCGCCAGTGTCCAGGTGTCCTCTGGCAGTGCCCTTCGGAAAAATTGGAGGGCACCCAGGTTTTTTGCAGAGGTCTGTGATTTTGGTCTTCCTCCTGCCCGAAGGGTAGTGCCCTTTGGCTCTTTTGTAAGTATCCCTTCCGAAGGGAACCCTGCCTTGAAACTATCCCTTTTCCTTGCCTTTGAATTCTTTCGGAAGTTCTTCTAAGTACTTTACAAATTTTACTGATTCCGTAGAAACTGCTGAGTGAGTCCGTAGAAACTGCCTGCCTGAGTGCGTAGAAAATTGACTGCCCGAGTCCGTAGAAATTCTGATTTAGTCCGCAAAAATTTTGAGTGAGTCCATAGATTTTTTCACTGAGTCCTTAGAATCAGCAAAGGAAAAACAATGAATTCTTCCATCCTTGGCTAGAGACGAGAACTTTCCAAATAGCAAGAAAAAATCTGACTCGTGGAAGATTTGTCAACAGGTTGGTCGGTCGAGCTCATCACTTATAGAAATTAAAATGTGAGCACCATGCTCACAATCGAATTTCCACGTGAATTAATGCAAGAGCATCCCTAGATCTCCAAGCTATCTTACATTTGAGGATAGAATTGAACATCTTTCAGAAGGGTTAAACATTGTAGGGAGCATATTCCAGAAGCACATGCAAGAATTCTCTCTTCACAAAGCTAAATTCAAGTTTCACAAAGCAATTCTAAGCTTTGCAATTCATTTTTGAGTTGCACGGAACTAGAGGAGTTGCGCAAGCCTAGAGACACTTCGCAAGCTTGGTTCATACTAGAGCTTCACAAACCAAGAGAGAGCTTTGCAAGACTGTGGGAGTTTTATAAAGCTACATGAGCTTTATAAGATTACGGAAGTTTCGCAAGCCTAAGCAAGCTTCGCAAGTCTAATCAAGCTTCGCAAGACTAAAAAAGCTTCACGAGTCCATGGAACTTTGCAAACCCAATGAGCTTCATAAAAACTATTTTTTATTTGCAAGCCCAATTTCACTTCACAAATCCTATTTTGCCACCTTTGTGAAGTTCATAACTTCTGTTTACACCGTGTGGTTCTAGCAAGCCAAATTCTCCAAAACGTGCTTATTCTGCACAAAGGCATCAAAGACTTGGAAAAAGTGATGAGTCAGCACTCTCATGATCAATCCTCATTGTCTAAGGGAAAAATCACCAATGTTGCAACTATGACATCTTGCACAACAGAAGCGTTTGAGAACATGCTTCACTATAAAAGCTCCACCTAGAGTTAATTTTGTTGCGAGAGCTTGCAGATATCATTGTCGTGCAGAGATTGAGTCTAGACAAAAATCATGGCAATGACTGAAGTAATGCAATCTTATTGAAAGCGTTGCTTCGCAAGAAGACTTGGATCATGGCTTTCCAGAGATGCTTTGGCCCTACAATAGTTAAACATGTCAAAAATCTCAAAAACAACAAAAATCGGACGCCATGCAACAAGATTCACAGTTGTTGATCGCTTTCTTCCATATTGTTCCTATAATATGTGAAATAGTGTTCAAGTGGCAATCTAACCTCCTTGACATTAGAACTTCCAATAACACATTTTGGACTATAGATGTCACATGTAAGATCATGTTGGGGGTTTTCACCAACAAAGGAGAGGGTTCAACGAAGGGATTTCTAGAAGAGTCTTCCAATCGTGTTTTGTGGGTTCCAGTAGAGATAGAGCAAGTTTTGGGCTCTAGGGATAGCTAGAATAAGAACATTGTAGCTCATACTAAGTAAGAGGAATGGGAATTAGTGAACATAGAAGTGCATATGAAGGAAGGCCAAGCTGGCCAAGATGTGTAGAATTCCACGTGCAAACTTCACAGAGCCAAGTGTGAATGTATGAATGCAACATCCCCATGTTATATTCTAATAAACGAGGGCTAAATGAAGAGTGAAATTTTATGTGCGCGCTTAGCTTTATTGCCATTGTAAGTTGTGTACTTTGATCCGGCTGTGAGATGTCATTCGTTCATTTGACCCACAACCCACCTCACTATCATATTATTATTTTTTGGTTGAGGCCTATGCTGAATAATAACATCTTGTCACAAATAGAGGTTTTGATGGATTCGTCTGACCACAATTTTTATTCTCTAGTGAAAGTTCCCAGGAACAGTATCGGCGTGAATCCATTTCCTACTAATGATATTGAAATCTCTTTTTCCGAGAATTCCAATTCTATAGAACACCCTCCGAACAGTCACACAAAATCTCTTTCTTCAAGAATTCAAATTCCATACAAATCTTAGGAGATGTGGATGTATGATATCAAATTTCTCATCATAACTCCTCTTGGGTGCAGAGTTATGAAAGTTTTTCTCCAGTGTAACAATTCTTCCCACCACACTAGAACACCTAGGTTCATGTGCATTTTTCTCCTGAACAAAAAATCCTTGTTCCACACCCTGTCCGGGCATAGACAGAGAAAGGCAGGTGGGTGTGTCCTTCCTCGTGTGGTCAGGCAAACGAGCGACTATGTAATCCATTTGTATGTATTACTTACATATATAGATGTACATCTAGAGTCTGGGATGAAAATTTCAGATTTATTTGGACGTATATGAAGTATAGTTAACCTCTTCATGTAACTATTTGGTAACTTAGATACTGGATTTTTAGGACTATCCTCAAATGTTGTTCCGCCAGCAATGTTTTTCTATGATGATCACAGAGGCACAACTCTCACTCCAAGTCTCTGTTTTGGGCAAGCCGCCATTTGGTTCCAATTTCTTTTACCATGTCAGAACCGTTTGTAAAGTCCTTTCAGGTCGTAGGGACAATTTGATCTTGCAGTTGGAGCCACTATCTCATAACATATAAAGTATAAACTGCTAGCAGGAGCTAATAAAATAATACATATACTAATAAATAAAACAATGCATGGTAATAGATGTTTCATAGCATATAAAAATGATGTATACTTCAAAAATATTATGTGTTTATCCTAGTGATGCTAAGGTGGCTCTACACATTTATATCTTCCTTAACAATCTTATGTAATTTTTCATGTGAAGTGTAAACTGTACTAGAAAACATTGGCCAGTGGGAATTCACCATTGCCAAAAAATAACAAAATTGCACCTAGGATTTATCTGAGTTCTGAATCTTCCTAAGGTTTAAGACTACTTTTTCAATAATTTGACTGTCAAGTGTTTGTCTTACACGTAATATTAGTATCAGCCGATTTAGAGACTTTACATGAATTTTGTTAACGACAGTATCCTGTGCATGTCTGAGTTTTCTCAAGCTGAAAAAAAAGTCTTTAAATTTTTATCTTTAATAAACTATATGCATGTTTTAAGAATTTTTTCCAAATAAAAAATGTGACAAGTTTTTGGTATTTTTGTATGCTGCCTCTTGTATTTTGTTGATACTGATTTCATGAACCTATGCTTTGATTCTATCAAATAATACAACACATTTAACCATTTGATCATGCATAAGGCAGTTTACCAGATGTCATATTTGGAACACCCACATAGATGATGAGCATATAATCAGGACCTGCTATTTCTCAATGAATACTAGGACTAGCTAGTGGGATTCTACAGCATTGTATACCAAACACTAGAACTGATTGGATGGAATTGTGAGAATTCCATGGTTCCCTAGGATAATCTCACTTTTGTTACCTTGTTAAATAGTATGCACATTTTGAACCATTCTACAATGTGGGCACTTAAAAAAGAGTAGATATGGGTTCTAGCCTCAAGTTTCTCCAAACCAAAATCAATCAAAATATAGATTACAAGAAGATGTCACTGATTGCATTGTCTTATACGAAGCTAGTAACATAAAATTATTTTCAATAATCATTCCATAAAAGTAGACACAAGATGTTACTATTTTTACATCATAAAAATTTCAGGGCGAAAAAACAGGGCTTCGTTTTAAGTTAGTTCACGTTCCTGCATGTACAACAGAAATAAAGTACGGCCAGAAAATATGGAGAGGATAATTTGGAACAATATCAGGCCTTTTCGCATCTAATTTCTTTGGATACATAGGTGCAAAGCTACCTTTCATGGGCATCCCAATTTGTGGTCAGAATATGTGTACTCATAAAAGAAGTCAAATCTCTGAATATTAGGCCATTGCTGAAGCTGATATGTTCTCTCTCCTTGCCTTTGTTGGTATACACACCTAAGTAGGAATTTGACTCGAGAGAGGATGGTTAATTTGGTGTTAATTTCAAAAATGAAATCAAAATTGAAATAAACATACCAGCGTAACATCTCTAGGCCTAGTTACTAGGGGGAGCTTAGTTAACAAAACAAAAATGGAAACACAACTAAAACATGAAAGAAGACCTTCCTTCACCTTCCTTGTATGCTCCAAAATGTTTGTTGTAGTGGCTTGCTCGGTTTATGCTCATGAAGTTTGCATCAATGAAAACTTAGCTACCTCCATCTCTCCTTGGCACCTTGTGTAGCTTTGGCTTGGTTTGGCTTGGCTCAATATTTTAGCATTATAACACTAATTTGCATGAAGCTTTGGAATCAATTCAACATTATAACTTTGGCATATGAGAGCTTAGAATTTAATAGGCAAGGCCTCTTATTTATAGATTTTGCAAAATGGCTTGAATCAACCTGAACCGTCCATCTCAAAATGGAGATGTGTGGCTAAGGATTAATCCAATTTTGTAATTAAAATTCATAAATAGGCTCATCAATATTTGGAATAGAGGGGCATTAATTAGGCATGGAGGATCTTCATGAGGCATGGGAAGCATGAATCCTGATATTTGTGGCATTTATGGCCTAAGGATGCCTTCCAAAAAAATGAGGTCCCCTGATGATGTAGATATTCAATATTCATTTTTAAAAAGCAATTATTCAACAAGTTCCATGGAATTCTTAATTAGACTCATGATTTGGTTTAATTAGCTCTTAAACATGATTAAACACTTTGATGCAAACCTTGGCTCTTTGTGCATAAATTACTCAAATTGGTTAGAATGTCTTGTTATTGCCCCGAAATTTGACTGGATTGGAATTAAGATGCGATGTCAAATGTGTTGGATCCACTATCCCATTTAGGATGTTGTCAACACAAAATAACAAAGGCACGTGTCTCATGCAAGAGATTTGATAGAAAAGAGCAATCCAAAGCACCCAGGTGCAAAATTAACATTTTGCCTCGAAATGATCTAATCAAACTTAGTTGGCCCATAAATCGCATTGCCCCATTTCATGATACACTAGCAAAAATCGGCACTTGAATATATCAATTTCAACTCTTTTAATGTGTTTTAGTGTTTTTAGGCCAAATTATGCATTTTAGTGGAACTTGGTCAAAACCCTGGTTGAAGGTTATCGGTGACCAATTTTAGGTGTCTATAGTTTGCTCTTGTTTGGGAAGGCGTTGCAAGTTATAAACACAATAACGTCTTCTCAAATAATGAAAAGGTCATATATGCCTACAACTTCAACGTCGATGAACTAGCTGCATGATGCCCCCTCGAGGGAGTGGTCGTCACATATGTGGATGGGCGGTCCCTCAAAAAGAAACAAGAAGAAAGGTGAGAATTAACCTGTTGTGAAAATTAATCTAAACGAGAAATGCTTGCATGCATTGATTTAAAAAGGATACTGATTTGCCCAAAGGCGGTTAGAATCAAGAATAAAAGTCAAAATAATGATTTGCCTATAGGCGGTTATAATTATTAAGAGGACTTAGATTGGCTAAAGATGATGTTTGATATGGTTGCATCCCAGTTAGGGCAGATTAGCAAGCATAACTCAAAGATATAACCTAGAATACAGATTAAAGATGAGCGGACGCAAAGTGATGAAAGAAATGAATAGAAGAATAAGATTGATCAATAGAAAAGATTCAGTTGTACCTACCAACAAGGAGATGCTCGTCCTTATTAGCAATGATACAACTAGAATGGCCAATGGGTTAATTTGATCAAGGGTGGAATGGAAAGATTTGCTAAGGTGCCAAAGTGAAACTTCTACGACTCCATTGATTGTAGACCTTCTTGAAGTTGATTTTTGCTATAGCATGTGACGGTAGGCATCATGAGAGAACATCATGAAGACTTCGCCAAAATATGCATAAAAACCGACTCCCAATCCAATAAACACTCGAAAACAATGCACCAATGATAAAAACCACGATGATAATGTTGACGTATGAATATGGATGGACTCAAGACTAATGTGCACAAGGAATCACCCAATGAACACATCTAGACTGAGTCAAGGCAACAGTGTTGAAAGCAAACAAACAGGGAAGAAAACAAACAAAGAAACACATAGAAAACACACAAATAGACAAATAACTTGAAATAAATAAACAAATAGAAAACTTGAAAACAAAAGCAAAAGAAAGCATCATAACAATGACCATGCCCCAGTAGAGTAGATCAAGGATAACTAACTAGGCTTAGACAGGACAAATGTTTATGGATTTTGAAATATTTGAATGTTTTTGGTATTTTGAGGTAGCTTAACTCGTTAGAGAATGACAAGATACTTGCTCACAAAACGCCGAGTGCATGGCTTAGGTTGCTCGCAAAACGACGAGAGCGCATGGAAAGGGGGACTGAGGTGACCTCAACATGAATTGAGCATGGCCCACATAGTCCTGATATGACCTCAAGTCACAGTAATTCCGTCCACACAAAAGATGGAGAAAATAACCAAGCCCCAACAATTTTTCAAATCCGATAAATGGCCAGTCAAATGAAAACAACAATGGCAAGGTGATGTGGCAGTGCATGATAAACAAGTGTTGCCCCTAGTTTGCCCATAGGCGGTTTTAACTAAGATACAACGGAATAGGTCAATGATATTAATTTGCCCATAGGCAGTTATAATTAATAGCAAGAATGGTAAGACACTGATTTGCTCATAGGCGATTATAATCAAGCTCACATAAACAAATTTGATAGGATGAAAAAATGAAAGATATCTTGCCAAATCAATTGTCAGACTACTTTCATAGACTGTCATTGTAAACACGGATTTGATAAGAGTTGAAACTTGATCAGAATCCCCTCGCGAAAAGTGCAAGAAGAACCAAAGTAACTAAGATCAAAACAAGATTGGATAGGATGACTAAAAACAGGGTTTGGTCTAGATAGGAATGGAATAATAGGATGGCATGGTCTTGCTAAGGATAATAATGATTTGATAAATTGGATAAAATGGTAGTAGGTTTGCCCCCAAGTGATGGGGTAAATGGCAAGATATGCGACAACAACAAAAGGATATGTGACAACGGCAAATGGATATGGCAAATGAAATGGCAAACAAAAACGACATGGCACATGTTTTTAACTTGGGTGATTGTTGGTTTTTGATGTGTTTGGCCTAGGTATGGTAAATCGCATATGATTTTATTGTTCTTGCTGACGTAGAGATGCACATCCTAATCAGCAAATGATACAACCAAAATAATCAATCATGTTAATTACTAGCCCACACCTCGTCTAAATAGTTGCTCTGTCAAGAACTGCCTACATATTTGGATGCCGAGAATGCTTTTGTGATTTTTGTTGGTCGTTGATTCTGATTCCTTCAAGCGTCGAGACAAGGTATCTTTGTAACCTCTGCAGAGGAAAGTGCAGTCGTGGATGGTAAATAGGGACAAATAATGGATGGTAGATTTGATTGTGAAATGGAATGGCAAATGATAATGGAATGTGTAGTGATAGGGAAACAAATGAACATCGAGACTTTTAGTCACACGTAATGGTGTTGATGCTGGATTCGAAATAATTTTGGTTATGACGGGGCCGAAGACTTTCTCTCAATAGGACCACTAGATTTTCTATTGTTTGATCTTGAGAGTAGCTACTATCTTATTAGGCTGTAGATAAGAAGCTATTTTGATTTGATCATGAATAATATCGTCATTAAGTAGTGAAAAAAATTTGTGCTCAGCTATTAGTGCCTCGATGAGATTTTCACTAATGAAGTTGTCTTGATTATCCTGTAGTGCCTCTGAGAAGGTTTCACTAAGGAACGTTGAATTTTGACTTTGATTTTCTTCTAGTGCTTCCAAAAAAGTTTCACTACAAGTTGCTAAGTTTGAACTTTGCATGTCCCCTAGCGCCTCCAAAAAGGTTTCACTAAGAGAGTTTTCTACTATATGAATGTGGTCTTGGCCTTCTTGCTCTTCTTCAACTGCTATGTTGCCATGGATGTAGTTAAACAAAGTGTGATTCTGTCGATCCCAATCGACACTCGTGGGAGATGGAATGTCAATAATATGGCTATTTTGGTTGATGGTAATGGCTTGCGAAATGGTAATGGAATGGGAAGAGGCTGCACAATCGTCGTAGAAGATATAACTCGTGTCGAAGCTGAAGTACTCATCCTCAAAAACTGTAGAAGGATCACAAATGTATTCAAATTGATTTGTGAGGCATGCGTAACCAATATTGTAATAGTTGTGAATGTATTCTATTTCTAAATCTAATTTCGACTCAATGGACTCTGAATCGATGTTGAGACTAATGTTGATTCTGATTCTGATGCTAAATCCGATGTCAGTTTAAGAATAGAACCCGACTCTAATTTCGATTCTTCGTCTGATGGGTACTCTATTATAATGATGCCTTGTTGAATGTTTGGTATTGGATAAGTAATGGCATGTGATGGCATAAAGGGCTCCACAAAAAATGGTTTGTCAAAGTGGGAAAAGAGTTGCTACATCTTTTGTCCAAATGCGGAGTCAAAAGCTAGACTCAAACAAGGCATGTGCTAGGACTTTTGGCCAAACGACATCAAAAGCTAGACTTGAAACAAAAGCATGATGTGATTTGATTTAATCTAACAAGTTTAGAAACAACTTTGACATAGATCCGGCACACAAAATCAAATATAAACATGATCAGTTGACATAAGGCATAAAGCAAAAGGCTCTTGGAGAAACGTTGTGTTCTCCCAAATAAAAGCACAAACAATGATGAGGATAGACATTGAACAAACAAATCATCAATAGTTTTCAAAATTGGATAATCGATTAACCGAAGCTATGCAACCCAAAAGAGAGAGATATGTGTATCAGCCCCACGAATTGAGACCTAAACAGAAATCAATCAATGTTTGATCCTAACTTTGACAAGATTAATTGAAAATTCAACGTTGAAAACTAGGATTTGACCAAACAAGCTAGACAAGATTGGACAGCATGACGACACAAGACAAAGGTCAAAATGGTATACAATGACATGGTTCGAAACAAACGGTTTTTGATACAAATGGTAAACAAGTCTTGAAACAAATTGAGCAGCATAATAGCGTAAGCATGCTCGAATGATGTGATCAATGTTATGTTTCAAAGACTCAAACAAAATAGGTTGACATGTTTTGGACAACATAACACTCCCTCCGCAACTCAAATGATACACACATAAGTTTAACAAAAATTTCAAGGTACAAGTGTAGTGTAAAACGGCCAACATAACGCCTCTTTAGACAAAAGAGTGACGTATAAACAAATTGGTTTTGACATGGTTATAAACAAACAATCAAGGTTTAGTCTCAAAACATACCAAACAAAAAATGACCAAAATACACTAAGTATAATCATCCAAATCCTAGCAAGGGTATGGCAATGTCGGGTTGACTATACTAGCAAGTTTTCAAAAGTTTTTAGGGGGATCAATTACACAATGACTTTCATGTCGCGATGCAAAAGAAAAGCACATAATTGGGTGTCCACGGCACTTGGCTTGTTACAAAAAGATCTTGCCATTTTTGCAACCACTACATCTATCGCTTGCTCAATGTAGTGCGATGTCCAAAGTGCAGATACGTCCCGTGTGCAACTCCAACACTAGAAGGTGGTTTGACCGCTCAAATCTCCGATCTTAATGGGAGTAAATGAAGTCAGTGCTAGGAGATGAAACCCCGGGTCAAAGCTTCCCTATAGAACTTGCGGGAGGTGATGAATTCCCCCTCACAAGCCAAGATGCAATAAAATAAAAGACATAAGAGAAAGACTTTGAGGTCGTTTTCAAGATCACCCAAAGTATTACGAGTTTTTTAAGAGTGTTTTAGACGACATTCTTTCTATGCCTTGGACTAGACATGTGTGCAATAAGGAAGGCACTTTTGATTCCAAAAGTTCCCTCAAGGGGATGGATGGAAGAGCATACACACAACATTCTCCTCTTTGCCAATCAAATTCTACTTAAACAACTATTGAAGACAAAATTTTACAAGTGTGTTCAATTTTAAGCTCTAAATGAAAGATTAGGTGGTGTTTTTTTGACCCCTTGGTCTTAAGTTGTAACTTTGAAAGCAAAATTTGTCAAAAAATTTACCTAAGCATCTAAATTTTTGTTAAGCACCAAAATAAGGTTCCTAATCCATTTTACATTTTCATAAAGGTCTAAAAAGCATGTTTTAACAAATTTTAAGCTGGCCCTGCAATGAAAAAGTTAGTGTCCTTTAGCTTTGAAGCTAATTTGCAAATGAGTTAAGCCGCTTCTCAAAATGAGCTTTCTATTTCGAAATCGCAATTACACAGTCAATCCCATTGTTTCCCTGCAAAATCGCAATTACCAGACAACAATATCGCCGCTATCAAACAAAATCATTGTTTACCAGTCAGAAAACATAAAAACACAAAATCGTCGTTCAGATGACAAAATTGTTGTTATGCAAAATCGCTACCCAAAATGACAAAATAATTGTCCAATAGAACGAAATTGCTACCCAAAAGAACGATATCGTTGCCCAAAAGGACGATATCTTTGTTTTGGACGATGATATCGTTGGTTAAGTCTACAAAATCGTTGTTTCGAAAACAACAATTTCGTTCACACAAAATCGCTATTGTGTGAGCCGTGATATCATAAAGAGAGCAAAAACGAGTTTTACAGGAATAAAAACGCTGCTAGAAAAAAAAAAAAAATTAACTTAAATTTTCACTCTTTTTGGCCCTCTCACTCCAAGATCCTGCATGGAAAAGATTAGTGAGTTGCTTGAAAGAGCTTTGTGACCAAATTCGTGAGGCCAGGGTCCACCGGGCGTGCCATTATGTGAACTAGGAATTTAACTCAAGAGAGGATGGTTAGTTTGGTGTTAGTTTCAAAAATGAAATCAAAATTGAAATAAACACACTAACATAACATCTCTAGGTCTAGTTACTAGGGGGAGCTTAGTTAACAGAACAAAAATGGAAACACAACTAAAACACGAAAGAAGACCTTCCTTCACCTTCTGTGTATGCTCCAAAATGCTTGTTGTAGTGGTTTACTCGGTTTGTGCTCATGAAGTTTATATCAATGGAAGCTTGGCTACCTCCATCTCTCCTTAGCACCTTGTGTGGTTTTGGCTTGATTTGGCTTGGCTCAATATTTTAGCACTATAACACTAATTTGCATGAAGCTTTGAAATCAATTCAGCATTATACTTTGGCATATGAGAGCTTATAATTCAATAGGCAAGGTTTCCTATTTATAAATTTTGAAAAAAAAACTAGAATCAACTTGAACCGTCCATCTCAAGATGGAGATGTGTGGCTAAGGATTAATCCAATTTTGTAATTAAAATTCATAAATAGACTCATCAATATTTGAGATAGAGGGGCATTAACTAGGCATGGAAGGTCTTAATGAGGCATGGGAGGCATGAATCCTGATATTTGTAGTATTTATGACCTAGGGATGTCTTCCCAAGAAATGAAGTCCCCTGATGATGCAGATATTCAATATTCATTTCCAAAAATCAATTATTCAACAAATTTCATGAAAATTTTAATTAGGCTCATGATTTGGTTTAATTAGATCTTAAGCATGATTAAGTACTTTGATGCAAACATTGGCTCTTTGTGCACAAATTACTCAAATTGGTCAGAATGTCTTGTTATTGGTCCAAAATTTGACTGGATTGGAATTAGGATGTGATGTCAGATGCGTTGGATCTGCTATCCCATTTAGGATGTTGTCAACACAAAACAACAAAGGCACGTGTCTCGTGCAAGAGATTGATAGAAAAGAGCAATCCAGAGCACCCAGGTGCAAAATTAGCTTTTTGACTCGAAATGATCTAATCAAACTTAGTTGGCCCATAAATTGCATTGCCCCATTTAAAGATACCCT
This sequence comes from Torreya grandis, assembly GCA_037957365.1. Classification (NCBI taxonomy): domain Eukaryota; kingdom Viridiplantae; phylum Streptophyta; class Pinopsida; order Cupressales; family Taxaceae; genus Torreya; species Torreya grandis. Next base: position 3,973,574 of record JARHVA010000216.1, read on the forward strand.
GGCAAAAATCGGCACTTGAATATATCAATTTCAACTCTTTTAATGTGTTTTAGTGTTTTCAGGCCAAATTATGCATTTTGGTGGAAATTGATCAAAAACCTAGTTGGAGGTTATCGGTGCCCAGTTTTAGGTGGCTACAGTTAGGATGTCGGTTGTCATAGTAGTCATTCTACTCTAATTTATTAGCCATGTATAAGATGCATGTTTCAAAACTAAATAGATAAATAATGGAAATGAGCCCTTGGTTGCACATTTGCTACTTAGATGAAAGAACAAATTTAGTCGCTTCAAGCTTCATTCAATATATAAATCACAATTTCACGTGCTCAATCAACAATTCAAGGACCAAACTCCTTGGATGATTGAAGAGGCTGCCATTTTAAGTCCACTTACAAATAGAATTCAGTTTCTTATGCAAACATTTGCACGTAATATTAAGAGAAACTATAATGCGTGCACAAGTTTCTCCTTAAATGAATGAGATGAATGCTCACTAAACGAGAAATACATTCTAAAAAATGGCTTCATCCTGCACTAAAACATTTGTAAAAGCTCAACTCCGAAGCAATAAAAGGTGAACCTGGGTTGTTAACAACCATAAATGTGAACCATTAAATGAAAATATTCAAAAGAAAATTAGTTCCAAAAGATTTAGCACCACAGATCCACAATATGATCAGTGACATACCAAAATTTTGCCCTGTTTTTGGCTGGTACATAAAACATAGTCTCAGCTGCTACGCCACATTCTCCACCTGAATCTAGATTCTTATAAAAGGAGCCTGTATTTGGCCAATCACGTTCATGATTTCCACTGAAAAATAAAAACAACAAATCAAGATATTGGGAGTTCTAATGTTGTAGACGTTTCAAAGCTCCCAAAAGTATGTAGAGATGCAATTTGGTATGTAATTAGAGCTTTAAAAAACTATTAGATGTTGAATGAAACTTAATCACAAACCTGGCAACCATGTAAGGAACCTTTGAAGCAATGGGCTCTATTTGTGATGTAAACTGATCCCACTGAGAAAGGTATCCATTTGCATAAACCAAGTCTCCAATATGAAAGACTATGTCAATATTCGCCAAGTCCTCAATTATCTTATCAGTAGTGTTAAGCGATCCAGGCTGGTAGTTGTTATACTCATTAGACCCATCACGTTCTGCCTGTAAACAATGAATCATCTCATAGATTTTGGAAAACTTCAACAGTCACCTTTTCAATTTAATGGACTCATTTTTGACTCCTACATCTTGTTTAGTGAATTAGCCACAAAAGCTTTCCGATTGCCATATATATTTTCTCCTTTATGACATTAAACCAAATTTAACTACAGCGAAAATAATTATGGGAAGTCAAGAAACCTTTACTATTCATTAGCCATAATTTTTTTTTTAAAAGAAATCCGATGATATCTTCTCCTACTTTTGGAGATTTTTTATGTTATATGACTTTTACAGGGTCTTAGTGATTTTTCTAAATAAAATGTATTACTAATCTAGAAAGTAAACTTCCATCTGTATCAATATATCTTTCTGGATACTTTCTGGAAACTGTAGACAAATGGATTTTTTCAGATGCTGAAACTTCACTTGCAGTAAGCCTGTAGGGACAATACAACAATACAGCACACAGGCAGTGAAACAAACCTTTCCCATGTCACCAAAAACAATTACACGTTGTACAGAATCTTGCCCAGGATATGGAGATGATTTGAATGAATTCAACTGCCCCCAAATATATGTACCGTTGAATAGCCTATGACCAACTTTGTAGTAGTATCTGTACCATTAACACCCAAATCAAAAGAAATTCAGTTGTGGGCAGACACCTTAAAGATTCCTGACATGAGAAATCTGCATCTAATTTCCTAAACTTGCAAGCGGGAGGCTGCATTGAAATATAAAGAAAATTCAAAAAAGGTGTAAAAGGGTAAACAAACTTCAAGAATCATTGTTGGATAATATAAAAAAATTAAAACAGGAAAAATAATTATCGGGTAGTGCAAAGAAGACTTACTTGGTGGTTGGCCACAAATCTTTAAGAAAGCTCGTGTGTATAAAACCAGGGTCTCGCCATCCAACAGTGCGAGCAGGTGGACCTGTAAAATGAAATAGTATGTCTATGTTTACAGATTTGTCAATATTCATGAGAAAGGAAATGTAGTTTTGTTAAAAACTAAATTATGATCAATTGTTTGACACATTACTTGTGTGTATGAAAGTATATCGTATTCCTTTACCACCTTACCAACATCACAATCAATACAAACATGAGAAACAAAAAGTAGAAAGATATCACACTCCAATGCAGTTCAAACAGTGATAATCAACTTACAAGCCATCATCTTTCTCCTTTATATACACAAAACCTGATATACACATGAAGAAGAGAGAAGATACACCGGATATTTTTCTTTAGATTTTCGTTTTTATTAGAAAAAGTGATCTATTGTTATTAGATAGGGAAAATTTTAACCAACAAAGCAAGATTACTCGAAAGATCCTTATCACTTGCCTTTATGAACTCAAGTGACGACCAAGCAAACCAAAAAGGGGATGATGAGCTTTATAGGTCACCAAACCAGATTTGATGTATGCATATTTCCAAATGAGCCATGATAGGACCACAGAGCACAACGAAAACAAAATCCTCACATAGATATACGATTTAAGGAAGACCACATGCCCCAAAATAGACATACCTATAACACCAGAGGATTTAAAGTTTAAACATCACACAAACATGCCTGGACCCCATAAGCCTGGCAGACACCAAAACAAACATAGACTAACAATGAAGAACAGACAATGAAAAATATCAAGGTACAAAAAGGTTTCATTTAGGGCATAGAAAATTCTGGCTGCAATACTTTCAACCTATCCAGAGGTGGACAACCCCCAATGCACCGTTGAGGAGTTATACCTTTGCTTCCATAGGTGTTGTTGCCATAGCCATGACTTTATGTCCACACAAATTAATGCATTATCATCTTTGACTTCACCACAAAGTAGGGGCACTCCTTGTAGTCTCCCTTGCAAGTTGCACGAGGGGTAATGTGGGCAAGATGGAAGATTTCAAACAGAATTCACAAATGTGTATCAGGGACATGAGAGTTGCATCTGGAAATAGGTAGGTTTAGATAATCTCTAGTAAAAGATCGATGATTTTAAAAGAAATACATGAACTCCTTGTATATACTTCCTCTTTTCTCTCTCGTTACTACCAGCACAAGAGTTGTGAAACTTCAAATGCCACCTATGTATGGTACTTACAAATTGACAACTGGATATTGTATAAAATGTGAAGTATACAAATATATTTTACAATGCACAATGATAGAACAAACATACAATACAATTTTAAGTGCCCATCATTCTCCATGCTTAAAAGAGGAAATTGTCCCTGATTTTTGTTTAAGGCGTGGAAATTCTGTCTCCACAGTCAATTAAGAGATACACTTTACTTCAGAAGGAAATTGATCTATTTAGCCAACCAGGCATGTCCTAGATTGTTTGTCTCTAGTGGTGAAGGCCTCAAGGTAGAACAGAATATCTCGAGACTTTGGAGCCTGAAAATTTGAAACAATATCATGCAGATGCATGATTGAGACCTCGTTCAAATGTGACATCTCATAGGGTTTAAGTTATTTGATGTTGACTACATCATGGGTGCCAAGATGAGCCAGCAAGTCCAAGGAGAAGCATTAGGTACAACATCCTATAACATGGTAGAAAGGCCATATTAATGAAAGGATGACATTTAACATCTTAGAAATTCACATGGTCAGTACGGTAAAGAATATTTGAGTAAATGTTTTCTACATCGTTGTGCCTCTCTCCAATATTCATAAATTTCTCTTGGATTTTATTTGATTATGTGGTATTGATGTGCTCACAAAGTCAATTTTGTGTGGATGTATAGGTAAGTTTGTTTCAAGAACAGTTTGAAAGGCCTATGAAGCATGCACCATGGGAACCCTAGATCTATCATCTGGATAAGGCATAGGAATATGGAAGAAAGTTGAAATATTGAGAAAAAGAAAAGAAAATATTTATTTTTAAAAGATAAAAGAGAAATAAAGGAAGATCAAAAACAAAAAAACAAAAGCAAGGGAAAATCAGTGCAACCACCCAACCTTGGTATCATTATACTTCAGTTCTTTACAGATGCACATACTTCTAAAGTAGCAGGGCAATCTGAAGTGGGCAAGATAGTGAAGCATCTTCAAAAATGTCATTTTTTTCCTACAACACGAGAAGATGCTTCCAAATTCATTAAAGGATATGTAATGTGTAGCAATTGGAAGTTAGGTTTGTCTATGCCCATACTCTCTGTATTAAAACCGCTGAGTAACCGCAGAAAACCGTAATTTTTTGCACAGACGAGTAACATTTAAACTTTTCGTGTGTCCTTTAGTGCCCTAAAAACTGCAGTTAATGGAGAGTAACTAATACGGTTACTCGCCATTAACCGCGGTTTTCAGGGCACTACTCAGCCCTAACCCGGCTATAGGGTAAACAAAAGGAAAGTTTTAAAAAAACATCATTTGCATTTCTTTTCATCAAAATTTCTGATATTGCTGTTATAAACTGCTCTAAGTGAGGATTCATTGTTATTTGATCATCATTCATCAGGGAATACTGTCGTTTGATCTCACTATAACAGCCTACAAGATTCATCATTGTTTGAGCTTGAGCCTCGAACTGCAGTTATAAACCGTGGGTTTTGACTCACGAATCACTTCTATCAGTCTATGCTCCAAAATGCTTGTCATTGAGCCATGAGGATTCATCGCCACAATTTGAGCCATTTGAACAGCTAGTCAAAAGCTGGTATAGGCCTCGAGCAACGAGCTTTCAGGGTTTCAAACTTTCAGCAGACTGTGTCACTGTTTGAGCTCGAACTACTTGCTGCCAACAGGCTAACAATCAACTCTCTTCCTAAACATTCTTCATTTGATTGTAACAGCGAACAGGCTAAGCTCTAACAGCAGACTATAACCCATAACCCGCTTCATACATCTATTCGCAAACTGTAACCTGCAGGTTTTAAAACAAAGCTTCATAGTAGGTTGCCATTGATCAAAATATAATATTAAACATACTTATGAATCTAAGTTATGTGTTCTCTACATTCATTTCATTTTTTTATGTGTTTCAGTTTATTTTATGAATTTATATATTTTTTAAAGTAGCAATAAAGTTGCCAAGTCCCGAGTACAGGTCAGAATTTTGGGCTGCCGAGTAATTGCCGAGTACAAGTTTTTAAACTATGCCCATACTAATTCCAACTAGACCAAGGGAAAGGATTTCTATGGAATTTGTTGTGGGTGTTCCTATGTCAAGACAAGGACATGAATATCTCATTGTGGTAGTAGATCAGTTTAGTAAAATGTGCATACTTGTTCCATGTAAGAAATGCATTAAAGGACATGAAGCATAAAATCTATTTTTTATTAATGTTTGGGTGCAATCTGGGTTGCCTAAATCCATTATTTCAAACAAGGGTTCCATTTTTTGGGCCAGATTTTTGATCACATGATGGCAAGGTGGGTTGTGGGTTGAGTAAACGACAGACAACTCATGGTTTAATTATAATACACAAACAATAATGGCACTGACAAAGTATGTACACAACACTTCATTCATGCACTTCACATAATATGGAGACATTCATTCATTGACACTTTTTTCTAAACTCTGTGTAACTCACAGATCAACTCTCTACCCATCATGTCCGGCTTAGGCCTTCTTTCTTACACACTCTAGACACACCTAGACCCCTTCCTTGACTTACTACGATCTCTAATGCTCTTATTGTCCAGCTTTGCTATTTCCTTGAATCCTAAAATCCTTTTTCCAAACCCCTATTGAACCCCCTCTAAAATACTTCCACGCACCATATATTTCCAAGAGTGCGCTGCCAAGAACCTAACGCAAGTGGAATTTGAATTGCCACATTAACACTGAAGATGCACACATTACATGATGAGTTTAGAAGAAACCACCAATTGCTATGAATATTGTTATATGGCATTCGAATTCTATCGTTTTGGAGATCCCTGATATAAAGTCTCATTGCAATGTCAAAGTTTTTGAGACAATCCATTGATTAAGTTCTTGTCAAACAAGCCCCAATAATTTGGTGTTCAAGTGTCACTTCAAAACCTGCCACATCCGCTGAACCTCTGCCAACTCTAATCATAGAAATGATGTATTCAAGATGCTTTACAAAGAGAAATTCACTACTAGTGCCAATTTCACTGCATAATAAACTTTGGAGGACTCAAATAGGCTTTTGAAGCTTAAAACGGCCTTGCGATGCTCGAATAGGCTTGTGAAGCTCAAAACAGGCTTGCAAAGCTCGAAGACTATTGCAAAGCTCAAATGGGCTTGCTAAGTGTGAAACAATCTTGTGAAGCTCCTATGGCTTTGTGAAGCGCCAAAATAGGTTTGCAAGCTTGCGAAGCATAGAATAGCCCTGCAAAGCTCAAAATAAGTTCGCAAAGAATGAATTATTACACCAATTGCTGGATTCTTCACCTAGAAATGCTTAACAATTTGAAAATTAAAAAAAAAAATCAACCAAATGCAAGATAAATTGGAAATCCAAGGATGTTGATACAGGAGCATCCGGGTTTACAAGCTACTTGAATCATCCAAAAACACAAGTTTGGGTTCTTAGGCACACTTGTGCACATTTTTTTTATGTTGTGCAACTTGTCATCTCTTGTGACAATGTTGTGTGTGGCGAGGAGAATCAACATCAAACTAAAGAACATCATCAAGAGTCCCACAAGGCAAGGAAATGCAAGAAGAATGGTTTTAGTCATGTTTCATCAGTCAGAAGGACATTTTCCTTGGAACATGATGAAACTACCACTTCATGCAAGTGGCGATTTTGAAACTTCCACTTTTTGTAGGCAGCGGTTATGAAACTGTCAGACTGCAACAACTAGTTGTTTCACCCGCGGTAAAAAGATATACCAAGTAATTGCACAGATCAAGCAAACTAACGTGTGGACCGTTTTCCAAGATAGAGGAAGCTTAAAGGGTGTGGTAGGAAGTCAGTGTCATGCCACCAAGATTCGAAGTCAGTTTTGGAAGAGCATGGGGGAGTCATCTCAATCACCAAAGGCAAAGAAAGAAGAGATCAAGCAAGTTAAGAGAGAAGAGTCCAGCTACAGAGTAGAGAGAGAGCTTGCAGAAGCTCAAAGAGTGTGAAAGCAAAGCTAGGAGCCTATTGAGTGAGGTATGTGCATTGTGACTAAATCATTGAACTAAGGGAGTCTTCTTCATAGTCTAGGGGAAGGGAGAGTGTGAGGTGTGCGTGTAATCTCTATAACACATTTGAACATCAATAAGGAGCCTTTGTTTCCATTCTAAGTCTTATGTCCTTGGGTGAGTGAGAGTAGTGAAAATTCGTTGGGGGAGTAATGCAGCCATTCACTTGGTCCGCTCATTTCCATCTGCATCAATGGGTATCGAAGCAAGGTCTGCATTGTTGGTTTGAGTGTGAAGACTCTTGTTGAGTCATTGGCAAGTTGTGAAAGAGAAGCTTGCAGTTTGGAGATGATATGGCACACAAAGGTGATCATGTTGGAAGGGTAGCAAGACCAAGAGCACCTAGAGTTGCAGTCTTGGCAGATTTCATGAGAGGAATCACAACAATAATGGATGCAATGGAGACAACACAAAGAAGAGGAACTCATGTTGAAGATGTGAGTGATGATGAAAAAAACAGAAGCTCAAAAGGATGAAGTAGAAGAGATATCGGATGAACCTAAAAGTAGATTTCTCAAGAGTTGTTGCAGAGTTGGGTAGCAAACTAAAGTTGGATACCCCTTGCTATAGTGGAAGCTTAAGCCTTGAGGAGCTCATAGACTGAACAACGAATATGGAGAAATATTTTGATTACAAATCAATGGAGAATGTAAAGAATAAAAAGTTTTTCTATACCAAGCTGAATATTCATGCATCCTTATAGTGGGATCGTGTGCAACTAGAAAGAGAAAGAAAAGGCAAAGAATGAAACTAAACTTAGGAGAGGAAGGTGACAAAGCTGAAAGATAAGTTCTTGCCTTCAAATTATCAGTTTAGTTTATTCAAGAGGTTGCGAAATTTAAGGCAAAAGGAGTTGTGTGTAAAAGAGTATACAGAAAAGTTTTATAAACTTTCCGTAAAAGTTGGTCATATGGAAGATGATCAAGAAAAAGTTTCAAGGTATGCAAATGGACTTCGTATTTCCATTCAAGATGAGATAGGAATGCTTAAGTTGAAGTCGATTGAGGAAGCCTATCAATGTGCATTGAAGACAAAGGAAAATTTCTCTAGAAGGAAAAAATATGACCTCTAGAGGTAGAGGAAGGTTCTCAAGAGGTAGAGGACAAAACAATAGTGGAAGAGGTAGAGAAATCATGGGTAAGTGCTATGAATGCAGATAAGTTTGGCATAGAGCATTTGAATGCCCCAAATCATTTCAGAATAACTGTAGGAAGAATGAAGCAAGTAATCAAATTGCACATATAGATAAAGAGAGTGTTGGATCTCCAACACCTATGGAAGAACCAGAACGTGGTAAAGCTCTTATGATGAAGTGAGTGTAATTGAAACCAGCCAAGGAAGAAGGGGAACCAATGCAAAGAAAGAACTTATGGATTATTTGCAAAGCGGGAGGTAAGTGTTGCAAAATTATTATTGATAGCGGCAACACAGATAATTTGGTTTCAAAAGAAATGGTAACAAAGCTTGGACTGAAAAGATTACTGCATCCAAACCCATACCAAGTTTTTTGGTTACTTAAGGGTCATCAAGTGTTGGTGAATGAGAAATGTATGATCAGTTTTCAGATTGGTTCATATAAGGATGAAGTGTTGTGTGATATTATGCCAATGGATGTGTCATGGTTGTTGAGAAGACCAAGGTAGTTTGACAAAAGAATCATGAATGCTGGTCGAAAAAACTCCTACACGCTTTTGAAGAATGATTAGAGGCGTACATTGAGCCTGTCAAAAGAAAGAGAGGAGGAGGTGGACAGCAATCCTAAAGTGTTGATGGTTCTCAGTAAAGAATTCTTGAAGCAAACAAGAAAGGAGAAGGCATGTTTTGTTTTCATCCCAAAGCCTATGCAAGTTGTGACTGCAAACAAAGTGATTGGTCTTCCTTTTGAAGTTCAAAATTTGTTAGAAGAGTTTTCTGATATAGTGTCGAAGGATTTTCCAGATGGACTACCACCTATAAGAAGCATTAGTCATCACATAGATCTAGTGCCCGGAGCAAGTTTGTCAAACAAGACAGCTTATAAATTGACACCTATGGAAAATATAGAAGTGAAGAGGCAAGTAAATGAGTTGTTGGAGGGGTTTAAATTGAAATTTTTTAAGACCATGTGCAGTTATAGCAGTATTGTCACCTAAGAAAAGTGGAGATTGGCGAATATGTATGGATTCAACAACAATCAACAAGATAACTATTAAGTACAAATTTCCATTGCCAAGGATGGATGACTTGATGGATTGTTTGAATGGAGCAAAATACTTCACAAAGATATATTTGAGAAATGAATATCTCCAAATTTGGGTTGTTAGAGAAGGTGATGATTGGAAGACCGCATTCAAAACGAATGATGGATTGTATGTGTGGCTTGTTATGCCATTCGGTTTGTCAAATGCACCAAGCACATTCATGAGAATCGTGAATGAAGTGTTGAAGCCATACATGGCTAAGTTTGTCATTGTTTATCTTGACAACATTGTAAATTTCAAACATTCAAAAGAACATTTGATGCATTTGAGGTTAGTTCAAAATTTGAAAGGGGAAAAGTTACTTATCAACTTAAAATAGTGTAGCTTCATGCAAGAGATGTAGTGTATTTGGTATTATCTCAAAAGATGGGTTGAGAATGGACCCCTGAAAGGTAAGAGCAATAGTTGAGTGGCCATCCCCGAAAAGCATGTTCGAGGCTAGAAGTTTTCATTGGTTCGCAAGTTTCTAGTGGAAAGTTATTAGAAACTTTAGTGATATATGCACAACCATTACAGATCCAATGGACTGTTACAGCAAAGGATAGCTTTCAAGTTTTGAAAAATAAGGTAGCAGAGCCGGTGTTGTCATCACCCAATTTCATTAAAGTGTTCCAAGTTGATTGTGATGCAAGTGGGACAACAATAGCAATATTGAGCCAAGAAGGTGAACCTATTGCTTGCTTTAGTGAGAATTTGAATGAAGTCAAAAGGAAGTATTTGGTCTATGAGCAATAATTCTATGCAATGGTTCAAGCTTTTAAAAAGTGGAGGCATTATTTTTTGCCAAAGGAATTCATTTTATAGGCAGATCATGAAGTGTTGCAGTTCATAAACATCCAAGATAAGTTGAACCAAAAGCACATGCAATGGGTTGAATTTCTTTAAAGTTATTCTTTTGATTTGAAACATAGAAGTGGGCAATCCAATAAGGTTATGGATGCATTAAGTAGAAGAGCTCTTTTAGTGAATGAGCGAAGAGTAGAAGTCAGTGGGTTTGACTCGATGAAAGAGTTACATGAGGTTTGGATTTCCAAGATTCATGGGCAACATGCATAAATCCAACAAGCAAGGATAGAACACCATGGTTAGAGTATATGATACAAGATGGATTGTTGTTCAAGGGAAATAAATTATGCATACCTCAAGGTTCCATGAGAGAGAATTTATTTTAGGAGAAGCATAGTGGAGGCCTAGTTGGTTACTTTGTTGTGGACAAAACGTTGGCGCTATTGACCAAGTGTTAATATTGGCCAAGGATGAGCATGGATGTCAAAAAGGTACAAAGATGTAGAATTTGCTAACATGCTAGGGGCAAATGTCATAATGTAATGCCCCTTTTCCGAACAAATTTGAACAATTTCGGATTTTACGTAAACCCTTGTTTTCTAAATTGGCAATTAAATAAATGAGTCTACAATTGTTTTCAAAGATATAATGTAATTGTAATTTCACAAGGAAGTATCAACTTTATTTCAATTCTTCAATCCTTTTACAAAATGGGTTTATTGCCAAAATCAAATTACAAAGGAATGCTAACAATATTTATAAAATTTCAACCTTATACTTGTTGTTGGAAGCGCAGTGTGTTGCTACTAAAATGCTAGAATTTATTCATTGTTCTTATTCTTGTAAATCCTGATCTTTTAAAAGGGCAAAAGAATATTTTATGAAACCTTTGAGATCCCCTAGTTGGCTCTGGAAACCCTATTGTCAATTGTGTTCTCTGTATTGAGCGACTGAAACCAAACTGTAAGTTGTGATCTTATTTCTACACATGATGGAAACTAAATTTGAAACCCTATTGCTCTATTGAATTGATATTTAAAGATTTCGATATAGCACCCTTGTAATTTTTGGATGAAATTGCCTCAAAGGTTTAGAGGGTTTTCGTCTTCAAACCTAAATCCGAATGGTGAATTTTTCGTCCTCACAATTTGTTCCAACTATAATGGATTTCGTCCTTATGTTGAAAACCAATGAACTGGAAGGCTCAATCAATTGAGAAATATTGATAATAAAAATTGAATGATTTATATTATGGACTCTCAATATATAGACACAATTGTCACTTTTACGGTTAGGGTTATACTTTTAAGTTTAGTGTTTTACTTTTCACTTTTACCTTTTTTTTAATTTCACTTTTTCCTTTTCTCACTCTTTTCTTTTATTTATAATAATAATAAAGTAATATTAAGTTCAATTTTCTATTTTTTTTAATAAAATAAAAAGTAAGTCAATTAGACAATTTAAAATATTAGCTTTATTGTTTTTTACTTTATTTGAAAAAGGGGACATAACAATCTGCTCTTCCCAAAGATTGTCTTCAAGCAATCCCTGAACTATCCTACAGATACCAGGATCCCAAACCAATCTTTCTATTTCTTCCAATTCTCCTTGTGATGCTTCTCCATCTATCTCAGTTATGCTCAACACTCAATTTGCATCTTCAAGCTTCGTTGGAAACCATAGTCACAAGGTTCAAGTTCGAATTCGAGTTTGACGAGGATAAATTTTGATTCAAGTTCAGTAATGGATAAAATTCGAAAAAAGTCGCCATTAAATAAGAACTATTAAAAAACATAAAAATATAAATAATAAACAAAAGTAAATAAAATATAAGTAATATAATATTATAAATATAAAATTAAAAAATATACAAATTTTCAATAAACTAAAAATAAATATAATTTATAAATATAAAATAAAAAAATATACGAATTTTCATAAACAATGAAATAAATATAAAATTAAAAAATATACAAATTTTCAATAAACAATAAAATAAATATAAAATTAAAAAATATATGAATTTTCAATAAACAACAAAATATATTATATATATAAATTAAAAAATAAATAAAATTTTACAAGTATTTAATACAAATAAATAAAAATAAACATATAAAATAACATAAAAAATAAAAAATAAACATATTAACAAAAACAATTAAATAAATTTTGTAAAAAATTTAATTTGAAAAGCACACCTAACAAACCCTAAAAGAAAATATTTGTTTCATGTTCGCACCACGAGGCGAGGAGTTGCAGGGTTTGATAGGAAGGAGGAATTGCAGGGCCATTGCACGCAAACTTTCTGAAGACCGCCTATGTCTTCTATCATTTGCCCTATCATCATCCTCCTGCACGGCTTTTGCTTTATATCTCATCTTCTTCGAACAACATTCAGTGACCGTTCTCCCACTGTCTGATCATTCTCCTCATGTTTCACTATTGCTGCGACGGATGCTTTCTGCAAAAAATGTGTTGTGTATTCTAGGTAGGGATGTTTCACGAACTTTTCTAATTTTTATTCCATTCAAAAAGTTCAGCGAATTTCAAACTTCATTCAAAAAGTTCGCCGAACCTTATGACTATACTGGAAACTATTCTTCATGGAAAATGTTCTTTCCATTCATCTCACTGGAAATTGTTGCAGCAATTCGTGGTTCTTTTGTCTTATGAAGTGAAGAAGAGACTAAGTTAAACTTCATAGTGAGGGCATCAACTCTTTCCTGCATTTCCTCAGATGCAGTTAAGACCTCTTCTATAATTCTGATGACCATATCCCTGTCTCTAATCACAGGGAAATATTATGATCTCATTGTTTCCAATATACTCTTTACTATTTTCAAATCTACAAGAGTGATTGTATGCTTAGTGCCAACAACATTTACTCATCCATGGTGTTGTTCTCCACTATAGTTTGATCACTCTGCAAACTTAGGAGTTATATCTTCATCGAGTCTTTTCATATTATCCACCTCTGTTAGAACTTGCACCTTATTCTCTTCTATTACCAACAGTTGTAGCTCTTCAATCTACTACTCTACTTTCTTTGTTTGCTCTTGGCTGAACTATTGTAATTCAGCTAACTTTGATGTTGCTGATTTCACATCAATTTATTCTTCCTGAACCCTTTGAGATTATGTTGCATCTAACACTTTTTTTGGTTCTTCAGTGAAAAACACTTACACATGTCCTTTGCCTAGACCACTGTAGCTTGGCTCCCAAGGTTCTTTGTATGAGAAGCAAAGTTTTTGTCTCCCAAGATCATTTTTGCTTCAATCTTTCCGAGAATTCTTGTTCAATTCAGCTATCATTTTTGTCGCTAAGTATGGTTCAAAATTTTCTTCACATTGATCAATCACATTTTTAGTCAGTGCACGCGTTGCTGGTGAAACTTCCCACACATCCTTTCTCACATTAGTCAATAAAACTGATCACTCTCATTTAGAATCAATGTCATAATTGTTTGCATTGAGCCAACAATATTTTCTGCATAATTCTTATGAACAGTAGCAAGGAAATGTTCAAACATTTGGAGAATAAGATCATCACATTCAAGATCTAACATTAGAACAAAAGACATGACTTTTGCAACAGTTTGTAAAATTATAACCCCCTTGGCAAAATAAGGATTTTGATTTTATTCGTACTTCATAAGCTTTCCACAATTAACTAGAATATTTCCCTCATGGTATTGTTGTTGTATGGCTTTTCAGGAGGTGTTATTCTTGTAATTTCACTAATGCAAGTGATAACTACAAGTCTCACATCTGGATCTAGGTGTCTCAAAAGCTTGGGCTTAGACAAGTGAGTCATCGATGGATTCACTACGCATAACATAGACTCAAAATCTGACTATCTTATCATGGACAAACAATTTGCCACTTCCTCCAAAATACCAAGTAGAACATTTTTTAAATGAGGTGGTTGCTCAAGTTTCTTCCCTACCTATAAATTTTTATTCTCAAATCATCTTTACTCATTAACTCCATGATTTACAGGCTAATCCACACGCTGGCAAGATCAATGCTTTGATACCACTATAATGTCCCTTTCCAAATAAATTTGAACAATCTCAGATTATACATAAACCCTTGTTTTCTAAATTGGCAATTAAATAAATGATTCTATAATTGCTTTCAAAGATATTACAAAGTTGTAATTTCACAAGTATTAGTTTTATTTCAATTCTTTAATCCTTTACAAAATGGGTTTATTGTCAAAATCATATTACAAAGGAATGCTAATGGTATTTATGAAATTCCAACCTCATAGTTGCTACTGGAAGGGCAGTGTGTTGTTGCTAAAATGTTGGAATTTATTCGTTGTTCTTATTCCTACAAACCTTGATCTTTTACATGGGCAAAAGAGTATTTTATGAAACCCTTATGATCTCAAGATTAGCTCTAGAAACCCTACTGTCAGTTGCGTTCTCTGTATTGGGCGTTTGAAACCCTACTGTAAGCTATGATCTTATTTTATGCACCTCGTGGAAACTAAATCTGAAAACCTAGTGCTCTGTTGAATTGATATTTGAATATTTTGATGTGGCACACTTGTAATTTCTAGATAAAATTACCTTAAAAGTTTTAGAGGGTTTTCGTCCTCAAACCAAAATCCAAACGGTGCGAGTTTTCATCCTCATAATTCATTCCAACTATAAGAGTTTTCGTCCTTATGCTAAAAACCGATAAACTTGAAGGCTCGATCAATTGAAAATATTGATAATGAAAATTGAATGATTTACAATGAATATTCTCAATATATAGACTCAATTGTCACTTTTAGGGTAAGGGTTATACTTTTAGGTTTAGAGTTTTACTTTTCACTTTTACCCTTTTCTTTTATTCACTTTTCTCTTTTCTCACCCTTTTCTTCTATTTTTAATAATAATAAAGTAATATTAAGTTGTCACTTTTTTTTAAAAAATAAAATAAAAAGTAAGTCAATTAGACAACTTAAAATATTAACTTTATTATTTTTTACTTTATTTGAAAAAAGGGACATGACACATAATTCCATGTTGTATCAACCATTACCCATTCTGGACAAACCATGGGAAGAGTTGAGCATGGATTTCGTTCTTGGGTTGTCAGGAACCCACAAAAGTAACGACTATTTCTGTTGTAGTGGATAGATTTTTCAAAACAACACACTTTATAGCATGCAAGAAGACTAGTGATGCCACGAATATTACAAGTTTTTTTTTTTTTAAAGTTGTGAGATTGCACGAGCTGCTAAGAAGTATTGTATTAGATAAGGATACTAGATTTGTTGGACGTTTTTGGAGGATGCTATGGATGAAACTTGGCACAATATTGGATTTCAGTTTAGCCTATCGGCCTCAAACGGACAAACAAAAGTGAATCACAATCTTGGTAATTCGCTAAGATGTATGGTTGGAGACCAGTCCAAATAGTGGGATTTGGCATTGGTGAAAGCTAAATTTGCATACAATAATTTAGTGAATAGAAGTACAGCTATGAGTCCAACCCAAATTGTCTATGGTCAAAGCCCTAGAAGACTGTGTGAATTGAGAAGCACAACAAATATGAGTGCCGAAGTAGAAGAGTATGGAGTAGTTATGCATGATGTGCGTATGGAGATGAATAAAAAATTGGATGAGAATAGTATGAAGTATAAGAAGCACGCTAATTAGAAAAAAAGAGAAAAAAAATCGAAATTGGGGACTTATTATTGCGCATTTGCATAAGGAGAGGTTTCTCAAAAGAGAATATAACAAATTGAAGTGGAAGAAAATTGGATGAATGCTAAGGAGATTGAGATATCGGATAAAATGGGTATTTCACCTATCTTCAATGTAGCGGATTTGTACCCTTACTTTAAGGGACAAGGTAGTGGAGAAGGATCAAGTTCAGAATCTTCAAGTATAGATTGGAAGCAACACTTGTTGGAGAAGGCAAATGAGGATATTTACGCCATGGTGAATACACTAATTGGCACAAAGACAAAAGGAAAAGAGAATTTTTACTTAGTGGAGTGGAAACACAAAGCAATTGAAGACACAACTTAGATGAACCCATTCGAAGTTACCAAACACATAACAACCATTGAGGAGGTCACAAAGGTTCATGAGCAGGAGCTCATGGACAATTTTTTATCCTAGGTGTCTAATGCAGAAGCATCCGAGTTCAGAAGCTATCTTGCATCATCCAAAAACACGGGTTCGGGTTCTTGTTCATACTTGTGCACATTTGTTTTAAGTTGTGTGTATTGTCATCTCTTACAACAATGTTGCACATGTGGAGGATAAATGTCAAACTGAAGAACGTCATCAAGAGTCTTGTGTTCCATTGGTCAAAAGGACCTTTCCCTTGGAACATGATGTAACTGTCGTTTCATGCAGATGGCAATTTCAAAAATGCCACTTTGTGCAGGCGGCAAGCATAATTGTTGATCTGCGACAACTTGTGGTTTCACCCGCATTTTAAAGATACACCAATTAATTGCCCAAATCAAGCAAATGTGACGTGTGGACCATTTTCCAAGATGGAGGGAACTCGAAGGGTGTCATAGGATATCAGTGTTAGGCCACCAAGATTCAAAGTCATTTTTTGGAAGAACATGGGGGAGTCATCTCTATAACCCAAGGCATCGAAAGGAGGGATCAAGCAAGTGGGGAGAGAAGATTCCAGCTCCAGCACATAGCAAAGCAGAGAGAGAGCTTACAGAAGCTCATCAGAGAGTATGAGAGTAGAGCTAGGAGCCGACTAAGTGATGTATGTGCATTGTAACCCAATCGTTGGATTGAGGGAGTCTTCTTCATAGTCTAGGAGAAGGGAGAGTACCGAGTGTGCATACTCTTTGTAACACCACCGAACATCAATAAAGAGAGTTTGTTTCCATCTTGAATCTTGTGTCCTTAAGAAAGTGAGCATAGTGGAACACCAACTGGAAGTAAGACAACCATTCACTTGCCCCCCTTATTCTTGTAGACACCAGATGCTCCTTGCCTCCTGCATCAAACTCCCCTAGAAATTTGATTGTGAGCATGTTGCTCACAATTTAAGTGTGAGAACTGAAAAAATCTAGCCGGCCAATTTGACCATGTTCTATTTCAGAAATCCATGAATATTTTTTCTGGTCTCTTGTCTTTCCACCGAACTAAAGATTATCTAGACTCTTGTCCTAGTCTTCTTTCGAACTCGCTCTTCTAAAATTGCTTCAAACCTCTTCGTTTTTTTTCTCAAGAATTTGAGTTCTCCGGTCTGCAAGTTGTTATTTCTCTTCTTTGACACTATTACCTTGCTGATATGGGTGTAAGTCTGAAACATTGAAAATAAGTGAAATGACCAATCCTTTTGCAGATCCATCATATATGCATTGTCTGAAAATCTTCTAAGGATTTTTGTAAGGATCAATCTTGCTTGTCATATGTTCCTTTTGGGAACCTCTCCTTCCTTAAATGCACTAATAATGGATCTCCTTCCACAAAATGATTTTTCTCCTCTTTTCATCTACCTTCTCCTTATACCTTCATCTACTCTATTGTAGCTTACCCTTTACATCTTCATGCAATTCTTGCATATACTCTCCAAAACTATGCATGTTGACTCTTCTTCTCTCATGTCCCACTTAGCAAATCCATCAACCCTTTTGGTGATCTTCCGCATATAATTTGAAAATGTTTTTACCAACCCAACCTATTCACTAAATTGTGATACACAAACTCTACTTGAGCCAACATCATATCCCATTGTCTTGGCTTATTTCCAATCAAACAACTAAGCATATTTCCTTACCTTTTGTTCACAGTTCTGGTTTGTCTTTTTGTTTGTGGATGATATGTTGAACCACACTATAGTTTGTTGCCCAGTTTTTTCCACAATGTTCTCCAAAAGTGGCCCAAAAATACACTATCTATGTTTGAGGATCCATACAATATAACAACTTCTTTGAAAAACAATATTTTTATTTTTGAAGCAAAACTCATCTTTTGGAAAGGAATAAAAATTGCCATTTTTGAAAATTTGTTAACCACAACAAATATTTAGTCATTACTTTTGTGTCCTAAACAATCCATGAAAAAAATCCATAGTCAGCTCTTCCTATGATCCATCTAATGCCGGTAACAGTTTGTACAATCTAGTATTCCTACTTGTTCCCTTTGCCAATTGACATATGGTGCATCTCTCCACATATCGTCTTGTACAATCCAGTATTCCTACTTGTTCCCTTTGCCAACTGACATATGATGCATCTCTCCACATATTGTCTAGCATTCTTGACCATTCATGGCCAAAAGTATCTTTCCTTATCCCTCCCAAAGTTTCCTCCTAATCCTACACTAATTAGCTCCTTGATCAAATTCTTCCTCATTGAGCCTCTAGGGATGCACAATTATTGTTTCTTGAATAAAAATCCTTTTTGTATGACACAACAAACGTCTGGAATCCTATCATTTACTCGTGGCTCTTTTTCAAATCTTTTGCAAAGTTTGTATCCTCCTCATACAACTCCATCATACCATCCAATCTAATAATCTCCACTAACATAGTATTCAACAACTTGACTCTCCTACTCAAGGCATCAATTACCTTATTTTACTGACCATATCTATGCTTGAGAACAATTGAATAACTCTACAAGTATTCAACCCACTTTGTGTCTTGAATTCAACTTAGTCTGGGTGTTTATAAACTTCAAGCTTGATGATCAATATAAAAAACAAACTCTTTAGACATGAAATAATGCCTCCATTTCTTCAATGCTTGAATTATTGCATAGAATTATTGATCATACACATAATATTTATGTTTAGCTTCATTCAATTTCTCACTGAAATATGCAATTGGTCTTTCCTTGACTCAATATTGTACCAATTGTTGTCCCACTTGCATCACAATCTACTTAGAACACTTTATCAAACTCAGGTAAGGCCAACACAAGCTTCTCTATGACCTTCTTCAAAAGAACAAAACTATTTGCAGTCGGGCTATTCCATTGGACAATCCTTTCTTAAAGCACACAATCAATGGTGTACAAATTACACTAAAGTTTCTTATAAAATTCCTACAGAAACTTGCTAAACCATGAAAACTTCTTACCTTAGTAGCATTCCTTAGAGTAGGCCATTCCGATATTGCCTTGACCTTCTCTAGATAAAGTTTTAGTCCTTGCAAAATCACAAAGCCTAGATATAATGAATGAAAACTTCTTCAGTTTTATCAACTATTACTCCTGCTTCAACTTCTCTAAAAATTCTTTGAAGTGCATCAAATACTCCTCTTTTTTCCTACATAAAATCAATTTGTCATCCAGGTACACTACAGCAAACCTTCCAAGAAACGGTTTCAGCACATTTGTACTAAGGGCATTGATTAGCCCAAATGGCATTAATTAGCCCAAATGGCATGACCAACCATTCATACAATCCTTCCTTGGTCCTAAGTTTAGTCTTCCACACATCTCCACTTTTGCTAATCTGATGGTAGCACTCTTCAAATCAGTTTTGGAGAAATATTTTGCTCCACATAGACAATCTAACAAGTCATCCATCCTTAACAATGCAAACCAATACTTAATGGTAATCTTATTGATAGATCTTGAATCCATACACATTCTCCATTCTCCATCCTTCTTTGGCATAAGCAATGATGGAATTGAACATTGACTCAAACTTCTCTAATCAACCTTCTATCAAACAAATCTTGAACATGCTTGTTCCATTCTTCACTCATAGGTGGATTCATTTTGTGTAGGGCATTGTTTGGTAAACTTGCTCTAGGCATCGAATCCATATGACGAGAAATTCTTTTCACTGGAGGCAACCCCCTTGGTAAATCACTTGACATTATCTCCTCATACTTGGTCAGCAAATTTGCAACTTCTTTTGGCATTTCTGGCTCCTTTACATGCTGTTCCAGCTTTGGAAAGACAGCAAAACAGACCTTTGTCTTCTTCACTTTCTCAGAAATTACTTGCTCCTTCATCCTTCATAGGTAATAATTAAAACTTTTTCCCATCCTTGGTAATATGTGAAGTGTTTTTTCTTCCATTATGTATAGCATTTATGGCATATTGTAATGGCCTAGCCAGAAAGACATGACAAACATCCAATATCCATGTGTTTTATATCACACCAAACTTCATTGTGATAGCTTCCAATTTAGAAGTTAACTTTTCATTGTTATGTCATCATTACTTGATGACCTTTCTGCAAACCAATAAACCTTGTACGTACCTGGATGAGAGAAATACACTTCAATCCCAGCTTCTTCACCATTTCAGTGGAAACTAGATTGTCGATGGTACCACTATCTATAATCAGCTTACAACACTTACTCCTTGCTTTGCACTTGCTTCTGAAAATGCTTTTTCTCTGTCAGAGTCCATCCTCTTGCTTTTATGGGTTCAACAACTCTTCACAACATCAGATGCTCTCCATGCTCAGGTTCTACAAGAGCAATCTCTTCTACTGCTACTGCTTCTGCTTGTGCTACATGCACGCTCTTCTTGGTTATATTTTCTTTATCAGCTTCAGGGCATTCATATGTTCTATGTCCATGTTGTCCACACTTGAAACAAGTGCCGCTAAATCCTCTATCTCATCTTTTGTTTCCATATCCTCTTCCCCTATAAGAATTATAACCACCTATTTGGTTCTGTTTCGAATAACTGATTTCTTCCTCTTCTTTCTTTGTATAGGTTTGCCTTCCTCCATAGGACTTCCTTCCATGAATCTATTTCTTCCTCATCCATTTTGTTGTCATCTACACAATTTTCGTCAACCTTCAAAGCACATTGATAGGCTTTTACGGATCACAAATTTGTGATACCAATTTTATCTTGTATGGAAAGGAGAAGACCATTCACATACCTAGAAAACTTTTCTTCTTCATCCTCTACAAGACCTACTTGGATAGTTAGCTTGTAGAACCCTCTATGTAATATTTTACAATCATATCTTTATGTTCAAATTTTGTAGCTTCTCAAATAAATGTAACGGATTATCAAATGGCAAAAGCTTGGGTTTTAGCTTCACAACCATCATATCCTAAGATTTGATCCTTTCTTTACCTCTGCTTACTCTTTCCAGTTGCACATGATCCCACTATAAGGATGCATGTACTTTCAACTTAGTGCATGAAAACTTTACTTTCTCGGGGTTCTCAACTTGTTAATAATCAAAATATTTTTCGGTTCCTCTTCCAACTCTTGCTATTGATCTTCTAGAGTGCCTTCATCCTCACATTCTTTAGCAACAACCCACCTTCACTACCTAGTCTCTATAGCTTCTAGTCTAGCTTACACTCCTCTCAATACTTCTACTAGATCTGCAAATCTCTGTGTTTGTCTTCCTCTCCTAAGAGATATTCCTCTATGAGCCATCTCATACTCTTCACAACACCATACTCTTCACAACTCTCCATACAAGATTTCAACTTCTCCAAACTCAACTAAGCCTTTCAACACTCTCCTCAACTCTCAACATATCTCAACATGCTCTAATATTAGATGATGGCAAGGTGGATAGTGGGTCGATTGAACCACTGACAACTCATGGCCTTATCAGAGTGCACAAATGATAATGGCAATCACAAAGTATGCACACAACCCTTCATTAATTCACTTCGCAAAATATGGAGACATTACATTCAATAACACTCATCTAAGTTCTACATAACTCGCAGATTGACTCTCTACCCACCTTGGTCGACTCAAGCCTTCTTTTCTACACACTCTAGACACATCTACACCCTTTCCCAACTCACTACAATCTCTAATGCTCATATTATTTGGCTTAGCTCTTGCTACTTCCAAAATCATACCAAAAAAAGTCCCAAACTCCTATTGAATCCACCCTCTAAAATGACTTGCATAGCCATATTGGCAAGAGTACTTGCTACTTACAAAACCCTAAAACAATCCAAAGTTCCTATTGAATCCACCCTCTAAAATGAATTCCACAACCATATATCGGCAAGAGCGCATTACCAGGAACCTAACACAAGTGGAACCTGAATCGCCACTTCAAGACTGAAGATGCATATGTTACATCACAAATTTAGAAGCAATTCATTTCTAGTATTCGAAACCTATTGGTTTGGAGATCCCTAACATAAACTGCCGTTAAGAGATCAAATCTTTTTTGCCAAGCCCTTGATCAAGTTCTTGTGAAGCAAGCCCCATGAAATTGGTGTTCATGCATTACTTCAAGTTCAACCACGTCTGTCTATCCTCTGCCAACTCTAATCATAGCAATGATTCATCTCGGATGCTTTACTCAAATAAATTTGCCACTATTACAAAGAACCACACTCATACAATAGGACAATCCATACATGAACAAATCTCCATTTAAAACTTGATTTAAGTATTTGCCTCCTATTCCACTTGATGTTGCAAATTGACAAGAAAAAAAGGATGATGGAGAAATAAATTCACAAGTGACAATGGATTTTGTAATGTCCCCTTATAGGGCCAAAGAAGAAAGCACAGAAAAGACTCAAATAGGCTTTTGAAGCTTGAAATAGGCTTGTGAAGCTCCAAACACGCTTGTGAAGCTTGAATAGTCTTTTGTAGCTCAAAGTAGGTTTGCAAAGCTCAAATGGGCTTGTGAAAATCGAAACAAGCTTTTGAAGTTCCTATAGCTTTGTTAAGCACCAAAATAGGTTTGCAAGATTGCGAAGTTCCTATAGCTTTGTTAAGAACCAAAATAGGTTTTCAAGCTTGTTGTGAAGGTCAAATAAGTCCATCAAGAACAAATTATTACACCTAATATTGGATTCTTCACCTAGATATGTTTTAACACTTTGAAATAGAATATTTTTTTCAACTGAATGTAGGATAAAGTGGAGATTTAGGGATGCTCCTACAACATCACATTGTGGTTAAGGATGGATACCAAGTTGAAGAGGTCTGCCACTTTCCATTCAAAAAAAAATCCAAAGCAAAGTACTATATAGAACATTGGTGTAGCTATAGAGAGGACACAATGGAAAGCATCCTAAGTCGTAGGATGAGAGCCACACCCCTACAACAAGATGATACATACATCCATGAACAAATCTCCATTTGAGATGGTCAAACAAATCTATTTCCAAGTACAGATAAACTTGTAGATTCTCAAGCCAAGTACAAAGCACATCATGATCAGCATATTCGCATTGTGGGAAAGGTTGCATACCAAGTTGAAGAGGTCTACTACTTTCCATACAAAAACAAATTCCCAACTGAATTAGTAAATAGAATATTGGTGTAGCTCTAGAGGGGATACAAAGAAAATCATCCTAAGTCATGGGATAAGAACCACACTCATACAATAAGACAATCCATAAATGAACAAATCTCCATTTAAAACTTGATTTAAGTATTTGCCTCCTATTCCACTTGATGTTGCAAATTGACAAGAAAAAAAGGATGATGGAGAAATAAATTCACAAGTGACAATGGATTTTGTAATGTCCCCTTATAGGGCCAAAGAAGAAAGCACAGAAAATCCACAAATCTCACTTATCTTCAAACGGAAAAGTCACAATATTAAAATGCTAAAATCTAAATAAATTGCCAGAAAGACTAGATCGCTGCCCTAGGTCAGCGATTTGGTAAAAAATGTTTTTCTACCCTTAAACAACTCCAAAAATTATGAAATTTGGTTTGCAAGTGTTAAATGAATATTCAGAACAGATTCTCCAATTAGTTTTGCCACATCATCAATTCTGAAATTTTTATATAGAAAATACAATAGAAACTTATAAAATTAACTACTTCAAAAAAACTCAGCCAATCATCACAAATGATATACCCAAACGACCACAAAAATAGGAGGAATCCAAAGATCTTTATTGCAGAATTTTCTGAGAACAAAATGTCCACAAAAAGTGGAAATTACAGTCCCAAAGGTGACGTCACCCTTAGGGAGTGTGACGTCACACTCCTAGAGGGGTTCGTTCCACTCTAGAGCCCTCACGAATGTCTTCAATCTGATCAGTGGCTTCAGATTTGATGTCTTTGCTCACTTGCCTTCAAAAATAGACCTAAAATGCAGAAAAACTGAAAATACTTATTCAAATCATCAACCTACAAAAAAAGCAAAATGTCTTCAATGTGATTTGCAGGTGAAATCACTCTTCAATCAACAACAACAACCTTGAGCATTCACATCCCAATCCTTCTTCAAAAATGAAGGTTCAATATATCAAATTAGCATATCCAAAATCGAAGCCCTCATGTCCATATATAGTCTTCAAAGTGGGACAAACCACTTTTGGAGGCAAAATATCTTTTTAAAATCACTTAACCACTTTTCAAAATATCTTTTTTTCTTTTATTTTCCCTCCAAGCCGACATTTACTCTTTTTTCCACTTATAATATTAAATTAATTGCCAAAATAGAATTAGTAATTAAAATTACTCTAAGGCAGAAGGAGCTTCCAATTTCGATGTGATGTCTATGACTCCCTCTGCTCTCCCAAGCGAGGCTTCGCCAACAGTATGTGGGTTGGGATTTCGGTCCAATCCAAATTTGAAGAGTCGCCAATGCAATTCGGGTCTCAAGGGCTTTAAAGGTATCGATCTTAGGAAAGAGATGGATGACGGCTGCCCTAAATCCGTAGGGCTGGTTAAAGATCCTCAGTAGGTGAAATAGCAACTACAGGTACAGGGGATTGAGCAAGGCAATTGCAAGTTGTTATCCTCTCTTTTGGAGGGGCGGTGCTCGAAGTCTTTTTCTGGCCAAATGGAAGCGTCAATAGATTTGGGGGTGGGGAAGGTGAGAGTGGGGGAGGCTGAGCAGCTATCCACCTCTATTAAGCAGAGGTTTGGAAGTAGCTAGGCACTCTTTTGGCAATTTGGCCTCCCAATTTGAACAACCGAGGGTTTTGAGAGAAGCTAAAGATGTTCCAGTTGTTAATCTTTTAAAGAAGGCTTTGGAAGAAGTTTTGAAAGGTGAAGAATGGTATGCAGAAAGGGGTTTAATATGCCATTTTGATAGGTTTTGGCCATCCCTTTATGTTCTGCATCAATGGCTTTCAAAATTCTGACGGCCTGTTTTGAAAGACAGTTTGGAAATTTATCCGTGTTAGAGGTATTTTTATTGTGGTTTTTGATAACCTTGTGAGTAATAAAATTCTTCAGGCTAAACCCTGGAGTTGTGATCACCACCTGCTTTTTTTGAAACCTTGGTTTCTAGATTTCAACTTTTTGACTGAAAATCCCTCTCAGACCCATCTGGGTGCGGCTATCGTATCTTCCTCTCCAATTTTGGTTGAAGTTTGGGTTGTCGGCTATTGGGGGAGCTTTAAGTGACCTGCTGGAAATTGGTGACTCTTCTTTACATTTCTCACAAACTACTTTTGCTAGGGTTCTTGTCTGTATGGATATTTCTTAGGATCTTCTGGAAAGGATAGAGCTGAAAATTAAAGGAAGATGTTGCTCACAAATCATTTGATCATGAGGGGCTTCTCTTTAGATTCGGAAATGTTTTAATATTGGTCATCTTTCTACTTTTTGTCAAAATTCCAAGCGCAAAGTAGAGTCTTCGTGGTGGAAGGAGGCAAATGAAGAGCTCCTTACAGTTTCTCCAGTTTGTGAATCTGTTTTGTCTTCAAGAGCTATTTTAGATATTCTCAACAAGGAAGATGTAAAAGTGGGTATGGTAATTACGACGACCACCTCTTAGGTTTCTGAGGTGAACGAGTCAAATGACATGTATATGGATATTGATAGTAAGAATAAGGTTTGTAATGGTTCTTTGGTGGAAAGTTGTAAATGTCCAGATTTGGATCCAGGGAATTTGGATAATGAAGAAGAATGGACGGTTGTAAGAAGCAAGAAAAAAGCACACCTCATCCCAAATTCACTTCATTCTCATAGTAGAGTAAATAAGGGTGAGATGTAGATGTTTTAGTCCTTTGTAGGTATTAATTTTGTTTGTAATGGGAACAGGAAGTATTTTAATACTTTCAGTTGGTTGGTTTTGTTCAAAGTATGTTGATCGGATGCCTTGTTGGTTATACCGCCAAGCCAAGCCGCATTGATTTTTGAGTTATGTTTTTTGGGAAGGAGCTCCGTAAACCTTGATATCGAACAAAAAAAATAAAATTACTCTAAGCCAATAATTTAATAAATAATTAATTAATTTACCTAATTTACAAGAATGATTAAATCACTTTTGGGCAAACAATTAATTAAAATACCTTCTCCAAATATTATTCAAACCCTCAAGTGCAATATTGGTTAAAACCATTTTTATAAAATGTTTTAATGGTAAAAACCACTTTTAATAATATTCTATTAACTAACTAAAATTGTCTTATATGGTCAAATGATCAAAATCACTATTCGAGCATTCTTAATCAATTAATAAAATAAAATCCCCAAAAGTTATCCTTTAGTCTATGGGGAAAATAGACTAATGGTCTTCAATACTTGTTTACTTGTGAACCAGGAATGGGGACATTACAGTCCTCCCTTCCCAAAATTGTTTGCCCTCAAGCAATTCCAAACATGGTTGATCCTTCTCTTCCACATAACCATTTGGCTTTTTTGATAGTGCATCTGCTACCACATTGTTTTTACCTTTCACATATTCAATGTCAAAATCATAAGCTTGCACTTTGCTTACCCACTTTTGTTGCCAGTCATTCAATTCCTTTTGACTAAAAAAGAACCTCAAACTATTATGATCAGATTTCACCACAAATTTGCCACAAACCAAATATTGCCTAAACTTACTAAAAACATGCATGATTGCCAACATCTATTTGTCATACCCTGAATACCCTTTTTCAGAATCTGAGTTCCCTACTCTCAAAAGCAATGGGGTGTTTATTTTGCAGTAGGATAGCCCCTATTCTTTCACTTGAAGCATCACATTCAACTACAAAAAGAGCAAAAAAATCTGAGATAGCAAGTACAGGGCAAGAACGCATTACCTCCTTGAGTTTTTCAAATGTTATTTGAGTTGTTTTGGACCATTTGAAGGCCCTTTTCTTAGTCAAATCAATCAAGGGGGCAGCAAGTTGTGAGAAACTTTACACAAATTTTCTGCAGTAGCTACAAAGACCACAAAAACCTTTCAATTGTGTGAGTGTAGTGGGAGTAAGCAAATCCATAATTGCTTCAATTTTTTGTTTATCAACTTGCACACCTGGAGCATTTATGACAGGCCCCAAATACAAAATTTCTGTCAAACCAAACTCACACTTGGATTTGTTTGCAAAGAAAGAATGTTGTGCCAAAGTGCCCAAAACCAGATCCAAGTGTTTCAAGTGCTCCTCCAAAGTTTTGCTATACACAAGAATGTCATCAAAGAAAACTAGCACAAACTTTCTTAGATATTTGCTAAACATGTTCATACATGACTGAAAAGTAGCTGGAGCATTAGTCAATCCAAAGGGCATAACCAAAAACTCAAAAAGCTCAAAATGACATCTAAAAGCAGTCTTATGAACATCCTCTTCTTCTACCTTGATTTGGTGGCAATTGGATCTCAAATCAATCTTGGAAAAGTAGGTGGCACCATGCAACTCATCAATCAATTCATCAATCCTAGGTGGTAATGGATACCCATTATTAATGGTCTTCTTATTCAACAACCTATAATCAATGCACATCCTCATAGGGTCATCCTTTTTCTTCACTAGAACAACTGAAGAAGCAAACTTGAGTTAGGCCTTATGTGTCCCATGTCAAGTAACTATTTGATGGTCTTTTCAATTTCCTCTTTGAATGCTCTTGGATGATGGTATGGAGTGACAATAACCAGTTTGGCACCCACTTCTAGCTAAATGTTATGCTCAAAACCTCTACCCGATGGCAATCCATAAGGCAAATCATTAAAAACATGAACATGCTTGTCTAAAATAACTTGTAACTCAGCATGAGGGGCTTGTTGTTTTGGGTTTTTTTAATTTTATTGTGATAAGGCAGCTTGCTACCCATGCAATTTGACCTCTCCTAAAAGCTCTTTCCATCCTCTTCATGGACACTTTTTGTGGAGCACCATTAGCTAGACCCTTGAGGACCACTTCCTTGCCTTCTTTGAAGAATTTTAGCTCCATAGTCTTATAATTTTGAGTGAATTCACCTAATGAATGCAACCATTGAACACCCAACACAACATCAATCTTACCAATGCCAACAACATAAAAATCATCAATTACCTTGTGCTTCCCAAAAGTGAGTGGAAGTTGTTGAATCTTCTTGGAACAAGGAATAGTGAAACCATCCGCCACAATCACATTGAAGCCCTTGCAATCCATGGTTTTCAATGCCATCTTCTTAACCAAGCCCTCATCAATAAAGTTATGAGTGGCTCCACTATCAACCAAAGTAGTCACTCTTTGTCCTCTCAATGTGCCTTTTACTCTGAATGCATGATACTTGGGAGCTCTTGAAAACGAAGTGTGTTGCCCACTTCTTTTGTGTCCTCATGCACATGCTCATCAACAACATTTTCATTTTGATCAACATTAGTATCAACAACATCAAAATCTAAAACATCATCAATTACCTCAATGTAATGGACTTGTCCTTTGCCCATGCAACGATGGTCTCTAGTCCATGGATCTTTACAAGTGTAGCACAAACCTCTCCTAAACTCATCTCTTGAATACTTCATGTTGCTGCTACAGGGCAGCACTTTATGTGGTGGAACATAAGGCTGAAAAGGCTTCTTTGATGGCTCATTAAGTGCTGTCCACTTGGTGCTTTTGGCTACCCACTAAAATCAAACTTTGGCTGCCTAGTATTTCCCACTTTTGGTAGTGAATAAGTGGCTGCCCCTTGTTGTCCTTTTGGACACATATTGCCTTTGTAAGCTGAACACTCTAGATCCAAAGCTTTAGTAATTGCATTTTGCAAAGAAAGAGGGTCAAAAGCTTTTACCAAACCTCTCAAAGGCTCAATCAAACCCTCAGTAAAGATAACCAACCTTTCACTTACATCTGGTACCATGACTGAAATCTTTTGAAAGTCAGCAACATACCTCTCAACATCATGATTTTGTTTGAGTTGTGTCAACTCATTGAAGTGGATCTCTGGATCTCTTCTATCAAATCTCTCCATTACCCTATTGTTGAATTCTTCTAAGGTAGTAATAGATCCATAACCTTGTGTGATCATGCCATGAAACCACCCCTCATGAGCAATACCCTCCAAGTGAAGTGTGTTAAACTTGAGAGCTTCATCCTCAAACATGGGGTTGAGTGAAAAATAGGTCTCCAATTTCAGCAACCATGATCTCACTGGAAGTTTATCAGTACCATCAAAAACAAGAAAATAAACCTTACCCAACCTTTGTTGCAAGTCTCTATGGCACTGCGTGCTCGGTCCTCTTGATTTTGACCCATCATCTCACGATACTCACGAAAAGCCAAAAGTCCTTGAGTAGCATACCTCAAGGTTGCATACTCACTTTGGCGTATATCAAGTGGATTACACATTGGTGGCTCATCCTCAACAACTAGTTCTTTCCACAGAAATGTGCCCTTGAAGAACTTGTGAGGGGGGTTGGTAGAAACCTTCTCACTGCTATTCGAGCTTCCTTCTCCATTGAGGTGATGGCTCTTGCCTAGATCTAGTGTAGTCTTCAACATGGCTACAAATTGCATACTCAAGGTATGTTGAAGATCACTTTGGCTCTCCTTGATCAAACCCTGCAAAAACTTTACTTGCTCTGAAGTAAACCTTTGATCACCCATGGCTTTTCCTCTTCTCTGATAACATAGTTTTTTTATCTATTCACATAAGATCTCACAGGTGCACCAGATCGGTGCTCTGATACCACTGTAGTGTCCCCTTATAGGCACAAAAAATCCACAAATCTCACTTATCTTCAAAACAGAAAAGTCACAATATTAAAATGCCAAAATCTAAATAAATTGCCAAAAAGACTAAATAGTTAGCGATTTGGTAAAACATGTTTTTTTTGCAATTAAACAACTCCAAGAATTATGAAATTTGGTTTGCAAGTGCTAAATGAATATTTCAAGTCAGATTCTCCAATTAGTTTTGCCACATCATCAATTCTGCAATTTTTATAGGCAAAATATAGCATAAACTTATTAAATTAATTGTTACAAAAATACTCAGCTAATCAACACAAATGATATACCAAAACGACTATAAAAATAAGAATCCAAAGATCTTTATTGCAAAATTATTTGAGCACAAAATGTCCACAAAAATTGGAAATTACAGTCCCAAAGGTGACATCACCCTTAGGGAATGAGACATCACAATCCTAAAGGGGTTCGCTCCACCCTAGAGCCCTCACAAATGTCTTCAATCTGATCACTCACTTCAAATATGATGTCTTTGCTCACTTGCCTTCAAAAATAGACTTAAAATGCAGAAAAACTGAAAATACTTTTTCAAATCAACAACCTACAAAAAAAGCAAAATGTTTTCAATGTGTTTTGCGGGTGAAATCACTCTTCAATCAGCAACAACAAACTTGGGCATTCACATCCCAATCCTTTAAAAATGAAGATTCAATATATCAAATTAGCATATCCAAAATAGAAGCCCTCATGTCCATATATAGTCTTCAAAGTGGGATGAACCACTTTTGGAGGCAAAACATCATTTTAAAATCACTTAACCACTTTTCAAAATATATTTTCTTCTTTTATTTTCCCTCCAAGCCAGCATTTACTCTTTTTCCTACTAATATTAAATTAATTGCCAAAATAGAATTAGTAATTAAAATTACTCGCCCGTTAATGGCTCAATAGGAGTTTCTAGTAAAAAAATAAGGATAAGAGCTTTTGGACTCCTGCACCATCAAGGTGGTTCAAGTTGAATTTTGATGGTGCCTCCAAAGGATATACAGGTGTGTCGGGGGTTGGTTGTATCATTCGAGATTGCAGTGGATCCTTGATCAGGCCAATGTCCCAGAAACTTGCAGATGGCACTAACAATGAAACAGAAGCATAGGCTCTAGTTAATAGGATTGAGCTTGCAATCCAGTGCAATATCGACAAGCTTATCATTGAAGGGGACTCCCAGATTATTATTTTTGCGATTCAAAAAAAAAACTGCCAAATCTTGGAAACTTGAAATATCTCGTCTAGTGTTTGTGATAGTCTGAATAATTTTGCATCTCTAGAGTCTAAGCATTGCTACGGAGAAGCTAATGTTGTTGCCGATTTCCTAGCCAATTGTGGCATTAACCAACTCAAAACAAGCATAATGGACAATTTGCGTAAAACTTGGAAAGATTTTCCGTCCTTAGCCTTCATCGACTTGGACTTTTAATCTATATTTCCGTTTAGTTTGTTTTTGTTTTTTTTTTAAATAAAAAAGGGGAAGATTAGGCTATTTGAAGATCTCTCTTTTTTATTTAGTTGGTTTCTAAATTTGGTCTGCAAATTTCGTGGTTGGGCTAACGCTTATGCTAAACCTCTTGCATTAATCATTTTTAATGATTATCTCCACGGCCCAGCTCCCACCATTATTGCCAAGCGTGCCAACTCAATAGCTTGCTCGACGGCGATCTCGCAGCATGTCTCGCGATGTTTTTATGATGGCCCCTGATCACATTAATTGGCTTTGATTTGGCATGATCTCCTTGTGCCAAATGGTGGACTGTATTCTTCTGGACTTCTACTTGGGCTACGGGTTGCTTTTTCATAATGCTTTTGGAATTTCACCATGGATCGTGGGGTCGAACTCGCTTTGGCCACTCCTGCAGTCTATGGTAGCATCTATGTCCGGAAGATGGCTTTTGAGGGGGGGATATCTCGAGCAAGACTTAAGAATATTTTTTGGGTGCCAACTGAGGAACTATTCCAAGCAATTTCGTTGGTTTTGGGAAATGACTACCTAGAACAGGGCGTGCACAGCCAAGTCAACTCGGAAATGGCAGCTATGTTCGCTTCAAACCTTATGGCTTTGCTTTTTGATGTTGATGTGGTTTCAAATCTGGTTTTGTTTTTCATCAAACCGGAGCACTGATGCAGCGTTCTAGAGAACATTGCAAAATGTGATTTGGGTCCCCTACCCAAACTACCTTTCACCGACACGGATGGAACTGGTTTGGTCCCTATTTTAGCTTTTCACGTGTTGGAGACTCTCTTCTTGCTTCTGGTAAGTTTTGTTGAAGAAATCCATCAAAAAGTTTGTATCTTTGATTCTTCGAAGGGGCATTTTTTGTCTTTGCCACCCATGACACACATCAAAAGCCCAATCTTGGAAATCACTCAATGGAATGAGAATAGACATAACAAAGAAATGGTGGAGGCAGTCAAATTGCTGGAAAAGATGGTGGCTTGCGGCAAGATTGCAGCTCCATACTGGCTCCCAAAAATGCCACGAAGGGTCGCATCAAAGGCGATGCAAGGTAGGTTGGATAGTAACAGAACAGCAGTATCCGTGGGTGGGTGCAAAGTAAATATTCAAGAATTCAAGCGCTTTGTGAAAGGTGAGGCCTCTGCCTCGACATCCAAAGGCAAGGAAATTATCTTTGTCAACAACCCGGATGACATGGTTTCACCTTGAGTAAGCGGATGGTGTTTTTTTATGTCTCTTTTTTTTGGCTTTTTGTCTTCCGTTTTTCAGCTGGGTAGCTTTGGGCCTCGCTGGGGTTTTAACCCCTTTTTGTTGGTCGCTATTTTTATAGTGTTTTTCTGGCTTTTGTTTGGATTGCCACTTAGTTTGGCCTTGTCGATTTCTCGTTTCAGCTATGCTTTTGCATGTTGGCTAGCTTTTTGTATCAACTTTTATGGTTGGGGGCTAATTAAAACCTCGTATCAAAACAAGTAATTAAATTTACTCTAAGGCAATAATTTAATAAATAATTAATTAATTTACCCAATTTACAAGAGTGATTAAATCACTTTTGGGCAAACAAATAATTAAAATACCTTCTCCAAATATTATTCGAACTCTCAAGTGCAATAGTGGTTAAAACCTATTTTATAGAATGTTTTAGTGGTAAAAACCACTTTTAATAATATTCTATTAACTAAAATTGTCTTATATGGTCAAATGATCAAAATCACTATTCGGGCAATCTTAATCAATTAATAAAATAAAATCCCCAAAATTTAACCCTTAGTCTACAAGGAAAAATAGACTAACAGTCTTCAATACCTGTTTACTTGTGAACGGGAATGGGGACATTGCATATTCATATGAGGGGATCAAACAAATCCATCTCCTTGTGGAAGAGAAACTCAAGGCTTCTCAAACCAAGTACTAAGCACATCACAACTAGCATAGAAGGGGTGCTTCCAACCTAAGGACAAAGCATATCTTTATGCGGGCGAGGAAAAGCTCCAAGGTCAAGCAAGGAAATTGAACCTATTGAAGTATGGTCCATTTGAGATTATGGATCACCTTGGAGACAAAGCTTTTAAACATAACATGCTTTCCAACATGAAGATGTATTTAATTGTGAAAGTAGAGAACTTGCATCTCTCTGAGTCTTCCGTGTTGGTTAAGGAAGATGGGGGACAAGTACTACTTTCCATTAAAGACTTTGCACCCAATGCTCAAGAACAAATGAAGGAATACATAGTACTTCAAAAGTTGTTCTAAGCTATAAGAAGGGGAGGGAAGGAACATTACCAAATTCGAATAAAGAGGCAGCTACTAAGCAAAGAAAAATACCACCCCAGGGGGGAAGGAGGGGGAACTCTTACTTCATCTCTTGAAAAGGTAAGCTTTTTTGGGATCAAAAGCCTCCCAAAATGGGGAGGTATGATCCGAAATGAATCAATAAAAATGTTTGATGGTTGGACTTCTAGAGGTGTCTAGAATCCAAAATGTAACTGAAACAGTACTTGAGGAATTCTAAAAACATTAAATATCTCTATGTATGAGGCATCTAGAGAGTTTGCAGCAGTTGTATGACAGTTTCAACAACTTAGGGATGATTATAGTGATCTGATTTGCAGATCAGAGGGTAGACGATTGCTGAAGCAGTGTAGTCATAAGTCCACAATGATCCAATTGCCCCATCTGGGGAGCCACTCCTTGGAATTTGCATTGTTGATTGAAAACTTTGAATGGAAGAGCAGAGGCACAGCATAACTTTAGTTTCATTGTGATGTTTGTTTGTAGTAGGCACTTTGCTTTTCCATGTTTTACTCAATTTCTTTGTTGTGATGAGTTTCGCTACAGCCATTACAAGCATAATCTCAATTTCATGAAACGTCAGAGCATAGCAATAGGTTTCTTAATTTCAGTCATAGTGGAGGCCATCGGTCCTATCTATATATGGGGGTCGAGTGTGACTATAGATAGTTGTCGAGCCCATAAATGACCTGTCCTATCAGGGAAGGCAGCTGGTTTCATCCATTGGCTGCAATCTGTCGACCACCCGTAGGCATTCGTCCTACAGCGGCCCAAAAGGGAACTGCAGTGATCTTGGATGAAGATCCTACAGTGATGAATAGAATCCCAACAAAAATACCACCAAACCAAGCATCGAACAAAGTCATTTCATATCCAATCAAAATCTCAGCTAATTGATCAAAGTGGGCCACTCCAATGGACCATGGTATTCAAAACCGCAGGTACCCGCGAAAAACTTGCAAAATTTGATCAAATGGTTAACCATTCAGCTAACTGTAGTACGAGTAGCATCCCCAAAAGTGCGGTTAATGACGAGTGGTTACTCACCTTTAATTGTTGTTTTGGACTCGGTTGTGACCCACCGAATGCAAAAATATATCGAAAGTAAAAAAAAGTAACTATTTTGTTCATTTCATCGTGGATTTTTATGTCTCTGCCTGTGTTGTGCACGTGTGCATCGGCGATTGGAGGACTATGTCGAAGTTTGAGGGTTTCAAAAATTTCTATTGGTCGTAATTCCCAGTGTCCCAACCTGCAACTGCATGTCTGCAACTGTTTAAGCCTCACCGTGCCCTTGGCCCTTGGGAGTAAACAACATAGCAGGTTTGAGTCTTTGACTCTTTGAGCCTTGGCCCTTGAGGCTTCAAAACTTGAAAATTGAAAGTATAAACATTTAATGCCAATGGCAAGCATGATTAAAAATTTTAAATTTAACCCTGCAAGTGCATATAATTCAGATGGGCCATGTATAAACATTTAAATTTTTAATCATGCATGCCATAGCTCGAAGCGTCAAACTTCAAAGTATAGAGGCAAGCTTGCGACCTTGAGTAATAAAATTGTATTTTACTATTTAAATTTTATTATATTAAATTTTAATAATAATGGCATATTGTCATTAAAAATAGTCTAATAATAATATATTAAATTTTTAATTATTAAAATTAATATAGAATCAAATAGATAATCATAAAATTATAAAACAATCTTCGTATAATCAAATTATCAATAATGAATTATGTATTTTTCAAAATAAAGTAAATAAAAAGTCATCACATTGTATCATATTGTTTAAAATTGTTATATTGTATTCTCAAATCTTGAAAGTTGAGGCTCTAATTTTATCATATTATAACTTCGTGAATTATAATCACTAATGACTAATTGTATGCTATTGTAACTTGCTAGGTTTGAGCTTCA
This sequence comes from Torreya grandis, assembly GCA_037957365.1. Classification (NCBI taxonomy): domain Eukaryota; kingdom Viridiplantae; phylum Streptophyta; class Pinopsida; order Cupressales; family Taxaceae; genus Torreya; species Torreya grandis. The sequence continues at coordinate 4,009,354 of JARHVA010000216.1, forward strand.
AGTCTATTTGCAATTGCATGTTATAACTTCAAAATAGCATCCGGTTCTCATGGCGATAGGCCTAATAAGTCTAATGACCCAGCCTGAAATCATTGTTGTGAAGGCCTAGAATTCAACTCTGTGATATGCAATCATTATGGGTTTAAGATGAATGCAAGAGTGAATCACCTCAAGTACCACATAGCACAACTTCCAGAGAACGTTGTGTGGATATGTGACAAAGCGCCACCTAAGGCTCAAAAGAGAGATGGTTGTTGTCCTAACCGCATATGAGGAGAAAAACATGAAAGAAAAAGGATTGTTGTTGCACTTGCAGTCGTGATGAATAGGGGGTAGCACGCGCTAAATCTGATGAGTTAGCAACCTCTAGGTCTTCTTTTGCCCCAACAGTGGTTCAAAGATGGGTCTCATCTAGTGTGGGCAGTTCACGTTCACCTTTACAGGGTTTTTTTGTTCCTCAAAATACCCCTCGAGCACAACTTTCACTTGAAGGTACAACTTGAAACAGAGAATTGCATAATGAAGCAACGGTGGCAGTGGCAAACTTCTAGTACCATAACATCCCATTCAATGTGGCAAAAAGCCCATATTGGGAGAATCTGGTAACTACTTTGACCATTGCTAAGAAGGGGTTCAAGGCTCCTACTCATGACTTGAGAGGCCCACTATTAAAGGAGAATGTGAAAAATACAGAGATCACTGTAGATGAGCAAAGAAAAATATGGTGCAAGAAGGGTTGCAAAATTTTGTCTAATGGGTGGACGGATGTAAAAAATCGCACCTTGATTAATTTCTAGTGGCTTCAAGTGGAAAGTTAGTGTTCTTAAAGTTCGTTGATGCCTCTGACATAGTGAAAAATGCAAACACTTTGTGTGATATGTTGGCGAGGTAGTCATGGAGGTGGGTGTGGAGAACATCATCCAAGTTGTGACTGACAATGCAACAACGTATGTAGCAACGGGGAGACTTCTTGAGGAGACACTTGTCACTTTTTTAAGCCCAAACTCAGCGCATTGCATTGATTTTCTACTTGAGGACATGGTGAAAAATGTGGTCGAAGAGAAAAATATTACAAAGTGCATCTACAATCATCCTTGGGTGTTGAGTTTGATGAGAGAGCACACCAATGAAAAAGAGCTTATGTGACTAGGAGCCACAAGATTTACTATGAACTTCATCACATTGTAGAGCATTCTAGCCTCCCTAATATCTCTTAAGCAGATGTTTGTGAGCACATAGTGAGTGCAAGTCTCCCCAAAGCAAGAAACCCGAAGGGCAAAGGGTCATGACGATCATTTTTTATGTCTTTGAAAATAACATAGATGAGGCCATCAAAGTAACTTTAAGATTTTTTTTTTTTTTAAATGCATCAAATTTATCTTAATTCTAATTTTAAAATTATGCATTATTCATTTTTAGCTGTCAGAGCTTTTAGTTAGAGTTCTTCGATTGCTAGGTGGAGAAAAGAATCCGATAGGGTATTTGTATGAGGCCATGGATAAGGCCAAAAAGAGCATAATAAATTATTATGGGCAAAATTTTAAAAAAAACATGAGCCCATTTTACGCATGAGTGATCGTAGATGGAACAAATAGCTCCATTGACATATACATGCAACGGCCTACTACTTGAACCCCAAGTCTTTCTTTGCGGATTCATTTAGGGTTGATGAAGAGGTCATGGATGGCCTAAATACATGCATAGAGAGGATGGTCCTTGAGGAAGTCAGACATAATTGTAGATGAGTTGCAGATTTACAAGTGCAGAAGGGAGGCTTTTTTCTTCACCTCTATGCATTCGAAGGAGAACGACCCATCAACCAGGTAAAAAAATAAATTCAAATTGAGACCTTTAGTTTTTTATTGTATCATTGTAATGTTGTTATTTCTTTATAAACGCACACCTAGTTGACTTACAAAGTTATAAATCTCTTATTGCAGATTTGTGGTGAGAAGATTATAATGCAAAAACATCAAATCTTCAAAAATTAGTCATCTACATCTTGTCCCAGCAATGTAATGTTTCTGGGTGTGAAAGAAATTGGCGTATGTTTGAGGTGATTCACACAAAGAAGCGCAATAAGCTAACAACACAACGCCTCAATGACCTTGTGTTTGTGTGGTACAATTTTCGCCACCGTGTGAAACAAGTGGAAGGAAAAAATAGTCACGAGGCAGTTGACTTGAATGATAATGATCCATACTCAAATTGGATCGTTGAGTTTGATGATGTACAATAGGAGCCCATGTTTACCAAGGAGAAGGTCGCAAATTTAGAGAGGGAAGCAGAAGAAGCTATAGAGGCAGGAGAAGCAGAGGCATTGAGAGGGGTTGGTGGCGATTTGGACAATGTGTTTGTGGATAATGTTCTAGAGGAGTCTTTACCTTCCACTTCTAAGGGGCAGTAGAGGAGCACTTGGAGAGAACTTTTATGAGCCATTGTAGTCTTATTTTTGTTTAAGATAGAGCACTCAACATTATACTCTTATTTGCTCAAAAACTAATATAAAACATATTTATGACTGAGTTTGTGTGTTCTCTGAATCACTACATTCATTTCATTTGCTTATGTATTTCGGTGTGTTTTTTAATTTTTTTTTTTTTAAGTAGCAATAAAAATGCCGGGAAATTGCAAGTCACGAGTACGGGTCAATTTTTTTGGACGTCAAGTAACTGCGGTTAACGAGTTTTTCTAGTATGAGTGGACCCATAGATCATGGAACAAATGGAGTAGGCCACCATGCTATGTGATAAATAAGAATAACATATATGTTGCTTACTTCTCCATTGGAATATATAAGGCAATTACAAATCACATATATACGCTGTAGTTTCTAAAGGTTCTTTGTAGATGAGAACTTGTATAGAGCAATTTTTAAGTATTGAAGTTTATAATTGTAGTTTTATTAATATTAACAGCTAATTTCCTAACCTCACAAAATCGACAAGAACATCCAATTTTAGTAAACCCTCAAGGGAGTAATCAAGGAGGACTGTGTCATAAGTAAAACACAATTTGGCAATCAAGACATGATGTGGAATGCACCCATCCTCTACATGAGTATGTACTATCAAATCAAAACTGAAAGCTCATCAATGCAAATCCTAAAGAGAGTCAATGAGAGATGGCACCCCTATCTAACTCCAATAGTACTCCTACCACATAGTGAAAATCGTGAAAATCCATGGAAATTACAAAAACGACCTACAAAATGCCTATAGCACACAACCTCTAGAACAGGAAGTGTTTGGGCACTTTAGAAGACTGTTATTGTGCCTCCTGAAGGAAAACACAGAGTAAAAACATGATAATTAGGTTGGAACTCTAAACTAGAGCCTACCTGCTTTGTTGCTCTAAATGTTCCCTGCTCTAGATGCTTAAACTTGCTCCTCCTAATTAAAGTGGTATTGTCAATTTAGAGTGAAACGTTTAAGTATATAGTTGAGTATTTTCTTCCACGTGGCTAACCTTGCCTTAACTGCAACAGTAATTGAGGTGGTATCATTGATTGGGGTGATCTGTGCCACCTTAGCTATAAATTTGCTAGTTAAACAGATGTGTGTAAATGTATATGTATGTATATATGTGTATATATATTTTTATTAAGATAGATATAGATGTGTGTGTGTGTGTGGGTCTACATATTTTTTTAAATTAAATGCTCCATAAATAAAATTCCCTCTACCCTGACCAGCAAATAAAAAACGAATACAACAACAAATTGAATTGTTTATGTCAACACAGTTACCTGTTACAATGGCATTTGACCACTCTTAAATTATAATTTATTAATGTTTTCTATGCAGGTACACAATTTGATCATTGACACCAGATTTGACTGTTGCACATGATTTGACTAGAAACATAATGTCATTTGAATCTTGTACCTTCTTTGACCGAGGCAAAATTGTTAGTTTGGTTTTAGTATAAATTGTTGTAAAAATATTGACTAGAATAGTGGCAACTGACTGTCTTATATGTTAAATTTAATCAGCATAAACATCAATGTACTTCTTTAATCAAATGTCCATTATTAATATGGTGGTTGTGCTACGATTTGACTTAGGGATCAGTGTTGGTGACTTTCATTTGAGTTCTGAACCTTTTTTTATTGGAAAATGAATCTTAGGTAGATAGTTGGATGAGATTGACCAAGAGATTAAGGTTATTTTCTATGGACCAGCTAGGACACAAACCTGGGACCTCCCATTTGCATGTTGGGGTGCTTTACCACTAAGCTACCAACCCTTTTATGACTAAGAATTTTTGGTAGGATCTTTATTACGGTTCACGTGTACCTGATTTTCTCCAACACCCCACCTCGAGCCACACTTTGGTGCTTGAGGCTCCTAGCTTGGCTCTGATACCATGTTATTTTCCATGGACTAGCCAAAAACAAGCCTAGGACCTCCCATTTGCATGTTGGGGTGCTTTACCACTGAGCTACTGGCCCTTTTTATCACAGGGGCTTTTTGGTAAGGTCCTTGTTCAGTTTGGGTGTCGCTCATTTTCTACAACAATGTTGTTGACTAAACATAGTACTTGTTGACTATCATAAATGCCGATGGCTTTAAATTTTGGTATACTTCATTGACTAGATGTCCCAGATGAGATCTTATAAACCCCCCTATTAGTAGGAGTTTGTAAGTTGACCTATGAGGAAGGATAGATTGTTAACATGGTGTCCACAAGTCCTCCATTTATTGCGGGTTTATAAACTACAACATATTATTGTGAGATATTGGAGGACATTTGGAAGTCAAGCTTATTTCGGTGCTTGTAATCATCCTATTAATGAATATTCATGTGAGATTGCTCTTGCTTGTAAATTGCCCACTTTGGGTAGGGCATCTTTATGTCATCACATGGTGGCCTTTCCCTAGAAAGATACATGTAAATTGTTCCCTTCAAGCAAGATGTTTGTAAGCCATCTCTAGATGACACAAAATGATTGAATGGAGCTAAGGAGATTCGAACCGCTATGAATGTAATTAATGCTAAGATTATTTTGGGGGTTAGAATATGAAGATGAGCTGGCTAGAGTCCATAGAGTATCACACATTTACTAATAAAAATAGCTATATTCATCCACTGTCGAAAAACTCACAAAGCATTGGACCTCATAATCAAAATAATCTCCAAATATGTATTATTGAAGAATATTGTAAGTGATAGAGACCCTGAATTTACAAAAACGTTTGAAGATATTTTTCAACACCTAAGAAGCATGTTAAATCTCAATAGAAGAGATCACACTATACAGAAGTGGTCAATCAAATTATGGAAGAGAGGTTAAGAGAAACATTGTTCAGATTAAAAGTCACCCTTCATAAAGTTTAGAAACTGGGACCATCAAGGGCGACGATATGATGAAGATGTTGTAACGACTCCAAGAAGGCCTTCACTACAAAGAGAAATATTATTACAGAATCAACTACAAAAGGATGGCTTGATATGAAGACTCAAAGTACCCAAATTATGTAAGATGATAACTTCACATATGCATAGATCTTGTGAGAATAGCATGGACAAGTTGTAGTAATGAATAACACATTATGACACAGAACACAAGATAGACAAACCAATAGTCTCTTTTCATTATCATATATGATGTACAATGAGAATAACCAATCTAAACTATAATGGTAACCAATCAAGAATCATATTGATGACCAACTCTCCAATCGACATATCGTAATTTCCAAGAGATGGTACGATAGTTTGGAACAACCACCACCATTGGGAACAATACACTCTTCAAACAATTTAATAACTCAACAACCTTAGCACATAACACAATAACTTTATTATTCTTTCCTCCATTCTGTCTCTAAGTACATTTTATTTGCTGTCTACAAACTAAACCAAAGACTAACATCATCATAGCTTATTTCTGATCTTATTATTAAATCATCATTGCATTTAGAATGCCTTTTTTTAATATAAACTTGAATATTTTCTCTCCTTGCTGACCTAGCATTAACTGCAACAACTAATTAAGATGGTATTTCTGATTAAGTCTAGCCATGCCACATTATCCCTAAGATTCCTCATTGAAAACAATAAATATCATCAAATGACACTAAATGCACCATACAATTCAATTGTCTCTACTTTGACCACCGAAGAATGCAGAGATAGAAAAAGCAAAAAAAGGATAAAACATAATGTTGACATTAGCACAACTACTTGCAACTTAAGCAAGCTGACCAACACTGACTAGAATCTTATTTATGATATTGGACAGTTGTTTGGGTAAACTTTGTTGCTATTTGACCAAAAGTATCTATTGTTGTAGGCATAGTTCACATAACCAATTGGGGCGAGTACTCACCAAGGGCCCATTTTGAGTAACTGGCGGTTATTCGACAGAGCTAGTTGAATAACTGGCAATAGCTTAAATTTATCAAAAAAATATTTTTTTTTAGAAACTACAAAAGCAAAATAGATGAAATGAGTCTGTAAAACATAGAGAAAGTGTTTTCTATTAGATTTGAATACAAATAAAGTACAAAATCACATAATCATGTGAATACAACAGTCACAAACTACAGTGATACTTATAGACTTATAGTCTTATACAAGAATCTACAAGACTACAACTACAAATTACAATAACCTATAATTTTCTCTTCTCTGCTCTCTAGAAAACTAAGGAAAACTGAGAACCTCTAGTCCTCTCACTCGACTGCCCTGCCTCGCTTTGTCTAGAAGGCTGCACTTGCCCTTTTAGCTCCATCACTGCCTCTACCTCTACCTCTGCCTCATCTTCAAAGATGTCCTCCAGTCCAATCTCTCCTATTTCCGCTGCACCCTCCATAGCTTGCCTCTCAAAATCAATAATCTCCTCTGTGAACATGGGTGCCTCCCCCTGTACAATCCAATCGTAGTAGGGATCAATCTCATCTAGATTGATATGCTCCTCTGATGCATTCTCCAACTTCTTTGTGCGAAGTCGAAGGTTGTATTGCACAAAAATCAAGTCATTGAGGCGTTGTTGACTCAACTTGTTGCACTTCTTCGTGTGAATGGAGTCAAACAAACTCCAATTGCGCGCACATTCAGAAACACAACAAGGTTGAGATAAAATCCGAAGGGCTAGTTTTTGAAGATTTGGGGTATTTCTACCTCAATCTTCCCACCATGACCCTACAAACAAGATATTCAAAACTTTGTAAGAAATTAATAATTGTAAATATGTAATTGGTAAAGTACAAATAAAAACTTTATTTTGTATTACCAGATGTTTGTGTAGCTGTCCCTTGGATAGCTAGTGCTGAAGAAAAGAGCCTCCCCCTTGCCTGCTTGTAGTTCTGTAACTCTGCAATAATGAGGTCTCTCACCTCAACATCAGGTGTCATACTCTCAATACATGTTGAAAGTCCCTCCATAACCTCTCCACTAGCATCTATGAAGCCATCGGAGTAGAAAAACTTGAGGTTAAGGTAGTACCCCACTGCGTGGATGGGTTGGTGGAGTTGATTGTTCCATCTCTGATCAATCAACTCCCAAAAGGGATCAAAGCTAGCATGATCCCGTCTATAATAATTTTGGATAGTCTCTTTGGCCCTATCCATGGCCTCATAAATATAATCCATTGGATTTTGCTCTCCATCCACCAGTCGCAAAACCCTCACCAAAGGCTCGGGCACCTACAAAGTTACAAACAAATTAAAGTTAGCGCTATAAACTTATAGATAAATTATAAAATAAATACTTTAAGTTTAAAAAATTAAAAACTAGGGAAACAACTTGAAATTTAAATTGCAATTTCAAATTACCTTAACAATCTTTGTAGCTCTCGTTTCAAAGGCTTCACTAAAAACTATCTTCTCAACCTTCACTCCATCAATTTTTTTAGAATAGGATGACTCCATCCATGCTTGAGACAAACATCTTCAAATGAGTCAACAAACTGCAAATACTTTGCAATGTAAAAAAGTTCATTGCAAACCTGGTGACGCCTGCTCAAACAAGCTCTTTTCCCTTAGTGTGCTCTCTCATCAGGTTGTGTGCCAAAGGGTGATTGTAGATATATATTGTTAGTTCTCTAGTTTCTTCTACAATTGACCGCACCCAATCAAGTTGCCTATGTCATCCAAAAGAAGGTCAACACAATGGGCCGCACAAGGTGTCCAAAAGAGAGATGGGTGTCTCTTCCTAAAAAATCTTCTAGCCGCCACATATGTTGCTGCATTGGCTATGACAATTTGGATAACATTCTCGATGCCCACCTCTAAAACCACCTCTTCTAGCATCAAGCTCAGAATTTTTGCATTTTTTACTTTACTAGATGCATCAATAGACTTCAACAAAAATACACCATTTAAAACTGCCAAAAAGTTGATGAGGGTGCGGCTCTTTCCATCTGTCCATCCATCAAAAAGAATAGTTCATCCGAACTCATGCCATAACTCCTTCTAATCTTCGACAATTAGCTTTGCATTTTCAACCGTATTCTTGAGCAACTTCCCACTCAAGTCTTTTGGAGAGGGTGCTTTGTACCCTTTCCCTACAACTGTCAATGTTGTAACCAAACATTCCCAATATGGGCTCCTCGTCACGTTGAAGGGAAGGTTGTTGAAGTACCAAAAATTTGTACATGTTTTATCCGCTTCCGCATGCACCTATTTGTTCCATCATGTAGCTCAGAGTTAAGGTTGTGCCACGAATGTGTTTCTGAGCACAAAAAATGAGTGTCACTGAGTCAAAGCCGATGACAATGTGACATGGCGATCGCATGGACCACGAGTGGAGCCCACAATTTTCGTCATCATTGTCACTTCTTCCTCTATCAATGTGGAAGAAAATACATTTGTTAACGTTACTTGCATCCTTGCCCTCTCTAGTTTCTTTTTATCCAATGATGCAAGCTCTGTCATCATCTCTCATTTTCTCTCTTTGGTGACACTGGGACAAGGCACGACGTCGCGGCAAGGAATGCATGAAAGGTGGTACTTCATGCGATTGATGTCTCCTGACATCCTCTTCGAGCAAAAGTTGCATATTGAAATGATCAAGAACGGTCCAACCCGTGTGGCATACTTTCAAGCACCGATGTGAGCATTAAGGGGAGTCGATTGGCTACCAGTGACTGAATCTGATCCCAATGCACTAGTAGATGCCATTGTTTGCTAACGGATATCCTGCAAAGCGCAAACATGTTGAAAACAGCATTAAAAATTTAAAAATTAAAATACGATAAATAAATTTTAATGATAAACTATTAAATTGAAACAAAAATACATTTTTATATAACGAACAAATTGAAAACTATAGTCTATAATGGTTAAAAACAACAATAAATAAATTATAATTATTAATGATAAACGGAAACTAAGTTTAACTACAAGTCTATAATGCCAACAATTAAAAAACATTTTTAATTTAAAATAAAAAACAATAGGCATAAATTGTAAATTACTAAATACTAAACACTAAGATTTAATGGAATGCATGAAATTTGAACGGAATGAATCAAATTTGAATAGTAAAATTTAAATTTTTTATCAAACCTGTTTATAATTATTATATGCTCGAAAATAAATTTTAATAAAAAAATTGTACTACGAAAATCGCTTCGCTGAATTTTCCTTCAAATCTGCTCTTGAATGCTCCAAATCTTATGTGAATGAAATGAGAGGAGTGTGTGACAATTTATAAGATAAAAATTTGTGTATTTGCAGCATTTTTGAAGTGTTTTGCAGTGTTTTGCTTCAAAACCACATATAGGTAGCATTCTGGAATGTTCTCACGTACAGGGAGCATGAGAGATAACCGACAAGTAACCGTCGATTACTCATCAGCTTAAAAAATTGCAATTTATTTTTTCCGACGGTTTTAAGTGGCAGTTATTCGCCACGACAAACAACCGGCGATTAACTGACCAACCAGCAATTACTCACCGGTTATGCCAACTATGGTTGTAGGTATGTGATGTAAACAAAAATAAAACCACAATAATATACAACAGAAAACTATCTACAATAAATTATACATAGTCATGATCACGTTATAAGAGCATACAAAAAATAGAGAATGAAATGTCTTGACTCTTCTTTGGTATATATGACCATAATGTCAACGATCTTCAAGTTCCTCCGTGAATTGCATATGATCTGGCAATAGACACACTATAGATAAGATAAGATAAGATACATATATTAATGTCCAACTAATGACCACAAAATTAGGTCAAAGGGACTACAAATCCTCAAATAACTCCAAACAACTCATACATATAGAAGGAAGAAGAGGATCAATGCAATATATGGCCTCAGTGGTCATGATAATGACCACACTTTTAACCCAAAAAGAAATAGCTCCAACTTAGGTGCATAACATCATAGGAATGCAATGACTTTCATTGATTCATTTTTCGGTCTTATTATGGTCTTTAAAATGATGATCTAAATATGCTCTTAGCTCTACATCTATTCCCCCCTAAGCTTGTCACCATCCTTAGTGACCTTAATTAATGGATATATGGGAAGTAGTTGGTGGAGTTGTGTCAAGTGGCAAAACAAAGGCAGAAGTCAACGGGGCTGAAGCCATTGGAAGCACAAGGGTCTAGGCTGAAGTTGGGGTAGAGAGTGATGTTATGGCTAAAGCATTTCCCTTCAATTGTTCATATTCTTCTTTTTGCTTCTGCCATAATCTCTTCTATCCCACTGTTGCTCGAACTACCACCTCAACATCACCCTTGAGTCTTATATTTGTCGGTTGAGATCCTACCTTTTATTTATCTATTTTTATTTCTTTTAGTTCCACTTTTTATTAATTTCATTCCATCCCTTTTCTCTCTAGTTTGCTTACATCCATCTCGCACATAATGGCCTTTGACACGGTAGACATTAATTATCGCTTATGGTTCGCCAACTAAGCCTCAAAAAACTTTTCAACTTGGTATTAAGTCGCTATATCCTAGAATCCTTGGCCCTCATCTGCTTGTCAACATTCTCATTTTCTACAATCAGCCTACATGCTCTAGCCTCCACTTTCCCATGCAACAAGTTCGCCATCCCACTCTAACATTACACATCATGAAGCATTTCAAAGCCATTTTTGACTCGCTTTTGTTTTTTCTTGGAAATGATATAGTACCATTGTGCTACTTTTTCTAAGTCGGCTATTTGATCAACAATATTATGTTACCACTCCACCCTGCTTCACCAAACACTTATTCCAATATGTTAGGTTCTTCAAATATTATTTGTTGAAATGATCATCTCTCCTGTTGTGCAAATGTATAGGATACCTATATTTTGTTCACTAAGATGGTATAATATATATTGACATTGCCACTCTGCCATATTAAACTTATGGAATCCATCGGCCATTCTCAAATGAAAATCTTGCAACTTCTTGTTCAAGGCCTCCCAATCACATGGCTTCCTATTCTTTATCCCTAAAGAAGAGGCTAGCGCCAACTATTTCTCTATTTGGCTTCCCACATCTATTATCATTGTAGGTTGCAATGACACATGCTACACTTATTGTTGTTGTTGGGAGTCTATTAAATAGCATAGGTCAACTACATTGCAGCTGATCAGAAATCTCATCGGGCTAATCTCCATATAGGCCATTCAAAAGGCTCAATAGTGTGTGGCTATTCCAAACTCAGCTAAGAATTCCCTAGAACACGCTTGGGGCCACTAAGTATTTGTAGACTTTTGACATTGAAATATGTGGCTTGATGTTTTGAATTTCTAATTTCAAGTTCGTCATCTTGTAAGTACCCCAATATCAGCCTGTCAACTATGTAAAACAAGTCCATTGAAGCGCCAATCCCACTGGTGGGGTTTTTTCCAGCAGCAATAAAACACCACATGTTTGGAAGCATGGAAAGGAGGAGGTAAGGAGGACTTGGCAGCATGTTTACTTAAAATATCAACAGAAGTAATAGATGCATGAAAAACACTAGGAATAATTTAAAATACAAAGTAAGTCCGTTCCAATGCTTAATTTCTCAAGGGATATCTAGTGAACAATTGCTTCCTTGCCTCTTGGGTTGGTAGCTTCATTTGCAATATTATATGTCCTCATAGACAAGGTCTTTGTTCCCTTCATCATACACATCATCTATCAAACATCTTGACAGTCTGCTCGTCTATCTCCTCATCCTCATCCTCTTATTTGGAGGTAGTTTGAACCTTCTCTTCCTCCTAATCAGTATTCACCTTCAACCTCTTATGTGAGGATGAATTATGCGACTTGTCGATGACCAGCTGCTTGTACTTCTTTTGTGATGTCTTCTGCTAGAAAGTTGGGTGATGGAACATTCAACCGAGTCCTCCCATCTAAACATCGTCATTTTCCTTAAGGGCAGGGAATGAAACCAAGTTGTGATTCCAATAGAAAGCCCTGAAAACCCTTATAACATTTCATCAAGAAAACTTTGAATTTATTTGATAGATACTCAAACTAGCTTTATACCTAGCTCTACATCAAATCCTCCATATATGGAACAAGTAAACATAACATTCACCCCTGAGTCCTCCCATCTAAACATCATCATTTTCCTTAAGGGCAGGGAATGAAACCAAGTTGTGATTCCAATAGAAAGCCTGAAAACCTTATAACATTTCATCAAGAAAACTTTGAATTTATTTGATGGATACTCAAACTCACTTTATACCTAGCTCTACATCAAATCCTCCATATATGGAACAAGTAAACATAACATTCACCCCCAAGTCCTCCCATCTAAACATCGTCATTTTCCTTAAGGGCAGGGAATGAAACCAAGTTGTGATTCCAATAGAAAGCCCTGAAAACCCTTATAACATTTCATCAAGAAAACTTTGAATTTATTTGATAGATACTCAAACTAGCTTTATACCTGCTCTATATCAAATCCTCCATATATGGAACAAGTAAACAAGGCTAAAACTAATCAAACTTAGCAAGGGAAAAGTGAATGATCCTTCTGAGTGAACTCTTCAAAGCCTTTGAATTCATTGCCAATGGTCATGTGACCTTACAAACGTTATTCCTCTAAATATTTTTTTAACCCAACTCTCCTATTGGCTAAATAGTCAGCACCCTTATTCCTTATTTTGCAAATGTCTCAAAGAAATTTCAGTCTATCTTTGCATGTATTTTAGTTGGATATTTTAGCTTGAAAATAGCACACCTTGAAATAAAAAAACTATAAGTGATTACCAATCATTGAGTTAATTGATCCCTGATTTCGAGCTTCGGAAGCTCAATCTTCCTAGTAGCATCATCTTCTAGAGATACTGTCATTGGACTGATGGCAATGAGATAATGAAGTATGATGGTAGGAAATTTTACCAATTGATGCAGATGGTTGGATTTAGCTCCCATCCTGAATCGAAGATGGGGTGTCCTTGATCCAAAATCCAGATGGATCCACAGTTGAGTTTTGTATGGCAGTTTAGAGTGACCTTCAAACTGAGCGTCTTCTCATGGATGATATTAGATTAGGAATTGCCCTCTAGGGCTAGATTAGCTAAATTTGGCTAACAGAACCAAAACTGTGGGACCTGAAACCTCATAGAGACAATTAGACATATCTTTTGGGATTGTGTAGTAGCCAAACATATTTGGCAGGTGATTCAGTCCAGGTTTCCACAGCCCTTTCTTCGGCCTTTGCATTGGAAAGTAGTTCTCTTGGATGACTATGTACCTACCTTCTGTACTCAGCTTTTAGAAATTTGGCAGTGTGTTAAGATAGTTTGTTCGTCGATAAATAGATGTGATTTTGTGTTTAATATATTTGTAGTTACTCTAGATGATGCCTTTGAGATGATTTTCAAGAAGAATGCCTTATCTATTAGAGCGGAGGCTGCACTAATTTGTAAGGATGTTGCTCGGTTGAATATTTGGCAGCACTCAGATGTCATTGCATTAATTGCTGCAATGACCTGAGTTTCATTTGAATTTTACCATTTATATTAATTTAATTTATGTTGGATTTTTGAAAAATCATTGACTTAGTCAATAAAAATTTATCAGGCAAGCATTGAATTAGTCAGTCACTGTAATTAATGAAACGTTTAAGTCCTAGTCACCAGCTAATTTGAAATTCATAAAGGGAACACCGAAATACGTAAGTATTTGAATCGTGTAGAAATGAACATGAAACAAGTAATTATATCAGTCAATGATTGTGATTATGTTGATAAGTGGTTGCTTTCAATTCTCGTTAGTCTTTTTTGAAGAGGCAAAATTATCAAAGACAAGGAAATTTCTGACCAAGATTAATAGGACATAGATCCTCTTGAAGGAAGTGACAATGTCTTGTGTTTAACGTTCCGAACCTCGCACACATTGTGTACCCTCTTGCTCTTGTCGCCTGCATTGTTTATGTAAACTTCTTTGACCTCATTGCTATGTGATCCCATAGACTTTCTGGTACAGTGTCTATTATATGGCCCATATTTTATTTTTGTCTTTTATAGTCAGTCTAACGAAGAGGTATCTATTGAGAGAGAACATCAACCAGACATCTTATATGGGCCATAAACCTCATTTGGTGATTGCCTACCAGTATGTACTTTCTTTACTGAATATTACAAATCTATTGCATATTTGTACATATATTTTGTAAAGATGAATATTTTTGGTGTTAAAAAATTTTAGTGAATCACCATGTGCTCTCATCACTACTAACACTGCCAAACATGCCAACATGAAGTGACTGGCAATATTTTTGGCATCATTATTGAGTTTGGTGGTTACTGAAAATGAGGAGCATAAGTCAAATATATCCATGAAAGGATCTTGTGAAAAGAAGAAGAATCGTATGACACTTGACATTCCTCATGTCATACAGCCAAGAGAAGAGAAATAAATAATTTTATTTGACATTCAACGTAGTTTGAGGATCAATTCAAACAACAATAGAAGTGGAAGGTTGATATTGATATAAGGAGTTTATTTTAGAGAAAAGCCATCCGCATTTTGAGAAGATGAAGACTTAGACGAAACAAAGGAAGATAAAGATGGAAACCTTGATCAAGGATGTGTTTCACAGAAGCAAAGATTCTGTGTTTTGCTCCATGAGATGAGTACTGAATAATTATCATACCTAGCAGATGTTTTTTTCCCATTATTGAGCCTTTACCCATCTTCCACACCCAGCAAAATTGAGGCTGAATCTTGGAGATTGGGAAGTTTCCACAATTGGGTTGGGAAGGCATTTTTAAGTGTAGGATGGAGCACACTTCTTCCGTAATGAAAATATCGAGCTTTGGCAAGGTAAAACTTCCTGCATTCAAAAACAGTGGTGATGAAAACCAGATTCAACACTACAACTTGGACAAGGCAATTTGGCTGGCTAATGGCAGGAGGACATCGCCTATTGGGTAAGAATTTTTCTTCCAGCTTAGAGACATAGGTATGGAGCTTCTAAGGACAACTAGCGAATGCTGGGGATGGTAGCATCATTCCAAGTTTTGTAAGTGAAATTTTTGTCTATACTCAAATCACTATAATAGGACCTCCAATAACATAGCTGAAATAGAGTCTGTAATTAAAGGCTTCAAAGTGGCCTGTTTTCAAAATTTAGTGTTATCAATGTTGTTATGGAAGAAAAATCTATGGATTAATTTCTAAGGGCCCTCTTAGAGAAAGCATTAGATCTCAAACTCAATCACCTTCTAGCATTGCTATATTCTTTTGAAGGACTTATATATTGATAAAATTCAAACTCCAGTTAATATTTATACAGATGGACCATCCAACTCCTTACCTTCTGCTGCAGAGAGCATAGCTAGTTTATATGGAGGCTGCAATCGTGTGGTGCACAATGTATTCTATTACAAGGCAATTACCCAGCAGCAAGGACAGGCTAATTGTGTTTTACAAAGCCATCAATGGGTGGAAAACCATAGAGCCAATGGCTTACATGGATTTATATTTGGTAGATAATTATAGTGAATATGGAAGTAGCAATTATATGCCAAATCATGCCTAATATTGGAAGCTAATCATTCAACGGCATGTCATCTTCAATAGGAGAGATTATCATAAACTATAAAGCTTACACAGAATCATTTGAAATAAAGGATTTCTATTCATGGGAACATAAGATAGATGAGGCCAAATCCCATTGACAACAGGCCAGCAATTTATCTCTTCCCTCACACACCTGACTTTACCTTTAATGCTTCTCATTTAAGTGCAAATGGATTCCCCCTTCACTGTCGGAGCTTCTAACCTGGAACTTTAACTTCAAGTTTTGCAACCTGTGTTGTGAGTATGGTGTCGGTGAGCATATTAGTGAAGGAAGAGACGGAAAAGAACTATTATCAAAAATGATTTTGTGAAAACTCCATTTTTAGTGATAAAATACACTTTTTAGATTTTTATGCAATTTAAGGGCCATATTTTAATTAAGATTTTAATAAAGGCATAATTAATGTTTGCACATTTATAATTTAATGCAGAGATTTGCTAGTTTACAACGTAACTTCTTTCTTATTTAGAATTCCTATTGATTTACATATTCCAAGTATTCAAAAAATGGACAAAGATGGTATGAATGTAAATACCACACATGCTGTTACGACTGAATGTCAATGTCCCAGCTGGAGACAAAAATATTGACTCTTCTCCATCAGAACCCCACTGAACAACAGGTGTTGCTTCCTCAATCCCATAACCACTGGTCCATGTAATCGCCATCTGTATGTTCAGTGCGTTATTTTTCTTCCAAGTGACTCGAGCACAGCACATAAAAATATTCTTTCAAGTCCAGATAATCTAAACGCCATTTGTTCATAAACATATGGCTATAACCCACTGCTCTATTAACTTGTATAGATAGTTCTTCACATGTACATCCTACTACAGTCAGAATTGTATTTTTTGTTACAATGCAAACACAGGATGTCGTCTATATTGTGCCATATAATATAATTCCACTTGTCTTTTTTAACTCCCATTTAGGTATGAAGATATTTTTGACACTTACACTCAATAGAAAATTTTGTAACCAATCGAACATATAGGTTATAGCTGCATCCCAAATGATATGAACTCGTATAAAGATCTTTGGAAAAATGCCTTCCATATACTAATATGTATAATTTTATCAAATCATCTTCTGCAATACTAATACAAACATCAATAGCCCTAAATACTTTCAAACAATGACGGTAAACAATGGATCTTAGTTATTACAAAGTTTTCATGCATTCATAGAATTTGAACTCAGAGAACCAAGGAATTTGGAACATGATTGCTAATGTTTGGGATTATCTATTGCATACTGAAAAAGGAAATGCAGTGACTTAATATTGAATTTTCTGATATGAGCACAAATGCAAGCACGAAAAGAACACAAAGAAATTAGCCGCAACTGTACTTATGATGTCCACTCTATTGTACTAGATATTTATAGAGTACAATGATATATAAGACGAAGCTTCTAGACAAAAGGAAGCTAGGAAGCTTCTACAGAAGAAAGAGAAAAGGAAGCTTCTAAGAAAATAAAAATGTACATAAAGATCACTACAACATTTAAAATATAAAATAAGCTCATGTGATTAAGTAAAACACTAGACCATGTAACTATATTTAATAAAATGCACTGGCCCATGTGGCCGACTCGCGTCATTTCCTCCCTACTTAGAAGATATTGTTCCCAAATTCAACAGATGAAAAAATCACTTTGTAGCTTGCAACATGAGCCAGCAAAAAAATGAATCTAGTGGAGTACGGAGTGCATGCAAACCACAAATAGTGATGATGAAATGAGTTCGAACACTTGAGAACGAAATACCTTGGAGAATGAAACGCTTTGTCGATGCCAAAAGGATTCTCATATAAAGATTTGAGCACCAGAAACTAATAATCTGCATGGAAGAAAATGTCAATAGTGCAAAGATAGTGTTGTAGTTTTGTGAGGATTACATACATAGCATAGAACTAAATCATATAATTCACTAGATGAGAAGAGTTTGGGTGTCTCCCCTACTTAAGAACTGAACCTATGATAGGGATTGAAGTAAGAGGAGGAAACGCCAACACTGAAGGTATGAAAAGTTCACCATGGAGGTGTAGAGAAGCTTGCTGAAAATCAAGACCCGCTATCTACTGAGGAAGGGGATGAGCAATATGGATTTCAACATTGATTTGTATAATTTTTAATTAAGCTGAGGAAGAAGAATGGATTCTACTTGAAAACACAGACTTGCTCACAAGTGGAACTTTTTGTAGGATAGTTGGTCTCCAAAGCAAACCTTCAATACAGGTCGTGTGGCTAACCATCTGAGGGGTGCATGATGCCTTGTGATTAGGATGGCAAGGTTCCTGTAAAGATGCTAGCAAAGGATAATCATCAATTTCCTTGACAATTGTAGGAAGTGAAGATGACAAACTTGATTGTGCAATCAGAGCCAAGTTGCTAGGTGGAACCATTGTGGAGATCTTGTATGGTTGTTCTTGCAATTTATTTTGCATAAGCATAATTTGGAACACTTGTCATTTCTTGCATTTTATTTGTTTGGTTCTTAACATGTCTAACCAGAATCTGTTCAAGAGCACAAGTATGAACAACAAGGATATGCTCAAGAGAGCCAATACAAGCCGATTCCGGTGAAGATTGTTGTGAGGATTCCCTTGTAGCTTTTGGAGCAATTTGGGATTGCCTTTGAGATAAAGAAAGAGGATCCACCAACGTTTTGTAGCCAATGATTTGAAAACAAAACCCATAGGCAAGTAGATTTGAAAATGTCCTCAACATAAAAATTCAACGCTTGGTTTTCTTACCCAGATTGCAAGATAAGCTTTTTGTCTTTTTCTGTTTGAGACGCAATTAGAAAAAAGACACTAAAATAGTTCTGGAAGGCCAAATCCTCATGGTCGTAGATCCCTCAATACTGCTTCGAAGTTTTAATGTGGTCACTTATCGGAAAAATCTCAAAGATTACTTTTTGACAATACAAGAATTGCTTTGATCAGATACTTCTGCTAGGAGAGATCTCCACTGCAAGATAAGGCTTTTTACTGCAAAGTGCAAACAATTTCAGAAAAATGAGTAGAACACCAATGTTGAACTCCCCAAATTTGACGGTTGCTGAATAGAGTGGATAAAATCGAGGGCAAGAGGTAGAAAGCCTAAAGAAGACTAGAATTAGTGCCTTGATATGGAGAGGCCTAAGGGTATTAGATCTAGTATGGATGAAAGATGGAAACGCTTTAGAGGACTAGATCTAAGGGCCATGATCAACATGGACTGACAACAAATGATATGATCGAGTAGACGGTAGATGTAGAAACCCTCGAGAATACGATATCGAAGGCTTTGATTGGGAGAAGCCTAAGGGTATTAGACATAGTCCAAAAACTCGGCTAATTACAAATATATAAATTCATAAAATAAACTTAAATAATGTGCAAAATATTGTTAAAAAGCAGAAAAACATTATAGAATGCATAATTATATATTCTATTAGTTTAAGGCCAAAAAATATTTTTTAAATGAAAAACAAATCTTCCAACTAGCAAGCTTCTACAGAAAATCTGCAAGTACGTACTATAATCTCGCCTGGCGTGTTTTTCGCAAGTTACTCAACAGGGTTCTTGACTTGCAAGTTTTGGCATTTCTCAGGGAGTAATAGTGAGTTTTAAATCTATGGTATTAAAATTTATTAAGGATAAAATACGGAAACCCTTGAGAGAACTAGATCAAAAGGCCGTGATCGATAAGCTTTGATACCAATTAATATGAGCACAATTACAAGCAAGAATGGAACTGTTGTCAACTTGGAGTTGCACCCTGAATAGAAGACGTGCATGAAATGGCCAGTGCTCTATCCAGCTGAAACAATGGGATCTTCTCACGAGGGTGGGTGCCTCAATAGTGAGAAGAACCTCCAGAGAAGGTTGGTTCTTGTATGATGTATCAATGAGAATCTCTACTCTATGTTGCGGACTACCATGGAAAAGGGAGAAAGAAATTTTAAGGGGAAATCCTACCTAAAAAGGGTGATACACCAAAAAATTGATCCACTCAACTTGGAACCTTGAACACTAAACAAACAAGGGAAAAGGAAGACCTTAGATTTCAATCAATTACTTATGCATAAATATTTCATGAAGAGGTTCGATCCAATGACCAAAACATGAGGGAAAACGATGGAGAGAGGTCTGATACAAGACACTTTGCAGCCACCTAACATCCACTAACAGCTTCAGCAAAAGACGTAAAGAACATTGAACATGCCCTGCATAAGGATAATCTAGCAACTAAGTATGAATCAAAATTTGGGAAGGGAGTGAAATCTACCACATATGCAAATTGCTGAAGAAATATACACTATGCTAGCACTTGAAATCTGAAAGTACAGTCCTTCCATTGATTGAAGAGGTTACACAGCTCACCAATGGCAGAGTCTGGTCTAACCAAGAGAGGGATTGGATTTTTTAATCAATGCTCAAAGCCAATTTATAGAAAATTACAAGAGGCCAAAGATTGGCGTTGAAATTTTGAAGAGTAGGATTAACTTAGGTTAACTCAAGGCTGACTTGGCCTTTCAATAAAATATGTTTTCTCTTTGTCTTTGCATGAAGCTTCATGTGCTTGAGGAAGTGAACTTGTCTTTGTTATGAACCGCGCACCTCTCTTTGCACGGAAATCCATGCCAATGTCAATTTTAGAACTCTATGTGAGTTGCTTGATGCCAAGTTGGAACGTTTGAAAGCTGAGTTAACCGTTTGGTAAGCTAAGTTGGACGAAGAGATCCGCTGAGTTGACTGCTTGGTAAGCTGAGTTGGACGAAGAGATCATTCTCCTTCACATGGAAAGCTCCTAGTGGATGCGGCGTTTAACAATTAGTCAACTCTAAATCTGGAACAGTCAACTCGACATTCGAATTTGGAACTTCGGTTGAAGCTGAGTTGGACCCTTAGATGCGTGAGTTGATTCGGAGATGAGCAGGACTTCAACAACCAATCAACTGAAGCTTTGACCGGTGTTCGAAAATAGCCCCTGCTTGCATGTATTTTAACCCTGTTCTAGTCTGCCTGTTTGTGTCTATTTTTGGCGAGATTCTATATTTGGATGTACTTTTATTTATATCCGGTCTATATTTCTCCATTTGGCCTTTTTTTCAGAATTTTGGTTTTACCCATGTTTCAACGGTTACTTCCCGTGGTCAGAATTTGACGCCTCACGGGACGTCCCCCTTTGGCATTTTATTTCCTTCGAGATTATTTGTGTTTTGCAATTTCCTTCGGACTTCTTTTATTTCCTTGGATATCCTGCGGCTTTCTTTCCTTTGGCCTTATCTTCCGAAGTATTCCTTCAGACTTTTTTCCGAAGGGATTCTTTCCTTTACTTTTCCTTTGCTCGGGCTCCTTTTCATAGTCGGGTCCTTCTCTTTTGGCGACTTCTCTCCGAATTTATTCGGACTTTTTGTCCAAAGGAATACTTTGTTCTTTGCCTTTGCTCTTTGCTATGTCGGCCTTTTTGTTTAGACCGCTGAATCATTTTCCCGCAGAAAAAATGTCCGCAAGAATTATCTCGGTCTCTTCCTTTGGCCTTCGGAATTCTTCTTTGGGTTTATTTTCTCGGACTTTTGCGCAGCCATTTCTCCGAATTTCTTCGGACTTTTTGTCCAAAGAAATTCCTTCGGACAAAAAGCCCGAAGGAATACTTTGTTCTTCGCTTTTGCCTTCGACTACCTTCTGAAAAAATACCCTTCACAAAATGCACAGAGGTACAGGCACCAAGTGCCCTCCACAAGGGCTCGTGGCTTTCCCTCTGTGCCCTTCAAAAAAATTGCAATGGTCAAGGGTTTTTGCAAAGGTTTGAATCTGTTCCCGTACCTTCCCGAAGGGTAGGTGCCCTTCAGGATTGTTGAAAATGACCCTTCCGAAGGGTCTTGGCTTTTCCTTTGTTGACTTGGGTGGACTTTTGGATTCTCCTTGTTTGGCTGCGGGTGTTCCCTTATAAATTCTCCGAAGTATTCCTTCGGACAAAAAGTCCGAAGGAATTACTTTGTTTTTTGCCTTGCGGACTTTTCTTCTTAGCACTTTTCCGAAGGCTCTTTTCCGAAGTAAAACCCTTTTGAAGAACCATTCCTTCGGAATTATCAAGTTGTAGCAAAGGCCCCTTACGAAGGAAAACAATGTATTCTTTCTTCCTTGGCTAGAGACGTGAACTTTCTAAATGGCAAGAGACAATCTGACTTGTGGAAGAATTGTCAACATTTCTGGCGACTCAACTGGCTCAGCATGCCTGCTATGCTTGAGAACTCAAACCATATATAGACGCTATTTGAATTCCCAAATGGTGAACCTAATTTCTGACTGAAAATCTGCTCTGATCATGGCTGTAGTAACCTCCTCCTTCAAAATAAGAAGGGAAACACACGAAAGCAAAAAACTAAGAAGCAAATGTGCAAACAAACACTTATTGGAACAAAACTGAAGCAAACTAGTGTGCTTGAATAGCACTTGGAGGAAAGCAAAAACAACTAAAGAACCTAGCTAACCATGATAAAGCATGATCCGCCTGGATCAAATGGAAAATTCTTGAACTCACTCCTAACGGATGGTACAAGTTGCAAAGCAGGATGGTTACTAGTCATAACCTTTGATGAGGCATTTTCCTTGTCCACGAACTGTATTAGCATCTTCTCAAATGGGTCATCAACAGTAACAAGGACAAACTCATCAACTACCTCTTAATCTTTTTCAGATTGCTTATCATCTACCACCTTGTCAAGTGATTCCTCATCTATGCATGGTTTTTTGGTGACCACATCCTTCTTATCGACTGTTGTAAGTTCATCCAACTCTTCAAGGAGCTTTGAGTAGGCAACCCAATCTGTACTATGATCTTGAATAGGTGAGTCTTGATCAAATTTCTCATAAACATGCTCTTTAATAGCCATCATATCCATACAAAGCTCTTCGATCTCTTGTAGAGATGTAAGGTACAGCTGCCAATCATCTTTTTGTTCCTCATTTTGATCTATTTGAACTGAACCAGTTGTCACGCTATCTAGATCCTTCTCAATAAGAGATACCTATAACTCATTTATAACTTCAATTTGTACCAGCTCCTCTTGAAGTTTTTCTACATCAAGATCAGTCTTCCCACTCTTAGCTATAATTGGATGCTCAATTACAACCTCAAATGAAGTATCAATGGGTAATTCTTCCTCAAACACTCCTGAAGCATCCTCTACACACTCTGCAAGAACTTGTCCTGTAGTTGTAACCTCTTTCTCAATCCTCCAAAGAACAGATTCCTCCTGAGGAAGGGGGATGGTGGGAGGGTGATGAAATTCATTTGTTTGAGAGGGAAAATAAAGCATGGGAGGTTGATCATGATCAGATTTTAGAATCTTGAGGGCAATGGAATTATCTAAAGAGTTTTGGAGGGGAGGGAAAGAGAAACTCTTAAAGAGCTCTGTATTCTGTTCCTTCCACTTGGCCATTACCTCATCAAAGTTTGAAACCTACTTGTCTTCCCGAACAACTTGAGCTTGAGGGACGATTGGTGAGGAAAGGGGACTATAGGAAGGTTTAGTCTCATGAATAGTCTCTTGAATAGGCTCTTGACTCCAGCTAGGAAGCTCCCTTGGCACACACTGGGCATGGTTAAGAACATCACGAGAATAAGAAGCACAATAGCCCTTTGTAGACAATTGGTTTAACTCGATTTTCTGCCTTTTCCAAGCCTCCATCTTTTCCAATACAAAAATACATAGTCCATTTATCTCTTCTGGATCATTGGACACATTTCGAAATAGACCATTCATTTCCTCATACTGAGAGTTAGAACAAATATTTCTTGCATATGCTAGTATTATGAGCTCTATTTCATTCATTTTTTCTTGAGGGCAATACTGCTCATATGCAACATCATAGCCATATGGGAAAGATGAAATCTGGTCCTGAGACTGATATGGCTCACAAGGTAAGATTCACGCTCTTGATAATAAGGATCATGAGAAACTTGATAAGGCTCAACATAGCTTTGATAATACTCTTGATAACGCTAATTAGGCTCATAAAAAGGCTCATAGGTATCATGACCAGGCTGGTATGATCCATCATTAGGCTAATAAGGAAATATAGCATAGGAGTTCTCTTCGTACACAGCCATCAAAATTCATTCACGATAATGCAATAAAAATAGACTTACATGAAAGCTATCCCTAAACTGTTAGAAGCAATTGCTTGAGCTTGGAATCACCAAATACTTCTTGAAGAACACTGCTACAACTGCCATTTCATCAAGACCAGCTAAAATAGGTCCCACCGGGCGTGCCAAACACTGTTGTCAACCTGGAGCTGCGCCCTGAATCGAAGACGTGCATGAAATGGCCAGTCCTCTATCCAGCTGAAACAATGGGATCTTCTCACGAGGGTGGGTGCCTCAATAGTGAGAAGAACCTCCAGAGAAGGCTAGTTCATGTATGATGTATCAATGAGGATCTCTACTCTATGTTGCAAACTACCATGGAAAAGGGAAAAGGAAACTTTAAGGGGAAATCCTACCTAAAAATGGTGATACACCAGAAGATTGATCCACTCAACTTGGAACCTTGAACACTAAACAAACAAGGGAAAAGGAAGACCTTAGATTTCAATCAATCACTTATGCATAAATATTTCATGAAGAGGTTCGATCCAATGACCAAAACATGAGGGAAAACGATGGAGAGAGGTCTGATACAAAACACTTTGCAGCCACCTAACATCCACTTACAGCTTCAGCGAAAGACGTAAAGAACCCTGAACATGCCCTGCATAAGGATAATCTAGCAACTAGGTATGAATCAAAATTTGGGAAGGGAGAGAAATCTACCACATATGCAAATCGCTGAAGAAATATACACTATGCCAGCACTTGAAATCTGAAAGTACAGTCCTTCCATTGATTGAAGAGGTTACACAACTCACCAGTGGCAAAGTCTGGTCTAACCAAGAGAGGGATTGGATTATTTAATCAAGGCTCAAAGCCAATTTATAGAAAATTACAAAAGGCCAAAGATTGGCGTTGAAAATTTGAAGAGAAGGATTAACTTAGGTTAACTCAACGCTGACTTGGCCTTTCAATAAAATATGTTTTCTCTTTGTCTTTGCATGAAGCTTCATGTGCTTGAGGAAGTGAATTTGTCTTTGTTATGAACCGCCCACCTCTCTTTGCATGGAAATCCACGCCAATGTCAATTTTAGAACTCTGTGAGCTGCTTGATGCCGAGTTGGAACGTTTGAAAGCTGAGTTAACCATTTGGTAAGCTGAGTTGGACGAAGAGATCGGCTGAGTTGACTGTTTGGTACGCTGAGTTGGACGAAGAGATCATTCTCCTTCGCATGGAAAGCTCCTAGTGGATGCAACGTTTAACAATTAGTCAACTCTAAATCTGGAACAGCCAACTCGACATTCGAATTTGGAACTTCGATTGAAACTGAGTTGGACTCTCGGATGCGTGAGTTGATCTAGAGGTGAGCAAGACTTCAACAACCAGTCCACTGAAGCTTTGACCGGTGTTCAAAAATAGCCCCTCCTTGCATGTATTTTAACCCTATTTTGGTCTGCCTGTTCGTGTCTATTTCTGGCGGGATTCTATATTTGGATGTATTTTTATTTATATACGGTCTATATTTCTCCATTTGGCCTTTCTTTCGGAATTCTGGTTTTACCCATGTTTCAAAGGTTACTTCCCGTGGTCAGAATTTGACACCTCGCGGGACGTCCCCCTTTGGCATTTTATTTCCTTCGGGATTCTTTGATTTTTGCAATTTCCTTCGGACTTCTTTTATTTCCTTGGATATCCTACGGCTTTCTTTCCTTTGGCCTTATCTTCTGAAGTATTCCTTCAGAGTTTTTTCTGAAGGAATATTTTCCTTTACTTTTCCTTTGCTTGGGCTCCTTTTCATAGTCAGGTCCTTCTCTTTTGGCGACTTCTCTCCGAATTCCTTCGAACAAAAAGCCTTAAGGAATACTTTGTTCTTTGCCTTTGCTCTTTGCTCTATCGGCCTTTTTGTTTGGACCGCTAAGTCATTTTTCCGCGGAAAAAATGTATGCAAGAATTATCTCAATCTCTTCCTTTGGCCTTCGGAATTCTTATTCGGGTTTATTTTCTCGGACTTTTGCGCGGCCATTTCTCCGAATTTCTTCAGACTTTTTGTTCGAAGTCGACTGCAAAAGCGAAGAACAAAGTATTCCTTCGGACTTTTTGTCCGAAGGAATAATTTGTTCTTCGCTTTTGCCTTCGACTGCCTTCCGAAAAAATACCCTTCACAAAATGCACAGAGGTACAGGCACCGACCAAGTGCCCTTTGCAAGGGCTCCTGGCTCTCCCTCTGTACCCTTCGAAAAAATTGCAATGGTCACCCAGGTTTTTGCAAAGGTCTGAATCTGTTCCCGTACCTTCCCGAAGGGTAGGTGCCCTTCGGGATTGTTGAAAATGACCCTTCTGAAGGGTCTTGGCTTTTCCTTTGTTGACTTGGGTGGACTTTTGGAGTCTCCTTGTTTGGCTGCGGGTGTTCCCTTATAAATTCTCCGAAGTATTCCTTCGGACAAAAAGTCCGAAGGAATTACTTCCTTTGTTTTTTGCCTTGCGGACTTTTCTTCTTAGCACTTTTCCGAAGGCTATTTTCCGAAGTAAAACCCTTTTGAAGAACCATTCCTTCGGAATTCCCCTATTGTAGTAAAGGCCCCTTACGAAGGAAAACAATGTATTCTTTCTTCCTTGGCTAGAGACGTGAATTTTCTAAATGGCAAGAGACAATCTGACTTGTGGAAGAATTGTCAACAGGAACACAAAGAAATTAGCCACAACTGTACATATGTTGTACACTCTATTGTTTTTAGATATTTATAGAGTACAATGATACAAAGAAGCTTCTAGATAAAATGAAGCTTCTAAGAGAAGGATAAAAGAAGGAAACTTCTAAATGAAGGAGGTTTCTAAGAAAATAACAATGTAGATAGAGATATGTACAACATTTAAGAATATACAGTAAGTCCACACAACTATGTAAAACATTTATAAAGTATATTGACCCACGTGACCATATATAATAAAATGCACTAACTCATGATCATGTCTCAATGTTTTCTTACATATATGGAAATACAACGTCCTAATATTATGAACAAAAATTTACTATAGACACGTGAAGATATAAGTAGAAAATCCACACAGACACTTTTGATAATGCCTTGACAATAGATAGTAGCAGCAAGCAGTAATCAGTATAGTCATGTATGCCTACTACTTTATATACCTAAAAACATATTTTAGAGAAAAGATTTGGTTATGAATATTTCTGAATGATAGTCAATTACTGAAAATCACCATTTTAAAGAAATAAGTCATGATTTATATGTTACTGATTTTACCATTTATTCGTGTGGTAAAACTTACATCCTTCGCAACAGAAAAACCCACATCTCCTCCAAGATTTCGTTTGACCATTAAAATTTGTGTTCCTCCTTCCAGACCACCAAATTACCTTATTCCCAAAGAAAATTAAACCAAAAAACTCCTGTGGGACCCTTTATACACCTTCAAATGAGCACTATCAACTTTTACTGTTTTACATAACATACTATCCAATTTTTTTACATCTTACCTCTCAATATGAGATAGGGACAAGATAATTTTCACTTTGCACGCCTTTTTCAACCACCCCACTACCATATCATGATGTGTTACAAATCAAACAATTTTTTTTATATTATTAGTTTTTACTCATCCTAAAATTTATAACTTAGGTAAATTCTGAAAAGTATTTTCTACCATCTATTCCAAACAGGAAGCATACTCTTCTTTTAAGAACCTTAAATGATGGTACATGCACTCCTTTTCAAGCTTGTCCAAAACAGAAATTATTTACACAATTAAAATTTTATGTGGGCCATGTTATTTATGATTTGTGCTTCAAAAAGGGTAGCCTTTCTACACATCCACTACTATTTCGCCACACTAGCACCACCTAGAAAGCTACAACACATCATCCAGATGCCGATGCATATATCAAGAACTACGTAGTTGCTCATCAATGCAATCACACTAGATTATGTACTAAAATGTATGCAAATGTTTAGTATAACAGCGCATTTGTGTCATTTTCATGTTTCAATGATATTATTAGAACTGTGGATGCTTAAGATATATTTCCCTACATATTCCAACTGGCCTCCAAGAATGATTTCTCTATTTGTTCTTTTTCTCGCATCTCATACCAAGAAATATGTGGATTGCACATGCATTTTCCTCTCTCTCTATTTATCTATAAACTTCACTTATAAAGAGTCTTTATCACATTGAAAGGACTATCATCTAAAAATTCTATGACCCAACAATTGATGTTTTGATAATGTACAACACTTTCCCTTTAACAAATACCTTTCGTCGCCCGTAGAAGCAAAAGACTTTCATGATGAAGAAAAAACATGTTTTCTTAATTTCATTTGTTGTACGAATAAAACACTCATATTATTGAAGAGACTACGTCGATATTATCCATTCTCTATCTTACCTTAATCTACTTCAAGTTTTTACTTTGATTTCCCTGAATTGAAAAAATATATATATGATATTGTTTATAGACTACATGCTTTGGTATATTTTCTTGAAAAAACTCTCTATGTTGTTTTTTCCCGATTTGCTTTACTCAAACGTATTTTGCATATTTTTATACCTCCCTATTTCGAATTTTTACACGTGGCTACTTTACTTCCAGTCATCTCTGAATGACTATTTCATGAGCACATCCGCATAAAATTATTGCGACTTTTAACTCATCCTTGCACACAATTAGGGAAATAAGTCGCAACAATGTATTAAGTGTTCATCAATAATAAGGTGATGAATCTAGCTACCAACAAAACTTATCAACATTGTCAACTGCAACAACTCCTTATCATCATAATTCATGTGGCTTGCCACCTTTTAAAGTTGAACTAGCATCTTCTTAGAATGATTAATCATCTATGGCAAAACCAGACCATTGAAAGATTTCAACAGTCAATACAACTTTCAATGCCATATTTTTCCTATTGTTATAACTTTCTTGGTGTCACACATATTTCCTTGACCATATTAGACTACTCTTTTCGCAATATATCATGATTATTTTTTAGGACTAGTTGCTTCAAATCATCTTTTACAAAAATACACGAATACCAAAGCCACTTCACTTTCTAGTTAATATGTGCACACAACAAAAATCCATTTTTTAGTCCATGTCCCATATATTAGAAGCATAGATAGTGAATATGTCACCCCAAAGACTTTATCTCCTGTTTACAAGTATTCTTCACACTTGCGAAATATCAAGTACCACCTAATCTCATATGGAACTCCTATAAAAATCATATGGTTATGTCATATGATTTGTAGATTCTTTAGTGCAAATACTTAATTGGAAACAATATAATCACAATCTGCTGTCCTCCTTGATTTCAACCTCAAATGAAAGTTTTGAATTCTTCAAGTGCTTGAATTAGTTTAGTGTGTTACTGGAAATAGTGAACAGAACTTGCGGCAATAAATTTTGAATGTAAACCACCATGAACAGCAATCACAAAACGAGAATAACAATTGCCGCAAAACCTTTTAACCAAAAAACCAGCTCGAAGTGGCAATAGTCAGCTTCCTTCAGCTTATTCAGAGCAAACACTTGCCGTTTTCTCCCTCAACTCACTCTTTGCACCTTTCTTCCTGCTACTACAAACAACTAGAACACTGTCTCTGACTCTCACACACTCACCTTTGCAAATGAATATGTTCCTCCTATTTATTATGATCTGGAAGTGTCCATTTGTGAACAAAGGACTCCCAAACAACTCAAAATTGAAGAGACACTAACAACCTGCCATTACTTTGCCTATACGAATTTTGTGGGTAAAATCATCGCTCAGTGCAGGACAAAACTGCCGCTTGGAAAACAGCAGTTACAAAACCGCCCTAAGGGAACCAGCAGCTATGCAACCAAAACTTCCTCTTGGAAAACAGCAATTACAAAACTGCCCTAAGGGAACCGGCAGCTATGCAACCACCTCCACAGGAACCGTTGGTCATGCAACCACCCCTTAAAGGAACCAGCAACTACATAACCACCCCTGCATATACAGGCGATTTCATCACCATAGAAGAAATACTCATTATGAACCTTGTTTCTGATTGATTAGATGCTCTTTGGTTGGTTGGTGAAAAGGTTTTAGTTTCTTGATATTTATGGATCATACCTCCCTTCTAGGAAGCTTTTGGTCCCACAAAAGCTTAGTAGTTGAGGAGAGAAGGGAAGATTTCTCCCACTTTCTCCTTGAGGTGCCATCGTGCCCGCCTTGCTGTCTTCTCTTTGACATCAATATGCCAAGATTCATAAAGCCCTCTTCTAGTCTTTATAACTTTCCTTTGCAATACTACATCCTCCTCCAAATCCCCTTGTGTATTCAAGACAAAGTGGTGTACTCCTACATACTTTGACCACTTCACTAAAATAGTGCAACTTAATTTTCGGATACATTTTATGCCTATTAGGATAAAAATTCTGACACAATATTTCTTTGAATTCATCACACCTAGTTAGTGTAGGATATTATTTTCTTTTTATGAGTTTATTACGTTTATTCTACACACATGGAGATTTTTTACACTTGAGGGATTAGTTTGCTTAGGTGTACTTACACATAGGGAGTTACTCATGCCCATCATCATTGGTTAGTGGATATTATTTTGTTATAGGAGTTACATGGCTATTCTAGGCCCTTTGTGGTTGTTCATGGAGGAGTTACACGTTTTACTCTCCTATTTGTACATCTCTTGGTGAGCTATTCTACATGGTGTGTGTTGGATGACAATCTTTTGCATATTGCTCTCTTTAGATTTCTCTCTTTCATAGATTCATATGCATTCTTTGTTCCAGTTGTTTGATATTGGCGCAATCCATGATATGGTATCAGAGCATTGGTCTGGTAATGAGAATGTTTGATTATTTGTTGTGTTAATATTTATTATGAAATGTTGAGTTTTTTGCATTAGTTTTGTGGATTGTTCTAGCTTGTCATATGCTTTTGGCACAGTTTTCTATTCATTGTTGATTACAGGACGGTTTTGTAATTGAAGCATAGAGAAAGCCCGGTCTTTGTTTTTCACAGCCTGGTTTAGGGCTTCAACAGTCTTGGTGTTGGTTTCACGGCCTTTGGCTTCAATCCCACACCTTTGGGCCGTGTATCTCCATAGACAAGAGCTTCTTGTGTTGAGCAAGACAAAGATCTGCTAACCTACGTCTCACAGCGTCATCCGCACATGGTAGTCTTTGCATCCTCCTTGGCTCGCCCATCACGTGCTTATAGTTTAGACTAAGTTGTTGCACTTCCATAGCATTCTCTTGGATGTTCATGGTTTTAGCATGCAGTGAGGCAGAACTATAGCTCCATTTCGACTTTGTCATTGTGTTTCACCTACTTGCCAACACCATAGATCCGGGTTCGCCATTTTTTGTTTCAGCTAGCTTTGTACGTATAACGGCTTGAAGACTGGCCTTTGGACAAACAGATTGAAGGCCCTGTTCTAGCTAGAGATTGATAAGAAGCAAGTGTTTTTGGAAGGGTTTCAAGCAAGATCTCCAATGGACTGCTAAATCCCCACATCTTCCTCCATTGGCGCCTTCTTTTCCAAGTTGAATCTCTTTTTGTTCAACTTGCATACTGAGGGTTTCAAACCCTGCACAAGCCCTCCATGTACCTACCATTGTCCTTCTACCTCTTCATTAGCGCCACGGGATCTAAAAAACGTGCACTTAGCCTCCACTCAGAATTCTGCAATCTTGGGCGGCCTTCTCTAAGCCATGGCGACCCTGGTTTGATGCCTTTGAGTTGTCCTTGGAGCTTCAACATCTATACAACTCGATTGGAGCCTCTACCCCAGCTCATTCCAAACCTGCTCTGCTCCATTTTGCCTCCTTAGACCTATCACTTGCTCCACTCAGACTTGGACCTGCATTTTTCAGCCTGCTATAACCCTGTTGTGGCATGCAGCGTCCATTAAAGCACCTTTACATGGTCTACAAGCCATCCTTCCCTCTTACATTCCTCTTTGGCCTGCTCTTTCATCTCCATGGCGGTGCTTCTCTATCCTCTTCAAAGCTAAGTCAAACTTAATATTTTGTTGTGCCCTAAAATCCTTTTGAAACATGTTATTTCTTAATTATTTTTTAAAATAGCTACCTTTTATTTTGCCCTTACGAAGGAAGTTTTCCATTAAGAGGCACATAGGGGTGCATAGGAGGATTGGAAAAGATTTGTAATTTGATTTGAAGAGGCCAAGGGTTCAATTATGTTTCCAACGCCTGGTTATAAGGCTATGTATGTGGTTTAGCATTAGGAGCGTTTTTAATTTTGTGCAAATTTATTTAATTTGGGTCATTAATGACAAAAACAAGATATTGTAATAACTTTTGATCGGTATCTCAGATTTGAGTGTCGTTTTCTTCAAAAGCTCATGTTTTTTTTTTCCCGATCCATTGGCCTCATTTATTTTGTAAAATACAATAAATTATAAAGTGCCAAAAATCTGGGGGGGTGTTGATCGGACATTTGTTTTAGGGGGCATTTTTTGGATAAAATTGGTGAATTTTGGGAAATTCCAAGGGCCATGCAAGCTCCAAATTGGGTTTGGCGTTGGGGGCGCTACCCCTCGACTCTGCCTTACACCGCGACAAGGAATGCGCTCGAGGCTCTACCCTCGGACCCCGCAAGGGGCTCTGCCCCTTGACCTCGTTGGGGGCTACCGCCCCCAGAACCCCACATCACAGCGCCTTGTTTAGTACTTCCAATGTACTTTCTTCCACTAGAGTGAGGTCTGATCTGACATGCAGTTAGATCCCCTCACAACAACATTTTGTCTTGTTGACATTTGTACACGGATGCATTATCAATAGAGCCCAACGTCCTCCTGTTTCGCATGTTTGTTTTTTCACGTGTCAACTACACCGATTGCTCATTCTCATGCATGCATTGCTACCAGAGGCTGATGTCCATTTGTTGAGATGTGCATTGGCACTTATGCATTGTTTGATCTTACCTGTTTGAACGCATTGTCAGTTGAGTCCGACGTCCATAAATTTGAGCATGTTGTGTTACTTGCAAACACAAGGCGGTCATTGTTGATTGTCTTAGAGGGGTTGTTTTGTCCCCTACTTTCTCTCTCGTGCGCACACTCAATTTTTGCAACTTGTGTGCCACTTTGGTGTCATTTGCACAAATTGCTCTTGCATTCTTGGACGCATTGTCAGCAGAGCCTGGCGTACATTCATTGAGCGTGCATTGTCACATGTGCAATGTTTTTCTCGTTGCACTTCTTTGGTGTGTTCTCTCAATCATGTCAACTCCACTTGAGAGATATCAATTGATGAAAAGAGTTGATTCTACACTAGTCGTTCTTCTTGGAAAGACCAACTATGTTTCTTGGTGTCCATATATGGAACACTTGCTCACAAGCAAGAATCATATTCCATTCCTATATGGACAGATTCCTGCTCCCACTAATCATGTTCGATACAATAAGTGGGCTAACACTTGTGACAAGGTTCTTGGTACCTTATTGTTGAATGTTTCCATGGATCTTCGTTACTGTGTGGAGCATCCATAGTGTCCCTGCACTGTTTGGAGCATCCTATTGTCTCTTTTTGGAGATCCTGTTGAGATCTATATCATTCCTCTTCCTCTCGTCTCTTCAGAGACTATTGTACTCCCTCTTACTCTTATTTCTTGTGATGACACATTCATGGTGGACTGTGTTCTTCCTTTTGTCGAGCCACCATTACAAGACGAGATTCTACCTAACCTTTGTTGTCCTATTGCAAATTCTACTTCCGTCCCTATTCAAGGTGTTGCTCTTCCAGAGCCTTCACAGTCTTATACTTTGGAGGAGTCTACTATTTCTAGTGAGTACACCCATTGAGAGCATCGACGACTCATGTTCATGTGAATATTCATATTGCAGATTTATGTGCTTCATTGACAGTATCTTCTTATGTTTCGATGGTTGTTGAGCCAAGCTCTCATATTCACATGGACATTTTTCTAATGAATGTTCCATGTCCTTCTGATAGGTTCACTTTAATGACATTATATCTAGTTCTTGTGCACAATCTTGCAAGACCTATGCCACACCTTGTTTTTGGACCTCTTTCAAATAACTTTGTACTGTTGCCTTCATCCTCCTTTGTGGAATGGGCAGACTTTCAGTACACACCTCGAGTTCTTCCTTTAGCAAAGAGAAGAAACATTGTTCGATGTAGATGGACCTTCTATAGTCTTCAGGCAGAAGATCTTGTCATCAACATTGATTATCTTGTGAGTTGTACTTGGAGTGCGGAATGCTTCAGCATCATCTTCAAGGGGGCTTCTAGCTCTCTTTTTTTTGGGGGGGGAGGATTTTCCTACGGGTTTTCTCTTTTAATCCACTTTATGAGAGTTGTTTTGTACATGGGTACCTCATCAAGCCTTGTTGCCAAGACCCATTTTTTCTACCCACCTAAGTTGCATTTATAGGGGGTGTTAGTGAGGATATTATTTTCTTTTTATTAGTTTATTACGTTTATTCTACACACATGGAGATTTTTTACACTCGAGGGATTAGTTTCCTTAGGTGTACTTACACATAGGGAGTTACTCGTGCCCATCATCATTGGTTAGTGGATATTATTCTGTTATAGGAGTTACATGGCTATTCTAGGCCCTTTGTAGTTGTTCATGGAGGAGTTGCACATTTTAATCTCCTATTTGTACATCTCTTGGTGAGCTATTCTACATGGTGTGTGTTGGATGACAATCTTTTACATATTGCTCTCTTTAGATTTCTCTCTTTCACAGATTAATGTGCATTCTTTGTTCCAGTTGCTCGATCTTGACACAACCCACGATAATGCTAAACTCAAAAGAATTAATTGATAGATGATCATAGATGCCAAAAAATGGATCTCTCCACCTTCCTTAATACCTTTTCCCCTCCAAACCATCTCCCAAGTGGGGCACTCCAAGTAGGGAAAAATTCAAATATTTAAAAAGTGATTCTCCTTATAATTTCTAATTATAGGCTAACTTGCTCAAATTAGAAAGACCCCTTTTCTTTTTAAAAGTCAAATTAGAAATAAGTTGATGACAGTCATTTTTTGGCAACTTGAACAAAACACCATGTTACCGTCTTTCCTTCCTTCCCTTAGCCTATGGCAACCAAAAGAATTGGTTAAGGGTCTTCATTCCTTTCTACCCCCGAGAAGGGGTCATGACAGTCCTCCCCTCTCAAAATTGCTTGTCCTCAAGCAATTGCAAGCTAGGGTGTTGCAAAATGGTTGCCCCTTCCCAAGTAGCATCCTCAATGGGCAAGTCTTTCCAACAAACCAAATACTCCATGATGCTCCTACTCCTTTGCTTCCTTTCTCGGACCTCTATGATGGACTCTGGGATCAAAATCAGTTTGCCCTCATCAACTAAGGGTGGTAATTTTGCCAAAGGAGTGATATGATGTCTTAGTGCCTTTTTGAGGCACGAAACATGAAACACGTGGATCCAGCGATGCTCAAGCAGCTCTAACTCATATGCAACCTCTCCGACCCTCTTTTGAATTTTGTAAGGACTATAGAAGTGGAGTTTAAGTTTTTTTGCCCCAATATGCTTGAGAGAAGACTGCCTATAAGGTAGCAATCTCAAAAATACCATGTCTCCCACCTCAAAAGTCCTATCCAACCGGTGTTGGTTTGCATATAACTTTTGTTGGTGTTGAGCATGTTGGAGGTTCCCCTTGACCACTTCCAATATATCATGACTCTATTGTACTAAATCTTTGGCCCCCAACACTCTACTATCTGTCAAGACCAAATCTTCAAAAGAAAGTGCATCCCAATGGACATATGATATAACATATTGTATCAATGTTCACCCATGTGCAGCCACTTAATTCAAGTTGATTGTTGCCCTACAATATAGTTTCATAAGTATCCTTCAATCCATTTATTTACTATCTCTGTTTGCTCATCGATTTGCGGCTAATAGCTAGTGCTAGGAGTCAATTTTGTGCCTGTCAAATGGAAGAAATCTTGTCAAAACAAGCTCATAAACCTGCTGCCCCTATCACTCACAATGTTTCTACGCAGCCCATTAAGTCTCAAAACTTCCTTGAAAAAAATATCAGCCACTAAAGAAGCATTGTAATTGGTGGGAATAGGGAAAAAGTGAGCATGTTTAGTGAGCCTATCAACCACCACAAACATACAGTTCTTACCTTGAACCATGGGGAGTCTCGTGATGAAATCCATGGAGATACCTTCCCATTTTTAGTGGGAATGGGTAGAGGCTGCAACAAACCAGCTGGAAAAACTTGTTCAACACTATTTTGTTGGCAAGTGAGGCATTCTCGGATGTATTGAAGAACTTCCCCCTTTAGCCCCTTCCAAAAGAATCTTTCCCTTGTTTGTATGTTTTGGAATACACCGAATGTCCAGCGGAGGGTGTATCATGAACAACTCTCATTATTTTATGTTTCATCTTAGATTCAGGGACCAAAAATATCCTATTTTTGTAAAAAATTAGACCATCTATTGCCTTGTACCTTTCATCTTTGTTTTTACCTTCAAGGACAGTGATGGTTAATTCATTTTTTACATACTCAGTTGTTATAAAAATCTTCCAATCCGTTGTAATTTTCATAGTTTCCAGATTCGGCCGCATCTAGCTGAAATCCAGTACATTTCGCATTTTTGCGCACTGTCAGATAAATATCAGTTCGCGTATTTTTTAAGATTAAAATATGAAAAGAGTCAAAACCCGTAAAAAATAGTCAAAAACCCTAAAAAGACACTCGCAAACCCTAAATTTTTTTATTTATACGCTCTTCGTTACAAAATGAAAACACAGCGCCGCTGAGGAGTCACTGTGAGTGAGAGATTGAGTGTGAGATCGAGTCGTGATGAGTTCCCAGTTGCAGAGGGTGGAGTGCAAGAGACGCATTCGACGGTGGAGTGCAGAATACACGTGCCCGTGAGTGCCTGTAGCAGTGAAGAAACATTGAGTCGCCATTGCCAACAGTCACCATTGCTAACAGTCGCCGAGAGTAGTATGGTGGAGGTGTGGAGCACAGTCAAGCAAAGAGCTAGCGGGAGAAAGAAGGCAAGTCCCCTGCGCTTCTATTTTTTTTTTCCCGCCGTATAGTTAAAATTTTTAAAATAATTTAGTTTTATAAATTTTTAATAGTTTAAAACTTTATATTCTTAAAAATTATTTTTTATTTTTATTTATTTTTGATATTTATTAATGTCGTGTTAAATTTTATTTGATATTATTTTTTAAATTTAGTTTATTATTAATTTAAAATTAATTTGATTTAAATTTTAAATAAATAATTTGTAACGTTTTTTTAAATAATTTTATTTTTTTTAGTTTTTTTTTTAAATTTATATTTTTTTTTAAATTTATATTTTATTTTATAATAAAAATTTATAATATAAAATATTTGAAAAAAAAAAAATTAAAAATTAAAAACGTTACAAATTATTTATTTAAATCAAATTAATTTTAAATTAATAATAAACTAAATTTAAAAAATAAATAAAAGTATCAATTAAAATTTAACATAAAATTAATAAATATTAAAAAAAAAACTATATATTTATAATGTTAAACTTTTTTTTAAATAATTTTATTTTTTTAGTTTTTTTATTTTATTTATATTTTTTTATATATTTATATTTTATTTTATAATTAAAATTTATAAAATAAAATTATTTATATTTAAATAATAAATTAAAATTGTATAATAAAATTATTTATATTTAAATAATAAATTAAAATTGTATAATAAAATTATTTATATTTAAATAATAAATTTTAATTTATTATTCTCTCGAGAGGCGACGAGGGTCCCAGCGCCACCACTATCTAGGGATAGGGGGGGGCCTCGCGCCAACCCCTATTGATATACATGGGGACGCCGAGGGAGAGGGAATACCAATAATAAATTAAAATTTATTATTTAAATATAAATAATTTTATTATACAATTTTAATTTAGTATTTAAATATAAATAATTTTTAATTATAAAATAAAATATAAATTAAAAAAAACTAAAAAAATAAAATTATTTTAAAAAAACGTTACAAATTATTTATTTAAATTAATTATAAACTAAAATTAAAAAATAAATAAAAGTATCACTTAAAATTTAATATAAAATTAATAACTATTAAAAAAAATAAAAATAAAAAGCTATTTTTAACTTAAACCTAAAAATTCAAACTACATTTGTATAAAATATACAATAAAATTTAAATTTAAAAATAAATATAAAAAAAATTTAAAATTAACAATATAATTTATCATATTTTTTTAATTTATATTTTATAATATAAATAAATTCAAACTTAAAATATTATACAAATCAATTTAATATAAAATTATAAAACTAAATATATAATAAAATGAAAATTATTTAAAACCAAAATTAGAAAAAAATAAATTATAATTGAAATGTAAAATTATTGTACATTTTAAATTATAATTAAAAACTGAAATAAAATCTATTAAAAAAAGAAATATAAATATAATAATAAATATTAAATAATATATCTACATAATAATTTTAAATTAATTATAAACTAAAATTAGAAAATAAATAAAACTATTAATTAAAATTTAATATAAAATTAATAAATATTCAAAAAAAATTAAAACGCTATTTTTAACCTAAACCTAAAAATTCAAAACTACATCTCTATAAGATATATAATAAAATTTAAATTTAAAAATAAATATAAAAAAATAAACATTATAATTTATAATATTTTTTTAATTTATATTTTATAATATAAATAAATTCAAACTTTAAATATTATAAAAATAAATCTAATAATAAAACTAAATATATAATAAAATGAAAAATTAAAATTATTTAAAACAAAAATTATAAAAAAATAAATTATAATTAAAATATAAAATTATTGTACATTTTAAATTATAATTAAAAAATAAAATAAAATCAATTAAAAAAATAAATATAAATATAATAATAAATATTAAATAATATATCTACATAAAACTAAAAATATAATAAAATTTAAAACTAAAAACAAATATAAAAAATCTAAAAATCTAAAAACTAAAATCTAAAATTCTAATTATAAAATCAAATTAAATTACAATTATTATAATATTACAATTTGTTATATATATATATATATATATGTTATGTCATTTCATTTTATTTTTTATAATGCATTTAAAATTAAATTTAATAATATTGTGATATATTTTATTTTTTTATTATTTTTTATAGATTTATTTAGTTAAACTTTTTTTTTTTAAAATTACATTTTTTAAATGTATAATAAAAAATGTTTATAAAATTTTTGCAGGGGATCAAGCTGCAAAAGACAACATATAATTATGGCAAGTCCACCACTTGAGAAGAAATACATTGTTCAACGAGACACAAATCCCGAAAATATGCAATGCATTCTTTGTGACTCAAATATCACAGGGACTCTAACAAAAGTTCAAAACCATATATTGGAGGTCTAGATATGAAGATTTGCCTAATAGCATCGCAGAATCCCATGTATGCACTATTTGTAAGTCAAATCCGAAGCAAATATGCAATAAAGACAGTGGCATCAGCGTTTGAATCTTCAAAGTGGGCTAAAATTCAACGCACCCTGACACAATTTGGTTCATTTTCTAGCTCAACACAACCCCTAGCGTCTACCCAAGCTAGTGAAAGTGCACATCAAATATCTCAATCCCAGCGTTTTTTGAAAGCTATGTAGACGCCGCAGAAAAAACATATGGTAGACAAATTGGTGGCCCACTTTTTTTATGCAAATGCTATCCCCTTCAATGTTGTTCGAAATCCACATACGAAAGCAATGGTAAAAGGGATCGCCAATTTTAAGAAAGGGTATACAATGCCATCTTTTGAAAGCCTAAGCACTGTTCTGCTAGAAAAAGAGATGGCATCTATATCTAATGAACTAGATAAAATGAAAAAGCATTGAAAAAAATCAAGTACTGTAATAAGCAATGGATGCTCTGACACAAAGCGAAGACCCGTCAATATATTGATTCAATGTCCTAAAAGTTCTATGTTTATCAAATCAATTGATACAAGTAACGATGTGAAGACTGTAAATTTTATTTTCAAATGCAATGACTCTGTTATTCTGAAGATTGACGACGAATATGTTGTCCACGTTATTACGGATAATATAGCAAATTGTAAAGCCGCAGAACTTCTAATTGGCAGGGTTCCTCATTTGTTTTGGACTCTATGTGTAGCGCATGTTTTAGATCTTTTGCTTGAAGATCTTGCAAAGTTGGAGTGAGTAAATAATGTTGTCAAAGAAAGGAAACAAATTTCAAAGTTTATACTTAATCACTACTTGACTTCGACCATTTATCGCTCATTTGCAAAGCGTAAACTTCTCTCTCCAGCGGAAACAAAGTTTGCATCTAATTTTATCACTTTGCAAAGGGAGGTGGAGGAGAGGACAGCGCTGAGAAGAGTTGTAATTAATGAAAAATGGCCACAATCTAAGCTTTCTAAGGAAAACATTGCAAAAAACATTGAGAGAATTATCTTGGGTAATTCATTTTGGGAAAGTGTCGAAAAGACCCTAAAGAATTTTGAGCCACTTGTCCAATTGTTGAAATTGGATAATGGCATGAAACCTTGTATTAATTTTGTGTATGAGGGCATGGAGCAAGCAAAAGAGCAAATTAAAAAGGTACTAGCAGATGATGGTGATGAAGTTCAACGGATTTGGGACATTGTGGACCTTCGATGGAACATGTTACATCGTACTATACATGCAACAAGTTGCTATTTGAATCCAAAGTTGATAGAGGTGGATCATGATGCAAATGAGGAGGTAAAGAATGGTGTATTGTCAACAATAGACAAGTTGGTTCAAGATGCGCTGAGAAGGCTAAGGTGAGAACGCAGTTGGCTACGTTCAAGAACCACGAAGGGTTGTTTTCCTTCGAAGAAGCACAAGCAAACATTGTTAGCATGGATCCCCATTTATGGTGGCAAACGTATGGTTCTTCTACTCCAGAGTTACAAAAGCTTGCCGTGAGTGTCCACAATCAGTGTGTTAGTGCTTTTGCATGCGAAAGAAATTGGAGCATGCATGATTTGATCCATACTAACAAGAGAAACCGACTAGGAGCCAAAAATCTCTTAGATCTTGTGTTTGTTCATAGCAATTTAAGATTGCTTGAGCACAATCTTGCAAAAGAAGATGACAATCTTCATCTTGGAGAACCATCCTTCGAAGCAGTGGGGGAAAATATCGATAGCGTTGATGAGTTGGATAGAGGATTTGATGATGGTGCTAGTGCTAGTGTTAGTTTTGATTTTGAAGCTGTGTTTGATGTTGCAAATGTTTGAAACTTAAGTTCTATATCAATTTTGAGTTTAGGCTCTAAACTATGAATATTTTGCTATCTTTTAATGTAATTCAAGTTTGAAACTCATGCATTTTTCAATTTTGCAAGTGTTAAATTAATGTTCATTCCTTAGTAAATTAAAATATATTGAATATATATATATATATATATATATATATATTATTTTATTTTTTGGGAACTAGATTTTACTAGATTTTTTTCCAGATTTTTTCAAGAATTTTGCATTCCGCATTTTTTCGGCCTCCCGAACGCATTCAGATTTCCAAACCTGGTAACTATGGTAATTTCAGTCATAGAACAAAAACTAGGTTTCCTAGACAATGTATTAGAAACTACATTGTTTTTCCTTTTGACATACTCAATATCAAAGTCATAGGATTGAAGTTTGCTTACCCACTTCTATTGCCTATCCCTCAAATCAATTTCGCTGGGAAAATATTTCAGACTATGGTGATCGATTTTGACCACAAACTTGCACAAATTAAATATTACTTGAATTTGGTCAAAGCATGCATGATGGCCAACATTTTCTTATCATAAATGAAGAACCTACACTCCACCTCTTTGAGTTTCTGGCTCCCAAAGGCTATTGGATGCCCTTTTTGCATTAAAACAACCCCTATATCTTCTGAAGTGTCACATTCCAGCACATAAGGAATGGAGAAATCCAGAACAAGTACTAGGCACGAACTCAATACCTCCTTGAGTTTATCAAATGCTACTTGGGCTATTTTAGACCAGCTGAAAGCCCCCTTTTTGGTTAAATCCATCAATGGAATAGCAAGTTGAGAAAATCCCTTGACAAATCCGCTGCACAAACCCAAAAACCCCCTCAATTGTGTCATGGTAGTAGGTGGAGGCCAATTCATAATTGCTCGGATCTTTTGTTGATACACATGGACTCCTTAGGCATTAATCACATGAATCCCTTGGGCATTAATTACGTCTTAAATATAAAATTTCAAACATTCCAAATTCACATTTAGACTATTTTGCAAAAATTATTTGCTATCCCAAAATTCCCAGCACTATGTCCAAGTGTTGAAGATGCTCCTCCCATGTTTTACTCTACACTAGGATGTCATCAAAGAAAACTAACACAAACTTCTTTAAGTGTTGCCTAAAAACATTGTTCATACAAGATTGGAAAGTTGTTGGAGCAATAGTTAATCCAAAGGGCATAACCAAAAATTCATAGTGCCCATAATGACATCTAAAAGCTATCTTTTGAACATCCTCCTCTCTTACCCGAATTTGGCGATATCCAGTCCTCAAATCAATCTTGGAAAAGTAGATGGCTCCATGTAGCTCATCAATCCTATGGGATACCTATTTTTTATCGTCTTTTTGTTCAAAAGGTGGTAGTCTATGCACATCCTCATAGTTCCATCATTCTTCTTCACTAGGACAACTGAAAAAGCAAAAGGACTAGAACTAGGCCTTATATGCCCCATATCCAAGAGCTCTTTGATAGCTTTCTTAATCTCTTCCTTGTAGGCTCTATGATGACAGTATGGACTGGTTATTACCGCTTTAATTTCAGGGTCCAACTCAATGATATGCTGAAAACCCCTTTCTGGTGGTAATCCATGTGGAATGCTACTGAAAACCTTGGAATTCTTATCAAGGATGGCATGGATATCCTTATGATGTTGTTCCAAATCCTGATTTATAGAACTCGCAAGACACTGGGATGCCCAAGCAATTTACCCTTTATGAAAAGTTCTTTCCATCATTTTCGTTGTCACTATCATAGGGGCTCCATTAGCCATACCATGCAACACTATTTCCTTCCCTGCTAATTTGAACGTCAGCGCCATAGTTTTAGAGTTTTGAGTGAATTCTCCTAGAGAATGAAGCTATTGCACCCTAAGGACTAGGTCGGTGTCACCAATCCCAACCACATATAAATCATTGTCAATCTTATGCTTTCCCACAGTAACATTCAAATTTTGAATTTTCATTGTGCATGGAATGGTATAGCCATCCGTCACGATCACATTGAAACCTTTGAAACCTACAACTGGTAGCCAACATCTAGATGTTAAGCCCTCATCAATGAAGGTGTGGGTTGCCCCACTATCAATTAACACTTACTTTCTTACCTTGCAACAATCCTCTCACTCTAAAAGGGTGATATCTAGGAGCACCAGACAATGTGGCAAGGGTTCCACCCATGTTGTCACCCTCTTCTTTCCTTTTTTGCTCCTCTTCATTACAGACTGCCCCTTCTTCTCCATCTGATACCACCTCAATGTAATGAACTTGCCCTTTGCCAAGGCAAATATGACCCGGTGTCCAAGGATCTTTGCAAGTGAAGCACAAATTTCTCCTTAACTCATTCCTTGATTCCACTTCTTTGTTTGTCTTTGGCAGTTCCTTTTGTTGTCAATTACCTTGTTGATACGGCCTTCTTTGCTGTCCATATGGGGCTGTCCTTGGTTGCTCGGAAGGTACAGTCCTAGGCTGTCCAAAAGGCAGAAACTTGACCTTAGATTTTGTTGATTCAACATCAAAAGCCTTTTTGATGGCTTCTTAGAGGGAACAAGGGTTGAAAGCCTTGACAAACCCTTGAGTGGGTCAGCCAACCCTTCCGCAAACAAAACCACAAGCCTCATTTCAGAGACATCCAGTACCATCACTGAAACTCTCTGAAAATCAGTCACATAATCATCCATGGAAATATTTTGTCTCAGTTGCGCTAACTCCTTAAAATGGACTTCCAAATCAGCCCTATTGAACCTCTCAATCAAACTACTGCTAAACTCATCATAAGAATAGATGAGTTGGTGCCCTTGTGTGATCAAACCATGGTAACACCATTCATGTGTC
Organism: Torreya grandis; assembly: GCA_037957365.1. Classification (NCBI taxonomy): domain Eukaryota; kingdom Viridiplantae; phylum Streptophyta; class Pinopsida; order Cupressales; family Taxaceae; genus Torreya; species Torreya grandis. The sequence continues at coordinate 4,053,596 of JARHVA010000216.1, forward strand.
GTGCCCTCAAGATGTAAAGTAGCAAATTTGACGGCTTCATCTTCCATCAAAGGTTGGAGGAAAAGATATGTATCAACCTTTTGGATCCAAGCTCGAGTGGTACTCTTGGTAGATACATCAAATGTAGAAAGTGATCTTTCCTAGAACTCGTTGAAGATCCCTTTGATTATTCTGAGGTCAGAGATCAGCCCTAGGTCCCTCTTTGTTCCTCTTCAGTTGCATGAAATTAGTGAGGCTTATTTTTCCCTTGATCTCATGTGGAGGAGTCCTGTACTCTGCATAACTGGTAGCAATATCATCCATTACTGAATGTTGCATCTCCACCTCATGAATGACTTCCTCTCTACGAAGGAAGTTAGGCTAGAAAAGCCTAGTTGTAGATCAAACAGTCATTCTTTGTGAAGGAGGGTTGGCTTCGGAAGCACTCACTTCACCATTGGACAGACAAAAAGTATTCATGCCCCGCATGGTGTGAATCATTTCAGCCATCATATTTGTCATATGCTCTTGATTCAGAGCAAATTTCTCAAATCGAACATGATCTACATCTGAATCATCCATATTCTTGTGCCCCAGTTGTTCAAACCATTCCCTTTGTTACTTAGGCCCCTTTCTTTTCTCTATTTCGTAATATCTAGCCTCTCTATCACTGTTTGGCATGTAGGCAACTCTACAAACAACTCAATCCCCACAGTTGGCAAGGAGATGGCTCTGATACCACTAAAATATCCCTTTTTAGATCAAATTAAACAATTCTGAATTTTGCAAAAACCCTAACCTAAAAATTACAACATTCTGAAATGATCTACTCAGGCATAAGAATAAAATTCAGAAATCATAGAAACCCTCACAAAATTATGGAAATTCAATCCATTTGTTTAACACATCAAATCTAATTTTTATGAATAATTTACACACCTGAAAATTAGAATAAATTACAAGGAAGTGTATGAATGTCAAAACATAATAATTCACCAATCGAACAATTTTCCAGCTGAATTTTGACCCCTCTAGGGAAGTTGCCCTAGCTACTATGTTAGCCTCCAAAGGCTCTCAAACTGTTGTCACCCTCCAAATGTGCCCTAGGTGCTGGAAATGAAAATATTCTACCCAACTGTGACCCCCAAATGAAGTCTTCCAAGAAGAATTTGAGGGTTTTCGTCCCCAAATCTAAAAGTTAATGAGGGTTCGCATCCTCAATCGTTGAACATGCAAGCAAGCATATAATGTCCCTCTTAGGGAAAAATAATGCAATTATGGAATTTGTGACTATCTCAAATAATGAAACACCAATTCTGATTTTCTATTTGAAACCCTAACTCAAATTATAGAATTCTAAAAGTGCAGATTATGCATGAAATAAATTCCAAATCACTTAGAAACCCTCATAAAAATATGTAAATTCAATATATTTATTTACCACCATAAATATGATTTTTGAATCAATTGTAGCCCTGAAGAATTGCAATAAAATCTGACTAATTTAATGAGGGTAGAAGCTGAGATTTCCACCCACCAAACATTGTCCAAACTCAATGTCTAGTCCTCGAGGCAAGTCGCCACACCCCAAGTGGCCTATAGTTGTTGCGTTGACCCTCACAATGTTGCCCTACTACTGCGACCAACCTCTTGAAGCTCCCAAACTGATTAACCCAACTCCCAAGCGCTGCCAAAATTGATTTTTCACTTCCCCAAAGTTGTTCAACTGATTTGCCCACCTCCTAGGGCTGTCCAATTGATCTTTGTCCAAGCGTGATCTCTGAATAAGATCACCTACTGAGTATTGAGGTTTTCCGTTCTCGAATACTTGAAGCCAATGAGGGTTTCCATCTCCAAGAGTTGATTGTGCAACAAACATGCTTCGCAACAAATGAATAAATTGATAGATGATAGATAGATGCCAAAAATAGATCTCTCCACCTTTTATACCTTTTCCCAATCAAACTCCAAACTTAATTTATTTTAATAATAAAACATATGTTGTCGACATTACTTTTTGGCCCCTTAGTCATATTATTAAGTTTACAAGTGTTTAAGAATACTTTTTATTTTAATAATAATAATATTATTAAATTGCCCAACATATTAGAAATGACCAGGGCAATCTTAAATAATATTATTAATTATTTTAATCTACAAAATGGGGCATTACAGTCTGTCCTTCCCAAAATAGTTTGCCCTTAAGCAATTGCAACCTCCTGTGCTCAAGTATCACTAAGCCAAAGTGATGAGCCATGTTGTAGTGCTTGTAAAGTCTGGACCCTGTACTTATCAAATAAGATAGCTCCTGCCAAAGAACATAGTGTGATATATCCCCTATGGATGTTTAATGCAATTCATCCTCAAGTTGATCCTCCAAATTTTGTTGATACCCGAAGGCACCCACAAACTCCCATTAAATTGAAAGCTGCCATATGTTCTCCACATTGTGTAGTTGTCCCACTTCGCTCCTCCCATGCAATGAAGGATGTGGAATATCAAACCTTTGAGTCCAAATGGATCCTTCCATGCTTTGGCGAGCTCCTCCCAATATATGGTGAAAATCAGACTGTGGATAGGCTGGGAGCAAGTTACAACAGCCACAAATCACTTAGAATTTCATCCACATCGGGATTGTTTTCTGATTTGTTTGTTCCCTTCCACTGGAATCTTCTACCTATATCATCCAATGATAGAATCCCTTTAAGGTAGGCAAACTCGCAATTGTTCATGACTACTAACAGCAGTCCTATGCTTGATTTTTTTTTTAACCCAACCACATGACAATGGTATAACAACTACCAAACAGTTTTATTGAAAGAGACAAAACTATGAGCAATGTACAAGCTGATAGCCACCATATAAGGACTGAAAATTTGAGATCAACAGATCTAAAGTTGGAAGCCACAAACATGTACCTCAAAAAGTCACCCAGATTCCATACCATTATGCAAAATACATTTTGAGCCAAAGGCTCTATCTTTATTCTTTCACCCTACTTAGAATGATGGCAAAACTGAAATAGAACTATGCTAACATTCCCATATTGTGAATTAACATTATAAGAGTGCTTGCTATGATGACAACAAATCTGAAATGGCATAGTATGAAACCACCTTGAAATATGACTATCCTTTTTATACTTGGGCTGGAATCCAATTGTCTCTCTTTTTTCTGATTTAGAAGAGCTTTTGTGATATTTACCTTGACACAACCATCCTTGTGATTCAGAATTCCAAAATTAGTGGCATCAACTGAAACATTCTCCTTGCTTGCATGCTCATCACTATAGTTACTCTTTACTCTCAGACAGCAATGACTCAATTTTTGCAATGCTTAGAAGATTGATAGGTGCTTATAGGGCTAAAACATCCTCAATTTTGGATACTCGACATTCAACATGTTCTTCCTTTACATTTTTAAAACAAACATTTTGTTTATCAAAAGTCATACCTGTCTCTATCAACTCCATAAAGTCTGTAAAAGAGATCTATGTTCGAATCCTTGCTGGAAGAATTTTGTATGAATCAAAACTAGCCACAATATCCTTATGTAGTAACTCCATGGCATGAAGAAAATTTCTGCAAATAACTCAACCCCATAGCAAGCAAAAAGACAGGCTTTGATACCACTGTAATGTCCCTTTTATAACAAAATAATGCAATTTTAAAATTTGTGGCTATCTCAAAGAATGAAACACCAATTTTGATTTTTTATTCTGAAACCCTAATTTAGAAGATTACAAAATTCTAAAAGTGCAGATTATGCATGAAAATAAATTCCAAATCACTTAGAAACCCTCATAAAAATATGTAAATTCAATATATTTATTTACCACCATAAATCTGATTTTTGAATCAATTGTAGACCTGAATAATTGTAATAAAATATGATTGATTTGAGAGTAGACGCTGAGATTTTCACCCACCGAACGCTATCCAATCCTCTGGGCAAGACACCACACCCCAAATGGCCTACAGTTGCTGCGTTAACCCTCACAATGCTGCCCTACTACTACGCCCAACCTCCTGAAGCTACCAAACTGATTTGCCCAACTCCCAAGGGCTGCCAAAATTGATTTGTCACTTCCCAAAGCTGTCCAATTGATTTGCCCACCTACTAGGGTTATCCAACTGATCTCTATCCAAGCGTGATCTCTAAATAAGATCACCAACTGAGTATTGAGGGGTTTTGTCCTCGAAAACTAAAGCCAATGAGGGTTTTTGTCTCCAAGAGTTGATTGCGTGAGCAAACATGCCTAACATCAAATGAATAAATTGATAGATGATAGATAGATGCCGAAAAAAGACCTCTCCACCTTTTATACCTTTTTCCACTCAAACTCCAAACTTACTTTATTTTAATAATAAAACATAGGTTGCCAACATTACTTTTTTGCCCCTTGGTCATATTATTAAGTTTACTTTATTTTAATAATAATAATCATATTATTAAGTCGTCCAACAGATTAGAAATGACCAGGCCCAACTTAAATAATATTATTAATTATTTTAATCTAGAAAATGGGACATTACAAAGCATTCTTAACTCAAAAGAATTAATTGATAGATGATCATAGATGCCAAAAAATGGATCTTTCCACCTTCCTTTATAGCTTTTTCCCTCCAAACCATCTCCCAAGTGGGATGCTCCAAGTGGGGGGGAAATCAAATATTTAAAAAGTGATTCTCATAATTTTAATTATGGGCTAACTTGCTCAAATTAGAAAGTCCCATTTTCATTTTAAAATTCAAATTAGAAATAAGTTGCCGACGTAAAGTCACTTTTTGGCAACTTGAACAAAACACGATGTTCCCCTTTTTCCTTCCTTCCCTTAGCCTATGGGAAACCAAAAGAATAGGCTAAGAGTCTTCATTCCTTTCTACACCCGAGAAGAGGACATGACAGGTACAATTACTCAATCTCATGCTTATCCAAAAAGTAAACTATTTACACAATTAAAATTTTATTTGAGGTATGTTATGCATGACTCTCGCTCAAAATAGGGTTACCTTTTTCCACGTTCATTATTGTTCTGCCATACTTGCATCATTTACAAAGTTACAATGGCATCATCAAGATGTCAATGCATGTATCAAGAACCATGTTGTTTCTCACCATGTGCTCACCAATGCAATCCATTGATGCCCCTATCCTTAATTATTACAATTTATGCAAACTACTAATATCCCTAAACCAAACACCAAGAACAATTCTTCTCCTCCAAATATCCCATTTGTGTCATTTTGTGCATCAATGATATGAGTATGACCACTGATGCTTATGGTATCATATGTGTCATTTTGTGCCTCGATGATTGGCCCCCAAAATGATTTCTCTAACTGTGGTCTTCCTTACATCTTGTACCAAGTACTAGGTGGATTTCAGATGCATTTGCCTCTCTATCTATCATCCTAAGTTGCAAGCAACGCCCCCTGTTTTGGAACCTAGCAACATTTCCAAAATCGAAACTGCCAAGAAACATGTCAGAAACTGCCAAAAACTATTCTGGCAACATTTCCTCAAATGGAAATGCCACCAAAAACATATCCTGCAGTTTCAAACACATTTTGGACCTTGTGGCACATTTCAACACAAAACAAAGGATGATTTTGTGCAAGAAAACCCTTGGAGATGCATTGGAAGCTATTTTTATTGTGTTATATACTAGGAAATATTTATGACAACCCACTATACTTGCAAACATTGTACCATGTACTACCTTTGTGACGATGTCATGCACAAAGAATATATTAGCGTTTTGGGAGTGAAATGCTATCAGACCACCTGACATTATTTTGTAAAAAAAAAAATTTGATCCTAACTAATATATTTTCAGTAGTAACAAATGTTGTTGCCCTTATTTACTGAAATCTATACTTCCATGGAGTGATAAAAAAATCAAACAGTTTCAGCTTAGGCCAACACTGCTACATTCTCAGGAAGTAATCACTTCTGTGATATCCCGCTTATCTCATACAGACTAATAAGCCAGTAATCAGATATTCATCTTCTCTAAACTTGGAGAAAATGAGCAATTACTCATTTACTGGCATAAATGCTGCAATAGTGGTCCTGAAATCATCTCCTTCTCAGCAAGCCCTTATGAGTGAATGCTATTTTTTTAGATATGATGTGATATATTATCAGGAGCAATGATACAAGTGCAGAAATAAATGAAACCAAGAAACTACAACAGCATGAAATATGGGAGGAATCCAAAGATACATCTTCGCATCCTCCAAATTATCATAGATACATAAATGCCTATTTATTAATTTGACAATGACCTTTAACCTCTCAAGAGTCCTGTCACATCCCAATTCACTCCTTACTGAAAAATACTCGGCACTTTACATGTGACCACTTTCATTATGTGTAATGTTTTGATAACTTTTTCCAACAGTGATGTTAGTTAAAAACTAAAGGAAACAGTTTGCAGTATTTTTTTCCTTAAAGTAAAGATTCAATGTGTTGGATTACATTAGAGTTTGATGTTTTTAAATCAAGCCCCTTAATATTCAACTTTTCTGAGTCAAACCCTATGTAGGTGGATTAACTCACAAATGGACTTCATAACCTTCTTCTGAACGAATTATAAGAACATATAAGCACAATTGTATATGTGTGTGCTAGCCCAAGATTTTGTTGTAATGTTCTCTGTCTTATTTTAGAATCTTTTACTTACACAAGCTACAGTCAAACAATTCAAGAACAAGACGAGGGTGATGGCTAGAAAAGGAAGGCAAAAATATTTGCAAAGGTAGTCGAGAAATACAATTTAAGTAATAGAATTGATGCTTTCTCAACAACAGGAGCATCAATACTACCATTTCACTCTTCACAAAGAATAGAATACTTATAAATACTAATAGACAAACACAAGCTGCTAGACCCATTTTGATATGAACTATTAGGTGAATAGCTGCCGACATCAGTAGTCCATGTCATGACAAGACAACCTGTATTATGTATAATAGATATTATTCTTAGATGTAAGATATGTTGGTTAGTGGATGATCAATTATAGGGATATATATCCTAATTGCTGGGTAATCTATTTGCACGTTAGGACTGTTACAAATATTGGACAATAATTACAGGTGATTGAATCACATTATATGTCTGGTGTCAATAGATTGGACCTAAAAATAATTTTTCAGAAAAACAATAAAGATACATTATACAAGTCTGGAAAAAATGGGGAGCCAGCAGTTATCCTCAAGTTCATGCATCTACTTTCATAAATAGTATACAGCTTCTGAATGCCACTGTATGTGACACATTTCACACAAATATTTACTGAAAGATAAGAGACATTAGATACCAATAAAAAAGGCTCTCATACAAAACAAATTGTAGTGAGAAGAAAAAGAATCTCTTGATATGAAATAACCAAAGATGAACAGAAAAATGCTTAGCAATTTGAGTACCCCTAAAGGGTCTATTCTATGCATGTCATTGCTAGTCAATAAATTCAGAACGTATTTTGGAAAGTCTTAGAAGCTGTGGATGCAGAGCAATATTTATTATCAGATAAAAAAAAGTGACCAGAATTCACAAAACACACGATTTCATGTGTTCTGATTGTTTTGCAAAATATTTTAAAGAATTTTGCTTATGTTACCACCTTCTAAGCTTGTTAAATATTTATCAGTTTTTCCCTAATACTATGCATAGAATATCATAGATTGATGTACCCTTATTGTACATAAATCTTCTAATCTTATTCAGAAATTTATGTTTTGGGAAGAGTTCAAAAAAATATGAATTTCAATAATAAATGGGGGCTACACCTTTCTCAAAAGGGTCCATAGTAAAATTCATGATTTATGATATTTACAATCAACCCACTGCAATCAAAAATATAAATAAAACCACAGAAAAATCAAATTCACCACAAAGATGCAGCCTGCTAAAACTCGAGGGAAAAAATATAAGTAAAAATAAAAATGAGAAAACACACAACAATTTCTGAGAGAAAAGTTCAGTACAAGAACAAATTAATAAAAAAACCACTCATTAAAGTCCACATTGTAATAAAGACGAAATCTTACTTCGTTCCAGGCCTTTCCTTGAGCAATGCGTGGATAAGCTGGTGATTTTGGATGCACAAAGCTGACAGTGTTTGAGATTGCCAACAACACTGGCTGTTCATAGAAACATATATCAGATTTGTGAGTTGAATGCACTTGAAGTGCCACAATGGCTTACAATCTAATCTAAGATAATCCTATATGCAACAAAGCGAAATACAGCTGAAAATAATGATAAAAACTTAGATTTTCTACTTCCTTTCTAATTAAATGGTTTTAACTTATATTTTTTCATCAATAAAAGTAGGGAAGGTAAGAAAGGAACAAGAACCTACAATCATATATAGAACATGGAACTTTAAAGTATGCCATATGAGACTAACTTCTCGAGTTAAAATATTTCATACAGAAGTAACATTACACACCTAGACTTAATGGCTGCCTTACTCCCAACCTAGACTTATATTCACCAGTGGACACACACAATCAGACACAGTACTTAGACTTGGAGACCAAAAATACTCTCTCTATTGATGAATGACAACACTTACAGAGATTTCATTACACACTTGTGTCCTTACTGAACTATGAAGAATAAAAATCAATATCAGTCTCTCATGGATTGCTTACACTCTCTATTCTAGACATACATCACCCTAGAAAGCTCCTCAACCTTCTACTTCTCTCTCTGCATTTGGAGCTAACTCACTCTCCCTAGCTCTCCTAGAATTAGAACTAACTTAACTTGCCTCTCTAACTGACTCTTCTCAACTCCCACCAACTGATCGAAATCTCACCTGACTGTCCTGACAAGCTGCAGTGACTCTTCAAGCTCCCTCAGACTTGGAAAATAGTTCCCCTGTCGAAAAAAAAAGATTTTGGCGGTTACTTTAGTTTTTCCTTCACTACAAGTGAAATCTCTAGTCAATGCAAACCAGCAATTTCTAAAACCCTGCCTGTATTAAGTGGCAGTTTCGTCATCCTCCCAAAAAAGGGTCAATTGACCTCTAGGAGATGACTAAAACCGGCTCCATTTGACATTCCTATTATGATGGAGTCTTGATGATGTTCCTTGGATTGCTTTTGACTATTTTTGATACACACAATGTTGTCGACATTGCCGACAAATCACACAGGCATCCACAAACCCTAACCCATGTTTTGGTTAATGCAAGATTGTTTATTGCCCTGGATGTTCCTACATCACACACCCTAGTTAAATGAAATGATCAATGAGTTCTTCAATTGTCTTTATGTACTTGGAAACCTCAAATGCACACATCCAAGTTGCATCATCAATTGCTAAGTTTTTCCACTTGACCAAATACTCTTTATGCTCACCGCCTCTCATCTGCTTAGCGATTCTAAAATAATTCCCATCTCAATTTCTTCTCTTACCTACATAGGCAACTGTTGTCTCTAATCTGCAATTGAAGATCGGAACTTACATCCTCTTCACTTGTTTGTCCCTCAACGTAAGGGTACAAATCTGCTACAATGAAGATAGGCGATAGGTCAACCGCATCCAATGGCTCTATCTCATACACATTTGCTGAGAATCTCTCAAAATTCTGAAAGGCCCAATCTTCTTCCATTTAAGCTTGTTATACATTACTTTGGGGAACCACTCTTTACACAAGTGTGCCAAAACTAATTCATCTACTTCGAACTCTTATTCTCTTCTATTCTACTCTACACATTGCTTATACTTCATGATGTTGTTTTCCACCCTTTTCTTCATTTCTCTATGCATATCATGCATACATGTTGCATAATCTTTTGCTTTAGCACTTATTCTATTCATAGCAATTGCATCTCTCAATTCGGTTACACCTTTAGGATTGCAACCATACACAATCTAAAAAGGACACATTGTTGTATTTCTATTGAGTGAGTAGTTGTAAGTAAACTAAGATCATACCAAAGTCATATCCCTCTGTTTAGGCTTGTCTCCTACCAAGCATTCAACAAATTTCCGAGACTTCTATTCACTATCTATTTTCCCATCCGTTTGTGGATAATACACTGAACAAAAATCTAATATGTTTTCCCCTGTTTTCCAACACAAAGTTCTTCATAAATGACCAACAAACTTTGTACCCCTATCTGATACCATGCTCTATGGCAAACTAAGCAATCTTACTACTTCTTTGAAAATCAAATTGGCAACGCTGATGGCATCACTTGTCTTCCAACCTCTGATAAGATGTGTCATCTTTGAAAATCTACCAACAACAACGAAGATAGAGTCATTACCTGTTTGTGTTTTTGTCAGTCCAAGAAACAAAATCCATACTTATGTGCATGATCTATCCGGTATCTATAAAGGCTGATATAAACCTGCATTCTGACTTTTTTCCTTTGGCATGTTGGTAAACTCTACACCCTTGTACAAACTTCTTCACATCTACTCTCATCCTTGGCCAATAGTAACTTTCACAGAGTTGCACCAATGCTTTATCAACACCAAAATGACTAGCTAGTCCTCCACTATACTTTTCCCTTGTCAAGTTTTCCCTCAATGATCCTTGAGGTATTCACAATTGTTGTCCTTTCAATAAAAAACCATGCTACAAAAAGTATTCCAACCATGGAGTTCTATCCATGTTGGTTGGATTCTTGCATGCTGCCCATGCATCACGAAAATCCAAATCCACTTCATACAACTCTCATGGAATTAAACCCAACTACTTCCACTCATTTTATTCAATATAAGACATCTTCTACTCAATGCATCTACAACTTTATTTGACTTGTCAGTTCTATGCTTCAAAACAAATTTGTAGACCTGAACTATTCGTGCTTTTATAATCTGGCATATTGCGCAGCTTCTTGATTGGCATGGCAGCGAAGTTCGAGAAAGTTTTTCAAAGACATTCAGATCAGTCAGCTCAATAAATTTGTCATTCAAAGCACTATTCAGATTTATCATCACATTGTGTTCATATTTACTCCCTTGTTATTCAAAGGAATAGTCTCCTTACTCAGCGTCCATGCGTACCGCTGTGCCAGTAAATAAGTCTTTACAATTCTCCATCTTTAACCGATTTCTCCTTCAAATGTGCAGATCTCTTCATGCACGACAAACTTTTGTTCTCAAGACTTATTGTGCATCTCTGCATTCTTTGTCTGCTTCACCTTCCAATTGGTTGCATCGACTGCCTCCAAGCTAGCAATTACATTCAAAGCACGGCTCAATCCCCAAAAAATTGATCAGGTTACTACGGGAATCCACGAGCTGTCTTCGACAATGAGCTTTTAACTCGTACTCTGAGTCAATGTCAATGAGTTTAGAGGTCAATGCATTGTGATAGTTTGTTTATTTATAGGATTTTGATCTTTTGTGATTTGTTTCTTAGAATAGTGAGTCGAGATTTATTTAGAATAGCATTAGTAATTTTTTTAAAGTCTCAAGTTTTTTTTAGCTTAAAGAGTATTTTAGTTTCTCTCGAGCTTTGCCCACTTTATTATTAAATATAATTAGTAGTCTAGTTATCAAAAACTATATAGTCGCAGTTTTTGTTATGTAATTTGTCAAAATCAAGTCGAAGTAATTACGTCTATCGTAGTATGTCGTAATGTATGTCAAAAAAGTCGGTTGAAATAACCTTCATTGTAATGGATGCAATTTCAGGCGACACTGACATCCAATTCGTAAGTCATATGTTCAAATTATGGGGGGGTCATTTCATAAAAAATGACATGCATATGAGCTTCAAATCTTCCTCCACTGAATAAGCAGCGAGACGAAGGAGGTCAAAGGAAACGGAGGAAGGAGGCTTTCTATGCCTCTCATTAGCCATTAACGATAGGGCCACTTCTGCTTTAGTGGCATTTTGTTTCAGTTGTGTGCTGTGATAGTTGCATTTATTTTTTTAGTGTGTTTTGTAATAAGAATAAAGGTTCATTCATGTTCACTTATATATGTGACTATTCCTAATGCAGTCCCCTAATATAAACATATATTGGAAAAATGAAAGCACAAAAGAAAAGCAGCATCATGATACTTTTAGAGGTTGAGCAATTAGATGTATCCCTGTTCATACCTAGGTTTGTGGTAAACCTTTGTAAAACCATTGAAGGCTGTGCAGATGGTTCATGTTTGAGTTCCCACACTCAGTAGGTCAGATGTGTACCCTACAATGAATGGTTGATAAGCAGATGGTTCCTATGCGTGTTCCCACACTAGTTCGGTCAGATGTGTTCCCGACAATGCATAGTTGATAAGAAGTTGATGTGTTTCTTCTTCTACCTTCATTTCGAGTTGTGTGCCAAGATCATGAGCGAGCAAAGGCAAGCAAACTGCAAAATAAATGTTAAAGATTTTTGCTACCATGTAAACATAAAGGCGGGGAATGTTAGGAAAATTAGTGTTCACATTGTTAATAGTAATTTACCGTGTGGTAAATACTATTCGATTATTGTTTGTAAATTATGGTATAATTAATATGGTAATATAGTTAGTATTGGTTAGTCGTATGTATATTGTTATAACAAACAATATATTACGAATATTTTATTGTTAGTCATTGGGAATATTGTTAGGGATGTTTGGTTCAAATATTGGGGGTGATATGATCTCCATAAATATAGGAAGTCTTTTCTATATATTCATATGCCCCAGATGATTTTGTAATAGAGAATAGGGTGTGTGAAATAGATTACAATAATATATTGAGTATTTAATTATTATCCTATGTACTCTCTGTGTGTTTGGCTCTAATATGCATTGCATGAATTAAATCTTTGCATTAAGTTCATCCAAAAGCTAACATACCCAACAACACATGACATATATCCATGGGTATAATGTCACACAAAACTTCATCTTTGTAAACCCCCAACTTGAAAACTAACCATACATTGCTCATTCACTAAAATATGGTGTCCTATTTGTATCCAAGACACCTTATTTGGATTGGCATGTACTAGTATTTTCAGCCCAAACTTTTTTGCCATCTCATTAGCTACTAGGTTATCCATGCTACCACTATCAACAATAACCTTGCAACACTTACCTCAGAATTTGCATATGATCTGGAATAGATTTTTTATTTGCACCTATCCATTCTCCTCTATGGCTAGTTTTAACAACACTCTCTACCTTCGAGGAGAGGCACTAAGCGACAGATTGACATCGTTATAGCCCCACATTACAGATCAGTGAGACCCAAAGACACTATTCACAGTTCCCCGAGTTTTCATCAACATATTCACTTCAAACCCGGCATCAATACGCAGACTAGACCCACCAGACCTTCACAAAGGACTTCTCCTTCTAGGCAGAGGATTGGAGGACAGACCAAGCATCATACCTCCCCTTCTTTGGGTCGGATTTCTATTCGAAGCTTCTTCTCGTTGACCTTGGATACTAGGAGAGTTGGATCGAACTCTTGATGGCTTCCCTCCTGGTTCTCTGGCGTTTACAGATTCTTGGAGATTACTCATTTCTTTTGCTCCCTTCGTTGGACCTGAGCATGGTTGGGTCCTTTGGTGGTTTGGCTCTGAGCGTGGTCAATCTTTGTCATGTTTTATACTATTTCTTTCAGCATTTTTTTTCTTGTTTTCGACGACCTTTTTGGTTTCCCGCTTTTTCCTGACACATTTCTGTAATATACAGTCCCTTTGACCTACTTTTGTGGTCACTAGTTGGACATTAATATATTTATCTCTATCTTTATCTTTATCTTATCTCCATCATTAGAACCTCTCTATGCTCTAGTTGCTCCATGTGATTTGGGGATGATTCACACTCCTCATCCACTTGTGCAATGTGATTACTTTTTTCATTTCTTCTACTGCTGATCTGAAACTTCATGGGGCATTTATACGCTCTATGCCCAACATCTCTACACTCAACATGTACCTATGAATCCTCTACCTCTTCCTCTATCAAAGTATTCTCTCCCTCTTGAAGAATACCCTCTTCCTATTTATTTGATTCTAATATTGAGAAGTGCTAACTACTATTCATAAGCATGTTGTCCTCTACCCATGTTTGTTTGTCTTCTTCCTCTTGAGAACCTTCCTCTACCTCGTGATGTGTTTTGTCGCCTTCTTGACAACTTCTCTTCCACCTTCAATGCACATTGATAGGCTTCTTCTACCGACTCGAACTTAAACATTCCAAACTCATCTTGAATGGAAATACGAAGACCATTCACATACCTTGAGATCTTCTCTTGATCATCTTCAACATGACCAACTCTAATGGTGAGATTGTAAAACTCCTCCATGTAAACTTTTATACTTATTTCTCTTTGCCTCAAATTCCACAACTTCTTAAACAAACTCAGTTGATAATCAAAAGGTAAAAACTTACCTTTCAACTTTGCACCAATCTATCCCAAGTCTTGAATATATATTTGCCTCTTCTCTCCCTTTCTAGTTGCACATGATCCCACCACAAGGATGCATGCCCCTTTAACCTGGTGCAGGCAAACTTTACCTTCTTAAGGTCCTCCATTGACTCGCAATCAAAATACTTCTCATTCTCTATGATCCAATCAATAAGATCCTCGGTGCATAAACTTCCTCCATAATAGGGGCGTCCAACTTAGGCTTGCTACTGATCTTAGCAATGACCTTCAAAAATATTTCCTCGGGTTCATCTACTATTTCCTCAATCTAAATCTCTCGCATTCCTTTATCATCACTTGCATTTGCAATAGTAGTTCCTCTCCTTTGTGCAGTCTCTATTGCATCCAATCTCACTTGGATTCCTCTCAACATCATTGTCGAATCTACTACTCTAGGTGCCCTTCCTACTTTAAGAGGTATTCCTCTTTGTACCATTACTACTCACAATCTCTCAACAATAACTATGCACAATTCTCTTTCACAACCTACAACTTGACTCAACTAGAGCCTCGCAGACTCACCCCAGCATGACACAACCTTATTATGATACCAATTGATGCAAACGGGAATGATGGGGGCAAATTACTAGTTGCATTACTCCCTAGCCAAGACTTACACACAAATGGACACGCACAATCAAACACAGTACTCAAACTTGAAGACCCAAAACACTCTCTTTATTGCTGAATGACAAAGATTATAAAGATTTCCTTACACACACATGCTTCCCTACAGGATTATGAATTAGACAACTCGATTTCAATCTCTCATATACTAGTTACACTCTCTATTCTGGACATACATCACCCTAGAAAGCTCCGCAAACCTCTGCTTCTTTGTCTCTACCTTGAGCTAACTCACACTCACTGCCTCTCCTAGAGTTCAAACTAACTAAATTTGCCTCTCAATTGACTCTTCTCAGTTCCCGCCAACTGATCTAAATCTCTCCTGACTGTTCAAACAAGTTGCAGTGACTATTCAAGCTCCTTCCCTATTGGAAAATGGTCCACGTGTTGAAAAATGATTATCTAGGAATTTACTTTATTTTTTCCTTCACCACGAGCGAACCCACCAATTACTGCAAATCATCAGTTAATGTAACCAACAATTTAGAAACCGCCACCTATATTAAGCAGCGGTTTCGTCATCCTCCTAACAAGGGGTCACTTAACCTCTAGGAGATGACTGAAATTGGCTCCACTTGACATTCTTGATATGGTGGAGTCTTGATAATGTTCCTTGGATTGTTGTTGACTATCTTTGTCGTGTACGACATTGCTGACAAGTCACACAAAAACTCATACCATCGCACAAATGAGCACAAACCTGGACCCATGTTTTTAGCTGATGCAAGATTGCTTGTTGACCCAAATGCTCTTACATCATTCCCCCCACAATCAATCCCACTTAGCTTGCTACCCCATTTGTAAAAATATTTAGCAAGTATTGTGCATTATGAACCATTCATTTCTTGAGCTACCTAACTTTTTTGTTTTTATGTACTTGGTGTTCCTATAATACATCATTATCATATATCATTTTTCGGGGGAATAAACTACATATTAAATATCGATTCAATTTATGTTACCTATCTTTCGTGAGTGGCACACCTCATAATCTTTAATAGTCCACTTGGCACTTATTGCATCAAGTGATGCTCATAGGGGTGAAGCAATGGTATTGAAATTAGCAATATGAACCATTGCATAGATCATGAGAGATGGGTTCCTGTAAGCCACTTCTCATGAAAGATAAGCCACATAAATTGACTATATACTAGTCATGCAGTTGATTCCAACAAATATGATATTTGATAATGACGCACAGCAGGAATACAATATGCTTAAAAAGAGCATTCATGTTAAAGAGCAGGAAGTGTGCAACAGTGAATAAGGAGTCATCCACTGTGGTATAAGGTCGGTTCTCCCAGTGCAGGGAGCAGTGATCTGATATTTTATGTGGTATTCTTTGTACACTTTTACAGTATTATTTACCACGTATATATATGTGTAGTGATGCAGTGGTAGTCT
This sequence comes from Torreya grandis, assembly GCA_037957365.1. Taxonomy (NCBI): domain Eukaryota; kingdom Viridiplantae; phylum Streptophyta; class Pinopsida; order Cupressales; family Taxaceae; genus Torreya; species Torreya grandis. The sequence continues at coordinate 4,070,001 of JARHVA010000216.1, forward strand.
GTGCCAAAAAAATTTCTTGCTATACACTTAATTAAGGGACCTTGGGTAGGGCGTAACATCCTACAGTATGATATCAGAGCCATCTCAATTATTTGAGCATACTGTAAGGAATGGAAACTGGAGAGACTTGGAATAGGACATTAAACTTTTCACGCTAGCTAGCAAAGATTGCAGAAGGCAAACGTTTGGATTCTTCATTAAAATTCCATTTGAACATTGGCTTTGTACAATTTAAGTATCAGCAGATTGTAAAAACAGTGAAAACTTAAGCAGATTCAAAAGTTATCATTTTAGAATTGAAGAAACAAATATTTTAGGTCAGACTGCATACTATTATGAAGTAGCGAAGAAAGAGAATACAGTGGCTTGTAGATAAGAAGAAACAACTGAAATAGCCATTAGCATGGTGCTGTAAGAAACAAGGAAGCAATAAGAGTCCAGGGCAGAAAAAAATCAACACAATTATGTAGTATTGAAATTGGGTATTACCAACCAAACAAAATAATTATACCCAGTAAAGAATTATACACATAATTGAAAATTAGAACTTGGCATTTATTAAATTACCAAAACATAACATGTAGAACAGATTCCAGAATAGGACAGCAATGACAACCAGTCCTAATGACAAACAAGGAGAACAGAAAAGAGCTCCTCACACTAATGCCCAGTCATAACATATATAGAAAGACTCGTGAGAAGATGGATCGGTTGGACAACTTCCCAACTAGTCATACAAAACAAGTAATAATCCCAACCATGATTAATCCAAACATTATACACACCCATACAAAAATACACACTAGGTCAAATGACACGTGTTAATTTATTATCTTACTTGAGTACAACGCACATAAAACTAGCTCGAGAATGTCCAGATATTACATAACAAAATTTTATTTATGCTATGTAAAACTGATGCCTACGTCTGCCCTGCACACTAATCTTGTCGGCGTCTCTGATGACGCTCATGAACTGGCCGGGGGGGCGGAGCGGGGGGGGATGTGATATCTGGGGTAGTTGTAGGGCCAGCCGAGTGGTCAGAATCACTAGATACTACTGCAATGATTGCCAAAGATCAGATTTTGCAGTTGTACAGGAAACTAGCCATTAAGAATCATTTTTATGCACTAACTTACAAAGCTTTCTGAACTTTGTTTTATCATTCACTACTTTGTCTCTCAATTGCTTGGCTACTCCAATAGCACTGCCCCCCTGCTCCTTCTATGTGCTCAAGGTTGCTTTGGTCTTCTCGTGTGATGATTTCTCTATTTGTAACTATTGATGGAGATGATTCACTGCCTTTGTTATCACCTCCATAGCTTTCACAAGCTAATAGTTTCCTGACTTCAATTTCTTTGTAACAATATCGTAGTGGATCCACCAAGTCTCAAGTTTGTTGCTCCTTTCCATCCAATGCTTGACTTCAAACTTTATAGGCAGACAGAATGCCCATTTTTCTCTTCCTAGGATGACTCTCGAAAGACAGAAGAACCATATTCCTCTTTCTAGGATGATGCTCAAAGAACAAATAGCGATGCAAGACCCAGACATCAACTTCTACTGAAGTCGAATGTCCACATGTCCGATGGAATGAACACTCTATCTTGGGGTTTTAAATTGGAGCAATGTTTTGCACTTCACCAAACTACATTATCCCAAAGGGTGCCACTACCTTCCTTGCACATGGAAAATCCTTGATCCAAATGGTGTCAATAGACACCTAAGTGTAATAGAGACAATTTTTGTAATTGGAACATATTCACTGAGGAATTTCCATGGATTATGAACGAGAAAAAAATCATTCAACTAATGCACGTAAAGCAACTAGGTGTAGAAGTTTAATTTTTTGAGTTTAAAAAGCTTAGTATTCGGGCCTATGACATCAAGGAGGCACTTCTATTGGACTTATTCATTTCTGATTTAAAAGGAAGCATCAAGCATGATGTTCATCTCCATGATCCGTAGATGTGGAAAAAGGTATGCTCTTTGCTCTAAAAGTGGAGTCAGGAAATGTGATTAAGGTCCTACACTTCTTATAGAGAGAAGTAACACCTATTGTAATGTCCCTCTTAGGGCCTATTATGCAAATCTGGAAATTAACCACAGACCCTAACACCAACAAGAGTAATTTCTGATTTTTATATCAAACCCTAACAAAAAAAATTAGAATTCTGGAAATACATATTTATAGCACCAATTGCAATATTTTATTATCAAAATGCTTGCCAAAAATTCCAGAATAATTACAGCTCATGAAACACCTTCAAATCTGATTTTTGCATGCAAGTGTAGAGCTGAAAATTCACAAATAAATACCAGCTTATTATTTGACTACAAATTTCCTTCCCAAAGTGGGTCTCCACCCTAGGATAGACCCCTCAAGTGGGTTGCTGACCTAAAAAGGTCTTGCAATGTAGTTCGCCACCCTCCAAAGAGTCTTCAACAGCCATGTCTCCTTCTCTGAACCCTACAAACTGCTGCGCACCACCAAATGATGCCCTAAAAGCCACCAACCACTCAAATCTGCCCTGCAACCTCTGAAATGAAGCTGCCCAAATGAGGTTAGAGGTTTCCGTTCTTATCTTCAAATTTCCAGTGAAGGTTGCCGTCTTCAATGGAGATAAGCCAAGTGTTTCGTGCTCGAACTCAAAATTCAATTCATCAAACGTAACATGAGTCTCCAAAAGAAATTCCTCTTTACCTTTTATATTTTTTTTCCAAAGGGGTGCATTCCACTTGGAGGGAAAATTCAAATAATCAAAAAGCAACTTCCATATAAATTCACTTAAGGGCTAATCTTGCCCATGACCCTTAAAAGTCCCCTTAAGTCAAAAATAGAAAGGAATTGCCGACATTGCCAACTAAAGCATATTATTACATTTATTTAATTATTTAAAAATACTTTTTATTTTAATAATAATATTATTTTATTTTTATAAAATGGGACATTACAGTGCCCTCTCGAAATTGCTTGTCCTCAAGCAATATTGTTTTCCACTACCTGGATCCCAAATCCACCTTTGGGATTTGTAATCCCAAACACTTACTTCAGGGTTGTAGCCATGTGTTCCAATGCTTCCCTTAATGCTATTGTGGGCTGTCCCCTTTTCTTCATGGCACAAAGCAATTTGCACGTAGGTTAGAAACAGTCAACAACGGCCACAAACCCCCTTGCATCTCATTCCCATCAGCATTAGGATGGCTGAATTGATTGCCCGTAATAGCAGACATCTTGCACTAGTGTTACCATGCAATAAAACTCTGCCAAATTACACAAATCCATAGTTGTTCAAGACTAAAAACAGCAACAAATGATGTAGACCCATGATGTAGAAATCATTGCATACTTGGTGACTATTCAAAAATCTGAATTCTGGATTTTGACTATTTGTCCTACCTAAGTTCAAATCTGAATTTGGAGTTTCCTCACAAGCATGAGCAATATTGCGGGTTGTATTCTCCACCATTCTTGGACCTACATATGGAACAAACGCAATAAGAAAAAATAGAGTGTTTAACAACACTCTTTCAATCACTTCATCATGCCTTATAGACATGATATCAAACCCCCTTCTATGGTTTGCATTTTCCTTACACTTTTCGCTTCTAAAATGGATTCCCAAGGGTTAATTTATGTTGTCCCAAGCATGGCTGTTTCTTCCTCAAAAACAATCCTGTACTGGCTGGAAACTCACTTGCATCAGCTACAAACACCCCCATAATGACAAGGGGTGGGAAATATATCTCCCATGTGACAAGATTTACCTTTATGGCGGTAACACATGGATGGAACTAGATGGAAAGGTGAATAACAGCAGTCCAAAAATTGTAAACAGCTCTCAAAATGACTTTTGGGTCAAGGTGTTTGTTATCTATAACCAATTATGTGATCTCCCAAGCTGTACCTCTTGACAAACAACATGTAATAAAATGTATGTGGGCTGTACAAAGGTTGTAACAGTCATAAATTACTTGAAATTCCTCTCCAAACAGTGATGTGTCAGTTGGAAAATTTGTACTTGAGGACCCCATATGGTGAACCCTACCCCACACAACATCAAGCAAAGAGTAGTTTTTCATATCATGGCTGTTACACTGTGTTTTCCCGTTTGCAATTTGATTTGCAAGGGCTGGAACTGATCTTGTAACCGCTGTACATGCCCCCAGTATTGACCAAAGGTTGGCAATTCTTCCACCAAGTAACAGGAAGCTCTTTTATGACTGTCATGGCAGCCGGTAAAAAAGTACAGCAGCTGTCATATCGAAAATCTTTCACAATTTTACTTGACGTGTTAGAAGCAACTGCATCTTTGGCTTGATGCCTTGATCCATCATGATAGGCAATTCCCAATTTCTATGAAGGGTAGAAACATCACAAAAAGTAGTCAATCTGAAAAAGATATCAGCACCTACATTTCTTTCCCTTTTAATAATAGAATCACAATTTTGGATTGCCCTTACCCCATTATGTGGCTCACTATGTAGATCCAAGGGAGACTTCAATTCCTTGTAATATATCCCCTTATAAGATTCTTGCATTGTATCCTCATGCATGCCTTGAGCAATAATGACTTGGCCCAAGTGTGTGGCATCAAACTCCCATATAGAAATTTTGGCATGTCTATCAATTTTGGGCTAAGTATCATCATGATATGACTATTGTTTTGAAACTTCAGATATGAAACTTATCAAATGATGAGCTGCCCAAGGGACTTGACCTCCTCTAAAAGCTCTTCCCATCCTCTTTACCATGACCACTTGAGGAGCTCCATTGGCTATGGCTCGAAGTACAATTTCTTTGTCATCAAATCTGAATTCCATTTCCATGGTTTGATAGTTTGGAGTGAATTCACCTCGAGACTACCACCAATGTACCCCAAGCACTAAATCTTCCTTTCCAATATCAACAACATCGAAATCCTCATTTACATTGTGCCTTCCCAAAAAAAGATTGAGCTGTTGGATTCTTTTTATATATAGGATGAAGAAATTATCAGCAATACAAATATTGGAATTAGAAACTCTATCCTCTCTAAATTCCAAGATATCGCCCGAATCCCATGCTTGCTTTGCTATATAGGAATTTTTACCATACCCTTGATACCTCCATCCTTGTGACACAAAGTTTTCCCCCTAAATGCATGTTTATAAGCTGAATTAACAACACTATGAGAGAAGAATGTTGCTGTCCTATCTAGCATCCCATGAATCATGACTAGAGGGTAGTCATCTCCAATCGCCAACACATAAGCAATCATAGTTTGGACATCAAATATGAAATCATCAACATTATTCTTAATTTGTTGGCCCCAATTTTGAGTTGTCTCTTTTACCTTATCATCCTTTTTTGCATGTTGTTTATGATGACAAAAATATTGCAGTGACATAGGAGGGAGCAACAAATATGAAATATGACCATCACTATCATTCATTGGGCTGCTAACAAAAAGCTCTTCCTCCTTGGGTGAAAAGGGTTTGTGGAGATACCTCCAACGCTTCTATCTTTGTGATTCCCAATATTTTCTACAAACACGTCTCTCCACAATGTTCTGAAAACCCATCTCATATGGCAATGGCTCAATCATTGGAATACTCAGAAAATGAATAGCAACGTCTTGGAAAAGATCCTCTTTCCATTTGGTTCCCTTAATCTTATCCTTGTTCTTAGAATGATTCTCGTGATGACCAAGATATTGTAAGGACATATTATGATGGTGATACAAAAAATCCTTGCTATGAAGATAATCAAATTGCTTACCCTTCTCTTTAAATTTCTTTTGGCGTTGTCTTGCTTGAATGGCTGTCAACTTTGCCTCTTTCGCTCTTTTTATCCAATCATTAGACCTCCTTTGGGTCCTTATTACATCTTTTGTGCTTGCTTGCAAGGTGGCTAGTTTCCTTTCAATCCTAGGATCATTAAATACTGCCTCACATGTAATTTACGCCCTTCCTTTCCTCTAAACTCTTAAGGCAATCAGCGAATGGCGTTTCCTTTTTCAATATTTCTTCCTTGGCTTCCTCGTTCCTTTGCTCTTTTGTAGGGTTTTGGAATTCAAATCTTGACTTTTTCGTTTTCTTTTCTTCTACCCAAACACTTTGTACATTTGAATCCATATTTTTTTTAGTGAAAGGCAAGTATGGTTCTAAGGTTGGTCATAAAACAAGGAACAATCCAAGAGATCTTCAACATGCTTTGAGAAAGGAAGAGGAGAAGAATTTCCAAATTGTGAGAAGGGAGAATGAAGAAAAATCTAAGTTGCAAGTAATTTTGAAGGAAAATGAAGGGAAGTCAAACCCTTATGAGAATTCTAGGAAGGAAATCAAGGAGCAAGAGAATTCCAATCTGAAATAAGTTAGTAAGCAACCCATAAAGGAATCCACCATGTAAGTGGAAAGTGGTGAATCTTCAGAAGAAACATGTATGGCTCTTGATAAACACAAAGATGGTTGTGCCAAGATAAGTCTTTCAAAAGCTCCTACTTCTAAATCTGAAAAAAGAAGTAAACAATTGGGTTATAGCCCAAGGTATGAAAAGAAAGGTCACCATCCTATTTCAGGTTTGTTGTTTCATACTGGGCCATTTCATAGCTATTGTTATCATTGTAAGCAATTGGATTATCTTCATAGCAAAGATTTATTGTGTCACTATCATACTATGTCCTTACAATATTTTGATCATCATAAGATTCAATCTAACAATGAGGATAAGATGAAGGGTACCAAATGGAAAGAGAGTATTTTCCAAAAAACCCCTATCCATCTTCCAAGCATTCCAAAGATTGAGCCATTACCATATGAGATGGATTTTCAAAACAGCGAAAGGTATGAAAGTGTTATGGATTTGTTGCTTCCTACTATGTTTTTTCATATGTGTTGTCATCATGGACAACATGTTGAAAAGAATGATCATAAGTCAAGCTTGCTGCTTCATAGTATATCACGGTGGAATTGTGGTTATTATGGACAACATAATGAAAAGGATGATAGAGTGATGAACACTTTGAGTGGCAAAGGGCACATAGGTCCTTCCATACAAGTTCCAAATTGCTTGTACATGAAAGTTTGGGATCCAGGTGATATTTGGAGATACAAGAAGGCATTTTTAGTCACTCTATGGTTGATTCCAACCCCTATATCACTGCCATTTCTGAATTTTGTAAAGAAATTAAAATATGATAGCTGTTGTCCTATTCTTTTTGCTGCTATGTGCAACAAAACCAGCCCCTTAACAATTTTTATGACAGTCACAATGTGGAAGGATATTCCGCCTACCATCAATAAGGGATTGTTTTCAGTTGTGATGAAAGAGTTTCCAGCCACCACAATGTTGATTATGAGCGAGAAAATGCAATAGTACAGCTACAGACATGTTTGGAACAGCAAGAATGGACCTTTAGAAGTCCATCACATGAATGAAAACTATGAAAAAGATGCAAGCATGGGATGAGAGTTGAACAACATGCCTACGAGGCATGGTAAAATGGTTGGAGTGGTGTGGAGAGTTCTTGATTTCATTGACATGTTTGTTCTATGTGCAAGTTTAGGAACAACACATATGAGTGTTGATAAACAGACTCTTATGAGTTAAAAAGTGCATAGTTTGCATATGTCCAAGAAAAGTACAATGATCATGACATGTGACAAGCAAGAGTGGGGGCAGCTGAGTTTGTTTTCAACCCACAATAACAATATATGATCCATTGAAGCTCAAGGCTATGTTTATGAAGCAAGTGTTTGGAGTTGCAAGTTCCCAAGATTGAAGTGGGATCCAGGTATTTCATAGATAATAGAAAATGGGCTTGCATTTGCTTGAGGGCAAGCAAATTTGGGAATGATGGATTGTAATGTCCCATTTTGTAAACATATAAAACAATATTATTATTAAAATAAAAAGTATTTTTAAATACTTTAAATAAAAGTAATAATATGCCTTAGTTGCCAAAAGTAAATATGTTGGCAACTCCTTTCTATTTTGACTTAAAAAGGGATTTTTAAGGGTCATGGGCAATATTAGCCCTTAATTGAATGTATAAAGAAATTGCATTTTGATTATTTGAATTTTCCCTCCAAGTGGAATGCATCCTTTTGGGGAAAAGATATAAAGGGAAGGAGATCCTTTTGGATGCTCATGTTATGTTTATGAATTGAAATCACAAGTTTAAGCACGATCTGCTTGACTTCATCTATTGAAGACGGAAACCTTCAATGGAAGGTTGAAGTAAGGATGAAAACCCTTACCTAATCAGCTGGGCAGCCTTAAATCAAAGGTTATATCGGACATCATTGGTCATTTTGAGGTGTGTAAACACCAATTTTGGTTTCAGCGTAGCAAAAGGAGCCAAGGAGTGTGGAGAGCAAGTTTGGAGGGTTGGAGAGTTCGTTGAGGAGCCCTAGAAGGGCAGCAAACTACCTAGGGTGGACAGCAAGCCTCTTTGGAGGGTAGCGAACACCCTCTCAGGGTTGGATGTGGCACTTCCAAGGCTGATCTCAAGCCTAGTTCTTGTTTGAAGGCAACAGAGCATTTTGTTTTTTGTTTTTTTAATCATAGTTTTCCAGCCATATAATTGAGCTAAAAATCAAATTTGAATGGATAATGATTGGCTGTAATATTTCCTAATTTTGGTAATTATTTGAGGAATTAAATATTCTTTTTGTGCCCTAAATTGGCACTTTCAGAATTCTGCAATTTTCATGTGCTTAGGGATTGAAAAGAAATTCAGAAATTTGTATGTATTGTTAGGGTTTGTTGAGAAACCCCTTTGGTTCTAATAATGCCCTAAAAGGGACATTATACCTATGTAGCCCAGAATCAGCACAATCAAAAAATCAGGCCACTTGATTGACACCACAACAACTAGAAAAGAAAAAGGAAAAGGGTTTTGACACAATTGTGCCACCAAGTGGAGCAAAGGTCATAAGTGTGCAGACAAGAAACTTTTGTACAATGAATATACTCAAGGAGAAGATGATGATGAAGTACCTCTTCCATAAGGGTGACAAAATGGTAGTGTGTCTCACTTTTATCTGGCTAATATTACATAGTGTCAAGCATATTTAAGTTTAAATATATGAAAAAAACATTGTTATACATTGGATGCACAAGCACTACATGTTGATATTCATATGTTTTTGTCAAAATATATCAACATTTGGGATGTATTTTCATAACATGCACTGTTAAACTGTACTTTGTGAGATGTTAGACACGTTACCTTGCTATCACTCATCCAATGACAGCACACCAAAACAAGACATGGACAGCCCAACCATCTCTTGTGATACCTTGGAAGGGGTTACCATCCCTTAAATTCTAAAGACAACAAGTTATATCAAAACGAAAAAGGCAGTCATGCTGACCAACAAAGGGAGCACTTATAATTTTATCAATCATGAGTTGCCAAAACATCTCAATTGCTTTTTCTATCCAGCATCAGAGATTCAAGTGATGACTGCTGATAAGGGCATCATCAAGTGTTTTGGGCAGCCATAAGGTTAAGCTCATGATGGGAAATCATTTTATGACTAGTGATATGTTTGCTATCCTATGGGTGGAGCTGTTGTGGTCCTAGTGGTTCAATGGTTGACAAACATTGAGCAATACCAAAAATCAACTTTGATGAACTTTTCATACATTCTAGTGGAAAGACGAAGGTATGAACTCAAGGGAATCCAAGGATCATCATTTCAAGTGATTAACTCTTAAAGAATGGATATGTTAAAGAAAGGAGCCTAGGGAGTTATCACACAATTATTCAAAATCAAAGCATGACCTTACCCAACATTTCTAGATCTACAAGTACTCATTGAAAAACACTACCAAGGTTTTTCAAGATATTTCCAAGGGTCTTCCTATGGTTATAGAGCATCAACATGACACTTACTTGATTATAGGAAGCCAACCACCTAATATCAACCCTGTCATCACCCTTAAGATCAAAAGAATGAAATAAAATGCATGGCTAGTGAGATGCTTGATTTTGACATCATTTCGACCAAATAAAAGTGTTTTCTCCGCACCCATGGTTATGGTGCACAAAAGGATACTTCTTGATGTGTGTGTCTTGACTATCGATAGTTAAACAAGCTCACTATCAAATATAAGTTTACTATGCTTGTTATTGATGATCTATTTGGATGGATTGCATGGAGCTATGTTATTTACTAAGTTGGATTTGCATTTTGATACCAGCATATCTGAATTAGGGAAGAATATACACCTATGACCCCTTTTCCTACACATTAAGGCCATTATGAATTTTTGATCATGCCTTTTGCTCTTACGAAGTTAGAGTCTCATGAATTTTGTGTTTAGGCCTTTCCTTCAAAAATCTATGCTTTTCTTCATTGATGACATTGTTGTCTATTGTAAAACTTGGAAAGAATACCTACAACATGTGGATTACAACTATTGAAAAAACGTCAACTTTATGGCAAGTTATCTAAAAGTTATCTTGGAGAAAAAATGTTGAACATCTCGAAGATCTTGCCTCTATTGAAGGTGTCAAGGTGGACCATAACAGGATCAAAGAAATGGTGGATTGGCTAATTCCAATGAATATTAAGAGTCTCAGGGGATTCTTAGATCTTACAAGATACTGCTGCAAGTTTGTTAACAAATATGGTTGCATTGCAACTCCCCTTACAACACTCCTTAGAAAAGATGGTTTTATGTAGATTGTCAAGGCAAATCAGCCATATGAGACCCTAAAGCAATCCATGTGCACTTCTTCAGTTATTACTACACTTAAATTCAAGAAAACTATCATAGTGGAATGTGATGCTTTAGATAACTAAGATGGAGTTGTATTAATGAAAGATGGTCGATTGATAGCATTTGAAAGTTGACAATAAAAAGGAAAGCATATACCTAAATCAACCTAGGATAAAAGAAAGGTTGGCCATAAATCATGTTCTTAAGCGGTTCCATCCTTACCTCATGGCAAAATACATCTAAAATTAAATAAATTATTAAAGCTTAAAGTACATCTTGGATTTATAGATTTTTTTTTTAAGAGCGGAAAAAATAGGTCACAAAAATGTAGGGGTATGACTTTGAGATTATGTCTAAGAGAGGGAAGTAAAATATGGTGGCAAACTCACTTTCTAGAAAATAGAAAGCTCACTCACTCCTTTGTGTAATATTAATCCTCTAGCCAGACTACATTGACATTGCAAACCTCAAATGGCAAGAAGAAACCTTGACGAGGAAACTCGTTCAAAGATTCTACGAGCACCTAAATCATTCAACATGTTTGTGTTAAGGGATGGCTCTTTATGGTACAAGGATAGTTTGTATCTTTACAATATGTCTCGGCTGAAAAATGTGGTAACCTGAGAATTACATGGCTCACCCATCAAAGGACAGTCAAGTTTTCTCAAAACTTACTAGCAGGTCAAGCGTGAATTTTTCTAGAAGGGACACAAAAGGGATGTTTTCAAATCCATAGCAAAATGCTTTTTTTCTAGTGATATAAAGATAAAACATGCAAGACTTCACACCTACTTCAACCATTGCTCATACCAAGCTGGTGATGGAAGTATCCATGGATTTCATCATGTGTCTACCCGAGTCTGAAGGTATGAGCATGCTCATGGTCGTAACTTGTAATCACTAGAATCACTAAATACACTCATTTGTGTCTTTTCTTTTCCTTTCTCTAAGGAAGACAGTACCTAACGCCTCCATGGAAATAGGAGAAAAAGTAATTAGGAATCCAAAAATTAAAATCAATAATTGGGATCTTATTGGATCTACTGATCCAAAGTTTAGTTTTATATTTATTAGTTGTTAGTATTATGTACAAGGCATGCATCTCCTAGTGAGACACCCCCTTTAGTGAGTTTAAGGTTTAATGATTTTTATTAGTATGTGGATAGTTGCAAGGGTTGAGACATGTATACAAACGGGCTTTGTTGTGTAACTTGCTCTTATCAATTATTTATAGACAAAAGATGTAGCACATTTTTTAAAAAATAATATTATAGAGTACAAACCATTTCTACATCTTATGGTGTTGTCCAATTCCTATCAGTGATATCAAAGCCATGGAGCATGTTGAAGAGTGGACTGGTCCCATGAGGAGAAAAACAATGGAGGTTGAAGCCTTGAGGAAGTGAAGAAGATGATGAATGAGTAGAACAGTTTATTTTATTTTTTTCCTCTAAAGAATGCTTTTGTTATTTACTTGGATATATTTTTGAAAAGTTGATAATCATGTTTTCTGAGTAAAGTATTTTGAGGTTTTCAATAACACCTTCCTGTGAAGAGGAAGCCATGGCTAAAACGTGAAGGTGTGTGTGAGAGAAAGAAGAAGAGCTTATTTTTCTATGACTATTGATGTGGGCATGTTTTTGTTTTGCAATGTTTATTTGTTAATGCTATTTAATGCTTGAGAGCAAATATTGATGTGGATATATTATTTTTGAAAATGTGGGTGTGAGTTTTGTTGAAATGGCACTTGAAAACATTCCTTGAAGCATCCTACCAACCAGAAGAAATATGAGAAAGGCTTTGGAAAGTTTGGATCGACATTTATATTATTAAAAATTTGTCTGAGGTGCTACATCTACCTAATAAGATTTAATTACTGGCTTGAAAGCATTAACCAAGTTGCAAAAGCATAACTTCTGCTGCTGGGACTTGTTATTTGGTGTCAAAAGTGTGGAAATTGCCTTAAATATCTACCTGAAGCACTATTTAATCCCTGCATGTGCGTTGGAACTCTGCCCAGGGTATGATTTTCATCACCAAAATCCTTTTGAAGTGTTAAAACTACTGCTGAAGCATCTATACATGACAAAATGGCATTTGGATAGCCATAATCTGATTCGTAGTTTATGTTTGGTGCCTGTCATCTGCTATATTTATTGTATTTTGTCCTATTACTACATAAAGTGTGGCCCACAAACATTATATTCGTTGATGTATGTAATGTCCCCTTTTCTTAAAAAAAAGTAATATTATTATTAAAATAAAAAGTATTTTTAAATACTTTAAATAAGAGTAATAATATGCTTTAATTTGTCAAAAGTGTTTTATTGTCCTAATTTTCACTAAAGTGGGGGACTTTGAGGGTCATGGGCATTCCAAGGCCTTAAGTGGAAGTTATAATAGAATTGGCCCTTTTAAATATTTGAAGTTTCCCTCCAAAAGGAATATAAAAAGGAGATGATGTTTCATTGTGAGGGTAGACTATCTTTTTGAATAACTGAAATTTTATGAGTTTGAGCATACAACAGCTTGACTTATTGGTTTGAAGACGAAAACCTTCAAGGTAACTAGAATTAAGGATGGAAACCCTTAATAACCAGCTAGGGCAACTTCATAAGGGAGTTGTATTGAGCATATTTCTCATCCTAAGGTGTTTTGGACACCATTTTGATTGCAGCGATGAATAAGGACACTTCCAAGAGGGTGGCAACTTCATTGGAGGGTTTGTAAAGTAGGTGGAAGAGCAGAAAAGAGGGCAGCGAGCTACCTAGGATTGCAGCGAACCCCACTGAAGACCAGCGAACCCTTCGTAGGGTTGGGTGAGTGGATTCCTAGGCCTATTATGGTCTAATTTGATCTTGAACAACTACAAATAATATTTGGTATTTTTATCATAATTTCCCTGCCATTTAATCTTGGAAAAAATCAGAGCTTGAGTGAATATTGTTGGCTGTAATATTTGATAATTTTCTATATTTTTTGGAGCAATTAAATATTATTTTTGTGCCACATTTGGACACTTCTAGCAATCTGCAATTTATTTTAGGTATCTAGGGTTTGAGTAAATTCAAAAATTTGCATGTTCAAATAGGGTTTGTTGGAAAATCCCTTGTTTCAGTTTTCAGCCCTAAAGGGGGCATTACAATGCTATCAAACTTTAGATCTTGTCAGTTTGTGGGATTAGATCCAAATTTTAATGCGACATGATGGAATAAGTTGGGAAAGAGCTATACAGAGCAGGGAGGAAACTAGAGCATCCATTTTAGCCAATAGATGACCTAACCAGCATCTTAAAAGTAGTAGAAAATAAGTTATCCAAGGTAAAACAGTCACACTGTGACAATGGAATGGATGGTGAAACCCTTGATGATTTCCTTGGTCTAGACCCAGCTCTTGAGACACCCAGACAAAAACTTAAGGCTTTTTTGTTACCAATTGTATCAATGAAATTACAAGAATAACGGTTCCCAAGGTTCTTTACAGCAACGAAACCATGAGGGAGATATTTCATCTAATTGTGGAGAGTTTTCAAGGTCTCGTAGACAACAAAGGACCTTTTGTTGCTAAGAGGGTTACAATTCTAAAAACTATGGCAAAAATCAGGTCATGTGTTTTGATGTTAGATCTTGAATGTGATGATCTTATCCTTCAAATGTTTCAACATTTATTTGCCATTGTTAATGATAATTGTGCAAACAATATTGTTACATCAACACAAACTATTATGTCACTAATTCTGAATGAGAGTGATGATATTTTCCATACACTTCCATCAGTTTTATTAACTCATATGAGAAAGGACGATCATAGAGTCTCACCATTTGCACATGCATTAGCTAAAAGGGTAGTTCAGCAGTGTGAGAAAAAGTTGAAGCCATACTTAGGAATGGGAATGATCGCTGACAAGAGCCAAAACTCTCCTATGATAGAAGGCAGCAAAGGTGAAGAATCAGAAAAATCAAAACCTCCAAAGGTTAAAGAAGAACAAGCATTACATGTGGAATGCCAAGCATCCTAGGTGGAAGTTGCTCCACTCTAGAAGTAATTAACCATCTTGCAAATATTGCAGAGTTTAAGTCATTACCTTTTAAGAGTAATATTATGAATTCTTCCTTAGTGGTGAGGAAAGAGGGGGAAATGTTGAAGCATGAGCCAAAGGAAGAAGAAAAATCCGTTTTGCATGATTGTGGAGAGAATTTGGTTGTTAAAGCCAAATTTCCAGGTACTAAAGTTCATTTTAAGTTTGCTAGAATTTTCATATCAGCAACTAAGCATAAGCAATTTGATTACCTTCATAGCAAGGATTTATTGTATCACCATCATACCTTGTCCTTGCAATGTTTTCGTCATCATGAGGATTTTTCTAATAATGTGTCATGTCCCCCTTTTGATCATGACACTATTGGAGACCTTTAGCCTTATTTAGTTTCCCAAGGGCTAAGGGAAAAACGAAAAAAGAAGGAAAACATTTGGTTTTCTTAAGAGCACTTGTAAAAGCAATTTATTGTTATAAATTAACTTAAGTTGAGGCCCTTCGAGGGTCATGGGCGCCCAATCCACTTAAGTGGATTATTAAAATTGTTCTTTTTATAATTTGAAAAAAAAACAAATGGAAGTATTTCCCTCCATTTTGGGCAAACCCCTTAGGGGAGGATTATAAAAGCAAAAGAGGGCTCATTTGAAGGTATCATGAAAATATATTTTAACATTAAAGTTTTAGGCACGAAAAGTTTAAGCTATTGACTTGGAGATGAAAACCAAGCCATAAAGGAGTCGGGACGCAAACCCTCATTTCTCATCTAGGGCAGCTTCATCTTGAGGTTGTAATTGAGCTCAAATATTCAAAAAATTCAAAAATACATTTTGGGAAGTGTGGCGACTTGCATCCTAGTGTGGCGATTAGGGTTTGGACTTTGGACACTTGGTGATGGGATTTGAAGACATTTTTAGGGCAGCAAGTTGCTCTGTGTTGAAGACCCCAATCTTTGGGTTGCGCTACAATTGGGAGATTGAAGACCCCTTAATTAGGGCTGTGTTTGACATATTTTATTTGATGGATTATTCTATAGCTGGGCGACCCCCTTTTGGGATGGTTTTCACCTATTTCTAGGGCTACTTTGGCCTGAAAATCAGATCTATATATTGTCTAATATTTCCACTATTTTATTGGTATTTTTTCAATAATTTATTGCTTCAATTGTTCTGGAAAAAAAGGTATTTATATCAGCTATAATATTCTGCAAATTGTGGTAATTGTTTGATCATAAAATATTGGGGTTTCATGATGGAAAAACTTCTATAAAAATATGTTATTTTCCAGCACTTTGGCGCCTAGAGTTTTGAGATTGGTATGTCCATTTGATGCCCTAATCTCCCATGAATAATTTCGAAATTGCTGATATGATTTGGGAATAATTTATTACAGCTTTTGCGAGAATTTTGGATAACTAGGGTTTGCTGTAAAATCAGAAAAAAATATATATTCTAGCTATAGGGTTTGCTGAATTTTCAGATATCAGTGTTTTATCCCATTTTGGGATATTTCACAATGAAGATAAGATTAAGGGTACCAAATGGAGAGAGGATCTTTTCCAAGAAGCCCCTATCTATTTTCCAAGGATTCCAAAAATTGAGCCATTGCCACATGAGAAGGATATTCGGGACAACCACGGGAAGAGACTTGACAAGATTGATAATATGGAGGCAAATCTATCAAAAGCTTCCACTTCGGCCAAAGGAGGTAAACTTTTGATTGCAGCCCAAGGTACAAAAAGCTTGGTAATATGTCAAATTTATTGCTTCATACTATGCCATTTTAGGGATGTAATCATCATGGACACCAAAGTGAAAAGAATGATAGGATGAAGAGCATGCAAACTACTTCGTGTTTTGGTAAGCATCATGATTTACTTGCTGATTTTCAAATGCTGCATAGGGTGGTTTTCAACAATATCTTCCTAGGATCGCTCTTGGAAAGATGTGTCCAACTTGCCATGAGGTTGAAAGAGGATGGTAAACACACCATTACTACTTTCCGTCTCTCCAAAGCTGATTGAAAAACAAGGCACAATCAGAAGTTTGTATGGGAGAGAGGTGTTGACAAGGCCTATTTCCGCTATTTGCAAGACACTTCGACATGACATCCAGATTTCCCAATGAGTTCACCACATTCCAGTTCAAGGTGAGCCACAGCTTATTTTATAATCAGCTAAGATAGCTTGCTTTAGCAGAAAATTTGTATGTTCTGAAGTGTAGACCAGCATGGGATGAACATAAGGGAAAGTTGGTGAATGACAAAATGATTCAGTCGCTAGAACAAATTTCGGAACTATTGGTTTTACATTCTCCCGTGTACATTGTGGTTTTGATTGATGGAAGCATGCAAGGTATAGGTAGAAAGAATAAAGAGGAGCTGCATTTAGAAGGTATTTATGTTTTCTCCTTGTGTGACAAAGAAGCTGATATCTTTTTCAGAATGGCTACTTTTTGTCATGTTTCTATCCTTCATAAAGATTGGGAATTGCTCATCATGATGAGTTTAGCCAAGGAAGCAGTTTCTTCTAATAGATTAGGTAAACTTTTCAGAACTAGGGAATAGGCTGCAAATTCTGCGTTTGAGCGGCCACTACAACATGAGTGTCATGTCGTCCTTTGTACATGAAGCTTTTGAAGACCCTTAGCCTATTTGTTATTTGTTTTTAAGGGCTAAGGGAAGTTAAAAGAAGAAGAAACATGTTCTAATTGTAAAATTCAAAAAGTTGCTTTATTGTCTAACTTTCACTTTTAAGTCATGGTCTTTTGAGCATCATGGGCACCCAAGACCTTAAGGGAGGGTTATAATTTGATTAATCTTTCTTTAAAAGTTAGGTTTCCCTCCAAAAGTGCAACGCCCCTCTTGGAGGGAAGATTATAAAAAGGGATGGCAAATTCATTTGAAAGGTTAGACTATGTTATGATATTGAGTTTTCAAGTTGGAGCACGAAAAGCTTTGCTTGTTCACTTTGAAGACGAAAACCTTCAAGGTGTTGGAATTGAGGACAAAAACCCTCTTTCTTGAGGCAATTCACCTAGGAGCTTCCATTGAGCTGAATTATTCTTCCAAGGGTGTTTTGAACAATGTTTTGTCATTTTCAGGGGTGGCGATATGGATTGAGGGTTGAGCATAGGGTTTGGAGACCCAAACAAGGGTGGCGACTTGCTTGTGGAGGTTGGCAACTTGATTTGGAAGGGTTCTGCTAGTGTTTGAGGGTCATTTCTTGCCCTAGTAATATTTTGTAATTTTTTACATAATATTCCAGCCTTGGGCGATTTGGAAAAAGGACCTGAGGGTTTATGGTCAAAAAGTGATTCTAAATATATTCTGGAATTTTCTCATATTTTATAAATATTTAATTTGATAAGCTCAGCTTGTTTGTGAAGGGAAAACATCATAAAAAGGGTATTTGCTTGCAGCTGTATTATTCTATTTTTTTGAAGACCTATTGAAGGTGAAATACTATAGAAATTGATATCAAAAGGGTTGTCATAAATCATATTAAATTTTTGAACTTAGACGCCCAGGGTTTGAGAGGATACTTTGTATTTTGGAAGCGCTAATCTTTGTTGAAGGGATTCAGATTTGATTTGAAGGGTTTAACATATTTTTATGCTAATTTTGGAGTGTATTTACAACTAGGGTTTGCTGTTGTAAAAATCAGATTTTCATTTTTTGTTAAGGTTTCACAGAAAAATCAGAATTCAGAAAATATCCCTAATTAGGGACATTACAATGAGGGAATCCACCCCACTCTGTGTTTGGTAACAACAATTATGAAAATCTCTTGTTGGGACAGCCCCTCTATTTTGTGAAAACTTAGCCCATGTTAAGACCAGAAAATTCCGAGTTTTTTGTGAAAACTCAGCCCACTTTGAGAGGAGAAAATTATGAGTTTTTTGTGGACATTCCACTCCAATGTGTGGGAACTCAGCCCACCTCTTGTGCAAAAAATTCTCAATTTTTTGTGGGAACTCAGTCCACTTCATGTGTCAACAATTTCAAAATTTCTGAGTGGGTACAGCCACTCGTGTGTGAGAACTCCGCCCATTTCGAGTGCAAGGAATTCTGGAAATTTAGTATTGGTGAAGCTCCTTGAAAGAACGAAAAACTCAGTTCATTCTCAGCATGGTAAGTGCCCTTGATTTTGTAGTTTCTATGTTAAGGCTTCAGCATATAGATAGGAGTGTTCACCTCTTTCCGAGGAAGCATGCTTTGAGGAAGGAAATTCGGAATGCTGAAATGCGAAAAGATGAAGGGGGCACAAACTCTCTCCACTTGGTTAAGAGGGAAGGGCAAGCTAAGGGCAGTTCCAAAGGTGAAAGAATTCTACATTTATTATGCACTCACATGCCACCTTGGAGATATGATTGGAAAGGGCAGCATGAAGGTGAACAACTGGCAAGATAGGTACTTCTTTGGGCCTCATGGCAAGATTGCCAACTCCATGAAGATGATCACATAGGAACTTGGAAGGTGGGCACTCAAGTGAGTCACAAAAAGGGTATGGTTCTAATCTTGTTCAAGTTTACTTATTTCAAAAAAAAATGTGAACCCTATCATAGGCTTGAAGGGAGAGCCTTAAGGATCATTGGAGGTCATAATGGGTGCTTTTGTACTACCCTAAAGGAGCACTACTCAGAAATGTGGGAGAGTCTTGACTGGAAATGGAGTTCCCGGCAAGTAAGAATGGAGGATTCCACCAAGGAAGGAGGATGGCACCTCTCTAAGGTGCATGTATGGTTAAGAATGGCCAATGGAACCATGGAGGGCAGCAACCGTACCTCTTTTTACCATGCTGCCCACAACAGTACCCGCTCATTTGGTATGAGCTTGAGGGTCATCAAGTCCATGTTGAAGATAAGTTGTAAACGGAAACTTCAAAAGGGTGAGTTTTTGTTAAAAATATCGTAAATACGGATGATAAGAAGGCTGTTATGCATGATTACAGCCCACTAACCACCAGATGCATGGCTGTATATGTAATCTCTTTCACCAAATTGAAAGATCACATGTTGATGGAGAATGAGGAGTTGATTTCAATCATGTTGAGAATGTCTCCAGCACATGGGATAGGTGCAATGTTGAGTTTAGGGGCAAGTTTTGAGCATGAGGGCAGTTATTATAGGCTTGGTACTATTTGGTACAGCCTTGGCAGCCCCTTATTGCCTTCTTGGACAACCAAAAACATGTTTCCAGCTGCCAATTGCAATGAAAGAGTACTTAAGGGTTCAAGCAAGGAAGGAGATTTGAACCACTCCTATTTGGCAGCGAACGAGGAGTGAAAAAGGGAGATGGAGAATTTTGGTTTTCATTGAAATGTTTGTTCTATGTGCAGGTTTAGGAACAACCCATATGAATGTTGATAAAGAGACTCTTATGAGTCAAAGAGTGCATAGCTTGCATATTGAAAAATCTTTTTTTAGGACTGAAAGCCAAACAATGAATTATTCAACAAACCCTAACATTAAATACTATCAATTTGTTAAATTGATGAATTCCAAACCCTGACCAATCAAATATGAGATTTTGATTTCTTTCCTTGCAACTGTAGATAAAAAACGTAGCATGCTGGAAATGTAATACTTTAGATAAAAACAAGGTATGTCCCTCATACATCCAACCTTAAAATTCTGAATATTATTGCCACATATTTATAAAATATAGAAAAATCCCAAAATATTTATTGAACTAAAAGTGTCCACAAAACCCTTGATTTGGTCCCTCTTCTCAAATCGCCAAAGCTGAAAATATTATAATAAATTCAGAATATTAAATGCAATGAAAACCATAATTTTGGTAGTCTTTTCCCTCTAATACGCATGTGTAAAATAGCATAAAAAATCCCAGAACTGTAGGATAATTCAGATTTCTGTTTTTGATCCTCAAGAGCCTCACAACATGACCCACAACCACCCCCAAATTGGTCGCCACACTGCAAAAGTGAATCACTGCTGGTTTACGGCTTAAATGCAGCCCTCTTGATGGTCAAAATACCTTGATGAATGCCCCAAAAACTGCAATTTTTCTCTCAAAACCCTAGGAGTTGTCCTAGGTATATTCGCTGCCTTAGAAATAGTGTTTGCTGCAAATCCAACCACTTACGTTCAATGCAATCCCATGAATGAGGATGCCCTAGTTGAGTACAAGGGTTTTTGTCCTTGCTCCAACTTCCATTGAAGGTTTTCGTCCTCAATGGCCAAGTTAAGTGTTTCATGCTTAAGCTTGCAATTTCAATTATCAACCAAAAAACTCCCTAAATGAATATTTCATTCTCTTTTTATATCCTTCCCTCCAAAAGGGGTGTTGCACTTTTGGAGGGGAACTCAACTTTTTAAAGAAAAGATTAATTACTTTATTAACCCTCACTTAAGGTCTTGGGTGTCCATGATCCTCAAAAGACCACAACTTAAGTAAAAGTTAAACAATAAAGCAACTTTTTGAATTTTACAATTAGAACATGTTTTCTCTTTCTTCAACTTCCCTTAGCCTTGGAAAACAAAGGTCAAATAGGCTAAGGGTCTTCAGAAGCTTCATGTGCAAAAAGGGGACATGGCAATCCTCCCCACCCAAAATTGTTTGTTCTCAAGCAATAGCAACATCCATGGGGTGGTCCCAACCATAGGCCTTATGCAAATCTCGATCCTTGATTCTTACCATGGAAGAAAGACCCCTTGGTGAAGCCCCTTACTGCTGTACTTGAAGATTTGTGGCTGCTTATACAATCTGAAAATGGACAACAACTCTTATCTTTCTCTTCCCTTCTCATTGAGGTCCTGTTGACAAATCTTCCACAAATCAGATTTTCTCTTGCCACCAGGAAAATTTCTACGGACTCAAGCAAAAAATTTCTACGTACTCAAGCAGAAAATTTCTACAGACTCAAGCAGGGAATTTCCTACGGACTCAGTCAGATAAGGAAAACCTTCGGACAAAAAGTCCGAAAACTCCTTCGAACAAAAAGTCCGAAGAAATTCGGAAGACCATAGACAACAAAAAAGTTCGCACAAAAGAAGCCAAGGATTAATTCAGAAAAGAGACAGTTTTAAGAATTCCGAAGGGTAGGGTACCCTTCGAAAGGGACACTTACAATATTCCTGAAGGGCACCTACCCTTCGGGCAGGAGGAAGACCAAATTCGGAGACTTTTGCAAAAAGCTCGGGTGCCATCCAATTTTCCCGAAGGGCACAGGCGAAAGACACTTGGACAGGCGGAGGGCAAATGGTCGGTTGCCGAAGGGCACATTTGAAATCCCAAAAGGCACATTTCGGAGGGAAAGGCAACGGAAAGAATCCTTCAGACTTTTTGTCCATTTCCCACGTCCCTCTTTGGACTTCTGTCTTGCCTCTTTCCCGCGGACAAAAAGTCCGCAAGAATTATCTTTAGTCTTTGGCCTTCAGAATTCTTTCGGGTTTTTGGTCGGTCTTTTCTCCGAATTCCTTCAAACTTTTTGTTCGAAGGAATTAATCCTTCTTTTGATTGTCTTTGCCTTAGCCTCGTTTTTCTTCGGACTTATGTCCGAAGGAATTCGGAAATGGCTTACACAAAGAAAAGTCTAAGCAAAGACAAAGAAAAACAAGAAGCAAAGAGATGTGAATTCTTTCGGACTTTTGTCTGAAGAAATTCGAAAGCTTGCGCAGGACATAAGTCCGAAGAAAAACGAGGCTAAGGCAAAGACAATCAAAAGAAGGATTAATTCCTTCGGACAAAATGTCCGAAGGAATTCGGAGAAAAGACCGACCAAAAACCCGAAAGAATTCCTAAGGCCAAAGACTAAAGATAATTCTTGCGGACTTTTTGTCCGCGGGAAAGAGGCAAGACAGAAGTCCAAAGAGGGACGTGGGAAATAAAGCCGAAAGAATTCCGCAGAAATAAACCCGAAGAAAATTGCCAAGCAGAGAAGTCCGAAGAAAATAAGAAAACTAAGGGTGACGTCCCGCAGGCCATCAAATTTTGACCACAAGAAGTGACCGTTGGAATAAAGATAAACCCAAAATTCTAAAAGAAAAGGCCAAACGAGTAAAAATATAGACAAATACATCCAAATATAGAATCCCACCAAAAATAGATACGAACGGTAGACCAAAATAGATCGAAATACATGCAAACATCGGAGCTATTTTTTAACATCGGAGCTATTTTCGAATAATCAGTCAAAGCTTCAATTGATTGATTATTAAAGTCCTGTTCATCTCTAGCCAGCTCATGCATCCGAAGTCTAATCCAGCTTCAACAGGAGTTTCGAATTCGAACAGCGAGTTGACTATTCCAGATTTAGAGTTGACTAATTGGTTAAAACGCCACATCCACTAGAAGCTTTCCATGCGAAGGAAAAAGATCTCTTCGTCCAACTCAGCTTGAATAACGATTAACTCAATTTTCAAATGCTACAACTCGGTAATCAAGCAACTCACATGTAGTTCTAAATTTGACATCTGTGTGAATTTTCATGCAAAAAGAGGTGAGGGGTTCATAACAAAGATAAGTTCGCTTCATCAAGCGAAGAAGCTTCATGCAAGGACAAAAGGGAAAATATATTTTATTGAAAAGCCAAGTAAAGCCTTGAGTTAACTAAAGTGAATCTTCCCTTCAAGTGTCTACGCCAATCTTTGGCTTTTTATAATTCTCTCTATATATAATGGCTTTTAGCCTTGATTAAAAATCATCCAATCTCTCTTGGTTAGACCAAACTCTGCCATTGGTGAGTTGTGTAACCTCTTCGATCAATAAGGACTGTACTTTCAAATTTCAAGCATTGGCATAGTGTATATTTCTTCAGCAATATTATCCTTTCCCAAATTTTGTTTCGTACCTAGTTGCTATATTATCCTTGTGCAGGGCATGTTAAAGTGTTCTTTATTGTCTTTTGCTGAGACTATAAGTGGATGTTAGGTGGCCGCAAAGTGTCTTTTATCAGACCTCGCCCCATCGTTTTCCCTCAAGGTTTAGTTATTAGATCGAACCTCTGCATGAAATAATTATGCATAAGTGATTAATTGAAGTCTAAGGTCTTCCTTCTCCCTTGTTCGTTCAGTGTTCAAGGTTCCAAATTGAGTGGATCAAAATCTTGGTGTATCACCCCCTTTAGGTAGGATTTCCCCTTTAAGTTTCTTTTTCTCTCTTTTCCACGGTAGTCAGCAACGTAGAGTAGGAATATTCATTGATACATCATACAGGAACCAACCTTCTCTAGAGGTTCTCACTATTGAGGCACCCACCCTCGTGAGAAGATCCCATTGTTTCCGCCGGATAGAGGACTGGCAGTTTCGCGCACGTCCTCGAATCAGGGCGCAGCTCCAGGTTGACAACAATTTTTGACACGCCCAGTGGGATACAAAAAGAGTTCTTTACAGAAAATCTTCGCAGCAAAGAAAGATGCCCATGCAGCCAACGGGAGAGTTCATAGCATCATTCAAACAATCAGTTCATGCCAAAAGTTACTACAAGATCAGCAAGCAAAGGTAGTCCTTTTGAATTTTTGACTTATAAAAGAGCAAGATCTAGGAGAGCAAGTCCATATCCTCAAAGGGAATATTTAGCTCCTCCTCATCCAATTGTTCTAGAGACTGAAATCCCCACCATTCAGATGGCCATAAGAAATCAAGTATTTAGCTATAAGAAATCCCCACAGTTTGAGGACAAGTCTGACCACTTATCTTTGGTTGAGCAATTAACTGCCATACAAAGAGCTCCTCATGAATTCATGTCCGATTTTAATCTCAGATTCCAAAAGACATGGCACAGGATACCGGTTCTAATTAGGCCATCACCGGAATATGCATTTTTATATTTTTTTGAAAGCTCTAAATTCTGATATCAGTGTGATGATACAGTGAATGGGCGGCACTACTTTCCCAGATGCCTATGAAGTTGCAATAAGAGCAGAAAATAATTTGATTCAGGAAGGAAAGCTTGCTCCAAGGCCTCCAATGCCTATATTTCCGGAGATAAGTTCAGCACCAGCCCTTCATGTCCCTCAAGTTCCATCCTTGGCTCCAATTCCAACACCTTAGCGTCCAATCACAGCTTCTACTAGTCAATCTAGTGAGATAGGAGAGCTTAAAAGTCTGTTACAGTCTTTTAGAAATGAAATAGTACAGCTTAAAAGGCAGCAATTCCAGTCAAATAGGCCTTATCAACAGCAGAATCAGAACAACTATCAGCGCTTTAAATATCAAAGATCTCCTTATCAGGGTTTTAGAGAAAACAGACCACCCTATCAAGCGCAAAGGGCTATAACTCCAGCTAAGCCATATGCTGCTCTCGATCCAAGTGCTCCTTCCACTTCAAAAGCCATTATCCCAACTCCACCTCAAAACAATTTAGTGCAGGATTCAGGTTGGCAGCCTTCAAATCTCAATGATTTTCAAAACCAAGATTCAGCATCATCAAACAGCACCATGCCACAGATGACACAAGAGGAATTCTCTTTTCAGGAGAGTCAATATCAAGATACAGGATTGGCATCACAAGGAGCGACCCAAGGACAACCTGATGCTGTTAATGTAAATTGGCAGGTAGATGATCATATTGCTTTTATTCATGATGTCAAGACTAACACTTCAACTGATCAAGTTGCAGCTCTAACCTATCAGAGAAATAAAAGAAGAGCTGTTGGAGAAGCTCAAACAGTGGCAAATACATCCAATGCTCCTACTACTATTACTCAAGGTACAAAAAAACAGCTTGCTGCCCCCACAGTCCCAAAAAATCAGAATGTAGAGGTCGGCAGAGTGCAGCAAATACCTCTAATTCGTGAGCAGCAAGTAACACACAAGGTTCAATCAAAGGTTAGTACATCCCAGTTCAACATTGTAGATCAGATGAAAAGGTCTAACATCAATATTAGCATGTGGGATACTCTGTCGATTCCAGGCCAAAAGGACAAACTCATTCAAGAACTTTCAGAGCTTGAATTGTCCCCAAAATTAGTAGACAAAGAAGGTGTTGTTTTGACAAATTCGGATCTGCCAACTAGGCAGCAGGTACCGCAAGGAAATAAGATATCAAAGGTGGATAAAACTGAGGTAAAAGTAAAGAAGACTCCTTTTTATCTGTCTTTGATAGTAGGAGACACCTTAGTTCATAATTGTATGGTGGATAGTGGAGCCAGCAATATAGTCATGCCTAAACAGATTGCAGACAAGCTCGGCCTTGTTTATGAGCCAAATACTAAAGGAGTACTACAGTTGGATGGTTCACCCGCAAAGACGGTAGGGATCATCAAAGATTTGAAACTAACATTACATGCCTGTCCTAATGTAATTATTCAGCAGGATGCTGTAGTCGTAGATCTACCTCCTTATTTCGCCATGTGCCTTTCAAGAGATTTCACCTCAAAGATTGGGGGATATTTATCAGCTGATTGGACTTACTTGCTGTTCAGAACCAGATATGGCACAAAGGTAACCATTCATTCAGAACCTATTGCACGTTTTCACATGGAACCTTATACGCCAAGTGTGGTCAATGCAAATTGTATCATTTCAAATGAAGTAGTACAAACTAGCGATGTAGAAAGGGACTCACCTTTGGATGGAGTCCCAAATTTATTTCTTGATGAGTGGGCTACTACTTTGCATGAGTATGATCCCTACAAGCTGATTGAAGAAGAAAGCCCCGATGTGTATTGTCTCCATGAGAACGATGCGCAAATCCCAGCCATGGTCAAAGAGGGCGAATCTAATGAAGGCTTGTGGCAACTATACTTCGATGGATCAAGAAATAAGCATGGGATAGGAGCTGAAATAATGTTAGTTTCTCCTACGAAACAAAGGTATTTCTCATCCATTAAATTTCAGTTTGGCTGTTCAAATAACGTTGCTGAATATGAAGCACTAGTCCACGGTTTGCAATGGGCTAGGAAGATGAAAGCAAGTTGTCTACAAGTGTTTGGAGATAGTGAACTTGTGGTTCACCAAGTAAGAGGCTTAAATGTATGGAAGAACATGTTACTTAAATCTTATAGACACAGGGTATGGGATTTACTTGAAGATTTCCAGGCTTTTAATATTCAGGCTATACCAAGAGATAGAAATAAACACGCTGATAGGTTGGCTGTTGTTGGGGCGCAATTTGATATCCCAGCTGACGTTAAAAGTGATACTTCTCAGTCACATATAAGGATAGTTGTAAGGCCTTATGTCCCAGATAACCAGGAAAATTGGCAGGTATTTGAAAGTGACGATCAAATTGTGAGATTTTTACAAGACGCTGAGTTTTTTCCAAAAAATTAGGCAAAACGCTTACAGCAATATGGTGACCAGATTGTGCAGCTGAAAACCAATAAACTACCCAAGGGATTGGTTACCCTTGAAAATATTCTCAGTGAAGACGATGAACTAAGATAAGCTAACCTTGTCAACAAAGGAAGAGCACTATGCCAATGTAGAGATAGCCGCTGGTAAGATTTTGAAATTGGGCAAGGTATGCACTCCACTACAAAAGAAAGCTTTCGTTGAATTATGCCAAAATTTCGCTGACATATTTGCATGGCAGTATAGCGATCTCAAAGGGTTTGATTCAAGCTTGGCTCAACACACTATTGAGCTAGAAGACGAAACTAAGCCAGTACGACAAAGACAAAGGCCAATCAATCCAAAACTTGAGCCTTTAATGAACGCTGAGCTTCACAAGCTTATAGAGTCTGCTATTATATTTCCAATCAAGCACTCAACTTGGGTGGCAAACCTCGTTCCAGTACGGAAAAAGAACGGTGAGATTCATATATGTGTTGATTTCCGTGACTTAAACAGGGCCTCGCTTAAAGACCACTATCCATTGCCATCAATAGAACAAATCTTACAGCTTGTTTCAGGTTCAGAGAGGTTTTCCTTATTAGATGGGTACAGTGGCTATAATCAGATTTTGGTCAAAGAAGAAGACCAATTCAAGACGGCTTTCACAACCAAGTGGGGAATGTTCGCATACAGAAAGATGCCGTTTGGTTTGTCCAATGCTAGAGCAACCTTTCAGAGAGCCATGGATATGGCCTTCCAAGGCCCTCTTAACAAATTTGTGCTTGTCTATTTAGATGATATAACAATATTGTCAAAGGACACAGAAAATCATGTGGTGCACCTCCAGCATGTTTTTGAAAAGTGCAGGCAATTTAAGATATCTCTAAATCCCAAAAATTGTGTATTTTCAGTGCATGAAGGTAAGCTTCTTGGACACGTTTCAAAGCATGGTTTAAACATAGACTCTGAACGGATTCAATCCATTCTTGCACTCTCCTTGCCTAAGAGCAAAAAGGCTTTGCAAAGTTTCTTTGGAAAGATCAATTTTATAAGGAGATACATTTCAGATTTTGCTACTATAGCTAAGCCACTTACAGCCATGTTAAAGAAAAATCAAAGCTTCAGTTGGTCCAAAAAGGGAATAACAGGATTTGAAGATGTTAAGAAAGCCATAGCAAGTGCCCCTACGCTCTTGAATCCAGATTTCAAGAAAGATTTCATTTTGTATACATATGCTATTGTGGACACCATTTCAGGTATTCTTATGCAGCAGAACCATGAAGACTTGGAACAGCCAATAGCCTTCTACAGCGAAGGCCTGCAGGAGTATGAGACAAGGTACTCTTTTGTTGAAAAACACGTCCTTGCAGTTATAAGATCTCTAAAGAAATTTAGGCACTTACTGTCTAATAATAAAATACTTCTAATGGTTGCTCATCCAAGCATCAAGGAATTTCTTCTGAACAAGGATATAAATGAGAAAAGGGCTGGTTGGATAACCAAAGTGATGGAATATGATATAGAAATTAAGATCACGAAACTAGTTAGAGGCAAAGGACTTTGTGAACATCTGGCGCAGGGCTTACAAGAAAACAACGATGTTGTTCTAGTATCAAATGATGTAGAAATTGCTGCTGTACAGACCTTACCTTCCAGCTAGTTTCATGATCTGGTAAGCTATCTTCAAGAAGGTCATTACCCTTCCCACCTAAGTGCTTCAAGAAGAAGGTATTTTAGACTGCAATCGATTCCATTTTTGCTTGTTGACGGTGTCTTGTTCAAAAAGGATATCAATGGAATGTTACTAAGGTGTGTGGAGCCAAACCATACTCGAAGATTACTTGAAGAATTCCATGATGGATTTGGTGGACACTTTTCTGCCGGAACTACAGCACTCAAAATCATGAGAGGTGGGTACTTTTGGCCTACTATATTTGGTGACTACCATGCATGGGTTAGGAAGTGCAAACAGTGCACTATGTTTGTAGGAAAAATTAAACTAGCAGCCCTGCCCCTGCAGCGAATTACAGTGGATCAGCCATTTGTCCAGTGGGGATTAGACTTTATTGGTCTCATTAACCCTCCTTCCAGTTCAGGGCATAAGTGGATCCTAACAGCGACAGACTACTTCACACATTGGACAGAAGCAGTTGCATTAAAAGAGGCAAACGAAACTAGCGTCCTTGATTTCTATGAGGGTTTGGTCACTAGGTTTGGAGTCCCTTCAACCATTATTTCTGACAATGCAATGGCTTTTGTGGGATCTAGGATCAGCGAATGGGCAGTCCAACATGGAATCTATCTCAGCACCTCATCAAATTATTATCCACAAGGAAATGGCCTTGTTGAGTCTACAAACAAGAACCTATTGAGGATCATACGAAGGACCATTGAAGACAATCAGAGGTCATGGTACCTCAAGTTGAAGTCAGCACTATGCGTTGATAGGATCACCTTCAAGAGGTCAATAGCCAACTCTCCCTACAAGCTGGTCTATGGTAGGGAAGCAAGGCTACCGATCTCTCTCGAGTTTCCAACTTTAGAATTAATGCATCAACTTGAACTGTTAGAAAACGAGCCTATGGAGATCAGGTATGCAGAACTTATGGAGCTGGAAGAGACAAGAAATCAAGCCATGCTAGCCATGGAAAGTCATCAGACACAGGTGAAAAGGACATTCGACAAAGGAGCTTCCTCACGAAGCTTCAATGAAGGAGATTTGGTCCTCAAGTGGGATGAGGATCGGGCCAAACCAGGAAGACACACAAAGTTTGATTCGCTTTGGAGTGGCCCATATACGATCTCCAGCTGCAAATCCCAAAACGCCTTCCAACTTGCTAAGATGGATGGCCAAGAGCTTCCAATCCTAGTGAATGGGATACATCTAAAACATTCCTATTAAAGAGCAAAATTCCATGTACATATTTAGTTATTTTCTTGCTTTCCTCCAAGTGCTGTAAAAGCACAGTAGTTTGCTTCAGTTTTGTTCAATGAGTGCTTGTTTGCACATTTGCTTTTAGTTAGTTTTTTGCTTTAGTGTTTTTCCCTTCTTATTTTTGAAGGAAGAGGTTACTACAGCCATGATCAGAGCAGATTTTTAGATCAAAAATCAGATTCACCACCAGGGAATTCAAACAACGTTTATACATGTCCTGGGTCCTCAAGCATAGCAGGCATGCTAAGCCCGCTGAGTCGCCAGAATGTTGACAAATCTTCCACAAATCAGATTTTCTCTTGCCACCAGAAAAATTTCTAAGGACTCAAGCAGAAATTTTCTACGGACTCGGGCAGAAAATTTCTACGGACTCAAGCAGGGAATTTTCTACGGACTCAGTCAGATAAGGAAAACCTTCGGACTTTTTGTCCGAAGGAATTCCTTCGGACAAAAAGTCCAAAGCAATTCGGAAGACCACAGACAACAAAAAAGTCCGCACAAAAGAAGCCAAGGATTAATTCGGAAAAGAGACAGTTTCAAGAATTCCGAAGGGTAGGGTACCCTTCGAAAGGGACACTTTCAATATTCCCGAAAGGCACCTACCCTTCAGGCAGGAGGAAGACCAAATTCGGAGACTTTTGCAAAAACCCGGGTGCCCTCCAATTTTTTCGAAGGGCAAGGGCGGAAGACACTTGGACGGGCAGAGGGCAGTTGGTCAGTTGCCGAAGGGCACATTTGAAATCCCGAAAGGCACATTTCGGAGGGAAAGGCAATGGAAAGAATCCTTCGAACTTTTTGTCCGAAGGAATTCGGAAATGGATTACACAAAGAAAAGTCCGAGCAAAGACAAAGAAAAACAAGAAGCAAAGAGATGTGAATTCTTTCGGACTTTTGTCTGAAGAAATTCGGAAGCTTGCGCAAGACATAAGTCTGAAGAAAGACGAGGCTAAGGCAAAGACAATCAAAAGAAGGATTAATTCCTTCGGACAAAAAGTCCAAAGGAATTCGGAGAAAAGACCGACCAAAAACCCGAAAGAATTCTGAAGGCCAAAGACTAAAGATAATTCTTGCGGACTTTTTGTCTGCGAGAAAGAGGCAAGACAGAAGTCTGAAGAGGGACGTGGGAAATAAAGCCGAAAGAATTCTACGGAAATAAACCCGAAGGAAATTGCCAAGCAGAGAAGTCCGAAGAAAATAAGAAAACTAAGGGTGACGTCTCGCAGGGCGCCAAATTTTGACCGCACGAAGTGACCGTTGGAACAGAGATAAAGTCAGAATTCTGAAAGAAAAGGCCAAACGGGTAAAAATATAGACAAATACATCCGAATATAGAATCCCGCCAGAAATAGATACGAACAGCAGACCAGAATAGATCGAAATACATGCAAACATCGGAGCTATTTTTTAACATCGTAGCTATTTTCGAATAATCAGTCAAAGCTTCAATTGACTGATTATTAAAGTCATGTTCATCTCTAGCCAGCGCATGCATCCAAAAGTCTAATCCAGCTTCAGCAGGAGTTTCGAATTCGAACAGTGAGTTGACTATTCTAGATTTAGAGTCGACTAATTGGTTAAAACGCCACATCCACTAGAAACTTTCCATGCGAAGGAAAAAGATCTCTTCGTCCAACTCGGCTTGAATAATGGTTAACTCAGTTTTCAAATGCTACAACTCGGTAATCAAGCAACTCACATGTAGTTCTAAATTTGACATCTGTGTGAATTTTCATGCAAAAAGAGGTGGGCGGTTCATAACAAAGATAAGTTCGCTTCATCAAGCGAAAAAGCTTCATGCAAGGACAAAAGGGAAAATATATTTTATTGAAAAGCCAAGTAAAGCCTTGAGTTAACTAAAATGAATCTTCCCTTCAAGTGTCTACGCCAATCTTTGGCTTTTTGTATTTCTCTCTATATATAATGGCTTTCAGCCTTGATTAAAAATCATCCAATTTCTCTTGGTTGGACCAGACTCTGCCATTGGTGAGTTGTGTAACCTCTTCAATCAATAAGGACTGTACTTTCAGATTTCAAGCATTGGCATAGTGTATATTTCTTCAGCAATTTGCATAAGTGGTAGAGTTCTCTCCCTTCCCAAATTCTGTTTCGTACCTAGTTGCTATATTATCCTTGTGCAGGGCATGTTAAAGTGTTCTTTATTGTCTTTTGTTGAGACTGTAAGTGGATGTTAGGTGGCCGCAAAGTGTCTTTTATCAGACCTCTCCCCATCGTTTTCCCTTAGGTTTTAGTTATTAGATCGAACCTCTCATGAAATACTTATGCATAAGTGATTAATTGAAGTCTAAGGTCTTCCTTCTCCCTTGTCCGTTCACTGTTCAAGGTTCCAAATTGAGTGGATCAAAATCTTGGTGTGTCACCCCCTTTAGGTAGGATTTCCCCTTTAAGTTTCTTTTTCTCCCTTTTCCACAGTAGTCAGCAGCATAGAGTAGGAATCTTCATTGATACATCATACAGGAACCAGCCTTCTCTGGAGGTTCTTCTCACTATTGAGGCACCCACCCTCGTGAGAAGATCCCATTGTTTCAGCCGGATAGAGGACTGGCAGTTTCGCACACGTCCTCGAATCAGGGCGCAGCTCCAGCTTGACAACAGGGCCTCCACCTCGGATCTACCAAAAAGATGAAGAGAAAAAAGAAATTCTTAGAAATGGTAGCATTGAAGTGACTTGAACAATTAGCTTCAACAAGATGTTTGCTAGAAAAATAGGTCTTGAAAGACCCCCTATCAACACCTAAACAAAACACAAACATGTTAGTCAAAATGGAGGACCCCCTTCCTTCATGTTCCATGTGGGGATGGCTCTCTTCTTTTCCCAAACTTGCATCCTTGATCAAATTTTGTAGATGTTGAATGGCTGGAAATATGTGTAAGGTTGCCTTGGAGGGTCTAGTAGGGCTTCTCATGTCATTCCTACACTCCAAATTTGTCCTTAAACTCAGAATTTTCCCCCTTATGAGGGCTAGAAACTCCCCCAACATAGTTGCCATCCATTCCTCCACCCATACACTCATGTGTTATGGAGTGTCTAGTAGGGCTTCTCATGTCATTCCTACACTCCAAATTTGTCCTTAAACTCAGAATTTTCCCCCTTATGAGGGCTAGAAACTCCCCCAACATAGTTGCCATCCATTCCTCCACCCATACACTCATGTGTTATGGAGTGTCTAGTAGGGCTTCTCATGTCATTCCTACACTCCAAATTTGTCCTTAAACTCAGAATTTTCCCCCTTATGAGGGCTAGAAACTCCCCCAACATAGTTGCCATCCATTCCTCCACCCATACACTCATGTGTTATCTTATCTCGAAGAAGAACGTTTCAAAAGAAATACTGCACTTGATGTTTATAGGACTGTAATTAAAGATTACAGCCTTGTATTTGTCAAGAAACTTGTAGTTACTTACTCCCAACTCATCCCTTGGGAGTTCCCTCATGCATCTCACCCTTAAGGAACAAATTATGAGCCCACAACTCTCCTTAGAGAGGCTGGAACCTTCACGAACAGCATCACTAGAAATCATCTTATGGTTGACCATCTTGATCATATTGCTTCGCATGTGCACCTTGGAGTGAATGCTTCCTTGGCAAGCATCTCAATATTCCTTAGGGCTCCTGGTGTGTATTGAAGCTTTTGTGTGTGCATACCATGAAAAAGTAAACACCCTTGTTATAGTGCCCCCATAAGTGTCTCTTGCCTCTCCTTTTTCATCCTTTTACAAACAAGCTTTCCACTTTCAACATAAGTGCATAGACATTGAGGATGTTCTTTCCTCAAAGAGCTACCCCTTCTTTGTCTTCTACCCCCTATGAGTTAGAGACCTTGAGCAATCCTCCTATTGTTCATCAATTTGTATTTCTGAAGCTGCCCACTTGTTGCAAGCTCACACCAATTCATTTGAATGCCCAATTGACTACCTTGCTGCCCAAACACATTTCAACAATCTTTGGAACACAAATTAGGCATAAAAAGTTTTGAAATTTCATACTTTGGGAGAGTTGTTCATCATTTGCACTCACCAACTTTTTGTCACAAGAAAAGGGCCCAAACTCCCTTGCATTTTCAGAATTTACAAGGGGTTGTAATAAGCCAAAATTTTCAGAATTTCTTGTGCATATGATCAGCTGAGTTTGCCCTCCATTGCCTCCCACACCAATTGTCCTATCATTTTCAGACTTCATGGTATATGTACCTAGCTGAGTTGGCACACCTTTCAATAATTTTTATGCACATACAACCAGCGAAGTAGGCATGAAAATCTCAGAATTTTTTGTGTGTTTTATGGACCTATTCCTCTTGAAAATTTCAGACTTCCCTTAATTGTTCACCGAGTTTTTGCCCATTCAAGGAGTGGTCTTAACTCGTCATCTTCAGAATTTGTCATTGTTTTGAAGCATGGGATTGGATGATTTTTACAATGCCTTGGTCACTGCCCATATTCAGAATTTGTCATTCCTTCGACCTCTTTTGATGCACACAACTTTCCAACCCTTGAGGCTCCTTACCGAACCAAGTGTGGAATGAATTTCCATAAGTTGAGGTGGCTGCCCTAATTCAGAATTTTCCGAATTCCTTGCACTTGTAATGAGTTGGCTCCACTAAAGAAATCCAGAATTTCTTAAACATGGGGTGAGCTAAAAGCTAACAAAAAAAATTCAGAATTTTCTCCCTTTGGAGTGGGCTGAGTTGTTACCAAAAACTCGGAATTTCCTATACATGCAAAGAGCTGGAAAAGTGCAGAACTTTCTGTGCACAAATGGAGCTGGCTTCTAATCAAGATTTCAGATTTACCGGTATGTGCATAGAGCTGACTCTTCTCAGAAATTACATAACTTTTTATGCAAACAACAGACCGATTTTTTGCCCAGTGATGGCACTGTCCCAAACAATCATTTCCAGATTTTATCATACCCTTCAATTGTGAAATCAGAGTACTTTCATGTTGTAGTGGTTGCTTAAACTTGGAATCTGCAGCCTCCTTCACCCTCCTTGTTGAACAAGCAACCAACCACTCATGGAGGGTCCCATTCATTTTATCATTGCTCCTTCCTGGATCCCACATCCCAATTGGGAATTTGCAATTCCCCATCCTGAGGTTCTCTTGGGAAAATTCCTTCCTCCATTTAGTGCCCTTCATCTTGTCTTCATTGTTAGCATGATCTTCATGATGTTCAAAATATTGTAAAGACAAAGTAGGGTGTTGATGGAACAAACCCTTGATGTGCAGGCCATCAAATTGTTTACCTTTATAAGTTGTTTTGAAAATTAAATCAAATTGAAAATAAACATTAGCACTTGGAATTTCGAGCTTGTCTATCACTTTCTCCCCACCAATATGCAAAATGGATTTTTCTTCGTTTTTAAAACTATCATAGTGATGTTTTAAGAACTCACCGTCCCTTTTAAACTCCCTTAGGTGTTGTCTAGCTTGAAAGGCTATCAATTTCATCTCCCTTGCCCACCTTAGCCATTCGTCATACTACATTCGGGTCCTTGCTATAAGGGCAAATTTTTCTTCCTCCTGGCTTGGAGTATTTTGCCCGTTTTTCCTTGGCATGGAGGATGTCTCCATGAGTTATGCACCTTCCTTCTTCAAATCTGAATTCTCATGTTTTCTAATTCCTTCATTGAAATCTTCATGAGGGTTTGCCCCTCCCTCTTTTCCTTCTTCGTGCATAATTTGTTCTTTTTTACAAGTGGTTGCCCCACTTGATTCCTCTTCCTTGGTGCCACTCGGAATTACCTCTCTTGGTTCAACCACCCCTTTGTCTTCTACTTGCAACTATTTTTGTTGTTCATCAACTTGCTGGAAACCCTCATCGTGTTGCCCTAAAAGTTCTGATTTTCCTTCTAAAGGGGGCTCTTGATGCGTAGGGCTTGACCCTATAGCTTTTAAAAAACCCTTGGGACCTATTGCCCTTAGTTTCTTTTGATAATTCTACGTAGCTTGAAACAAATCATCCATGATTTCATCCATTGTCCTCTTCCTCATTCCCACCTTTTGGATGGGATCTTTATATTCCTCTTTTGGCAAAAACCTAGGTCACCAATCCATTGAAGTCACTCACACCCCATAGTTGGCCAAAAAATTGGCTTTGATACCACTAAAATATCCCTTTTTAGGGCTGAAAGCTAAACAATGAATTGATCAACAAACCCTAGCATTAAATATTATCAATTTGTTGAATTGATAATTTTCAAACCCTAACCAATCAAATATGAGATTCTGATTTTTTCCCTTGCAACTGAAGGTAATCGCAGCGTGCTGGAAATGTAATACTTTAGATAAAAACAAGGTATGTCCCTCATACATCCAACCTTAAAATTCTAAATATTATTGCCACAACTATTTATAAAATATAAAAAAATTCCAAAATATTTATAGAAATGAAAGTGTCCACAAAACCCTTGATTTGGTCCCTCTCCCCAAATCGCCAAAGCTGAAAATATTATAATTAATTCTGAATATTAATTGCAAATGAAAACCATAGTTTTGGTAGTCTTTTCCATCAAATACCCCTATGTAAAATAGCATAAAAAATACCAAAATTGTAGGATAATTCAGATATCTGGTTTTGACCCTCAAGGGCCTCACAACATGACCCACAACCACCCCAAATGGGTCGCCACACTGCAGAAGTCAATTGTTGTTGGTTTCGGGCTTGAATGTAGCCCTCTTGATGCTCAAAATCCCTTAATGAATGCCCCAAAACCTGCAATTTTCCTCTCAAAACCCTAGGCGTTGTCCTAGGTATATTCACTGCCTTAGAAATAGTGTTTGTTGCAAATCCAACCACTAAAGTTCAATGCAATCCCCTAAATGAGGTTGTCATAGTTGAGTACAATGGTTTTCGTCCTTGCTCCAACTTTCATCGAAGGTTTTCGTCCTCAATGGCCAAGTTAAGCGTTTCATGCTCAAGCTTGCAATTTCAATTATCAACCAACAAACTCCCTCAATGAATGCTTCATTCACTTTTTATATCCTTCCCTCGAGGGGTGTTGCACTTTTAGAGGGAAACTCAACTTTTAAAAGAAAATATTAACTACTTTATAACCCTCACTTAAGGTCTTGGGTGTCCATGACCCTCAAAAGACCACAACTTAAGTGAAAGTTAGACAATAAAGCAACTTTCTGAATTTTACAATTAGAACATGTTTCCTCTTTCTTCAACTTCCCTTAGCCTTGTAAAACAAAGGTCAAATAGGCTAAGGGTCTTCAAAAGCTTCATGTCCAAATGGGGAACATGACACATATATCCAAGGAGTACAATGATCATGGCACGTGACAAGCATGAGTGAGGGCAGCTAAGTTTGTTTTCAGCCAACAATAACAATAAGGGACACACTGAAGCTGAAGGCTACGCCCATGAAACAAGTGTTTGGGGTTGCAAGTTCCCAAGATTGAAGTGGGATCCAGCGATTTCAGATATAATACTAGATGGGCTTGCGTTTGATTGAGGGCAAGCAAATTTGGGAAGGACGGACTGTAATGTGACATTTTCTAAAAATAAAGTAATATTATTATTAAAACAAAAAGTATTTTTAAATATTTTAAATAAGAGTAATAATATGCTTTAATTTGTCAAAAGTGTTTTATTGTTCTAATTTTCACCTAAGTGGGGACTTTGAGAGTCATGGGCGTTACAAGGCCTTAAGTGGAAGTTACAAGAGAATTGGCCCTTTTAAATATTTGAAGTTTCCCTCCAAAAGGAACGCAACCCCTGGAGGGAAGAATATAAAAAGGAGATGATGTTTCATTGTGAGGGTAGACTATCTTTTTGAATAACTGAAATTTTATGAGTTTGAGAACGCAACAACTTGACTTATTGCTTTAAAGACGAAAACTTTAAAGGTGACTAGAATTAAAGATGGAAACCCTTAACGACCAGCTAAGACAACTTCATAAGGGAGTTGTATTGAGCATATTTGTCATCCTAAGGTGTTTTGGACACAATTCTGATTGCAGCAACGAATAAGGACACTTCCAGGAGGGTGGCGACCTCATTGGAGGGTTTGGCAAGTAGGTGGAAGAGCAGAAAAGAGGGCAGCGAGCTGCCTAGGATTGCAGCGAACCCCATTGAAGACCAATGAACCCTTCCTAGGGTTGGGCGAGTTGATTCCAAGGCCTATTATGGTCTAATTTAATCTTGAACAGCTACAAATAATATTTGGTACTTTTATCATAAGTTTTCTGCCATTTAATCATGGAAAAAATTAGATTTTGAGTGAATAATGTTGGCTGTAATATTTAATAATTTTCTAGATTTTTTGGAGCAATTGAATATTATTTTTGTGCTTCATTTGGACACTTCCAGCAATCTGTAATTTATTTAAGGTATCTAGGGTTTGAAGAAATTCAAAAATTTGCATGTTCAAATAGTGTTTGTTGAAAAACCCCTTGTTTCAGTTTTCAGCCCTAAAGGGGACATTACAATGCATCCCTCTAGAAATTTATTTCACTGTTAGGTACTCCTAAATGGGAAATAAATTGCTGCCACATTTTTATTGCCAGGTAATTTAATTATTGCCATGTGACTTTTTTTAGAAGGCTAAATAAATCTTTAGTTAAAGCAGATTTGTTGAAAATTTACTTCGAATAGAGCTACAATTGAAGCAACAGAAGCTTATGGTGAATTCATTGAAAACAAATAAGCCCAGAGGTCAACTCTCACTTATCTTTTAGTTGTCTATTTTTGCATGAAGTGCAAACATGAGCATGCATGTTGATCTGAGTTATATGCAAGTCTAAGACATTATTGTCTAGAAGGGTTGGTATTTGAGTTTCATTGACACTCTTAGTGTCTAGGAGGTCAAGAGGTCCATTCTCATAAAGTGCAAAGTTAATTTTCTAAATCCCGTCATTTTAAGTGTTTTAGCCTATGCCTATGATATTTTTAGTCATTTTTGTATATTTTTGTAAAGGCAAGCATGTGACCACTTGATTTATAGGTTTTCGCCAATGTTGCAAGGAGAAGCATCCCCCAACCCTTGGGATGCGTCTTGGGTACGGAGACGTCTCCCATGCCCAAATACGCATGTTGGGGACATCCTACATCTCCCGCCCATTCCGATGTCCAAAACTCGTGTGCCCAGAATGCGTAAACCCTAAACACGTAAAAATATTTATTAAAAAACAAAATAACAGTCTTTACCCACAACAGTCGTTGAACTCCAAGGTCGAAGGTTGAAGCTAGAGTGAAGTAGTTGAAGCTAGAGTGAAGCTGTCGAAGTTCAATCCCTCGCAGTGAAGTAACTAGAAGCACAAGCTTTACCCACAATGGGCAGGAATAGAACTCGTAGTGTAGCAGTCGCCCTTTGCAATCAACGTAGGTATGTAGGTTAAACATTGTTTTCTTTGTGGTATTTTTTGGTTAAACAATGGTGCCATTGTTCACGGTGATGTTAGGGCATTGCCATGAATGGCAATTGCCTACATTGCCATGAACGCAATATATAATTTTTATTTTTTTTAATGCTTTTAACAATGTCAATAATTAATAAACTTAATCACTACATTTTAATTTTTTTTATTGGTTTTTAAAAAAATAATAATTAAATAAAACAGAAGAACGATATTATATAAAAATCAATTTGTACAAAGTCGACTATGCTACGCGTGATAACTATTAGTCTAGGCTTGGGCATTAGAAACAAGTTTAATCATACCAACTACCATCATTAACTCATATCAATATCTAAAATCTATATGAGATCTTGTTGAAACTTTGTCAACCACCAAATCGGTGGAGGACCATAACAAAGAAGATTGTCATTGTCCAAGGCCCAATTAGCTAACACATCCCAACTTTTATCGATTTAAATTTTAAAACTTTAATAAATTAATATTTATTTTTAGGCTTTTTAAATGTTTTAAATTTTAGATTCTTAATAGTTGTTTAATAATTGTTAGTTAATATTTCTAATTTTATTAATTATTATTCAATGTTATAAAAAAATTATTTTTTATTTTATGTTATTTTTTATTTTTATTTTAATAATTTATTTAATTTTAGTTGGGTTTTTAAATTTTAATGATACATTTGTTTAATAAATTTTAAATTATTAATTACTATTTTTTTCTTCAAAATGTCAGGGGGAAGGAGAGAAGGTTTGTATCCATTGTGGAAGTTTTGCGATCGTGTTCGCAAAAAGAATGGCATAACAACAGAGATCACTTGTAAACTTTGTGGGATGGCCTTTCCAGGCACTTACACAAGGGTGAAGGTTCATTTTTCCCAAACAACGGGAAAAGGGGTTGAACCTTACTCAAGTGATGAAGCACGGTGTGTAACAATGAGGGAACAAGAAAGAGTTGAAGGCAAAACGACTCCTTTAAGCTCTTACGCTTCAACTGCAGATCGAACTCAAAGTCACCATGGCATGCCAACCGCGAGAACAAAATCAGATGCAGATGTGTCTTCTGAAAATGCAGCAAAAGATGTGGGGTTTTCTTGTAAGAGATCACACATCGGCAATTCGAACCCCATTGGAAGCATGGTCGAGATGCAATGGATGTGGCGATTGCACATTTTTTCTATGCGAATGGCATTCCATTCAATATTCCTTGATCACCTTATTATGAGGAGATGGATCGTGCTATCAATAGTGGGCCGGTGGGGTATAAACTACTTGGTTATGAAAAGCTTCGCACAACTTTTATTGATGGAGAAAAAATAAGGATAGAGCAAAAAACTGTGCCAATTAAAAGGGTGTAGTCTACAAAGGGATGTAGCATTGTGATGGACCGCTGGACTAATACGAGAAACCGGCCTCTTTTAAACATTATGGTAACTTGCTCCAAAGGCCCTTATTTTTTGAAGGCAATCGATTGTTATAGACAAGAAAAATGCAGAGTTCCTTCAAACCCAATTATGGGATGCAATTGATGAGGTGGGGGCATCGCACGTTGTCCAAGTCATTACAAACGTTGCCCCAATTTGTAAAGCAACTGGCTTATTGGAAAAAAAAAATACAAACATGTATTTTGGACACCATGTTGCGTGTACGCATTGAATAATGCGCTCAAAGACATTGGCAGGGTTAGTGAGTTTCTGAGCTTATTGAAAAGGGCAGAAAAATACAAATGCTCATATGCAATCAAATCCACGCATAAGCCATTTATCGAAGATTTGCCAAGGTGGAACTTCTCAAACCTGCAGATATGCAGTTCGCTTCATTTTTCATACTGCTTGACCGTCTTTATGCTATCAAACGGGCCTTGTGCTCCACTGTAATTAGTGATGCATGGGCAATTTTGAGAATCTACATTAGAGACTGCAATTGAGGTGACACAGATGGTCCTTGATAACCACTTTTGGGTTGATGTGAAATTTGTTGACTTCATTCAGCTCATTTGTGAGGTAATCCATTTTGTTGATTCAGACAAACCATGTTTGGGGGAGGTTTACGAAGAATTGATTGTGTGAAAGAATCAAAAAAATTATAGACTTAAGGGATCTTTCTTTATATCCTTTGATTAAGGAAAAGGTACATGGAAGATGCAACAAGCTTAACACACCTCTACAATGCATCGCTTACACTCTAAATTCAAAGTGGTATGATATAGAGGTCACTAAGAAGAGGGCTCCATATGAAGATAGAGAAGTAATGAAGTAATTTTGGGTTGCGGTGAAAAAGGTTTATGGTCGAGGGGAGGAGGCTTCTTCTATTAGAACTCAGTGGAACATGTTTTCACGTAGCCACGGACAGTTTTATACAGTGGAGGCTCTCTGATATGCGTGAAAGGACTCAATAAAGTGGAGGTGGAACTATGGCAGTGAAGCCCCTGAATTGCAATCATTTGCAATACGATTACTCTCAAAAGTAGCTAGTTCATCATCTTGTGAGAGGAATTTGAGTGCTTACGGTTTCATTGATTCATTACAAATGAACCGATTAGGGTCAAAGAAGGCAGAGAATCTGGTGTACATCCATAGCACACTTCGTCTTCTTTCTTGTGTAGACCCAGGGTACAAAGAAGCTCCTTCAGCAAAATGGGACCACATTCCACCTAATGGAGTAGCGGACATATCCTTGGAGGATGATGAGTTTGAGGCAAATGGCCTCAATGATTTTCCCCCTATTGTATTGCCTGCAGAGGAGCCACAACTTGAGAGTGATGCCTATCTAGATAGCATCTTGGCAGAGGACCTAGAGGATATAATTGATGTGATAGTTGATCCTATGGTATCAGATCAAATATGATTCAGGGTTACATATGTGTTTTTTGTTTTGGGCATGCCTATTTGTCGGCATTTCATTGTATATGATGACCCTTGAGCTTAATTTTATAAGATATTCATTGGCTCAAGGTCTTTGGTTGGCATGCATTATGTATATTGCTATTATTGGCATTGCAAAGTATTTATATTGCTAGTATTGGCATTGCAATAGCATAAATTTCTTTAAATTTTTCATAGTAAATAATATATAAATAATAAATATATATTGTCGTCTCCCTGTACCCGTCTCCTATTTTTCAAAAAAATGGCGTATCAGTACCTGTACTTGTCTCCCCATACACATACCCATTTCCTGGCAACTATGGTTTTCACCCCTTTTAAGTCCATCGAAAACATTAATTTTTGTTTTCAGAGTCTCCCCTTGAGATTTTTTATAAAATTGTGTTAAAAATGAATAAATAGAGCAAAAATGTATAAAGGGTGCATTTTCAGTTGCGTCTGACACCCTAGTGTTGTTCTAAATTTGACAATGGAAAATATTTATAAGAACACCATGAATGTAACAAGGCACTTTTCCGTTGTCAGGATTGTTGGAGACACACAAATTGCATTTTGGGGTTTATAGGGCTCTCAGGGTCAACCTGGCTGCTAGAGCCTTGTAGACACCCATCTTGAGTTTGCTAGTAACTTTAAGATAGGGAAAGTGATGTAGTGAAAACTTTTGTTTTGCAAATTTTGTTTAAGTATTTTGCTTGTTAGTAGTTTTTCTCAGTTGTTTTTGAGCTTTTGTGATGAGGAGCACACTAGTTATCTAGTGGCATTTTTTAAGCATAGACTTCTCACCTCTCTTCTATTAGGGGAAACAGATTGTAATATTCCAAATCAAAATATTTTACATTAATTTGGTTTTCTCGGAATTCCTTTTTAAAATAATAATTTAAATAATAATAAAGTCATTTTGGATTAATTGTTTATCTCTGAATATGGATTTTGAATATTACAAAATTACACAAGGGGTTTCATCCTTGGGTTCGATAACAAAGATTTTCGTCCTTGTATCTGGGTTATGCAATTAAGGGGTTACGTCCTTAAAAGTCATTGCAAAGCAACTGCTTATACAAGTTATATATTTAATACATAATTGAATGAATGCCTTTTTCCCACTTCAGTGAATGAATATAAATATCTCATAACCTCTCCACCAAAAGTTGTGTCTTTCCCAAGAGTGGTGACTATTCATTTAATGAAAGCTGACTGAATTAACTTAACAACAGCGATGGTGAATAATTAATGATGATAATTACTCCTTTAATAGGAATGCTTAAACCAAAGTGTATTGTCCATGCATTGCTGCGATTTGTTGCCCTTGTATTGGCTGAATGCATTTTATTTGCCTTGTGTTCATTGAGTCTTGAACTGGTTGTTGATTGTGTTGTTATTCCTTCTTGACTGCTGCGCAATTGTTAGAAGTGGAGTTTGATTGCTGCAATTTTGATTGTGGGCGAATTTTGAGGATATCATAGACGTCCCTTCCTAAAATTGCTTGTCCACAAGCAATTGTAGTAAAATTGAGGATTCTATTTCTTCTTTCTTTGTATTTCTTCTCAACTACTCAATATCATACTTGAGACTCTCATTTTTCACATTCAGTCCTCCAATTGTTCCAACCTGTGTTTGAACTAACGTCTGCCTCTTCAATGATATAATATCATATCCAACACATGATTGGGTTGTAACTGTGTTAATCCCACCATAGTTCGCATATTCGGACTCGTCAATGGTTGGATTCCAGTCGGGATCAAATAAAAGTAAGAATACTAACTCGTTCCTCAACTTCTTGTTAAAATAATCAACCAATTGTTGCCTAGAAGAAGTGATTGTTATTCCATCTAGATATAGCCATTGCCCACACCGATGATCACACATACCCGGAATGATATCAAAAATTTGAGTTAAATTGGAAACTATGACCACCCTATCCTTTGTAGTAGAGGATAATCGAAAAACACTAGAGTGCAATGAAGCTAGACACTGAAGCTATCCGGACGATCTACTATCTCCAGGGTCAAATGGATATTGCAATTTTTGTTGGTGCCATCTTCCTTTTCCAATAGTATCTATTGAATCTTCTACAATACTAGAAGCTTGCTTACTACTCATTTGAAAGAAAGTATTATCCACAAGTTTAGGATGATTACACAACTTCCAAAATAAACAAATTAATTGCAGAATGCTAAAAGACGTATTAGCTGATTGTATCACATTTGTAACAACCTTAAACTTGAAAATTTCCAAATATAGTGAAATCTGAGATGGTCGAATTTTGCAGAAAAGAATAGACTTTGTTTTTGATGGTAGATATTTCTTGTTTATTGAGGTACTGAAGCATAGAATAGAAAATTGTATCATTGTTTGTAAATCCAATGTTCTTG
Source organism: Torreya grandis (assembly GCA_037957365.1). NCBI lineage: Eukaryota > Viridiplantae > Streptophyta > Pinopsida > Cupressales > Taxaceae > Torreya > Torreya grandis. Next base: position 4,114,554 of record JARHVA010000216.1, read on the forward strand.
CCTACCCAAAATCCTCTTCCTTCATACTTGTACTGTGGTCACAACTTCGTTCAATGGGTTTAGTGTGTAATCGTTTGAATGCAGATAGAGGACCAAGAAGGTTCGGATTTGCAAAATCAATCTTTGCACAAAATTCATTTAAATGATTTTGCCCAAGAGTCCCCGTCACTAAATTTCTCTGAGGACAATTCAAAGCTAATAGAGCATCAATAGTCTTATTCCATAAACAGTTTTTAAGTCTGTGTACCTCATCACATACAAGGTCGGGTTTCAAAGATGTTATTCTATCATAATGTTTTCGAAATAGTTCATAAGATGTAATTAAGAGAGGATTCACATTCCAGTTTTAAAATCAATGAAATGTTCCTTTGCCTCAATTGCTGAGAATCCTCCATGTACTAATATGGAAGTGAGTCTTTCCACTCCAAACCACTTTCGAAACTCATGCCCCCAATTCTAAACCAAAGACGTTGGATTTACAACTAAAGCACGGTTGAACGCAATTGTAACCTTCGTTACCTCTTCCCATCGATCTTGTCCGTAAGATTTTTTGATTTCCTTTATTGTAAGACTTATTATTTGTATTATATGGGAAAGGGTGATGTCGAACCCTGACAACTGTTCATTTAATAATTTTAATTCTTCACCAAACAAATGTGAATAAACTATTACTAGAATGTGAACCCGCAATTCTCCTTTAGTTGTTAATCCCAATGACATGAGGATTTGTCTAATACTATTCTCAAACACTTTCATGTGCTTGTTATCAACACATAAGAAAACAACAGCAATGCACGCTTTAGTCTGTGCAAAATATCGGAAGTATGGATGCCACGTCTCCATGTTTTGGATAGACATGATGTTTGTCACCTATATACTAGAGATACTGATCGAGATATGTATCTATAATTTTTTTCAAATGTTTGATTTCGTAAACAGGAATCAGATAACTGTATAAGTCCATAAACACAATTCCCACCTTTTTGAAGGAGCGTTGAGTAAGCAGGTGACGTTTAATACATGATAAAGCCTCATGAGGTTTGTCATACGTCTGTTCAAAAAGACCTAACTCTTCTTTCTATCGTTGATTTAGTCGTACTACAATGTTGTAAGACTCCAACTGCTCAATGTCAGTATCGATAGCTTAGTATTATGCTTATATGACAAAGGTGGAAAAAGAATGGGAGAAAACTTTCTTAATTCTAGCCACTGCCCTGAAGTGGTATAGATAGCCACAAATTCCTCTAATGTCACATATGGACCATCTTTCACGTAATTATGTTGTCATTCCTTTCTATTTTCAAATGGGTCTTATTTTTCTCTCTCACAAAGTTTAAGGATCTCCCTTGAGTAGTACAAATAGTGTTCAAGTGGAATAGGTCTCTGTGTTGTTTCTGTGACATTTTTTCTTCTAAGTTCGTTCAATCCAATCTACAAACTCTAATGTGTTTGGTACCGTTGTAGGGAAAAGTACAATAATGATATATCTTGAAAGCATTATAATAACCTCCTTCCAAACAATTCCTTTCTCAACATCATTTACAAAATGCACTTTATCAAATATAACCCATTCAATGTTACGGATAAGCTTTGCTCCTTTGAAGAGCATAGACCTTAAAAATTTTGTTGTCATAAGAAGGTAAGAGACTTCTAGTTTCAAGCTCATATCACCAGTCAGAAGACCAACATCAAACTCCTTATTTCCAGGCATATGGATTCTTTTATTTCATCTACAATTATTGGTGCCATGTTACATGCGTCAAGGTTTATTTTTCTCGAGGTTGTCCCAACACTATCAGAGTCTCTAGAGTTAATATAACTAGCATCATTTGGTATTGTTAGAGGTAACTCCTTGTCAGCGTCTTTGTCTGGAAACTTGTCACAAGTTTCCCTTGATTTCTTTCCAAGAGAAAGGGTCTTCTCTTCATCTTTTGAGCGTGAAGCACCTGGAGTCTCTAAGGATTTTTCATTTTGCTTAATCATACTAGTTGCCTATAATTCTGTTTTTTGTCCATAATTTAAATGATATTCATCATAGTTTATTTCTTCTAAGACCTCTTGAAAATTGAATTTCTCTTCATATTCTGAGCTGCCATAACTATAATTCACGAACTCGTCTTCCTCATAGTGTTTGTTTCCATTCCATGACTCTTTCAACTCCAAAAACTCTGAAAAAGAGATTTCTTTTCGAATCTCTATTGAAATACCATTGTACGACTAGACATTGTCCATAATTTCCTTATGTAGTGACCCCATGGTTCACAGGGTGGCAAGAAGAACAGCTCTGATACCACTGTAATATTCCAAATCGGAATATTTTACATTAATTTGGTTTTCTCGGAATTCCTTTTTAAAATAATATTTTACAAAATAATAATTTCAATAATAATAAAGTCAAATTGGATTAATTGTTTATCTCTAAATATGGATTTCGAATATTACAAACTTACACCACAAGGGGTTTCATCCTTGGGTTTGATAACAAGGATTTTCGTCCTTGTATCTGGGTTACGCAATCAAGGGGTTACGTACTTAAAAGCCATTGTAAAGTGACTGCTTATACAAGTTATATATTTAATACATAATTGAATGAATGTTTTTTTCCCACTTCAATGAATGAATATAAATGTCATAACCTCTCCATCAAATGTTGTCTTTCCCAAGAGTGGTGACTATTCATTTAATGAAGGCTGACTGAATTAATTTAACATCACTAATTGTGAATAATTAATTATGATAATTACTCCTTTAATAAGAACGCTTAAACCAAAGTGTATTGTCCATGCATTGCTGTGATTTGCTGCCCTTGTATTGGTTGACTATGTTTTATTTGCCTTGTGTCCATTGAGTCTTGAACTGGTTGTTGATTGCATTGTTATACCTTCTTGACTACTACGTAATTGTTAGAAGCGGAGTTTGACCACTACGATTTTGATTGTGGGTGAATTTTGAGGATATTACATAGATTGTTTTGGTTTTCAATTAGTCTTCGAGTGATTGTACACGATGACAGGGGTTGTAAGCACCATTAGGGTTTGCAAAGTGATTAGAGTTGTTGGGCATTTGGTAAGATGTTTATCCAGAGGTATGAAATTATCATCGAGATAGGGAAAAATGTGGTTTAGTATTTCCCAAATGATGTTCATATTGCAATACAAGTATGGATAATAAAAGGGATGTGTACTCCCAAGATGATACTCATCTTTGTGTCAAGGACACAAGGCACAGGGTGTCAGGCTACAAATGCAGTAGATGTATCAACACCGATTGATCAATGCCAAACATACAAAAGGCCGGTTGGTAGCTTGCAAAATGTGTTGTTGGACAGCTTAGAGTCATTTGCTCTAGATCATCTTTTGGTCCCTTTTGGATCAAGGGTGGTTTGTTGGGTCTAGTGATCCAAGGTTTAGTTTTATGTTTTTTAGTTGATAGTATTATGTGCAGGGCATGCATTTCCTAGTGAGACAGCCCCTTTAATGTGTTAAGGTTTATTAATGTTTGTTCATGTGTGGGTAGTTGCAGATGGTTGATTTCCGTATATAAACGGGTTTTGTTGTGTAAGTTTTTCTAAGCAAGTATTTATAGACAAAAGATGTAAACCATTTTTTAATAAATAATATTACATGGTACAAACTGTTTCTTCATCTAACGGTGTTGTCCATTTCCTATCATATCCAATTTTCACAACCAAAAAATGGGATGAGGAGATGAATCTAGTGGCAAGTATGTTTAGTAACCCTAGTTGGACAATAGGGTTTCCAAAATGGGTTGTGAGAAAGTTATACCAATATGTCGAATCATTGTTGCAGATTTTACAAAGCACGAATTGGCATTGAGCAAAACCGACGCTTATGCTCTTTGGATGCATTTTGTTGTACCCAAATCAAAACAAAATTGGCATCATCTCCTCCTTTCATTGCTTGGATCAATTGGAGCAGGCCAATCTCTAATTACTTGAATCTTTTAACAATCCACATGCACTCCATCTTTGTCAACAATGCAAACCAAGTATTGAAACTCTTCATGTTGAGTGAATAATTTTCCAAGTTGGCATACAATTTGTAACAACATAGTTTCAAGGACTTTTTGAACACACTCCAAATGCTTCCCCATGTTTTTTTGTAGCGAGTATATTGTGTTAAGTAGAAAACCAAAACAAAGGTTGGGACGAGCCACAGGATGTCATTCATCATTCTAATGAATGTTGTAGACACATTAGATAAGTCGAATGGCATGATCAACCATTCAAACAAACCCTCTTGATCTTGAACAATCTTCCATATGTCATTTGGCTTGATGGGCACCTGGTGGTAACTTGACTTGAAGTCAATTTTGGTGAAGTGCATGGAACCTTGAAGTTGATCCAATAGGTCGTCTATTATGGGAAATGGATACCTATTCTTCACAGTGATCTTATTCAATCCTCTATGGTCAATATAGAGATACCATGTCTCGTCCTTCTTTCATGCCAACACAATTACAATACCACAAGGTGAAGCAATTGGAATATGACCCTTTTGTATCAATTCTTGAATTTGATGCACACATTCATCATTTTCCAAAGACAACATCAATACAAAGGACCATTTGAAAAAAGGGGTTCTAGGAATCAAGTCTAAGGAATGCTTTCCTAACAATGGAGCCATGCTCCCATGGGTCCTTTGAAAATGTCATGTTGCTGCCATCTAGTCCACCTTCATATGTTACTATGTTTCGATGTTTGCAGGAGCTTGAGGAGTGGTTGTTGTCTTCTTTTCTTCATGAAATTTGATCATCAAGAGTACGTACTTCCTAATTTAACGAATCACCTTCCATTGATTGGCGCTAATCAAGTAAATTTCGGTAGTAAGGGTTACCTCTAGTATACAATAAGACTGGTCTCGCAAAGTGCTATGGGGCATTGACTCATAGATCCCATGGTGATTCCACATGAAAATTGCCTCAAAAACGTGAAGGGCTTGATAGCATAAGTGAGGCGGCATTGTTGGCTGTAGCATATGTCCCTACCCTGATTCAACCACCCAATTGTGTATGGATAAGGGTGGGGTCCCATTAGAATGTTCAAACTTTTGACAACATCTATAGAAATCAACTTTTTCTAACTAATGCTATCTAAAAAGAAATCCAAAATCTTCCCCTACTCCCACATTGGTCAATGGAAGATATGCACTTCCTCTTTTGGGTCAGAGGGTGGTACCTATGTTGTGGAACCAAGAAGCATTGGGAACTACTTCCCTTTTCCTAGCATAAGAAATAGTGTTGGTGTTGTTGTTGGAGCCTCCATTTCAGCCAACAATGCTTTTCTAATACAACATTCTTCTTTCAAGTGCCATTTACTCTTATGAATGTCCCACCAATTGTCAGTCTCCATTTGTGGCTTCTTGTCTGGAGGGATCTTCCTCAAATGAGGCTTTGATTGATGATTCTGACATTAGGAGCCTTTGCCCTACTGGTTATTGTCAAACTTGGTGCTACCCTTGTCTTTCTTGGGTTGTGACTTATTTCCTACAACAATTTTTTTGTTCTCTTATTTTAAACTTTTCTTCAATCTTGATTGTATAATTGTATGCCTCCCCTAGTGTCCAGATCTCCAAAAATTCTATTTCCATTTACATGTACCAGTGCGAGCCACTATGATATTTGAGGATTCTATACCTTTTGCTTTCGCATATGCTAAGAATTCTAGACAAGACATGGAATGAATTAAATTATTCTTGCATAGACTTATCCCATCTCTGGCGCAATTATTGCCACTTTATGTACTAATCATCATAATTTCTCACAGGATAATACTCTTCCTTGAGGGCTTCCACAAAAGCTTCCTAATTGTTTACCGATTGGCTCTCAAATATTTCATCCTACCCTTGAATAGCTTGCAAGTGCCATTTACTCTTATGAATGTCCCACCAATTGTCAGTCTCCATTTGTGGCTTCTTGTCTGGAGGGATCTTCCTCAAATGAGGCTTTGATTGATGATTCTGACATTAGGAGCCTTTGCCCTACTGGTTATTGTCAAACTTGGTGCTACCCTTGTCTTTCTTGGGTTGTGACTTATTTCCTACAACAATTTTTTTGTTCCCTTATTTTAAACTTTTCTTCAATCTTGATTGTATAATTGTATGCCTCCCCTAGTGTCCAGATCTCCAAAAATTCTATTTCCATTTACATGTACCAGTGCGAGCCACTATGATATTTGAGGATTCTATACCTTTTGCTTTCGCATATGCTAAGAATTCTAGACAAGACATGGAATGAATTAAATTATTCTTGCATAGACTTATCCCATCTCTGGCGCAATTATTGCCACTTTATGTACTAATCATCATAATTTCTCACAGGATAATACTCTTCCTTGAGGGCTTCCACAAAAGCTTCCTAATTGTTTACCGATTGGCTCTCAAATATTTCATCCTACCCTTGAATAGCTTGTAGACAATATGCTTCCCACCAATATTTGAAATGTGGGATAATTTTAGAAGTGCAAATGTAATCTTTTCACAATCAAAAGACCTATTGATAGAAAAGTACGATTCCAATTGGTCATTCAATGTCTCTAATGCGTCTACACCCATTTTCCTTCAAAAAGAGGGATATCAAAATTGATTTGCATCTTGAAAGGTATTGGGCCCCCCAAAAGCTTTGCTTGTTGAAGTTGTATGTAAAGATGGGCATGACTCATTGAAGAACTTGCATGAACTGGTCCATCATCCGGTTCCTCTAATTCTCGAGCACTTCAATGAGCATCAATTAGAAAGGAACCTTTATTCCTAGTTACTTGCCATCTGAGATCGTTTGAATCGATAAGGTAATCTGAAGGTTTGTGTCTCAAGATCATATATGTAGTTTGACCTCAATCGATGGGGCATACAAACATGCAACATAATGCACCAATACCATTGATCAAGATTTTAGGAGCAAACTAGTGGACAACACATTAAATTGCTAAAGCTATTGTGCTATACCAGAGATGAATTCATGAAAATAATGGGGAGAGTGAAAAAAAAAGGAGCATTCAACATATAGCACAATGTTGATGATAGACTGAACCAAAATATTTATTCATAAGATAGCTAAGCACAATACCAATAATATCTGAGAAGAGATGTAAAGCTATGACCATCTCTCTAGTTTTGCACCATCAAGCAATTAAACTTTATACAATTATGTACAATAGATAACAACGAGACACTATTGGGATATGGAATGGTTCATCTTCCAATAATTACTAAAAGGTGGCTGAATTGAGTTAAAAATGAGTTTGAAATGATATTAGAAGAAAGTTCTGAATAGTCAAATTGTTGAGGGCATAACTCCTCCATTATTGCTCTGATCGTCTACCATGAACCCATTTTGGATATTAGGACTAAGGGGTTAAGCAAACCAAAGTGGATACCCCCTCCACGTTGCTTTGGTTTTCCCAATTGTGATCATTTCTTTGTTTTTCGTATCTTGGCCATCACGACTCCGACTTTTTATTTCATTTTTCTAAGTTGTGCCCAAATAGCCTTCTAGACAGAAATTTCCGACTAAGTAGGTCTATGCCACCTTCTTGATGCCCAAATTCTTCATTGTTTACCAAGATTTCATAAAATAAGGTCAAAACCTAGATTTGGAACCCATGGAATTCTGTCTAGGATGGTCATCTTGATCGATTCCCCCAACAAAGGTTGAAAAATGAATATACAAGTAGAGGCCACTGTTATCACTCTAGAGTGCACCCTGCTTGAAAATGTGCAAAGCACACCCTCACTCCAACTGATACAATTGGAACTTCTCAGAGTGTGGGTGACTCTATGATGAGAAAAACCTCCAGAGAGGGTTGGTTCCCTTAGGATTTTTCAATAAATTTGACTACCATGATTTTGGGGTGAAAAGGGAAAGAAGGAACTAAAAGAAAATCTAATTAAAAGGGGGTGATACCCCTGAATTGTCTAGATCCTCTGAAGTTAGTGAAATCAATGCACACATATAATCAATTGAAATCTATAACTCTGTCCTTAAGCAAAATTGTTTCAGATGAAGGGTCGAAAACATCTTCAAAGGACCTGCAAAAGGGTGAGAAAGGGAGAGAGGTGAAGAAGGGACCTGCAAAAAGGAGAAAAATCTCACTTATACGCTGATGCACAATCAAATACACACTATATTCTGTCAAAACTCAGATTCAGAACTGAAATTCTTTTATTGATCACCGGTCCAGCTTACAATTTCTTTCTTCCAACTTAAGGGCTCTCCCTAAATGGCTTGATTAAGCCAATAAATAAGCTTTTCCAAAACCTGAAATAGCCTTGAGTGTAGTTTTGAAAAGGGGAAAGGGTTAGTCTTGGTTAATTAACTCAAGACTTAACACCTTTTACAATATTTAGAATATTCAATAAAATCTTTTCCTTTTACAAAATTGCATGCCTTTCCAAACATTGGCCCAGAAGTATGGCAGTGAAGCCAAGTTTGAAAGGTTAATTCTTAAAATAAACATGACACTCTCCAAAAATCTTCAAATATGCATGAATCCAAGGTGGTGTAGAAGAATGGACGGTGGGATCATTGAAAGTCAAACTTCTCCTTTGCATGGAATACTACGCCATATCTCTAAATAAGAAACTCCATTTGATTCGTTTGAAAGCTGAGCTGGAGAAAGAGATATTCTCGTTTGCATGAAAAACAAAGAAGATGTGTAACAAGCTTGTCCAGTCAACTCCAATTCAAGATCAGTCAACCTCCAATGGTCTCCACTTGCCTGCAAAGTTATGCTATATCTTGGACGGAGAACTCCGCTTGAACTGCTTGCATGGACAAGGATCTTGACAAGTGAGAGATATATTCAGATTGAATTCCTTGTCTATTTCACAGCCTTCTGCTCTCGGTTGCTTGTTTTTGTGCGTGCACTTCTTTGGCACTTATTTGTTTATGGCTTTTGTTGTATTTACTTGTCTATTTCTCTCGGACTTTTTTCCACAGGAATTGCATTTCCTTTATAGTTTTCTCAGGATTTTTCCTTGGCTATTTTCCTTTCCAATGTTGAATCGGGCATTTGTTCTGTTAATTTCCCGCAAACCATTTGTTCAGTCAATTTCTATCTCGGACTTCTTATTTGGACTTTATTGCCTCTCAGACTTTTGTTCTTTCCACTTTCCCGCGGACATTGAGACTTTCCCGTGGTTGTTTGCTTTTGAGCTTTCCCAATCTTTTCCGAAGAAATTCCTTCAGACTTTTTGTCCGCAACCATGTGTCTTTTCCTTCTTTCGGACAAAAATTCTGAAGGAATTTGTTCCTTCTGGCTTTTTACAAGTGACCTACCCTTCGGAAGTCTTGTGGATGAACTTTCCAGAAGGGCACACACCCTTCGGGATTTTTTGAAAACGTCCTTTAAAATATTGAAGTGAACCCTCCCGAAGGGCAGATACCCTTCGGGTTTCTTGAAAACGTCCTTTTTCCGAAAATGCCCTTTGGCAACTTGGAGATGCCCTTTGGGTTTTTTGTGAATGAAACTTTCCCGAAGGGCACATACCCTTCGAGAAAATATAATGGACCGTTCCCTTGAAAAGAAGCCCCTCGGATTTTTGACTTGGCCTTTCTTTCAGAAAAGTTGATAAGTCCTTCAATTTGTCCCTTCAAACTTCTACAAAATGTACCTTCGGAATCATGATGTAAACTTTCCCGAAGGGTACATACCCTTCGGGCTTTTGTGAGGACTTTCCCTTTGAAAAGAACTGGCCTTTGGAATTGAAAAGGTCCCGCAGAAAAATGCTATAGGGCACTTTGTCCTTCGAACTGTCTTCAAAATCACTTTCTCGAAGGGAAAGAACCCTTCGAGTCTTCTGCAAAATGCCTCAGACTTCTTGAATTGTGCCCTTTCGGATTTCTTGTCATGGTCCTGCTTTCAGAAAAATTGTTGTAGGATGACATTTAGTCTTGGTTGTAGGCGAACATTTTTCATACTCTTCTAAGTCTCCTTAAGCTTCCTTTGAATGACCAAAGACCTTTACCTGGCTATAGGCTCTTCCCTTGGGTGGCTGTTAATTATGCCTGTGTCTTTGAAATTTGCATGACTGCGTTCATGCTCTTAACCTATTGTACGTTGTCTTTAGGAATACATGGCTGTATATACTGTTGTAAGTCCTCATCTCGACTGTACCTGATACTTTGACTGCCTACATTTCCCTTTGTTCATGCCTTTAGACTATAATTCACCAATTTGACCACCTGAATAGAGAAATTGCTATTCTTGGGAAAGTTTCGAATAAGAGAGGTAGGAATTTGGCCTTGACAGGCCAAATTACTAACAATTTTGATGACTTTCAAGGTTTGACCAGCCTGCTAGTCAAAGAACTCAGAAACTCAAGGTAAAACTGACTTGGATACACACTGAAAATTGGAAATGCTGGAGACAAAAACACAGAAGAGAAACTGACTCAACAACATGTGCACATATGCACTTAGAGGAAAGGACAACAACAAAATTGAAAGGAAAGACAACTACTGAAGGGATGTGCTGAAAAGCACTTAGAGGACTGAAACTAAAGGTAGTCTATTGTGTACAAACCAACCTCCACCTTGATGGTCCTCCTGGATCAAAAGGAAAGCTATTTGATGCCCCATAGAATCTTGAAATATATTTGCCATCTCTTGATAGCTCTTTTCTACAACTAGGAGCATTTGGACGCTTATGTCTTCTTGATGGGGCAGCTGGGATTCCAACCTCCATCCTTAGGTACATTGATTGCAGGTATGGATCCAAGACCCAATCATCATGCTCCCAGAGCCGTATACTTTGTAATAACATCTTCAATTGTTGATCTTGATCATGTACACTAGCATGTTGTATCTTCTTTGTCATATCTTCAAGGCTGGCCTCTAAGAGAGACGATTCTGATTTTGTGAATTCTTGAGGCCATTTGTGTTCATACTTAGCTTCCAAAAGTATATAAGCATCTGAATATGATGAGAGAGGTTGATAACCATGCTTGAGATGTTCAAACATGTCATCTTCTAAGGAAACAAGTGCTTCTTGCTTAGTGAAAGCACTCTTCTCATCCTGCAATGGACCACATTCTAGTAAAGAATAACCTGAACAAAAGATATCAAACAAATCTAAAGACTTGTTCCCCTGAATTTGAAGTACAATTGGAACATAAGGCTGTAAATTATCTTCAACTTCTTGTGGTAATTTGTACTCATTTTCTGTCACTTTTGCAAGCTCTTGTTCTTCATGATGGATGATAGCCCTTGTTGGATCAATAAGCTCATGGAAAACACCTTCAAGTTGAACAATTGAAGCGTTTTCTTCTTGAATTTCGTCATCTACTCTCAGCTGATCTTCAATTACAGCAGCAACCTCTTTGACTTCATCAATTTCACCTTTGACACTGAATGTGTCAATGATGATGTCCTTATGATCATGAAATACTCTTTCATCTTCATCTACATCAACTTCAACTTCATCTGCTTCAAAAAGAAAAGGCTCCTTCTCTAGGATAGGCACAGTAGATCCCTAAAAGTATTCAATAAGATGAGAAAGATCCAATGGTTGTGCCATAGGTACCTGATTTTGCTCCAGAGGCTGTTGAACCTAAACAACTGTCACCTCCTCTCTCTGCATTGTTTCTTGAATTGCTTTCCATGAAGGAAAGGATTTGGGATTTTGAGGGGGAAGGGGTGAGCGCTGAATGTCAACAATGAATTTAGGGTTGATTTCATCATTTGAGCTTATGCTTGGTTGTTGTATTTGACTCCAGAGTTGAAACCTGGGTTTAGGAGCTTCTGGTATTGTAAATATTGCATCTTGAGGCATGATTGGAAAAATTTCTTGCTGAGATGGACTTGAAATCCATGGACATTGATATGGGGTAGCAAGAGGCATTGATGTTTGAGACTGAGATTGCTTATCAAATAACTCTTGTTTGTATGCTGATAACTCCTCAGCAATCATTTGGCTTACCACCCTCATTTCCTCTATCTCATCATGAAAATTCAAAGAGTTTTGGAAGGGTGATTGATCTTGGAATGGGTAAGGCTCATATGGATGAGGATGAGATGCATATGGATCATAGTTATAGGACTGGTATGAGCCTTCATACTGCTGATAAGGATCTGTATGCTCTTCATATGGCTGATATGAGTCATGGGGATCATACTGGAAATGTTCAATGGGAGAAGAATGATGAAATTCTTCTCTATAGGCTGCCATGACATAAAAATTAATGAATATAACTGAAATTATGAACAACAATGTACCTTTGCCTTGAAATGAGGATCACATGGGTATTGGAAATTGGATCTAAAGTGATGTACTGCAAGCTGGTCCCACCGGACGTGCCAAAAATTGTTATCACTCTAGAGTGCACCGTGCTTGAAGATTGCAAAGCACACCCTCACTCCAGCTAATACAATTGAAACTTCTCAAAGTGTGGGTGACTCTATGATGAGAAGAACCTCCAAAGAGGGTTGGTTCCCTTAGGATTTTTCAATAAATTTGACTACCATGATTTTGGGGTGAAAAGGGGAAGAAGAAACTGAAAAAAAATCTAATTAAAAGGGGGTGATACACCTGAATTGTCTAGATCCTTTGAAGTTAGTGAAATCAATGCACACATATAATCAATTGAAATCTATAATTCTGTCTTTAAACAAAAATGTTTTAGATGAAAGATCGAAAACATCTTCAAATGACCTGCAAAAGGGTGAGAAAGGGAGAGATAGGTGAGGAAGAGACCTACAAAAAGGAGAAAATTCTCACTTATACGCTAATACACACTATCTTCTGTCAAAACTCAGATTCAGAACTGAAATTCTTTTATTGATCACCGGTCCAGCTTACAATTTCTTTCTTCCAACTTCAGGGCTCTCCCTAAATGGCTTGATTAAGCCAATAAATAAGCTTTTCCAAAACCTGAAATAGCATTAAGTGTAGTTCTAAAAAGGGGAAAGGGTTAGTCTTGGTAAAATAACTCAAGACTTAGCACCTTTTACAATATTTAGAATATTCAATAAAATATTTTCCTTTTACAAAATTGCATGCCTTTCCAAACTTTGGCATAGAAGTATGGCAGTGAAGCCAAGTTTGAAAGGTTAATTCTTAAAATAAACATGACACTCTCCAAAAATATTCATACATGCATGAATCCAAGGTGGCGTAGAAGAATGGATGGTGGGATCATTGAAAGTCAAACTTCTCCTTTGCATGGAATACTACGCCATATCTCTAAATAAGGAACTCCATTTGATTCGTTTGAAAGCTGAGCTGGAGGAAGAGATATTCCCGTTTGCATGAAAAACAAGGAAGATGTGTAACAAGCTTGCCCAGTCAACTCCAATTCAAGATCAGTCAACCTCCAATGGTCTCCACTTGCATGCAAAGTTATGCCATATCTTGGACGAAGAACTCCGCTTGAACTGCTTGCATGGACAAGGATCTTGACGAGTGAGAGATATATTCAGATTGAATTCCTTGTCTATTTCCCAACCTTCTGCTCTCGATTTCTTGTTTCTATGCATGCACTTCTTTGGCACTTATCTGTTTATGGCTTTTGTTGTATTTACTTGTCTATTTCTCTCGGACTTTTTTCCACAGGTATTGCATTTCCTTTATACTTTTCTCGGGATTTTTCCTTGGCTATTTTCCTTTCCAATGTTGAATCGGCCATTTGTTCAGTCAATTTCCCGCGGACAAAAAGTCCACGGGAATTATCTCGGACTTCTTATTTGGACTTTATTGCCTCTCGTACTTTCGTTCTTTCCACTTTCCCACGGACATTGAGACTTTCCCGTGGTTGTTTGCTTTTGAGCTTTCCCAATCTTTTCCAAAGGAATTCCTTCAGACAATTTGTCCAAAGGAATTCCTTCGGACTTTTTGTCCGCAACCATTTGTCTTTTCCTTCTTCCTTCGGACAAAAAGTCCGAAGGAATTTGTTCCTTCTTGCTTTTTTCAAGTGACCTACCCTTCAGAAGTCTTGTAGATGAAATTTCCAGAAAGGCACATACCCTTCGGGATTTTTTGAAAACGTCCTTTAAAATCTTGAAGTGAACCTTCCCGAAGGGCAGATACCCTTCGGGTTTCTTGAAAACGTCTTTTTTTCGAAAATGCCCTTTGGCAACTTGGAGATGCCCTTCGGGATTTCTGTGACTGAAACTTTCCCAAAGGGCACATACCCTTCGAGAAAATGCAATGGACCGTTCCCTTGAAAAGAAGCCCCTCGGATTTTTGACTTGGCCTTTCTTTCAGAAAAGTTTGTAAGTCCTTGAATTTGTCCCTTCGGACTTCTACAAAATGTACCTTCGGAATCATGATGTGAACTTTCCCAAAGGGTACATAACCTTCAGGATTTTTGGAATGGACCTTCCCGAAGGGCACATACCCTTAGGGCTTTTGTGAGGACTTTCCCTTTGAAAAGAACTGCCTTTTGGAATTGAAAAGGTCGCACGGAAAAATGTCATAGGACACTTTGTCCTTCGAACTGTCTTCAAAATCACTTTCCCGAAGGAAAGAACCCCTCGGGTCTTCTGCAAAATGCCTCAGAGTTCTTGAATTGTGCCCTTTCGGATTTCTTGTCATGGTCCTGCTTTCAAAAAAATTGTTGTAGGATAACATTTAGTCTTGGCTGTAGGTGAACATTTTTCATACTCTTCTAAGTCTCCTTAAGCTTCCTTTGAATGACCAAAGACCTTTACCTGGCTGTAAGCTCTTCCCTTGGGTGGCTGTTAATTATACCTGTGTCTTTGAAATCTGCATGACTGCGTTCATGCTCTTAACCTGTTGTAGGTTGTCTTTAGGAATACATGGCTGTATATACTGCTGTAGGTCCTCATCATGACTGTACCTGATACTTTGACTGCCTACATTTCCCTTTGTTTATGCCTTTAGACTATAATTCACCAATTTGACCAGCTGAATAGGGAAATTGACCGTTCTTGGGAATATTTTGAATAGTAGGGGTAGTAATTTGGCCTTGACAGGCCAAATTACTAACAGCCACATTGCATATGATTTGTCAAAAATCATTTGAACATCCTACAAGCAACCACCCAAAATAATTAACAATCAAAAGTAGTGCATACATCATATAACAATGCATTTCATAAAGGGATCAGCCAATAAGGAGATAGCCTTTAGGCACTCGACCGAAAGAGAGAGCAATGAAATGAGAAACAACGAACTAAGATCAATCAATATGGCTTGACCACCATTAGGGAGAGCACTCAACTAAAAAGGATTGACCTTAAGGGGAGCACCCAATCTGATCCATACCACAAGACCAAGGACAATGGTACGAAGGACAACCCCATAACCTAGTTAGTAAATCACTAAGTTATAAAGAATATGTAATAAAAATTATATTGGTAGCAAACCATTACACATTCCAACATGAAGAGATATCAAGATGGTGCTCTTCTATCCTATGGGAAATGAATAAGCATGGTATATATACATACAATGCCCAGAAGGATGACAACGAGGATTCACATGATCAAAATGGGTGAAGTGCTACCTAACTAATTTGCCTAAAATAGGATGTCTCTATATATTCATATCGAATCTTGGGGTCAAATGGTTGCAATTATATTATTACAAGAAAGCAACTACAAAATAAGGTAATTATGAGATGTTCCAACTTTTGCAACAAACAATCATTTTCCTTCTTGTATGTCTGACGATTTGACTTCCAGATGCAAGTATTGCTATCAAAACTGTTGATTTGGCAGGAGACCTAGGAACGTTATCTAACATGGTGTGGCATGGCGCAAACACTCCACGTGGAATGAGAATCTCTAGCACAAATTTTGACTTGCGTGTCATTCCCCAGTTCTTTGTGCCAACTCAGGGAAGGCCAATTAAGTGAAGTGGTGCATGAGGATGAGCATAGATGTGCTAAAAATGATCACGCTAGTGTTTGGAGTTGTTAAGCTTGGTGCTAAAGCATGTGTTTCTTGGTGCTATGTGCTTTGGTGTTGGCATTGTGTGGGATAGCACGAAAGACAGTCTCCAAGGCTCTCAAGGCGAGAATGAGGACTTACACAACTATGCTCAGATCATTCATCCTTTCTTGAGAAGCGACGGCCCTCATTGCATCTTTAATTAGCTACGGAAACTGAAACTAAAGTTGTTGAAGGTTGTATCACTTAACCTGATCAATGTAGTGTCATGCCTTGACCACTCTAAACAACTGATGTGTGCCTTGGCGGGCATGCATAGTTGTGATTTCAACGATATGATCTTCGAGCACTTTTTGCAAATGTTCGAAATCCAAATATGAAGGATGTTGAGTTGTTGATGGTTCAAGCAAATGTGGAAAGTAGGCCTTAAGGAGTTCCACATTGAATATTGGATGAAGACCCTAGTATTGTGGCAAATCAAAGACAAAATCATTTTACCAATTGCGTGCAATACCAATAAGGACCATAGTGTAGCAGCTACATATTTCTATGAAGACCCTTAAAAGCATTCTTTCAGAAGATGCAACCAAACTTTATCACCCACCTTGAAGTCATCAAGTGTGTGATGTGCATTGTGGTGCTCTTTGTACTTCTATTGTTGGCTCGAGAGTATCTACTAAACCTGTAGGTAAACTTGTTGGATATGTTGCAAAAACTTATGTACCTTGTCCACTTCCTTTTTCTATGTACATGACTCGGTATCGGATGGCTTGCAGTAGGCTATGTCGAGGGGCATGGTTGGCTAGAACCCTAGTCATGTTTGAAATGGACTATGCGTTGTAGAACTATGAAGAGATCTAATGTAGACATGCTGAAACAAGAGCATATTAATATATTATCATCCCAATTGCGCGGATGTGGACTATTGCACATATGCAACAAACGGAAAAGGGAGCGGTTGACAACATTTGTTTGCCCATCTGTCTGAGAATGGAATGTTGTGGACCGGTCCAATTGTGTATCCAACATCTCCCATAAGTCATGCCAAAAATGACTAACAGATTTTGAATCGCAGTCAAACACAATCGCTGAAGATAGTCCAAAGTGATCCCAAACATGACTGAAGAAGCAGGGCATTGTGGCTAGTGTTTGTAATGTTCTTCTTCGATGCAACCGTGATAGTCATTTTTTAACCATGAACACAATGCCATTATGGTGTTTTATATAGGTAATCTTGACAAGAAATCACTATTGATAAATTCCCAAGGCCTAGATGGAACCAACAAAGGTGAATATAACCCAAACTTCTTATTTGTTGGTTTGGCAATGCGACAAGGAATGCAGGATTTGATGTGGCATTCTATGTCTATACATATATGAGGGCATAAAAAGTGTTTTTGAAGCACTACCAAAGTTTTGGTAATGCCAAAGTATCTTGTTGCTTTGAAGTAGTGTGCCCTTAGATGCATCTTTGGGGAGGTGCGGTAATAGGAATACAGATGTACAAACTTGTAGAGAAGATGATCGGATTTATAGAAATCAGCAACCTATTCACCTTGTGCAAGAGTAGTATAGGCCTATGCAAAATCTTGGTCTACTAAGTAGAGAGATACCCAATAAGAGAAGTTTTGGCTGCGATTGTCAAGCTTTGCGATGAGGGCCTATACAGGGGAGTGGTTTAGGCAATCTATCGCCTTGTTAGCCTTTCCTTTCTTGCGTTTTATCACCAAATGCAACTACTACAAATATGTCATGCACTTTACATGACGCACATTCTCTAGCTTGTTTTGTGTATGCAGGAACTAAGGCGGCGTATGATCAAAGTGAATGATTGTCTCTTTACCCAAGTAGTGTCATCATTGTTGCTTGCTTGCATGATGGCATACAAACTATTTCTCATAGGTGGAGTATCTTTGAACCAAGCCATTGAAAGTCATTGAGTGATATGCGAACATTGAGTGAGAATTGCACCAAGTGCATAATCAAAAGCATTGATCTCAATTTCCAAAGGTTGGACAATGTCAGGCATGGCCAAGACTCGAGTGACACAAAGGGGATGCTTGAGCTTCTCAAATGCGTGTTGTTGCATGGCAGTCCACTAGAATGCAACTTTGGCGCATGTGATCTGATTGAGAGGCCAAGATGTGTGATAATCCAAGAACAAACCTGCATCAGAAACTAACAAGTGCAAGAAAACCCCTGAGTTATGTGAGGTTGTGCGAAGTTAGCCACTCTTGAATCAACTTGATCTTATTTGGATCCACATGGATGCTTGTGTGGGCAATATGTATCCCAGGTATTGCATTTGTGCAGTATCAAATGTACACTTGCCTAAGTTGGCTTGCAACTTGTGTTTGTGCAATGTGCCTAGGGCGCACGCTACATGCTCCTCCCAAGTCTTCTTGAAGATGAGGACATCATCCAAGTAGAGCATGACGAAGGAGTTGATGATGGCCCTGAGTATGTCATTCATCAGGCCCAAGAATGTTGTTGGCACATTGGTCAGACTGAAGGGCATGTCCATTCATTCATACAATCCCACCTTTATTGTGAAAGTTGTTCTTCCAAACATCTTCTTTATGGACTATAACCTAATGGTAACCTGATTTCAGGTCAAGCTTGGTGAAGTACTGTGCACCACAAAGCTGGTCCAAAAGGTTGTTAATTCATGGAAGAGGGAACCGATTCTTCATTGTTATCTTGGTAAGTGCATAATAGTCAAAGCATAGACACCATGAGCCATATTTCTTTGGTGTTAGGACTATCGAACTGCAATAAGAAGAAGAGCTTGGCTTGGTCTTTCGTTGATCAGTAAGTTGTTGGATCTAGTGTCAAGTCTCGTCATTCTCCCAAATGGATATGTGGTACAACAGACTATTCAAAAGAGGGAATCATATAACCAAATCGATCTAATGTTTAACCACACAATGTGTTCCTTTGGGTTCTTTGAAGACATCTCCATATTGTTGCAGTAGATTGTCAAGTTGTTGCTCCAAAGGGCGTGGAACATGGCTCACAGCCAATGCATGAATACTCTAGTGCTCATGTCTCTGGGTAGACCATAAGCAACACAAACAAATGCGCATGAGATATGAGCTTGTGGCATTGCTTTGCAAATACCAAAGTGACTGGTCTTTGGAAGAGACTTCAAGATATTTTAGATGCAATCATTGACTTTGATGGACCAGCATTGTGGTTTAGCTCTATAGATACCACCGTTGCCATACACATGGCTTGCCAAGAAGAATGTCACATACCTCCAACGGCACTACATCACCGGTGACTATATCAAGCACCAAACTTGGATATATTTCCCTTGTTGTAGTCATCCCAAGGAATATGGATGAGGATGCGCTTCAGTATTAAGACCCTGTAATGGGCACCCCTGAATGCCCCAAAAACTAAACCAATTGCTGAAAGGAATTATGTCAAACAGTTTGCATCCAACTCCGTTCAATCTTTTACCCCTTTTAGCTCAGGAAATAAATGTTTGTTTTTTTTGAGTTTTTGCATGGAAAAGAAATCATTCAACATAAACAAGAAAGAAACTACGATAATATGCAACTGGACATTGAATTGGTGCTGATAAGATGTTATTTTTAGAATTTAATAAAATAAAATACATGGCAGATTATCAACTTACTAATTACTCTAGTATTATTGACATAATGCTCCATCACATGTTTTTTCAAATCTCCTGCTACATTGACATGAATAGTGTCGCATGAATAGTGTCGCGTGAACAGTACCCACGTGAACAGTGTTGCGACAGTACTTTGTCTTTCAAATAGTCCAATACCTTCACAAAATCATTCCCTCCAAGTAGCATAAGCGTCGGATATGTAATGAAGAAGATATGAGCAAAATACCAAATCTGCCTGTAGCTGGAAATGCAACTAAACTGACTGATAATGAAGCTGGTAACAATAGATTCCAAAGGCCAAACCCCAAAAGAATGACGTCTAGAATGTCACAAGAGATGATACACGTCCTCTAATGCCAAGAACGGATCTGCAACTCACACCAATTTCTTCTCATATTCAACCTCTCTAATGAAGCCACAAACGCTTCCTTTTATTCTATTTCCAAAGGTCCGCTCAACTCACATGGGCAATGTGGGTTAAAAGATGTGCAATATAAAACATATATTAAAATATCCCCTTATGTCTCCCTTGGGTACACATCCCCATAAAATAAATAGTAAAGTAACACTTTAATATTTTACAATTAAATAAGATGTTACTTTAATAAAACTTTAGGCATTAAAATGTATTAGCAATCGGACTCCGAATAATGCGAGTGATAGCTCGTCGGAAAGCTCTCACCGAGGAGTATCAAATCCAATCACCAAAACTGACCTCCGCTGTGACCTGTTGACTTACTAAAAATAGTAAGTATGCCTGAGATTGAGTAAATCAATTTCGTTTTGGCCCAAACTGAAAATGACTAGGCCAAAACACTCCAGGATCCCCTTAAACCCTTCGTTAGCCCTCGGGACCATGTAGAACAAGGCTAACGCACACACACTTGGTCAACTGCTAAAGTGGGGACATTACATGCATCACCGGTGACTATATCAAGCACCAAACTTGGATATATTTCCCTTGTTGTAGCCATCCCAAGGAATATGGATGAGGATGCGCTTCAGTATTAAGACCTAGGCATTGGACTACATCTTGTGCAATAATGGTTTTTTGGATCCTACTATCGATGACAACATGAAGGAGTTGATCTTTGATCCAACACTTGGTATGGAAGAGGTGTTCTCATTCCTTTTAAGTGTTGATGGCAAAGGTATTGGCACTCAGACAAGTGGCATTTGGATCAATGTCTTCTATTTGCGCAAGACTTAAGTAGACTGCACAATCAACTATTGTTGTGCACGACATTCAAAATCATTGAAAGTGCTTGTGCGGTGTCAATGGCACCACTTTTCTTGCCTTTGTCTGACATTTATGTCATAGGAGCCTTCTACTACGCTAGAGATTGTTTTGGATGCTCTCCTTGACACGATGTCTTTTGCTTTTGCGTTGGAGTGTTTGTCACACTAGATGAAGAGGAAAACTTCTTCATCTTGGCTTTGGCCTCAATCTTGGTGGTGTTGTGGTATGCTTTCCCCAATGGGTTGGAGGTCGAGAATTCCATCTTGGCGGCATTGTGGTATGCTTGCCCCAATAGGTCGGAGATCAAAAAATTCCATCTTGGTGCATATAGAAGGCAAGAGTTCGTTTTCATTGATGTATTTCAACATCTTATGTTGCTTCTTTGTGTTCTCATGCAAGTGCACAACGTAATCATGGAACTCGTTGGTGTAATACTGTACCCCCTACTCCTTACATTGGTGTGGCAACTAAAACTTCAAGTGCTAATCCTCTTAGTGCTTGAGAGGTTAGTATCCGTTCTGCATGGCGTTGACAAACTTGCTACAAGTATTGACAGGCTCATATTCTTGTTCGCATTGCTTCATACCAATGTGTGTCTGAATTGGTTATCTTTGATGTTGTGAAGGTAATATCCTTTTGTCACTAAAGCAGTTGACAGAGAAGTAGACCTCCAGTTTTCAAATCTAGCTATCATATGTTGTGTCAATTTTTTCTTCGAACACAGGAATGTCTAGATTGACTTCGACCTTGAAAGGGCTTTGATGCTGAAAAAATGGATTGACAAGCAAAGCAGAAGAATGAGACAACGCAAGAGGATCAAGTTGCATCGTGAGTTCATGGAATTGGCCAAATATTGCACTGTGCTGCTACTTGAGAGTGTCCCAAATGAGTTGCTGGACATCTAAGGAGTAACATTAACAGGCATACGAATATCAACTTTTGGGATTCAACCATCTTAGTCTAGGGTAGACATTCTTCAAAGTAGTCTGATACAAAACCAAATCGCTGTCCTTTTTGTTGTTGCGTACATGTTAACATTAACAGGCATATGAATATCAACCCTCGACAAATTATCACATGTTCTCTTTTGATACCAATAACTTAGCTAGGAAATCACTAGGTTATTAAGAATATGCAATAGCAAACAAATAAAAGTAAGTCATTACACATTCGAACACGAAGAGATAGCAGAATAGTGCTCTTCTATTCAATGGGATATTAACATGTATGGTACATATGTGTACAATGCCCAACGGCTGGGAATGATTATTCCCATAATCAAAAAGAAGGAAATGCTTCCTAAATGATTTGCCTACACTGGAATGTGTTTGTGTATGTCCATGTTCACTCTAGGGGTCGAATGGTTACAATTGTATAATTACAAGAAATCAGTTATAAAATAAGGTAGTTATGAAACCTGCCAACTTCCGCAATGGATGATGGTCTACCTTCCTCTAGATCTGATGGTTTGACTTCCCAATGTGCATGGAGCTAGTGATTATGTTGGTGTGGTGAGATACATGGGAGTGTTGTCTAAGATGACACGATGTGGTGTGAAGGCTCCACATGGCATGTGACTGTTTGCGCAGATTTTGAGCCACATCGGTTTCCTCAATGCTCTGCACCAATTCAGAGAAGGCCAATTGAGCGGAATGTTGCATGAGGATGAGCGCCAATGTGCTACCATGACAGCATGAGTGTTTGGCACTGAAGCGTGTGTTGCTTCGCACTGTGTGGTTTGGTGTTGATGTTGTGCAGGATAGCGTGAAATGACAGTCTCCAAGGCTCTCAAGATGAGAGCACAATCCAATGTGGCTATCCTTGGATCACAACCGAAAGAGCTCGATCACCTGTCTGAACACAACCATATATTTTATTCAAAATCATTTATTAACTAATGCCATACTTAAAAAATATATCATGTCTTATTTCTCTATGTACAAGGGAAGAAGGGAAGTCACAGAATAATGTAACTAAAAAAACTTTTAATCAGGTTGTGAACTTGAGAAGTAGTTATTCGGATAAGTAGGGAATCACATTTGCATGGAATATCAAGAATTTACAAGCAAAAGACAAAAAATCCAACTTTTCTACAAAATCCAAATTAATGATATGTACGAAAGGAGCATAAATAGATAGTCCCCCTGTAAACTATGGAAAGGTGGAGTCCCCTTGCTGGCTGATCAAATATTTGTTTGTTTGTTTTGTGATATTAAAATTTGAAGTTTGCAAGGCTGTTATGCTCAAGTCTCAAAGAGATCGAATTATGCCAAAAAATCACACAAATTCACCTTTGGACTGTAGAAAATCAAATGACAAGCTAAATGAATGCAAAGAAAAAAAAAATATACTACAACCGTAGAACTTTTAGGTGACTCTACCTCCCTCGTTAAACTTCTTGACGATGGAATATGTTTAAAATTAACATAAAATATTGTGCATGCTAAATTCCATTCTGAGGACAGGACTAGTGCTAGAAAGAGAAGCCATAGCAAAATGTTAAGGAAAATAAAATTACGAAATTCAAGAAATATTTGTTCGGATAACTAGGGAATTACGTTTGCACAAGATATCAGATGTTACAAGGAAAAAAAACATAATGAAGCCAACTTTTCTACAAACTCCAAATTAAAAATTTACACAAAAAGGGCATACATTGGAAAGACCCCCAGCAAACAATGCAAAGGCAAAGTCAGCTCGCTGATTGATCAACTGAATCGTCAAAGATCCATTTCCTGTGTGAACATAGTTGTGTGTTGAAAAGTTTGCATATTGGAACTGCAGAGCACATGATGTATAAATTTAATGAGATGCACCTTCGGCAGAAGCCCTTTCTTTTGATCTAGCTATTTACCGTCTAATATTCATAATTTCCTTCATTATCCAAATGAACACGGATCTCCTATTAACATGCTAATTACCTTTATAGGTGCGGTGCATAGAAAAGGGCTTATGTCTTTCTCTGGCACATCTTCTCTTAAGCAGACAGAGCCACTGAAACATACAACCAGATATGCTTGTTAGTTGAACAGCTTCTATGTATGATATGAGGTGAAAATAAATGTGCATGAACTCAAACCACTACTTTACTAGCACTCTTTCTTCTTTAATTCCATTTAGTTACCATTATATAATCATCTTCTAAAATTAAAAAATAGGGAAAAATGAAAACCAACCAAAGGATGCAATAGGTGGTCATGGAAAAGAAATAAATTGCTAGTCAGATGAGGATTTAAAAAAACTAGGTTATGGTTTGCACAGTTTCTATCTGGAAGATCCAATGAGAGATTAGTACTTGAATTTTGCTGGAGAGAAAACTCCGACCCAATCATTTTCTGATGGAGATGAGTGGTGGAATTTCACTGTCACCCGCTCAGCTGTTTCACCCTGCAGATTCACAATGCAATTGGAAAGAACAGAAGAACATAAGTTTGCAAAGTATATTTTTCATAGTGAACGGAAAATCTGGCTATTCTTCGTAGAAAATATATTTTCACAATAATAATCTAAAAGATGGGACTTTTCAAATAAAATCAAAAGTGAAAATTATTTACAAATCCATAACATACAGAGATGTGAGCAAGAAAAGATAATCAAACAACTGATCTGATTTTTTTACATATTATGCTTCCCAGTTCCCACAAATAGGTGAAAAAAGCCTTTAAGACACAACAGCATTTGCAATACTCACAGTCCTACAAGAGGACATATACTAAACATGTTACTGAAAAGCATGATATTAGACTATCAAAAATGAACAAGGGGATCTCTTAATTTGCAAGATGTAACGCATAACAAGTGTTCAGTTATGGTTGGCAACTTGGCATTCATTATCTGGAAGAACCATTTCGAGAATGCGGTATTCACATTAAGAAAGAGGAAAACCTTTTGCAGGTATTATGGAGTGGGATCACACTTTTGTTATGGAATTTATGGAAAGAGAGGAATAGAAGAATATTTCAGCAGGAATGCGGGGATACTTTCTTTATCTAGGAAAAGACTAAAAGAAATATAGCTGAAACCATCAAATATAAAATACAAATTCCAAAAGATCTTTCTCCGAAATGGCTAACCTTATTTAGAAGGCTGCATATTGAAATGCATAAGCATATTCGGCTGGATTGTTCACTAAGGAGAAAAGATTAGGTCAATGGTAAATGGGTAAATCCTCCTTGTGGGGTCGGTAAGCTGAATACAGATGGTGCATCCAAAGCGAACCCTGGTAATGCAAGTATAGGGGGGATAGGTAGAAAGTCTGATGGTTCTGTTGTATTCTTCTTGTCAAAAAAGTTGGGAACTGCTACTAAAAATTTGGCCAACATTAAGGCTGTGGTTAAAGGTCTTCAAGCAGCACTGAAATTAGGATGGAGAAGGATTCAGGTGGAATCAAATTATTTACTGATCACAAACCTTTTAACCAGTCCAACGATGGAAAGGGGTAGTAATTGGCAGATTTTAAGGGAGGTGGAAAGAATCCAAAGGATGAAAAGTAACTGTGAGGAATGCCACTTTAGCCATGTCCCTCGACAGAAAAATAAAGTGGCAGATGGGTTGGCAAATTGGGCTCTTGATAACAGCAATATTATGTGTTATGGTCCTCCACCGAAATGGTGGTTGTCTAAAGTACAAGATCAACTTAGTCAAATTCTAGCTCTGGATCGTACTTAAGGCTTAATGAGGCTAGCTGTTGTGATGATCACACTAGTGTCTAATGCCCAGGCTTGGAGTAATAGTTTCCATGCTTGGCATAGAAGAATTTGTACATTTATGATCTCTTATTTATAGATATATTTTTCTGTTTTTTATTTTTATTTTTAAGTGTTCACTTATGGTTGGCAACTTGGCACCATCAAAGCCTTTGGAGGAACAACACTCTAGGTTTAAAAAATTGGAATTAACACATTGAATTTGGACATGTTTCTCTCAAAGTTTACTGAGATGAAGTCCCCAATACAAGAAATACATCAAATCAATTATCTGTTAGACTAAGTGCCAACAGCAAAACTGCTAAGCATAGAAACTACGTGTGAGATACACAACTAATAGACTACTTCACGTGGGATAGAAGCCCTGCAACAAATATAATGATGGGAAAGACTTTGAATCCTCGAGATAAAACATTCAAATGTAAAGATTACAAGGGCAACAGTGGATATGCAACTAAATAAAACATACTAGCGTAAACATTTACTTTCCAAGTTGTAGGGTTAACATGTGTTAGTTGTAAGCAACTTGTGTCTGTTGTGTTTTCTTATTTTGTCCTTTATGACCCAAGATCAAGGGCTGTGGATTGCTCTTATACATTCCTAATTAAGGGTCACAATTGCCCATCCATGTGATGGCATATGATTGGTTAATCCTCCACCCAAGTCCTCGTCTATTTCCTATAATAAAGGGTGGATGTGGACATTTTAATAAGCTTAGATGATCTAGCCATAGTCTGGACAAGCTTCTGATAAGCTGAGAGTAAGTTTTCAGTACGGGATTCTTTTCTGAATTTTCTGCTTTTGTGTCAATCTTTGCTTTTGTGTCAAATCTATGTTTATAGCATGGAAAGTAGTTTTTGGCACAGGTTATCCTAGGTGAATTTGACTGAGTTTCATGTGTAATTTCAAATGGTATCACAGCTCGTCCATATGCCCTCCTCCTCCTAAGTCCTCCAGTTTGTTCATTGTGTTGCTGAGTTGTAGCCGCAATGTAAAGACAAGGACATTTCATATTCGCTATTTTATGAGCGTTTTGGATCAAACTCTACTCTTTTATCCATTTCCACATCGACAGTGGATGCCACAACTAGTGCCCCACTTTCTAACACCTCTAGTATAAATCCTAGCCAAAATTCTCAACTAAATAGCACCAAAATTTCAATTAAAAGTCTTGTACCAAATGACCCAAATGCAAACCTCAATTCATAACCAAATGGCCCATGTGCAAACTAAAATAATGCAAATGACCAATTGACCACAACAAGTCTATAGGGGGCCTCCGAACAAGTGTCACCCCTTCACCCCCTTACAAAGGCAAATGAGAGACCTATTATGCAACTACCAATTCAAAACAAAGTACTAAAAACATTGCAAAACAAACCCTTATCACCTTATATTGCAGCCATGAACATTGGAGGCATCTCCCCAACCATCACCTACAACACTTCTACCAAACCTACCATATGCCTCAACGCATTTGGCAACCTTTACAACTACGTTACCGATACGGATACAGGTACAGATACGGTTATGAGAATCGGATACATGGATACAAGGATTTTTTTTGGGGTAGTTTTGGATACGGCCATACAAAAATATATAAAAAAATTTAAAAATAAAAAAAATATAACCATATAAGCAAAATTAACCACATAATATGCATAGAGGAAACAAATAAGTTAAATAACCACAAAACATACTCATTATTCAATGCCAAATATCATAATATTCAACGGTCAAACTTAGATTAATTTTATAATACATACATAGTGCAAATGTTACAATGTATGGACAAAAATAAAGATAAATCAGCATATTCATAATGCACTATATTCATTTTCCTCTTTAGCTGTGATCTTTTCATTGTCATGTGGTTCATTTAGAACCGCAAGCAGCAGCAGTGCCACTCCCACTAGCTCCACTATGCAAGTCGTGTGAAGCACCGTCTAGCTCCATGTCAAGCAATGAAAGGTAGGCAACGAAGGCATCCAACTCAGCAGTCTCTACACATCCCAACACTTTGTTGCCCCTTCCTTGTAAGGAAGTTGTTTGTGTGAGAGAAGATGCAAGTTAGAATGCACATAGACCAAATCCTCCGCATTTTTTGCTGCCAACTTGTTGCGCTTAATTGGGTAGATAAAGTTGTAAGTACCCCAGTTCCGCTCAGCTGAGGGGGAACTTGTAACCTATTGAGGCAAGCTGCAAAGTCAATTAGAATTTATAAAAGTTAAAACAAAACGTCGAAAAGTTCAAAAGAAGGGTAGAGAGTAAAAAAAATTTAAAATCTTACTTGTCATAGAATTTTTATTGCAAGTGGTTGGAGGTGAGTGGATGCTTACCCATGGAGGTAACACCAAAAGTGAGCGTCCATCTTGTACTTGTCACAAATAGCACCAAGGGAGTGACCCATGGAGGATATGAAATGCACAAATTTTTCCCTAACTTGGTCTTCTATTTTTGGATCGGGAAAGAGTCTAAAGAATGTTGCCTTATATCCCTCGACAACCTCAACATCTCTATATGGTACAACCCTCCTGAGCAAAGAAAGGATCTCTACACTATAGAATTTGGGTGTCAAGGCAAAAGCAAGAAGATGCAATGGGGTGATCATTTTGTTCCACCTTTCAATGAGATGCGACTGCAATTCCTTGAAGAACCTCTCTGTAGGAACCTGCTCTTTGGCAATTAAGATAGATCTAATGTTCTCAATCATTGAGTCGATTCCATCATAAAGCTCACTCAAACATGGATGGTCCATATCCAGATATCTCAACATGTTGTCAATGGGCTCGGTAAAGCAAAGCAAATACTCTACACGTTCCCACCACAAGTCATAAAGAATCCACCATTTCAACTTTGTGGCCTTCTCACTGTTTGTCCGCCTCCATACACTCCAAAGGTTGTTGATAACCATGCTACTCAATGCCTCATGCACCTTGAGAAGTCATCTCAAGACGAGTGTGTGAGGCAAACCAAGTCTTAGCAACCTAATACAAAATTAAAAAAAATAAAATTTAAAAAAATGTTCAAAAATAAAATTATTACAAACTTACAAAATTAAATTAAAAATATACATGATTCATGAATGATAAAATTTAAAGTTACCTTCAACAACTGCGACTTCAAGAAGGCCCTGAAGATGCCTTGGGACATGTGATGGTTGCTTATGAACATTTGGATCTCACTCGCCTCTTCATAGACTTGTCTGATCCAATTAATTTTTGCCCCCAATTTTTGCAACGTAAAGTTGAGGGAATGAACGGCACAAGGTGTCCAAAATATGTGCCCATACCTTGCCTCAACCAACATGCCCGAAACTTTGTAATTTTTAGCGTTGTCTATTACAACTTGGACAATGTTTTGAGGCCCCACCACCTCAATGGACTCTATTAAGATGTCCACAATGAATCGTGCATCCTTCACTTGCCTTTCACAATCAACGGCCCTCAAAAACATTGCCCCTTTAGGGCTCACTGTGACCACATTAATCAATGGCCTATTTACGTATCTTTCCATCCATCAGAAATGGACACCCCTGTTTCAATCCATGAATCCCTGATAGGCTTCAATGCATCTTCAACTTATTTTCTTTATTTTGTCAACAAAGTGGTGCGCACATTTTCATAACCTATGCCAATGAACCCTTTAGGGGCAACATTGATAGATCTCACCATATCCTGTCAAAATGGTGATCTAACAACATTAAATGGCAGCCTACATACATCATGACAATGAGCGATGCTCTACTCCGCTATGTCCCTAGATTCATTATGGAATGCCCTGTCCAATGGGCCTGCATCTTTTGTTCTCTTGCGACCAAGAGATGAATCATCTTCCTCTGCAGCTACGAGGGTGTAGCAAGAAATGGGTGTGATGGGGTCACCACATTAGCACAAGATGGATCAACATGTGGTGATCATTTCTTTCTCAAATGATGCTTCGATCTTTGCCCAATAATGGCATCTACGTCTTCTTGCTCTTTGACATATGCAAGGATCATAGTTTGTGGCAAGCCCTTTCCTGGCTTTCCACTTATGCTTGGCCCACCACAAGCTTTGATTCCAGCACCAAGAATCGCATACAAATGGACTTTCACCTGATTATATGAGCTCTTGTATTAACGGTTACACTCTGAGCAAAGCCATAGGAAACACCCTCCACCAAACATGTGTTCTAATATTGTCACATACTTCTAAAAGGGCATGCACATATCAACTCTGGGGGCTACCCCTTGGCCCACCGAACTAGCACTTGTAGCCTGAGACATTCTAGCAAATTCCTTTAGCCCATAGTAAAAAATAATAATATAGATATAAAAAACTTAAAGCATTTGTTGAAATAATCATAATGGTTAAAAGAATAACAAAAAAAAATTAAAACCAATTACAAACATTTAAAAACTAAAAAACAACCCAAAACCGAAAACCTACCTTAAATCAACGAATCCTCTTGCTTGCAAGCTCCTTAAACTCCTTGGTGCCAAATGGGTAGAGGTAGTAGTGTAGGATTAGCAAAAGGAAGGAGTTTCAATCCTATGCAATTGAAAAAATGAAGATTAGAGAGCAAATATGCAATGAGAGGTAAAAATGCAATGAAAGGTAAATGTGTTGTTTTCTTTTGATAAAATGTGTGAAAGCTACTTTTAGGGTTGAGAATCTGCTTTATTTTGTTTATAATTGTTTTTTGAAGTCCATGTTTGACTTTTAATGAAGCGAAATTTTAAAAAAAAAAAACATTTGTTCGAGCAAAACATCGCAGATACGGCCAGGAAATGTCCTTGGGCCTATAGATACGTCCAGTGACATATCTGCAAGCCCAAGGACATTTCTTGGTCGAATCCCATGTGCTTCCCCAACGAATTTGTATCCTTCTGTGTTTCGTATCGTTTTTGGGGGGCTCTATAGCAGTATCCGGTAACGTAGCTTTACAAAGATCAAATTAACAAAAATACATATGCGGCAACTAAGCTACTTGATTGAACCCTAATTGGAGATGCACTAGAATGGTACAACCAACTAAAACCCAACTCTATTGTCCAATTAGAAGATTTAATAAATGCCATCATACATGAGTTCCAATATCCTGACCTACCTCAAGATAACATTGGTAATTTTGTCAATGCACAACAACAAGACAATGAATCCACCCGTAACTTCATTAAATAATGCCAGCGATCAGCTAACATATCCGAATGTAATGTGAGCAAACAAGGACTTTCTAAACTATCCATCACGGTGTTAAAACCAAAATTGCAATATAAAGTGTGATCCTTCTCACCTAAGACTCTATAAGAAGCATTTGATCAAGCCAAAAGAAAATATCATCTCATAAGACAATTTGAAGATCCTAAAAAATCCACTGCAACACTCATTAGGAGCAAACCCAACGCTTCCCTAACAAAAAATCCTCCAACCCTAACTTTGATGCAAACATTATCAATGTTCAACTATTTCAGCATACTTCTCCAAAATTTATGTCGGGGACTACATTTCCCCCAAATATTCAAAATCTTACCCACCCACCCTTGAGTCACGACCAACTCAAGCATAAACTAACCATACCTTGACATCACAAAATAGATCCTACAAAGTTTCTACCCCAATGTTATAATCCCAACAAATTCCGTTGGTGGCATGCCAACTTGAGACACACACGAAAATTTATGTAACCTCAAAAATTTTGCCTACAACTTCATGTTAGGCATAAATTTTGAACACGACGGATTGACATGCGGAAGATACCAGGAATTTCTCATAGCCACACAAGGACAACGAATCCAACAAAAAATATTTCACCAATCCACTAAATTACCTAACATATCATATGTGGAAGCCTCCCCTTGCAAATCCATTTCTAACCCCAAACAAACCCATACAATCAATACAACTAGGACGTTAATCTCAAACATTAAAATAAGTTATGATCAAAACTTCAACTCACAATTTGTAAACGAAGCCAAAGTGAACTATAGACGAGAACACACACATAAGGACGTTGTCCAAAAAAAAACCCTCAAGAAGAAATGATCATCAAAGACAAAAATCCAGAAATCCACCTATCCCACCAACAGAATCCACCCAAGGATCAACCACCAACCAAAAAAAAATTAAAGCTTCCTCCATTATTCAACCAAAATATCAATATCATACTGACCAAAAATCCAGACAATGGAACTTCCTTGAGGAACTCAATACCATGCCTTGGAAAATTCCCTTAATGGAACTCATGCACATCCCCATGCCATAGAAAATATCTTGTGCATTACAAGCAATAAAAGAATCTCCAAAAAATATTAACACCATACAACCTAATCAACCTCCACAAGCTCAACCAAATATCAACATACACACCAAACTACCCTTCAACCGCACCTAAGTCACAAGGTTTGAGCTCGAGTTTGAGTTCGACAAGGATAAAATTCGATTCAAGTTCACCAACTGATAAAGTTTGAAAAAAAAATCGTCATTAAGTTCCAATGATAGAAAAACATAAAAAAATATAAAAGTCAAATCAAATTATTCGAGATAAAAATTAAAATAAACATTAGACAATTGTAATCAATTATACATAATTTTAAAAACTAAAATAAACAAATTAAAAAATCATGAAAAATAAATTAAAATAAAAAAAATACTATTAAAAAAAATTCAAATAAACAAACTAAAAACTATAAAAAATAAATATAAAAAACATTTAATACAAAATTAAAAACCATAATATAAATAATTTAAAATAAACATAAAAAATTATTAAAAATTTAAAAAAAAAACATAAAAATACAAATTAAAAATATGTATATATATAAACGCATAAAAATATAGAAATATAGAAAGAAAAAAAAGCATCAAAAGAAATTAAAAAATATATAAAAATACAAATTACAAAATCAAAAAAAAAATATATATATATATATATATAAACAAAAACGAATTGAATTTTTTTTAAAAGCACATAGAAAAAAGTAAAAAAAAACATAAACAAAAACTTGTTAAAAAAAAGACCTAACTCGCGGTCAAAACTTTTCCCCACAAGCTGCAAGGTCGGGGATGGCTACTCCACATCTAGTGATGGTCCTCCACGTATGCACACGACAAATTCCCGCATGGCACAACACTGTTTTCTCCACAGCAATAGCGGTATTTGTCGTTTGCCCACTCCCAACACCACCCAGTACAACGCTGCTCAAAGCAACGTTTTGCAAAACTTCCCTTGTTTCTCCAGGCAAGGTGTTCGCTGCTCAAACTATTTAGGGATTCACGAATGATTTTTTAGATTTAGTACTATTAGAGAGATGCAATAGGGTTTTTTGTTGTCCATTTTCTCTACCTATTTTTGTCGCATGATTTTTTGCCTCGAACTTCATGAATTTCAACCTAACTTTTTCCCTGGCCGTAAAAATCAGTGAACTTTGATTTTGAAGCCAAAAAATAGGTGAATCTTGTGACTTAGAACTGCACCATAAGAACTAAACAGGATTCCTAAAGGATGCCATGATCAACTATGAAATCCTCTATAGATACGATGACCCTCCTATCTTCATCCATGTTATTATCAATGAAACCAAGCTGTGAAAGTCCTTGTAGACGAAAGATCCAACATCAATGTTACCTCCCTATGGGTCAATGAAACTTTGGGATAACTCTACAAATAGCCTCAAGCAAACACAACTTAGTTGCTGCAAATTTGACAAAAATAACCAAAAGCCACTAGGATGCATTTCACTGCACATCAAAGTGGGACCTAAAACTATACGAACCAAAGTCACGGTCCTTGACCTACCACTTTCCTATAATTTACTTTTAAGATGACCTTGGACTCATCGAATGAGAGCAATCGCTTCCTCTAGCAGGGAATGCCTTAAATTCACTCACAACAACATTCAATATAAACATGAAGCTGACCCAAATCCTTGTGATAATCAAGTCACCAATCTAAAAAATGATTTTTCAACCCCCCTAACTGACACAATCACCAATGTGCCATTACTAGAATTGTTAACATGCATCATGATTTACATGCTACCATTATAGATTCGAATGATGATGAACCAAACACACTCCAAAATAGATGCAACACATCTAGCTTACTTCAAGCTATCATTGATTGGCTTCCACCTGCCTCACAAGATAGATACCTACCCATGGAAGAACAACAAAAGCAACGAAGACACACCTTGCAATGTCCATGAAGCAACATATAACAATAACATATTCAAATGTGATGACACAAGAGTAGAAAAACTTTTCCAAGATCCACTCCTTTCCCCATGATCCTTTAGCAAACTTGACATTTCCGATAAAGATACAATCAAGGAAGCACAACAAGAACTGCACCACACAAACGTCATACGACAATGACTACATATTCCATATCCAAGGCCCACATTTAGACGTAATCCAGTACCAAAAGAAACTAGCACTACGCATGCCTTCCAACGAGAAGCACACATGGTCCAAATCTCTCATGAAGGAGATGACCCTAAATTTGACGATAGTGCCAATGAACATGAACTACCTTTTAATCCACTTGCCAATCCTCCCTTGAAAGAACTGAGCTAGATTATCCAACAAATTACAAAATACTCTCACCCAAAACCCAAGAGGACACTTTTAGAATTCTAAAAGATTTAGATCAATCATGCAACTTATCACAAATAAATCCTTCATCATGGCCGGTGATGCACAACATCCACCTAACATTAGTCCATCAAAGACCATGGCTAGTGACATGCAAAATTCACTTGACATTAATTTGTCGTCATAGGCCATGGTCGGTGACATGCAAACTCCACCTGACATAAATCCTTTGTCACATGCCATGTTTGGTGCTACACAAAATTCACCAGGTTAGTGACAAAGAACTCAATCCTAATTATTCCCACCAACAACCCAAAACCTTTGAAACTTCTACACAACCATCAGCCAATCGCCAAACATCATCAAATGCTCAAGTTACTAATGTAAGAAAAATCAATCAACGAATAAATTGCACTAGAAAACACTATATAATCATAGAAATTGCCATCGACTACAATGGACCCTTACCAACACTACCTAGTGATGAATCATTTTTAGAATTCCTCTACAAAGGGGAAGAACAACTCCCAAAACAACATCACACTAGGGCATTTCACAACAACACCCCCATATTTCCACAACCTTATTGCAAGTATTGACCTCAAAATCAAAGACATTGAAAACCCACCACCAGCACTTAAAATCCCACACTAAAGCCAGCCTCATATTTCCAAGGGGTGCACTTAGGTGCCACACCTACATTTATGATCCAAAATTTGGATCTAGTTTACTAGATATGTCGTCTAATTCATTTCCACTATACGCAATTATGTAATTCATGTATGTAAAACACTATGTAAGACACTTCTTCAAGTTTGTTCAAGTAAAGTGAGCTTTTCAGCGAAGTTGCAATGGAAGAATCAATATTGGGATGGCCCGAGCATTCTTGTATTGATGAAGTCGACAACTTACAGCCTTTGAAACTCAGGGTTTTGTCAAGGATGATGTAACCCTCAGTGTTTGCAAGCGGCGGTTGTGTAACCGATGGTATTTGTAGGTGACCGGTGGTGGTTGCATAACCGCCCTAGCGTTGCGTAACTGCCCCAACAGTTTTGTAACCACCAGTCAACATAAAGCAGCAATTTCGCCACTGGCCAAAGCACGGTAAAGGGAACAGTTGCAAACATTTCCACAACTTGGCAACGATTTGTTTGGATTCTTTGGCAAGTTCCAAGATGGAAGGGCATATATACAGCATTTGTAGAAGGCAAAGAACACCAAAAAAAATCAGTGAGAAGTCTTGAAGTTGGATTCACATTGTAGTTTGCAAGTTCGAGTCCTTATTCATGTTTTCTCAGTGTTTCCTAGTTGTTGTTTGGTTGTTCCAGTTGTGTTGGATCAATGTGAGGTGTCTGAGAAGTGCAAAGCAGTCTTGTATGCAAACTTTGGATAGTGTAGTAGTGAAAACTCTATCCATGAAGGCCATGTTTGGAAATAACTTGTACAATTCTTGAATTAAATAGTGGAGGGGGAGTGCAATTGCCTCACTCGAGTGTTGTATCTTATGTTCATTTTATACTTTGTCTCTGTTTATGATTCTTTCTTATGTTTAGTATGTTGTACATTTCATTTCAGCATTTGTTTAACTTTGATTTAGCATTGAAAGTACTCTAAAATAGTCATTGATCAATCATTTGTTAAGCTAGGGGTATAGAATCCATGTTGGTGAAGCTTAATGTGGAATATCCACCTAGTTTACAGATCATGTTGGTATCAGAGCTGGTTTCTTATCATTTTTAATCCTTTTATGTGGTTTCATGTGTTTGTGACTACATTATAGTATATGCTTGTCGCTAGAACAAGTACTACATTATAGTATAGTGGCCAAGGTATCCTCGTTCCCTTTAAAAAAAGACTTTTCCACAAGGAAGTGGAAGCAAGAGATTAGAAGTATGGTTCATTCGGATGAAGAAAATGGCCATACAACAAAAGAGAGATTTCACAAGCTTGAAGGAGTGGCTAGCATCTCTCTTTCTATGAGCAGGCTTTACCAGTTGGAGTCCATAATGGGGATTCTCATGGAGAAGCGTGGTGTTTCTACGGAGATGCTGAAAACAAACAAGGACAATGCTCTCGAGTATAAGAAGATGGAGGAACAGCCCCATGCCAACCAACCTCCACCTCCATTCAAGGCTGAGATAAAGATGGAGATTCAACCATATGACAGAGATGTGAATGTCGCGAGGCTAGACCATTGGCTAGCCCAACTAGAGATATATTTCAGTTTGCATCAGATTAATGAGAGCCAACAATTTTTTTTTCCAAAGTTAAAATTAATCAATCATGCTTTAACCTGGTTTGAAATTTGTGTTCATACGTTGGTTGTTAAGAAGCTTCCTCTTATTACTAAGTGGGATGATTTTAAGATGCTAATCAAAAAACAATTTTGTCGTATTTGTTATGAGGAAAAGAGGTCCATGTATTGGCAATATATTAAGCAAAATCAAGACCGAGTGCAAAAGTACACAAGTAAGTTCCACAAGAAAGTTGTTCAAACGGACAAGGATATAGCGGACCATGACATCTTGATGAAGTACGTTGGTGGACTCCATAGCCATTTGAGGAGACATGTCCTCTTGTCAAAGACTATGGATGTAAATGAGGCTTGTTCTCAAGCTCACTACTTAGAGATGGACAAGAAGAAGGCCCCATCTACCCTTCAAAGCACTCCAAAGCAACAAGGTGGTTCTAAGCATTAGGATAAAGGTAAAGGAAAACATAAGCATAATGCTACTTCTGTTTCTAAAAAGGATACTAAAAGGCATCATGGGCATTGTGATGTTGACACTCATGCCGAGGAAAATTGTTGGAAGCTACATTCGGAATTGCACTCGTTCAATAGCAAGAAGACGAAGAAGGCTATGCCCTCTCTCAAAGGTGAAGACATTTTTTGTCGCTTGGATATGGATGAGATTTCGTGGTGTACCTCCATCAATAGAGAGGTATCTTTGGGTAGTAATAGTGCTCAAGAGAGTGAACTTTCTAAGTTTTTCCATATTAAAATTCAAATGAAAAAAACAAAAGTGGATGCTCTTTTTTAAAATTTATTCACATGCAAATTTGATAAGCAAGGAGTTAGTAGACAAATTGAAGATAGAGACTTACAATCATCCACACCCATATGCTTTGGGTTGGGTGAAGAAAGGTGTCGATATCAAGGTGACCAACCAATGTAAAATTAAGTTTGGTATTAATGCACATTTCATTGATGAAGTTATAAAAGGATGTTGTGCCTCTTGATGTGTGTGGTGTAGTGTTTGGCAGCCCTTATTTGTATATCCAAGATGCTATCTTCATGAGGAGAGCCAATCAATACCATTTGGTAAAGAGTGGCAAGAGCTACATTATTTTAGCCTACAAAGTGATTCTAAAATCTCTTTGGTAAGTGCCTCTCAACATAAAAGGCTTATTAATGCAAGTGGATAGTTTGTTTTACTTCTATTGAGAAATATTCCAAATAAAGAAGTGTTTGCACATAAAACTTCTTGTAACATGTTTACTATCAAAGACCAAATGCGTACGGGAGAGTTGGGGGAGTTGTCCAAGGAAGTCTTTCATGAGCCCACAGGGTTGCCACCG
Organism: Torreya grandis; assembly: GCA_037957365.1. NCBI lineage: Eukaryota > Viridiplantae > Streptophyta > Pinopsida > Cupressales > Taxaceae > Torreya > Torreya grandis. Next base: position 4,152,165 of record JARHVA010000216.1, read on the forward strand.
ACGAGACCTATTGAACACGAAATTCAATTGCTATCGGACAATCTGCTTCCAAATTTTGGGTTGTACAAGCAAATCCTTGAAGGGTGCCAATGAGGTTAAAAGTCAATTACAGTCTTTAATTAATCAAGATGTGATCCATCCTAGTAGTTCTCCATGTGGTTCTCTTATTGTTTTAGCACCTAAGAAAGATGGCTCATGAAGAATATGTGTTGATTATAGAGCACTTAACAAAATAACCATCAAGAATAGGTACCCTCTTTCACAAATTGATGATCTCTAAAGCAACTTCAGCATGCTAAGTATTTTACTAAGCTTGATTTAAACTATGAGTATCACCAAGTGAAAATCAAAAAAGAAGGCATTTGGAAGACAACATTCAAGACAAGGCAAGGGTTGTATGGAAAATTGTTTCTACCTTTTGGGCTATGCAATGCACAGTTTACCTTTATGCGATTGATGAATGAGGTAATGAGGCCATTTATTGATTCCTTTGTCAATGTATCTAGATGATATTCGTTTTCAACGGAGCTTTTGATGAGCATATTGGTCATTTAAAACAAGTTTTGAAGGATAACAAGTTAGTGTTGAAAGAGAATAAATGTGAGTTTGCTCAACAATCACTTGTCTATTTGGGGCATGTGGTTGGAGATAGAGAATTGACGATTGATCCTGCAAAGATAGAGGCCATCATGAATTGGTCAAAGCCTTCCAATGTGACCAAAACAAGGAATATTGTTGGTACAGTTCAATATTTAGGGATGTTCTTCAAAAATTTCTCCTACATAGTCGCGCCTTTGCATACCACTACAACAAATGGTAATTGCTATGGGGGTTGTCCTACTACAACGAGGTTGTTACAATTCGGAGTTATTTCATGGTGCAATTCTGAATTATTATACATACGATAAGGAACTGCATGCTCTTGTTCAATCGATCAAGAAATGAAAACACTATCTTATGGGTAAGGAAACTACTGTCCACGAGGATCACCAAACTCTCTAATGTTTGCAAGCACAAAACAAACTTCAACAATCTAGATGCTATATATGGATGGGGGTTTTTCAACATTTTCGTTTGACTGTCAAATATAAGAAAGTTGTCAATAACAAACTAGCTGATATGTTATCTAGACCTCATTTTCTTTCAGCCATGGGCACCATAACTCTTTTTGAGTCTTTTATGTGTGACTCTTATGGAGAAAGATATGAGCTCGATGTAGATTTTGGGGAGCCATTTCTTCAAGCAAAGAGGTCCCAAAGTGCAGGATTTCAGCCCAAGGGGGATTATTACCTCCAAGATGGGTTGCCCTACAAGTTGGGTAAGCTTTGTGTGCCTAAGGAGGGAAGAGTTCAGCTAATCAGTTGCTCAGTCAAAAGGGAATTGAAAACTTATCCCTATTAATTCATCTTCTAAATATCAAGTAGAGGGTTTTTACTGTCGTAAGGTTGGGCATCTCAAAAAAGATTGTCAAAAGTGGTCGTATGCACTTTTCCAACAAAACAATCAAGTAGAAAGTGTGAAAACATTTGATGAAGGATGGGATTCTAAAGAAGATTATGCCCTTGTGGCAACATACTCGAAAAATAGTGCTACCAGTTGTTGGTTCATTGATTTTGGTGCATCCCGACATTTCACATGTTGTAAGGACTGGTATGTCAAATTTACTAAAGTACAAACTTTTTTTATTCAGTTTTATTAGATGACAGTTAGTCATATGCAGTAGAGAGGATTCGAGACATTAGCATGGTATTGAATAATGTTAGAAAAATCAAAGTAAATAATGTTAGTTATGTTCCTAGCATGAATAAAGATCTTTTATGTGTTAGTCAGTTACAGGAAAATCCCAACATTGTTGTACATTTCTCAAGGAAACAATGTATTGTGTTTGATTTCAAACATGAAGTGGTTGTCATAGACATCGGGAAAGGTTGCTTGTTTAGGCTCGTTGACCCTACCATAGTCAACATAAATGCATGTGTGGAGGAAGACTCCACCATACATGAAGTGCAGAAAGATGATATTCCTTATAGGCTCGTTGAACCTAATCCAATCAACTTACATGCACTAGTGGTGGAGGGAATACCCACTATGAAGGATGTGTACAAGGATGCAATTCCTCAATCTCAATTGCATGCACAAATAGTTGTGCAAGATGCATAAGTAGTTGTGCATGCGGATGATATGCCAAAGTCATCAGCATTGGCCCATCTCATTGCGAAAGGTTTTTCCCAACAGGAAGGAATAGATGAGAAGATGGTTTCTTCTCCTATTGTATAGTTGGTTTTTACTCCCACTGTTACTAAGAAGTTTGTTTTTACTCCTATTGTGAAGATGATCACATTTTGATTGCTTCTCTCCACAGTAGCTCATTTGGTTTCTTGAGTGAACATTTGGACAAGGTCTTCTGAAATATCCCTTTTAGGGTAGATTAACGAAATTTTGGAATTTTACTGAAACCCTAATATGAAAGTACATAATTTTAAAAACTGATCTATAAAACATTATAGGAAAAAATACAATCCACATAGAAACCCTAAAAAATTAAGAAAATCAATGTATTTCAAGAGTAGAAACCCTACAACTTCAAATCTGATTTTTATAATATATTTTCAAGCTGAAAATTAATTAAATCACAGCTGATAGTATAAATGCAAAAATAATTGAAAAGATGAATTCCACTAACCGATCTCGGTGATCCAAGCATATAGATCAACTGATTCCAAGTGCCAAAACATGAAGAATGCAAAAAGAGGTACAGCCACCTCAAAAGGTGACGTCAGCCTACAATAAGCTCTCAAGCTTGCTAAAACTGCTCTCAAACCCCTATGTCAGTCTTGGAGGATGCCTTGATATGTTGTGCCACCTCGGAGAATGATGCCCTAGCTTTAATGATCTGAATTTGCGCTCAAAAGTAACCCCTGAGTGAAGTCACCAAGAAGATATTGAGGGTTTTCATCCCCAAGTTCTTATTGCCGAAGAGGGTTTTCATCCTCAATAGCTAAAAGTAGAAGCAAATGGCTTAACTTACAAAAATCAAGTGATGGATGAATCATATATACCCCACTAATGAGCCCCTCTGTCTTCTTTTATACCTTTATCATTAATAATAAAACATAAGGGCCGTTTATGAAAAATGTTGAGTTACTTTTCGGCCGACTTAGTTAAATTTTTTATTTTGCTTTAAGTATTTAAAAATACTTTTTATTTTAATAATAATATTATTATTATTAAGTTTCCTAATGATTAGACATGACTAGGCCCAACTTAAATAATATTATTACTTATTTTAATCTAGAAAATGGGACATTACAGTCCGCCCTTCCTAAAAATATTTTGCCCACAAACAAATAGAAGCTCAATTGCTCGAGCTCTTCCCAAATGACCATCTCTGTAATACCTAGATCCCACTTCATCCTTGGGAACTTGCAATCTCATGTTCTGAATAAACGTTGCCTCACCAAGTTGTTTGACTAAAAATTAACATGAAATTGTTTTTCTTGCTCCTTGGAAATATTCAGTTTTTGCTACATATTACCCATAATAGCTCTATCTGATTCTGCACTCTCGTTACCTACATCGGGTGCCTTTTGTTTGCATTTTCTGATTGCCTCAGAAAATCTGAAACTGAACTGAAAAGCATCATGCTTGAAGTTAGATTGGCTGCCAAATTCCCCTGACTGCACTTGAAATTTATCTCTAGTATTTTGTCTCGGTAATTTTGTAGAGCATGAGGACTTTATTGTTCTGTTATGAGCACGAATGCCTGCTGCAAATTTAATTACAACAATACAAGCCATCCTTCATTCTTTTAATTTGCTCAATGCCATCCCCAAAGCTTCCTTGACATTCACCACTTCAGGAAATTTATTCTTGCTCCCCTTTATGCCAAGCATCAGAAAAACTGATTTTACCTTAATGCTTGTCATGTTAAAACCATAATTTTTCCAATCAACACCATTTAAAGCTTGTGCCATTGGAACTGTAACAGCAATTGGAAAGTTTTTCTCAAAATATAAGACCTTTTCCAAAGCGTCAATCAATTGCTGTTTAGGAGGTACAACATGATACTCCGAATTTGTTCATTAACTACCATTAGTCTTTGATACAGTATCTTTGATTGCATCAGTAATATTCTGTGGCTTTCTTCATGAAGTTTTCTTCATCCTTGAACTGATATGAAAAATACTCACTCTGAATATTCTTTTCTCTAAGAGAAACCAATTGAATGGTTAGTGCAAGACATACTATTATACCTTTGCCACCTTGAGCCCTCAGCTTATTAGCAGTTCGCGTCATAAGGAGAACAGTAAACAAAGTTTTTCCAGCCCCTGTTTCTAAAACAACAACTGTGTTCCTCCTAATAGCAACATCAATACTTCCAACCGATACAGCTGATTACATATTGAGGAAATCATGCCAATGTTAAAAGGTAAACTATCAACTGAATTATTACCAATGTAAGAAGACAACGCTGCTGCCTTATCTGAATTTTGAATAGTTTCATTGCTGTTTGCTTGGATTCCCTACATTTGATCCATGTGCTGCAACCACTGAATCCTGTTTTTATTCACAATATCTTCCTTATGCTCAACTAAGGTCAATTCTGATTTCTCTCTTATCCGTTTGTATGGGATGACAATATCATCAACAATAATGCTATTGAAATTAGAGACTCTACCCTTTATAGATCTCAATCTATCACCAGGACCGCACACTATTAGGAACCAACAGTTTTGAGTCAAAGGATCTATCTTCACACCTTTACCCTTCTTAGAATGAGGCAAAAATGGAATAGTTCATTGCTGTTGTTGCCACATCTTGAGCTGAAATTATAAGGGTGCTTACCCTCTTAACAGAATGTTTGTAATGGCATAATATGGAGCAATGAATATGGGATATGACCATCATACCTTGTTCTATAATCAAGATGCTTATCTCCTTGGGCTGAAGTAGAAGTTTTTAATAGCATTGCATCACCACCACTATTCTTTTCAAGTGCCTTTCCATAGTTGTCCTGAAACTCCATCTTATAAGGTAATAACTCAATCTTTGGAGGAGTGATAGGTGTTTCTTGGGCTGGAACAAGTGATAGTCTCTTTTCCTTGACTTCATTGAAATAAATCTTTTGCTGGGCCTTTGCAAGTTCGAGGGATAGTGCATGTTCCTCCATATGGAATTCTTCACATCCAACAAGTAAAGCCTTTTCCATCTTGTCTTCAAAAATATTATCCATGAAAACATGCTTGGAGGGGCAGCATTTTACGTTGTTCTGAATAAGAGAGGATGCAGCCTCAACAATACAGCAAGTGGAACTGTAATTCTGATGTGGTCTAACCTCCTTGAGAGAAGGAAAGTCTTTGCAAAATGAATCAAATTCAGATATGTCAGCTCCGTCAAAGCTGAAAATTGATTGGTCATCATCTCTAACAACAGTAATGCAATTATGGGAAGAACGCAACTTCAAGATACAGTATTGCATGCTGCTTGTATCCTGAAACTCATCGACCAAAACAGCTGTCCATGATTTTTGACATCCCTCCAATACTTTTGAGCGATCACTAAGAAGCTTTAATGCACAACTAATGAAATCATGGCAGTCTTGAGCATTACAAGCTGTTAAAGTAGCAATATAATGTCTAAGAAGATAATCCCTAGTTTCGTTACCCACCCTATCATAGTCTTCAGGAGTTCTACCAGCAGCTTTGCCCTGGGTAACAAATAGTTGCCATTTTTTTGACTTTTCTTTCATTGATTAGAGACTTCTTTTCAAATCAATGCATGTTCCCTGCTTACCACACTCTCCAACTTGGTTCACTTGATCCTCAATTGCAGTTAATCGGACAACCTCAATAACTGCTTTTCTTTGCTGGCCATGACCATATATTGAGAAATCAGAAGTACGTCCCAACTTCTCAACTCGAATATAATGATCCAAAGAAGCACAAATATCATTCCTATTGTCCTCTCCAAACGAAAATATATAATTCAGACTAAAGTATTTATTTTAGGCTGCATAAGAACAGGGAATTGGAGATTTAGGAGAGCTGTTGAAGGCCACTTTTGTATTAATCAAGTTTCCACTACCAATGGGATTTTCCATGCCAGCCCACAAATCTACAGCGTACAGATCATCATACACATACACTCCATAACTCTGGCAGATACTATACCAACTTCTGATTTTTCTTTTAAGAGTTGTAGGCATACTCTCCATTGGATTTGTAAGCATGCAATCAATGTCCAGCACAGATTCAACCCCTAGTTCAGCCCTGTGAAATTGAATCCTACATCTATTCAGATCAGCTGTCAAAACGATCCCACTATGAATTTCTCATTTTTTTGGATGGCACACAATTACTTGATGGCCTGCAGATAAGAGGAGCTGAATCTGCTGGGAAAACATTACAAATGCCAGCACGGGCATTGTCCTGACTTTTCCAAACCAATTTCTTATATCGGTCCAATTTCTCCATTTCTTCTTGGAGAAATCATGTAGACAACCACCATGGCCGTCCAAGGGAACTGCGTATAACACCCCATTCAATACACGTAAGCTTCGGAACATGCCCACAGCAAGCATGATTTATATACTCTACAAACTCATTTCTTTGAACTCTACAAACTCATTTCTTTGAAACCATGGCATGTCAATGGCACCATAGAACCACTCATACAAACACCATTAACGCAGCTTAGCATATGATAAACAATGGATCAAATTGGCCTTTGTGATTTGTAAGCCTTTTATCAAAGTATCACTGCATGGTGTAGCTGCAATTTTAGCTGGTCCAGAATGAGGATTACCAGAAGTACTCCAACAATACTTCAAAACACTATCAGCTTTTACCAAGGAAGCCTTTTCCATAGCGACACCTTGCCTATGAAAACATTGGTTTGATAGTGTGGCTTCACATACAACAGAATTTTGATTTACAAAATCTATTGAGCACCCATCAAATGTATTCCTCAACATGCTTGAATACTTTACTCTTCCTTAGTGACTCACATGTGTTCGTAACTTGCTTAAGTTTCTTTCTAGCCTACTTTTCCTCTCAAAATGCAACTTGGATATCCTTCTTGCCTCTCAAAAGATCACCTGGATCCCTCATGCAAAAACAATTTTGAACTCCAATCAAAAAATCTATATGCCCTATGCTGCAAGTTGCATCCTTACCCTATTCACCATTTTTAGAATGCTTTCCATGATGACAAGAATCTTGTAATGTCATAGTATGAAGCAACAAATCTGAAATATGACCATCCTTGTCATACCTTGGGCTGTAATCAAAGTGTTCACCTTCCTTTGTCGAATTAGAATTTGTTGAGATACCCTCAACATCTCCATCCTTGTGACTCAAGGTTTCCAAGTTAGGATCAACATTCATGCTTATCGTCATGGCTATCCTGAAACTCAATCATATATGACAGAGACTCACCTTTTGGAAGATCATTGGGTGGCTCATGGATTGGCACATTTATTTCCATCTTCAGCTTTTTGTATTGAGCTAGTGATGCCTTTTCAAATAGGATCTCCTTACCTTTGTCTTGCATGCAGAATTCCTTTTGCTCCTCGGTAGGGTTTTGAGGTTCAAATCTTGACATTACCATTTTATTTATTTCTAACCATGCCCTTAAATCCTTTTGATGTTCTTGGATAGCTTACAACAACTCTAACATGGATTCTTGCAATGTCCTCATAATTCACAGGTTGTCCAGATCACAGCGCTAATACCACTATAATATCCTTTTTAGGGCAGATTAATGAAATTATGAAAGTTTACTAAAACCCTTATATGAAAGTACAGAATTCTAAAAATGATCCATAAAACATTATAGGAAAAAAAATATAATCCACATAGAAACCCTCAAAAAATTAAGAAACTCCATGTTTTTCAAGAGTAGAAACTTTAAAACTTCAAATCTGATTTTTATAATATATTTTCAAGATGGAAATTAATTAAATCACAGCCAATCATACAAATGCAAAAATAATTGAAAAGATGAATTCTGTTGACCGATCCCGTTGATCCAAGCATAGATCAATTGATTCCAAGTGCCAAAACATGAAGAATGCAAAAGAGGGAGGTACAGCCACCTCAAAACCCTGTAATAAGCCCTCAAACCTACTAAACCTACTCTCAAATCCCTATGCCAATCTTGGAGATGCTCTGGAATGTTGTGCCACCTCGAAGAATGATGCCCTAGCTTTGATGATCTGAATTTTTGCTCAAAAATGACACATGAGTGAAGTCACAAGAAGATATTGGGGGTTTTCGTCCCCAAGATTTAATTGCCAAGGAGAGTTTTTGTGCTCAATAGCTAAAAGTAGAAGCAAATTGCTTAACTCGCAAAAAACAAGTGATAGATGAATTATAGATGCCCACTAATGAGCCCCTCCATCTTCTTTTATACCTTTATCATTAATAATAAAACATAGGGGCTGGGTATGAAATAACGTTAAATTACTTTTCGACCGATTTAGTTATATTATTAATTTTACTTTAAGTATTTAAAAATACTTTTTATTTTAATAATATTAATATTATTAAGTTGCCCAAAAATTAAAAATGGTTGGGCCCAACTTAAATAATATTATTAATTATTTTAATCTAGAAAAGGGGAATTACATCTTCATGGTGCTTCCTAAAGGTTTTTGGGTTGGTCATGATCAATCAAGTTGTCGGATGGTTAAGTCCCTGTGCAGACTTAAAAAGGCTCCACGAACCTAGTATATTTTGTTTGATTAGCATCTCCAGGATTGTAGATTCAGAACTATGGAGGTCAGACTAAAGTTATCAGCAATGATGATTCATCACCAGCCAATGAATCACTCTACATCGAATTGGTGGACAACTAGATACATATTATGTCCACACGGTCAAATCTTTATTTTGTTGTTGGCTATCATTTTCGGTTCTTGGCTACACTGAAACCCCTACATTGGACAACAACAAAATGTTAGACTGCAGATTTTATGTTGATATCTTTAGAACAGTCTATAAATGTAATGACTAAACTCTTTGGTCCAATTGTGTTTATAAAATTTCGGGACAAACATGGAGTAGACTCCAATTTAGTCATTAAGGGAGGGTGTTAAAAGTTATAATTAGCTATTAGTTAATGCATAACTAATCGGTGGTTATCAGACCTTCCCAACTAATGTAACCACCCACTTCCTGATTAATAAAAAGATGGACACACGAGTGTAAGTGTGTCATATGCCTTCCATTTCTCTTCATTATTGTAGCATTCATTTTCTAACAAAATCCGCTTTGAGGGAGGCATCCTCAAATTGTTTAGCAAACTACCCATTTTTAGAATTTTGCAGGGTTGGAATTTATTCATTTGGATGTTGTTTATATAATTTGCAAATTACGGTTTTGAAAATCTGAAAATTGCATTCAATAGTGTCTACATTTGGATTTGGAAATTGTTCAAGGTGCATTCCCTCATTTTATCTCTTTTATTTTGAAAATCAAAAAAGAAAAAGAAAATAAGTAAATAAATGTATTTGCGTTCTAGGTAGATCAAGGTTCATTTATGTTGTTTTACTTTTTGGATTTACTTTTATTGCAAGCAAACATAATAGAAGTTCTCTTTAGTTGGGACCCACTAGTTTGGTTAGGCCAAGGATCCTTCATACACCAAAACCCAAACCCTGTCTTGGAACCAAATCCTAGCTTTTCTATCTTCATTTAATGATCTTTCAGTAGCCCTAGGTTGTTAATTTTGACTAAAGGAATGTTCTTCACGTGATTTTGCTTCACTATGTTAGTGGAGTTCTTACTAGCTCTTTCTTGCTTGCTTTTCACCCCATTCTCTCTAGCATCGGACCTTGTTCAAATCAATACATTACAATATACTCTCTAGTTCATGTGTTACTTAAAAAAAAATTTATGCTTAGAAAATTGGGTGATAGTATTTTCATGGCCAATTTCTCTTAAGAGTTTTTATTGTTGCTTGCATAAATGTATTTTTGTGCAAGCTAAGTTGGGATTCCCACATAAAAAAACATGCAAGGAAACCCTTGAAATATATTGAAACTAGTTTCAATGATTGGCAAATATAGAAGAGTACAAAAGGCCACCATAGGCGAGCTCAAACCCCTAATACATAATACGGTCATCATTCTACATACTATGTCATGTCCCCTTTCCAGTTGACATCTCTCAGAGCTGATGATTAGCCTATTATGCGACCCTCGTAGGCTGATAGGATGGATAGAGGGTCATGATGGAGCTTGGCTTGGCTTCGACTATCAAAATTTTTTCAGTTGGCTTTCATTCGGCCTCTTTCGGACACCGTTTGCCTAAGTTCCTATTTTTTAGGGATTTTTGGTACTCAGCGGAGCACCCCTGCTATGGTATGGTCATGTGCGGAATCACTCCCTTGTTCACCAGCTTCAGACGGTTCGAGAATCGGATACTTTTTGAGGGAGATATTAATATTTAATTGATTTAATTAAATATTAATTATTTGGCGTAATATTATGACTTAGGCGTTTGGACTTAAGGGGGCGCTCATTATGAAGTGGGCCATTTTTAATTATATTCTATAATTAAAAATGTGTTTTTAAACTTTGGAAAAAATTGAAAAGAATTAAAAAGTCCGAATTTAATTATGAAACCCTAATTAGGGCAATCGCACCTTTTTGGAGATTATAAGGGTTTCTTATGGTGAAAACACCATTCATGTTGAAGACAAAAAAAATTGCTGAGTTTTTTCTGAGAAAACTGAGCCAAGGGTTTTCAGTATTCGATTTGCATTGGAGAACGTGCAATCTTTAGTGTGTGTAATTCAGAGGTTGTGAGATATCAGCTGATTTATTGCCGGTTTGAGAGATAACTTCACACAGAGATTATCACAGGGGTTCACAGGTATTTATTTCATCAGGGTTTGATCCATAAATTATCCAGAACAAGATTCACGATTGTGGCACAATTTTCTAGGGTTCTGGAGTACAGCCGTACCAAGCCGTACTGTTTTTACTGCCGCCATACAAAATCCATACGGTTCTACAGCAGGCCATATAGTACCAACAGGGGAGTGTTTTTCTCTCCTAGGGCAAAACGCCTTCTTTTTGGCAATTCTGTTGATACCCTTTTGGGTGCCTAGACATCTAGCATCTTTTTGTACCTTCAAAAGCGCGAAAAAAGGGATATTTATTGCAGCCGTACCAGCTGTACCAGATCTAGGGTTTGCAAAAAAATCAGGTTTTTGAACAATATTTCATATTATGTTTAGATGCATGACAGAGATTTAATATTGTAATCATCTGGAAGAATAATAAGAATATAAATTAGCCAATTAAGAGATTATACTGCTATTTATTTATTTATTTGAATTTATCTTACAAAATCGCACTCTTCTTTTATTCATACAAAAACACAAAAAAATCAAAATAAACAAAAACATTCAAAAAATATTCAATACCAGAATTCAGGGGAAACAGGGGTTTCTATAGTGGTATCAGAGCAGTTTCCTGCCAGCTTAATTGGGTTATTTCAGATTGAATTTGATTATCAGTATGGCTTTAACAGGAGACAAGGATTTGAAAAAAAGAATGCACAATGCAAAGAAGAGATTAGATCGTCCATTTCAGCGAACAGAGGACCTTCTAAGAACTTTGGAGGAGTTGGAAACTTATTTAGGCAAGGTTGATCAGTCAGATTCCTATGCTATGCAAACAACTTTATCTCTAGCATTTGGTTCGTTAGTGAAGGCCCGATTATTGAGACATCATGATGAGGTGGTAAGACTTGCAACTCTCTCTTGCATTAGTGAAATCATGAGGATAATAGCTGGTTTTAATTCTTATGATGATCAGATTATGAGAGAGGTACTTCATGCCATGGTGAAAAGCTTCGAAAAGTTGGATGACATTAGGGACCCTCATTTCACAAAGAGGGCAAGATTACTTGAAATATTTGCAAGGTGTAGATTTGAAAACATTATGCTGTCAGTAGGTTGTATTGGTGACATTCGCAGGATGTTTAACACATTTTGGAATATTATGGATGAGTTTCATTCCAGCGATGTATTAGCATCGATGCACTCTATCATGTTCACAATCTTGTTTGAAGAGGATGAAATTTCTAAATTTTTGGCAGAAGATTTATGGTATGTCTTGACAAAAGACAGAAATTTGTCACCTACGGCATGTACGTGGTTAAAGAGTTTAATTGATAGGGCTAAGGATCGTAGTACTTTCCCTATGACAGGTAGAAACTTGAATGATGAGTTTGACAGACACGCTGATCCAGTACAGGGAGACATTAACACATCTTCAGGTAATGATTTATCTGCATCATCTTCACAGGCAGAAGCGGTTAAAGATGTTGTGCAGGTTGAGCTAGTTGCATCAGAAGGTGATATCACAGGCACACCGGATTGCATGATTGACACAGATAGTGATTCCAGTACAGTTGGTCCGGATGAAGTTACAACAGTTGAGGATCCTGTCATGTTTGAGGATAGTGCAGTTGATCAGAAAGTGAGCATTCAGGACTTTGCAGAAAATGAGTATCAGGCACAGTTGGATGTTTCTTCACATGAGATAGAGGCTAGTAGTTCTTCCCATGGTTTGGCGAGCCAGTGGAAGACGAAGGGAAAGGATATTGTCGCGGCTTTATCTCATCATGATAGAATGCATGGATTGATCAAGAATCACATTTGGATGATTCAACTGCAAGAGAGACAGAAAGGAGTCACAGCAGGTTCTTGTGACGACTTACAGCAGATCAAGGAGGGCATGGAGGCAATGAAGGTAAGTTACATACACCTACTTTCAAATCGCGATCATCTCCTTAATCTTGCGGGAATCTATTTAGATGCATTAAAGAAGGAAGAGGAGGTTGACCGGCTTTCTCATGAGCTGGAGGATACTCGAAATTCCTTGGTGTGTACTCAGTTGGCTCTCCAGGATTCTGAGAGACATGTGGATGAGCTTTGTCTTGAGGAGAGTTCAATTCAGGAGTTAGCGCCTGTGGCAGGGACTCAGCTTTCTTTTACAGTCAGGTCACATGTTGATGATGATATGAGTATGTCTAGCATTCACACTCCGGATTCAGAGATTGTAGTGGGTACAGGAGACAGGTGCGTGAAGTCAGTTGGTATTGTTCACATTACTCAGAGATATCTATCATTCTTTGGTAGTAGTATCTGTTGCACTATCATGGACTTGATTAGTAGTTTACCAAGTGTAGTTCTCATCCATGCCAGCAGCTTGTCTGATGCTGGAATTAGTTTTTATACCTCTGTGTTGGGCATTGTTCAAGTATCTAGTGAACCATTCATGTTGGAATGGGTTGATGATCTCTCAGATATGGCAGAGTCTATAGAAGAGTCCCAGGATCCGATTATTGCAGATGACACCAGGAGGATGTTGTGGACAGTGTTGAGGACTTAGTCTCTCCAGCGGGTTCCTTTGATACGGAGGTTTATGTGGATGTTTCAGTCACTCCGTTTGATGATACGAGTTCAACAGTTCGTCTGCCGAATTTGGATGGCAGTATTACAGATGATAGCTATTCTGAGGTTACTCCTTTGGACAGTTTGCCAGGGGTAGAGTATAGGAGTTCGACCAGCCAGCACAATCATGTGTCTAGTCAGCTGAGAGTTAGTGAGCGAGACGTTGCTATCACTTGTGAGCATTTCGATGCTGCTCATCAGTTGTTAGCAGTTTATGGGTGGGGTTCTCCTACTAGTGATGAGCAGGAAGGCAATTATTTTTCCTTGATAGAGATCCACTCTTTATGGGAGGCTATCCGGATTCTGAGACAGGATTATATGCGGTTGGTAGCCGACAGAGATTATCTTAGGGAGTGGGGCAGTACAGCATACGATGTATTATTGGTCAAGGAAGATAAGGTGAGTGAGCTTACTCAGCAGCTCTAGGTGACTTCTGAGATTCTTAAGAGTACGCAGTTGGCTTTCGAGGAGTCGCAGTTTCATTTCGCTGAGGTGACCATGGAGTTAGAGCGACTTCAGTCTTTACCAGAGTCCGCACAGTCACAAGGTGTGGTATCTGGTGACCCGAGGATCTCCATAGTCGAGATCGTTAGAGATAGTGGGGATGAGCATATATCTATTCTCGATGCTAGTATTGGCGTATCTGGTTCGTTTCCACTGAAGTTAGATTCAGTTGAGTTGGGTGCTGCAGTTGAGCATGGTAGTCAGCCTGCTATGGTGATGGTCTCGACTACTGATGGCACGGGGACTAGTGAGATTGTATCAGGGATCAGTTGTGATGTTGGTGAGCCAGCAGTTGGTTTGGTTCCTGTTTGTGATACTACTCCTTTGGAGGTGTCTTCAGAGGTAGTAGTTGGTTCGGGCGTGGTTAATGATCAATTGCAGTTAGTTTCTTCTAGATTGCAGTCTGAGCCACTGATTGAGAGTGGCGCATTATATCGACATTACACTATAAGTGCTTGTAATCATTTATGGGATGGTTTGACGCCATGGGATGAGAGTTGTGATAGACATGGCATGGTGATAGGTGTTGGGGTTGACAGTTTGTCGGTGCATGACTTAGAGCAGGAGTTGATGACAAGCAGATTTGGTTTGTGTTATTGCTATCTAGCATGTGATGTCTCTTCATTATCAGCGATGCATAGGAGTTTGGGTGATGAGACCGTGGTTGGTGATCTGCAGAGATATGTTGATTACAGTAGAGGTATAGTGTGTGGATTCTCCGCACTTGGCGTAGTTCCATTTGGAAGTTGTTGCAGAGTTGGGGTGTGCCTTCCGCATAGCACGGTGGAATGTGTATATGGTATTTACGATGTTGGCAGTTTGGGATGTCCACTCTACTTGGGTTCTGATATTTTGAGAGTTTGTTTCTCATGGGTTCCTAACTGTGGCAGTTGTGATTTTGGAGTTTGGTTGAGTTGTATTTGCCAGTTTGATTATGGATTCCTCTTGATTATATTTCAGAGGATATTGCAAGAGCTTGCATTGATTGACAGCAATATAGATCATGACTACATTTGGGATCCAGGTGGATTGATTGGTTTATTGTTCAGCGATTGCTTGGGGACAAGCAATTTCAAGAGGGGCGGACTGTCATGTCCCCTTTCCAGTTGACATATCTCAGAGCTGATGATTAGCCTATTATGCGACCCTCGTAGGCTGATAGGATGGATAGAGGGTCATGATGGAGCTTGGCTTGGCTTCAACTATCAGAATTTTTTCAGTTGGCTTTCGTTCGGCCTCTTTCGGACACCGTTTGCCTGAGTTCCTATTTTTTAGGGATTTTTGGTACTCAACGGAGCACCCCTGCTATGGTATGGTCATGTGCGGAATCACTCCCTTGTTCACCAGCTTCAGACGGTTCGAGAATCGGATACTTTTTGAGGGAGATATTAATATTTAATTGATTTAATTAAATATTAATTATTTGGTGTAATATTATGACTTAGGCGTTTGGACTTAAGGGGGCGCTCATTATGAAGTGGGCCATTTTTAATTATATTCTATAATGAAAAATGTGTTTTTAAACTTTGGAAAAAATTGAAAAGAATTAAAAAGTCCGAATTTAATTATGAAACCCTAATTAGGGCAATCGCACCTTTTTGGAGATTATAAGGGTTTCTTATGGTGAGCACACCATTCATGTTGAAGACAAAAAATTTTGCTGAGTTTTTTCTGAGAAGACTAAGCCAAGGGTTTCCAGTGTTCGATTTGCATTGGAGAACGTGCAATATTCAGTGTGTGCAATTCAAAGGTTGTAAGATATCAGCTGATCTATTGCCAGTTTGAGAGATAACTTCACACAGAGGTTATCACAGGGGTTCACAGGTATTTATTTCATCAGGGTTTGATCCAGAAATTATCCAGAACAAGATTCACGACTGTGGCGCAATTTTTTAGGGTTCTAGAGTACAGCCATACCAGGCCGTACTGTTTTTACTGCCGCCATACGAAATCCGTACGGTTCTGCAACAGGCCATACAGTACCAGCAGGGGCATGTTTTTCTCTCCTAGGGCAAAACGCCTTCTTTTTGGCAATTCTGTTGATACCCTTTTGGGTGCCTAGACATCTAGCATCTTTTTGTACCTTCAAAAGCGCGGAAAAAGGGATATTTATTGCAGCCGTACCAGCTGTACCAGATCTAGGGTTTGCTAGAAAAAAAATCAAGTTTTTGAACAATATTTCATATTATGTTTAGATGCATGACAGAGATTTAATATTGTAATCATCTGGAAGAATAATAAGAATATAAATTAGCCAGTTAAGAGATTATATTGCTATTTATTTATTTATTTGAATTTATCTTACAAAATCGCACTCTTCTTTTATTCATACAAAAACACAAAAAAATCAAAATACACAAAAACATTCAAAAAGTATTCAATACCAGAATTCTGGGGAAACAGGGGTTTCTACATACTACTACCATCACATAGGAGATTTGAGCTATAGGGGCTTCAAGACAAGACAAAAACTGCACCATACATTATACTATTTGTATGTAGGCCAAGAATGTTCAACAACATAAGGACCCTCTAATGCAGAAAAAGGTAGAAGACCATAATAGATCCAACACACATACAATATGTTGGTCCACAAAGTTGTCTAGGGCTATAGACAAGGGTTGTTATCAAAGGATGTTGTAAAGGATCTAATATGAGAATCTACACATATAATGGCAAGCGTAGACCTAACCAGATCCAAGATGTCATTAGACAGTAACCGAGAGGTGTAAGAGTTAATCAAAATAAATACAATGCCATTGGGCCGTAAGCATGAGGTATCTAAACTAAGGAAAGTAAAGGTGTCATTAGACAGTAACCACGTGATGTAAATAACGAGATAATGCATGAAAAGATAACCAAATATTATATACTAACAAGCATATACTAATCTAGGCATGGAAGACATAAACATACCAAAATAATGTAACCACCAAACTATAAAAGAAAGAGTATAGCGTTAGGATACTTACCTTGGGTTGACTTGTCAGCGCATTAGTCTCCCCTTTGCTCATGTGGCACTTTGTGAGAGATGGTTGTAGGTGAAGTCAAAATGTAAAGAAGACCTAAGTAGACCTTAGTTGGAGATTCCAAAGACTAGAAGTACCTTGTTAATTCAATTTCTCTTCTTGATATCTTCGAGTAATTGCGTAAACTAGTCTTTCTCAAGTGTAAGCTCCTTTGCCCTAATTCCTCTTCTTATTACTAAGGTGGATTTGCATGCATGAGTAAAGTAGATTGGATGTCTTGCTTATTAAAAAATGACAATCAAAAACCCTATAAACGCATATCCAATCCCTAAATGTCAAAACTCAAACTTAGCCAACATCATCGGCCTATTTGATGGCATAGAAAATGTATCCAACAGGTATGGTATGCCATCAACCTAGCCAATGATGTCGGCCAAGTTGGGGGCATTGCAAGAGATCCAATCATGTCAGGAAGAGGCATGCAACCAGGAAGAAGAGGAGCGAAAAGGGGGAACGGGAACCATCAGAGGGCAAGCAAGTTGATGTCATGGAGGAATAAAGGAGGCAATAATAGCCAATGATCATGACAAGAAACTCTCAAAAAGCACCACGAACCTGCCCTCCCCCAATGTACTCCTTAAGACATACACTCAAGGAGATCAATGCACAAACAAGTCCTATGAACAGCAAATATCAGGAAGTGAAAATAAGGTGTATACAGTATCTACACCTATACGTCTGAATCCTAACTATCCAACTAGATAGTAGAAAGCAAAACATGGGAAAATTGGCGGACTATCAGTCCTTTGCTACTTCCAGATGCAACCAAGGCTTGGTCCACTGCACGCATCTCCTCAAGCTCCTTTGCAAATACAAGGTCCATTGATTCTACTAACAAAGATATTACATATGCCTTCCACAATGTAGCTGATTCCTTCGTCAATCACGCTCTTGCACACATGGTTGGCAAGGAAACAGAAGTTGCAGAACCCACTATCTAGACACTAGAGGGAAAAGGTGGACAGGGACACTTGGGTCAACATGTTGAATATACTCCACCAAGTCCACCACAGTTTTTTTCCAAAGCTCCATTTCCACATCCAGGGAAAGGATTTTTTTTTGGTGTCATCAACAGAGAGGGTGCAGAATTTGGTCTTAAACTCCACACAAAAGAAGAAATGCAGAAAGAGCCCCCTGGTTTCAGTATCCTTCACATGCCTATTTAGGTGTCGTTAAAACAACTCCTCTAGAATGCATTTGGAGGCAAGCATAGCCTCTCCTAGAACTGTATGAATGTAACCTAACACTTCCTCATTGAACACATTGGTATTTAATAATTTATATGCAAATTGTGGGTAGAAACATTCTAAGAACCAGCCATCGAAGCACCTAGTATTACACTCATAGTGTTTCTAAATCATAAACATTGAGTGGCCAAAAAAGCATAAATGTCCTACATTTATAAGGGTGGAACGTTACTCAACACTACCTTTGGATGATAAAACCAACATCATTACTGAGGTAGAGCAAACACCACTAGAATTCATAATTGTGAGACACTTGCCCTATCTTGAGAACTTATGATAGAGTGAGGATGAAGAGACATGCTGAACATGGTAATCAACACAAGCTATGAATGTAAGCTTTTTATTAATGATTAGAGGAATCACTTTATAAATGATCAGAAGATGGAAGAAGGAAGGGTTCCCCTAGGCCTATAGTATCTAGATTTTCTCATCACACGGGTTCTTGGGCAACCATTATGCCTTTGGAGTCAACCCCATGACTGGCAAGGAAGTCTGCCACCTTATTTCCCTCACTATAATGTGCCACCAATCTATGATGTCAAAATCATGTGCCAAGTTTCATGCTTCAATGAGAATAAGGTCCAAACTCCAATACTTGAGGCTACTGTTGATCATAGTGTTAATAAATGACTTTAGAGTCACCTTCCACTCCCAATTTCTAAATATACAAAGTCCTTGCCAGTTGCAGGCCCTCTACAAGTTCAATTGTCTCAACCTTATTGTTCAAAATCACCCCTAGCAGAGTGGAGAAAGCAATGATACATAATCCCAAAGAATAGCCGATGATACGAACAACTCCCGCTCTTGCTCTACCTCGCTACAATGAGCCCCTTTATCAGGGAGAAGGGTAATCCTTTTCCATCTGGATAAGATCCAGTTATCCCAAGCCAAAAGCTTCCTGTGCTTACCTCTAAAAGAGGAGCTGTCCACTTCAGAAATTGCCACTTCAACTTTAGAGCAGACCTCTATCAGGTTGCTAACTTTCTTTGAACAGGTGGCTATTTCCTCTCCTTTCATACATGCCAGATGATGAAAGAAAGTGCAGCTTGCCATAGAGGTGTCAATTTTTTACTTCCGCTTGGCCAAGTGAGAAAGCTTCTATTAATGAACCTAGGCACACCCAATGAAATTGAGGCTTTTGAACAACAAAATGGCAAAATCCCAAACTGTGCTTGCAAAAAGGCAAGCAGAAGGATGTGGGCTATCAATTCCTCCTCTGAGTGACACAAACAATAGCATGAAGGACCCTCCCAAACCCTTTTCAGAAGCTTTTCGAAAGAGAGGATTTAGCCATCACATGCCAACCACGTAAAGGTATTGCAATGCCTTTGGTAGGCCATACTTTGCTCCAAATTAGCTTCGAGCCTTCAATACTTTGTTCTTGTCTTAGAAGCTAATCAGATAAGCCATGATACTACCACTCCTTATTAATCTGAACCAATTCCTCTTCCAGACTCTGTTTTTCTAAGAAAATGTTCCCAGAGGTGGTTCAGTTCCATTCTTTAGGATTTTCCTCTGATGAACTTAAGCTTTTTAGAGAGCCTGAACATCTTTGAGTCTGCTACTACTGGGAAACTCTGCCACCATGATTTCATCTGATCTTATAGAGACTCTTCCTGGAACCACATTAACTCGAACTTGAAGGAGCTGGCCTCAGGTGCAGAATCCATCTTAATTGTGAGTGATAGAAGCACGTGGTCTAACCCAGAGGCTTTGATAATCTCAGATATAAAGACTATCCTTTTCACCTGATGCAGCAAAATCCTTCCTGAGATTGCAACATGTGAACTTGCTCAATTTTGATATTACATCCCAAAGGGCACAATCATTAATGAACTGTCTTACATGTAGTTGCATTGGGTTTCTCTAGGAATTCCCCAAAAAAAAAATTGTCATGGGATAGGACTGCACTGATTCCCCTCCCGAAAATTAATCCTTGATCTCCCGCACTTTCAATGAAAGTCTTCACTCCCTCTAAGTATGCCCTTTTAATGATGGTAAGTGAGGTGCAAAGACATTTACTAATACTGCTTTTAGGCTCTCTTTATAAGACTGAATGTGACAAGCAAGCCCTTTCTGGCTGGAGGCAAGATGGTTCACATGGAGATTATGGGGGTTTCACATTTGATCAAGCTGCCAGAATTCCCTGTGGATTCTAATATCTAAAAAAAACTACCATGCCCTCTTCATCCATTTTTCTCCACCATCCTCAGATTGTTTAATTTCTTGAATTCATACTCTGTCTGGTTTATGTATCTAAACCTGCCCTTTGCGACGTTCGTTATGGGGGCCCAAACCCTGACATTTCATAATAGGCATTTCATAATCCCTCACAGTATTTTCACCCTGCCATTATTTGGTACTGTCCTCAAGTTGTAAGTGGATTCCTGAGTTGATGTCGTCCTTTGCCTCTTTGTCCCTTTTTTGAGCTTCAGATGTTCTACCCCTCTTCAAAGGTATTATGTCTACATCAAGTGCCTTTTTATTCTCTGTTTGGAGAAGTTGAAGTCATTTGTTGGAGCACCACTGACTGGGATCATTGTTTGAAAGATCTTTCATGGGTATCAAATAAGGAGCCTCTAAGCTCGATTTGACTTGAATTGAGTCAACAATCCTATCTAGGTCTTAAGTTGGATCCCCTTTTATCAGGTTTAGATTGTGAGATACTGGCCAGGTTGTATTGAGTCTTCATTTTGCTTGACTTCAGCAGAAGTTGAAGAATTTGAATTGTCGATCATAGTGTCTTCCATTGGTGGTTGATTTGTAAATGTTGGTGAATTATCAATGTGTTTATCCATTTGTTGTTTGTCAGGCCTTCCCACTTTGTGCATGATAAAGGGATTGAAGGATACCACCTGCGTACCCTGTTAGAATTGAAGCGATCAATCATGATGCCTTTCCTTCCAAGCTCTTGCTTCCTCAGTTGACTATATCTTTGGGTGCCATAATTATCTGTGGGTCCTTTCTGTCAAAGGTGGCTCATTTAGATGGTATGACTTCTTCAAGTAATCAGTCTCGTGGGAACAAACCAGGGGACACTCGTAGTCCAGTTGTAGGATGATCGAGTCCCATAAAAGAATATATTTCCAATGCTATAGGCAAGGGCTTAGAGATGTCAATCTGAACATGTATCTTGGCATATGTGCCCAACAAAATATCCTTTGTTGCCCTAGCCCTATATATGTAGTTGCCCAATGAGTTTCCAATGTTATTCAAAAACCCTTCTGACCACAACTTTGAGGGTGAATCAAAGAGACAAATTCACAACACGATGTCATCAATGAATTCCACTTCTACATTGACGTTGGGAGCCATGACCAAATTAAGAGTCCAACATTTCCCAGAAAGCAAGGACCTCCATTTAACACAGTCTTGCAAATCCTCTTAGTAAGAAACACAGTTTTTCACATCCTCCCTGTTTCCTTAAAACCCAATTTCAACCTGTATCTGTAAAGGACCAACTCCTGACAAACCTCTCGATTAATACTCTGTAGGATAGCCTTTTTATTTCTTGTTCGATTATTGATCTTCCAAGCAAATCTGATGTCTTTCCTTGGATGGTCAAACCTGCCATGTAGGAGGGCCTGCTTTAAAACCCCGCTGCTCCTCCTGGAATGCCCTAGCCTGTTCTGTTCGATGAAACTTTTTTTATCCTTCTTTCTTTGTCCTGCACTACTTCACCGTTCTCCTTCTTTGCTTCATTTTCTTTCTTTAATACTTTCCCTTCTTTCCTCGATGCTTAACCTTCTTTCGTACCTGCTGCCATTCAGGTGTTCGTTGCTATTCTCCATTTTTCTTGCTTATTTTTCAACTTCCCTTGGAAATATTTTGTTGAGGGTGTCATACCCAATTAACACAAACGGTCCAAGACAAAAATAAACAGCATAAAACCCTATTGCCTGCATACATGTTGTTCACTAGTTGGATGTCTACCTATATACAAAAATCTGCAATCTGTGCCAAACAGGATTTGGAAACTACTTGTGAAAACAAGCTAAAAGATAATATTTTATGTGTTTTCCAGTTTTTTAATAGCGAAGCATTTTAAAGATCAAGGATGCCTTGGATGGCGTGATCCTTAGAACAAAATGTTAATCGGACTGCCCAAAGTCAAAAGTCCTACAGATGATGCTAGTTTTAGAATATGATCGAAAGACCTGGATGTGATCGTGCTATTGAATTATTGAGAACGGTCCTCCTAGTGAGGCAAGTGTTACTTTCCCTACAGCTCGGACAAGGAGGTAAGTGGTTTGCATTGGAAAGGGGTTTGGCTACCTTAATGCTCTGTTGCAACTATGTCGAGAGATAAGACAGGTCTACCAAATGGATAGTCTGGGTTGCATCCAATTCACCAGCAAGATTTGATGATAGGCATATGACAGACTTAGCTTCGGCCAAAGCTCTTCTGGATAACCTGCATTAAAGTTTTTATCCCAGTGTTTCAAGTGAGCTGCCTCACTCAGCAGCTCACTCGTCATCAGGGAAGAGATATTTGGTGAGAAACTTGACAAGCTTAACTTCCCTTGACCCTGGGGATCGTAAATCATCTTGGCTATACAATAATATTCTGTGCTTATGAGTTAGACATTCAGACGCATCCCTATAACACTTCAAGAAGGACTGGAAAATTAAAACCACGTATAATGCAAAAAAGATCAAAAAATTTACAGGATTTATACACAGTATATTTGATTGTGTAGGAATGGGAAGCATTGAAAGATACTCAAATGCATGTAAAGTATATTAAAGACACACCTTGATGCCAAGAAGATCAGAAGTGACCTCGATGTTAGCAGAGCAATTTAGAGCAAAGGAAGTCTTCTGAATTTCAATTTTCGAAAGAGGCTGATTATTATGGTGATGTGAAGTCCCGAATGTGGAAAAAAATAACATCACTGTAACCACCCTCCAAATTTGTCCCATTGAATGACCGTGCTGTGTTACCAGTACCCTGTTGATCCCCTTGCCTGCATGCACAGTGAACATGTTCAATCACTCCCTTCACTCGTATTTCCAGTGCCTTCTCAGTTACAAACAAATTTCGATAGGGAAATTCATTTAGCAGCAGAGTATTACGTTTTGCCCACATAAGCGAGAGACATCCCGAGTGGTGCACCCTGAATTTTATACTAATGGTTAGCTTAGAGCGCCGACTATTTAATTCTAAATTTCAGGCGGTGACGTTCAGTACGGTGTCAGCCTAGTGATTAGAGTGTAAGGTATTATTATAAAGTCTTTTTAAAAGTAAAATCAATAAATGATGTTTAAAATTTTTTAAAAAAAGTATTAGTGAGAGTGAAAGATGGGACATTTAAACTTTAGTTAATAGTGTTCAATTTATATTATGCATGCATTTAATTTGATGTGGTAAAGAATAACATCTCATTAGAGTACATTTAACAATTTCTTTTGAGTATTGAATAAGCCTTATACATGTATTAAATCATTCCTAATTAGTTTAGATTTCTACAAGCCCATGCATGTATTGTATCATACAAGTTTGCATTTGTGTCGTTGTTGAAGGGGAAGAGCATATCCCTCCTATGTATCCAGAACCTTCCATAAATCCATCACCTAAAAAGCTCGTTGGGCAAGAGCATTTGTGTGTCATTTTGTTGTTATTGGGGTTGAGAAATTGATAGCATATTGCATTCTTAGAGCAGCGACATATCATTCAACCACCTTGCTAGATCAATTTTATTCACCTTAACGATGATGGACCCATTCTTTTGCCCCTCATATATGGTGGTTCTCATCATGTCTTTGTATGTCGATTTGTCAAAGATCTTCTATGGAAACCACTTCGACTCTGTGATTGTCACACATATAAAACTTTACAAAACCACTTTGTTACAATTCCCTATCTACAATACATTGTTAATGGTGAAGTTACAATCTAATTGTTTATAATTGGGCCCAATAATGTAGTGTCCCTTTTAAGACAAAATTAAACAAATTTGGAATTCACAACAAACCCTAACACAATAATTGCAATTTCTCATTTTTTGTTCCAAACCTTAACAATGAAATTTTAAAATTCTAGAAATACAAATTTAGGGCACAAGTTGCAATATTTTATTATCAAATATTAACCACAAATTCATAAATATTACAGTTCACAAAAATACCTTCAAATCTGATTTTTTAATTGAATAAAGCATTGATAATTATGATAAAAATAGCAGTGATGTTCAAACACCAACAAAGCTTGGTAAATTAACTCGCAAACCACAATTTAAACCCACAAAGGAGGTCATTGTCCTAGGATAGGGCTCCAAACTAGTTCGATGCCCTTGTTAGGGCTCCACAATGAATCATTGCCCTTCAAATGGTTGCATCACACCTCCAAAATATTGTTCAACTCCTATGTTATACCTGAAATGGTGTCTAGACACTCCAAACTGATCAATTTTGCCCTTTGCAACCCTTAAAATGAAGTTATCCAGCTGAAGGTTAATGATTTTTGTCCTTAACTTCATATTTCCATTGAAGGTTTTCGTCTTCAATAGAAACAAGTCAAGTAAATCATATTCAAACTCAAGAATTCAATTGGTAAAAATGACCTAGCCCCCGAAATGAACCTCAACCTCTTCTTGTATATTTGTTCCCTCCAAATTCATTCCAAAACAAGGGGCACTCCAAGTGAGAAAGGAATTCAAATATTAAAAAGGGTGATTCTTTATAATTTTCACTTAAGGATTAATTTGCTCATAACAAAATTTAAATGTCCCCTTTAAGTCAAAATTAGAAAAATTGCCGACATAAGTTACTTTTTGGCAATTTAGATATTATTATTATTTTTACTTTTAAGTATTTAGAAATACTTTTTATTTTAATAAAAATACCATTTTAATCTTAAAAAATGAGACATTACAATTCGCCCTTCCCAAATTTGTTTGCTCTCAAACAAATGCAAGCTCCATTCTTCACTCCTAACACCCTTTTGCAAATACTAGGATTCCAAATCAACCTCATAAAGTCTTCAAAATGTGGAAAAACTTCAGCAACCTCTTCCACCTTTGATGCAATAATAAACTCTTCATCTTTTGCTTGGGCCGAAAACAAACTCAATTGCTTCTACTCATGCTTGTGATGTACCATCATCATTGTACTCTCCTTGGACATGTGCAAAATGTGCACTCTTTGACTCATAAGAGTTGTTGGTTATGGAGCTAAAAGCTTCACCAGGATGCAAACATGGAGGAGGTTACTGAGTTACAGAGAAACCAACGTCGACAGCGCAACCGACGTCGGTCATCTTCAGTGGTCACAATAACTGATGTCGGTTATGGGTCAGCCGACATCGGTCAGATAGGCACCGACGTTGGCAGCCTTCGTGTGCATGCATTTGCATGCGACTCCCAAACTAGTCTATTTTTGGACGAAGTGTTTGTTTGCATGTGAAAGACTAATTTTAGTCTTGGAGCTGCGGTTCTAATTATTGTAATTAGAAGTCTAATTATTGTTTGTATGGGACCCTCTTTACAACAATCTGGAACTACCTTAGTATGGAACACTAAATATGGGGCATGACCATCATTCCTTGGGTTGTAATTAGAATGCTCATCTCTTTTGGCTGAATTAGGAGCCTTTGATAAATTTGCCTCCACACTATTAATTTTTTCAAGTACCTTCCCATAGTTGTCCTAAAAATCCATCCCATATGGAAATAACTCAATCTTTGGAATGCTCGAAAGATGGATATGGGCTTCTTGAAAAATATCCTCTTTCCATTTGGTACCCTTCATATTATCCTCGTTGTTAGAATGATTCTCATGATGATCAAAATATTGTAAGGACATAGTATGATGGTGAATCCTTGGGCAATAATAAATATGAAGCATGATTTCCCTTTGCATACCTTTAGTTGTCACCAAAGTGTTCATCCACCTTTCTCAAAAGAGTGTTTGTTGAGATAATCTCAAGACCATCACCCATCTGACTCAAAACTCCCAACTTATACCTTCATTCTCCTTGCTCAAATCATGAAGATAATCAAATTGCTTACCTTTCTGTTTTCCCATCACAAGGGCAGAATTCTCTTCCTCTTCGGCTGGAACATTTTTCCCACTTTCCTTTTGTATAATAGGTGCTTCCATGGGTTGTTCACAACCTCTTTCCGATCTATATTCTCTTGCTTTTTTATTCCTTCCTTGGAATTCTTTTGAGGGTTTGACTTTCCATCTTTTTCCTTCAATCTTTTATTCCTATTTTCTATGTATACCCCCAAGAATTATTCAAAAGTATTGTAAAATGTGTATATATCAGACTTCTTATCATATTCATCAAAGGTAAAAAGTTTGACTCACCTCTATTACATTGCTCTTCCAACCATGCCTTTCAAATAGGATCATTATTTTGTGTTCTTCTAAATAAATCTAGCACTTTATAGCTAATAGAATTTTTTTCAAACGTTGATTCTTAATACCTTGGCTTTGTGTCCTCCCTTATTATCTTAATTTTTTATTGATTTATTCAAGATGATTCCTAGCTTTTTGTTGCTCTTTCTGTATTCACATCCATGCCTCTTGGATAGGATCTATTTATTCTTCCTTTGGTAAGAACTTTGGTCACCAATCCATTGTAGACTACTCAACCTAAAAACACAAAAAAACTTGAAACTTGATTGAAACCCTAGTTGTAAATGGTACAACTACTAGTTTGGAATTGTATGGACTAAAATCTACTCCATCTGATAGGGGTATGACCATCGTATGGATATGCAATTTTTTTCTTTTTTTAATTTTTTTTAATTCCTTCATACGCTGCCAAAATATTGGCTCTGATACCATTGTAATTTCCCTTTTAGGATAGAGTTAAACAAAAATGGAATTCACAACAAACCCTAACACAATAACTACAATTTTTTATTTTATATTCCGAATCTTGACTATAAAATTTTAGAATTTTGGAAATATAAATTCAGGGCACAAGTTGCAATATTTTATTATCAAATATTCACTACAAATTAAAAAATGCTACAACCCACAAAAATACCTTCAAATCTAATTTTTTAATTGAATAAAGGGCTGATAATTATGATAAAAAAATTAGTTGTGTTCAAACAACAAAACTCAGTAAATTATCCCATAAACTACAATTTAAACCCCCAAAGGAGGTTGTTGTCCTAGGAGAGGGCTCCAAACTAGTTTGTTTCCCTTGCTAAGGATCCATAATAAATCATTACCTTTGAAATCACTGCACTACAGCTCCAAAATGTTGTGTAACTATCATACTATACTTGTAATGGTGTCTAGACACCCCAAACTGATCAATTCTACCCTTTGCAACCCCTAAAATGAAACTACCCAACTAAAGGTTAAGGGTTTATGTCATTAACTTCAAATTTCTAACAAAGGTTTTTGTCTTCAATGGAAACAAGTCAAGCAAATCATGCTCAAACTCAAAATTTCGATTGGTAAAATAACCTAGCCCCAAAAATGAACCTCAACATCTTCTTTTATATCCTTTCCCTCCAAATTCATTCCAAAACAAGGGGCACTCCAAGTGAAAAAAGGAAATCAAATATTAAAAAGAGTAAATCCTTATCATTTTCACTTAAGGGTTAATTTGCTCATGACAAAAGGTCCCCTTTTAAGTCAAGATTAGAAAAGTTGATGACATAAGTTGTTTTTTGGCAACTTAGATAATGTTATTATTTTTACTTTTAAGTATTTAGAAATACTTTTTTATTTTAATAATAATATCATTCTGAACTTGAAAAAAGGACATTACAAATAGAAACACATTTTGGTTTGTGAAAGTAAATTACTATTTAAAAATTGATAAAATATCAAATTCATAGAAGCATTAGTTTTTATTATTATCATAAACCAATGATAACACTTTCATTTGTTAAATCCACACCCTTATACCCTTAAGTATACTCACCTATTAAGATAACAATCCTTATTTAGTTTGTAAGGACACTCAAACTTGAAAGGGTATTTCATCATTATTGTCCTATAGCTTCTCTTGCAACCGCTCTATGCATTACTAAAAATGCTAAGAAAAATTATTTCAAATCCTATAAAAACATGTTGTAGCTATAATTTTCGCCTCATACATACCATTATTTGAACAGTTGAAGCTTTCTATGGAATACGTATATCATGCACATATAAATTCCCTTGCATGTCTTTCCTCCTCGATGTCGTTGCCTATATCATTAACATAAATTCATTCTACTTTCTTTCCAATTAGTTAGAAATAAATTGGGTGTAATGAGCAACCTTAAAGCAGGGTAAGCAAGTTTCTTTGTAGCTCAACTTGGCACTTATTAACGCTTGTTTAACTACAATTGTGTTTATGTATTAGGGTTTATTTGCACCCATGCTATGATAATTGTTGATCTCAAGAGGAGGCACTCTATAATTATGAAAGGCATGAATGAATGACTGACTGACGAGCATGGGGGGTCACATGGAGATCTTGGAACATTGTTGGTCCTTCAAATCATTAGGAGGTCAGAGTCTAAGACCAAGAAGAAGACAAAATATATAGATTGTTGTCTTTGGTTTTCATCACTTACAAGAACGACAAAAACAAGGAGAATTAGAAGTGATAGAGATCATGGAGAGGACTTCAACAACATTCATTTCCTTTGTCCCATGCTTTTGGACCATTTTCATTTGTCTTGTTTGCTTGCTCTTGCCTCATTTTGATGCTTCCCAAACCAATTTTAGTGCTTCAGGTGGATTCTCAGATACTAAATTGAAAAGAATAGGAAGACATCTCAAGATATTTAACAAACATGTCAAAACGACACAAGCATGGATATGGATGTCGATATGTACATGTTTTTTTTTTTGGTTTTGATTTGTTTTTTGTTGTTGTATCATTGTAATATGATTTTCACTTCAAATTTGGTTTTCTCAAGATGGAAAAATGTGACATCAGTTCTTGTTAAGTTAAGCAAAATAAGTGGTGTAACTTAACCTATTTGATTCAAGTATCATTTACTAATTATAACTACAATTTTTAGATGCAATTTAATTATTATACAAATAATTTTGTAGGAAGTACCTATTATGCAACCCAATGGACATATAACATGGCATAATTTTAATTAGAAAAACCACCTAATAAGATTTAGCACCGTCAAAAGATTTGGATGCAAGTCCAATCACCATCTTGTTACCTAGAATTTTAAACACAATGATTCTATGTACTTTGGTTGTCATGATGTTATTTAATAATTTTATTAGCTCCAATTGCACATACGATAAACCATTATTGATTATCTCTAATTATACATACAATAAACTATTATATATTTGATATATGCATTGCAACATGAAACAAGATACATGATGGGATATTATTACTATGACATCATATACGTATTGGGGTTTTTAAACAATATTAATCCTTGGATTAGATTTGTTAGTCTTTTGGATTCATATGGGTCCTTCATTGCTCGTCTTACCATCACAACTAACAATGGATTTACAAGTGAAGTTTTTCAAAACTCGTTAAGTCCATGAGCCAAAGTGTCATGTAATTTTTTCATTTCCTACATTTCAAAAATATTCAGTCTTGGTTTAGAGTTAATTATTTATGGTTTGTAGTTAAATAATTATTTGATTAAGTGTGAATAATATTGTAAGAAGAACCATTTACATGAAGGTAATTCATACAAATGCATTTTTTATTTATTTGTAAAATCATGTTATCATTGAAGATGATATTTTAGGCATGAAGGAGCCCATACCTGCACTCCATCCCCTAAAACTTGTTGGTGAGGGCATTGAATCCCTGTTTCAATTCAATACAAACAAGATTCCATAGGTGAGTTTTCTTGTTGGATTTGGATGGTCTTAGACTTCAAAATAATTAGCAATCTATGGTTTTTTCTTCCCAAACTATTAATACTATGAAAACTCACTTGACATAAATAAAATATTTGTTGTTGGTAATTACCAATCAAAATAACTAATAATGGTCACATTAGAAAATTATGAGCTTTATTAGATTCCTCCAATTATTAATGGCCTTTTTGAAAATTTTGACCACTATTAGATTCCTCCATTTATTGATGGCCTTTATAAATTTTTTATCTTGATTGTAAAAGGATAAGATACATACTATCAATAATTACATGGGAACAAAATTTTACTTTAGTGCTTATACTAGGTGGGGTGACTTGAGGAACTCATTGTGGCTTGACTTGTTGGAGATTTTAGGGCTACTACTCTTGTGTGGGAATCATAGATAGCAGGTATAGGATCCTTCAATGCCCAAAATATCTTACTGAATAGCAATGGGTGAGGTGTTATGGCTGGAGCACCTCAAACAAGGTTAAAGAGTCCATAGGGGAGGAGCCTGTAGAGCTCTACCACAATCTAATACTTGATCGCCTTAGTGGTGTGAATGTCATTGCATTGTCTATAACGATACCACACATAAACACATCCCTACACTGCAAGTGTTGCCTCTAATACATTGTATCTTCTCTTCCCCTTCAACACATACACAAATGTAGAAGAGCTCTATAATTTATAAAATATTTTATTCCCAATTTTTGTAATTTCCTCTCTCTCTCTCTCTCTATATATATATATATGAAAATGTTATGCATAAAAAAATTGTTGGAATTATAACCAAGTTCTATTTTATTTTTTCCAGAGTTTACTCACCTTTCCATAGCTATCAAAATGTAATATATCAATTTTAGTTCTTAAAATCCACCAGTAAGATATCAATTTTAGTTCTTACAAGTGGCTCATGCCCATTAGACCATAACTCCTTGAACATAGTATAAGATTTAATACCTGGTATCACATAGATTTTGTACATGTTGTTGATATTGTAGCTCGTTGTGTGAAAATCTAATGATATAATGGGAACACGTCCAAGTTGTAGGACCTTGGAAAATTGAGGTGAACCTTTAGAGAAGGCCAGATTCCTTTCACTCAATTTAGTGAAACTGATAAAATACTAATTTTATAGAAATTTTGTTTCTTTAATGATCTTGATCTTAAACTAGGGTTTGACTGGGAAAAGAGTTGTGAGAATGAAATTTACAAAAATTGAAAATGGTGATTGCACCAAATATTTTGTAGTGGATTTTAATGCTTGCTTGAATGAACAAAACAAAACAAAAAATAGATTGAAATTTTTTGGAGCACAAACTCATGAAAATGGGAAATCAAAGGCAATATTTGTTATTTTTCATAAAAGGGACAAGATTCTTTTATTTTTATCAAACAATCTTCCAAATGGGTAGAAAATACCACAAATAAAATTTTGTGACTGAAATAAGAATTATAACATCCACAAATATTCAAATATCTTTGCATACATAGAGATTTCTCAGACAAGAAAGGCAAATCTTTAATTTATTCTCATTCTCTAGGTTACAGAAAAGTTACTCAAAATGCAGAATAATAAATCTAGAAACAAAAAGATAAATGGGCTATGGGGTCCTGCCCATATTTATACAAAAGATCTCATAAAAGAAATGTAGTTAACAATGAAATCCAATGCGTAGTAGAAGAACATGCAAATCTGGAACTCCATGCAAAATGAGGCATGATCTTTAACTTGTGGTGTCCTTGGCTTGGTAAAATGGTTTGGAAAAGAGCATGCATGAGTTGGGCATGATTTTCAACTATTGGATGCATAGTGGGAACTTTTAAATCATCATGCAATGCCTTCCTTCTTTTCCAGTTCAACTGCAACTTGTCTTCATGCAAATGGGGGTCGCCAAAGTGAAACTCAATCTTTGAACAAAAGATAACTAAAAAATAACTTAAGTTACTTTTTTACAAAACCCTAGTTTGTAATTCCCAAGTGATACTTTTACAACTTATAAGTCATACCACTATGCCAAAACTGGAATTGCATTTTTCAATGTGTTTTTACAACTTAAGTAATTAAAACTTGTCAAAATGAAAAGTGTAAGTTACAAGTCTACTTTTTACAATTTCTAACCTATCAAAATAGAAAGTGTAAAAGACACGTGGCTTTTTCTCAAAAAGAGATGTCAAAAAGGTAATTGCAATTTACAAGTTATGTTTTTGCAACTTTACAATACTTTTACAATAATGAAAATATGATATGCGAGAATGCTTTTAAAAAGAATTAATCTATTTCTAACACTTCTTTTGACTCTTTATCCTTCTCAGCCTGTAATTTTTGAACATATACATCAAAAGCCTTTAAGATCTTTTGGATTCTATCTTCATCTAGGCCAAAAGAGTGGAGTTTGGTTATCTCACAATCTATCATTATATCAAAAAGTTCCCTTCTCAAAGTTATGTATTCTTGAATATCTTTATCCGTCTGATCCAATATGTTATGATATTTGATGTAACGGTGAATGGAGATCAAGGTAAAGACTATATCTCGTGCAAATTACTTTTTGATCACTTCTTTGAATTTACTCTGAACCTCTTCTACTAAAAGGAATTGATCTTGATAATCTGTTGGCTGACATGGCACTTTACTCAACAAATCTTCAATGTCATATAGCTTGTCGGTGGCCTTGTCATGTGCAACTTTAGCCTTATGGGCAACATCTATAAGCATTTTTATCTTGAATTGAGTTTCTCTGTCTAATTCCTCTTGCTCTCCATCATTTTTCAATATGTTTTTTGCAAGGAGGATGTCCATGTCAATCAAGTCCACAACTATCAATTTTTGATAAAAAATATTCAATCTTTCTGTCTCTCCTTCATAATTGTTGATCAACCCTCTTAGGGTTACCCTTCTCCCTCTCAGAACTACATAATGATCCATTATTATATAAATAATTTTGTTACCTTTTGAGATGATCTCTTATGCCCATACCTTAGTTGCAGTATGTTTTTTGCAAGGAGGATGTCCATGTCAATCGAGTCCACAACTATCAATTTTAGATAGAAAATATTCAATCTTTCTATCTCTCCTTCATAATTGTTGACCAACCCTCTCAAGGTTACTCTTCTCCCTCTTAGAATTGCATAATGATCCATTATTATATCAATACTTTTGTTATCATTTGAATTGATCTCGTCTGCCCATTCCTTAGTGGGCCTTCCCATGCTACCAATTTTTGTCACCGTATCAAGTGTTACCTTATCTATGATCTGGGTGATGAGCTGTGCTGGTTCAGGTTGACATGATTATACAGTGGGCTTAATGAATTTCTTGAATGCAATCATTAGTTTTTTAACCTTGTTTTTTATTTTGTCTTCAATGACCTTGTCACTATTCATTTTCTCAAAGAGGGAGTTAATGTTAGATCAAATGTCATGTTTCAACCCCTCCCTCGTAGGATGTCCAAGGTGAACTTTTGATGCTTGATAGTCCCCCAACACTAGATCTTCTTTTGGTTTGTCTGATGGGGGGGCTGTAATCTCTACATATCTTTCCCCTACTGAGTCACATAATATCCTTGAAAAGGTCTAGGGAGTAGTCTTAGATTTCTTGCATGTATTTGAAAGACCAAAATCTAATGTACTTGGGGACACCATTTGCTTGCATTTCTTCCCCACTGTTTGTGCTAACCAACTAGGGGTAGCATCCCATTGTGTAAACACTGTCACTTGAGAATTTATTGCTGAAGATGTTGCAATGGTAGGAATGATGACAAGTGTCATATCCTAAATTGATACTATTGATGATTGATCAACTGATGTTTATGTAATTTCTTCTCCATCTATAGGTTACAAGTCTACATTTGCATCAAAGGTTTGCTCCTTACCTATCTCCATTGAAGGGGTTGGGGTTACTATGGAAGTGGAAGAGGTGGGGGCAATGGTAACATATGTGTCTACTGGGAGTGTGAGAGATGGAAGTGATAAAGGAGTAGACATAGGGAGTTGGAACTTGTGTGGAGTCCAAAGCCTTAAATGAGTTGATTAAAGTGGTAGGGACACTTCGGGTTGGTAAAGTGGGAAATATAAAAAGGGATGAAGATGAAACAGTAGTTGTCCTAAGAGTTGGGATGGCTAGCAAAACTGAAGTCAAAATGACTAAATCCATAATAAGGTACTACTATGTAGTGTTGGTGATCAACAGGGATGGAATGGAAGGGATTGCAAATGAAATGGAAGGAATAATGGAAGGAGGTAGTGAAATTATGGGAAGAGGAAGTGAAATGAAAAATTGAGTATCCAATGAATGGTGAACCTGAGTGTCCAGTTGAATTGATTGCATTATTGGTAATGGACTTATTGTCATAGGTGAAGTGGCAGGAATGGAGGGTGGAGTCACTTGAGGTGAAGGAGGAGTGGAGATAGGAGGAGGAGGTGTTGGAGCTATAGTATTGATAAAAATAGGTAGGGGATGAATCATAGAAATAGGAGTGGTAACTATGACTAAGATAGGGGTTGAAGTTATGGATGCTTCAACTGCAGTGATATCCTTAGATGAAATGGTGATCAATTGATCTGTTTCTATTCCCTCTTTGCTTGATTATCCCTTCTTGGCCTTAGATTTCTTATTTTTATTATTGGAGATCATTGACCTATTTGATTGCTCTATTGTTGTACCATTGGGACCCTCTGTTGATGGTGAGATTCCTTGTTCCTTGTGCTTCAGTAGTTTTCAGTGATACTTATTGTATCCTTGGTCACTTAGACCCCTTTACTCCTGACCCAATTGAGTGTTTTATTTATCACATGTGCAATTCTATATATTATAGAGAAAGACTTAAGAACTTACCACTTTATTGATGGAAGGGGTTGAATAATGATCTATTTATAATAGATCTTGTCTACTGGGGACTCATTATCCACCAAGTCCGTAGGGATTGGTGCTAAATCTCAAGCTTTGACTTGATCCAAGGTCATTCTGGAATGATCCCTCAATATAACTTCCTTTTCATCTTCCAAATCTTCCCAAAAATCTTCAAGGTAAGGAACATGGGAATATGTGGAGATTCCCTGTGTGCTAGTGATGTTGCCATGAACATCACAGTATGGTCTCACCTCCAAAGCCCTCAGGGTCATCTATGTCATTTCTATATCAGCACACTAGGATTTTGCTAAGGAGGGGCATGCGTATCCACCTATACTGATTGGGAAATGAATTCCTAACTTTTGTTTGCTGGATAATAGATTGTGAGTTTCCACAAGTTGTCTCACTGGCTCCATTAATGTTTATTTATGACCCACATATCTTGGAAGAATGTAAGGGCATCCACTTAATCCACATACCCTGATGTAGGAATAGGTGGGGATATAGATGAAAAAGGAACCCCACTAGGTGATCTTTGTAGTGGCTGCATCAGAGAATCTCTTTCTCTTTAGTTCCTTGTCAAACATTATTATGATACAGTAGATGAATGCATCATTCAGTCTTCTAAAGTGTTGTATGCTTGCCTCCAAAGTGAGGTCAAGGTAATAGTTGTACGCTTTATTTGCCTCACTACTATAGTGTTGAGGCTTGGGAAAGCTCTTCTTTCGGCCAATATATATACTCGGTAGTTGGTCATGTAAAATTTCCCTGTAGTTTGCACCTCCATCAATTGCTTGTGGAGGGAATCACTAATGAGGTAGGCCTAGTGGATGTATTGTTTATTCTCATGGATGACCCAATTGTACTAATACATCCAATCTTCAAACCTCTTTACATCTAGGGTACTAGTGATACTATATAGTAATATAATTATGTCCCCTACCTGATCCTTGAAATCAATTCTTGCTAGTGTCTTAGGCAATCTAGTGGAGCCAACCTTAGGGATTCTTAGCCATTTTTTGTTCATCACTCTTTGGCATCCAATATTGTTGTCTTGAAAGAACTTTTTGGATGATTATGGAGTTATGTCTAGATAAATCTCAAGCTCTAGTATCATAAACACTAAACAATGAAATCTAGGTCCAAATTTAGAATCTTTTCCCCTTTATCATTTGGCACTTCTCTCTTGTCAGCATCATAATGTTGTGTTAATGTTAGTACCAGTCTAGGGCTTTGCACTACTAGGGGAAAGTTGCTGCTTGGGATAGTCTATAGTCATCAATACTCTAGATCCATTCATTCTTGAATTTCGCATTGATCCTGGTCAAGAAGTCACCTAGGTCAATGTGACCTAGGTCTATGTCTATAATCTCAGTAGTGTTGGATTCCAAACTAAGAGTTACACTAGGTCCCCTAGACTTGAACTTCATCTCTTTCCCAGACATGGATTATGGAGAGAATGTCGAAGGAAAACCAACTACAAAAGTTGGCAGGATTTGCATGTGCTAGAAGCAGGTGGAATGTCCAATGAAGATTGGAGGTGCTTTTTGCAAGTGAAAATTTTGTGAGAAAGTGTAGTTACAAAAAATCAATTTAAAATTTCCAGCAGATATTGGAGTTGAAAATTATAGGTGCAATCTCTGATGGAGCTTGGAATTGTTCTGAGCAATAGGGATGTCTATGGGGTTTTATGTTATAGTTTGTAGGTTAAAACTCTGCAAAAGTTTGAGTTGTTTGAAGCAATGGAAAATATTGCAAAGATGGGTGGTACATGTCATAGGTCGAAAGTCCACAGGGAATACAAGGAACCTTGCAATGGAATATTCAACATGTTTTGAGAGTATAATATGGTATATACACCTAGTTATGAAATTGGGTAAAAACCTAAGATCTCAACTATGAACCCTAAATTTGGGAGAAACCTAGCTCTCAATTGCTTGGAAATATGTGGGAAAATATGCCCTCTCAGGATACAGACTACACAATGATATCAAGAAGTAAAAACCTAAAACTTTAAAGATGCTTGAGCAATGAAAACCCTAAATAATTATAATCAAAACTTTACAGGAATGAAAATAACGTAATAAGTTTTGATTTTAGTAAATGATGTCTTAAAGAAACATAGAAGATTCAAAATAATACCATGCAGGATGATAATGGCATCGTGGCATGGCTCATAGGGTCATGGCTTCCAAGGTTGAGAACATGGTGAAAGGTCATGGTTTGGGGCCATTGTCAAAGCTCCAATTCATGATTAACAATTTAAATAATGGAGTTAACATACCCTAATTTTGTTTATATAGACCACTTAAAATAAATGCATTCATGGTGGTGGTTAGCGGAGATCCAGAGTCTTCAAGAAATTTTGCAAATTTATAATTTGCTAATTTTAGATTGACCTCTAGACTCCATGGGGTTAGCTAGGTTGACTTATTCAAAAATGGGAAGGTAGAAATCTAAGAATAATTTGCAATTTTGAAAAAATGCAAATTACACTTAGAGTTCTAGATTCAACGAGCTAGGTTATTGGTGGGAAATGAAACCTAGATTACAATTTACAATTTTGCAAAATTGCAAATTTCTCTCCAAGTTTTGGATTTTGAATAGAGTGCTTGGTTTTTGGGAAACAAAACTCTACTTGTAATTTGCAATTTTGCAAAATTGCAAATTGCAAGTAGATTTTCAGTTTCTACCCAATAGTGTTTAGTGGGAAGAAGAGGTTTGAAATTGCAAATTGCAAGTAGACTTTCAGTTTCTAGAAGATAGTGTTTAGTGGGAAGCAAAGGTCTGATTGAAATTTATAATTTTGTAAATTTCAAATTATAATCTCTCTGGTTCCTACTGCTTAGTGTATTGTGGGATCCAAAGTTTGGGAAGCAATTTGTAATTTTACAAATTATAGTTAGATCTCTAGATTCTACTAGCTTAAGGAAATGGATGCTTTGGTTCAATTTAAGGCATTTTTCCAAAAAATTAAGGGGTCTCCCTTAGGGTGCTCGATAATTTATATTTTTGGGACAAAGATATCAATAATACCCACACTATTGATGCTTTCATGGCCTAAATTTGATGACCTTATTTACATTTTTTTACCATTAAATATAATTAATTTCCATCCATAATAGTATTCATCCATTTTGCATAGTAAAAATGTATAAGATTTGGGCTTCATATCCACAAACACCCTCTCATGTATTGGACCCCACTCAACTTCTAGTGTATCTCCCTCAATTGACAACATTCATTTTGTGTTTGAAAATGAAAAACCAACAATGGTGTTAATTTTTAATGGTAAACTATAAATTATATAATAAAAAAAGAATAATATAGTACTTATTACTCACCATGAGAGATCCCCAC
Organism: Torreya grandis; assembly: GCA_037957365.1. Classification (NCBI taxonomy): domain Eukaryota; kingdom Viridiplantae; phylum Streptophyta; class Pinopsida; order Cupressales; family Taxaceae; genus Torreya; species Torreya grandis. The sequence continues at coordinate 4,190,440 of JARHVA010000216.1, forward strand.
TCCTAGTGGCAAAGGGTGAGCTATTTCATCTTTAATTTTAATGAACATGCATTAGGAATTAAGGCATTGTGAATTTGATCCACATAAAACAATATATTATATACCATGTTTTATTACACAAATAAGATACATTATATCAAGTCTTGTATTCAACAATACTTTTAAGAATTTGGGAATATGTATTTAAGCATACAAAATATTCAACTCCTTGTCTAAACAATACATTCCTAATATTTAAGATATAATACATTAAGTTTTCCTCATGTATCCCCATAAAGAAATACAAACTACATTTCAATTCAATGGTGATTATGACTTCTCAAGAATTCATAAAAATAAATTTGTGGCCTCAAGTATATGCTTATTTGGAATGAAATAAAATTTATGCCCTACCAAATGACGATTGCACAAAAACACTCAAGATCCAAATAGAAGAGGATATCATATCTTCCTACATTGGCACTTTGAAAAATGTTCACAATGTTCTCTATTTGTATGGTGCTAAAAATGAATAAAGAAAGTGAAACAATTCAAAAGTAGCAAGCAATACACAACATATCCAAATAGAAGAGGATATTATATCTTCCTACATTAGCACTTCAAAAATTGTTCACAACTTTCTCTATTTGTATAGTGCTAAAAATGAATAAGGAAAATACAATACAACCTAATATTCATTTCATATTTTCCTTTCTCCTTTCTTTACATATTTCAAATCATTGAGAACATAAAAAACATGAAAATATTCTCAGTGTAATTTGCATAGAACCCTTTATTTCTATCTTCCATATCAGATTTCATGATGAAATAAAATATAGTGAAGGTGCACACACCACATCATATACTTTTAAACATATGTCTATATGAGATCCAACCATAGAGGTGGATCTATATACTTGTGTTTGAAATAGGCAACCTTATCTTATCTTAAAATAAAATAAAATATATACATTTATAATTTATGCATAATGATAAATGTATATATTTTATTTTATTTTAAGCTAGGGTTTGTAAAAATAAGATATATCCATGCCTATTTCAAATGCAACCAAGTTAGCTATGCTATATGTTTCCTTCTCTTCCTTTTTATCAGATTCTCCACATCTACCTATGCTCTCTTTCTACTTATCCCACCTCTCTTTTTATAACATTTTGAACTTAAAATGGCATTCATGGAACTACAGGTCATCTATCACAATTAACTTGAACTTAAGCTTTAAAATTGGTTTAAAACTCATGCAAATAATCCTCCATGGATACATCCATTTCCATGTAAAAGGTGATGATAGCAAGCAAAATCAAATGAGATTAGTGAAAAACCTTGGATATTCTTAGAAAATTTAATTAGTAGATATAATGTCAGACTTCACAATTCTTTCAATAAAATACAAAACATAATTATTTTGTAAATGTTGGGGTCTTTTATCTTTAGTTTCGCTTGACCAAGTATTAGTTGCACACCTAAAATAAGGAAGAAACCAATGAGCCAGCGTGCCATCATATCATGTAATTAGTGACCTTGCATGTTCACTTGAGGCACATAACTTAGACTTGCTCCTGTTAATTCTACCACACGATGGTGGATAGATAACTCTATCTATACATAGGTGTTTGGGTTAGCACATTTAGTCATTATTACTATAAACATCACTTTAAAGTTATCCATTTGATTCATTCACATAGTCCACTTACTTATCTATTACCATAGAAACAAATTTAACACCAAAAATATTAACATATCAAGATTCACAAAAAAATTAGTGATTCCATTGATTTCATTTGAAAAGATTACAAAGGTATTTTAAGCAAAACTCTATCTCTTTATATCTCTATATCCTTGAAAAATTAACCTACAACAACAACCCTTCATATCAAAGCTAAAGGGTGTTTATATATAAACTAACCATTCTCAAGTTACATCATTAACACAAATAGAGATGATTATCCAACGATTGTTTTAGAAAAAGAAGATTTGGTGAGTTGTTACAATTAAGTCCTTTTGATTCGGGTCTAACAACCCCTATATACTCTCTTTATGTTAGATTTTTCATTTTTGTGCTCCTCTTCTCTCATAGACTGGTGCTATATTTTTGCTTGATTAATCTTTAATGCTTCCACAAACTACTTTATAAACATCTTCACTTCATGTACCTTTATCCTAGTCTTGCATTTTTGTGAGTTATGCATCTTATGTTCCTCATATTTAATTTCCTTGTCTGTTGCAACTCACTCTTCCATGCTAAGGTCTTTTTCACTATTCTTCCATGTCTTTCTCTTTTATGCCATTCTCTTATGTGCCATCCTTTCCCGTGCTAAGGTCCTTCGCATATTGATTTTCTCTATTATGGCTTCAAAACACTTAGAATATATCATTACATAATTTATGAACAGACAACATCCCTTACTAAATCATTAATCCATCTTAGACTATGTTATAGTTTCCTCATATAACAAAAATTTGGGACCCACCTGCTGCACTTGGTGCTTGAGCTCCTCCCATTGGTTGAGGGTTATTTGAATATTGGAAGTAACAACTTCTACTTTGCCTCTCAGTCATTTCATCTCCTTGGGTTACTCTAGAAAATCATCTTCTTAAGTTATCAAATCTCAAGCTAAGTAGTTGCATCTTTGTGGGCATCCTCGAGTGACCTGAACTCAACCAAAACTTGCCCTCGAAGTGTTGAGAAGCTAGCATTAAGCTCATACCAATGGGTGATTTTTGTTTTTCCAATTATTATACATCTTGGAACACTTTCACTTGTTGGGCCCTATCCTTGATGTTTAGTGCATTCTCAACCAATTGTTGACATTGTTGTTCCTTAGGTTGTAGTCACACTTCCAAAATTTTACCCAATCATGCTAGGTTTACAAAAACCCCATCAGCGATGGGAATAGTGCTACCTAATTTATTCTAAAAGGTTTGGGAAATGTCCATGGCCTTTGTAAACTACTCCATTTCCCATGCTGGTTTTGGCATTTCTTAAGCAATAGGTCCATGGGTATCTCTAACTTATTCATGGTGTTACCAATAATAAGAATACCATCCGCAAGTGCTAGATTGCTCCTCAAAATTGTCTAACAAAGTCCTAATGTCCTTAGTTGAGATGCCTCAGTCACATATTATTATCACTTAAGTGCTTCAATTTCTTCTTCGATCTTGCACCATTTCATGTGCTCTTCTATGTATATGCAGAAAACCTCTCGATTCTTGTGGCAAAGTTGGCCAACATTATGGATATGTAGAATGACTTACTTAGAAACATCTAGGCCAAACTTTACTAGGGCTATGTCTACTTGAGCTAGAGAGCATTTAAGGAGATCCACCCAAAGCACATATGGAACATCTTCCACCTCTAGGATTATATTGATGGTGGCCGTTGGAAGCTCAAAATGAACTTCATTGTAATATACCTCTATCACAAAAGATAACTCATGCTATGTTTGTTTATTGGACTCATGTATGGGGAAATAATCCCACAAATACAATTTCTTTAATGGTATATCTTATTGGAACATGGTGTGAGTGGGAAGTTCCTCATTACCCATAATTGTATGATGGTGCTATGGTACTTCTTGCATAGGTTCCTTTCCATTTTAGGGGTCACATTATAGATCTATAATTTTTGGACTCTTTTCCCATTGTTCATTGGAGATGGAACCAAGGTCCTCTATATTGTGGGCTACCCCTCTTCCTATTTCTTCCTTAGGCTTAGGACTTGTAATGTCCATTTGTTGCTCAACAATAGGCTATTCTTTGTTAAGCTTAGGAGTGGGTTCCTTTTTAGGTTGTGCTTCTAAATATGCTTCATTTGGCTTAGGAATAACCACTCGAGGCACTATAAACTCTGGCTTTTCAATTAGGTAGCTAGTTGGGACACATGAATGTCATGCTTTTGTTATGCAGGTATCCTTTGGGCTCTTGGAGATGAGGCCTGACTTTGTCATTTGGGAGTGGCCCTAGGTTATTCCTATGCCCTGCTAGAATTAGTGGCCTCAGGTCTTGGCCTTTTCTCCTTATTTCACATCTCTTCTTCTACTTGTGTTTTTGGTTGGCAGAACGGTTCTTTATCTGCCTCCTAACTTGATGTTTTCCTTCATGGCCAAAGTATATAGTAGATCAACCATATTCTACTTTAAGTGATTATTTTTAAAGGATTGATATCAATTTTTCCTAATTTTTGCCACTCTATATAGGCTTCCCTTCCCGAATAGACATAAAGATTACAAAGAGTGTGAATCTCAATGGCAATTTTTTTAACATCAATATTCACCAAACACACATCCACAATGTAATTGACAAAATCTATGAAATATTCATTAGTGAAAGCATAAGGCAACTTGAGCCAACACAATAAATTATCGATGGTCTCTAACCAGATTCAGATGAGTGAATAGTGTTGCTTAACACTAAACTCACCATAACTTCCCATATACATGGGTAGATCTTTGGGCACATGATGTGTACAAAGGAAAATGCAATTGATCTATTAATCAATACTAGCTCAGATAAAATAAATTTTACACTTTTATTTGTTGATACATTAGATATTTAGGGTCATGACCAAGATGGATCCATTAGACCTAACTAAGGGGTCTCTTACCACAATAATATCATTAGAGAGGGTTCCAAAGCCTCTAGTTAAGCAACTCTATGCAATAAACCTAGCCAAGTCCTAAGTTTTCATATTCATTAAGTCCATGCAAAGTAAAGTAAAATATAATCTAGTACTTACCAAATCTTGTGGCACAAAGTGGGGGTAATAAACATAAAAAGTAAACATGCATAGAAGATTTATACTCAAGTCAATGTATAGGAAATCCTAATGCATGAGAGAGAAGTACAAATGTAAATCTATTTACTTTAACAAAAAAAGAAGAAAGTTAGGAATAATTACCTTTGAAGATGAACTTGTCGAGCCTCAATCTCTTTCTTGGCCAAAGTGCTTCATAAGAGGTTACTATGGTATGCAAGGATAACAAGGATAAGCCAACTCTAGGCTACACAACTTCTCTATGCATCCCAAAGACTCCTCCACAAGAAAAGATCCATATTTCCAAAGTGTTGTTCCCAAAATCTGTTACTCATTTTTGGTATAACATATGAACTATTTTGGTCCTGCATACCAAATTTCTCTCTTCCCTTTTCAAAAATTGTTCTGAGCATTCAAATTCTTCATTTTTCAAGATTTTTCAATTTAAGGACTAGCAAGTTCAACAGGTTCAATGACTCCACATGCTCATTTCTATAGACTCTGCAGATATGTTTCTACAGACTCTACAGGCTAAGTTCCATGGACTCATTTCTACAGGTTCATTTCTACAGACTTTGCAGGAAAGAAACAAGTTCCCAACACTTAAGCAATTTCAGCATCGGTTCAACGCCTTGGTTTGACCAAAATTGTTCATCGGCAAGCTTCAAACAAAGCATTGAACCATTGAACCTTGAACCATTTTGGTTCAAAGGTTCAATAGGTTCAAGGTTTAACGTCGTCGGTGAGCTTAAAGAGTTAAGCGCTTCGGTAAAAGGTCAACAAGTTCTACCACTTTAAGGTTCAATGTCTTCAAAACACTTAATGAAAAGAAGAAGGCTTGAACCATTGAACCATTGAACCTTGAACCATTTTGGTTCAAAATTTCAACGGGTTCAACGATTCCAAGGTTCAACACGTGGGCACGGGTGGTTCAAGTGGTCAAAAGACTTAGCCAAAACAAAGAGATTAAACTGATTGAACCATTAAATCGATGAACCAAAGTTGGTTCAATCAGTCGGTTCAAATGGTTGGTTTAAGGGACTGCCCCAAAGCTAAAGGGACAAGTGCCCTTATGGAGGGCAATAGACTAAAGGTGGATGCCCTTGCAGAGGGCAGGGAACATTGGTTCAAGGATCAAAGAGAGGCAAAAAAGATGGAATTCCTTCGGATTTGTTCAAAGGCCGAAAGAGAAGATTTCTTTCAAACTTTTTGTCTGAGGAAATTACCAAGCAAAGAAACTGAAAGAATTCCTTCGGTAGGATTTTCTTCAGAAAAGTAAGGCAGAAAGTGGGAATTCTTTTGGAAAAGTTCCCACGACAAAATTGTTAAGGCAAGAGTCCTTCGGACAAAATGTCTGAAGGAATTCCTTTTGACATTTTATCTGAAGGAATTCACCTAGGAAGGAAAAACTCGGTGGAAAATTGACAAAGTCAAGGAAATATTTCCTTCAAACAAAATGTCTGAAGGAATTCCTTCAGACATTTTGTCTGAAGGAAATGAATCGATGAAGGCCGCTCGAAGGAATTAAAGCCCGAAGGCCACTCGAAGGACCCCGAAGGGTAGGTACCCTTGTGGGGGGCACTCAACACTCAGAAAAAGGACCTTTCTTAGAGACTCGAAGGGACACCTTCCCTTCAGAGTGTCCCAAAGCCAAAAGGCCGAAGGAAAAGCTGGAAAAAGACTTAGAAAAGTAAAAGAAGCACTGAGACAGAGAATGAACCAATGAACTGATTGAACCTTGAACCAAAAGAGTTCAAATTTCAATGGTTCATAGGCTCAAATGGTTCAAAGGCAGCCCCAAGTAAATGGAATATTCTAAAAATGGTTCAAGCAAAGAACAAGGAAGCGATTGAACCAGAAAACTGAAAAAGACTGCCTAAACTAGTGAACCAATGAACCAATAAACTTTCACAAGTTTAAAGGTTCATGGTTCAACATAGTTCAAACAGCTAGCCACTATTAACGGCCCCATGGACGTCAAATTTAAGGTAATGGAATATCCGTTCATTTTTTAATATGGCACAAAATTTGAGAAAAGAGCCAAACAACCAGTTAAAAAGAGAGCTTGAGAGCTCAAATTGCTATAGGAGAGAGAAGAATATTGCAAAAGGATAAAAAATATCTACAAGGGAGTTATTTCCAGTAGGTGAAACAGTTCACCAAGTAGTCATCTAAACACGCCAAACCAAGGACGTAGCCTATTTTTCTTCCATGAAGTAAAGGCAAGGTGGATAGCTGTGCAACTAAGGAGAAAAGGACCAGACAACTTATGTTAGGGAGGAGACATATGAAATGAATTGGCATGTCACAATTAAGGACAATACACTGTTCCAAGCATGGTCCCTTGACAAAATTGAAAATGCATTGAAGGCATTGACTGCAGCATGGGCCATTTCATGGAAAGAAGTGCCAAGCCTTTCTTGGTTGCCATATATTGTAATCTCTTGTCTTATGCAAAAAGGATATTTTTCCATTATTGAAGTGAAGCTATGCCAAAATTAAGAGGTGATTACTGAGACTTTGAGCTCAGATTATTGTTTATATTTCTTTATTTGAATGAGAAAGCAAGTTAATTTTAGACTTTGTGCTGTTATAGCTTGTATCATTTAGTAGATTATTCATATGTCTGTCTTCTGAATGTGTTCTTGTGTAGTTAATGAAATAAGCAGAACTAGTAGAAGTAAATAGGAAGGTGTCTTGAAGCCAACTATAAGAAGACTTTGTGCTGTCTGCAATTGCCTTTAGTGTGTTTGTCTATTTTTTTGTTTCTGTGTGAAGGATCTTGGGATGACTTTGTGCCCCCATTATCCTTTGTTTTTCACTCTTAGGCAGTCGAGGTGGAGACTTTGTGCTACATCTCAATCTGCTAGTTACTACCCTTTTGTTACCAGTTACTTGTCACTACCTGAAAGAACTCCTGCTATTTCCTGCAAGATCACTTCTGAAAGAATAGAAGTGCCTTCATTGTTTTCACTATCACTTTCTCCTCTATTTGTGAACATCATCTCCAAAAAAAGAGAGATGGATGCTATTATCCTACCCTTGTGTGTTATTTTTTGCTTATATATATAGTATATATCTCCTCATATTTAATAGGGAACCTCCCCTTGATGAGAGGAGAGATTTGTCTCCTTTTGATGTAGTAAACCTACACAGTTGGAAGACCAATCTCCCTTACTATGGTTCATAAGATCTATTTTTCTCATCAGTTAGCTGACTGACAAAATATTCACCCAACAGTTTTTTGGCGACTCTGCTGGGGATCAACGACTGTTCCTATCCTTATCCATTATATACTCTGGCGACTCTGCTTTGTGTCTTATCCATTATCATTATAGCTTTATCATTTTCCTTCTAGCCTCGCGCAATAATTTTTTGGTGATTCAATTGGGAAAGAACAAGTAGTTTAAAGTCTCAAGCTTCAAGTTGAAGCAGAACCGGTTCTTTCCCATTTTTTGTTCTACAATCTGGCAACTCCACGTTATACTAGAAATTAAAGAGCCCAAGGTGTTGTTGACCCTATTTTTGAGTTGGTGTAGCAGGGTAATTTTGACTAGTTCCCTCCCCAACTTCAAGTTTAATGATCCAAGAGTGTTCCTCCTTCCCGTACCAGGTCACCAACACAAGGCAGAGCTTCTTTTTCTACTATTAGCAAAACTTTGCCTATACATACTCCACCCAGATTTATTATCCCCCTTTTCCATAATCAAATCATGGCAGCTCAAGGCCCCTGGAGTAACTCTTTTGGTCCACTCAATATTACTCCACCTCTACATGAGCTTCCACGTAGTTCAAGGAAGAATTTTCCCAAATTCTTTGGTGATGGGAAGGTTCATCCTAATGAACACATTACAGCCTTTAGCATAGCCTGTGGCGTGATAAGTGTGGAATATGAAGACATAGTAGTCAGGTTATTTATGGAAACACTACAAGGCACCACTGTAGACTGGTTTTACCATCTGCAAACTAGATCAGTGACTGACTGGGACACTCTTAAAGCTAAATTTGAAGCCATATTCAAGCCTGCAGAAGATGCACATGCCTTGCTAGCCCAACTCACACAGATGAAGAAGGAACCTCATGAACCTATGAGATATTTCATAGCAAAGTTTGACAAGCTGAGGAACTAGATTCCTACGATTGCTCAACCGACACCTGAGAACCTTAAATGCTTCTTCATCAACTCATAGCTACCTGAAGTGAGTTTTTTACTGAGACGGGCTAGCCACATAGACCTTGCTGCTGCTCAAGATTTGGCTACTGAGGTAGAAGATGACCTTATCTTGGTAGAAAAGATAAAGAGAGATCCTAACAAAGGTAAATCCTCTTCATCTATTGAATACTCACCTATAGCCACTATTGATCCAATGGTGCAGAAGCTGGCAAATGAATTGCTAGCTCTTAGAAAACAAATGGTGTAAGGAATGTCATCCACCCCTTCATACAAAGATGTACGAAGGAGGACATTTCAAAATCAATCATACCTAGGTAATGTTGCCATGAATCAAAGGCAAACACATTGTCTTCCTCCCCCTCAGAGGAATAACCTTGCCATTGAAGCACTTCTAACCAACTCAAAAGTTGGATATTTGGAAATAGAACATGATTCCTCTTTCCAACCTAAGTTTGATTAAGAAAATGATGTTGATCTCTTCACAGATGACCAAGAAGAATCAACTGACGACTCCAACATTGGTTTCCTGAATTACCAAAATGAACCTAGAAGTGAAGGTGGAGCAGTTGAAGGATCATATGCTGTATTCACCCAGTCTAAGAACTAGTCAGCTTAGAAAGATGATAAAGATAAGATAGAAGAGAAAACTCAGCGCACAATTTTAATTGCTAAGCATGGAACCACCCTACCTTTCCAGCCAAACGACCCGATGATTGCAAGAAAGGTGAGTACATCAAACATCCCTACACCTTCTACTTCAAATTTGCAGACTAGTCCTCCTCCTCCCAAAAATCAAAAGGATGAACTTCCATCCTCTGTTCCTAGTTCATTTTAGACATTTGACATAATTGACCATATAAAAAAACTAAAATTCAAATGTCTGAATTTGAATTTTTGCAATCCAACCCTGATCAGTTGGATAAGTTGGTTCAATGTGTAAAGAACCAAAACATCCCTAAAAGACAAGAAGCTAAGAAGATAACTCATGATCCTCCAAGGAACATGTCCCTCCCAAACAATCTTGTCATTACTCCTCTTGCTACCCCTAGGAAAATAGAGCCTTTTTATGTTTTCTTTTTGATAAACGGTCACAAGCTGAGCAATTACATCATTGATTCTGGAGCTTCAGATAATGTCATGCCTATCAAAGTGGTCGAATCCCTTGGTCTCACATTGACCAAGATATTTGGGAGATGTTTCTCCATGGAGAACAAATAAGTGCCACTATTGGGACAAATTAAGGATGCTTAATTTGCATTTATAGCGTTTCCAGACAAAAGAATCAAGATGACTATCCTGGTGGCTGACGTCCCAACATCATATGGCATCTTTCTTGGCTGAAATTTCTGCAAGAATGTTGGTGGCGAGTTGAACATGGACTTATTTGAGGCAAAAATCCCTGTCAAAGGCATCATGCAAAGATTACTCCCTGAAAAGGAAGCAAAATATGTGGTTACTCAAATATCAACCCCTAAAGCTCAAATTCTGTTTGAGTCTTCAGACATGGGTAATTACTTCTTGTCCACAGAAGAAGTCCATGAAGCACCTGGTGGCTGATGTCCCAACATCATATGGCATCTTTCTTGGCTGAAATTTCTGCAAGGATGTTGGTGGCGAGTTGAACATGGACTTATTTGAGCCAAAAATCCCTGTCAAAGGCATTATGCAAAGATTACTCCCTGAAAAGGAAGCAAAATATGTGGTTACTCAAATATCAACACCTAAAGCTCAAATTCTGTTTGAGTCTTCAGACATGGGTAATTACTTCTTGTTCACAGAAGAAGTCCATGAAGCACTTGGTGGCTGACGTCCCAACATCATATGGCATCTTTCTTGGCTGAAATTTCTGCAAGGATGTTGGTGGCGAGTTGAACATGGACTTATTTGAGGCAAAAATCCCTGTCAAAGGCATTATGCAAAGATTACTCCCTGAAAAGGAAGCAAAATATGTGGTTACTCAAATATCAACACCTGAAGCTCAAATTCTGTTTGAGTCTTCAGACATGGGTAATTACTTCTTGTTCACAGAAGAAGTCCATGAAGCACCTGGTGAAGCTCCTGAATGTGACAACTTGAAAATACCTTCAGCTGGAATAGTAGAAGAATTCATGGAGCACAGTGTAAGTGCAGAAGAATCTCCCTCTTTAAACAAAGAAGAGTCTAAGAAAAATTTAGTGTCTAATGAGGTAAGGATTCTGGAATTTAATGGTAGTTGCTCCTTTACCAGTTCAGGAGCTGAGATTGTGTTGATGTCTCCTCAAAGAGATATCTTTCCTTCTTCATACAAGTTACAATTCAACAACACCAACAACACAGTCGAGTATGAATCTCTATTGTTTGAATTCAAGGCTGCTCGAGATAAAGGCGTCAAACTCCTTCATGCCAAAGGAGATGTTGAACTGGTAGTTTATCAGGTGAGAAATTTATATCAAACCAAAAATGAGAGATTGCACCACTACCACAATCTAATATGGGATCAGATTGAATGCTTTGATGCTTTTAGAATCTCTACCATACCCAGGGAATTCAATGACAGAGCCGATGCACTAGTTATTTTAGCAACTCTATTGGTTCCTCACCTAGACTTCAAAGGAGACAAGTACACTATTGAGCTAGTCTTTCGACCAAGTGTACCTGATAATGCCAGTCATTGGTAGGTGTTTAATAATGACAACCAAATCATTGCATTCTTGGAGTAAAAAAATAGCTTTGAATGGCTACACTTCGATGGCAGTAAACCTCAGAAGCTTGAACCAGCCCCTAAATCAAGTGCAGATGTAGGTGAAGAATTCCTACAACTGAAAGGAAATAAAATTCCCAAAGGCTTGGTTTCCCTTGAGAAGCTATTTGACAAGCATGACAGATTCATCAAACAACAACAAATGAATTCAAGCTCCTCCCAAGAGTTTGATCAGATAAATTTGAGCACCAAAGAAAATCTCAGGATGGTGAATATTGGGAAGTGCTGCACTCTTGAGGAGAGATTCATGTTCACTACTCTACTCTGCTAGTACATGGATGTCTTAGTTTACTCCTATGATGATCTGAAGTTGCTCAAGCCTAAAGAAATTTGTCATGAGGTTTCTCTCAAGAGTGATTTAGTGCCTTACAAGCAAAAATCCAGACAGTACAACTCAAAGATATCAGGTACTTCTATTTGAAATACAAAAAATACTGAATGCTAGGATAATCTTCCCAATCCATCATTCTACATGAATTGTAAACATAGTCCCTGTGAGAAAGAAGAATGGCAAAATTCACCTTTGTGTGAATTTTAAGAACTTAAATCAGTCATCCTTAAAGGATAACTATCCCCTTCCCATTATGGATCAAGTTCTTCAGATGGTGATCGGTTCAGAGATGTTATCAATGCTGGATGGCTTCTCAAGATACAATCAAGTTGAAGTTGGTGAAGCAGACTAGCATAAGACTTCCTTCACCACACCTTGGGGCACATTTGCCTATCAGATAATGCCATTTGGCTTGATAAATGATGGTGCCACTTTTTATAGAGCGATGGACCTTGCTTTCAAAGATGAAATCAGTAAGTTCATTATAGTATACCTGGATGATTTAAGAGTCTTTTCCAAGCACTGTTCTGATCATGTGTGCCATTTGCAACAAGTGTTGGAATGCTACCGCAAAAATGGTATTTCTTTAAATCCCAAGACGTCTATTTTTGGGGTGATAGAAAGGAAGCTTCTCAGACACATTATATCTCGAGAAGGCATAAAGATTGACTCAGACAGAGTCAAGTCTATTCAGGAGCTTACCCTGCCTACAAGTAAGACTATAATTCACTCTTTCTTTGGAAAGATGAATTTCTTATGAAGGTTCATCCCTGAGTTTGCTGAGAAGACTCGTCATATTGTAAATATGATGAAGGGAAAGGCCACCTTCTTCTAGACTGAAGAAGGCAAATTGGCATTTTGGAACATCAAAACAGTTATTTCCCACGCCCTAATTCTTGTTTGTCTAGATTATACCAAGGATTTCACTATATATAGTTATGCTTTTGAACACATATTTTCAACAATTTTGGTTCAATAAAACCAAGAAGGTGTGGAATCTCCCATTTCTTTCATGAGCTATCCTCTCAAAGCTCATGAGCTGAAGTATTCAAACATGGAGAAGCATGCTTATGCAATGGTAAAGGTAGTCAATCATTTCCGCTTCTTCATCTTGAATTCACACACTACTGCCCTAGTTCATGATACCACATTTAAATCCATATTAACTTAGTGGGAGTTTGGAACCAAAAGAGGGAATTGGATTTCCAAAATCCAAGAGTTTGATCTAGTCATCAAATCAATGAAGCTGGTGCATGGAAAAGGCCTATGCTAATTGATTGCTGACAATAAACCAGAAGAAATAAGGCATGGAGAAGAAGAAATTGAAGACACGCTAACAATCCTCTTTGCCTCTACCATGAATGAGTGGCATTAAAATATTGTTCATTTCCTTACCTATGGTGAGTGTCCTGCTCACCTGTCTCGTAAAGAAAGGAGGACTGTCAAGTTAAAAGTTGCCAATTTTATCCTCTGGGACAACAACCTATATAAGATGAGCCTTGATGGAATGTTCCTTTGCTGCGTGGATAAAGAGCAACATAATCAAATTTTGAAGTCCTTCCACAATTTGCCATGTGGAGGACTTTTTTCTGCTCCTATAACTACCCATAAGATTCTACGAGCTAGGTATTACTGGCCTACTCTATTTCAAGATGTGTACAAATGGGTAAGGAAGTGTGACCTGTGCCAACAGTTCGTGGGAAGACCTCAATTGGTTGCTCTACCTCTTAAGCCAGTGGTGATAGAAGACCCCTTTCAGCAATGGGGAATCGATTTCATTGGTGCTGTAAACCCATCTTCAATTGCTGAACATGATTATGTCCTCACAACCACATATTACTTTACCAAGTGGATGGAAGCTATTCCAACTAAACATGCCACTTCAAAAGTAGTGTGCAATTTCCTCAAGGAGAACATTATTTCTAGGTTTGGGGTCCCAACCAAGATTGTTACAGACAACGTAGCTTGTTTTTCTTCCTAGGAGATCACTCAGTTCTACTTTTACTATGGGATTACCCTCTCCCACTCTTCTGATTAATTTTCACAAGGGAATGGCCAAGCTGAATCAAGCAACAAGAACCTGGTGACTATCATCAAGAAGCTGGTGGATGACAACCAACGAATATGGCATAAAGCATTGGTTGATGCTTTATGGGAAGATAGAATTACACCCAAGAGGGTGATTGATTTGTCACCTTTCCAACTTCTTTATGGACTCAATGTTGAAATACCAATCACCTTGGAATTGCCAGCATTGAAATTGGCTATGGCAATTAAAGATCAGACATATGAAAGCTCCATTGATAAGAGGATCATGTGCCTGACTGAGTTGTATGAGCAGAGAACTATGGTGGTGGACTGACTTGTTACACACCAAAGTCTGGTGAAGAAACTCTTTGACCAGAAAGCAAAAAACCATGATTTCCAGGTTAGAGATCAAGTCGTACAGTGGGACAAGAGAAGAGAACCAAAGGGAATGCATGAGAAATTTGATTTCTTTGGAGAGGTTTGTTCATTATCCAATAGCTCAATGGTGAAAACAACTTCCTATTGAAGTATCAAGATGGCACACTCTTTTCTCTGGCTCACAATGCATAGCATCTGAAGCACTTCAATCTTGATGTATCAGATAAGTTCACCTGTACATATGTATATTTGTAAAGTCTTTAGTTCTATTTTGTGCTTTTTGTTTTCCTTTTTGGTGCCTTTATTTTTGGGTAGCATGACTCCGTAGCCCAATGGCATACTTCAAAGCACTGGAGATTATGGTTTCTACTTTCCTCAGCTGTTCCAAGTTTTCAACTGAAAGAAGTTCCCCAACTGGAGCCAGTTGTTGTTCTCAAAATCTGTTACTCATTTTTGGGACAACATATGAACTATTTTGGTCTTGCAGACCAAATTTTTCTCTTCCCTTTTCAATTTTTTTTTGAGCATTCAAATTCTTCATTTTTCAAGCTTTTTCAGTTAAGGGACTAGCAGGTTCAATAGGTTCAATGACTCCACAGGCTCATTTCTACGGACTCTACAGATATGTTTCTACAGACTCTACAGGCTGAGTTCTATAGACTCATTTCTACAGGCTCATTTCTATGGACTCTGCAGAAAAGAAACAAGTTCCCAACACTTAGGCAATTTCAACATCAGTTCAACACCTTGGTTTGACCAAAAATTTTCATCGACAAGCTTCAAACAAAGCATTGAACCATTAAACCTTGAACCATTTTAGTTTAAGGGTTCAATGGGTTCAAGGTTCAACGTCATCGGTGAGCTTAAAGAGTTAAGCTCTTCGGCAAAAGTTTAATAAGTTCAACTGCTTCAAGGTTCAATGTCTTCAAAACACTTAATGAAAAGAAGAAGGCTTGAACCATTGAACCCTTGAACCTTGAACCATTTTGGTTCAAAGGTTCAACGGTCCCAAGCTTCAAGTGGTCAAAAGACTTAGCCAAAACAAAGAGATTGAACTAATTGAACCATTGAACTGATGAACCAAAGTTGGTTCAATCGGTCAGTTCAAATAGTTGGTTCAAGGGACTGCTCCAAAGACGAAGGGACAAGTGCCCTTGCAGAGGGCAATGGACTAAAGGCGGATGCCCTTGCAGAGGGTAGGGAACATTAGTTCATGGATCAAAGAGAAGGCAAAAAAGATGGAATTCCTTTAGATTTGTTCAAAGGCTGAAAGAGAAGATTTCCTTTAGACTTTTTGTCTGAGGAAATTACCAAGCAAAGGAACTGAAAGAATTCCTTTGGTAGGATTTTCTTCAGAAAAGTGAATAAGGCAGAAAGTGGGAATTCTTTCAAAAAAGTTCCCGTGGCAAACTTGTTAAGGCAAAAGTCCTTCAGACAAAATGTCTGAAGGAATTCACCTGGGAAGGAAAAACCCAACAGAAAATTGACATTTTGCTGGGTTTTTCCTTCCCAGGTGATTTCCTTCAAATGAACTGATGAAGGCTGCTCGAAGGAATTAAACGCTGAAGGCCACCCGAAGGACCCCGAAGGGTAGGTACCCTTGCAGGGGGCACTCGATACTCAAAAAAAGGACCTTTCTCAGAGACCCGAAGGGACACCTTCCCTTCAGAGTGTCCCAAAGCCAAAAGGCCAAAGGAAAAGCTGGAAAAAGACTTAGAAAAGTAAAAGAAGCACTGAGACAAAGAATGAACCAATGAACCGATTGAACCTTGAACCAAAAGAGTTCAAAGTTTAATGGTTCATAGGCTCAAATGGTTTAGAGTCAGCCCCAAGCAAATGGAAGATTCCAGAAATGGTTCAAAGGGATGGTTCAAGCAAAGAACAAGGAAGCGATTAAACCAAGAAATTGAAAAAGACTACCTAAACTAATGAACCAATGAACTTTCACAGGTTCAAAGGTTCATGGTTCAACATGGTTCAAATAGCCAGCCTCCATTGACAGCCCCACAAACATCAAATTTAAGGTAATGGAAAATCCGTTAGTTTTTGAATATGTTGCGAAATTTGAAAAATGAGCCAAGTGACCAGCTGAAAAGAGAGCCTGAGAGCTCAAATTGCTATAGGGGAGAGAATAATATTACAAAAAGATCAAAAATATCTACAAGGGAGTTATTTCCAGTAGGTGAAATAGTTCACCAAGTAGTCATTTGAACACGCCAAACTAAGGATGCGGCCTATTTTTCTTTCATGAAGTAAAGGCAAGGTGGACAACTGCACAACTAAGGATAAAAGGACCAGATAACTTCTGTTAGGGAGGAGACATATGAAATGAATTGGCACACCATAGTTAAGGCCAATACACTGTTCCAAGCATGGTCCCTTGATAGAAATGAAAATGCATTGAAGTCATTGACCGCAATATGGGCTATTTCATGGAAAGAAGCGCTAAGCCTTTCTTGGTTGCCATATATTGTAATCTCTTGTTTTATACAAAAAAGAGTTTTTTTCATTATTGAAGAGAAGCTTTGCCAAAATTGAAAGGTGATTACTGAGACTTTGAGCTCATATTATTGTTCATATTTCTTTGTTTGAATGAAAAGGCAAGTTACTTTCAGACTTTGTGCTGTTATAGCTTTTATCATTTAGTAGAATATTCTTATGTCTGTCTTCTGAATGTGTTCTTGTCCAGTTAATGAAATAAGCAGAGCTAGTAGAAGTAATCAGGAAGGTGTCCTGAAGCCAACTGTAGGAAGAATTTATGCCATCTGTAATTGCCTTTAGTGTGTTTGTCCATTTTTCTATTTCTGTGTGAAGGATCTTAGGACAACTTTGTGCCCCCTTTATCCTTTGTTTTTCACTCTTGGGTAGTTGAGGTGGAGACTTTGTGCTACATGTTAGTCTACTAGTTACTACCCTTTTGTTACCAGTTACTTGTCACTGCCTGAAAGAACTCCTGCTATTTCCTGCAAGATCACTTCTGAAAGAAGAGAAGTGCCTTCAGTGTTTTCACTGGGACTTTCTCCTTTATTTGTGAACATCATCTATGAAAAAAGAGTGATGGATGGTATTATCCTACCCCTGTGTGTTATTTTTTGCTTATATATATAGTATATAGCTCCTCATATTTAACAGGGAACCTCCCCTTGATGAGAGGAGAGATTTGTCTCCTTTTGATGTAGTAAACCTGCACACTTGGCCGCCCAATCTCCCTTGCTATGGTTGATAAGACCTATTTTGCTCATCAGTTAGCTGACTGAAAAAATATTCACTCAACACAAAGAAAGTATTGAAACCCTCAACAATGATCCTCAAGTAGAATGGTGGATAAGTAGATGCGTAATTTAATATTCTTCTTCTTTTCTTCCTCATAGATGATAGAAATGGATGCATATGTATAGCTAGATCTAACCCTAAACCTTTATAAAAGTTTAGCTGACAGGGTTGGCCCAATTTGACCTTATATCATTAATTGATAAAAGAAAGTTAGGTCTTAGTCAAGGTTAGCCAAGGCTAACCTATACCCATACATGCAAATATTAATTAGAATATAGGGTCAGCCCAGGCTGACATTGTTTGATAAATGTCAAAAAGGGTTCTAGGTTTAGGAAGGGGCTAAGTAAAGTAGTCAATTGCATAGAGGAGTGTGTAAGATAAGAGACACAACTTAGGGAAGTGTATAAGATATGGTTATGCATATAACAAATGGTGGTATAGGGGACAACAATCTTATAAAGCACCAATGGTCTACTCAACCCCTTTTTTGGTGTACCATTTAAGGTGTGCACTCAGAGAGATTAAGACTCAATGAGTTCTTGTAAGAAATAAAGAATTAGTAATTGATAAAGTTTAAAAATATTATGTGTATACATATGCCCCACTCAAAGCTAATCATGTGTCACATAGGTGCAACATGGGATGGTGCTTCAAGAAAAGAACATTGCATAGTAGTGGGTCAATATAGTTTGAAATAAGAAGATGGTCAATGTAATACCCTTTGGTCGATGTAGTTTGTACTATGTGTTTGGTACAACTTGCTAAAAGAAGCTAACTATGAACCATAGGGCTAATGTTGTATGCAAAATCTAGAAAAAAGTTGATTATTATTGAATAGGCTGATATAGTTTGAAATAAAAGGGTTGACTGTGTACCAGTGGGATGATGTAGTATCACAAGACTATGACACGGTTGATTTAGTATCAAATATGCTGATTGTGTAGAAAAATAAGATAACTAGATCAAACAAGCTATTGAAGTAGTTAATTTGTAAATTTTTGAGAATATTTAAGAATGTATTTTAATTATTATGACATCAAAATCTGACATATCCCCTATTGTTTGTTATTTTATAGAGACACCATATATTTTGGTGCCTAGTGGATGCATCCTAGCAACAATATCTATTAGAGCGATTATCAGACATGGATAGGGCTTGACTAGTTGCCTCAGGCTTCAGAGGTATTATGGAGATGAGGTATATCCCTGTGAGTGTCAATCTCATTTTCATGTTCTTAAGATCAATGGAATGGTTGACAAACACTTTTTGATGGGAGGTGGAGGGGGACACCATACAGGTGGTTATCATTTTGGAAGATGTCCATGTGTTACTTGGACTTCCTATAGGTAGGACATCGATGATTTGTGATACACTAGAGTTGGAAGATGGGAGATGAGCTTTAGCCTAGTGGGCTACATGCTCAGATAGGATCTACCTTGGGTTACATGTGAGCTTGTTCGATGCTTGTCTCATGGCTATTTTGGACATCTAAAAGGCCATGATAGGACTTGTGATAACACAAGTGTTGTGTCACAAGTTGGATGATAAGTTACCATTATATGCGATAG
Organism: Torreya grandis; assembly: GCA_037957365.1. Classification (NCBI taxonomy): domain Eukaryota; kingdom Viridiplantae; phylum Streptophyta; class Pinopsida; order Cupressales; family Taxaceae; genus Torreya; species Torreya grandis. The sequence continues at coordinate 4,209,684 of JARHVA010000216.1, forward strand.
CCTTGTTCGAGTTGATTTTGGATTAGGGAGCACTATATGATTTTGATTCTATCATATGGGTCCAACTCATGCATGATATGTATGGGATGTTATCCCAGGGATAGAAGATGATTAGACCTATTATTGTTTTGAGCACATGGATAAATGACAGATTCCCTATGTATCGATTGATTGAGTTACCTCATGTAATCAATGATAGGTTTCCTTGAGTCAATCAATGGAGGTAGGACCATGTAGCATGGGCCATACCCCATGTTATAGAATTATAAATTGCCACATGAGGGTAGATAGTGTGGCATCCAAACACTCACATAGTTTTTGTATGGCTAAGTTGGGATACCATTACTATAGATTTGACATGTGTGTGGATCATGAGCCACCACACTTTATGGGTGGAGCCTCATCTAGTGGCTCATATACCTAGATAGATAAGACTTCCTCATCTAGTGGCTCCTCTAGTAATGCCTTCTTATTAGGCATGACATGCTAGAGATTCAAGAGGGAGAGGAGGTAGAGGAGTACCTATTAAGACACCAATGATTAAGCCTCAGTGAGCTAGACCATGGGTTGGTTGAGCATGATAGTAGGAGGTAACAGGGCTAGGAAGAGATGACATCATGGATGTGGATGCAGGGGAGGATCATCTGCACAAGTAGAATCTCATTGGGAAGCATGGAAGAGATTGGAAACTTAAGGTAAATAGAAGTGTCCACTATTTCATCAACATGTATGGACATATATTCACATTATTGAATGATACTATCTTCAGATCCATACAAGTTAGCTTCACATCCTACCAGAGGAGGATGAGGGATGTTCATTTCAAATAATATACACATTAGATAGTTTTAATGATAAGAGGAATTTTTTATTAATTCAAGGAAATGTATTTGAGATGGGACATGAGAAAGTTCTGCAATGGGGTCCCATTTATCATAACCCATGGGAGGATTGCTAGATATAGACATAAAATGTTGCAAGAGCTCATGTGAAGGAGGGTTGAAAGTGAAATTAAACTTATGTTGATAAGTTGTGGTTGGTTTATGTTGATTATAAAGAGGTTGATTGACTTGAGGTGGTGGGCTGGTTGGTTGAGGTATTTATTGTGGTTGGGTTGAAGAAATATTATTGGAAGGTTGGGGAATGTTGTCTTGGTATGTGTATGTTTGGGGAAGATAGATATTGTGTTAGAGGTATAATCAAGTTGAGTTGTTGAGAGTGGTGCTTGGAAGGTTATAAGTCTTTCCCTAATTACATTAGATGGGATAGAGAAGTGTCCTGAATGATGCAAAATGGTTGAGAGGTGTGATGTGTGGGTGTTTGATTAGAGTCAATAAAAGTAACTAATATTCACATGTTATTCATATTAACCATATTTTATTCATTATTAGTGAGTTTTATAATATTTTCAACATTGTTTTTAGAAGGAGTGGGCTTGTCGGTGTTATGTTGATGGTTGGGAAGAGGATCTTTGTATATAAAAAGATGATCATTAACTTGATTTAAACCTTAAGTTTTATTTTACATTTCATGGGATTTAAAGGCTATGTCATATGCTTGTTGACATTTGTGAATGAGTGATTCATGATCAAGGTTTGGGCCAAGAATAAAATCCATAGTTAGATTATGTAATTGTCTACAAGTCTCATGAGAGTGGCCCTAACTTGCATGAAACTAATAAATTTTTTTTGGATCATACCATGATTTCATTAGACAAGTGGGGTTAAGATCTCATGATAGAGGTCTTAGAAGATGCCTTTGAAGCTTGATTAAGGATAATGGTTTGTGGACATTGGTGTGGTTGGTTTTAGAAAATGTAAGAGTAGGAGTGTTGTTTGGAGGGGGAGCATGCTCTATAGCATTATTTAGAATGATTACTTGAATGTTGTGAATAGTGTCATAGGTATCGATTGCATGATGGTTATTATTTTTAATGAGCATACGAGTTCCTATTTTAGGTTGAGGTTTTTCAAATTGATGCATGAGGAAGTCTTATCACTTAGCTTGATCAAGGGCTTCTTCCAGAGTTCTTGGAGAGAGAGTCCTAACCCGATATTGCAATTTGGAGTAGAGAGCATTAGTGAATAGGTGGAAAAGGTTATCATTCACCATATTATTCTCGCATTTGTTAAGCAATTTCTTCCATCATTTGATTAAGGCTTGTGCCATTTTAGTTTTAAGTTGTTTACAATTTATCAAATGAGCTAAGTTGTTCTTGAGAAGATCACTAGTTTGAAATTCTTGGACTAGTGAGTTAACCAAGTCTTCAAAGATAGTGATAGAATGGGTTTTTAGTTTATTGTACCAATATAAAGCATCTATTGAGAGTGTTTTAGCTAATATATTAGTATTGACAAAGTTATTAAGTTTGACCTAATATGTATAAAGGTTATCAGATGTCTTTAAATGCAACGTGGGATCAATGGACCCATTATAGGTGATGGTAGGTGTGATACCTCCTATATGAATATTAGGGATTTGAGGCACAAGAGGTTCATTTAATAGATGTTTAATTGTTTTGTTAATAAGGGGTGGTTGAAGGATAAGGTCACCATGGGAATACCTAAGGGGGGTGGGGGGCATTTGGATTTTATGCTCCCCATGAAAACTGTTTAGGTTGGTTTTGAAGGTTAATGAGATGGTTTTGCATCTCCATCATTTGATTTGCATTATTAGTTTGAAAAGTATGAATTTGATAGAGTGTTTTTAATAAGTGTTGATGAGTTTGGGTAGTATTTTGATTAGTGTGCATAATATGTGATGGATTGGTATCAATATTTATGGCTTGAGTTGCACTATGAGTATTATCATGCACCATACTAGTGGCATTAAAAGTGTTGGTATAAAAAGAAGCACTAGTAGAATGGTTAGCATTAGTATCAAAAGATGCACTAGTGGCATGTTTAAGCGGCAGGGTCTTTAAAATAGGCCCACCAAAAGTTGAACCTACCATGTTAGAGGAAATACTTGGCATGGAGGTTGAATAAGTCATACAAGAAGATGTCATGGTATGTGAAGGAGACATAATAAAAAGAAAAGGCTGAGAGGAAATTAAAGTGTTCCCCCAAATACATGAGAGAAAGTATGGGAGGGTGAAAGAGGTTCTTCTACTTGAGGACCTATCATAAGACTATAAATGGTGTAAGGGTCTTTTCCTCTATGTTGAGGAAATTCATTTATGAAGAAGAGCATTTCATTTGTGTACTCTAAATCATGCTCATATTCTAAGGATAACAAAGGATTATGAGTTAAGGATGAATGGGTAGGAGTACAATACTTGGTAATACAAGTGGCAACATAGACATTGCTTTCATCCAAGGTGGGAGAAATAAGTTGTGTTTTGTGAAACCTATTAGGATTGGTAAGACTCATCATGTTTATCTAATTTAGCTCTATTGTATTATCCTCAAACATGAAATTCATGATGAAGGAAAGAGGCTAAAAAAGTTGATGGAAAGGAGTAATTGATAAGATACAAAATCAAACCAATCGATAGTGTTTTGGTAAATATGATACATAACAGGGATAAAGAGTATAGTCAAATAGGTTGACTATTTATTTCAAGATAGGAAATAAAATAGGATAAATAGAGGACACATTTGGATAGGTCAATTGTGTATCGCAAGATATAAAATAGAACATGTGGACAAGATACATAGTCAGATAATATGACTATGTACTGATGGTAAGCAAGACCAATTGGTCTATAAGAAACTATGTTGACAAAGAAGACAATGTTAAGAAAATAGGGAAAATTTTACAAGATAAAATATAAGCAAATAAAATGAAGCACACAAGTAATCATATCAATGTGGTTAATCGAATTGGAACACATAGTTGAAACCTTACACTGATGCTGATTAATGCATGTTTTACAATACAAAATACAATCATCAAAGAACAATCAACAAAATTAAATGTAAATGCTAAATAATTGGTCATTCCTAAATGTTGTTATGCTATTATAAAATTTGAAATTAATGTGATGGAAACCTTGTTTTGAGAAGGAACTAGAAAATAATCTATGAGTAGTTTCAGGTAGTTTAGGCTGAAAGGGATCTATATTGGTGATGGTACTGGCTTGGTATTGGGGCCTGCTCCATCACTTCACAATCCCACAATGATAAGGGTGTCAGGTTCTTTGCCAATATATACCATCAACCATGTGTTGATACTTGGCCAAAAAATCAAGTCGACTTCCCCCTTGGTGATGAAATCCAAGTAGGTAAACCTTGAGAAGAAAAATGTTTAATGTTTTTTTGTGTAAAGTGATTTAGAAGTGTGTGTAAAAGAAAAAATACTATGAATAAATCAGTAAATTCAAAAACCACCTAATTAATCTATGTTTGTTAGTCCAAACATGCAAGCATGAAATGGAAAGTGAACTAATTACTCACAAGATAGGTTAATTCTTTTAATTATGAAGAGTATAGAGTTGGTTCAGGTGACACCATATGCAAAGAATATAAAACAAAGTTGACAGGGTCACAACTATTCTTTAGAAGCAATATCTATAAGAACACTATCAGAGTTTACAAAATTCTCACCCGAGATCTCTTCAAGAATACATTGCCACAACCATGGAGATTAAGACATTGCTCACACAATGAGAAACTATCTATTAACAGAAGAATATATTATAATGTGAATCAATCCTCTATGTATCCATATCTTCCATGTTCTAAAATTCACTCTAGGAGTGTCTATAAATAGGAGAGAGAGAGAGTGAGTGAGTGGGTAAGTTGGGGTAGGTATGTTGACATAATTTTGACATCTACCTAAATAAGATTAACAAGTAATTAACCCACATTAATTACTCTCACACCCTCCCTTAAGCACAACTTAGGGAGAAATGAAAAATAAAAGAGTGTAAGATTCCTTAGAAGATAAGTTTAGGCAACTATGCCATGTTGGGTACCTATGTACAATGTTAAGAGAATCAAGTGAAGAAGCTAAGTGTCCTCATGGATGCCAATCCATCTTGTCATAATACATGGATGCTAATCACTGTAACCACCAGGTAAATTAGGAATTGGTGCTAAATACAAGGATCAACTGGAAGTAACACTGATCTCCAAAAGACTGGGTAGAAGATGAAACTCGAGGAAGCATTGCTAAATATCCCCCCCTTAATGTTGAACACTAGGTGAAAATTCTCGTAATATCTACATGAGTGGTCCGAATCCACTACTTGAACACCAAAGAATTTGACACTGTATACACAAAAATAGCTCCATGTCACATTAAGTGAGACTGTCAAACTATCGAAGAAGATAAGATGACACTAGGATTCACCAGAATAACTATATTCAAGCTATGGGAGACTGTCAACTATCAAAAAAGTGGTGTTGAAAATATATAAGAGTACACCAAAGAAGACCAACAAATGATAAGACATTATGAAATCCTCATATGGGTTCTGAGAAACAAAGTGCCTTAATAAGATACCCATGTACAAAGGAGGAAGCCAAACTCATTATTATGCTAAAAACATGAAAACACACATGCACACAAAAGATGCAAAAACATAACTCTCAAAAAGTGGAGAAAAGAGAGAAAACTCGTCGAAAAAAATCCCCCCCAAAAGAGAAAAAAATAATAGAGAGAAATAAATCCCTCCATAGATGATGTTGAAGAAGTTCACACTCTAAGTACTCGCAAGACACAAAAGTATTCAATCTGTGTTCGAATCCACTACTTGATCACAAAAATAACTGACATTGGGCTTCACCAAAATAACTTTAATCAAGAAGACTATCAGTGGTGATGAAAGTACAAAAAAGTACTATAAGTACAAAGAACAATCAACACCAAGAATCATAATGTACATCAAACCCCCCATACTACTAAATGGGTGGAATGGAAAAAATAAAGGTCTGCATGAGTGGCCTGAATCCACTACTTGAACACCAAAGAAGCTAATAATGTATACACTAGAATAACTCCAAGAATGAGGAGACTATCAACTGTCGAAAAAAAAAGGTGTCAAAAATATAGAAGATGATCCAAAAAACAAGGGAGCAAAAAAGTGTCTCCATAGAAGAAGGCAAGGTGCTAAGAAAGGGGTCTTGAGGAGACAAGACATAACTATCAGTGTGTCAATGTACTAATGCATGTTGTGGGCTGATAGAAGAGTGTGGAAAATGGAAAAAAGAGCCATAATGTATGCAAACACATAGAAGAAAATCAACATTCAAACAAAATAATGTGCAAAGCACATGCAAAAGGACATTGAGTTCAGCCGAAAATGCATCCTAGATAGTGCATGTGCAAAGTACAATGCATGGCCCATAACATAGAAAACACCATAATAGTGACTATCTACACTCAAGAATAGGACGTTAGACTCAGCCAAAAATGCATCAATAAGTGCAACAAATGATGACAATGCAAAGGAGTAAGAAGGAAGTGTGTGTTACCTATGAGGGGGTCTGACCTCTTACCAGACCAGACCTCACCCTCCAATCTTTGACAATCTAAAGAGAGACATTACATGTAAAACATGTAATCTTCCTCAATAAATGCTCAAAAACATATCAATTACGTCACCACATAAATGTCACCACAAATCATAGCAATAATAGCACAACCAATGCGAAGAGACTCCCTCAAAATGTGGCACTTTATAAAATAGTGATTTTTATAATATAAATGTTCTAGCTACATGTAAAATTTAAAAATAAACACTTTTAAAAAAGATGGCACTCAATTTTGAGTTACCGTTTGCAAGATATTAATAAAATGATTTCCCATAAATAACCTATTTTTAATAAAAATTGCACAAAATAATTAAAAAATTGCACCAATGGTAAGGGAACCTAGCCTTCCAACCAATCGTTGGAACTGGCATGGAACCAAGAATATCCTCAGGCTAACAATACTAAAAAAAAGTCAACTTAGTTGCCTCGATATGGGTGCAAGTGTGCTTGACTCCCTCTTTAAGAGAAAAATACAACTTAATAAGGAATAAAAGAAATTTCTAGCTATCTTAAGAGGAGAAGGAGGTGGATTATAGTTTGTCAATGTAGAAGCCAATTTAACCAATCCCCCACATGCAAAATGATCCCATATCTTCCATGTTCTGAAATACACTCTAGGAGTGTCTATAAATATGATAGAGAGAGTGAGTGAGTGGGTAAGTGGGGGTGGGTATGTCGACATAATGTTAACATCCACCTAAGTAAGTTGAACAAGTAATTAACCCACATTAATCACTCTAACAAACATAGTGAAATAGGTCGACTATGTCTTCTAAAGAGAAGACAGGGTATAAAACTATGTCAAGCTAGCCGACCCAGTTTGTTGTAGGGTTGCAATTTTGCAGACTGCAAACTTGTGAAAAATAATACTATAAATGAAAAACTAAAATGATAGAGAAGGTAAGAATGAACCATGGTTGTTTTGAAGATAGTTTGCAAATTTTATGTTGTGTTTTTTAAGTGCTACTTTAAATATTCTACAAATAGAGTCAACTAAATTGATGTAGTTTGCAAAACTTGTATGTTGAAAAGAATCTACAAATAGAGTTGATTGGCTCGGTTATGCCTACAAACTTATATGCTGAAAAAGAACTGTGAATAGGGTCAACTTGATTGACTATGTATGAAATCATATAACTGAAGAAAAATATTATGTTGAGCTGATCGATCCAGTCACCTATATTTGGAGAATGTTTGCATAGATAAAACAAAGTCATTTTGGAGTGATTGTGTGTTAAAGCTGCACATAAAGTTTTAGAACTATATCGACAAGTTTGATACAATACTACAAAAATGAAAATATATAATATGATGATAAAATGAATGCATGAAAAAAAACCTACAAGGGTTTGATTCATGTTGGATTCCCCATAATGTATATGAAGGAAATTGTAGTTGACCTATTAATCAATCCTAGATCAAATAAAATAAATACTACTTACACTTCATTTTTTTGGTACATTCGATATTCAAGGTCATGACCAACATGGATCCTCTAAACATAACTAAGGGGTCTTTTACCACAATAATATCATTAGATAGGGTTTTAAAGCCTTTAGTCAAGTAACATTATACAATAACCCTAGCTAGGTCCTATGTTTTCATATTCACTAAGTACATGCAAAGTAAAGTAAAATCTAATCTAGTGCTCATGAAAGCTTGTGGCACAAAGTGGGGGTAATAAACATAAAAAGTAAACATGTAAAGAAGATCTATACTCAAATCAATGTATAAGAAATCTTAATGTATGGGAGAGAAGTACAAATGCAAATCTATCTACTTTAACAATTAAAGAACAAAGTTAGGAGTACTTACCTTTGAAGATGAATCCACTGAGCCTCAATCTCTCCTTTGGCCAAGGTACTTCAGAAGAAGTTGTTGTGGTATGTAAGGATAACAAGGATAAGTCATCTCTAGGCTACACAACTTCTCTATGCATCCAAAAGACTTCTCTATAATTTAAGATCTGTATCTCTAAAAAAAAATTGAAACCCTAAACAATGCTCCTCAACTAGAATTGTAGATAAGTAGATGCACAATATAATATTCTTCTTTTCCTCATAAATGAAAGAAATGGATGTGTATATATAATTGGATCTAACCCTAAACCTTTTTGAAAGTTTAGCCAATAGGGTCAACCCAATTCAACCTTGTATTTTTAATTAATAAAAGCAAGTTAGGCCCTGATTTAGGTCGGTCAAGGTTGACATAAACCTATAACATGCAAATATCAATTAGAATATAGGGTCGACCCAGGTTGACATTGTTCAATAAATGTCAAAAATGGTTTTGGCTTAGGAAGGGGCTAAGTAATGTGGTGAATTAGTTGGAGGAGTGTGTAAGAGAGAATTCATAACTCAGGGAAGTGTATAAGACATGGTTATGTAGATAACAAGTGGTGGTATGGGGGACAACAATCTTGTGAAGCACCGATGGTTTTTCCACCCTTTTCCTGGTGCACCCTTTAAGGCATGCACTCAGAGATATTAAGACTGGATGGGTACCTACAAGAGAGAAAACATCAATACTTAATAAAGTTTGAAAATATTATGTTTATTAACATGACATTGATTCCCAAAATCTTCCATCCCCTCATACCAACACTTCTTATTTGCCTTGCAAGAGGGTGTGATAGTGTTGAAACATGTGAACTATTTGAATTTTTTGGTGGGGGACTTATGCTCTAGTGGGTAAACCCATTTCAATTCTTTATCATAATAATCTATATGCCAATCGCATAAAAAAACTAGTAAAAGTAGACTTGTACCCTAAATAAACTTGTGGTTGGGCAGGTGATGCACCTTCACAACATCTTCAATTTTCTCAGCAAAGAATTGGGAATAATTATACTTAGTCCCCTTGACCATTTGGCTTGCAACATGGAGGTGGGTCATATCCACCTCCTTCCACCTATCTATGCCCCCTAGCTTAGAAATGGCCAAACACACAACTACCTGAATGGTGAGATATGTAAGACTTACAATATACATGGTGTGGCCTTCTTTCTTGTACTTCAACATCATCATTGTCTTTTCAGTCACATTTTAATTGTTAAGATCCACATTGACATTAGTCTCAAAATAGAGTAACTCGATTACCTTATTAATCCATTGAGGAGTAATCTTCATTATGTGCCCTACAAAGTAGATATAATCCATATGGATGCATGGAATTAAGAACTAAACTACCTCATTGGGTTTTCCAAAGTCAGGTAGTTGGAAAAGTTTGAGCAGATCCACATCCTCCAACAAGTTATATATTATGAGATCATAAGCGATCTCATTTCTTGTATTTTGGTGCTCAACCTGGTAGTCACACTATAAGTCACCTTCATTACCATATTGGTGATGGTTATATTCTAGGAATTGATAAGTGGAAACTTTGGATTACCAATTTTCTACATGTAAAACTGTGTATAGGTACTACATTTCTTCAATTAGAATTAATGTTGGAGGTGAGGTGGTGGAAGCCTTCTTTGATACACATGCCATCTTTGGTGTCTACTTGTCAGACTCTTCTTCTGCCAGTTATACCAAGTGTTCACCTTGTGCGCCACATATACTAGAACCTTCTTCTTGGATGAACACGAGACTTCTTTCTTTTGCACCCTCACGATCCTCTACTTCGGGAATGACTAGTAGTGGATCTCTTATTATTTTTTGCTTTAACCACATCACCAACCAAGTTCCTTAAAGGTTAACATGTGGCTGACCAATTATCCTAAATGAATGCATTTTTATTCTTTTTTCTAGACCCAAAATACTTTGGCTTCGTGCTTTAACCTCCTCTAATGGTAAACATAACATATGCAACATGTAACTCACCCATGCATGCTCTTATGTTCACTTTACCACTCCTTTCATTGAATGGTCTTTGCCACAATCTTTGATTCACTTTTTGTTACTAAAAATTACTATGAAATTGCCTTTTCTATTGCTTGTTCATGCTTGTTTGAGCTCTATAATCATTAAGTTTTCAATAATAAAAAATGAAAATGAAAAACCTGTAGGTCTTTAATAGGTGGAACAAATATTTTACATTAACTACCCTACATGTCATCATCCATCACTTCAACCATTAATACCTAAAATGGCATGACTTGACACCCATTTAAAATGCTTGTCATTTATGCCATTATTTTTTTAATAAATGCATGTCTCATCCTTCCTTTGATAGTTGTTACATCTTTTCTATAGTGCATGGCAACTGTAAAAATTCAAATTTCCCATTTTATTCATGAAAACTTCTTTTTTATTTTAACCCATATTTATAACGATGTTTATTTTATCTTCTTCATTTCATATTCCTTAGTCACACATTACCTCTTTATGTGCATTCTTCATTCACCACATCTTGCATGCTTTCTTCACGCATTACATCTTGTGTGCTTTCTTCATGTGCCACATCTTATGTGCCTCCTTGTCTTAAGATTTTCTTTGATGATGTGTGATTCCTCCCAACCTTTTATTTATGTGATTTTAGATTAAGTAGCTTATCCACATTAAAACCTACCCCACATTAAAAGATGTGCATGGTCCTCCACATCATAACTTAGTGAAATTCATTTGTCAAAAAAGTGATAAATGGTAGAGTTTTAAATACTAAAAAGCACCAAAAGTACTAAAATCAAACTACAAAAGGTGTGTAACCAATATGACACTTATTTGAAAACAAAACTAATTCTTAAACTAAAATTGTGGAATATGACTTATTTATTGAACTTAAGACTTACATAGAATTCTAGGTCCATAGCCGACTACCATTAAATTTGCCTGGAAAGAACTGGCCATCTAGTCTTTTTAACTTGTAAGTGCCTATTGGATTGATATCATGAATGATAAAAGGACCATTACATCGGATCCATAGTTTAATTAGATGGTGTGTAAACTTTATATCATAGACAAAGATAATAATACTAGGATGAAAAACTTTGGTTTTGATATGTCGGTCATGTCAGGCTTTCTATTTTTGCTTCTCAACCCCTTGACTCCAATGTGCAAGAATGCACTCTTCATCCAACTAAAGTAAAACATCCAAGAGATATTTGAGGGACTTTTATTTTTCTAATCTTTTAAAACACATAATATTCAAGGAAAACACAAGAAACTCCAATGGTAAAACTGCTTCAATGCCAAAGACAAGGTTAAAAGGAGTACTCTTGTTCATCCTTTCTTATGTGGTCCTATAAGCTCGTAAGACTACTGAAACACAATCATCCCAATTAGTGCATCTAATATTAAAAATATTGGTCAATGTATTACCAAGGAACTTATTGAAGGATTTAGTTAGGTCATTGTCTTGAGGGTTTTATGGTGTGGTCTTATAGTGCACAATCATTAATTCAACAAGGAGGATGCTTATTATTGCATTGAGAAAGTGATTGCCATGATCACTAGTTAGTCTTAGTGGGAATCCATATTGTGTGATGATATTTTCCCATATAAATCTATTAATGGTAGTATTAGTATAATCCTATGTGGCTGATAATTCAGCCTAGCATGTAAGATAGTTTGTGGTAGTAATGTTGTAGCATGCACCAGTTCATCTTGTAGCAGGTTGAATGGGGCTAAAAAAATCAATAGTCCATTTCTCAAATGGATCATGAAAAAGTGCTAGATGTAGGGGTATGGCATCCCTATGGTTTTGTTTACCTATGCATTGACATATATCACATTGGCACATATAGGCTTTGACATCTTTGAATAATTTGGGCCACCATAACCTAGTTAGTAAAACCTTTATTATTTTTGTGTCACCAACACAACGTCCTCCTACAACACCCTCATGAACCTCTTGAAGGACTTTAGTGTGCTCGTGATGAATTACTCACCTTTTTAATACCTCATCATGTCCTAGTTTATATAGTTCTCCTCTAATAAGTTGGAAAGGGGCAGCATGGATATATAATTACTTTTTCTCTTGGGTTCTAAGGTGGCCTAGCATTGAGCATGTTTCAAGAAAAATTGCAATTTTTTCTAATTCTTCAGCCATGTACATAACTTATAAGAGTTGTATATCAGGTAAATCATCCTCTATAGTGCATGTTGGTCCACTAGTTTGAATCAGTGAGAAGTGGTCTAGTTTAAAATTCACTTTACTTGATTTCACAAACATGGAGAACTAAAAATCTTGAAAGAGGACAATCTGTCAATAAATGCGTTCATGCAAGATTGACTTATTTACCAAACACTTGAGCACTTCATGATATATATAGAAGATAAATGGATTGGTCAAAAAGTAGTGGAATTTTTTTCAGAGTTCATAAACCATGGACAAGGCCTCATGATCTGTATCAGGATTAGTTCTATTTAGCTAGTGTGAGATTCTGGTTAGCAAAGTAAATCGGATGATCAAAATTACCTTTACTGATTTGTGCTAGGATGGTTTCCAATGCCATGCCTAAAGCATCTATATGAACATGAAATGTCTGGGTCTAGTTTGAGAACTAGAGAATGGGCACAATCACTATTTTTTTATTTTAGAGCCTCAAATGATTGTTAGTGTTGAGTGGTTCATAAAAATAGACCATTTTGTTTGATGTATTCTTCCATCAAATGTTAGCATAACCCAAAATGAACTTTTGATAATATCCTGTGTGACCTAAGAAGGTGCAAACCTTTCATTGAGAGGTTGGAGTTGGACAATAACAATAATTTTAGTCAGATCCACCGATAGTACATCCCAAAAAATAATGTATTCTAGAAGGATTCTAAATGGAGTGGCAAAGATGCACTTATTAAGATTCTGAAGGTGGTGAAAGTACTCGAGCATGAGGCACATATTATCATAGTGGTCACACATTAAACTATACATGGTCCAATCATTCAGATACACCTGGAGAAATTTAAAGATGAAATCCTTGAAGGCTTCCACCACAATACATGAGAATAGTATTACTGCACTATTTAGTCTAAAAGGCACAACATTATATACAAAATAACCCCATCTAGTTGTAAAGGTTATTTTTTCCTTGTCTTACTCAACAATCTGTACTTGGTGATAGCAAGAAAATCCATTTGTGAAGGTGTAGATTTCATACCCAAAAACACCCTAAAAAATTTCCTCTATGAAAGGCATTGGGAAAGGGTCAGTTACACATACAACATTGAGTATCCTGTAATCCACACAATTACAAACAGCCATCTTTCTAGATGCTGATAACCAGTGGACTAACCCACTCAAATTCATCAATGGGAGTAATAATTGTAATGTGCAACATGCTATCAATTTCCTCATTAACTTGATCATGAAGATTAGGGTTCATCCAATATGGTCATTTCATCACCAATTGAACACCTTGAACTAACTTGTTATGCATCTCAACTAGTGATGGATGTGTTGTGTCCAACACACCCCCTTTTTTTGTAAATATGGGGGACCCCTCTTTAAATTGATAACTCTGAGTTATCAGACCTCCTATCTTACTTGACCAACTTCGTTAGGCAAAAATTCTCATATTCCCATTCCACCTTGGTCTCCCTAAGCACGTTGTTTATTTTGTAATGGATGATTAATCCATGTTAGGAGCCCTCATGACCTCTAAAAAGCTAACACAATTGAGTCCTTAATGTGTCCCAAAATAAATCAGACACTCTCGTAATTAAAATAATTAATATGCTAACCTTTTTATATGTTTGTCTTCATTATAAGGTTCTTAGAGTGTCAGACTCTTGGAGTCCTATGTGGCACCTTATGAAATCCATCTAACAGCTAGGTGAGAATTCAATTAATTGCATTTCTTTTCATTTTACTTAGTCTCTTTTTCATGGATTTCTACAGGAGAATCAATGGAATGAAAAAGAGTCTCTTGGATAGATGCCAGTGAAGTTAGAATGTGGTAGAATACAACCAATTAGGGTGTTAGAGTGTTAGACATGTCAGTCTCCTATACCTGATAGAGATGTGAGGGCTTAGGAGAGTTTGACATAATAAGAAAGTGCCACACATTCCGTGGTTAGAACCCAACTTATACAATCTAGGTGCCCCAATATCAAGGTGGTTAGTCTCTTAGCCATGCTAGAGATGTTAGATCCTGGGAGAGACTGACCCAATGGGAGAATTCCACATGCCTTAAATATAGAATGATTAGTCTCCCAACACTAATAGAGATGTTACAGCCTGGAAGAGCTTGAATGAGTGAAAACATAACATTTGGCTTGAAAGATAGAGCTATTGGGATCTAACCAATGAGCTCACCCCAACATTAGGAATGCTAGTCTCTTAGACCTAACAAAGATTTAAGATCCAAGGATATCCTAACCAAATAATAAATCACCATATGGCTTGTTGTCAGGCTTTTCAGTCTTTCAAACCTTACAAAGATGTCAAGCTCTAGGATAGCCTAACTTTTCACATTATGCCACATGGAATTTTCATACAAGACTAGTGGGGAGAGCCTAATAAGACCTAGGATGGTTAGAATGAGGTATAATCAGAGTTAGAGGGATAATTAGAAGATGCCACACATCTTCCAATTGGCATTTGCTTTTTTCAAGCATATAAAGATAAGGCACTGGGCTGCACCTTGGTGTCGACTGTTACAGCATGAACCAATGATCAAAAGACATGTAGAACAAAGTAAGAACTACCTAAGAAACATCAAATATGATATGTACATGTTCCTACCATGCTATGGGCATTAATATTATGGAAAATTGGGTCATGATTGGATAGTCTAAAACATCGTGTCACATTTGACAAATCTAACAAGCGATGTAAGATTGAGATCTCTGAGTTCAATCCCAATTAAGAAATAAATGGGAGGATTGATCCACCAACTCAAATTTGAATTCACAGCAAGTGAACTACCAAATGACATTAAAGTATGAGATGTATGTGGATCCCTATAAGTTCCTTAAGATGAACTCATTAACCATTATTGCTCCCAGTTTCCCATAACACACTCATTTTTTTCTCTGACTAGTGCCCTCTCTATCTTCCTCCTTTGTTGAATTCTCTTTTTAATAAAAATACATCCCACCTGTAATGGCTACCTCATCATCAAACCCTAAAGCTGAGCTGAAATACCAAGGCACTTTATTATCAGATGGTTTGGCACACTTTAGGTACTATAATGAAATATTTAAGGCCATTGATATGATACCCCAGTCTTCTGACAATGATGATGAGGACGAGGTAAAATTTGAAGATGCCCTTTAGGCTTTTAGAAAGTGTGGACTATACAAAACCATAGATAAACCTAAGGTATTCCCTTACATTGACTTGGTCATCAAATTTTTTGGCACAATAAAGTATGTGAAAGATGTCATCCATGACATGATATGCTATATGAACAATCAACATCATATTGCTGACATCTTGGGAGTGTCCTTCAAGGCTTACTATAACCTCCTTAAGTACACCTTGTCTTATGATTTAGGTGTCATGACCACCTAGATGAGCTTCCATTGGATTCATGACATCTTTAAGGATTAGGTCGAGAACCCTTATGAAAGGTGGGTCAACAAGATGGATGTGAATACAAATATCATTCACACTTTCAAATAAGGAATCCATGTTGGGATGATCCTTCTCTACTAACTATTTGGGGATAATGACTATCTACCTATTAACCTCCTATGGATTCCCATACTCCACATAATTCTCCAAGGTGAGCGGGTCCCTAACTTGGGAGGTATAATTAACTTCAACATGATCAAGGAAATAGGTGACATTTGGGGAGGTGGTGATGTATATATGATGAGCTACCTAGTGGATGTCATCTGCAAGACACTCACCTTTAAGCTATCTGCCTTTCTTGCATGGGTTTTCAGAGGTTTAATGGTCCATTTAGTATTCTATAAGCTATATGGACACCACAATTAGAATAAAATTAGGGAGATTTATGAATTATTTTATTTGTTATTTTTGTAATTCCATCAATGAGGCACCTATGCCTCAGTTGTCATAAGAAATCAAGGACTACCTCACCTCCATTGGTGATTATTAGTACTATCAGGAGGATACCATCATTCAAGTGGTAGGAATTCTTAAAGTTACCCTCTACCTACCCTATCAAGTCTTAGATCATCTAGCAGAGCAACAAATTATGTACTAGCTAGTGGAGGGCATATTTGGGAATTGCATCAGTCATCAACAGAAGGCTTGCCCATCCTCTTGATCACTATTAAGCACCATGTGTACAGGGCCTTCCTTCCATTACAAAATATGTTAATCAAGAGGGACTCTTTGGTAATACAAAGAGATGAGCAATGGGATTAGGACCCATGTGGTATTATCATAGGCCATTTAGAGAAGTACTCAACCCATATTAGCCTCAACTATGACCACCACCCTAAGTATGATGATGAGTTGTACTTGAATCTAATTAATGACCAAGAGGTGATTGCTTGGATTGAGCCTCATAAGAAGAAGAAAGGTAAGAAGGTTTAGTGTGGGCCATCTATTACCCCTTTTACAATGGCTCAACATGTAGAGGACTTAGTGGTGATACCCCATAAATCTCATGAATGATTCTATAAAAAGTCCCAATAACTTATCCCCCAAGAGATCCTCCATTACCTCCTCCAATTAGAATAACTTAGCCCCAAAAATCCTAAACCCATATAGCTTGACCCTAGGTGGCTTCAGTTTAAGTGACTCAACATGAGGCTATATAGTCCCTATGATTTGATACCAGTAGCAACATAGAGACAAGTGTGTGATGAGACCAATAACTAACACCAACACAAGTCCCTTTCCCCACTCTCTCCACTCTCCAACAACTTCTCTTGGCACCACCTAGTTTCCCAACTCCCCTACCATACTCTGGTGATGCCTCCCTTATTCCCCATTTCCCCCTCCATAATTCACCCAAGTGCCTCTGGCCACAGTCCTGCCCAACACCCTTGCCTCCTCTTTTCCATTTGACCTATCTATTTGACAACTTGAGACCTCCCCAAAGCCCCTGCTAGTCCTTCCATAGATCTCAGTGCCCATGGTCTCCCCACATATAGCTAGTGTAGTTACAACTCTTATAATGAGTACACCCACATGCACAACTCAAGTAGCCCAGACTATTCCAATGATGCCCTCCATAGTCTAGTAGCTCCATTAGTCAAACCCCATGGCTTCTACAACCTCTATTCCATCAACTATAGCATCCCAAGCTAATCCATGTAAGAAGCCAAGGATTCAACATAAGGAAATGCATCCTCAACCTTCCATTCAGGTACCAATTGCTTATACTCAGCCTCCTCTATAGGTTCCCATTCCTCCTCTTGCACTACCCCCCATGGTTTCTCCTATCATTTCTTCACCTCCCTTTTCCGTCATACCAGGTGTCTAGGGATCTAGATTTAATCAGCCAATATCATCATTTATACTCAATTCCCCTCTCCCTAGATTCATATTCCCTTAGTGTAACATGACACAAAACTAGTGGTAGGCATAAATGTTCCCTTGAGCCTCCCCATTTGTCTTTCCTCCCTATGCCCCATTACCTCCTCCTCCTCCACTCCTTTCCTCATTTATACATTTTGATTCCTCCATGACCCCTCCACCTCAACTTCCACTTGTCACCACCATCTTCCTCACCCCACCAACACCTCTTCTAACACTAGGTATGGCTATGGTGTCTCAGGCACTTAAGATGGCAATGTAGGGAGATACAGATGTGTAGTGGGACTTTGATCACATCATGATAACTATGTAGAGGATCCTCACTCATAAATTCATGCAAGAGGGGAACCATGCGGTCTAGTAGACCCAATAGGATCTATTCTCTCTCACCAAGGTGAACACTCTCAAGTGAGAGGAAAAGGTGGCTGAAGAATCAATCTTAGTCCTCTGAGCCACCCATAACATGTTGAAGAAATTAATGGAGGACATGTATGAGTAATTTTGAGCCCTCAAAGTGTAAGTGAAAAGTTCCTTCCTAGTGGACCTTATTGGACAAGTTAAAGACACCCTCTTGTAACTTTTCTTAGTATTGATAAAAGTGCTAGAGACTTAAGTAGGCTGCAGGATGCCTATTTAAAGAACTAAGGATTATTTAGAAAGGATTGCTCTAGTCGAATCAAATACAAGAAGCTAGAAGCCATAATAAATAAGGGCATGTTCTTAGAGCTAAGGCTTATGCTCACTTTAGACTTAAGCTTTTACCAAACATACACTAGGAACATGAGGGAAAAAATTGACCAATGGATGGGCCTAGCATAGACTATGGTGAATCCCCTAGAAGAAGGCAATAAGAAGATATTGGCTTAGTATAAAGAAGTCAATATCTTAGTGTTATTCCACCTAGATGGCACTCTATTAGACAAAGGTGAATCCAGAGTCCACCTGGGTCATTTTGACCAAATTATGTGAAAGAAGGTGTCTAAAGCAAACAAGGATGAAGCCCAATCTATGCTTGAACTCTCGACTCAATCCACCATGAGCATTATCCAAGTGTTAGAAGTTTGAGTGGATATGTCACTCCAAGTCTACCAGATATTGGTGGTCTAATCAAAAGTCATCTTCTAAGAACTTCCCATGAATCTATCCAAGATAGATTGAGAGTTTGACCTCATGGCAGTAGTAGTAGAAAATGAGGAAGCAAAGTCCAAACAATTGGGAGATAGTTCATTCGTAGCTCCTCCATGCATCAATTAGGTGGGCCCTTTAGTTTCAGAGTGAGTGGGGAGGATTTTCTCTTTTTTTTTGAATTTGATATAGTTACAACAACTAGGAGTGGTCATCATAGCCTAAGATGGGAATCCTGTGCTACTAAGAAGTGATCCCCATCCTCATCTATAAATGTATAATTATATTTTGTTTTGAAGGTTGACATTTTTAGTCTAAAAGTGTTGTTGGAATTAAGTCAAGATTTAATTACTTCTTCCTTTATCATTTTGGGTTGTGAATGCCTTACATGATCAATATCTTTGTAAATGAGCTTGTTTTTAATGAATGTATTCTTTAGTTTCTTATAAAATTCATGGTTTATTTGCCAAAGTATCAATCGTTTCCGGTTTTGAATGAATTCTAGTGCGAACAAAACTAAATTAAAGGTTTATTACTTAATAAATATAGTGGTTATAATGTGCTTTTCTATTTAAACCCATATATAAACCCTTTTCATTTAACCCACAATATTTATAATATGTGTGTTAAGCTACAACTTATATTTAAAGAGTCCATGATTATTTACTATGGGTTTTTGAATATTGACATTTAGTGAGGGGTTTAAGAAATCAAGAATTATTTCCTCTTTCCTTATACCTTTCCCATTGTGTGATATTGAGTTAGGACCTTCGATGAAGCTTGACACATAGTGGTACAACTATGGTAGGGCATCTAGCTCAGTTATTAAAGTATTAATATCTTTTAGGCCTAAAAACACTCTTTCTTGCCCAACTTTATCCTCCTTTTGATGCTTATTTTAGAGCTCAAATATTCTCCCCTATTTTATAAATATATGAATGGTGGCCCAAATAGAAATTAATAAATAAGAGTTCCCTCAGCTAACAACTTGCCCAAAGTGAAATTTCACATAACTTGAACCCCCAATAGTAAAAGTCATTACTCTTTGAGTAATAAAATGTTACCCTGTTCGGTCCTTAGATTAAACCAACATCAATATTAAAATTAATGAGGGGATATTTTCATCCCATGCATTATCTCCTACTTTCCTTTTTGGATCACTCAATCACATTAGTGCCTTTGAAAGTAACTAGGATCTTAAGATTGACAACAACTGATGCTAGAAGGAGGACAACATTATTTTGGAGTACTTGACTAAGATTGACTTTGAATTGCATTTACCCTATTATTAATCCCTCTATTTTATCCCTCTATTGCATGCTTAATACACACACAATAGTTGGCATTACGAGGACCCTTTTTCATGCATATCTGATAATATATTTGGTTTGTGCTGGTCATTATTGCTAATGGTAACATTTTTACTATGATTTATCGGTGAAACACCTTAGAACCTACTACACCTATCACCAGAGTGAGGTAATATTATGGAAAACTAATTGTCTCATCATTGTAGTTCCATAGGAGACCCAGACTTGGTAGACCTAGACCCAGATCAACAGTTGATTCCACTAGTTTATCTTTTAAGTCTCCCCCAAATATACCACCCATAATGTCTCTCCCCATGTCCTAGTTAGCTGGGTTAGCCATTAATATCCCTGGAGTTATCCACAAGTTAACTAGAAACCCAAAAAAGGTATATTCCCCACTTTACTCCTAGTGTATTGTGAATTTTAAAAGAGCATGTGACCTCTTACAAGACTGCATTAAGGATTTTTAATATGGAACATAAGGATGTGGTGTGTAGATTCTTTCTCTTCATGTTGATGGATTCAACTTATGACTGGTTCTTTAACCTCCCTGAGAACTCAATCCCTAGTTGAGACCATTTTAGTATGGCCTTCCTAGCCTAGTTTAGGCAAGTTCTTGACCCTAGTGTCCTATACCAACAATTTTCTTGCATCGAATGAGAACCTAATGAGCCCATCAAAAATTTTAAAGCCAGGTTTCAAAAGATGTATAACAGGGTCACTTTGTTGTACCAACCTAACACCTAGTTGGCACTGGAGATGTATATAATACCTTGGATCCATAGATAACTATGTTTCTATGACAAGACCCAACAATAGTAGACTCACCCCTAGATTATGTCGAGTCCATAAAGGTGGATAGGCAACTAAACCCCAAAGGTCAAATGATGGCTCCCATTACCTATTAAATACCACATATGCCAATGGTGAGCCTATTGCCCAATGCCAACTAGAATATTACTATACTTTAGCCATTTCCCATAACAAACCATCTCCTTCTGAGTCATGTTATGCCAAACCAACACCTAGGTTTTCTTAACTTGATAAATCAAGAAACAAATCCTCATTTGCAACACCAAGTGACACTGACAATAACTAACAACACCCCAACTATACCCTAGGTGTCCACTAAAATGAGCTAGATACCATCCAAAAAATGGTCCAGATGCTAAATAATGACTTACTAGGTCTACAAAAACAAATGGGAAACTCTAATGCTGAAAGATGAAATAACTTCTCCTACCAAAGATAAAACTAAAATTACAATAACCCCCACAATTAGCCAAAGCCCTCCCTTAATAGGTTGTTTGAAGTTAACATCTATGAGATAGTTCTACCTAACTGGTGTCAAGTACACAACATAGTTGTGTATGGGGAGTTGGATTATATAGTGTTCTGTAGCACATTTGGGATCTTCCAAAGAGAAATATAAGAATACAAGGTGGTTCCTAATCACCTGGAGTCATCAAACTTGGGTAGGCCCACTAGCATGACCATGATGCTAGAAACTATGGATTTTCCTAGTCAAGAAGAAAATAACTCAAAGGAAAGTACTAGTGAGATCCACAAATTCCAAAAATTCTAAAGGAGTAATTATACCCTAAGGAACTAATGACCATAACAACCTCTTATTGCTTTGACACCCCCAAATAATGGTACAACACCACCATATCATAATGCTATAAATGATGGTCCACCTATTAAACACTCTGAATCAAAATCTCTTGTAGAGGCCTCACCAATTTAGAACAAGGGAGGATATAAAATAGTAGAGGACATGAAGAAAATCAAAGCAAACAACACCCTTCATGAACTTTCTCAAATCATTGAGCAACATGATCTTCTACTAAAATCTTTAACTAAAAAAATAATGTAGACTACTTTGACTAAGCAGAAGGTGACCCACACCAATGTTCTTATTCATAAGAACAAGGCAGATGTCCTCCCTTTCCTATTAACCATCAAGTTATTTGGAAATAACCTACATAATTGTTTAGTGGACTCAAGATCTTTAAGAAATGTAATGGCAGTTGGGATTTGTGAGAAGTTAGGGTTAGTTTCTATCAAATTGGATAATGTGGTGGTTCAACTAGATAATTTAGAGGCTAAAGTGGTGGGTGAACTTATGAATTTCTACATGTAACTATACTCTAAACCTAGGATTAAATAGTTCATAGACATCTAAGTGGTAGAGATTCTTGAAGCCTATGACAGGCTCCTTCGTAGGGAATAGTCTAAAATATTAAATAATTACATGGCGACTAACTTTTCTCATAGGTGTTTACCTTGGATAGGTGTAGCCAATCAAATCTATGTGGATAGATAACCATGAATGAAACACGTGATCATTAAATATAATTCTATCAATCAGAAAGTGAATATAGTATCTACAGACTTAGTAATTTATACTTTAAGCATAAAACTTACTAGGGATAAAGTTGACAATGGGATAGACTTTTCAGGCCTATGGTCCCTATACATAGATGGGGATCATTCCAAATAGGGTAGTGGAGTAGGTTTTCTACAGATGGATCCCTAAGGAAAGAGACACATAACTTCATATAGACTATAGTTCCCTTGTATAAATATTCTGGTAGAGTATGAGGTCTTATTATTAGGGTTATACTTTGCATGGAAACATAAATCTGAAGAACTAAGGGTGTTTAATGACTATGAGCTGGTGATCAACTAAGTTAAGAGTAAATTTCAATTCAAATTATCTTACCTCAAGAGGTATACTCATAGGGCCCAAGACCTAATCGATATGTTTAACACATTCAACCCTATCCTTAGGGAAGAAAACCAAGTCATTGACTCATTAGTGTCCATAGACATGAACCTAACTCCCATTGATGACATTGAGTTATAGGAATACTCTATTTAACTGGTCCCTTGCATGCCCATCCAGGTCAACATGACAAACTTTAATGTCTTTGAGGATGATCAACAAATTATCCAATTCATAAACAATGTTGGGATATTTGAGGCTTAGGTAATCGACAAAGTAGATAGAGATAACCCTAGAACTAAACTTGATAAGGATGAGATCCTCAACATTTATGGGAACCAAATCTCAAAAGGGATGATTACCTTGGAAAGGGCATTTGATACCCTATACCCTGTACCCCAAATGAAGAAACCCAAGTTTGAGGACCATAAATTTTGAATCATCAACCTCAAAAAAGCTTCAAACTATTAATGTGGGTCCTAATTGGACAAAATTCAAACTCAAATAACTTAGGAAGTTAGTATTCAGATATAAGGATGCAATGCATGGGCCTATGGAGACCTCAAAGTATTTGACATGGGAGTGATTACTCACATCATCCCACTTGAACCAAGCAAAAAACCATTTAGGTAGAAATAAAGACCTGTGAACCTAATCATAGAACCATTAATTCATAAAGTCCATAAATTACTTTTTACGAGGATAATCTTCCCAGTTCACCATTCTACATGAGTAACCAACCTAGTACCTATGCAGAAGAAAAATGGGGGAATCCATTTATGTGTAGACTTTTAAAACTTGAAATGGGTGTCAAATAAAGATAACTCTCCATTGCCTTCCCTTGATAGGTGATCTAAATGGTGAGTGGATCCTGGATGATGTCCTTCTTGGACAAATTTTTGGAATACAACCAAGTCTTAGTCAATTTAGAAGATCGAGTCAAAACTTCATTCAACACCAAATGGGGCACATTCACCTACAAATTAATGCCATTTGGATTAGTAAATGTAGGAGAAACATTTCAGAGGGTGATGGATTTTACTTTTGAAGGTTTAATTGACAAGTGCATAATAATTTATATGGATGACTTGATTGTGTTTTCAAAATACATGTCATATCACATACACCACTTATAGAAGGTATTCAAAAGATGTAGGAGGTATGGAATTTCTATAAACCTAAAGAAAAATGTGTTCAGTGTCACTAAAGGTAAGTTTATCGATCATATTTTCACATAGGAAGGTATTTCTATCAATCCAAAAAGTGCTGATGTGATTTATAAATTGCCTCTACCTAATAGCAATAAAGAATTAAAATATTTTAGTGGGAAAATTAATTTTGTGCATAAATTCATTTTTAGATTTGCTAAAATTTTAAAACCTATGAATGTTATGTTAAAATAGGATGCAAAAGTGGAATGACATGCTAAATCAAGGAAGGCTTTTTAGGACATAAAATATTCCATCATGCAATCCCCAATGTTGATTATCCCAAAATACACACAAGATTTCTACATTTAACCTTTTGATTTTGATCACACCATAGCTACCTACCTCACACAAATACTAGGTGGAGAGGAACACCATGTTGTCTTTATGAGTACCAATCTCAAGGATGTAAAATTGAGATATTCCACTCTTGACAAATATGCCTATGCACTAGTGAAGGCCATGAAGAAATTTAGACAATTTATCCTTAGAAGTAAGGTACATGCATTCATCTCAGACCTAACCATCAAGTGAATGTTGGGGAAAAATAAGCTAGGTGAACATAGAAGTAGATTGATGATAAAGATATAATAATATGATTTAGAAATCAAACCTACCAAGTTGGTTAGAAGACCAGGCATTACTTAGATAATTATTGAATTTGATCCAAGGATCATTGTGCACTAAGTGGATTAGGAGTGATTACCATAATGAGATTGGTATGACCCAATCATACACTATCTATTTTATGGCAACACACCCCCCTGGGCTGAAGAAAACACATAAAAGATCCCTTAGATTGAAATCATCATAATACATGTTGAATAAATTATTTCTCTTTAGGAAGAATCATGGAGGAGTCTACCTTAGATGCTTGTTAAAAGAAGAGGCCATGGAGATATGACCAACTTCCATGAGAAGATGGGAGTGGTCACCATGTAGTGAATGCAATGATACACAAAATACTTTGTGAAGGATATTACTAACCTAATTTTCTCAAATATGTCCATACCCATGTTTGAACATGCCATTAGTGCTATACCTTTAGCAAAAGGGAAATCCACACATTAATGCCATTACAACCATTTATAGAAGTGACACCATTTTCCTAATGGGGGCTAAAATTCACAAGGCCCATCAACCCCAATTCCTCAAGGGGCCATAATTTTATTCTTACAAATATAAATTATTACACATGGTGGATCAAAGCAATGGATACAAAAAAATCAATAATTCTAAAGTCATCAAGTTCATAGAGAATAACATAACTACCTAGTTTGGGACTCCCATTTGATTATCATGTGATAACAACCCTACGTTTCAATCCATAGAGTTCATCAAATGGATGTATGACAAAGGAATCATAATGAGATTCTCATCCAATCACTACCCACAAGGGAATGGGCTAGAAAAAACAACTAACAATAATTTAATAAACACCATTAAGAATTCTGTAGGAGAGAAACCCCAGGAGTGGCATTCATTGCTTAAATTCACTCTATGTGTGTTTCACACCCAACATAAACATGAACTCAAGAGATTGCCATTCCTACTAGCTACAAACTTGATCCATTTATGCCATTTATGCTTAGGTTGCCTACTTACAAGTTCATGTAATAATATATGGAGCAAGATGATAAAGTGAACTCTAGGATCTTAGACATTGTCTAACTAGAGGAATCATGGGATGAAGCCTTACTCAACTTCAACAAACATTAATGCACTATCAAATGATGGTTTGACAATAGGGTGATGGTTAAATCCTTTAGGAATTTTGATCTAGTACTTTTATGGGATAAAACTCATGAGAAAAAATGGTAGCATGCCAAATTTGATCCTTTCTGGTTGGCCCTTACTAGATAGTCGAGCTATTGGGCCAAAATTATTTTTGTGTTAAGGACCTCAAAGGAAAAGACTACCCACTACTAGTGAATGGAAATTTATTGAAGCATTACTTATCAACTATCCCTTCTAATATGATATCAGAATAACTTAGACAAGGGCAATAATATATATATTAAGGTAGTTTGACTTTATTGTGTGTTTGTTTCTAGTATTGGTGTAGGCCTTTTTCCCATTGGGTTTTGCCTACATAATTTATTATGCTTGTTTAGGGTCCTAGAGGCTATTTAGATTGGTTATTACATATTTATGACATCATCTTGATGTCATCATGCACACATGAGTGCATGGGGTCACTTAGTGGATGGATGGGGTATCCATTCCACTTGGTCTCTTTAGTGCTTGCATCACTAAGGCCTCTACCCATTGATGTTCCCCTAGTGCCTTCTCCACTCACAGTCGTAGAGCCGACACACTCATGGTTGTTTGGTGAGTCACCAGTCTACTCAACCAGCCTATAAATTGCTTATTCTCCTTTAAATTTTATTTGGAGTGAGAGCTATTGATATTGTATGTAGTGTGGTTGTTTATCTTGTAAGCCATTTATTATTGTGTCAGGGATCCCATTAATCCTTTGAGCTTGGGTGCATGATAATAGGATATTGTAAGCTTTGTATTCAATCCTCTTCTTGAATATAATTAGTATCAGTTTCTACTCATTTCATGATTTATAACTTCAACAGTTGTGTGTGTTTCATTTATAGTCATCCATCTTGGCTGTTTGATTCTAGATAATTATCACATGGTATCAAAATAGGTACTGGTATCTTCAAACACTATATTTCATCTATTGTTGCTAATATGAAATCTTGAGTGGTAATTTATTTTTCATTCTAATGTTATTTTTTTAGAAGAAGCTACAAAACTGTGTGTATCATTTGTAGTCTATATTATTCTAACAATTGTTATATAGAAAAGCTCAACAGGCTTGAATCGCCTTGACTTTCATTCAACTAGCCTGGAGTTATGATTTTTTCTTAGCAATAGCTCTTTGTACATCCATGGAATCATTCCAATAACCTATATTTGTGAAGGAAGCTTTGAGGTGGTGGAGGGAGACGTCTCACCATTTTGACAAGCTTTATGCCTTGAGTGGCATGGTTTTCATCACATTACCTTTATGTTTTGTAGTCATTATTACCATCTAAGCAAAGGAAACTATGTTACCACTTCAATAGAGCAATCCAATGTTGATCTGGTCTCCTTTTCACCTTTTACCCACTATTGTATGGGCTCATAAGCTATGGAGGTTAACTTATCCAATAGTCATATGAGGTCTTTGACTAACTATTTGCTTAATCAGATCACTAGTGTTTTAACCTATAAACCACCAAAATTATGTATGTTGCTTCTCACTACTCACACCTGCTCCCTCACCATTTCTACAACCATGGTTTAGATCTTTAACAACCCACTATCCTATACTCCACTTAGTTAAATAAGGCCACTGTCTCCATGAGGCTTCCCAGGATATATAATAGTCAAAGGCCTCTCCTCCTCCATCGTCATCCTCTCTATCACCACCATCCAACCATGTATCCATCCTCCACATTGTCATTGAGCTCTCTATCCTCCCTTTATATCATTAAAACCACTTTTCTCTTACTCCAACCACCGTTGAAAACCATTTTTTTTAAAGGCTTTGTATTAAAAATGCAAAAGTAAGCTTTGGGTGCAAAAATTAAAGTTACATTATGTTGTAGGGAGAATATTATTGAGTAGTAAGGGACACAGTTATAGGTAAAGTTTATAACTTTATTATTAATGGGGGAAAGAATTCATGGTGGGGGATTGACATTATGAGGAGATTTTTTTAATGGGGGATAATATGTTTTTGATTGTTTTTAATTATAAATGATAGAGAGATAATTATTGGGAGATATAATGGGATTTGTAATATTTTTACTTGATTATTATTTTTCATCATTTATTTTGCTTATCTAAGATAGAGGGTGAGGTCCAATTTGGTAGGCAACCAAACCCCTTCACAAGAAAATCAAACATTATCTTCTCTCTCCTTGCTTACTTCTCTCCCTCATATGGATGCATTATCGATAGAGCTTGATATCCTCCTGCTTGGCCTATTTACATTTCATGTGTACTAATTTGGTCAATTATATTGATTTCTCATTCTCATGGATGCATTGTCAGATGAGTTTGACATCCATTTGTTGAGATGTGCATTATCACTTATGCACTGTTTGCTCATACCTATTTGGACGTATTGTCAGTTGAGTTTGACATCCTCACATTAAGCATGATTGTAATTGCAAACATAGGGGAGGTCATTTCTAATTGTCTTGAGAGGGTTACTATGGGCCCTATATTCTCTATCTTGTGCATATTCATTTTTCATAATGGCTACCTATTCCTATTTAGTGATTACTTGCACAGGCTACTCTTGTAGTCTTGGTTGTGCTATCAATAGAGTCTAACATCCATTTGAGCATGCATTGTCACTTGTACAATAATTGCTCTCATTTAATTGGACTCATTTTTGGTGTATTCTAAAGTCCATCTCTAAAGCATGTACTATTACTCTTAATTGTGGTCACATCGACTCCACTTGAGAGATACCAGATGAGGAAAGTTGAGTCTACACTAGTGGTTCTTATTGGTAAGACTAGTTATGTTGCATGGCATGTGTACATGGAAATCTCACTCAAGGAATGAGAACTTATTCCATTCTTATATGAATAGATTCATTTTCCTATTTACCCAATCAATATGATGATAGGGATGACACTTATGACTATGTATATGCTCACTTA
The DNA here is from genome assembly GCA_037957365.1 of Torreya grandis. NCBI lineage: Eukaryota > Viridiplantae > Streptophyta > Pinopsida > Cupressales > Taxaceae > Torreya > Torreya grandis. Next base: position 4,238,547 of record JARHVA010000216.1, read on the forward strand.
CTCATTCACATTTCATGGGATCTACACCACCATGTGGAGCACACAGAGTGTCCCTTCACTATTTGAAGCATTCTCTAGAGTCTTTTTAGGGATATTATTATGACCTAAATCACACCTCCTTTTCTTCCTATTATTTCTTTTGAGACTATTATACTTTCTCCTCTTGATTTTATTTGTTGTGATGACATATCCATGGTAGATAGTGATCTTCCTTCTATTGATCCTGCACTATAGGATGAGATTCTGCCAGACCTTGGTCATCTCATTACAGATTCTACATCCATTCCTATGTAGATTGTTTCTCTTTTATAGCCTTCAAAAACTTACATTTCAGAGGACTTTACTAATTCTAATGAGAGTACACACATTGAGAGCATCGATGACTCATATTTTTTTGTGGACATTCATCTTGTAGATCTGATTGCTTTATTTACAGACTGGTCTTTAGTTTTGATATTTATTGAGCCTTTCTCTCCTATTCCTATGGACATTCTTTTAGAATATGTTCCATGTATACCATCTTCTCTGGATATTCTCTCCCCTACATTGTATGCTTCTTCTTTTCCATCTTCTATTGTTAGTCCTGTGATACTTGGGCAGACTTTGACACATTTGAGTGTTAGTAGGGAGATTTTTAAGCTTTTTCTAGAGACCTGCATCATGATTCCTACTTTCATTCCACTTGAGTGAATATTATATAGTTTGACATCTCAGGGTTTCCTTCTTCTAAAAGGAATAAATAAAATTTGTTGTAGAGGGACCTATGACAACATTTGCCATGTAACATTCTGCACTTACCTTATCTCTATTTTTTGTGGAGTCACACATCCTTCATATTTTGTAGGATAATGGGATCATCACTATGTACTTGGGTCCTCATCAAGTCTCATTTCTAGGACCCAATTCTCTAACCCACCTAATCTATGCTTAAAGTGGGGTGTTGGTGTAGGCTTTTTTCCCACCAGGTTTTGCCTACATGGTTCATTATGCTTGCTTAGGTTCTTAGAGGCCATTTAGGTTATTTAGATTGGTTGTTGCATATTTATAACATCATCCTAATGTCACCATACACACATGAGTACTTGGGGTCACTTAGAGGGTGGATGGGGTATCCATTCCACTTGGTCCCCTTAGTGCTTACATCACTCAGGCCTCCACCCACTAATGTTCCCTTAGTGCCTTCTCCACTCATAATAGTGGAGCCCATGCACTCAAGTTGTATGGTGAGTCACCAATACACTCAATTGGCCTATAAATGGTCTATTATCCTTTTTATTTGGTGTGGGGTGATAGTTATTACTCTTGTTTAGTGTGGGTTGTTTAGCTTATAAGCCATCTATTGTTGTGCCAAGGAGCTTGTTAAGCCTTTGAGATTGGGTGCATGCCAATAGGCTATTATAAGATTTGTATAAATAATCCTCTCTTCTTAAATATAATTAGTATTTTTTTCTACTCATTTCATTATTTATGTCTTCAATAGTTGTGTGTGTTTGCTTTACAATCACTAGTCTTGGATGTTTGATTCTGGACAATTCTCACATCCACTCCATGTTTATTTTTATTATGTTTTCTAGTCTTCAATGTTGTTTTGCTCTTGTGGTATTCACCTCTCATATAAAATTTCCCCTGATCTAGACCTCAAGTGAAATCAAGGGAGTAAGTCCAATTGGAAGGATCTTTTAGATAACTCAAGGTAAATAACCACTCCAAATAGTGACAAAATCCAAAGAAGTGCAGTTAAATGTTGGGACACCAAATGTGAACTTTCATTTTTAAGAAAGTCAAAGGTTGTAAGAGAGTTTTTTACATTTCACATTTTTAGGCTAGTTATTCTTAATAAAACAAATGGATTTTATAACAACCCCATGTCCCGCCATAAGCCATCAAAGCTACACTTAATAAGAAAATCCTAAAAAAATGAGATCACCAAACCAATCTAAGATCGAATGGGTATTTAGAGCTTTCCAAAAATTCCTTTAGCCTTATCTTGGTCCCAAACCCTTAGTAGATATATCTACCAAATATTTTCCTAAGAATATCTTAAAAGAAGGGTAGAATAACATGCAAAATCTAAATTCTAAGTCTTTCTTGAAAGGGTTATTCGAGTAACCTCCATCGTAGGCTTTCTGGCCTAGTTAGTAGTAGAGTAAAGCCTTGAATGGGACTAGAGGTATTGTTGCCACTCAATCTTGCACCCTAGAGATGGTTTTTCAAGCCTACTCTAGACTGAGTGAAACATTGGATTACCTTTAGGCCTGTGGGTTGCCTATAACAAAGGTAAACCTTTAGGTTTAAGGGCTAGCTCCCTAGATTAGATTTTGATTGCTTATCACCTACAATTCTTGCTTGATTGGATGAAAAGGGATAGAAGAAACATGAAAATTAACCTATGTTAATGAAGTGATACACTATAATGATCTCCACTAGACTACCATACACTTGCATTATGAAACATGACTGATAATACTAGTATCGATAATAAAGATTGCTGTAACATAAGTATTTCAAACATGGATGCCATATACATTGCACTATTCAAGGTGAGTGAATAGAAGGTCATATTTTAGAGACTAATGCTACTCCTTACACTTGGAGATAGGAAATTACACTTGAATACACTTCATGTGACCTGTTAGAGGGAGAACTACATGTACCAAACATGAAAGAGTAAAGAGAAGGCAAGGATATATACTTATCACTTGACATTACACTATGCACCACTTCACACATTTAGTAAAGAAGTTTGTGAGGTAAAAAATAGATTATAAATGTTTATTTGAAAGGCAAATATAGTATTCAAAATAGTAATGCTTCACCATACCAAGTGTGGAATTTTTTTACAGGAGCCAAAATGGCTTGCATTTATAGAGCATGTGAGAGGAGAGAGAAGGGATGCTGAAAGGTCACAAGGATAAGTGTAAGGTGTGATAAATAGTTACATTGTAGGAGAATAGAGTAGAAAATAGGTCAAGAAACTATCATGGACAAGTGGCCACCTGTAATGTATCATTCTCCCTCAAGGTGGGTAGAACTCTTCAATATCCTTCTTTAAAATAGTCCTTTGGTGACGAGTTAATTTGACTAATTAAAAATACCATAGGGATCCTTGACACATTTAAAATATAATTAGGAGGTGGAAACAAGGTTGTAATAGTTTTCATATGCCCTTCAACTCTCTTGCACCACTTGACATTCACTATTTGCTAGTTATTCATTAGCCCTTCTAGACTGGTCTTCACATTTGTCATCAAGATGACTAGTAATCGCTTAAAAAAATACATGAAAGAGGTGTTAGGATACATATTAAAAGTCCCCTTATCTTCTACTTCATGAGTTAGACCTCATAAAGATCCAAAAATAAACCTTCCATCTTTTACTAGGCAGTCACTTTTAATTTTCAATATATGTCCATGACTGCCTATAGTGAATTTTGTAGCATAGGTATTTATATGCTTATGTGTGGTGAGATATGAGTATAGGGAGTTATAATAAGTCACTATTGACCTCATTCAATACCTTTCATGCACTAGTTCTCCTTTGTACCTATAAAACACAATAAAACCTGAAAGAAACTCATATTTTACCCTATCTATATAAGTGATGGTATGATAAAAGTGGATGTCATGGATCTTGGGAGAGTTGTATATATATTTAAAACATTATCATGGAAATTTTACCCCTCTTGAATTCATATATAATTATATTTCCTCCATTGGGTCTTAACAAGGGTTTTGAGAGGTTTTTGAGCTATTTTAGTTCTTAAAATGATTCATAAAATCTTGGTGTCCAAAGAACCAATTGCACAAATATTGAGATCGTGACCCTTCTAAAATACCATTAGATTATTAAGGTCTCATTCTCAATGTCCGTATAATTATAAGTACTTGAAGATGGATCTCAAGATCCTTGACTGCATTCTAGACACCCCTGAGGTGAGTTTAGGCCAAAATGACTAGCTTGGGTAATTCCACTACAAACAAAAGGTTATAAACCATCCTAAAATTTCCTATGAAGGTCCTCAAATTTATTTGAAGGGTCAAGTAGTCAGAGAAATGGAATTAGGTACCTGTAGGGTTTAGACCTAGTTGTAGGACTAATATACTTAATTATGTTGTTATGTGTATACGGCCACCACTAAGTATTCATGCTAACTATAGAGTCTTCTCTACATTTTTTCATGTTAAATTTGAAATTCCACATCATTTCACAATGTACTCTTTATTTCATGACTTTCTTCATTTATGTTCTAATACTGTAGTTTTGTCTTGACTAGGAGTACCCTCTATCTAAGACAAAATAGAGGGCATCTACCATATTTTATTGGTCAAATTGAGAGAATAGAAGGATAGAATAGGTCTTGATGACCTTCTATACAAAGTTAAAAATCTAGATCACCCATGCAGATCTCTCAATACTCTAAAATCTAAAACTAGCCTCTTAGTCTTAATGACTGTCTGCAAGGTCTGGAACCTCAGGCTGAATGACAAGTTAGAACTTGTCTCTATTTTGTTTCCTTTCTCCAAGAATATATTATATTTAAATTACCACTATGAGAGTGGTTTCCATTATGTTCATCCATCACACACCTCTGCTAACTTTCCAAACTACCTCTCTCCACTAGCATGAACTAGTCTGTGACTGTAGCAGACAATAGACACTCATCTCAAGAAAATGGGATTCTTTTAGGTGTTCATTAGGGATTGAGTATCATGTTTATCTCTCTTGGTTCCATTATGAATTCATTAGGTCATCTCAAACCAAATAAAGTCACTATGCTTGTAGACCATGCTTTTTATCTCTCATCATCAACATATTGTGAGTTTATAGACTGATTATAAGTGTTTTTTGGGGATATGATATCTTTTTGTAGGTAATGGTGTATGTATTAATGCTAGAATTCACCTTAATTGATCCTTCTTGAGGTTACTAAGACCATTCCATATCTATATGAGTTCATATCATGCCTTGAGACCATAGTTTCACTCACTACTACATGTCGCTGTAAATTAGGTTGATTTTAATCATCCTACCATTGTGTTTTACTGAGTGTTTCAGGTCAAAACTTGTCTGAGTTAAAAACCACTCAAACATCATCCTATCTTGATCAAGCAACCACCTTATCTTATCAAGATATTACCCCTATGATTTTTCTACAAGAGGGAAACTATTAGGCCTGTATAGACTTCAAGGAACTTCACCATGGGATGTCATTATGTAAGGCAAAATCCTCATTCAGATAAGTTAAGGAAAACTCTCCCAATTACAACTTTCTCAACCTGGGAACAAGGACTTAGGTCTGTCTATAATATAATGTCATTACCATTGTCATCATGATCTCATCTATGTTCTCAATCCCAATTTTAAAGTCTTAATTAAGTTTAAATCTCTATCACTCAATACTGCTAGACCTCTGTGATATTGGTATCAGATCACTAGAGACTCCCTATAGGTGTCATCAGATGTAGGACTGTGTGCTAAGTTAGAACCTTGCCATTATCCTAAGTACTTTTAATTTGGTCTATGGACTTGTTTGAGGTCTTAGTTAAACTCAAGACCTTCAACACCACTATGTTTCCTTTCATATCCTCATTCTTCTTTTTAGGTTTAAACATGAGACATAAAGATGCTTGTAATGAAACTAATTGATTGTTTCAAGTATCTTAGGCTTTGTATTTCATAAGGACATTATTGAGACCAAATCCTTCATGAATAATTGTGATAAGACATTCTTTTAGATGTTTAAATCAAACATTCTATCCTTGTTCTAAAGGCATTTACATGAAAATAACTCTACAACAGGTGAAACACTAGTTTGTAGCTTTAATGGTGTCTTATAATAGAAAAATGAGATAGTTTTGCTCATTTTTTCACATCACATGTGCAAATTAAATTGAAATCTTGTGAAAAGGATGCTCATACTCCTCAAGATCATGTTCACCACTTGATTTGCACAAAATAATGCAAATAAAGAATAAACTTGAAGCTATTGGGGATGTGTAGGTATAAAAGAGTCACCAACCTTCTTAGCAATGGTTCATGAAGAACAAACCACCAAAATTAAAAATATGGCCATGAAGGTGGAGAACACAGAGGCTACTATCACTTGGCAAATGTATTAAGCTCAACTCCTCCTACCTTGTACATACTAAGAGTAAATTAATTGACTTGTTTAACCTTGTTTAGGAGTGAAATGAGAGAGAGAGGTCAACTTTTGACAATATTGGGTATGTTAAATCTATCTGAGCTTGGATATGAGTTGTGGGAATTTGAAGGACAACTGATGAAGTAGCCACATATGCCATAACTATTGTACAATCTATATAACAACTCCCAATTTTCCAATTGATCTTCTTGTTTTCAATGTTGAACCTACAAAATGTTACTCTCAAAATGGTTTCTCTGACTACTCTTGACATGTGGGATGTTGGATATGAATTTTTAACACTTGTCTTCTTATGGAAATTGTACAAGTTCATTTAATGACTCAAAAGTGGCCTAAGATGACATAAAATGACATTAAAGACAAATAAAATATATGACCAAGGCTAAAAAAACATTAAGTGACCTCATTTATGATCACTTTAACCTAGGAGGCCCTATAACAAGTTTGAACTATATAGGGGGTTGATCTAATTTGACTTGGGGTCAAATTAGTCAATATTTTGGTGATTTTGTAGGGGTGGCAAGCCAACTATGCCAAAGACCAGTAGCCTTCTCCTATCCATTTTGATATGGAGTCAACTATGTATTGTAATCAACATTAAATGCCTCTGAAATAACACTAAACATTAGGAAACAAACACACTTTTCTTCTTAAGAACATTTAGGGAAAACACACTCAACAGAAGCAAAACACAACTATCCTAATATGTACAAGACCTCAAACATGTGAGGTGAAGAATAATTCATTATTATTTCCACTAGGGTCAAAGATAGTGCCTCTTGCATCAAGATTGCTCCATGAAAGTGATCCATCATGTGAAGCATACTTATCGATAAATAATTGCTTATGTTGATAGTCAAATGACTTACCATCTTTAGATCTTCTTCTACCATAATTTGAAGACCATATTAATCTACCATAATTTGAATACCATCATCATTTATGCACATGAAAAAGTTAATTACCCTCAACATCTTGTGGAAAATAATTTTCAATGCTTACCTCAGTTTGTCCATCACCTTCCTCATGGAGGATGTATGTGCCAAGGTCAGTTTGCTCAATGAAAGTGTATGGATCATGTACATAAGTATCAATACCATACTCATCTAGGAAAAGGGTAGAAATAAATTCAATATTGGAGGATGCTCCATCATCCACAACATACTCCTCTTGATCATTGATTGTTCAATTGAGATTAGAGCTTGCTTCCACATATGGGTCAATATGAAACTTAGCCAATGGTTGAGTTCTAATAGTTACCTTTGTTCCATACCTTGTCTTGAAGGATAAAAATACCAATAATTTGAGAGATAGCCTCCTATCTTGGCTATGAAATTCCTTGAAAGGCATATAATAAAGTGAGTAGGCAGATCAACCACTACTTTATCTTGAAGGATAGGGAAGCTAGGATAATCATGTAAGAAAAATCTCAATCAAAGTGTATGGATCATGTCCATAAGTATCAATACCATACTCATCTAGGAAAAGGTTAGAAATAAATTCAAGATTGGAGGATGCTCCATCATCCATAACATACTCCTCTTGATCATTGATTGGTCAATTGAGATTAGAGCTTGATTCCACATATGGGTCAATATGAAACTTAGCCAATGGTTGAGTTCTAATAGTTACCATTGTTCCATACCTTGTATTGAAGGATAAAAATACCAATAATTTTAGAGATAGCCTCCTATCTTGGCTATGAAATTCCTTGAAAGGCATATAACAAAGTGAGTAGGCAGATCAACCACTACTTTATCTTGAAGGATAGGGAAGCTAGGATAATCATGTAAGAAAAATATCAATCCTTTGATGAGTTTCATTGTCTTATCTGGTGCCCCATCAAGTTGTATCAAACCCTTGATATATAGTTCATATATCAAACCCAATTTATCTGCCACAAGCTTGGGCATCACTGAGGTGCTTGCCCCACTATCCACAATGTAGTTGTGAATAAGCTTGTCTCCCATAATGAGAGTGAGGTATAAGGGTGGGGGATTTTTAGATTTGGAAAGAGGGTTAAATAATGTGAGTGGCATCATTAGTGAGGGAAACACCATCATGTCTTAATGGTTGAGGATTGATGTGAATTTGGGATAGTTGCTCTTGAAGAAGCTCTTTTTGATCAGGCATGTGAAGCACTTCCCAAGGAGAGAGATTAGTCTTATCACTCTTTAAATAATCTATAATATTCAAATTATGAACACTAACTTTTTATTGAATTATTAAAGGAAAATAAGTGCCTTGAACTTAAGGCAATGGATCACTTTGAGTCATCCTTCCAACATTCTAATTTTGGAGAGGTGAATAATTTTTAGGGACTATCACACTTGCACTCACACCTTGAGACTTTGTAGGAGGGTTACTTGGACTTGTGTCAACACCATGAACATATCTTAAATCCTACCTCTTTGATCTAGTAATAGCTGAAACTAAATCACTCTGATTAAGGACAAATGTCTCCTCCACTAGAAATTTTGCAAGGCTCACTCTTTGAAGCTAGCATCCTTCATTTGCTTGCATGAGGTTCTCATATTTTACTGATAATTAAGGAGTAACTCCTCCTTGAGATACCAAATCTTGTTCCCCACCTTCATTTGCATCCATGTATTGTCCTTAATACTATTCTTCTCCTTGCCCCAAGTTACTATGGGCTGGAACCATAGTTCTTGTGTTGGAAGTAGAACTTGAGTTATATGCATTGGGTGGACTATTGAAGTCAGACTAGCCTTGCCCTCTCCCTTTACCATATTTTTTAGGTGGGAACCTATTTGCTTGTTTAGGATAGGGGGAGGATTTTTTATTAACTCCATACTTTAGATTTACTTTCCTAATGTGAGCCTCTAAGTCCTTGCATTTTACATCCAAATCAATGTCATATTTTGATATCTTTGGGGCAGCTTTGGACTTGGTATTTACATTTGGGATTGGAGAAACACTTGGAGTAGAAGAAGACATGTTTGGCAGAATGGGTATAAAAAATTTTGGAGGTAGTTTTTTAGCTTTTATTATTCCATTATCAGCTCTAATGGCTATGTCATAAGCTTTAGGCAAGGTATAACCACCCATAGACTACATCATGATGGCTATGTCATTTCCCATAGCCCTTAGATATGTAGGGAAAACAAATCTTGTAGGTGGTTTCATTTGAGGAGGAAGCCTATACCAAGTTCTTTGAAATCTCTAATTAAAGTCATGCATAGTCTCTATAAGACCTCTTTGAATCATAATAAGCTAATGAATGAATGATGTGTGATCACCTTTGTATTCAAACCTTTGGGTTAGAAAATCTCCAAACTCATCTTAAGTGGTGATACATCCTCATGGAAATGTCCTATACCAGTCAAGGGCCTTCTCTCTAAGAGACATGAAAAGTAACCTAATTGAAATGTTAACTTTAGTGACATTGTGAAAGCTAAAAAATTTAGAGATGTCTCTAATATGCTCACTTGGCGTGACATGACCTTCACCATTGAAAGTGGGAACAGTCTTGGTAGCATTAGGAGGTATATCATCATATGCACTGAGGTGTATAGGATTTTTAGTATTAAATGTTGGGAACACATGTTGCCTATCCATGTTGTTCTCATGTTCCTCTTCACTTTCTTGATCTTCTTGGCTTGCAAAGTGTTGTTTCTCTTTAAATGTCAAGATAGGTTGAGGATGTTGAATTTCAAGAGGAAGTTCAGGTTGAAGGAGTGGGTTTATAGGATTGATACCTCTATTAGTAGTTGAACTAGTAAGGACCATGGAGTATAAACAAAGGAATGATAAAAATTGGTCCACACCCAGATATTTCCTTGAATGGAGTTGCCAAATTCTGAGTAGAACACCATATGTAGCTATGATGTTGTCAATACCTATATTCACCTTGATAGGATGTACTTGATACAATGGTCCCACTAGATGTGCTAAAACTTTTTTCACTCAATATTGAAACCTAGAGATGGTTTTTCAAACATAATATAGATTGAGTGAAACATTGGATTACTTCTAGGCCTGTAGGTTACCTATAACAAAGGTAAACCTCTAGGTTTAAGGGCTAGCTCCCTATATTAGACTTTGATTGATTATCACCTACACTACTTGCTTGCTTGGATGAAAATGGATAGAAGAAACATGAAAAGTAACCTATGCTAGTGAGGTGATACACTAGAATGATCTCCACTAGACTACCATACTCTTTCACTATGAAACATGACTCACAACACTAGTCTCAACACTCTCGATTGCTCTAACATAAGTATTTCAAATATGGAGGTGATATGAATTACACTACTCAAGGTGAGTGAAAAAAAGGTTAGATCACACACACTAATGCTACTCTTTAAACTTAGATATAAACAATTACACTTGAATACACTTCATATGACTTGTTAGAGGGAGAACTACTTGCATCAAACACGGAAGAGTAAAGAGAAGGCAAGGATATATACTTATCACTTGACATTTCAGTATGCACCACTTCACACACTTAGACAAGAAGTTTATGAGATCAAAACCATATTGGAAATCTTTATTTCCAATGTAAATACAATATTGAAACTAGTAGGGCTTCACCGTATTAGGTGTGGATTTTTTTACAAAAGCTAAAATGGATTACATTTATAGAGCATGTGAGATGAGATAGAAGAAGGGAAGTGGAAAGGTTACAAGGAAAAGTGTCAAGCTATGAGAAATAGTTACATTGTAGGAGACTGAAGTAGAAAAGAGGTCAAAAAACTATCATGGACAAGTGTCTACTTGAAATGTATCATTATCCCTCAAGGTGGCATATAACTCTTCACTATCCTTCTTTGAATATGTCCTTTGGTGATGAGTTCATTTGACTAATTGAAACTAGCATAAGTAACCTTGACATATTTTAACTATCATGAGGAGGTGGAACCATGGTTGTAAAAAACTCCATATTCCCTTCACCTGATGGTCTCTGTTGCACCACTTGTCATTCACTATTTGCTAACCAGTCATTAGCAATTCTAGACTAGTCTTCACATTTGTCATCAAGATGATTGGTAGTTACTTAAGGAAATCCATGGAAGAGGTGTTAGGAAACCTATTTAAAGTCTCCATTATCTTCTACTTCATGAGGTATACCTTAAAAAGATCCAAAAATAAACCTTTCATCTTCTCACTAGGTAGTCACTTCTCATTTTCACTATTTATCCAAGACTGCTTGTAGTGAATTGTGTAACAAAGGTATTTATATGCGTATCTATGGTGATATATGAGTATAAGGAGTTATAATAAGTCCCTATTGACCTCATTTAATAACTTTCATCCCCCAATTCTTTTTTTTACCTATAAAACATAATAAAACTTGTAATAAACTTAGATTTTACCCTATTTGTACATGTGATGGTATGACAAAAGTGGATGCCATAGAGTGTGGGAGAGTTGTAAATGTGTTTCAAACATTCTCATGGCCATTTTACCCCTCTTAAATGCATATCTAATGATATTTCCTCCATTGGGTCTTACTAAGGGTTTTGAGTTATTTTGGTTCTTAAAAATGATTAATAACATATTGACATCCAAACCTTGAACTAATTCCACAAATATCGAGCTCATGACCCTTCTCAACTATCCTTAGTTTCTTGAGGTCTCATGTTTAGTTTCTGTATAGATATGAGTACTTGAAGATGGCTCTCGAGCTCTTTGATTACATTCTAGACACCCCTTGGGTGGGTTTATGCCAAAATGACTAGTTTGGGATATTTCACTACAAAAACATATTATAATCCATCCTAAAATTTCCTATGAAGGTCCTCAAAAGTCTTGGAAGGGTCATGTAGTCATATAAATGGAACTAGGTACTTGTAGGGTTTAGGCCTAGTTCTAGGTGTAATAGGCCTAATTGTGTTCTTATGTGTATATGACCACCACTGGGTATTCATTCTTTTTGTAGAGTCTTATCCACATTTTTTCATATTTAAATCAACATTCCACATCATTCCACAGTGTTCCAAAACTCTTCATTTCATCCCTTTATTTATTCATGTTCCAATCTTGAAGTTTTATCTTGATTGGGAGTGTCCTATATCTGAGATAAAACAAAGGGCATATCCCCTATTTTATTGGTTAAAATGAGAGAATGAAAGGATATAATAGGACTTGATGACCTTCTGTATAAATTTACAAAGCTAGATCACCCCTGCAAATCTCTTAATACTCTAAAACCTAAAACTAGCCTGTTAGTCTTAGTGACTGTCTGTAGGATCTGGAATCTCAGGCTGAATGACAAGTTAGAAATTGTATGTATTTTGTTTCCTTTCTCCAAGAATATATTATATTGACATTACCACTATGATAGTGGTCTCCACCATTTTCATCCATCATATACTTTTGTTAACTTTCCAAACTGCCTCTTTCCACTGGCATGAGCTAGTATATGACTGTAGCAGATATTAGATAGTAATCTCAAGAAAATGGGATTCTTATAGGTGTTCATTAGGGCTTGAGTATTGTGTTTATATCTCCTAGTTCCATTATAAAGTCATTATGTCATCTCAAACCAAATAGAGTCATTATGTATGCAGGTCATGCTTCTTATCTCCCATCATCAACACATTATGGGTTTACAGACTGATTATAAGTGTTGTTTGGGGATATGATATATTATTATAGGTGATGGTTCACCTTCCTTGATACTTCTCGAGGTTACTAAGATAGCTCCATATCTATATGAGTTCATCTCATGCCTTGAGACCATAGTTTCACTCACCACTATAGGTTACTATAAATTAGGTTGCTTTTAGTCATCCTACCACTGTGTTTTATTGAGTGTTTCAGGTCAAAACTTGTTTGAGTTAGTAACCTCTTTATTTTATCTAGATATTACCCCCATGATTAGGCTGAAAGAGGGAAATTATTAGTCCTATATAGACTTTAAGGAACTCAACATGGGATGCCATAGTGTAAGTCAAAATCCTCATTCAGAGAAGTTAAGGTAAACTCTCCCAATTATAACTTTCTCAACCCGGGAACAAGGAATTAGGTCTGTCTATAATATATAGATTTACCATTGTCATCATGATCTCCTCTATGTTATCAAACCTGATTTTAAAGTCTCAATTAATTTTAGACCTATATCACTCAACACCGTTCAGACCTCTGTGATATTGGCATCAAATCACTAGAGACTGCCTGTATGTGTCATCCGATGTAGGACTTTATGGTAAGCTATAACCTTGTCATTATCTTAATAAAGTTTTATTTGGTCTATGGAATTTTTTGAGGTCTCAGTTAAACTCAAGGCCTTTAAAACCACTATGTTTCCTTTCATATCTTAATTCTTATTTTTAGGTTTGAACATGAGACCTGAAGATGCTTGTAATGAAACTACTTGACTGTGTCAAGTATCTTAGGATTTGCATTTCATAAGGGAACTCTTGAGATCAAAGACTTCATGAATATTTATGATCAGACATGCTCTTAGATGTTGAGATCACATATTTTGTCCTTGTTTTGAAGGTATTTACATGAAAATAACTCTGCAATAGGTGAAGCACTGGTCTACAACTTCAATGGTGTCTTCTACCTACAAAATGAGATAGCCTTGCTCATCAGTTCACCTCACACATAAAAAATAAATTGAAACCTTGTGATAAGGATTATCATACTCCTCAAAATCATGTACACCACTTTATTTTCACATAAAAATGGAAACAAAGAAGAAACCTAAAGCCATTAGGGATGTGTAGGCAGAAAAGAGTCACCAACCTTCTTAACAATAGTTTATGAAGCACAAACCAACAAACTTAGAACTATGGCCATGAATTTGGAGCACATAGAGGTTGTTATCACTCAACAAATGCATTAAGCTCATCTCTTCCTATCTTATCTGTACTGAGAGTAAACCAATTAATTTGACCTTGTCTAAGAGAGTGATGAGAGAGAGAGAGAGGTTAGTATTTGACATTCTTGGGTCTGTCAAAGCTATTTGAGCTTGGTGATGAGTTGTGGGAATCTAAAGGGACACTATTGAGGTATCCACATGTGCCATAACTATTGTATAGTTTGTATAATAGTTAAAACTCCCACTTTTCCAACTAATATTCTTTTTTTCAATATTAAACTTGTAGAATGTCAATCTCCAAATGGTTTTTCTAACTATTCCTGACATGCAGGATGTTGGATATGATTTTGGAACACTTGTATTCTTATGGAAACCATATAGTTTCATTTAATGACTCAAAAGTGGCCTAAGATGACATAAAATGATACTAAGGACAAATAATAAATATAACCAAGGCTAAAAACACATTAAGTGACCTCATTTATGACCAATTCAACCTAGGAGACCTTATAACAAGTTTGAACTATATAGGGGTTGACCTAATTTGACTTGAGGCCAAATTAGTCAATAAGTATCTCTATTGGTGATATAGATGCCTGGTTAGAAGTAGAGGAATGCCCATACCATTTCCCTCCAAGCCATACAATCTATAATGCCCTTTTGGAAGATCTAATGTCTATCTTTACCTAGACTTATTTAAATGAGACCTAAAACTAAATCAATTTTATAAGTATCACCTCACACACCCTGATGGTTTTCTATTGAAATAATACTTAATATGTCGCTTGTTCTATATTTCTTTATTGCCTTCTTTTTTTGATGTGTCTAAATATTTATTCAAAGTCTATGTTTTGTACAGGAATGGAAGTTAGCAGCTTGGGTTCTAAGTGCTTAAATGCCACTTTCCCCATTAAAGTCATCATTTGTTGTGGTGAACACACCCCCTTTTTTTGTAAAAATGGTGGACCTCTCTTCGAATTGATAACTCTGAGTTCTTGGACCTCTTATCTCTCTCTGACTAACTCTATTAGGAGAAATTCCTCTAATTCCCATTCTTTATTAGTCTCCCCAAGCATGTGGCTTATTTTTAATGGATGATTAATCCATATCAGGAGCCCTCATGACCTCTAAAAAGCTAATACAGTCGAGTCTTAGTAGTGTCCTAAATTAAACTAGGCACTCTCTTAGAATATTAATGCACTAAATTTTATGTAGAGAGTGTTGAACCTCAAAGTCCTATGTGGCAGCTTATGAAATCCAGTTGATGTCCAGGTGAGCATTCAATTTATCATGTTTATTTTCATTTTAGTTAGTTCATTTTTTATGGATTTCTATAAGAAAAATGGAAAAATTAAAAGGAGTTACATGGATATATGTTAAAGAAGTTAGAATGTGGCAAAATACAACCAATCAGGGTGTTATAGTGTCAAACATGTTAGTATATTAGACTTGATAAAGTTTTTAGGACCTAGGAGAGCCTGCCACAATAAGAAAGTGCCACATGGCCCATGGTTTAAACCTATCAAAACCTAGCCAATCAAGATGCCCCGATGTTAGAGTGGTTAGTCTCCTAGTCATGATAAAGATGTCATATCCTAAGAGATTCCAACCCAATGGGAAAGTGTGACATGCCCTAAAGTCAAAATGGTCAATCTCTTGACATTGATAGAGATGTCAGAGCCTAGGAGAGATTGACCACGTGAAAACACACCACACAACCCAAAAGATAGAGTTGTCAAGATTTAACCAATGAGATCACCCTAGTTTTAGGTATGTTAGTCTCCCAAAATTGATAAATATGTCATATCCAACGAGATCATGACCAAATAATAAAGTGCCACATGACCCATTATTAGATTTGTTAGTCTTTTAGACCTAAAAAAGATGTTAGGGTATAAGCGAGCCTAACTTGTCACATTAGGTCACATGGAATTTCCATATAATACTAGTGAGGAGAGACCAATAGGCCCCAAGATGGTTAAAATGAGGTACAATAAGAGTTGGAGGGATAATTAGAAGATACCATGCATTTTCTAATTGACATTCTCTTTCTCCTAAGCATATAAATACAAGGAAGTTTCCTATATTGTCAACACACCTATGTATAAACCACTTTTGGATCTCTAATAGATCATCGATCAGTGTAAGGCTAGACATTCTAAGTCCAAGGACTCTTCTGGTTAGTCATCATCTGCATCTATACAATCCCCATCTGGTTAAGTACAACACAAAGTACAAGTTTTGAACAATTTTGTATAAACATTTTATATTGCAGATGATTTAGTAAGATAAGTGGGGCCAAATTAGTAGAAAACTCATAAAAGGTGGCCACCTAGTTACAACAGCCTATTGAAAACCCAAAAAGGGTGGTAGGTTGGTATACTACTTAGTTAAAAAATTGAAAGGGTGGCTAAGTAGTACGTAAGAGGTAAAAACTAGAAATGGCACCTTAAACATTTATTGTGACTCTTACTGGTATAACCATTTCTTTAGCCTTTGCTCACTTGTGTAATTTTAGAAGATCCTATGATGTTGTCTCAGGATAAGATAATATTTTAAGTATGGGAAAGTGTTGGGAGAAGAATTTAGACTGTAAAGCTACATGGGATATTTATCTAATATTCTTGCATTATGTACTCATTCTATTATGTATAAGTCTATTTTGTCTTATCTCCATGACTTGTAATAGGTTAGAATATGAATAGACTCCACTTTTGGGGCCAAGTAAGAAAAGAAGATGAAAAGTCGTAGACTAGAAATGTCTATATATAATTTTGATTGTAAGAAGAATAGAGTTCCACTTTTGAAGAGATCAATAAAGACTTATTTGGTTATGGTTACCTACATGATTTCTTACTTTGTTCCTTGCATGAATTCTCATGTATAATGTTTGATTAGTTTCTATCTAATTTAATCTGAATACTCTATTTATGTTAATGAATCAATGGTTGTTCTTACCTCCTACTTAACACACAATAATTCATGTTTACTAAGTTTCTATTATACAACCTCTTGTATGAATATGATACACTTTTTTATGTACTAAAGTATATCCTAGATATCCTTGTCCTTAGCATGTTATGATACTTCAAGAACCTCTGCTAACATGCACATACACTTGAAATACCAAATACTAATTTTATACATAAATACTTAAGACATTAAATGGCAGGGGGATCAAACAAAATAGATTGAGTTAGACTAACCTTGGTTAATCCCCGTTGATCAATAAAATACTATGCTACATTACCACTTCTCTGAAGAGGGCTCAAACTCAAATGTAGTTCTTACACTAATGTGTATGTGTGCAATGTTGAAGATAAACCTAGATGCTCTTTATCATATTTTACATTTGGCACAAGAATGGAATATAATTTTAACCTTCAATACTTCAGATGTAGCTGTAATGATTAAGTATAAGTAATATGTAATTTTGTATAGCTCTTGTAATATAAGAATGCTTGTCCCAAATGTCTTCTAGAGACTATGTATATATAGTTTTTTTAAAAATTTGAATTAAAGGCCTAGTGGCACGCTAAAATAAACCAAAAAGAAAATCCAAGGGACCAAAACAATGCCTATAAAAAGAAACATGCACAAAGAAATAATTTAAAAGATCAAGGGTTAAGATTGACTAAAAATGGGCCAAGATTGATGGTCGATCTTACACGTATTATTCATAACCAACCTAGGATAAGAGTAACCTAAAGATGATAAAAGGGGGTTAGATATATTTTCTTTCAAATCATGACTTAAGTGACATGGATGGGAATAGGGGACCGAATATTCATAGAAAATCAACTAAAAGATAAACACAAAAGACATGCAACACTAAATACTTAATTCATAGCTAGAGACCCATATAAGCAAAGTGGCTAAAAGACATTGTAAGACAAGGCTTGTGCCAACTTTGGGAATCTACATTTGCCCCCCATCTTTAATCTAATATTTTAGTGAAACTAAAAATATTGGATAAAAGGGGGATATATAATGCAAACTTTCATAGATGATTGTAATTTGGACTTGTCATTCATCATAGTGATCGATAATATTCCTACAAAAAGATGTATGAAATTAGATAAATTACTATCCAAATGAAATAAAAGGTATAATCATAAATAAAATATTGAAAATACTATTCAAGGAACAACTACACTTATATGTGTGTCATATGACATTGCTTATGGAACATGTACTTACCATGGAGAATTCGAAATGTTGAGGGTCAAAGATTGACCCAATCACCATGGAGAAAAAGAGGGAACTTGTAGCATCTATTTATTTCTTGGCTAGGGAGATGGATAAGCTTTCAAGTGGTATAGGTAGAACCATTGAGGGAAACAAAACCTCAACTATGTTGACTCAAATAACCATGTTGTTGGAGAGATTGGTTCTTCTATCAAACCATGATAAATTGAGGGTGTTCAAGCCCCAATTTGAAGTGAACATGTATGTAAATATAACCCATTGAGGGGAGACAAACCTCAATTTGCATTGTTGGTCTTTATAATCTCTAGATGGAAACATGTTGGAATCCACAATGGATTCATGAGCTATAATGTTGAAGGGCATTGAACCTCTAAGATGCATTATGCACTTAATTGAATCAACCACTGGACATGGCCATTAGATTCATTGGTTACTTCATTCCTTAATTATTATATGCATGATCAAAAGAAAATGGATAACATCTATGCACCTACCATGGCCTCAAATAACAAGTAGTAATGAAAATCTGGCATGAATCTATATCATAGGGTCCCTAAATAAATAATAGTATAATGTGCGCATGAATGTGTATCATGTCCCCTAAATATGAAATAGTATAATATGTGCATGAATTTGTATCATGCCCCCTAAATCATTCTCACTTATATGACATGTTATGCATCCATATGCTACATAGAGAAACTATAATTATATGTAGATGTAACTTGTAACTATCATTTTGAAGTTTTGTATGTGTATGCCCATGCATATACACTCAAATATGTATAAATTTGTACCTATTCATGTAAAGTGAATGCACATGCCCCTAAATACTATAGTGATGTGTTAATATTTGAACGCAATTTGATATTTTTGAGCCATTTTAAATATGTTAAACTGTCATGTGTATCATCTAAAATATGTAAATTATAAGGTAAATATGTATATCATATACCCCCATAATCTATACCCATTTGTCATGAATTTGATTCATCTCTGATATTTGAAAACCTTTGAGGCTAAATTGTGTCATAATGAATAATATAATATATGGAACAAGTCAGTTTCATCTAAACATTATTTATGTGATTTCCCCCATGTATGCTATCTTTTTTGAGGTAATATATATGATTATCAAATCAATTAGATTGAAAGATATAGAAAGTTTAGACAAGTATAATCAATAAAAATGGGTAGAATATTGAGTACTAGATTTTAAATTTGTCTTAATGCAAATCATGTTAGTCACAAGATAGTATAGATGATAGCATGGGAAATAGTCATATTCAATTAATAATTGATTGTCAAATGGAATAACATTTGTATAGAGATATTGTGATTTCTATTAATGTATAAAAATTGACCATTTTATGTAGTTGGCATTGGTGACCATGTAGTGTTATGATGCAAGATAATATGTCATGTGTGTCCCAATGCAATTGATGAGATGTGTTTTTTATGAACAGTGCTTACAATATCACTTATATAAGTTTTCAATCAATAATTGATTAAATTGTGCAATAGGCATAGTAAATAATATTGGAAAAGTTAACTCATATAAATAGTAGGAATGAAAATATTTTTATAATTTTTGTAGACACTATTTATGAATTATATAGTGCCTCAAAATTTTACACTTGGAAAAACTCAGACCTTGGTTGTTCCTCTTAGTTATGGACCTATCCACTTCTACGACTCTCACATTTGGTCTATATTACACCCCTTGGCTTATCTCTTAGTCCGACCAGTCTTATGTTGATGACCCAAGCCTTCTATCTTGCCCAAAATTCTTAAAATGTACTTATCTTATGCCCTTAAACATTTTGATCCTGTACCTACTTTCTTATTCTCTAGACATTAGCATCATGAATAGACACTTGCATCGATGTAGGTATCCTACTTTGATGCAAGTGACCAGTGCCCTAAAGTCATCTAATTTGTAAATGAAAAGTATCCTAATGGTTAACCTAAGTGATTTAATGTGAGTTATCACCTGATATGCTTGGTATAAATACAAGATCAATCCTAATTCATTCCTCACCTATCATTCATACCAAAGAGCATTCAAAGAGTATTCAATTGAGAAAAGATTACCTATTTATTCTTATTTCCATATAAATCATAGGGATTTCACATCTACATGTATGAAGTAATGAAGGAGCAACCCAAGAGCTCAATTTACCAAGTTATAAACTAATTCACTATTATACTTGCTTTCCATATATTACATGAATGACACACAAGCCAACACGTAAGGGATAACTACATCAATTTGAGGCCCTCTTCAGAGTATTGGCTATGTAGAAACACTCATTGATAGATGGTTCTTTGGGGTTATCTCAACACTATGTGCCTACTAACCCATTTTCTCCCAAGCTCACTATGAAAATGAAGAACTAGGATTTTACAATCTCATAAGGAGTGATAGTCCATGAACCAGATTTGAATGCACCAGAGTGAAGGCAAAGACAAACCCATAACCATCTAAGTGGTCACATCCTATTCCAACATGTATTATATGTAGGCCACCATTGTCAAACATAGAAACTAACATCAATACAGCTATCCAAGGCTGACACAAGTGTTCATGGCTACAAAGGCACTCAATCTAGAATTTGGTGACTATTCTAGAATCATCTTCAGGTTTGCTTCTTACATGTTCTAGATCTAGAACATTGTAATCACCAGAACTAACTAAATAAATTATTTCTTTGTCATTTCGATATCTAGCATAGTTGTACTTTTTATATAAAATCCTATCTTAGTTTAATAAATTCAACATATGTTGTATATGAGTTTAACATCTAATTTTCCTGTTGTAAATATTTTTTATCACCCTTGTGCATTATCATTTCTATATCCCT
Organism: Torreya grandis; assembly: GCA_037957365.1. Classification (NCBI taxonomy): domain Eukaryota; kingdom Viridiplantae; phylum Streptophyta; class Pinopsida; order Cupressales; family Taxaceae; genus Torreya; species Torreya grandis. The sequence goes on from JARHVA010000216.1 coordinate 4,259,581, forward strand.
TTTAAACTCTAAATAACCCCAATCTAGATATTTTTAAGGTTAAACATTTGGTGAACTCGATTCATTTAAATGTATTTTTTTTTTATTCCTAAGATTTTCAATCAACTAGTGTTTCATATTGCATAACTTTTTTATTTCATACTTATATTATTTTACATGGAACCTAGACATAACCCTATATTGGGAGGTGTGCCTATTAAACACATTCAACTTCCCCTCATACCACCTAAGATGTATCAAACCAATGAGGGGCCTAATCCTAGGGATCATGATGAAACCAAAGTTGAGAATGAAAACCACACTGATGAGGTTATCATAAAATAAGATTATGATAATGAAAATTGTAAGTCTAATGAAACCAATGAACATGAGCAAGTACAAGCAATTACATGTTTTGTGAGCGTATTCATCAAAACCCTGAAGAACTTGATGAAATCTTAAAAACTATATTAGAAACCAAGAAAATAAAGATAATAGATAATCAATTAGGTCCATCTACTGATCATGTTATTAGAGTTATGGTTCATCTCCATATAACAAAAACCCTCCCCTTGAACACACTACCACTTAATACTTCTAATGGGGACATGGGTTATGTGTTTAAACCTTTCTTTCTTGAAAATCAAAATATTATTGCTACATATACCATAAAATTACCAATTATTTCAACATAAATACCAATTTCAATGCCTATTACTGCTTAATCCATGTTCACATCCCCTTTGGTGACTACTCAACTTGCTAATCTAAATCCCAATGGGTCTACAATTCAAACACTCCTTCAAATTATAATGAACTTGGAGGACAAGGTTACAAACATTGAATAAAATTATTTAAAATATCCTCATGCTATTGATTCACAAGATGTGTAGCATAACTCTCTTGCACTTGAGATATATTTTCACCCTTTACCAATTAGTTTTGTTGTGCATAAGTTTACATTTTATTATGGTAAGGGTGATCCTTAAGAATAAATTTGATCCTTTTATGTGACATTCCTTGAATATGCCTCTAATTATAAACTTTTGACCAAATTATTTCTAAGAATTCTTAAGGACTATGCTTTGAGTTGGTTCTATGATTTACCTCTCCAATCTGTGAGATCATTCAAACCTCTTACAAATTAGTTTTTAGCACACTTTTCTATTAATATTTCTAAAAATGTTTCCTATACTCAAATTTCCAAAATCAAATAAGGAACCAATGAACGTATAAATGAATGTCTTGAGATACAAGACAATATTGGTGAAAATGACTAATCCTATGGCATACAAAGAGTTGTAAGACATATTCAAGTAAAGTTATCTTACTCCCTTACATGAGTCTATTATTTTCAAGAAGCTCAAATCTTTTGATGACTTATGCCATGTTGTATGTGATTTTGAAATGAGGCTTATGTCATTGAATAAGCTCAAGTATGTAGCAAACACACTAGTTGCATCTACATCTAGTACTGAGTTTACAATCAAACCACGTTATAAGGTAAAACCTTCTAAGCCTAAAAAGGAAACAATAAATATAGTTAACATAGTTTCATAAAAACCTAATTAGTCTATCTTATCCAATGCACTAAGGAGATAGTTCTCACATTTTTCTGAGTCTCCAACTTCATTGCTTATGCGGTTAATAGAGTGTCAGCTTATATCTCTCCCTCATCTTATAGAGGTTGATATGAGTAGACCTCTACCCAAAGGATATGATATAAATGCTTATTATGATTATCATTAGGGACCAAGGGATTCTATGAATAAATGCTTTACCTTGAAACATAAGATCTAGGACATTATTGATGACCAAAAATTTGCATTTGATGATCCTCCAAAGGAATCGGGTTCACAACCTGGTGATCACTATAAATAAAAAATATTTAATAATACTTTGTAAGATCATTCTAAGAAGGAACCAAAAGTGCTAATGGCATATAATACACATCCTCCTCCATCACATTATGGGCACCCATTAGATGGAATTATTGGTACTTACACGTGACATACACCTCCTATGTTTTAGAGACCTTTTATTTCTTTCAATGATAATGAGATTAAGGATGATGACTTTGATCTTCATTATTTATTCATTCGAGCATACCTTGATAAAATTCCTATACATAGTGTTATGATTGATAATGGTAAAAGAGAGAACATTTGCACCATCACATTAGTTATGCACTTAGGTTATACTCATCATGATTTGCATCCTTCTACTAGATCAATTAGAGCATTGAATGGGACCTATCTTAAGGTTCTTGGTGACCTGCCTTTATAGGTCAGTCCCACACATGTGGTTACTACCTTTTTATTTATACTTTCCATAGGAATATTGGATATGTTATTAGGAAGACCTTGGATCCATACACTTGGAATAATACCTTCTTTAGTGCACATGTGTGTTAAATACATTCATGCTAATATGGTAATTATGGTTTCTAGAATTCCATATAAACAAGAGAAACTTATACCTAGATAATTAATTACCAAGCCTACTAAGGTTAATTCCCTGCAAAAGGGTACGAAACACATAATCCCCTTTACCTGGTGGCCAATACTTGAGAGACCATTACATCAGAGACATACAGTGTATTCCATAGAATCCTCATCTGCTACACACCATGTTTAGATATCCAAATCATCTACACATGTTCCTATTATGACTATTCTAAAGAAAAAAAATATCACACAACGATGGGTTCCACAAACCCCTACCTACTCCTATTACTCCTACTATTACTTTAAGACCTCAAAGTCCTATCTTACATACATAAATCATCATAGATACTATAGTGACATATATTTTACCTATACATGCTCTTCAAAAACAACACCAGCTTATTACACCAAGTTCACAGTGGGGAGATACTTATGATCACCCTTTGGATGGGATCATAAGATAATCTTTTCCTTTCAATACCAACAATACTAAAAAAATTAAAAACATTCAAAAAAAAATTTTTTTTGGAACCTACATGTTCTATTGGCTCCTTAGCATCTATGTGTTAGTTCTATGTTGATGGATGACATATTTGTTACTTCTACATACACGTGTGTCACACTTCTATTTGAGTGTGATAAAGGCCTACACAAATACATGATTTATTTCTTATTTTAGATGTTAGGCCTTACATATACTCATGTCATGTGGACATTGGGGGCATCTCCTTCTTTGATATTGATATGCATAGGTTATATGGTTTGATGAACACCTTTAATTATCATGTTTGAGCTTATATGTACTTACACATACCTTTATCCATGATTATATATTACACATGGTACGTGATATGCTATTCAATTGACATTTTTTCCTTGCACATTTGATTCATAGGATACTATGATGTTTATGTTGGTTGCTTATGATTTCATTTATGTACTTCCTTGAGGGTCTTGCCTTGCTGTTGTTTACTTGTTTGAGAATTTGAATATGCTCCTTTGCTTGAAACCCCCATGCCTATGTGTGCTTTCTTTGACATTTTCATATGTCATTGTTTGTTGTATGGAAATTTAAACATGTCATTATTTATTTTGTGTAAATTTAACTAAGTCATGTCCCTTTGATTGTGTGGTATTTGGACATGTCCCTTGTTTGTGGTCTCCTTGGACCATTGCCTTTTGACTTGTTTTTGAGTGCTCTTGTATTTATGCTTGATTTACTTGTTAAGCTTCTATTATTGATATATAGACATTGTCATGCTCTTTATCATGTATCTTAGGCCTTCATGTGATCACATTTTTCTATGTGATTCAATGTTATAACTACCGAGACATGTTCCTTTTATATGCTACATGGTTCCATTCATGGATTATACAATTGTCTTATCATTTTGAGGTGAGGTAACTATCATTTTCTATTCTTCCCTCACCTCAAAGGGGGGGGGGGAAATATCAGTGGGGGCATGTTATAGAGACATGTTATCCACACTTGGCATAGTTTTAGATTCACTGGGGGCATGATTTAGAAGCATCTTCCCCACACATATTTAGTATTCAACATCTCTAGATTACAATAGGGACATGTTTTAGAAACATGTTCTCTACTTTGACACTTATATTAGTTTTCATATTTCTCCATATTACTAATTATTTAGTTTTAATATTTCTCCATATGTTATGGGGGCATGCTTTGGAAGCATGTTCTCCACACTTACATGATTTTTAAATTGGCCAAAACACATAATTATATGATTTAGATTCATAATTGTGGTAGAATTATATACATTAGTACCATTGTTATACATAGTTTTAGCTTGAGATATATTTAAGGTACATATGATATGCAATGTGTGTCTAATATTAGAAAATCCAAATCAGTTTGAGTTTTTAAAACTCTTATATGGACCATTACCATATCATGGAATTTTATGCACTAATACCTAGGATGAACTTTTAAGCACTATATTAAGCCAATCTACTACAGTAGTTGGTTCACTTTTGGTACCGTTAAAGTGATTAAATCACTCAATATTTCCAATTTTTAAGGTTGGACTTGATTGTATCATCTAGCCTCACCATTTATAGGTATCATTGGGTCGCATAGTTGAGCTAATCTTAATTACCAGGTGGTAACTCACCTTTTCTCCAAGGTTGGGGCATGTGTCTTCCAATCTCTCTCTCTCTCTATCTTCTTAGATATATGTACTTTAAATATTTATATATATTTGTACTAATATTAGTTTTAGATCCTTACAATGATACATCTTTTTAAAACCAACTTGCCAATAGGCAAGATGGTTACATCGATACATAGGTATACTCCTAAACCTTGCTCCTTCAATTTCAATCAATTTAAAATACTTTTAATTCTAGATAATTGATAGGACCTAGGCTCACAAAGCTCTGATACCACTTGTCAGGATCTACTGTCCACTAAGGGCACACTTGATTACCTTTGTATAAGCAACTAAACATAGAATTTAACCAGAATGATAAGTAACTAGAAATATGAAACAACACAGAATATGAGAGACAATACCCAATTGTATTAATACTCATTCAGAAGAAAATAAAATAAAGAAGATGCCACACTTCTTCTTCCCACACCTCTAGAGCTCCCACACTTCTAGAGCTCACTAGTAATTCTCCTTCAACAGTTCACTCTCTCAATTACAGTCACAACAATAAACTCAAACACAGAGTTGTTGTTCACCTCCACCACTCAGTAACAACGGTGCCAATACACCAAGTACACAACTATACTCCAAGTAGATCTCCCTGCTCTTGCATCAACTTGCAAATCACCAGACCTTACCATGTAGATGTCTCTACACCCTGAAGAACCCTTGTCCTTGCCTCACCAAGTCCTTATGATTCTCCAAACTAGTACCCCGGTGGATCTTCTACCAGAACTTGCACAACCTACAACTCTCCCTGATCATACACACTCAGCACCCCTTTGGAACTAGGAGGAGCTACTCTTGCTCGCTCTACAAGCACAATGGCTATCTAGCACACTTGCTCTCTATCTTTTGAAGGAGTAAATCTTTGCTCTCTCACTCTAGTACAATTTTACAATACAGCCCATGAGTCTATTATATAGATCTCATGCATACAATAATTAGACGTTATTAATTACAATAATTAGAAATGCAGCTCCAAGACTAAAATAAGTCTTTACATGCAAACTAACTGTCCAAAAATAGACCAGTTCTCGACCCACATGCAAACGCATGCACACACAAGTTGTCGACGTCGGCTCCTTCTGATCGATGTCGGTCGACTCATAACTGACGTCGATTGCTTCTGCACTCTAATATGACCGACATCAGTTGATCAGACTAACGTTGGTTGCCTTGCAACTTGTTCTGCAACTTAGCAACCTCTGTAACTCCTCCTGTTCGCATCTTAGTGAAGCTTTTAGCTCCACAACATAAGAATCTCCCACTTAGAGATAAATAGCTGCACCTGTACTTGTACACCATCTAATTTGTTTTTTGGCTTGTATCCCTCTTCAAGCTCAATGCTGAAGACCAACCACCACACAACCTATGGTGCACCCCCTGTCATCCAAGTAACTTGCCACATCCAAACCTACAACTCCATGTAGTGAAGTCCCTGACCCTGCATAGCATGAATCCCTACTACTGGTCCCTCTCAAATACCTGAGAACCCATTGAAATGCTTTCCAGTGCTTCTTCCCCAAATTGGCTCAGAACTCTTTGACAACTCCCACTGCATGGGAAAACTCAGGTCTACACCAGACCTCATGTGATTTCTGACACTGTTCTATGCTCAGCTTGAACTGTCCAGCCCTTGGTGTGCATACCGATTCTACATCCTGCGTATTAAACCCCGCCAAGACCTTCTTCACATCAGATCCCACTGGAGACAAAATCAATCTGTGATCTTCCATGTCTCTTATGCCAAAGAATTTCGTTGCTCCCAAATTCTTCATGACATACCTCTGAACTAACTTTACCTTTAGCTCAGAAACTCCCTGCATGTGTGACCCTACAACAAGCAACCACACCACATACAGTAACAGGATAATGTTGCGACCATTATCCAACCTAGTAAAGAAAACACAATGGTTACATTGACCTTGACCAAAGCCATGCTTTGTCATACACCTATCAAACCTATACCACTATCCTGCAGCCTACTCAAGACCATATACCCTGGCCTTCTATCTCATGTGTCCATACACTCTCTTTTCTAACTTGGGAATCCATTCATCTATCAGTGCTTTTATCCTGGCTAACAACTCTACCAAAACTCCTGCTTGCTTCTCTTCCAAAGAATTCATGCCATGCTTCCACTATTTCTTGGATTCTACCTACATTACCTCTTCACATCTTCCTGGTTCTTGACCATTAGTGAGAAAAAAGTAATATAAAGAAGATGAACAATGAATATGAGGTTCACTTACCCTTTCAGTCCTCCACATGGGCATTTGAGACTCCTTGACAGCTTGCTGTCCACCCAACATTCGTTCCAGTGACCGATCTCGGCCATCACCCAATTTGCAACCGATTGACGTTGGTTCCCTACGACTGACCCTGACTGCCGACGTTGATTTACCATGACCGACATTAGTTCACACCTGCCCGACACCACCGACTCTGCTGGTCTGCACATGACTGATGTCGGTACCTGTCTATTCGATGTCAATTTCTTCTGACCAACGTTGGTAACTATGTTCTCCTGTGAGTGATGATTTTTTACCCGTGAGCTCACCTTGGATCAAAACCTTGTCCAAATCAACACAACCCTGATCAGAATAATTTAGTCCCCTTAGCTAATCTCTATTCATCATCTCCTCCATGAACACCAAGGCTTTCTAGTTCTTAAGTTTGTCAAAAATATCTGTCTTCCACTTAAGAACATGCATTGCCTTCTTACACATGTGACCAAGCCTATAAAGCCACATCTCTGCAAAAAAAGGTGAATCAATAATATAAGTAGATAGATAAAGGATACCTACTTTCTTACCACCATCTAATTCAAGTGCATATGTTGTGAGAGTTACTATGCATATCTCATCACCCAACTTTCCTGAAGAAATTAGACTCATCTCCAAGACTGGTACCTGCATGACCTCATTCAACACCTATGTGTTACCTGTCTATAACTTCAGCTTCACTTCCCCTTTGCCAACAATCTGATAAGGCTCACCAGCCCCTAAATAAATCTCTCCAAAGTCTCCCTGGACATACTCATGAAAAGATGCTCTATTTCGGGCTGCATGGAAAGAGGCAACAAAATCTATAGACCAAGATTCTACTTTATCCAGAGCATCCTATGAAACAACACCTGCAACATCTGCTTCTTCATTTCCTTCATGTTGATCTTCTACCAACCAAAAATCTTTCTTTACTTGCTCTTTCTTTCCATCAATCTATAATTGACCATTCATGCTATTCAGTTTCTCCATTTGTAACTTACTTTCTTCTGCCATTGCTATACTCCCACTCAATCTGAAACCCCTGAGAGTGAACTGTAATCAACAAAACACTTAACACGCTCTGACCACCTGTTAGTGTACATAACCACGCTTTGATGAACCTGTAACCTCGCTCTGATACCACTTGATAGGACCTAGGCTCACAAAGCTCTGATACCACTTGTCAGGATCTACTGGCCACTAAGGGCACACTTGATTACCTTTGTAAAAGCAACTAAACACAGAATTTAACTAGAATGATAAGTAACTAGAAATATGAAATAACACAGAATATGAGAGACAATACCCAATTATATTAATACTCATTCAGAAGAAAATACAATAAAGAAGATGCCACACTTCTTCTTCCCACACCTTTTGAGCTCCCACACTTCTATAGCTCACCAGTAATTCTCCTTCAATAGTTCACTCTCTCAATTACTGTCACAACAATCAACTCAAACACATAGTTGTTGTTCACCTCCACCAATTAGTAACAATGCTACCAGTACACCAAGTGCACAACCGTACTCCAAGTAGATCTCTCTGCTCTTGCATCAACCTGCAAATCACCAAACCTTACTTACCATGTAGATGTCTCTACACCCTGAAGAACCCTTGTCCTTGCCTCACCAAGTCCTTATGATTCTCCAAACCAGTACCCCAGTGGATCTTCTACCAGAACTTGCACAACCTGCAACTCTCCCTGATTATACACACTCGGCACCCCTTTGGAACTAGGAGGGGCTACTCTTGCTCTCTCTACAAGCACAATGGCTATCTAGCACACTTGCTCTCTCTCTTTTGAAGGAGCAAATCTTTGCTCTGTCACTCTAGTACAATTTTACAATACAGCCCATGAGTCTATTATATAGATCTCATGCATACAATAATTAGACATTATTAATTACGATAATTAGAAATGTAGCTCCAAGGCTAAAATAAGTCTTTACATGCAAACTGACTGTCCAAAAATAGACCAGATCTCGATCTGCATGCAAATGCATGCACACACAGGTTACCAACGTCAGCTCCTTCTAACCGATGTTGGCCAACTCATAACCAACGTCGGTTGCTTCTGCACTGTAATATGATCGATGTCAGTTGATCAGACTAACGTCGGTTGCCTTGTAACTTGTTTTGCAACTCAACAACCTCTATAACTCCTCCTGTTCACATCCTGGTGAAGCTTTTAGCTCCACAACATAACAATCTCCCACTTTGAGATAAATAGCTGCACATGTACCTATACATCATCTAATTTGTTTCCTGACTTGTATCCCTCTTCGAGCTCAATCTTGAAGACTAACCACCACACAACCTATGGTGCACCCCTGTCATCTAAGTAACCTGCCACATCCAAACCTACAAATCCATGTAGTGAATTCCCTGACCCTGCATAGCATGAATCCCTACTGCTGGTCCCTCTAAAAAACTTGAGAACCCACTAAAATTCTTTCCAGTGCTTCTTCCTTGAATTGGCTCTGAACTCTCTAACAACTCCCACTGCTTGGAAAAACTCAGGTCTACACCAGACCTCATGTGATTTTTGACACTATTCTATGCTCATCTTGAATTGTCTAGCCCTTGGTGTGCTTACCAGTTCTGCATCCTACGTATTGAACCTCGCCAACACCTTCACATCAGCTCCCACTAGAGACAAAATCAACTTGTGATCTTCCATGTCTCTTATGCCAAAGAATTTTGTTGCTCCCAAATTCTTCATGACATACGTCTGAACTAACTTTACCTTTAGCTCAGAAACTCCCTGCATGTGTGACCTTGCAATAAGCAACCACACCACATACAGTAATAGGATAATGTTGCGACCATTATCCAACGTGGTAAAGAAAACACAATGGTTACATTGACCTTGACCAAAGCCATGCTTTGTCATACACCTGTCAAACTTGTACCACTGTCCTACAACTTGCTCAAGACCATATACCCTGGCCTTCTATCTCACGTGTCCATCCACTCTCTTATCTAACCTAGGAATCCATTCATCTGTGAGTGCTTTTATCCTGGCTGGCAACTCTACCAGAACTCCTACTTGGTTCTCTTCCAAAGAATTCATGCTATGCTCCCACTATTTCCTGGATTCTACCTGCATTGCCTCTTCACATCTTCTTGGTTCTTGACCATCAGTGAGCAACAAATAATATAAAGAAGGTGAACAATGAATATGAGGTTCACTTACCCTTTCAGTCCTCCACATGGGCGTTTGAGACTCCTTGACAGCTTGATGTCTACCCAACATCCATTCTAGTGACTGATCTCAGCCATCTCCCAATCTATAACCGACCGACGTCGATTCCCTATGATTGACCCTGAATACCGACGTCGATTTACCATGACCGACATCAGTTCACACCTGCCCGACACCATCGACTCTGCTAGTCTGCACATGACCAACATTGGTACCTATCTGTTCAACATCAGTTTCTCTTGATCAATGCTAGTAATTATGTTCTCCTATGAGTGATGACTTTTTACCCACAAGCTCACCTTGGATCAAAACCTTGTCCAAATCAACACAACCCTACTCAGAATAATTCAGTACCCTTAGCTGATCTCTATCTGTCATCTCCTCCATGAACACCAAGGCTTTCTAGTTTTTAAGTTTGTCAAAAATATCTGTCTTTCGCTTAAGAACATGCATTCCCTTCTTACACATGTGACCAAGCCTAAAAAGCCACATCTCTGCAACAGAAGGTGAATCAATAATATAAGTAGATAGATAAAGGATACCTACTTTCTTACCACTATCTAATTCAAGTGCATCCACTGTGAGAGTTACTGTGCATCTCTCATCACCCAACTTTCCTAAAGAAATGAGACTCATCTCCAAGACTGGTACCTGCATGACCTCATTCAAAACCTGTGTGTTACTTGTTTACAACTTTAGCTTCACTTCCCCTTTGCCAATAATCTGACAAGGCTCACCAACCCCTAAATAAATCTCTCCAAAGTCTCCTTGGACATACTCGTGAAAAGATGCTCTATTTTGGGCTGCATGGAAAGAGGCAACATAATCTATAGACCAAGATTCTACTTTATCCAGAGCATCTTGTGCAACAACACCTGCAACATCTACTTCTTCATTTCCTTCATGCTGATCTTCTACCAACCAACAATCTTTCTTTACCTGCTCTTTCTTTCTATCAATCTGTAATTGACCATTCGTGCTATTCAGTTTCTCCATTTGTAGCTTACTTTCTTCTACCATTGCTATACTCCCACTCAATCTGAAACCCCTGAGAGTGACCTGTAATCAACAAAACACTTAACACACTCTAACCACCTGTTAGTGTACCTAACCATGCTTTGATGAACCTGCAACCTCACTCTGATACCACTTGATAGGACCTAGGCTCAAAAAGCTCTAATACCACTTGTCAGGATCTACTGCCCACCAAGGGCACACTTGATTACCTTTGTATAAACATGGAATTTAACCAAAATGATAAGTAACTAGAAATATGAAACAACACAGAATATGAGAGACAATACCCAATTATATTAATACTCATTCAGAAGAAAATACAATAAAGAAGATGCCACACTTCTTCCCACACCTCTAGAGCTCCCACACTTCTAGAGCTCACTAGTAATTCTCCTTCAACAGTTCACTCTCTCACTTATGGTCACAACAATCAATTCAAACATAGAGTTGTTGTTCACCTCCACCAGTCAGTAACAATGCTACCAGTACACCAAGTACACAATCGTACTCCAAGTAGATCTCCCTACTCTTGCATCAACCTACAAATCACCAGACCTTACTTATCATGTAGATGTCTCTACACCCTAAAGAACCCTTGTCCTTACCTCACCAAGTCCTTATGATTCTCTAAACCAGTACCCCGATAGATCTTCAACCAGAACTTGCACAACCTACAACTCTCCCTGATCATACACATTCGACACCCCTTTGGAACTAGGAGGAGCTACTCTTGCTCTCTCTACAAGCACAATGGCTATCTAGCACACTTTCTCTCTTTTGAAGGAACAAATCTTTACTCTCTCACTCTAGTATAATTTTACAATACAACCCATGAGTCTATTATATAGATCTCATGCATACAATAATTAGACATTCTTAATTACAATAATTAGAAATGCAGCTCCAAGACTAAAATAAGTCTTTACATGCAAACTGACTGTCTAAAAATAGACCAGTTCTTGACCCGCATGCAAATGCATGCACACACAGGTTGCTGACGTCGGCTCCTTATGACTGATGTCGGCCAACTCATAACCGACGTCGGTTACTTCTGCACTATAATATGACTGACGTTGATTGATCAGACCGACGTCGGTTGCCCTACAACTTGTTCTGCAACTCAGCAACCTCTGCAACTCCTGTTCACATCCTGGTGAAGCTTTTAGCTCCACAACATAACAATAATGTGCATTGATTATATATTATAACATGTTCTTGGTTGTAGGTCAATCACCAACAAAACACTCAAATTGGGTGCATGTAAAGACAAGGTGTGTTATATTTACCTTGGTATGCATTCCTTTCCTTTAAACTAGCAATTTCATTACTAGATTAAAGGGGGGAAATGTAGACACTATTTGTGAATTATATAGCACCTTATTCTTGTACACTTGCCAAAATTTTGACCTTGTGTATTACATTTTGTTCTGAACCTTTTCCACTTCATCAAGTCTCACATCTTCTCTATCTTGTATCCCTTGGGTTATTTATTAGTCTAACTAGTATTATGTTGATGACCTGAGCCTTCTATCTTGACCATAATGCTTAAAATCTACTTATTTTATGCCCCTACAAGTTATGAGTCTTACCTACTTTCTTGTTCCATGGACACTAGCATCCCAGATAAACACCTACATCGATGTAGGTGTCATGCTTTGATGCAAGTGTCTAGTGCCTTAAAGTTATCTAATTTTCAAATGAAATGTATCATAATGGTTGAACTAAGTGTTTTAATACGAGTTATCTCCTGATAAGATTGGTATAAATATAATATCAATCCTCATTCATTCCTCACCTAACATTCATACCAAATGGAATTCAAGGAGCATTCATTTGAGCAAAGCTTCCTTATTTATTCTTAGTTTCATATTAGTCATATGGATTACACATCTACATGTATGAAGTACTAAAGGAGAAATCCACAAGCCTAATTTTCTAAGTTATAATTTAGGTTAATATTGTACTTTATTTCCACATATTACATGATTCACACACAAGCCAATAGATATGGGAGAACTATAACAATCTGAGGCCCTCTTTAGAGTATTAACTATGTAGGTAATGCTCATTGAGAGAGGGGTCTTTGGGGTTAGCTTGACACCATGTGATCACAAACCCATTTTTCCCCAAGGTCAATATGAAGATGAATAACTAAGATTTTATAATTTCATAAAGAGTGACAATCTATGACCTAGATATGAATGTAATAGAGCAAAGGCAAAGACAAACCCAAAAGGATTTAGGTAGTTGCATCCTATTCTAGTAGGGATTTCATATAAGACACCTACATCAAACCTAGACATTAGCATCGATGCAATAATCCAAGGCTAACATAAGTATTTGTGGATACATAGGCACTCAATACATAATTTGGTGATTGTTCTAGAATCATCTTCCAGTCTACTTCCTGCCTGTTCTAAATCCAGAATTATGTTAGCATTAGAACTAATTAAGTAAATTATTTCTTTATCATTTACACATCCAATATAGTTGTAATTTATATATTTATCCTATCTCAGTTTAATAAATTTAGCATATGTTATATCTAAGTTTAACTTCTAATTGGCTTACTATAGATTTGATTGTCACCCTTGTGCATTGTCATTTCTATATCCCCTTTAAACTCTGGATAACCCCAATCTAGACATTTTTAGGGTTAAATAATTTCATTTTCATTATTTCATTGTGTGAATCAAGCTATGAGAGGCTAATATGCCTAGTCGATGAGATGCATTACGACTTTAATTTGAGCATTTATGGACTACCTTATAAGCACAAATGATGGATTAGTTGATATTTATCAAAGTTACTCATTTGTTCTAGAAAATAGTGTGATTTCTAGTATATTTTTATGAAATTTTAGTTTTTATAATTTTTTTTGCATTTTTAAAGTCCAAAATTTAGAGTCAATGATCCTAAATTTTTGGGTGAGTATCATCGGGTTTTCAATGATACTGACTTAACTCATGATGATATTGTCTTAAATGTGATGATAATGTTTAAGGATATAGACCTTTTGGGTTAGTTTCATCCTTTTACCTTATAATGCTTGTTCTAAATTTTATTTATGTATTTTGTATTTATTTTGATCTAAAACTACTATTATTCTGTTTATGTGCCTTATTTTGCATGCGTGAGAGTTTCGATGTGGATGACATATGATTATATTATTGGATCTTGGTTTAGATGATGTAAATTTGTAAGAACTAGAGGAGGTCAATTTGGCACTTGTTGGTTGATTATGATAAGCTCCTTATAGCATGCACTTGGTGACAGTGTTGGTTGAGAGATAGAATCCTAATACCTATACTTTTTGGTTACCAACATGTGAGATGGTTGTCAAATTAGAGGATGTATGACACATACTAGGGTTGCCTATTATTGGAGAGAGGGTTTTTATGGTACATACAAAGGGTTCATCATATATGCATCAAGCCCATAGGTATATGATGGGTTAATAACATGGTCTAGATAAGGTTGGTATTATGTTACTTGATTAGATTGTGAAATCAAACTTTTATAGTTGTAGAAGTTCATATGTTGTGTGATTACATCATTTATAGTAGTGGATGTAGGAGTCATTACAATATCCTATTACATGTATGATATTGTTCATTTAATTGAGTATATCCATACTAGGTATTCTTGGGGGCATAATATGCTATCCCACTTGTATCAAGATTTATATAAATTTACTCTAGAGCTTCATGTCAGTGATATTGGAGTAACTGCATTATTACACATATGGGCTTAAGATCATATTATTGTGATTTATCATTTTGGTAGTCCATGTGGAAATTAGGTTCATCCTGATGTTTTCACATCTCATTGGGTTTTTTCATGGTAGAGGGCATTGAACACAATGGAATATAGGGTTATGTTAGATAGATTGATCATGGATATGATTTTATGAAAGCCATATATGAGAATTTGGAAGTGGTTAGAGGATGATAGAGAACTTCATCACATATGACTTAGTATGTGGTTTCAAGATTAATTTATTATAATTTTTGATAGGTTTTAGTATGATCATGTTACTCAATAATTTGGATTGATCTAAGATGTGACCTTAGTACTTTTCCCATGTACATGGAGCATTAAGGCCACTATTAGAGTTGGGGAGAGGATAGGATTTATAGGTGCTGACTTGGATCTTCGACCAATGAAGTGACATGATCTTGTGGTTATATTAGCAATAGGTGATGATGTAGGGTGCATGAAAGTATACATGCAATGGTGGAGTATTTCCTAATAGAAAATATTATTTTTAGTTATTACCGGTGATACTGTTATTGTTCCCCTTGTACATGGTGGAGGAGATGAATATGGATAAGGTAGAGATGATGGGGGAGGATATGTAGATGGAATAGGATCACCATAAATACAATAACTTATACCCCAGCCTACACCACAACCTCCACCATAACCTATCAATGTTAATCCCATTATTTTCATGGATGTTGTTATTATTGTGTCTAAGTGTGACTATATACATGTGTTTACATTTTTATTTCATTGATTATTTATATTATTAAATTTGGTTGTTAGTGTACTCATGTAATTTTTATTGTATGTGATCCTTATTGATATGTTATGGTAGATGCATAAATATATACTTTGATATAGAATGTGCCTTATGACATATTTGGAAATGTCTTAGTTGAGTGGGTTGACCTTATTCCAAACAAGCATACATTATTTTTTGATCCTTGTGCCTTTACTACCACTACATATACTATAATCCCTAAAGAACAAGATAAGTTATAAGCAGAGTTAGATAAACAACTTATGCCTACTCATGGTTTTGATGTATTTAGAGATTTGCTTACTTGATATTGTACTTTATAGATAAAAAATACACATGATATGGTTTGAACAAGAGTTATTGAAATGTGTACAGATGATATAGGTCATAGTCTCAATCACAGGTAGTAGGACCAGATAGAGCTTTGATTTCATAGGTTATAGGTCAAATCATTAGTGATAGTTTAGATGATGAGGGTGTTCCCATCATTGATTGACTTTTTTTTAATTATAAACAAGATTATATATATAAGAGATATTTTGGCATGCATTTGTCTTGTTTGAATGATTATGTTAAATATTTTAGTTTCTGCATTATAAGTTTCGCAATTTAATTATTTTTAGTGGAATATCACAAAATACGGGTATATGATGCATTTATAATGTTATTTTTATATTAGCATTCATGATTTTTAGTATCACTTATGTGATAATGTTACCCAAAACTAGTTTCCCCAACTATTTGGAAAAATAAAGTCGTTATAATATTTTTCATAAATATGTTGTTGAACAATTCAAAATGATTTTGATTCTTATTTTTATAATACTTTGTTAACTTGTACTTTAGATAGATCCATAGATATTTGATTCTTTTTTTGCTTACATATTTGTTCCAGGGAGGATATATATCACTTGTACCATATTGTTTCTTAACATTTATAACCATGCATTTTTTAATACCACCTCTATTTATATCTCAAATGACTAATGGTTCCCTAGTGAGAATATCTTGAAATAATTCAGTCATGGTAGAATGTGAAATAAAAGGACTTATTCTAGTGTTTTGTTTCTTCAAAGGCTGATAAATCATTTGTTCCTTAGTAGGAATTTTTTGGGATGTATCATTATTCTTATAATAAATACTATAAGAAGTGGGATAGGAATACTTTTTTATCTTGTGATCAAATATGATAATTTCTCTATCAACAAGCTATGTAAGCTTTTGTTATAATCATTGTGATGATGTCCATTAATACCATGGTGAGTGTAAATAGGTTGACCCTCTATCTTCTCAATCATATGAGGTGGATTATAGTAAATCAAAATAAGAGTAATCATATTCTTATCTAATAATGTATGTAAGATATCATGTGGTCAATTTCTAAAGTGATCAAACTTAAGTGGTCACCTCTTAGTAGAAGTAGATTTTGTCACTGTAAATTCAATTCTATAGATTGATTATTTTTATTTGCATAAAATTTTTACGAATTATTAATTTCTATGAAATTTTTTCTTAGGACAAAGAATATGTGATTTCTTATTAACCTTGTTGGTAGAAACCTCATTTATCAATTCTTTCTCATTGCAGGAGTCTTTAACAATACTTTTTTATTTTAGAGAAGATGAATTGGATTCATCCTTTCGAGTGGTAATTTGTTGCTTTGGTGAAGGTGGTATTAATTAAATTGTATTAATACCATATATATCACATGTGTATTGGGGCACATCTATATATAATTTGTCAACAAAGTGTAAAGATTATGCAATGCTCTTTCTCTAAGTGGAGAAAGAAGACCCTTAATAAATATAAATTTTATCTGCTAATCTTAGGGTTGATATACCAAAGAGTGTAAAGAATTAATGAATTGCATAATGTAAACTCCAATTAAATCATCATGACCTTACTTTAAACCTTGTAAATATTATAATGTTAATTTAAGCATTCCATGCTTGTGATAATTTGATAAGAATATGTCTTCTAATCTTTTAAGGTATGCAAAGAACCATTAGGAAGACTGTAAAACCAATCCTGAGCATCTCATGTAGAATCCTATGGAACATTTTTAATAATATGCCTCCATCATGGGCTCAATGGCCAAAAGAGTGTATGTATTATGTAAATGGTTAGCAGGGTCTCCATAACCATCAAATAACGGAAGGATAGGTATGAAATACTCTTTTGGGTATGGATAGTCAAATACAATTTGGGTAAGAGGTTTGTGTTTAATGATATTATCTTTGATATTAGTATGACATGATTGAAGTTACAAATTAAGAGTCGATACTTGCTTTTGAAGGTCTCATATAGCATGCATCATGGACATAATATGACTAATAGGAATAATAGTAGTTTAGAAAGGTGTACTCATAGGTTGTAATTTACCATGTACTCAAAACATATGTATGATGGAGTAATCACTACTATCATTTCATTTTATAGGATTATATTCTAAGATAACATCATTATGTAATTTGAAAACATTACATATCATATCATTTGTATCATATGAAGTTTGTAAATAAGGAATAAAAGTTGCATCATTTTGAATGTCACTAAAAATTTAATGTAAAATTTGACTATCAAATTATTTTTAAGGAGATAAGTGTTTTATCAGAATTTATAATTAATTGGTGTATTAACTCTAATTAAGATAAAATACATAGAAAGATTGAAAATGATGTAAAAAACTTGTGACAAGTAAAATGAAAAAAAAGTGATAAAATAGAAAAATATTAAACAAATGAAATAAGGTTAACTATAAATAACCCAAAATACTTAGTTGTATTCTGTTCATATGTTAACTAGGTGTAACTGATTGATAACTAAAAATAATCAACTCAAACTTATCTTGTATATGTGACTAGAACTATGATTGTAACTAATGAAGGTCAGTATCATTAAAAAGGGGATAGGATCAATTGACATTATTGTCCTCTTCTAATCAATTCTATCATCTATAGATAATATGATAAATTATGACACAGTCAACTATGTCTACTTGAAACATTCTTATGTGTGGAAATTTGACCTTTGAATGTGCATAGAGGACCTGAAAATAACTTCTTCAAAGTTTAAATCCTAATATTGGTTACAATAGCTAAAGGGGAAAGTGTAATGGGATGAGCTAACCTCAATTTGCCTCATGTTGATTGATTGTTTCCTATGTATCCAATACTCCAAAGAGGGAAATAAAGCCCATGTAGTTATCCCATTTATAGTGTTTTATGTGATTATGCTCCTTTTACTCCATGTATGCATCTAGACATGGATTTAATAATTGATAATGCTTTGATTTGACTTAGATAAAATAGGCACTTGACTTGGTTAAATACTACTTCAAATGAATATAATGAGATTTGGGAAGAATAGGGAAGCTTTGCTTAGTGTGTAAGAGTATAATTATGTCTCAATATTAATATTTCCAAGTGGTAGAATAGGTGACTTAAATGTGCCCTTTTATCAATCCAAAAAATGGAAAAACTCATGATCAACCTATAAAGGAGGTTCTAAATTTCAAAATTAGTTATTGTTATGGTGAAGGATAGGATCGACCCATAGTGGTCAAGATGAACTTCCACTATTGACCCATACTAGTTGATCATGTATTAAAGGGTAAAGTTTGAAAATTAAGATCTAGGGTGTACATACAGAAGCTTAAATGGGTTTTTAATGATTAAGAATATTTATGTAGGCATAATATATAAACTTATAAAGGGATAGGTTTGTATAGGTACTTATGATATAGTGAGGTGGTGAAATAGGTCTAGATAAATTGTTCAAATCAATTAAAATAAAAGTTGGATAAAATTGATGTTATCATGACCAAATACGAGTAACTACATTTTCCACCTGTAGTCTATAAATGAAATTACTAGAGTAATAGGAAAGATACACCTGAGAATTCACAACACACTTTACCTTTAAGAGAAAGCTCCAATCATGCAAGATGTTCCATGGTGAATGCTGCAATGATGTAAAAGTAGTTAATGTCCATATATGAAATTTAAAAAATGAAATATAGATCAAATTTGAAAATATTAAAAAGAACAAAGAAGGAATAGACTTTTATGTGTGAAATCTCATTTTACTTTTATAACTTTGCTTGAATATGATGCTTCCTACAAGTATTAGAGAATCGGTGCTTCCCATGAAGCACTTTGAGAGATTGGTTCCTTTATTGAACAAATGGTGAATTGATGGTGATCAAGCCCCAATTTGGATTGAACATGAATATAAAATAGAACCCATTGAGGGATGCATAAACCTTAATTTACGTTGTTGGTATTTATAACCACAAGACAAAATTGAGTTAGAATACTTAATGTATTCACTAGTAATAATGCTAGAGGGCACTGAACCTCCAAGTTATGCATTATGCACTTTAACTACATGAACTACTACATATGGATTATAGATTCGATTATCATTTTTTCTCTTAGTTCGTATATGCATGATCAAAAGATAATGTACTGCATCCATGCCCCTACCATGATTGTAGATATAAAATAATATTTAAAATATGGAATAAATCTATATTATACCTCTATGTGATAAATGTAAAATATGTAATTGTATGCAGATGCAAATTTGTAATTTATGTTTTAAGCTTGTGCATGAATTTGTATCATGCACCCAAAATTGTATGAACTTGTAATATATTCCTATAATGTGAGTGTTTATGCATGGAATGTGCCTCCATAATCTATACCAATGATTAAATTTCTAAACCATTATGAATTCTTCAATTATATTCTAAACTAAAAACTATTTGTTTGTCATGGAGGGTTATCTCATGTATGAAAAGCCCCCTTTTGAGTTGGATGTATCCTGAAAGTCACTCACATAAAAAATTAATTGTATCATGCATATTAAGATGTAATCATTAATTAATTTAGCATCTATGAAAAGTATGTCAACATAGTAATATATGTACCATTTGAATCATGTATGTAACATATAAGGCAAGGCTTATATAAATGTATCAATGAATCTCATAGTAATAAAATGTAATAGAAATATATGCAATAATTTGTGCATGATATGGATCATGACACTTATCAAAATCAATAATCTCAATAAGCACACAAACACAATAAGTGCAATCTCATAAAATAAGGCCAAGGGCCACATATAAGGGACATGTTCAATTGTCACATAAGCAAAATTTTCACACATAAATCCAAGAGCCATGTTCAAAGGACATTAATAATGTCATAAATAAGGGACATTCTCATACCTCATAAAAAGCAAAGGGCTAAGGGCCATAAGTAATGAACATGCTCAAATGTCACATAAATCAAGCAATGATTTTATAGAGATGCTTAAGCAATTACACACAAGGTCCAAAGGCCATACATAAGAGAAAAATAAAGTATAATATACTATGTACAAGTAATAACATTAATGGAGCATATAACTAGAAAGATAGTCTCCACAATGTATATGTAATGTGATCATATCATAGTAAATAACATATCCATGTACATAATGCAATATAGAGATGTTAGCAAGACATTTGTGAAACAATATATATCTCAGTAGTAAAGAATTTATATAATGGTAACACCTATAAATATTGTAAGCTTTGGATGTGATGACCCCATTTAGCATGGCCATTAGGTAGAGCTACAAATCTAACATCTTATTCCATGTTAAATTGTACGTCTTGCATAACACTTATAAATACTAATGAAATGCATGTGTGATAAAAAGAAAGAGTATGTTATCTACTAATCAGGAGATAAATAACATATGATAATGATGTAAAATACATGTTTAACCATGATCAAGTCCTAATTTTTTCTTTTTAAAATATTCTAAATGTTTTTGTATTTTTGAAATATTTGAATTTTTTTATACCTTTTTGCATTTGCAACTTAGAACAAAACAGACAAGGTAACCATATTTTTAAAAGTAGAATAAAGGAAGGGGATTTGAATAATCCAAAACATGTGTCAATGTCAAGATGCATTAAAAATAATGGCATGTACATGCACGAGCAAGATTCCCCTATTGTAGATGTGAATGTAACTGAAACCCATAGAGGAAATATAACATATATGCGGAGGAATGATTATACATCCTCATCTCATTGAATGTACACTTGTAAAGGTATGTAACATGCATATATAAGCAATATATAACATAAAATAAAGATTTTTCATGAATAAGTACTATCATGTAAATTGGAATTGAATGAAATATTAAAAAAAAATGATCTATTATGGATTTGTTTACCTAATAGCTGATTTGGTTGTGAAAAATGCTACATGACATAATCGATTGGATGAGGATAGTAAACACAATTATTTATTACTATTACTAGATGATACTATTTTTATGAAAAAATGTAGTTTGATCTATTTAGACTATGAAAAAAATAATTTAAATGGAAAAATATGGCATTATAGATCGCTGTATTGGACTGCTAAGATTTAGAAGGTGACAAAGAGGAGCCAAAAGGTCAAAAAGTCACTAGGAACTAAGGGTTAGAAGAATTGATCTGTTATGATCCTGGTGGGTGGATTCACTAATAGTCTGGGCTTTTGGTGTGGCGGTTCGTTACATTTGGTATCAGAGCAACCACCCATGT
This sequence comes from Torreya grandis, assembly GCA_037957365.1. Taxonomy (NCBI): domain Eukaryota; kingdom Viridiplantae; phylum Streptophyta; class Pinopsida; order Cupressales; family Taxaceae; genus Torreya; species Torreya grandis. The sequence continues at coordinate 4,281,796 of JARHVA010000216.1, forward strand.
TCGAGTTGCAGAGCAGGTGGGTTACGTCGGCATTGCAGTGTTCATCCGAGGCTTGTACACGTAGTGGATCTCGTGTACGTGCGCAAATCCAGCCCAGAGTCTGGGCTTCGAAAGCGTGGTGGGATGTTATGATCCTGGTGGGCAGATTCATTAACAGTCTGGGATTTTTGTGTAGCGGTTCGTTACATGATCAAATTTATTGCATATATAATATGTAAAAGAGTAACATTATAAATTAATAATAAGCTACACACTATTAATTTATTATGATTGGTTGATTCTACTAATTATATTATTTACACAAGTGCAGGATGTTCATAGGGTTTTTCACATGTTTTCCTTTTTGTGTAGCTAATCGATAAGCTCTTGCACCTACTTTTTTTTGTAATCACAAATGGACCCAACTAATTGGGTTTGAATTTTACTTTATTTTCCTTATCTACATTTATATTTTTTTAACACCATATCCCTGACTTGAAATTTTTGGTTGCAAAACTTTTTTCCATATACTCACTTGATACAATCCTAATAAACTTTGAGGTGTTCAATAAGTTGAATACAATTATCTCAAAGCTTTTATAATTCATGTAATCAATTTTATAGATATGTATTATCTTTGATTATATCTTTAAGAGATACCCACAAGGAAAGAATTTCTAATTCAAATGGTAATACTACCTTTGTACTGTAAACAAGAGAATATGGTGTAGCCTTTATTGGTGTATGCACACTTGTACAATATGACCGAAGTGTGTAAATAATTTAACTAGGCAAATTTGTTCCATAAATTGCAACTATTTTGATTAAAAATTCAATAATAATTTTATTTATAGCTTCTAATTGACTATTGTTTTGTGGATAATATAGTGTGGAAAATGTGTGATGAATTTTACATTTTACAAAAAATATCTTAACTATTTTTTTTTGAAGGATGATACCTTATCTATAATAATAATTGATAGGATTCCTAACCTTGAGATAATATGTCTCATTAATAATTGACATATATCTTCACCTATAGTAGATAATAAAAGTATGACCTCAACCCATTTTTTAAAGTATTATGTAGTGATAGTGATGAACTTGTGACCATATGATGATTCTAGATTTATTTTTTTGACTAAATCAAAACCCCAGAGAGAAAATAGCCAAGGTGAAATAATAAGTTGTAATTAATATAATAGATCATGATTAAGGTTGGTATGCTTTTGACATTGTAGATAAAGTTTTTTTATGTTCATGACATTCATGTTTCATTGTAGGCATGTAGTGGCCTTTCCATAATAATTAATGAGACATAGTTTTGACACTAAATTTGATAAAATTACATATATGTTTTAAAATAATGAAATAATATAACACATAATTAAGAGTAAAATAATCATATCTAAAAAAAAATTGAAAAAAGACTAGAATACTTGATAATTATGACTGTGCCACTTCGAGGGGGCAACCTTCACAATAATTGAAAAAGTGCAGAATTCACAATATGATGATAAAAAAATAATCACTACCTCTTATATATAATCTAATTTTCCATGGTTATTCCATAGGCCAACTATACTAATAAAATATAGAAATGCAATAAGATAATATGAAAGGTATGTAAGCCATAAGTCGATCACATAGATCCCTAGACACACTAAAGGTTAAGGGTGAAGCATTCTTCTTTCCTTCAAAACAATATTTCCCTCAAATTTGAATCAAATTTGGATGATACTATAGGAAAGATTCATCCTCTTATATTGCATCTCATGATTCAAACTCTTCCATTTGATCAAATACTCCTTAATTTATCTTATTCATAGCCTTTTTGTGCATGTGTGAAGGATCTCCTCAGTTTCCATATTGACTCTACCTTCTTCATCTAGTTTAGGTATAAACTATCTACCCAATAACCTTTTTGATGAAAGATTCATGAAATACAAGATGTACGTAGGTGGATTGGGATAGCTCTAGCTTGTATGCCACACTGCTAAATTTTTTTAGGATACGATAAGGGCCATAATACTTAGAATAAAGTTTGTTATCATTTTTATATTACTTCAAAGACATCTGCTTATATATATGCAATTGCATAAAGACATAATCATTGATATTAAAATTCCTCTCACTACGGTGATGATCAACTTATTGATTCATTTTATTCTATACTATTACCAAATTATCCCTTAAACTAGCTAGTACCTCCTATTGATGTTGAACATGTTCCTCAATAGCTCAAACATTAGGTTTTGCCTTCGAATATGAAGTGATGGATGGGGAACAATAGCCATAAAGTTTCAAAAATGGAGACATTTTATAATAGGTATGAAAGGAAGCATTATACCACCATTATGCTAGTGGCAATGAATGGACTCAACATTCAAGTTTATTTGATGCAAAACAACAAAGATACCCTTCTATGAATTTGTTGACAACCTCTATTTTCCCATCAGATTGATGATGATAAGATGATCTATGATCCAAATGAGCATCCAAATATGCAGATTACTTAGTCCAAAAGTTAATAGTGAAGATAGGATCATGATCACTTACAATGATTTCGGGGGTACCATGCAACTTTTGAACTGTATTTAGAAAAACAACTATTATATTAGATATAAATGTTTGTGATAAGAAACAAAAATGAGCATATTTTTTGAATCTACCCAAAACTACCATGATGACATTTTAACCTTCAGACCTTGACAACCCTATACTAAAATCCATGAAAACCTCCTCCCACCATTGACTAGGGATGGATAATATCTTTAGAAGACTTGGTATCTTAATTGTTTCTCCTTTATTTTGTTGAAAAACCATACACTCTACCACAAATTTATATATATTCACCTTGAGTTTGTCCCAAAATAAATATTTATTGATTTAATGATATGTCTTCAAAAATTCTGAGTGCCCCCTATTGGATATGCCTGAAGCTCCTAAATGATCTTGTGTTTGAGGACATAATCCTTACATAGGTATAATCTATCTTTATACCATGATGTGTTCCCTTTCTACTCAATTTTTTTAAAAACACCTAAACCATGATAAATTTTCTAAATTAGGATCTATGTATCCATGTCATTCTCCTATTATGATGTACTTCTTCTAACCAACCTACCTGCCAAATAGTTATTATGTATAATAATGCCTTAACTAATTCATCCTTCCTAGAAAGTGCATCTACTACCACATTCTCTTTTCCTTTCTTAAATACTATTTCAAAGTCATATACAAACATTTTAATCACCCAAATTTATTTTTCTTCTAATGACAATCATTTTTCATAAAATTATTTTAGACTATCATGATTAGTATTTACCTAAAAGTGTCTACCCATTAGGTAAGGTATCCATTGCTTAACTTCATGAAGAATAGCCATCATTTTTTCTCATAGATTTGATTGAGCTTTTTTGTTCCCTTTAGTTGATAAATATTGAATGCAATGGGTCTTCCTTATAGCATGAATACTACCCTTGTTCCATATCCTGATGCATCATATTCAACAACAAACATTTTGGAAAAAATAGGGGTGGCCAAAACTAGAGTGGTACACATATCCTCATTTAGATTCTCAAATGCTTTGGTAGCCAATTTAGTCCAATGGAAGGAAAATTTATTCAACAAGGTTATGAATGGATTTGTTATGTTGCCATAATTTTTTACAAATATGCAATAGTAACCTATCCCTAAAAATCCATGAAGGTTCTTGAAGGGATTTGGCATTTTCCACTCCATCATAACATGGATCTTCTTAGGGTTGTCTTTGATTCCTTCATGTGAAATAATATGACCCAAGTAATAAACCTCATGGACTCTAAAAACACATTTAGAAGGTTTCACATAAAACTGATGTTGTTTTAAAATTAATAATACCTATTTCTCATGATTCAAATGTTCTTCTCAAGTTTTTCTATAGATTAGGATGTCATCAAAAAACACCAACACAAAATTCCTTAAAAAAGGCCTAAAATCAATATTCATCAAACTCTAAAATGTATATGGTGAATTTGTGAGACCAAAAGGCATGACCATACAATCATAATGGCCTTCATGAGTTATGAAATTTATTTTATTGATATCCTCATCTCTGATCCAAATTTGATGATACCCAAAATGAAGATCTAGTTTAGTAAAATAAACAACACCATGTAATTCATCTAACAAATCATCAATTACTAGAATTGGGAGATTATCTTTGATGGTGTAATTATTTATTTCTCTATAGTCAAGTCACATCCTTCAAGTGTCATATTTCTTCCTCACCATGACCATTGGGGATGGATATTCACTTTGGCTATGTCGTGTAATACCTTCCTCCAACATCTCTTATACCATATTTTTAATTTTAATTATTTGGGCATATAGATACCTATATGGTTTGATGTTCAATGGTGTACTACCTATAATTAGTTTGATGGCATGATCATGTTCTCTACTTGGTGGTAGGCCTTTTGGAATTGTGCCAAAAAATATTGGGTGGCCATCAAAAATCATCTATAAATAAATATTTGTAGACACATTTGTTGGCTAAACTGCCATTGAAAATAATTGTGCTACAAATCCTTTAGCCTTTTATTTAATAATCTTCATCATCTAATGTGAACTAACCAATTAAGGAGACTTTTCCTGTAAACCCTGTAGTTAAAATGTCCCACATTCGAAATGAAATTACATGAATTAATCCTAGAAATTGATTTCTATGTGCCCAAATTAGTGAACCATTATACTCCCAAAATAATGTCAGCCTCACCCACAAGAATAAAAAACATAGGATAATTAAGTAGGTAATCCCCCATGGGAATTTTAATACTATGGCATTTTCCAAAATAGTTGACCGTGCCCCCATTTGCAATCATGACTTAAAATTCTATAGTTGGGATAAATAAAATAGTTGAAACAAGTAGCCAACAAATTATTGATGAAATTATGTGTACTTCCTGAGTTAATCAACATTGTCACCTTTTGTTTCTTGAAGAATCCTTCCAGCTTAAGATTTTAAGGAGTAATTATACCTAAAATGGCATGACAGGAGATAGTAGGGTGAAAATATTCAAATTCCTCATCTATCTCTTCCATACACTCACCTAAGGCCTCATCATAGTCTTCATCTTAATTGGATCCTTAAATGTATAACAACTTATTTTCAGCACATTTATGTCCTTTGCTTCACTTGCTATGAAAAAAAAACATAACCCTTTGGCACACTTATCTTCAATGTGATAAAGGGTAAATTTTTTAGGTTGTGGAAATGATGGTGCTATGAAATCACATTCATGAACATGAGTGAAATCCCTCCTTTTGACTAAATCATTGTCCTTTGCCCTTTATATGAATGGTATGGCTTCAAAAATAGATGTTGGATTAAATTGTGAACCTCATGTTGGATGTTATCCTTGAGCCCCCCAAGAATAGGATAGTCAAGTTATTCTCATTAATGTCATCCAAAAATAAGGATTAATTCTAAAATTACTGAATATAATCCATAATATTACCTATTTGTCACAAATTTGTTAACTGACTGAAATAGTTTTTGAGATGTTGTGATAATGCATATATAACTCCTTATTCAACACTAACCAAATAAAAAAAACACCCTTATTTTTATTTTGATCACACAACCACCTATACCAAATAAACTACTCAATCTCTAGATAAAGAGATGCCATGATCATATTTTTTCTATTTGATTGATCCAAGTGAGTGGATTATTACCATTAAACTTGTTTACTTCCAACTTTTGGTAGCATGTGTTTCAAATAAGTATTGGAATTGTGATTATTATGATTGGAAGAACTCTATTTGAGTATTGGAGGATTATTTAAAAAAAGATAAGCCACAATAGTGGTCAAATGATCACTCAAAGTTGATAAGTGATGCTTCATAAAATCCATTTCCCCTTTTTTTTACATTGAGATCATCCTTCCTCACCATGCTTTGTATATTTGAATAAATTTATTGAACCACCTCAAAAACTAACAAATCATAAGTTAATAAATCCATGCCATTCTTTTGGGGAGGTTTTGGAGCATCTTGACTTTTCTTGTGTTCATGAGTGTTAAGACCAACCATGCAAAAATGCTAGGAGAGAGGGTCTTGGGCTTGAAAAAGTGTATCAAAAAATTATGGCTTGAAAAAGTGTATCAAAAAATTATGGCTTGAAAAAGTGTATCAAAAAATTATTCCATTATGATTATTTCACTAATATGAGTCTAATGACTATTGATTTGAACAAGGGTGTGAAAAAATTCTAGACACTTTTTTCAAAAATGATTGAACAATACTATAGTGGTGAAAAATTTAGATTATTCCTCGATTGCAAGTTATGTTTTTTCTATCTTATAGATATTTTGATTACTGTAACAACATATCCAAAAAGTAAAATCATAGAATCTAGCCCAAATCGATGCTTTAATACCACTTATAATAAAATTATTGATGTGTCATTTCCCATGGTAACAATAATGTTAGGATTTAGGGGTGGTGAATCCCATTAAGCCACTCCTAAAAGGATTCCCATGAAGTGAGTCTCCCCAAGGTAGATATATATATATATATATATATATATATATATATATATATATATAAGTGAGTCTCCCCAAGGTAGATATATATATATATATATATATATATATATATATATATATAAATAAGTGAGTCTCCCCAAGGTAGATATATATATATATATATATATATATATATATATACAAAGTCACAATGTATTGATCTTCAATCAGTTGTGCATTGTGAGTTGTGTTCAACAAGGTTTAAAATAGAAATTGATAACAACAAAGTATAAACATATATTTGCCCAAATCGAAGTTAGGGTTTTAGATAAAATGGTTAAAAATGCTAACTTAGTTGTTCATTTCCATGTATTTAATCATAATAATGCAACAATAAATTAGTAATGAAATAAATCAAGAAATCAATAAAAATGTGTTAAAATAGATTGTTATTGAACAAACCCTATTTTAACAACTTTAATAATAAAATACAAAAGAGAAGAGGAAATGTTATATAAACCTATTGTAATGAAGATAAATCTAGATTTTTTAACCATGTGAATAAAAAAAAATTAGTCTCTCACCTGATTAATGTGTGCACAATCATAAATAGAGTTGATGTATATGCCAAAGGAAATTAGATAATGAAAAAATAACCCAAAACTACCATTTGAATGTGCAAGTTGAAAATAACAATTCCAAAGCCTTTTATTTATCAAGATGTTCTTGTTAATAATCACATTATACATTCATCATGATCAATCCATTTAAATTATGCCAGTATAATGATAGGGTTACAAAAGAAGGATAAGATAAAAACCAAACTAGCTAACTCTAAGTGTTTTGGAGCAATAAAGAACCAAACCTTTACAATGGGCATGGTTGGTTCTATTTATAGACTTTCCATCAATTCATTTCTAGCCCACATTTCATTCACTTTTCCAATCCCTCCACTTTGTATTTTTGCTCCATTTTAGCCTATAAAAAGACAAAAAACAAGTTACTTTTTGCAATTAAAAGCTCTCCAAGCAACTTATAAACTTAAAACTTTAAAATCTTAGTGCACAAGAGGAATTTTGGGGAACTAAAGGCATTGAGACATCCATGTCAGAGTTAGATTTTTGAAAAAATTGATGGTTTTGAAAAGGTTTAATGGGGACAAGTCATCGCCAAAAAACTATTGGGGGGTCAAAAAAGGTACTTAGTGGACCTATTTGGGTCAAAAAAGTGAAAAAAATTATTTGCAAATAGATTTTGACTTGAGTCAAATTGGGAAAAAATGGTGGGATCCAAATGTCTTCAGTAGAAAGAGTTTTTCGATAGTGTAAATGGTTTATAAAATGGGTTAGTAAGGTGAAAATTATTCCCCATAGAGTGGCAAATAGTCTAGAGGACTTGATGGGAAAATAAAGATCCCCAAGATTTTAATTTTTTATTAACTTGCATTTTTTGACTTAATGAGCAATTTTGAAAAAAATACTTCAAAAGATACTTGGCACACACTACGAGACATATTCATAAAATTTCCCTCTAGTTTGATTATGTGGATTAAAAGTAAGAATCATATTTAAATCAGATGCATTATGTGGGGAAAAATGAGTTTTTGGGACCTAGACTTAATCAACATTTGTTTCCCCATATAGAACTAATTTTCAAAATTTGAATTTGGCAAGAAAGTAGGTTTGGGGGGTATAAGACCAAATTAGGGTCTGAACCCCCAATTTCCATTGTAAGATTTGGTTGGGATTTTAAAAAAATAAAAAAATCCATGTTCTAATTATGGTTTGACATTCATATAACATAGGATATTAAGGCTCCAAGTCTGATGACTTTGTTAGAGCTTGGGCCTAGATTAGCAATGTAATCTTATCAAGGATGGTCCCTGATGGTCCCTGACCTAAGCAGGGATCCATCCTTAATTAAATATATGTCTAAGACTTATACCTATGACCAATCAGGACTTAAGTCCTAATTAACACTACACACACCCCCTACAAACCTTCCTAAAACCTGATTAGAGTTTTTCTTTGATTAAGATTGATCGACTCCCTTTGGATCCTCGACAACCCAATTGTGATTTAGATATTGTATACAATTGTGAACCCCCACTATGAACTAATTGGGTTTCAAATCCCTGATTAGAACTATGGGATCCCACTGAAAGCCTAAGACCTATTTTGATAATAAAGTTTGATCATAATTGTGCCTATAACAAAAGAAATGCCTAGACCTATTCAGGATTTCAAAGTATGATTAGGTCTAGGTAATTAACCAATTAAAAAATATTGATAACCCACCTCAAAAAGCTTGATTAGGTTTGGTCATGAAATTTTGAACTTGGTAGACCTAAATAGGGAATTCATCAAGTTTTTTACATGACTTAGCAAGATTTTACTATCACAAGATAGGTCTAGAAGTTTTAAAATAACCAAGTGTAAAATATGAAAATGACTCACATGATCTTGGTTGATGGGATGGGATAGGTTATAGGAGCTAAAAGGGAAACAAAACCAAAATGACCCCTAAAGTGAATTGAGAGACCCAATCAAGCTAGAGAACACATGTACTAGAGACCCCACAAGTGGGATAAGTGTCTCAAAAATACATTTCCACTCAAAAAGTAAAACATGAAACTTATCCACATGAACATGGTCAACAAGATGGGATGGGTCCTAGAGGTCAAAAAGGCATGAAAATAAAAATGAAAAAGTAGTTATAGAGCATTAAGAGAGCTAATAGGCAAGATGTCCAAGCGAACGTAAGTGTAATAAGACTCCATTTTGTGGTCAAGTGATTTATATGAAACTTTATCATTCATACTTGGTCATCACAATAAGAGAGCTAGGCTTCAAATGAAAATCAAGAGATTAAGACTCCACTTTCATACTAAGAGTTATATATGAAGTTTTATTGCAAGAATGTGGCATTTCCAATGGTGATGGTTTCAAAACCTAGTCTTACACATAAATTGAGGTAGACCACCAAGGAAAATTAAGACTATTGAGACCAATGAGTCATGAGTAAAAGTGGGATTAGATACAAAAGAAAGAAAGAGGTTCCTTGATTCTTGGAAGAATTAGGGCATGTTTTGAAAGCAATAGTAAAAATTACTTAGATGTTTCACAATAATGGAATAATTTATCACAAAATTAAGAGTACAATAATTAGATCCATAACATTAATCAATAAAAGAGCAGAGTACTTGATAATCTTGAGGGGGAAATATCCACAATAATGTAATAAGATCGGAATTTGTAATATGATTATAAATTATTAAGCACTACCTCCTATTGATGAGTTTAGCTTAATGTGTCTAAGCCCTAGGCCATATAGAGTTGAGTTGATTTTAATTGGATTACTCTACTTATCCATGGTTATTCCATAAGTTGACCATAATAAGAACATAGAAAATTTTAATAAGATAATATGAAAGGTATGTAAGTCACAAGTCAACCACACATATCCCTAGACACATTAAATTTTAAGGGCATAACACTAAATGACCACCACATGCACTATCATGTACTTCAAGTATTTTTATTTTAGCTTCTTCACTATTTACTCATCGAAGTAGTTTCTCAGCAAGTGATATTTTAATTAAAGACCCTCTAATAAAAATGTAACATGTATCCCCATGATATTATTTCTATTTTACATTTACGTGTAGTATTATCTGGTATTGATACATTGTATAAAAAGTTATATATATCATTGTACCATTTTGAATTAATTGTGTTGTGAGTAATTGTTAGTGTACTTATAAAGCCTTTACTTGTGCTATATCTATTTATGATTGTTGTAACTATTTTATATTATAGATAACATGATAATCATTGATATCAATAGGGATCAATGAAGCCACACTAGCCATGGGATTTATGTGTCAATTGTATTTTTGAGGGATGCTTTCTATGAGAAAGTATTTAAAGTGTATAATTAACCATTGTATTGATTATTTATATGGGACTATCTTTTCTTCTTTTGTTTGGTATATGCCTGATACCTAGCTAACCACTAATTAAGAATCTCTATATACCTTAAGTGATGTTACCATTAATGTGCATGCTATTTATAAACCCAATATTAATGCTTCATATTTTTCTTTGTTATTTGTGCAAGTATACCCTAAACAATATGGAAATGGCATATGTTGACCTTGAGGTGTAATGAAAATAATACTAACACCAACACTTGTATTGCATTTGGATCCATGAAAATACATGGTCCAAATGTCATCATCACAATGATATAAATTGAAATCATCTCTAAAATCATCATTAGTTGGTAGTGTATTTGTTAATAGAGGTACTAATAGTTGGTTTGAGATAACTTTTCCTTTCAATGATTTGTGTGAATTAAGTTTTAAATCACATTTTTCGAGTAACATGACCTATTTAGAAATACATCCTAATAACTTTGATTTAGACATAAGAAATCTAAGGTGATCCGCTTTTGTGATGTCTTGTGTCTCATTGTGTAGCATATAATGTCATAATTTTTGTATAGAAAAGAAATGCAAGACATAAAATTTCCATAATAATTTAATTTTACTCATAGTGAACCAATGTATGAATGATACTACATGTTTCCTATGATCATCATCATAATGAGTCAATAAAGCCCCTAAGACATGATCTGTAGTAGTGATGTATAGTAATAAGGGCTGGTCATGAAAAGGTGGCATGAGAATAGGTGGTTGTAGTAAATATTCTTTGATATCAACAACTCTTTTTTGACAATTGTCATCCAATTCAAACTTTTTGCCCTTTTTCAATAATCATGTAAAAGGTTGTGTTTTATTGACAAGTTGAGCCATAAAACATCTAATTACCTAAAATTTTTCTTGTAAAGATCATAATTACTTTAACTCTTTTAGTGGAGGTATGTATAAATTAGCTTTTGACCTTTTTGGGATCCACTTCAATGCTCATTTAGATATAATGTATCTTAATAGATTTACAGAAGTGACACCAAAGACAAACTTTTATGGATTTAAGTGTTCATTATCTTTGTGTAGGTGCTCAAAAATTTGTCATAAATTGATGGTAGGATTTTATAATTATTTAGAATTATCCAATAAATAATGTACATAATATTCCATTATCTTGTGTATGTAATCATGGAGATTATGTCATATCACACTGATAAGTGGCTTCATCATTATTTAATCCAAAAGGCATGATTTTAAAATAAATGTTCCCCAAGGAGTAATAAATGAAGTGATTTATTGATCTTCAAGATTAAAATTCACTTGATTATATATTAAAAGTCTTTCTATGAATGATAACATCTCATATCCAACTGTAGAATCTAAAATCATGTCAGTATTTGGCAAAAGGAAGTCATCCTTTGGACAAGCTTTATTTAAATCTTGATAGTCTGCACAACACATAATATCTCCATTTGGTTTTATAAAAGGTAATATGTTGGATACCCATGAATGATAGTCAATAACTCAAATAAATCCTACCTTGAGTAAATTTTCAATTTATTTCTTAATCAACAATGCCACTTTGGGATGCATCTTATGAATTATTGTCTAACTGGTTGTGCATGTGGCTATTGTTTACCCTATAATTAAATGGTATTAATAAACTAACTAGGAGCAAACTATTAAATTGAATGTATAATAGTATACAATAAAATACAATAAAGTAAGTTATAGACGATAAATTGTGAATGAAGAATGGATACTTAGATCTCAATATGACTTTTTTTTTGAATACATAAGCTGATGTAAGATCTGATATTAAATACATAAGTTTTGTGAATATGATGTTTTTGAAAATAATGAGTCAAGATATATAGGGACAATGTTGCAATAGGGGAGAAGGATGTAGTGCTCTATTGTATGGTAATGTGGCTTTGTCTTGTTAATCATTATGTGAGATCTAAAGATCTAGATCGAATCATCCCTACTTGTATGTGATATATATTTATTGGTAACCCAATTTGACATGTAATGACACAAATATAATTCCTACACAAGAATAAAATAGACATTAAATTATGTAATCACCTAAAAAGTGTTAATTGGATGCTAAGAGTATTGATTGAGTTACCTTATCCCTAGACTTGCCATAGACCTATTATATAGCCTTAAACTTGTATTTATATCCATTTAGTAGACCTTGTTCACTTATATACACTCAAGACATAGTCCTTGAATTCTCACATTTAACCCCAATCCAAATTTTCTAGAATTGTACCAAAAGGACATTAGCACCACATTTTGGACACTACAACCACATGGTGTTAATCTCCCCAATTGGGTGCTACTATCCTTAGCCCTAAATCTTCCCAATGGATAATTTTTCAAATGTGTGCCTTTACTAAGGTTAGTATAAGCTCATTTTATTATCCAAATAAGAAATAAAACCCTATAAATATAAATCTAATCCACCTTTAATAACTAGATGGAGAATAGATGCAAAAGCTATTCAAACCTAAGATAAAGTTTTGCAAAATTGAGGTACATTATCCCTATTCTAACCTAATTTATAAATACTACCATCTACAACAACCCTAAGTCTAGTTTTAAATAATTTAAATTCTTAAGCACATTTAAGACATCCAAGGCCACTCTCATTCAAACATTCACTTACGCATACATCAAACACTAGGTGGGAGAACTACATCAGACTTGATCCCTCTTTAGAGTATTGATATGTAGGAAAATATCTAAAAAATAGGGTGTTGAGGTTGTCAAATCAATCCTAATAACACACTTAAATTTTCTCATATCACATTTAAAAAGAGAACTAGGGTTTGCACATTAAATCAAGCTTTAAAGGTACACCATATATCTATATGATTTAGTATCAGAGGAACATAACACACATACATAAGTGCAAGTGCTCCCTAAAAATAGGAACATTACAATAAAGAGGACATTAGTGCCACATCTTGGACACTACACACATATGACACTACTATCCAAACTAGATACTAATGTCTAGTGAACAAATGAATATAAAAAACTTGCTTGTGACACCCAGAACTGCTTAGATCTCAAGTTTTAGAACTCAGATCATCCATGATAGTCTATTTCAGCTAAGTCTATATTTATCCCTATTTATTTTTATTATTAGAAATTCAAACACAACCAAATTCATTTACAAATCAATATGTTAATTATTGCAATTTATTTGACTAATTTAGACATCTTAGCCCTTTAACCAAACATAGGTAATTACACATGTAAAAACCTAAAAGGTTAAATCATTTGGTGAACCTATCTTACTTTGAGCCTTTCATAAAACCCTAGCTTACATTAATTCCTTATTTTATGTAATAAATTTAGGGCTAGATACTTCTGAGTTTTCTAATTTTATTTAGACAAGTTAGCTAAATAAAATCAATTTTATATTAGGGTTTTAATTTATTTTACATCTAATTTAAATTATTGCATAAAAACCCTAGTTTATAAAAACCCTAACCCTAGACACACTTAGGGTTTGTATCATTTTTATATATAATAACATTTTAATTCCTAAAATATTCTAATTCATGACAATATTTGAATTTTTAAAACTATCATTGAATACTATTCTTAAAAGGTCCAAAATATATAAAACTTATTTTTCTACCTTTAACCTATAATAGAAGAATTCAACAATAGATTTGAAGAAAATGAGGAGCATCAATTATAAGACTTTGTGTCCAAACATAAGGATATACAAGATGATTTCATAAATATCCTTCAAGAGGAACTCTAAAATAACAACAATGGTCAGTCTTTTACCCCTCTAGTTAATGATGTTGTTACACCTTCAGTGGGGCCCACTTAACCAACTCAGATAGCATAACCAAAACTTGTTATTCAACCATCAGTGATAGATACTCTACTTGTGGCTATTTTTTCTCCTCCTAATGTATAATACCCTATACAAAAGGTTATTTATATATAATATAAGGTGTTACATATTGAGAAAGGAATAGTTAAGCCTTCTCATGCCTTAGATTCCAACATTCTATTGCATACACCATTAGCACATCACATCACAATAAATACTTTGTCATTTAGTTTTATAGCACCCAAGCTCAAATTATATGATGGAAAGGGTGACCTAGATCATCACCTTTAAGCCTTTCACACAACATGCTTGGACTATGCGTCCAATGATTGGATTGTTATGAAGATCTTTCTATATAGTCTTAATGATTATGCCTTACAGTGGTTCTATGATTTGATTAACCAATATATTATGACATTTAATACTTTAGCAGATATGTTATTAGCACACTTTTCTATCAACATAAGTGATAAGATATCATATGCACAAGTGGCATAACTAAAGCAATAGTCAAATGAGCATATAGTAGATTATGTCTTATAGTACTAGATAATCTTATCAAAATTGACTATCCCCATGGTAGATAGGTAACTTCAAGATTTATTCAAATATATTCTATTACCATCACTTCACGAAGAAATATTATTCAAGAAGTTTACCACATTTACATACATGTGCCACATAGTTAAGGAAAGAGAGGTTAATCTCTTAGTAACATGCAAACTCAAATATACAAATGGATCAAATTCAATTATTAAGAGTTCAAGCAAAACTCCATATAAGGTCATAACCAAAAAGAATAAAATATATTAAAATATAACATTCAATGCACCTTTAGAGCCTTCACCTAGATTGGTTTTATTAGCTCCTTAGTACAAACTATTCACTAATCTACCAAAGTCACCAACACAATTTCTATAATAACTGCTAAAATGCAATTTCATATCTCTCCCTCCTATTAAAGAGGTTGATATGACATGACCTATTCCAAAGTGTTATGATTTAAATGAATTATATGAGTATCATAGGGTACTATGCCATACCAAAATTAGATTCATTAACTTGAAGCATAAGATACAAGACCTTACTAAGGAAAACATTATTAATGTGGGCACACCCATCGAGGCACAAAAATAAAAAATAGAGGTAAAGACACTTAAGATATTTTTATATCCTTTTTCTAAGCATAAAAATAATGAGGTAGGGGCCACATCAAGTGTTCATTATACATACCAGACTCATCCACTGCCAACTTCCTATCACACAGCTACAGAGGATACACATCCCATGCATACTATTATTTGCATGTATCACACTACAATGCTACCTAGACCACTTATCACATTTTCAAAGCAAGAGATTGTGGTTGATGACATAGATTTACATGTGATCTTCATATGATCATATATAGATGACCATCCTATTCATAATGTCATGGTTGACAATGGGTCAAGCATAAACATGTGCACCATGTCACTCCTACAATACTTGGGCTACACAGAGTGGGATATATTACCTATAAATATAGTTATTAATGGTTTTAGTGGCCAATTTTAGATCAATTTTGGGGAGACAATGATTCCATTACAAGTGGGACCAACACACATAGCCACTCGGATTCTAGTACTACCTAGTGTGGGTATATTCAACATATTATTGGGCATGCCATGATTACAATTTCTCAGAGCCATTATATCTATAGTACTCCAATTCCTCAAGTATATACATTATAAATAGGTGGTTAAGATTTAGGAAGTCCCATATGAGTATCCTCTTCCCATCCCATAGGTATTTCTAACATAGATTCCAATCACACTTCCAACACTGACACTAGTTATAGTTCTAGTTCCACTACCATATATTGCATGACTATCCATTTTAATAGAGAGTACAAATCTTATGTATATATAAAAATATATAATAGAGTCCTTAGAGTAGGTTATGTCTATTTATATAGTGTTTATATGCATGTATACTATCCATTAGATACCATTACTAAAGAGGCCATTGTATCATATATATGTTATGGATTCTAGAGGACCTCCCTCTATGAAATTCACATCCAGATCAATTATACTAGGGTCTAAGGGTTCTCAGCATAAGGTGTCTACATCAATTAAAACTTATAAATATACCAGATAGGTCCCCAATACCCCTAAATTTCATAGGGCATCACAGTTAGTACCACAACAACATAACAACACTACTCAGGTAGCTTCAGGTTCATATTCTACAACACACTAGATTATGGGCTCATATTTTCCATATCATAGCACATGTATGATCACTATTCCACTATTTAACACTATCCATGGTGATGGTGAGTATCTCATGAGATTCATTGGTTAGTATGGTTTCTACCCTTATACATACTTCTTTCTCTCTCTTGCTCCTTGTACATAGTTTACTTTCATATGCTTGTACATAGCTCATACTGAAAAAAAATAAAAATAATATAATATGTAAAAATACAAAAATGTTAAAATATTTAAAAAATTTCATTTTTTCTATATTGTATACATTGTTTTATTTACATTTATACTACTTTTCAGGTATTACATGTTGCTAGCTATCCTAGTGTAGTTGGCTTTATCATACACATATGCTTCACTTGTTCTTGTTGAGTGCTTATAGATTCTAGATATGATTTCATTCTAGTACATTGATCCAAACCAGCTATCATCTATCCATTGGGGGCATTCACACTGATCCATGTTTATACATTGATACATCTGCCCACTAGGGGGCATATCCTACATAGTTGCTATAACCAAGTTCTATCTTACATACTATACATTTCAATTACACATTGATTTATCTTGATATTGATCATTGCTATTCATTGTTTAGATTTTTTTATAATTATCACTATTTAGATTTAGTATATATGCACCTTGGTATCTATATAGATTTGTATTACATAGTTATACATGCTTTCATTTCTAGTTCCTAGATTAGACTTGATTGTGTTACTATGCTTCTTACATCTTTGAGGGAATTTGAATATACCATTGTTCCTTGGCTTCTATGCCAATTCTTTGTTTGTATGATTTAGACATGTGCCCATGTCCCTTGTGTGTGTTATTTCATGCTTTGACAAGCGTACATTTGAACATGTATTGCTTTGTGGCTTTATGCCAAATTACTTGATGTTTACATATGTGGACATTTGAACATGTCCTTGTATGTCTTCCTTCCCAAATTTAGAGACATGTGCCCATTACATTATATTGTGGACCCTTGGCCTACTCTTTACATGCCTCATGTGTTTGTATATTTGTATTCTTATACACCATGACACTTGTATTTACTTGTTACATGCACACACCATTTTTTGATGCCATGAGGGATCTCATGCATCTACCTATCCTACTTGGGATCCTTGATGGACATCACACCCCATTCCCCTAGGTAGTTACTCAAATTTTACTATTGTTATACATTGATTACATATATCTTGACACCCTTATCTAATGCTATAGTATAACATACATCTTACATTTTATACTATTACTCAAATACATTTACATTCTGATGTTATGTTTGTATATTATATTATAATATCATTCTCTAGATAACCCATTTTGTAGAAATACTTATTTAGAGGGTATTTATTCCAAAAATTTCACAACTACCCTCAAAAGAGGGGGCATTCATAGGGGTTGTCACTAAGATCAGGCTCCTATTTTTCTTTTCATAGATACATTTCAACACATAGGCTCCATTATATAAATTAGACTCAGGATAGACACAAAACAAAATAGAGCTTCATCAATTAGTTCAGACCACACATAGATCACTTAGTTGGGACACTAGCACCATAGGGAACTATTTCCCACTATTAGGCACTACTATCTAGTAGCCCTAGCTTTAGGACAATCCAAATCATTCGAACCAATACAGTAGGCATAATATATATTTGCATAGATATAGTCACATGTTTGATAGTTATGTTCAAATTTAGCTTAGATTCAGTCCATTCAATCCATATTCATACCAATTATTTATATTTAAGGGCATCATGTGTAACATGATCACTCATACATTTAGATCAATACATAAATTTAACTACTACATACTTGATTCAGATTCAATATATTGAGATACCAAATCATTGGGCATGTATGTGGCACATAGTTTCCATGTGCTCAGTTACACATAGGTTGATCATATGAAACGACAAACTCCATGTCATTCTCTATGCCATATATACTTACTATCACATTCTAGTTTGTCCTTAGATTCATGCCTTAATCTATCTATAGTGGTTGGCATTCTCAAGTGGCCTAAAACCACCTAATATACCCAAGTGGCTGTAAAGCCCAACAAATAATTATATTACTCAGATAATTTTAGCACTTTATGCAATATAATTATAGATGCATCTACTTCACATAGGGGATAATGATGGATCCATGGACTACTTGAGTTATTGATCCACCTACATGAGAGGGTTTGACACACACAGAGTCTTATCTAAGCTATTCAAAAAGATCAAGATCCATTAAATAGGGGTGGGCAATGCTGGAGTCAAAACTAGATTGAGTTCTTAAGCCACCCATATGAGGATTGAGTAAAGCATCATTTCAGTGCAAGTTATCCAATGATATAATCACTATGCAATTTTACACACATAGGTTGTCACCAGGTTCATGTATTGGTTCACATACCTAATAAGGTGTATTCATTCCTTTCCTCTATCTTTACTTAGTTATTTCATTTTAGCATAGTATTTTACTTTTGACTATCTCATTAGTAAGGATTGATTTTTGCATGTTTCATTACATGACATGACTTTGGATCATGTTTCACATATGCAGACTAAAATTCACAAATTTAAACTTAGTTATATGAGATTCACATCCAAGGTAAGTCTAGGTACACTTCTTTTTCATTTATACTAGTCATTTCACTTTGTTGCATTACTAGCATCAATAGGGGGAAAATGTAACCACCTAAAAGTGGTAATTGGATGCTAAGAGTATCACTTGAGTTAGATTATCCCTAGGCTTACCATAGGCCTATTCTAGAGCCTTAGACTTGCATTTTTAACCATTAAAAAAACCTTGTTCACTTATAATCAGTTAAGACACAATCCCTAAATTTTCACCTCTGACCTGAATCCAACTTTTCCAAGATTTTGCCAAAAAGACATTAGCACCACATATGGGACACTATAGCCACATGACACTAGTGTCCCTAACTAGGCTCTACTGTCCTTAGCCCTAACTCTTCCCAAAAAATATTTTTTCAAATGTGTGCGCCTTCTAAGGTTGGCCTAAGCTCATTTTCTTATCTGCATAAATAATATAACCCTATAAATACAAGTCTAATCCACCTCTATTCACTAGATGGAAAATAAATGCAAAAACTATTCAAACCTAAGACAAAGTTGTGTAAAATAAAGGTACATTATCCCTATTCTACCCTAATTTATGCATACTACCATATACAACAACCCTAAGTTTAGTTTTCAAGCATTCAAAGGCTCAATCATGTTCAAGGCATCCAAGGCCACTCTCATTCTAGCATTCACTTACACATACATCAAACACTAGGTGGGAAAACTATATTGGAATTGATCCCTCTTCAGATGATCTGTATGTAGGTAACTCTCTACATATTGAGGTGTTGAGGATGTCTAGTCTATCATAATAACACACTCAAATCTTAATCATATCACACTTAAAAAAAGAACTAGGGTTTGTACATCAAATCAAACTTTATAGGTACAACATAAAACTATAGGCTTCAATCTTAGAGGAATAAAACACATAGACATAGGCATAGGTGCTCTTTAAAACTATGAATAGTACCATAAAGAGGATAGTAGTGCCACATCTTAGACACTACACACTAATGACACTACTATCTAGTGAATATATGAATATCATAAACCTATTGTGACACTCATAACTGCTCAGATCTTGAGTTTTAGAACCTAGATCATCTACGATAGTCTATTTTTAGGTAAGTCTATATTTCCCCTATTTATTTCTATTATTAGAAAGTCAATCAAAGTCAAATTAATTTAAAAATTAGTAGGTTAATTATTAAAATTTATTTGATTAATTTAGACATCTCATCTTTTTAACCAAACATAGGTAATTACACATGTAAAACCCTAAACGGTTAAATCAAATGCAAAAAGGGGGATGTAGGATTAAGGGAATATCCAAGCTAGCCTCAAAAACCCCTTTGTGACTGAGCACTACCTACATATCCTAAATTGGCCTCATTTTGATGCACTTTTCTCTTCTAAATGTATGTGTGCAATCGTGGATGTAAGACTAGATTCCCTTTCACCTATGAATATCCTTAGAATAAATATACAATAATGTATTCAATTTAAAATATGTAGACTAATCAATCAATTATTCAATATGTATACAACTTTTGTATAGATTTTGATCATTGAGAATAAGTTAAGTTTTCCTTTTCAAGGCATTTGTTTATATAAACATTTATATTTGAATTTAGGGACCCATTAGTGTGCAGAAAGATTGATTCAAAAGGAACAATGATCATAAATATAGTCATTACAAACATAGAAACTTTAAAAGTTTCCATAAGTTATGATGGGACAAGAATGTGATATAGGATAAGTCTATAATGAACATAGAGAAACATAGAAGATGAATTGGGGATCCCCTATATAAAATGTGAGAATATGACACCATAAAATAAGGATAATTTAATAATATGATAAGAGAGAATACACATATACTTGAGTCACCATGTACCAATGAGCCATTCATTCATCAACAATAATGTAAATAAGTAGAGTCATGTAAAAATACATATTTTGAATAACTTGTGCCAAATTTGGGTGTGTACATTCCCCCCCCTCACCCATTTATTCTAGTAAAGAAATGAAGTAAAGCTACTATATTTTATTATAAATATAAAATTAAGTGTGGAAACACACTTCATATTCATAAATGGTGTTATATGCCTTGGGAGACTAGCTAATCCAAGTGGAGGTAAGGTGCTTCTAAATTTGTTTGACCCCTGGCCAACATAAACAAACAATTTTGAAAGTGGTAAGAGGTTGAATTGGTAGACCATTGGGTGGCACTAAACCATAATAATATCAACTTGATAAGGTGATTTCAAGAGTGATCAAGTCTCGATGAGTAATAAATGATAATCATCGAGTGACATTGAAATCCAATGGGGGAAGGGAAAGAATGGGAACTAGTATATGCTTCGCTAAAGTTTGACCAAGATGTGGAGCATCACTGAGCTCAAATGTGTCCCACTTGTAAAAAGATAAAAATAAATGGGAACTAGTACATGGTTAAAAAAAGTGCAACTAAGACATGGAGCATTACTAAGCTCAAACATGGTCCACTTGCAAAAAAGATGAATCACACCACTGTAGATGGATCTAGATTCAATCCATAATCTTTAAAAATATGTTTATTGAAAATTTAATTGTTTTTTTATTGATTTTTTTGGTAATATAATGGGAGGGAAAACATGAACCAACTTCATGCTCCTAACAACTTGCATTGTGTTCGATTTATATTGAGTGATTTCGATATTTAGATAAAGTGATTTATGAGAGGGAAGCTACATGCCCCAAGTTATTGAAAATTTTGCTTTATTATGCATTTTATATTTAGTAAGTATCATATTTTTCATGAAGATAAATATTATTTTGAGCACATAAATATTGATGTGTTTCCCACTTTGAGGTGAGGGGTGAGAGAAATGAGGTATTTACCTTGAAAGAATATAGTGAATTGACAAAGCATGTGTTGTATGATAACAATATCGATATTTTAAAAAGTGTTTGAATCATAGATGGTATGATGTGGAAATATGCATTTCAAAATTTGAGGGAATTTGATGGTATTTGATTTGGATAAGTATCGCATGAGATATGGTAAATTTATTTTTGAGATTTTTGTACCCACATGGGCCATGTGTGACCTTCGGATAAATTGGAGTATAAAGATGGTTTGTAAAATTTAATTGATAATTTCATTTGAAATATTTAAAAATTTGAAAATTTAAGAGAGAAGGTAAAAATGTTGTAAAGGAGAGCCATAATTTCCACTCAATTTGAACAAGTTCATGATATCATGAAAACTGACTCCAAGCCAAGATTGGTAAATGACAAGCCCTTAATGAATGTTGTATTTGGATTTTTTTCAAAATTTTCCATTTATTAGAGTTTATTTATTTAGATGGTTCTATCCAAATATGGCTAGTCTTATCCAGGGTCACTATGTTGTTATCCTTTCTAGTGCAGACTTGTCTATGGTAGTGTCCCACTCAGTGTGCTTCTATCTGAATCACTATCTATAGTAATGAGGACCTATATTTTTTTTTACTTTTAGGCTAGTAATATGTTTTAATATTTATTTATGAATCTAATTATAATATTTGGAATGTTATAATGCATTTTAGAGTGATCCTACTACACAAAAGTTTCACCATGGCCACATTATGGAGACTATTTATAGTCTACCAATATTAAATGTCAAGGTTCCCATTATTGGTGGAGCTAATTTGGATGATATTGGGTAGCTATATCTCATGTTGTATGTTATGCATATGATGACAATGTTAGTTGAGTGATGGGACTCAGATAAATGTACTTTTTGGCTACCCATAGGAGAGATCATTGTGACTTTGGAGGATGTATGCATATCTTACGTCTACCCATAATAGGTGTTTGTGTATTGGTAGATAAAAAATTTGGTATTGGTTATAATCATCAATATTTGATAGGTCATTTGAGGGGTGTAAAATATGTAACAAGAGAGTATATTAATTTATTTTTCAAGATTGTAGTATTAGATGTTCCATGAGTGTAAAATATTTTATGGTTTACTTTATAATTTTATGGTGGTTGATAGAGGAGGTGTTTAGAATTATTATAATATGGTTGATATTATTCATAATATCAAGGAGTATGGTACCCACTATTCTTGGGGGTGAACCATTCTAGCTTATTTGTATAGATATTTGCATAGTTTTACTCAAGAGGGGTATGGTGAAGGCTTGGGCTCAATCACATTATTAAATTTTTGGGCATATGAGGACATAGTTGTTTTTAGACATGTTGATATTCACATATATATATGGGATCATCCTTGCATGTATGTTTGGCATTGGAATATTACAAGGTAGGTTACATAATTGAGTGTGATGGATTACTGTCATATACTGGATCAATTGACACCAATTGGTATTATCTATAAACCATACTAAGGTTTTAAGGGATGGTAAGATGATGTCATGGAGTTTTAATGAATACATTTTAATTAATAAATCCATGATAATTTTCCTAGTATATATGAGTGGTTTCAATTTGAGCACATGACACAATAGTTTGGTATTGTTCAGGGAGTGTCCCAATTGTAGTTGTATGGTCACAGGCAGTGAGAGCCCTAGTTTGAGCAAGAGAGTGAGCTCAACTGTCAATAATAGAGTGGATACCTAACCTACATATGAGGTATATGAGTCCATATCCATTATATATGTAGATGATGTTGGTTGTAGTGATGAGTATATTCATTGGTGGAGATAAGATAGATGGCCACATTTATTCTTAATGATTTTCATAGCTACTCCAGCTAGAGATCTAGGAGTGGATACTATAGGTGGCAAGTATACTTTTAATATTTTTAGTGATATGTTTTAGTTTATTTTATAATGTTAAGTTTTGTTATTGTAATGTGTACAAGAGATGATGAGTATTGGCCACTAGCGATAGATTATACTCTTCATGTATTGACTATACATGTTCCCAATACTAGAATTCCTAAGGGTCTCATGGAGTGAGCTAACGTGGCAAGAGAACATGCTCCATTATTTTATAGAGTGGACATTTATAATGTTGTATATGTGCATGAAAATGGTAGAGTAGATTATCACTTAGAGTGATATGCCTTGGTTATCAAGTGAGATCAATTACAATTAGAGTTGGTTTAGTGGCATATGGCTCCACTAGCTATAGATTATGAGTTGAGACAAAACATATTTTCAAAGTATGTTCACCTACATGAATATTATACTAAAATTAGGGAGATAATTTCCACATCGGAGGCTTGAGGGATATCTCAATCTAGATCACATGATGCAACAAGTGCCTCTACCTCTCGTGCACCCTTGGGTGATGACATTGGTAGGGATGATGATTATGCTTTAGCCATTAGTGATAAAGGGCTGATTTTAGACTAATGATTTTATATAAACACTTTTTTATATGTCATGGAGATTTAATTTAGTTTATATATGACTTTGACATGTCATGTTATTGTCATGATATATGTTGTTATCTTTTGCACTTGTATATATTTTTAGATTTTTTTTTACTAGATGGATATAAAAATGCATCATATGGATTAAACATTATAATTGTATTATTTAAGTTAATATGTGGATGTGAAATATTATACTTTATTGGAGGTGATGTTGGATTTGGAATCCTTACTTGATTGGATACCTTATTATTTATATTATTAAAATCTTTTTGTGTTGAAATTTTTGTTTGAATAGTATTATTATCCTTGATATGATTTGGAAAATAAAATGAATGTATTTAAATATTTGGAAATTTGAAACATTTATTGATTATGTTATGATTATTTTGAAATTCAATAAGTCCTTTATTATAAAGTTCATTAATCTTTTCTCAAACTGCATAAAAATAATTATCGTGATGTCCACCATGGTAATTACAAAATGGTTGGACTTTTATTTTATCCAAATGATGTGAAGGATGATAATAATCAGGACACAAAGTAATTAATTTTTTATCTAATAATTTTGG
Source organism: Torreya grandis (assembly GCA_037957365.1). Taxonomy (NCBI): domain Eukaryota; kingdom Viridiplantae; phylum Streptophyta; class Pinopsida; order Cupressales; family Taxaceae; genus Torreya; species Torreya grandis. The sequence continues at coordinate 4,306,872 of JARHVA010000216.1, forward strand.
TAACATATTATGTGGACATTCATTAGAATAAAATATTAGTGATGGTGTGCTCTTTATGACAAAATAATGATTATGATTTGTAACTCTAGGATGATGATGTTTTCCTTTATGCAGGACTTTGCCTTGCTCATATTTAGTTTTAACACCATGTATTGAAGTATTAAATTATGTTTTTTATTGTATGGATTTATTGTGGTAATGTGTGTTATTAGAAGTAGTTGTATTAATTCAAAGTAATATTTTTATTGAAATAATTTAATGTCCTTTTACATATGATTTGAAACAATAACAAGGCCTAATTCTTCTAGTGGTAAGGCTTCATAACAAAGAGATATAAATGATTCCTAGGTATTATAAAGTATATTCTCTTTTAATGGATGAATAAGACCTTGAAAAAATATGTCTTGTACTTGTAAATTTTTGGGTTGGTAAACTAGTTAACGCATAATAGTTTTAAATTGTAATATGTAATCACAAACTTGCTCATTTTGACCTTGGTGTAAAGAGGGTAATTTTTCATAAGTAACCCTAGGTCCCTTATTTTGAATATGTTGAATTAAAAATTCTTCTTCTAGCTTAGGATAAATAGATAAGGATCTATTGGGAAGGGATTCAAACCAAGTAGTTGCACATCCCTCTAGGATTTTAGGGAAGAGTTATAACAATAAATGACTACCATTATACCCACTCATGGACTCATGAAAGGATTGAAGGTGTAATTGAGGGTCACCTTCCATCAAATATGGAAAATTCAAGGCTTTAGAAGTTAGGAGGTAAATGAAAATACAAGATATTACACTCAATAGGATTACCAAGAATGGCATTAGAGTTAATCTAAGTGTGATATGCTTTTATAAGGATACATGATGCACTTATGTTTTTAAAGTACCTACGATAAGCTTTAATGAAAATGACCTCTTGGGAATGCATATTAGTATTTTTAAGAGGTTAATTTAAGGGTTAAATTATATTGGTAATCTTAGCCATTGGGACACTTGTGTGAATAAGAGAAATATGCTTAGGAAAAGATTCTTATTTAAATATGGTTGGTTGTGAATATTTATTGAGATTTGATATATTTTTAATATGGATAGGGGATGTAAAATTATGAGTTCTAGGATATTATTGGTCATATATTTTACTTTGTAGAGGAGAATGAGAAATATCATCACACGATGTATATATATTCTCATCATTAGGAGAGGGTAGTGGAGAAGTTTTTATAGAAGATACATGCTCATTGATGGAATTGTCCAAGATCCAACTGATAGAATCTAACACATGAACTATAAATATAAAGCAAATATAAGCAAAACTTCGTTGTTGAGACTAAAATCAAAATAGAGTAGAATTGTAATAATATTGCATTCATAACTCATTAAAAAATAGATTAGATGAGAGGTGTATTTATAGGTACAATGGAGGCATAGAGCCAAGACATTTAGCAATGTGAACACATGACTAATTCAAAATGGTTTGTGTGCTCCATATGTCAATATTAGTGGGTAAGGGTATCTTTACCCACCAATTTGACTACAATTTTCCCATGTGCATGTGCACCTTAATTAACTTATTTATGACACCTAAGTGACATCAAAATAACACCTAAGCAAGCTAAATACAAGTATAGGAATAATCCATACTAATAAATACAAGGAAAATAATATCCTACACTAACACCACCCCTTAAGCGTAGCTTAGGTGGGTAAACAAAATTAGGTCTCGATAATATGGACTGATGAGGTACCCAAGTAAAATGAAACTCTCACAAAATGGAGGAAAAGGAGAAACTCATAGGAAAAAAACTCCCCCCTAAAAGAGAGAAAAGAAGAAGAGGACTAGAAGGCCCACACTAAAGATGATGCTGATGCAACCCGTACTCAAAGAAGAGCATGCAAGTGAATATACTTACTCTTAGTGAAGGGTTTGGTGAATATATCAGCTATCTACTTTGTAGTCTAGAAAAATTTGAGATTAATGACCTATCCATGAATGAGCTCCCAAATGAAGTTCATATGAATCTCAATGTGCTTGGTCTATTGATGTTAGACTAGATTCCTATAGATCTAAATGGTGCTTTGGTTATCACAAAAGATGATTATGGGTTGCTTGAACTATATACAAAACTTAGTAAGAATCCCCTAAAGCCAAATAACTTTAGTAATAGGATTTATAGCCCCTCTATATTTAGCCTCACTAGATGATAAAGCAATAGCATTCTGCTTCTTGCTAGACCAAATAATTGGTCCTAAACCAAGTGAGAAACTATATCCTAAAGTGGACTTGCGATGTTGACTATCACCAGCCCAGTCTAAATCTGTGTATCTAATCAAGTCAATATCAATGCCTTCTCCATAATGAATCCCAAAACTATGAGTACCCTAAATGTAGTAGAGAATCCATTTGGCTACTTTCCAATGTAGCTCATGTAGTGTCTACATAAACCTAGAGACCATATCCATTACATATGAAATATCAGGGCTAGTGTGAGTTAGATAGATGAGGCTACCAACTAATTGTTGATACAAGGTAGCATCAACCAATGGAGAAGAACACTTAGCCTCAATTTTAACTGTAAAAAAAATGAAGTCAGAGCTAGCTTACAACCATCCATGTAAAACCATGAAAGCAAATTAAGAGCATACTTAGATTGTGTAATGGAAATCCTTGAGTCAGACTGTGAAATCTCAATACCAAGGAAATGATGTAATAAACCCAAGTCAGTCATAGAGAATATATCATGTAAAGAAGTTTCCACTACTGTAATAGAGGATGAATAACTCCTTATGATCAATAAGTCATCCACATATAGAACTAGAATCAAAAGTGAATTATCTTGCTGTAAGATGTAGACATTCAGATCAAAATTGCATCTAGTGAACCCAACTATGAGAATAATTGAATCCATCTTGGCATACCAATCCTCAGGGGCCTATTTAAGGCCATAGATAGATTTCTAAAGTTTACACACTAAGGAAGAATCTTCCACAAAACCTTGTAGTTTTTCCATATATATCTCCTCCTCAAGGTCACCATGAAGGAAGGCACTCTTCACATCCATCTGATGAACATCCCAATGATAAGCTATGAAAATAGAAAGAGTGAGTCGAATAGAGTTCATTTTAGTGATTGAAGCCAATGCTTCAGTATAGTCTATGGTAGGAACTTGTGAAAATCCTTTTTCTACCAATCATTCTTTGAACTTATCCACCAACCCATCTATTGCAAATTTTCATTGATAAATCCACCTACATTAAACAAGTTTCCTTCCCTTAGGAAGTGGTGCTAGGTCCCAAGTGTGGTTCCTAATTAAGGAACTATACTCTTCATGCATAGTTTTATCCCACTCAATAATGCCAGATGCCTCATGAAATGATTGTGGATTAGAAGCACGAGTAATGAAAACATGTGGAACACATTGAAATTGTGAATGAGTCCATTTGACATCTGATGAATTCCTAGCCTAATCACTTGCACTCTATGGAGTATATCTAGCCCAAAGAGGACCTAAAATTAGAGAATCAAGGGGAAATTCTTCAACTTCAAAAATGTGACTATGAATGGAATGAGGTGAATTTCTATCACTATCCCCATCACCTGAACTAGAAGAAGAATATTAATCAATAGGTATCTAATTTGGATGATTTGAATCATCTAAACTATCATCATATCCCAGAGAGTCCAAATAGGAGGGAGAATTGTCATGTGTGGAGTCTGATGGACCATCTTGAAAGTGTATACTCCTCTCAATAAACAACTCATGTGTGGTAGGATGAAGAAGCCTATATCCTTTAACACCTTCTACATACCCAACAAATATGCAAGTTCTACTCTTATGTTCCATGGCCTTATGTTTCTTGTTAAGAATGCAGGTCATAACTGGAGATCCAAATACCCTAAAGTGATTAACTTTAGGTTTTTTATTTTTCCAAGCTTCAAAAGGAGTTATCCCTTTCAATTCTTTATGAGGAACATGATTTTGGATATAGCAAGCATAATTAATGGTTTCTACCCAATATTGTGGTGTAAGTGACTTTGAGTGTATCATAAAGTTTACCATTTCCTTCAAAGATCTATTCTTAAATTCTGTAACACCATTCTACTAAGGACTATATGGAACTATTCATTTTAGATAAATCCCTTATGAAGTACATAACTGCTTAAAGTGATGATTAACATACTCACCACCATTATTAGTGCACAAAATTCTAATGGTTTTCCTTGACTGTTTCTCAAAAAGAGCCTTGAAATCCTTAAAATGGTCAAAGACCTCAAACTTTTATTGAATAAAATACACCCAAGTATACCTATAGAAGTTATCTATGGAGGTAATCATGTACCTAGCCTTGTTGAATGAAGGCTTTTGAAATGGTCTGGAAACATCACTATGAATTAGCTCCAAAATTTTAGTGGCTCTCCATGATTTGCCTTTGTCATATTTATCTTCAGGATGTTTACCAAGAATGCAACCTTCACAAACACCATCATAAAAATTAACATGAGGAAACCCTATTACCATATCTTATTGACTAAGTTTTTCTAAGTAGCGATAGTTTAGATGGCCAAATTGCTCATGCCATAGTTTTCTCACTCCATCAGAATGAGTGAGTAATGTAGTATGAGGGTAATCAAGAGCAAAATTTGAGAAGGTGTACAACGTTGATTAGTGATTTTATTTCCCAATGGCTATTGTACTATTAATATGTAGCTCCTTAATGACAACAAATTCTAGAGTAAACTCAACTTTCTTGCCTGATCTAATGTGGGCGATTTGATAAATAGATAAGAGATTAGTTGACAGTGATGGAACACATAAGAAATTTTAAAATGTTCCATCATTAACTTCAATATATCCTCTCCCAAAAACTTTAATAGAAGTATCATCACCTATTAGAATATATGGCATAGAACATGGCTCTAAGGATGAGAACAAGTCTTGTGAAGAAGCCATGTGATGTGAGGCACCAAAATCAATCGCCCATGTGGATGGCTGAGATGCTACTACAATAAAGGCCTTACCCTTACCTTTCCCCTTACTAATTTATTTTTCCTTAGAAGACTCCTATGCTGATGAGGTTGATTTGACTGTATCAGGGACATTGATGTTTTTTTTCTCAAGCATCTTTTTTAAATGATCAATCTATTTTTTCATATATTTTGTTTCATCATGCCCAATTCTCTTACAATAGGCACATGCAATCCTCTCTTTCTTGGATTTCCCACTTAAAGAGGAGGACTCATATGATACTTTTGGCTTAGTATCTGATTTTTGACCCTTTCATTGCTCTTAGTCCTTCTTGTTTTATTTATTCTCCTTATTTATTGAAGTCTTTAGTTTGTCATGACTCAATAAAGCATGTGATTTGAAGGACTTCAATGTATCTATTTGGATGAGTTTGTATTGATCCCTAGTTAATTCTTTGGCAAAATCATCTAAGGATGACATTCTCCATGCAGGTCCTAGGGAATGTTTCAAAGCATGAAAGGTAGAGACAAAAACTGAGTAGTCAGGACCTAACTTGGAAAGAATAGAAAGGATCAATTGTTCATCCTTTATCTCTATACCACACAATTTTAATTGTAGCTTAAGTGATTTAAGTTTGGTGAAAAAGTCTTCTATAATGTCAAAATTTATTGGACTCAAACTAATAAGCTCATTCTCTAGTTCATGACCCCTCATTACATCCTGCTTCCCAAAGAGTTGTTCCAAAGTGTTCTAAATCTCATGTGGTGATTTAGTAGATTCAATGTGAAAGAGTAAGTCAGGAGAAATAGACAAACATAAAATACCATATGCTTTATCACACCTATTGTACCACTTAATTTTATCTACACCAAATTTTGGTTCAATTTCCATATTCATAGTTATCTTGTGTAAACCTCTACTGCTTATAAAAATTTGCACTTTAGATTTCTAGTAATGATAATTGAATGGAGAGAGAAGTGGAACCAAATTGTGATCCATGATGTAGTGTAAGCCTAAATTGAATGAGCAATAAATAAGGTAAGGCACTCAATAACTCCCCTTGAAACTATGAGAAATAACCCCCCCAATTATAAAGGTTTGGTACTTTATGTTTTAGTGCGTATACAATCAACACTTTAGTGTGCATACAATTTGTACTTTATGTTTTAGTGCATATACAATGGACACCAATTTTTTTTCATAATAAAGCTCATCAAATCTTAAGATATCATGCAGGGCCAAAGATAACCATAAACATGAGTATAGAGTTGAATCTTGAGGCTTCAACTCATGTACCAAAGATATACGATGTATACACTACAAATAAGATACTACACAGTAGATCTACACTCAGATAGAATGAATTTTATGTACAAATTCACACAATAAACTACAAAGATATATATGATGTTGTCAAATTACATGATTTTGTGTAGTATTCACCATCATATAATACACACAGTAACAAGATGACTATCTGAGGTTATTGAATGCATAGTACAATGTAGTATTTAATATCACACAATACACATAGCAACAAAGTGGCTAGCATAGAAATTAGTGAAATCTTTGCATTAAAGGCACAAACAACAATGCACACTCATAAAAAATAGATGTCAAACTCAGTCAAGAATGCATCCATAAATGAGCAATCTATGCAATAAGTGACAGTGAAAGATCATAAAAAATAGACATTGGGATCAACCAAAAAAATGTCCATGAGGAGAACAAGAGTTTTAAATTGTGAGTTAAGCAAAGGAGAATAAATTTTGTTTTGCTTGTGAGGGAGTTTGACCACTTGACAAAACTGGACCTCACCCTTCATATTCATGAAATAAAGTGTTAAAAAATAATGACAAATAACTCCTTAAAATATTATTTCTCATAATAATTTTATTTTTATTAAAAATAAATAAAAAAAATTCCTTAAATTTTCTCCATCATCAAAAATATAATTTTTTTTGCAATTTTTTGATTTGTATCATAGTAAAAATGTGATAACTTTAAAAATTATTAATGAAATTAAAAATTTGAAAATTATATGGAAAGAGGAAACCAAGACACACATAACCCATAAATTTTTTTGAGTGATTATCTATCATTTGTTTTAGTTGGCAAAATAACAGTCATTTTTAATTAAAAAAATGGATTTGCAAAAATAATTTCTAAATCTTGCCTCCTTATCAAAAAATGATTTAGTATTTTGTCTAACCAGATTGAATCCTAATTTTAGATCTAAAAATAGTTACTTATATGTCTATTACAATTGAAATAATTGCAAATATTGATAAAGTTCACCAATTAGAGAAGAAAAGACTGTAGATGATACACACAGATCTACAAGTTTCTTCTTTACAATTTTAGTTAGAATACAAACTCAAAAAAATACTCAAAATTTCAAGAAATTAAAAAAAATAATGTTCTATAAAAAAGCTCTGATACCATCACAAAATTATCCAAGATCCAACTGATAGAATCAAACATACGAACTGCAAATGCAAAGCAAGTAGAAATAAAATGCCATTGTTGAGACTAAAATCAAAATAGAGAAAAATTATAATAATATTTCATTCATAACTCATTAAAAAATAGCTTAGATGAGAATCATATTTATAGGTACAATGGAGGCATAGAGCCAAGACATTTCACAATGTGAACACAAAACTTTTGCCAAATGGTTTTGGTGCTCTATATATCAATATTGGTGGGTAAGGGTATCTTTACCCACAAATTTGACTAAGATTTTCCCATGTTAATTTTCACCTTAATTAACTCATATATAACACCTAAGTGACCTCAAAATAACACCTACGCAAGCTAAATACAAGTGTAGGAATAATGCATAATAATAAATACAAGGAAAATAATATCCTACACTAACACTCATCATCACTATATACATAATCATCACCATACCAATCCTTATCATAATCACTATAGTTTAAATGATCATAAGGAATAGAAAGAGAAATATTCTTGCTTTCCATTGTAGGTGGTAAGATGGGAGGAGGAAAACTATGACATGTGTGTTCACTAGCTATGGGATGTAATGAAGGAGAAATGATTTTATTCCTAATAGGGTTTGATTTAGCCATATTGGAAAATGTGGAAGAAGGTTGTTTGTAAAAAACCTCATCCTTAGGAGTAGGATACAAGCTAAGAGAAGGGAAAGACCCAAAACAAGGAGGTTCTTGGCTTGGTAAGGTAGTTTATAAAGGAGATGGGGAAGATAAAGTTTGAGTGGAATCCAAATTATCCTATAAAGGTGAATCTATATATGAAACTAGGGATGTGACCAATGGATAATGATAAGGGAGATCTAAAAGGATGTCTGAAGGATGCACTAAAGCAAGGTTTAAAGATGTATCTATGGTGGATTCTAAAGGAGAATCCATTAAGAATTAGATAGGTTGGATTAAAGGAGGAAAAAAAGAGGGCCCTAAAATAGTTCCTAAATGATTCACCATACAATAATCTAAGGAGGAATCTAAAGGATAATCGAAAGAGATATTTGTAATAACATTATCCTATTTGAGGCATGACTTGTGGGAATTTGATTTATAAGAGTGATATAATGAAGGGCCTTAGCAAAATTAAAAGATAAGTTGGGTGTGAAAGGGTAAGGTTCTTCAGGTTGCATAGTAGGTGGTAAGCTAAGAGAAGGTAAGTAATCAGAGTTAAAAGGCATCTTTTGATTTAAGATATATTCTAAGGGAAATGATGAGGGGAGATCATGGGTGGAGCCTAACTGTATATCTAAGGTGAAGACTAAAGGAATAATCGAGGAACTAAAGAGAAATCCTAAATAACATCTAAGGGGTGAGATAAATAGGAGTATATAGATGTATCTAAGGAATAATAAATAGGTGTGTCTATGAGAGAGTCCAAAGGAGGACTCAAAAGAGGGTCTAGAGGACACTCTAAAGATGAATCCATGGATAAATCAAAATAGGATTCCTCCTCCCCTAGTGAAAAAGTATAATGAGATAATTTGGATTAAAATGGTTTATATGTATCCATGTTATCAAGGTTAAAATCATCCATATAATCATCTTTCATAAGTTTTTGATTATTTATATTTATCCATTCAACTTTATCATAAGAAAATGGGATAACATGCATTGAAAACAATCTATTTTAACTACCTATAATGAAATTAAAGATGATATATGCAAAAATAATAATGCTAAAAATTAACAAGTAATCTAAAATTTATAGAGAACTTAATGATTAGGAAAAAAATGCAAGCAAAATTTGAGGTGTATTGGGTAAACTAAAAAAAGGTCTTGAATGATTTTTAGGCTCTCATATATACTTGCTCATTCATTGATGAGTGTTGACCCAATATTTTAGAGCACTTAATACATAAGTAGAATAATGCATGTATCCCACTAATATCAATTTTGAGGGTAAGTTGAGAGTAACTTCCCTGGGAAATATGCTCCTCTCAAGTGCACCACAAATCAGACGGATACAAGAGGCTACCTATTGGTATAAATAATGGATATTAGGTATTTATGAGATAATATGAGGCACATAGAATCTAAATTCCATATTTAGTTTTGCACTATGTCTATGAGTATTGGAATAAAAAACCTTATGCCAAAATGTCTATAAACATAACATAATGTAGCCATTCATGACATTAGCTAAGTAGTTTTAAAATTGCAAGACCATAATTTCTAAAACAAGTAAAAACAATGAAAAATAAAGATAAATACAGCTAAATATTTTTGTGTAGGAATAAAAAATTTATGATATTTATTAAATATGAATTTTAATTGAAACCCTAGATGACACAAAAATCAACAAACAATAAGTAATATATTATTTCACAATAAATAACGAATAATTTTAAGAGATCTATGCAATATTTAAGGAAAGTGAGAGAAGTTATTAAATAAATAGTCACTTTAGAGAACCCAAAAATTATTTTGATAATAAAATTACTTTTCATTACTTAATCTAGAACTTAATAAAACTAATAATTTGTAATTTTTACAATTTATGCAAAATTGTGCCAAAAAAGAGTTTTTTATTTAATCTATATAAAAAGAAAAAACCTCTGATAACTCTTTAAATTAACCTGTTAGGAGATGATCTAAGTGTAAGAATTTAAGTCTAATCATGGAAAAAACTTATAATATGCACAATTAAAATATTTATTTATATAAAAAAGATAATTTGTTCTAAAAATAAAGATAGACTTTGTAGGAAAACGAAAAATTTATAGAACCCATAAATAAATTGAAAAATAGATTTGTCTAGGTTTGCTTATGGAAGAACTTACTACAAATAGTAAACTTAAATTTCTAAGCAATTTAAGTAATTTTTTTGAATAAAAAATAGGTTTTGATCTATTTATGTATGAAAAAAGACATTAAATAATTTTTTAATAAAATTTGAAATGAATCAAATAGTACAAAAAACCCTTAATGAGGAGCTAGAGTTTAACAATGTTTGACAATATGTGGGTTTATAGAAATGTTTACCCTATAATTAATTGGTATTAATCAATTAGCCATGAATAAACTATTGAAACTAAACATAAAATAATATATAATAAATTACAATAAAGTACAAAATTGAAAGTAATCTATAGATATTAAACTATAAAGGATGAATGGATACTTTGCTCTTAATTTGACTATTTTGTTTAATACATAGGCTATTTTGAGATCTGATATTGAATAAATAAGTTATGTGAATATGATGCTGTTGCAAATAAATAGTCAAGATATATAGGGACAAGGCCAAAATAGGGGAAACAGATGTAATGCGCTATTTTATACTAATGCAACTTTGTCTTATTAAGTAGTATGTAGGATCTGAAGGTCTGGATCAATTCATCCCTACTTGTATGTGATCTACCTTTGTTCACAACTTGATTTGATATGTAAATGACCTATAATGAAATACTTATGATTCATGCACAAGAACCAAATGGACATTAAATGCAAAAAGGGGTTTTAGGGTTAAGGGAATAGTTGATCTAGCCTCAGAAACCCCTTTATAACTAAGTGTTGCCTACATAGCCCAAATCAACCTTAGGATGATGTAGTTGCCACTCCTAAATGTGTGCATGCAATCATAAATGCAATACTATATGTTTTTTTGATGAATACCATTGACACAAGTATGCAATAATGTATTTAGCTTAGAATCTATAAATTAATCAATTATTCAACATGTATACGACTTTCATATATCTTTTGATTATTGAGATCAAGTTAAGTTTTCCTCTTCAAGGCATATATTTATATATACATTTGTATTTGAATATAGACACCTATTGGCACATGGAAGGACCTACTCAAATGGACAATTGGTCATAAAAAGAGTCATTGCCAACATAAAAACTTGAAAAAATTCCATAAATTATGATGGGACAAGAACACACTACATGACAAGTCTATAGTGCATCTTTGCCCATGTAGTGTGGTCTTGTCCAAAAAACCTTAAATGAACATAGAGAGACATATAATATAAATTGGGCATCCCAGAGATATAATGTGATAATATGGCACTATATCATAAAGAGACTTTAAGAATATGATAAGAGAAAAGAAAATAAGACTTGAGTCATCATGCACCAATGAGCCATTCATTCATCAAAAATAATCTTAATATTAAGAATTATTTAAAGTCATGTATTTTAAATAACTTATTCCAAATTTGGGTGCCTATAGTATAATAATATATTATGCATTACTACTATAGAATTTATGCCTGACATATTTGAATAAGCCTAAACAAATAATTTTGGATAAGATTTTAAAACCTGTCATAAATTTATATCTTCTTTATTTTGTAACATGGCTACTAATATTACTATTTTTGGATCTTTATCTATTCAAAAATTAAATTTTGTTGTTTCTTAATTTAGTGAAATTGATCTATCTTTGACATAAGGTGTTGTGGGGATAACATCTGGACTATCTAGTTGAACATGTATATCAGATTCAATAGTCTCTTTAAAATATGCATGAGAATTATTAATATGAGGAAACATATTATATTATAAGGGAGGGAGATCCTAATACACACCCAAATATTCTAGGATAACTTACTCATTAAAATTTTCATCAAAATTTATAAATTCTTGTGAAGCTATATCATCTATCAAGTTTACATATACCAAATCTAGTGTCGATATATGTTGAGCCTCCTATGTTGGCTTAAGTCATGCTTTGAGTAAATGTGTATAATTAGTGAATGGTGTGGGTAATTATTTTTTTATTATACTTATTCTTTAGAATAACCTAGTCCTTGTCATCCTTTCAGTTGAGCTATTTTAATGGAGTCTACAATACCTTGTGTGTGTATTCCCAACCCTTGTCATGTATACCCCATTTTTTTGTAGATTGTATACCCAAATCCATATTTATTATAATTTTTTGGTGTTGAATCAATAGATAAAAGTTGTATTTAAATTGATTTGAATTTATGCACATGTAGTTACATATGAGGAATATAGTGATCCTAAGGTTGCATCATTGCAAAGTACTTGAATGGTTCTTTGTCTAATGAGAATGTATAAATACATCCTTGATAAATGATCCTTAAAAATCCATGAAGAGTAGATGGTATTGCATAAATTTTATGAATCCATGGTCTTCCCAATAATATATAATAATTGAGATCATTAGACACAACTTGGAAAATGATATCCACTATTCTAGGACTACTGTGATAACTAATGCAATTGTTACTAATAATTTATTTGGGATAATAGCAGATCTTAAAATGTTCATGTCATAATGAATAAGATCATTAGATACTATACCCACTAATTTAGGAAAGACATATTGGAAATATTTAATTCTGATCCATTATCAACCAATACTCATTTGACCACCTTTTTATGAGTTTTTACTTGAATATATAATCAAAGGTGTGAAATAATTATATGCTTGGGAAGTATATCTTATTTCTCATAGGAAATAATTTCTTTAGTCCATTGTAATTTACTAAAAAAATAATGACTATAATGATATTTTTCATCACTTGGTACTGTGGTTTCTTCTATGCCCCATAAAAGAGATATTTATAGATAGGCATTGTCTGAAATACATCTAATAAATAAATATTTGCGTAGGTATGTTGTAGTTGATCAAGAATATCATACCCTTTGATTTTCTTTGTGGGAGGTGGAGAGGGTTGAGGAAGTTTATTATAATATAAGGAATTATTTTCCCCCTTTGTGTTGTGACAACCATATATATTATAGATACTAAAACTAAATATTTATGGTAGTTCAATCTTGTACATTTGACAAATATCAATTAGGGTTTTACCCTTCATTTATAGACCTCCTTACTATTGAAAGGCTCACTTTTGCCATCTCACCATGCCTAAATGCTTATCTCTTAATTTGATCCATATCATTATGATGACCCAAGTCTCATGTACTAAATAAAAAGATAGAAACTTGATAGACATCCTTCACTTTAATTTTAAATCCATACTTATCTTCTAGCCTTTTGTACACTATTGGCCATAGAGGGACACTGCCACCAATGATAGTGTCTAGATCATTATCCTAATGTCCAATAGCAAAAATTCATTTAAATTGTAAATGATTCAAAACCTATGGTTTGGCCTATTTGTCTTATTGAACCCTACCATGAGATATTTTAAAAAGGTGTGGTATAAATACAAGTCTAAGCCTTCTCATTCATCATCTAGAAGATACCAAAGCAAACATCTACTAAATCTAAATCAATAAAATACACAACCAATTTATTATGCCCTATTCATCCCTATTTTAATATCAAACATAGGAGAAATCATATTACATGTTTGAAGCATTCAAAGAATAGCCCATGAGTGATAGTTGTCAAGTTGTAAGCTAGATCACTACATACATCATCATATAGTATATTGAACCCATGTGTACACACTTTCCCACACATAGGGTAGAACTATATAAGTCTAAGGCCCTCATTGGAGTATGGGCTATGTAGACAATACCCATTTATAGAGGGGTCTTTGGGGCCAGTTGGACACTGTGATCCCACTAACCCATTTTTAGAAAATTTATTTCAAAGGTGAAGAAGGGTTAAGAGCTAAGGTTTGATCAATTAGTGAAGAGTGAAAAAAAGTATCCCATATTTGAATACATCAATACAAAAGTGACATAAAACCCAAAAAAGGAAGTTGGTCATATCTAGATCTAGTCATTATTATGTACTAGATACTTGCATCATAGTTAGACACTAACATCGATAGTAATGTTTAGATTTGACAACAGTGTCTATGGCTATAAAAGTACAATTCTAAAATCTGATGACCGATCTAGAATAATTATACTATATACTTTACACCTATTTCTAGTTTAGATCTACCTGTGTATAGTAAACCCAACTAAGCATCATTTTTATTTAGTATTGAAATCAATTAAACATATTTTGAATTCAATACTTTCTATATTTAGATATCTTAGTATTATAATGCATAATATTGATTTATCTAAATTTGAAATTAATTAACATTCTATAGATTAGTTTATCATCCTTATCTTTGAAATATTTATATATTTTTAACCTATACCCAACATTATAATATTTAGGGTTAAATATTTGGTGAGCTTGACTTTATGTCTTTATATGAAAATCCTAGTGTGATCTAGAGTTTTTATAATTTTTATGATATCTCAATTATTAAAATTTATTTAAAAAATTAGATTATTTTCCAAATAAAATGAATACATGGATTTTTCTCTTGAGTTTTTGTGCCTCTATTATCTAGTTCTCATTTTAGTATTTAAAACATTTCAAATGGATAAAATGGAACCTATTCCTCTTCCCAACCCTAAGGAGGGTGATCACTACTGATATATATATACAACTCTTGCATAAAATAATATACTTATTTATTGTTTTCCTAACCATAGCTCACCCTTCCTATTAAATCATATGCAATCCTATGCATAAAGCTTTCTCACACTCCTGTGCACGAGTCCCACACTTGCTCACCAACTTACACACCCAAATCACCCTATATTATAGTCTATACACTCCAATGTACACTTCTTAGCTCATAGTCTTCACTGGAACCTACTACTAGAATTAGGTGCCTACACATGTCTTCAATCCAACACATACACATGTTAGCCTACTCTCACCACATGACTTTTCAAGTGGCACCTTACATCTATGAATCTATCAATTAGACCATTAGTCACCACCAACTTGGAAGTGCAATCAGTGCCCAATGAGGAAGATGAAATGAATTATAACTAAATTATATGTAACTAAAAATATTTGTAACTACTCATGCATTCTTCATGTTAAATATGTAACACATGCATCTATCCTAGGGTCGATGCTATGCATAATCCTAACATAAATAACATGATTTATGTATCTATCCTATAAAACATGCACTGTAGTACATTGTACCATTTAATAATTATTTGCTATTAAAAATAAATTGCATTTACTAAAAGTTTAAGACTTCCACTCCATTGAATGTGTATTAATTATTCTATCTGAATACATCTCTACACATTTAATTTTCACAACCAAACTATGGTGAAGATTATTGGTATCAAAGTTTAGAATCTCTTTCCTTTCTATACCTATAAACATGTGAGCACAACTAGAGAAATAAGGTTTATTAGTTGGTTTTATTTTAGAATACCCAGAAGATCATCATAGCAAAATCAAGATGGTTGACGCCCATAAATAACATGAGGTACCCCTATAAGTTCAAAGACTTATTGTCGATGCACTGGAGGCACATCTTACTAATTTTTTTTCCAATTTCATAAGTTGATGATACATCCCAACCTGATGCCTTCCATTACACCTCCAAAATATGCTCAAGATTAGTTTCAACAACAAACACCCTTCAAAGTACATGCTAATATAAGATTTATGCCAAAGCATTGGATGCTTGTATTTGAAAACTTGAGGCATAATTCTTAGTAAATCACTTCATAAATGTTAAGAAGATCACCTTTTACATATTGAATATGTCCATTCTAGTGGTCCACTAGTAGGAGACCTTCAGTAAGCAACATGCACAAGATTATGTTTCAATCTATGATCTAAGAATTTGACTCAAGAGAGGATGGTTAATATGGGGTTAGTTTTAAAATTAAAATAAAATAAAATAAACACACTAATTAGAATAAACTCTCTAGGCCTAGATATTAGGGAGAGATTAGTTAACAAACATGAATAAAACACAAACTAAAATTCAAAAGAAACCTTCTTTTACCTCCCTTGGATGCTCCAAAATTCTTGTTATAGTAGCTTGCTCGACTTGTGCTCATGAAGTCCTTGGCAATGGAAGCTTGGATACGTCCATCTCTCCTTGACACCTTTGGATTGTGGCTTGGAATCAATTTGGCATGGTAACACTAGTTGAAATTGCTTCTTGAATATATTTGTGCATTATAAATTTGCACCAAATTATCTTAGAAATGATGTTCATGGCCTCTCTATTTATAGATTTTTGAGAATGTCTAGAATCAACCTGAACCGTCCATCCTGAGATTGAGATGTGTGGTTGAGGATTAATTCAATTTTTAGAATTAAGTTTATAATTATCCTCATCATGACATTGGAAGAAGGGGAAATTAAGAGGCATAGAGGGCATCAAGGAAGGCATTGATGAGGCATGGAGGGCATGAATCTTGATATTTATGGCATTTTTGGCCTAGGGATGTCTTCCCAAGAAATGAGGTCGCCTGATGATACAAATATTCAATATTCATTTACAAAACAAATTATTTAACAAGTTTCTATGAAATTATTAATTAGGCTCTAACTTGGATTAATTAGCTCTAAGCATGAGTAAGCACTTTATGCACAAATTACTCAAATTAATCAGAATGTCTTGTTATTGGTCCAAAATTTGACTAGATTGGTATTGGTAGGTGATGTTAGATGAATTGGATCCATTATCCAATTTAGAATATTACTAAAAAAAATAAAAAAGGCATGCATCTTGTGCAAAAGTTTTGATAGGAAAGAGGAATTCAAAGCACCTACGTGTAAAATTAGTATTTTGACTCAAAGTGATCTGATAAAAGTTAGCTAGCCCATAAATTGCATTGCCCCATTAAGGGATACCCTAGCCAAAATTGGCACTTGAATATGTTAGTTTCACATCATTTAACATGTCTTAGTGTTTTTAGGCCAAATTGTGCATTTTAGGTAGAAATTGCCTAGAAGCCTAGTTGGAGGTTATTAGTGGCTAGATTTAGGTGTCTACACAATCGAATATTAAAAGAATTTTATCGACACACTAAAGAAAGAATACTACCATCTAGATGAATACATAAATATATGATAAATGCACAAGTGTAATTATCAGTGAGTGTAAAATTACACTAGCACATTCCATGACTACTCTATGCACCTATGAGAGAAATTGAGCAAAAAATATAAGGTGATGAAGTAAATTAATGTAATCTCACCTTATATCCATGAAAATATGTATTTATTGACTTATGAAACTCTAGGGAAAGCATATCATAATTATGCGAAGACCAAGGCTAAGGAAAAGATGAAGCAGTGCTATACCTCTTCATCTAATGCAATGTGTAATGGCCAATCCTCACACAACTTCACATCATAGAAGTATAACACTTATTATAAATTTGAGAAACCTTAGAAGACTACATAACACTCAAAGGCTCTTGTGCCTTTTACTTTATATTAAATCAAGAAGACGTTTGGTGATAAGTGATGCCATCGCCATCACTCATCCACCCAAAATGACTCTAAATGCCATGAATATTAGTCCTTACTCACACAATCTACATTAGGACCCTCATTAATGAAAAACACTTATCTAGATGCCTCTTGTCTAAGCACCAACACCACTACAATCAAAATTTTAAAGAGTGTGATTATCTCTTCCACACCAAGTTATAGGTGATGGGTTAGTCACTCCATGCCATCATTAACAGTGGCATCCAAAAGAACACCATTACAAAATATTTAACATAATGGATTAGCCTTTATATTGATGCATATCCTAAGCCATATTCATTGGGGTGGATTTAACAAATGAATGATATATATGTCTAGTGATAATGCAATTTCTAGTATAATGTCAAGCCTATGGAGGATAATGTCACTTATGACATCGTAACTTTTGAGGTCTATGAGATCTTGTTTAGAATATCATATTTATACAATTGAGAAGATACATATCAAGTCAAGCCACATTGTTAGATTATTAATGCATAATTTTATAACCTATTCAAGTCAGTGCCCATGACTAAAATCACATTAGTCTTTGCCAAGCAATTCCAAAAACATGTGTCACACTTGGATAAGTTCATGTTACTCATGGTTCACCCTAATACACTTACACATAACATGAAGCACACTCTAGCAACATGCACCACTTACATAATGTCTTAGAAAAAAGAACTTGATAAGTTATTGGAATAACATAGTGAAGTCTACATAGAGCCCAAAGACCTTCCAACACACTACACATTAAAACACCACACCAATTTGGTCCCTAGATCCCCTCTTACAAATATTCCTCTGTGTCATAAATTAGTTTGGGAGAATGATGAACTTTGGTGTTAGATATAAGAGTTTCTTGATCAGGTTAATATTAGGCCTATATCTTCTCCTTATAAGAGTTTGATATTTTTATTACCCAAGAAGGATGGGTCATAGTATATCTACATATACTATCATACACTCAAAATATAATGGTGAAGAATTGGTACCCACTAACACACATTGATAACCTCTTGGACTATAACTAAGGCACATAATACTTCACCAAGATTGATCATAAATTCAAGTTACCATTAGGTTCAAGTCCACCTTGAATATGTCTAAAAGATAACATTTAAGATATAAGAAGGATTATAAAAATGGTTGGTCATGCCTTTTGGCCTAACCATTGTGCTAACCACTTTCATGTGCTTGATGAATGATCTACTTAGGCCTTTCCTTAATTCCATCATCTTCTACCTAGATGACATACTCATCTTCAACAAGACTGAGGAGGAGTATATGGATCACATCTTGCATGTCTTAGACACCTTGCATCAACACAAGTTGTAGTCCAACTTAATGAAGTGTACATTCAGTTCTGGATAGATTCAATACCTAAGCTACATCATTGACAAAATATGAATCCATGTAGATCTATAGAAGATCAAAGTGATCCAATATTTATCTACTTCATGTAATATTAAAAAAATGATTATTTTTCTTGGATTTGCTAACTTTTACTATAGGTTCAACTTGGTTTCTCACACATCTCTTGGTTGCTCAACTAGATAACATATACAAAATATATGTTTGATTGGACTCATGTGCAACAATTCACTTTTGAGGCACTCAAGCAATTCCTCTATGTATCACATATTATTGAAATTATTGACATTGCACATTCTTTTGAAATTCACACCAATGCATATAACTATGCAATTGACACAGTGGTTATACAACATGGACACCCAATTGGATATCACTGAGAGATGTTTAATGACATAGTGTAAATATACTCCACTTATGAGAAATAATTTTATGTTATTTTTCAAGAAATCAATCAATGGTGCCAATATATTCTGAGAAAGAAGACCATTTTTCATTTGGATCATAAGCCACTTCAATTCTTGTAGACATAGAGAAAGATGTAGAATGCATGACACATGAAATATATGACTTACTTATAATAGATCCATATTTTGATCAAACATAAGAAAGGTAAGGACAATAAGACAACAAATTGCCTTAGCCAACTACTAGTTCACGTGCTCATCACAGTGATATACATGTGTGAGCTCAACTTCATAGACTGGATATCCATCTGCTCTACTGATCAAGACTTCATAGTGAATTACACTAGCTGTAGGTAAGGTAAACAAGTTCAGAAGTTCTACTTGTCTGGATAACTTCTCTATAAGCTCATATTTAATGTCCTCACTGGGATCTACTTAGAATAACACATTTTTTAATAAATTTTAATCAAAATATTATTTCATTATAATTCACCATGAGAATATAATTAGTGATATAGATAAAACACTCTGATTATGTTAACTGTAAAATAAGAATGTATCATATATTTATCATTGATCACTATCATCAGATGAAATAATACAAAACTGAATATAGAAAATAATTATAGGTTTTTAGCCATGACTGGTACCAACATACAACCACTATTGTCAGTGTGAAATGAGTAAATATTTACATTTCATCAAGAATAATGTTTCAATAATGATAAATACACAAGATACAAGATACAAGGCTCCATGGAGCATGAGTTTTTGAACTCTAGTATCTATGGCAATCTCAAGTGTAGTCTCCAAACAAATAGTACTGTGAGGAGGGAAAGCATCATCCGAGTGCTTTTTCACACCAACCATGAACCATCGATCCCCCACACAATACACCATTAGGGAATGGATTTCCCTTCATGGATGATTAAATAGTGATGGTGTGATAATCCAAAGAGACAAGATAGTCCCTGTGTGCTATAAGATTTATAATACATGATGTGTATCATAAAAAAAAGTGCTCTAACATGATATCAAACAAACATGTAAATCATACATATGAAATGACAATGTCTAACTAAATATTACTTTGGCTAAATTTTTTTAATAGTTATTGATATTTAGGATCAATCAAATTCATACACACCACTTGATCGGATTACTTCCATCTGGCATTGGTGATGCTAGTAAGCTTGTGAAGTTCATCTCACTATTCACTTAGTACCAGTAATACAAAACTTGGTTAACATGAATATAACCAACAGTTTCATATAGATTACTTCCTACTAGTAGGCATAAAACATGCTAAACATAAGAATAATAGAAAATGCATACATGTAGTTCATAAAATATATGAATGAATCTCTACTATATTATTTATCACATAAATAATAAGCATAACAAGTACAATTTATATCAACTGGGTATAATATATATTTAGACTGCATATTTTTAATTTTCATATGTAGATATAAATTCAGTATATTCTATGACAAGCACTAATATCATAATCCATCATTTTTATGTACACACTACTCAATTTCTTATAGCCAGTCATAACAAAGAAGGTCATAATTCTCATGACAAATAATCTTTCATTTAAACAACTTGTTATTTTTTTAGGAGGTTGTATGCATATATAGATAATGTCCTATCCTTCAGGAATCCATGACTTAGTTTTTAAAAAACAATATAATTATAAATATAGACACACATCACAATACACTAATATATGCTATATATGTATATGTGCTTGAACATATTAATATAATCATAGTATATACCACACACAATTTTTAAAACAATATATATATATATATATATATATATATATATATACTGTATATAAATGCCAATAGTCATTTATAATTCTAACTAAGGACTTCATAAGATTTCAACAATCATTATACCTTTTTTTTCATAATTACATTCATGAATCATCAAGATATTAATATAAATTGAGTACTATAGTCAATAGACCTTTTATATCAATATTCTACTCCTATTATTTACTATTGGTTCTTAGAATAAATCAAATCAACATCTAATTCAAATTCATTGTAAACTATATAAGACATTCACATAGTCTCTTTATGTGTTTGGTCCCTTCAATATCTATGTATATTATCATAAATATTGCTATAGGTTTGAATCTATCAATTTGTTTTATATAAAACTATTGTGCTTCAAAATACATTACTAGTCTCTACAAAGAGTTTGGAACAAATACCTCATCCCAATAAATGAATACATTCATATTATCTATATAACTTGTATGCAATATCCCAGTATAATTCAATTCATTGTTATCATTCTTTCTTGAATAAGTTAACAAAAATCTCAAGGTATATAGATTTATATATGAGCTAAGATAAGACTTAACTACTTATCATACCCATTATAAGATAGTTCTATATTTTCCCTCAACCCAAAGATATCCAAAATATAGACTTAGATTTCCCACAACTTACACATATTTCTTCATAGTTATGAATGCCAACATATACATAGTTCATATATATTCTCATAGTTCATAAAATTTATTATACCTATTCATATATTATCATGGATTGATTAACAAATAACCTCAGTTCATATATATCTTAATAGTATTATAACAATGTAATTGTTGTGTCATTACTACGTCATATATATTATCTATGTCTTTTGATATATATAAAGGCATTAAGCCACATAATGGTATTTCCCAATATCATAAAGATAACCGGATAATGTTATCAAGAATTACTAAGACATGAAGGTTAATCTATATATGGTAGTAACAAGATATTATTCACCCAAAGTTACGTTCTCAAAAAACATTAATAATAATGAATACAATAACATGACATAAACACATAGTGACATTCTACACTAAATATATGTATAATATCCACAATGGAATCACATAAGATTAATTACACATAAGAATTAAATTGAGATAACACACAACTAACATGCATAAATAATGATCTAAATGTAGACAATATAAAAAACATACTAACTCTAACAATTCAAATAATGTATATTAGTACTATATAATGTGGTGTGTGCATGTTTTCTTGTTGTTCCTATATCATTCCCCAACACCTCCATCTATGTCATCTTATTCGATGATTCTCTCCCTCCATTATGCTCTGAGGGATGAATCTCTCCTACATCAAAATCATGACAAGAAGCTCGTAGCATCATAATATATATCATAAAATACTACTGTAACAACGATCAACATAATCATAATGTAAAAATTTTACAATACAACTAACTTATAGAAATTAAATAATGTAATTTAAACAACATACAACTATCCCGTAACATCATATGACTTACAACTTAGTTGAATAATAATCAAATCAAATTACCAACCATAAAAATCCGTGGATATTCAAGTAAATTTGCTTAGTGAGAAATCAAGATGTAAAATTAGATGTCTTTATGTTCCTAGTGTCACACATCACTAATAACTCATCTAGGAAGCCCACTATACCAAAACCTTGGGACACTTTGGCATGACAAAGACGCTATCTATATTGCAATCACACTTTTGTTGGGTGCACATGCACATAAGCATGAACTGACATATTAAGTCTTACATTCCTTGTTACATCACTAAGCCCACAAACATGAAGTTAGGACTTTACACACCTCTATTAGTTCCATCTAGACCATGGGTATCCATTAGCATTGATTTATGACTATATTACCTATGACAATATGCCAACATGATGCCATGTTAATTGTAGTAGATAACTTCTCCAAGATGGATATCATGGTCACTTACAATGAAGACATTGATGTTGTTGGTATTGTGAAATCCTTATTCAATCATGTTTGGGTTAAATTTGGGCTTCCAACATCCATTATATCTAATCAAGATATATGATTTGCAAGTCACTTTTGCAAAGTATTATGAGACTTTATCACTATGTAGCTGGATCAATTGACAACCTTTCATCACAAATAAATGGACAAACATAAGTTATCAATCACATACTTATCCATCTTCTATGAATGTAAAACCATTCACATAATCACACCTTGGATGAAAATATCTTATACATTCAATATTAATTCAAAAAATACCTTCATAATTCTATGGGTAATAGTCCATTCTAGACATGTCTTAGGTTTCAACCTTAGGAACCTCTAGACATATCTTATCGTGCACTAGATAACACTAAGTCACACACACATAAATAAGAAGCAGATAGAGTTGAGAAGATTTTATCCCACATATAATCTATTCATCAACAAGTTCAATAGATTCTCCCTCACACTCAATGAAAGTACAAGGAGTGCCATGATGCACATTACACATCTCATGCATTTTGAGTTGGTTATAAAGTCTAGTTGAACCTTTGGAAGTAGTGCTTTAAAGGTCCACACTAGAAGATCAAGCCTATGTACTATGGTTCTTACACCATTCTATGTGTAGATGGTGAGAACACCTTCATTTTTGATCTACCTCCATACTTCGACATGTACCCATTCTTCAACATGGAACTTTTTAGGCCTTATACTCTACAACTTCTTGAATTAACAGTGACACAACATCCTTATAATCTTGATCCTAAACATTTGCATCTTATAGAGAAGGACCAAATCATCGAAGTGATAGACACATTCACCTACCATGATACACATAAATTTTTTAAAGTGGTCAAGGTTGGAAAATATGTTAATTAAGATAAATACTAAACTCATTAAAAATTCAAGTGTAGTTCCCTTGATTAAACACTTAAAAAATGGAGACCATTACTCTTAAAGAAAAGGTGATTGATCTATGCATATCTCCTATGAAATAAAATATGATTCTCACTTGTTGTCCTACCCATAGCTCACACTTACTATGTAATCCTATGAACTTTTCTACATGAAGCTTGCTTACACTCCTACACATAAGTCTTGTACTTGCTCACCAAATTTCATGCGTAGATCACCTTAGATCATAATCTATGCACTCAATTACACACTTATTAACTCATAGTCATGTGTGCCTCACTAGAACTTGCTCATAGACTCATGTTTATATACATGTCTTCACTATAGCACATCCATGTGTTGCCTACTCTAACCACTTGGTTTATTAGGTGGCACCTTCCAGCTAAGAATTTGTCAATTGGACCATTAGTCACCACCAACTTGGAAGCTGAACTTCTACCTAATAAGAGAGACAAAATGACTTGTAATTATCTTCTTTTTAACTAATATAAATTTTAATTACTCATGTATTATTCATGTTAAATATATAGCATATGAATCTGACATAGGGTCAATTCCACATATAGTCATAACATAGATAGCATGATTTATGTATATATATCATATAATACATGCATTATAACACATTGTACCATTTACCTATTCTTTCTTATTGAATAGAAATTACATTTCCTAAAAGTTTAACATTTCCACTCTATTGAATGTATAATGATTGTTTTATCTGAATGCATTTATATGCATTCACTTTGCATAACCAAACTCGGTTATTCTTTAAACACTTAGTCTTGGGACCCATGGTGCAAATTAGTTACTTTACCTCTAATTAGGTCCATACTATTGCTTCCTCTAATTAGGTCTATGCCCTTCCTCAAATCCCCCACCACCCATACCTACTCTTTATGGTGGGGATATGATTAGGCAATCTGTGATACCTAAGGTTGGTGTTGGTTAAACCCTTTTAGATCAACTTACCATCACTAAGAAGAGATCCAAAAGTAAAACCAATATTTGATCTCAAAGCTCACATCATTGTAAAATTGACTTTTATATATACAAAATTCAAAATGTGCTAATAATAAATTGTAATCATATAAAATGCAAAATTGGATGACTTAGGCATGGCTAATAACACCCAACATATAGGTCCTCTTTCTTGCGCACTCAACCCTTCTCAGATAGACTTTCACTGATTCCTAGTCACCTGTAGCTTCTTGAACTTAGCTTTTTGAGACCCAAGCAACACTCTTAGACCCAAATCCATCCCCAAAAGTCTCATCCTCCTAGGAAAATAGTACCCAACTTGGATAGGAGCACCACAATTTAGGGGTGTCTTATTTTTGGCACTATTGTCGAAGTTTACTTTAGCCTCAAATGGTCAAATTTTCTTGATTCCTTATCTTTTCCCCTATCAGCCTAATACAAGCTCAACTAACCCATGATCATCAATTTCCCTATAAAAGGCCATTCAATATCTATTTATAATTGTTGACACTCATTCACTGGAAATAAGAAAGAATACAAGCAATTACACTCAAGCACTCTTCCCTATTCTCTACATACAACCTTATAAGACCAATTAAAGCCTATTGAAGCACTCATACTAGCCTCTAGTCATCCAAAGTACATTCCAATTTTGCATCTAGTTGCATACATCACATTATTGCACCAAACACTTCAAATGGGAGAACTACATTAGCTTGATCCCTCTTCAAAGTATTGGTATGTAGGCAGTGTGCCCACACATAGGGTGTGAAGTGCATCTAAAATATCCTTTACATACTAACCCCTCCTCTCTTTCCCAAGTTTTCTACTCAAATTCAAGTACCATAAGATCCTAAAGGTTTTGAAGATTGAATCAGAAACACAATGAGATCTACATAGAACTAAGCTTTAATATTTCATTACCAGAGTGTCACAATCCTACTAAACAAAAACAAAAAAAAACTAGACCACCAAGACAACAACACTAAAAGTGGACAATAGTGCCAAAAGTAGACAAAAGTCCCAAAAAGTAGACTACAGTACCAAGTAGTAAGGTGTCCTAAGTTTTCCACTCCTATCCAATCTATAAATAGAGTTTTAGGTCCTATTTATGATAGTATACCATCCCTACATAACCATTTCTAGACCCTGCATCATCTATTTCAACCCATAATAAGCTAAGTTTGATTTATTTACACTTTTTACTATTTTTAGAAAAGGTAAAATACATATCTATTTACATGAATTAGTAGGATAATTAAGACATATTTATTTACTAATTTACATTTACTCATACTTTTATTTGTTTAGGAATTAAACACCTAATTCTTAAAAAGAATAAAACATTTGGTGAACTTGACTTCAATTTTTTGCACAAAAATCTTAGAAACCCTAGGGCTAATTATCTTTAATTTTTTATAATTTTTCCCTATTTTTTTCCTAAATTTAAAAATAGAAATATTACAAATTGATTGAAATATTTTTCAATAGATTCACCTAAACCCTAGTTTGTACATACTAGGTCCTATTTGTACACAAATACTTTCAAACCACTAGGAAAAATATACTCCTAATTTTATAAATATTTTTAGATTTTTCCTCAATCTTTTAAAATGAAAACTACAAATTTTCTATAAATTTTTCAAATTAATGTACTAATTTTGAAAAATTTATTCAAAACTCCAGTTACATCAAATACATTCTCAATCATTTTCAATACTTTTCACATCATTTTCTAAAAATCTAGTTACATATCTAACTCAAAAAAATCAATTTCAAATTAAAAAGTTCATAGTATTTTGTAAATAATATTTTTGAAATATCCCTAGTGGTATATACTAGCTCCTTTTTTCTTGTTGAGGTATTACCTTACATGTTTCAAATTCTCGTATCCTTTTCATGCATATTCTAGTTCGTTATTTAGATTATATCAGCTTAATCTTTTCTACTATTATCCAAGTTATTTTCCTTATGCCACCTAAATTACTTGCATATTTTCCCTCACAATAAATTACAAGACTTAGTGGCAATCCTCCTGAGTTCACCTATATTCTTGCAACTTGACCATAAATCATGGATAAACAACCAATTTAGGTTCCAGTCATAGATTCTACATATCTAGATTACATAAATTTCAATGAGGATAATTTTGACAAAGAGCAGTATGAAAATAACAATGATGATGTACACATCGATGATCATGCTCCACCACATTGGACTAATGATCCACTTCCACCCATTGTCAATAATGAATTCATACTCAACAAAGATTTGGTTTTACAAAATTTTAGGGAAAGACTTAAGGAACATCCTAAAGATCATACACTAATTCTACAATCTATCATGGAAATAAAAAAGGCTAAGCAAGTTGAGTCTTCCAGTCATTCAAAGTAGCCAATTGCAAATGACACTATGGGGGAAACTATGTCTCAACGACCCCCTATAACAGCCCAAACTTCTTCTATGCCACCAGTTATAGCTGGTACATTCCTATCTCTTTATGTGGTATCCTTTATACAAGAGATTTGATCTCTTCAATCCAAAGTGTAACATCTTGAGCAAGGTACCATTAGACCTACACAATCTTTAGATACTTTTTCTCTTTTGCATACACCATTGGCATGTCACATTACTTATACATAATTGCCACAAGGATTTTTCCAACCCAAGATTACTCTTTATGATGGCAAGGGTGATGCAAAGACACATTTGAGAGCTTTTCATGTAACATGTTTGGATTATGTACCCAATGACTGGATACTTATCAAACTCTTTCCATGGATCCTAAAAGATTATGTTTTACAATTGGTTTATAGTCTATTGAATCAATTAGTCATGACATTCAATCCTTTAGCCAACATGTTCCTAACACATTTCAGTATCAACATTGGTGATAAGGTCTCATATGCACAAATTACACAATAGAAACAAAGGTGAAATGAGCCTCTCATGGATTATGTTCTTAGATACAAGACTATTCTAGCTATGTTAACTAACCCCATGGCTGATCAAGAGCTATAAGACATATTTAAATAGAGCCTTTTACCAGCACTGCATGAATCCATTATGTTCAAAAGATTCTCTTCCTTCACTGAATTGTGTCATACACTTAAGAGAAGAGAAGTCAAGTTAATCTCAATGGGCAAACTCAAGTATTCAAGTACTCTAGACATAATAAACAAGAGTAATAGAAAAGTCCCATACAAGGTCAAAATTAGTTACAATAAGAATTATAATTAACCAATAGTCAATGTGACTTCAGATCCCTATCAATATGTGGTTTTATTAGCACCTCCTTGATGTGTATTTACTAATTTACTAGTTTCTCCACCCAGAGTTCTACGGTAGTTATTAGAATGCAACATCATCACTCTCCCACCTATTTGAGAAGCAAATCTTATAAATCCTCTTCCATAGGGATATGATCAACATGAATTTTGAAATTTTCATAAGGCACTAGGCCATACCACAAACATATGCATTAGTTTGTGACATAAGATACAAGATTTGATAGATGATAATCTACTTGATCTAGGCACTTCAATTGAGCCTCCAAAGATAAATCCAACATGGTATAAATATTTGAAAATATTTTTAGATCCATTTCCACATCATTCAAAATAAGAGAAATAGGACACAATAGGTGTTCATCATACATACCATACACATCCTCCCCCATTTACATATTAGGCACCTTCAATTGAGGTGCATCATTTGAGCAGTATGATAGGTTTGTATGAGTCTAGAGTTCTAGCTAGGCCTTTGACATCTTTTTTATATCAAGAGATTGTGGAGGATGATACAAGTTACATTGCACTTTTTATTAGAGCACATATCCATAATCAACCTATTTGTAGTGTACTCATTGACAATGGTTCCAGTCTTAATATGTGTACCTTCACACTACTAAATCATTTGGATTATTCAAAGTAGGATATCACTCTAAATGATAAATTTATTAGTGGTTTCAATGGGCATATTCAAATTTCATTAGGCAAGTTAGTACTTCCACTACAGGTTGGTCCTACACATGTGGCCACACCATCCACTATAGTTACCAAAGTAGGAGTTTTTGACATAATATTTGGTTGACCATAGATTCAAAAACTCAAGGTAGTACCTTATATAGTTCACAGATGCATGAAGTTAATTCATGCTAATTAGGTTATTACATTTAGTGGAGTTCCTTATGATCACCACTCCCCACTTTAAAGCCATCTACCAGCTTCCACTCACCAGCTTTAGTTCTTTCACTAGTTTTAGCTTCTCCCCCAACTTCTATTCTAATTCCACCTTAGGTTTAGCCATAGTTACAACATCCATCACCAGTATAGAGGGTTCATATACCCCTACAACTTCAAGATTTTAGATGGCTTCCAATGATAGTGTTCACACCTAGATTAGTTACACTAAGATCTCATATAGCTACATAAAGAACATCTATTCATAGAGATTCTTTTCCTACTTTCAGATGGGTCCTTAAGAGCCCTACATTTGGATCCTCTTCTTAGAGTCATAGGGGGACCTCACATTCAATTTCTACTTCATAGATTTTAGAGCAGTTACAATGTAGACACATTTCATCTTCACAATCTCAGTCATACACTTGTGCCCCACGATCATGTATGATTCAATTATTTGACATAAGACACCAAGATAATGAGTCTCACCTGAGATTCATCGATTAAAATTATTTCTTCTCAGTCCTTGTACATAGTTCAAATACTTTTAAAAAAAAATACAAAAACATTCAAAGAATTTCAAAAATGCCAAAATAATTTTGATTGTATGCATCATCCATGATTTACATCACTAATATCATGTTAGGACTTACATTTACTATTTCATTCTATTGTATGTCAATTTTATATATTACCATGCTTCACTTGATCTTCTTTGAGTGTGTGTAGTGACATCTAGCTACTTGATGCTTCATTCTACCCATAGAGGGGGCATTCCTACTTCTACATTCAAGACATACATTGTTATACATACCCACTAGGGGCATCTTCCACATGACTACATCATCTAGGTTATGTCCTTCTTACACTACACACTCTGAGTTATCATGCTGATGTACATTAATTTATAGCTTACACAAAATATTATATTGACATTTGACTAGTATTTAGTACTTGTGTATCTCTTAGCATATACCTTGTATTATACTACACATGTTTTGAATACTTTCACATTTTGCTTAGATTAGTTAGATGTGTTTTTATCCTTCCAACTATTACATGCTTTCTCTGCTTGTCTAGCGTAGCTTGTGTGATTGCATTTTCTAGTTCTTGTTTGAATCTTGCTTGTGCCTTAAGACATTTACCAATGTCCTTTGCTTTCTTTTCATGTGTGTGCCTTAGGACATTTGTAATGTCCTTTATTTGTACTCCTCTATGTCCCTGTGGCCTATGTTCCAAATTTACTTATTTCACTTGTATGTGTATGTGGCATTTGAACATGCCTTCCATGTTTGTTTCTAGTTTGAGTGACATGTGCTCATGTCCCTTGTTTACATGGCCCCTTGGCCCATCTAGTATGCTTATTTCTTGTTGTTTGTCAAATGTATGAAATGCCATGATCCATATCATGCATTTATCTTGCTTCTTGGATTCCATGATGGACATCATGCTCCATCCCTCCATGCTTAATAACAAATTAACAACTAACAACTGATATTTAACATTTTTAGTTTTAGTTCAGTACTTTATGTATGCTTTCACATTATTATATCTATCTAGGCATACCCCTGTTGATTTAACAATATCTATCAATATAAACATTGTTATATCTTGAAACATATTGTCAAACATCAAATGTTATATCATATATTTATTTTAGATTAATACACTTGTAGGAATTTTTTATTTTTAGGGTAGTCATTGTAGGTTCATCATTCCTACCCTTAAAAGAGGGGGCATCAAATAGGGGATTTGTCATAGAGATAAAAACTCCTAGAAATCAAAACAACAACATTCATAATAGTTAGCACAGAATCCAAAGGTCAAATTGGTCAAATTAGAGTAGAAAAATAGGAACAATCTTAGATTAGTAGTTAGTTTTCACACTAGATAGTAGCACCAAAAATGGATAGTAGCATTAAAAATGGATAGTAGTACCAAAAATGGATAGTAGAACTAAAATTAGTGGGTGTTTATAGTTTGGCACTCCTATTTAGGTATAAAAACACTTAGGGTTTTTAGAAAAAATCAAAAATTTTAGTTCAGGGATAGTTTTTTCACTTCTAGATCCTTTAGATTCAATAGTTTCAACATAATTTTCTTAGATACAAAGGGTTATCATGCATGACATGATAGTTCTCACTTTTAATTTAGATTGGGTAATTGGCATAACTTTTAGATTAGAATCCATGTTCCCAACATCAGTGATTGGGGGAAATGTGCATGACACATTGATCTTCTATCATTTTGAGATTAGTTTACTTTAGGCATTCTTAGCAGTTGTGTGCCTTACTCCCTCTATAGGTGGTTGGCATCACATTCAAGTTAGAATTTTATAAAAGTTTAGCTTTTTGAGTACTCAAGTTCCTGAGTTGGCTTTCATATAAGCCTAGTACATCATTTTTGGAGTGGCTTTCATACAAGCCTAATCTCCATCTTTTGAAATGGCTAAGAGTAGCCTAATTTCTAGCACACATTTGGCTATCCATGCCACATTGTCAGCTTTCTAGCACATTCATGGGATACATGAGATATCTCATTTAACATCTATTCTATACTAGAATCACTTCATAACTTCACTTCATGGGGAAATGATGGAGCCAAAGGGCCAACCTTTGTATTCTTGAACCACCTATTTAGAGGGATTGGACATATAGTCTAGACATCAATTAACACACACATGGTTCATTAAATTCACTTAGTTGGTGATGATGGAGCCAAAGGGATAGTCTTTGCATTCTTGATCCACATTATAGGGAATTGAGCACTCAACTCCATTCATGATATTAATCTTGATTCAACACATACTCAACACAATCTAGTATCACAATAGGTTTTATATTAATTCACATACTTAATGACGTGTATTCATTCCTCTCTCTTCCTTGACTAAGCTTTTGTACATTCTTATTTTAGATCTAGTGTATCTAGTAAGAAATAATCTACTTCATGTTTTTATTTTGTAGATTCACACATCATGTCGTGCTCTCTCTATGCACATCTAACATCACACAACTTCATGAGCTTTTTCCTTACATGTAAGTTCATGTATGCTCTCTATTTTTCCTTTATCCTAGTATTTCACTTTGATACATCATTATAATAAGGGGGGTTAAATGTAATAATATAAAATGTGAAATTTGGATAACTTAGGCATGGCTAATAGCACCCAAACTATAGGTCCTCTTTCTTGCTCACTCAACCCTTCTTGGCTAGAATTTCACTAATTCCCAGTCACTCGTAGCTACTTGGACTTAGATTTTTGAGACCCAGGTAGAAATCTTAGATTTAGATCCATCCCCCTAGGTCTCATCCTCCTAGGACAATAGTGCCCAACTTGGACAAGAGCACTAGAATTTAGGGGTGTCTTATTTATGATGTTGTTGTCCAAATTCACTTTAGCCTCAAATAGTTAGATTTTCTTGATTCCTTATCTTTTCCCTTGTCAACCTAATACAAACACATCTAACCCATAATCATCAGTTTCCATATAAAATGCCATTCAATGTCAATTTAGAAGGGTTAACACTCATTCACTAGAAATAATCAAGAATACAACAAGTGCACTCAAGCACTCTTCCCTATTCTCTACATACATCCTTCCAAGATCAATTCAAGCCTGTTGAAGTACTCATACCAATATCTAGTCATCTAACGTACATTTTAGTTTTGCATCTAGTTACATACATCACATAATTGCACCAAACACTTAAAATGGGAGAACTACATTAGCTTAATCCCTCTTCAGAGTATTGGTATGTAGGTAGTGTGCCCACATATAGGGTGTAAAGTGTGTCCAATGTATCCTTTACACACTAACCGTCCTCTATTTCCCAAGTTTGCTACTCAAGTTCAAGTACCAAGAGATCCTAAGGGTTTTGAAGATTGAATTAGACACACAATGAACTTTTCATAGACATAAGATTTAGTATTTCACTATCAGGGTGTCACAGGCCTATCGAATAGAACCCAAAAAAAATAGACCACTAGGACAACAATGCTAGAAGTGGATAACAATTTTGGAAGTGGACAACAGTGCCAAAAAGTTGACTACAATTCCAAGTAGCAGGGTGTCTTGAGTTTGGAATTCCTATTCAATTTATAAATAGAGTTTTAGGTCCTATTTACGATAGTCTATGATCCTTGCACAACCATTTCCAGACCCTGCA
Source organism: Torreya grandis (assembly GCA_037957365.1). Classification (NCBI taxonomy): domain Eukaryota; kingdom Viridiplantae; phylum Streptophyta; class Pinopsida; order Cupressales; family Taxaceae; genus Torreya; species Torreya grandis. Next base: position 4,340,382 of record JARHVA010000216.1, read on the forward strand.
TCATCCATTTCAGCCACAAATAAGCTAAGTTTGATTTTTTTACACTTTTTACTATTTTTAGAAAAGGTAAAATACATATCTATTTACAAAAATTGGTATGCTAATTGAGACACATTTATTTACTGATTTACATTTACTTAAAACTTTATTTTCTTAGGAATTAAACACCTAATTCCCAAAAAGAATAAAACATACACATACCTTTTTATCTTCTACCAATGTTGTGCCCAATGAAGGATCATTTCAAAATCAAGAGTTTAAAGAAAATATATTTACAAAAAATGATTTACATAATATGTAAAATTCCAATATAATTCAAAGTGAGATTCTAAGGGTACTACTTAGACAAAACTTGATCACATTACCTCCTTTACAACTTCTAAGAAGAATTAAAAATTTACCAATATCATCGAATACATGGGCATCATACAAATCATTGTTTGGATATAAATAAGAAGATCCACCACATAGCTGATATTAGTTATCCTAAAATCAATACATCTCACTTTTCCTCATAAACATCCCAAAATACGCCAAAAATCCAAAAAAACAAATATTCCTGAAAATACAAAAACATTCAAACAAATTCCAAAATAATAAAAAATATTTAGCATTCCTAGATTTTATTAGCTCTTTAGTATCTATGTTTTTTGATTTATGTTAATAGATAACATATCATTTCATTTCTATATACACATATATTTCATACATCTTTTAGGGTAATACAAGCATACTCATACACATGATATATGTACTTACAAAAGTTGGACCTCTCCTCTACTCACGTCATATTATACGTTGGGGCATCAACTTTATTTTATCATTATTGATATAGGTTACATATACTTTATGATCATTTATACACTATCATGTTTAATATTATATACTAATGCTTATACATGTCTTTATCCATGGTCATATCTTTCATAGTGTAATTACTATGCTATAATATATAACATTTTTTGATAACACATAAATATAAGGATTAGTATAATATGCTTATACTAGTTGCTTATGATTCATCTATTTTTTAATTTCTTGAGTGTATTCCATTGATTTCTATTATCTTGCTTGTGGACCTGTTGTCTCCAAATCTTTTACCCTAGAAGATGGCTATTCAGGCCTCCTCCAGATTTGGGCAATGTTGGGACATTTCCAAGCCTATGGGTGTGCCTATAATGGAAATGAACCTCTATGTTAAAAGGGATAGCTCCCTATATTAGATTTTGTGTAATAAAATCTATTGAACTAGCTTATTTGGATGAAAAGGGTCAAAAATTTGCATAAATGAAAAGCCTAGTCTAAAATGGTGACACACCAAAAGTTATTATCCACATGCATGCCCTATAATTTTACACAATACAACAAAATACAATCCTATTCTTCAAGCTCTAGAATATACCAACATAAATATTTCAATGTAGAGATAAAATTAATGAGATCACACAAGGTAAGTAACTGAAAAAATAACCTGTATAGTCCAGAAAAGGGTTACACATATGTAAAATCTCATACAACTACAATGCACTCTACATGACTTATTGGATCAAATATTTGCTCAAAATCATGAAGGATAGAGAACATAAGGATAAAACATCACTTGCTATCACTCTATGTCTCTTGCATACCCAAATAAATATCTAGAACTTAGAAACAAAACAAACTTATGCATATTTACTCAAAGGCAATAAAATGGCAAAACATTCCAACAGGGCTTCGTCATACTATCTGTGGATGAAATAAAAATAGCCCAAGGGTCTTATTTATAGTAAAGAGAGAGAGGAGGGATGTCCTTTACACCAAAGAGAGTAATCAAATTTGTTGGAAGTCATTGTCCTCAATTGCAACTAATTTTTTTCAATGATGCTCACTAGGGCACTTTGATTGATCCGTGTCACCTTCTTGAATGTCATGGCCTTGCCCCCTAAAGATGATTACCAAGGACTACTTAATAGAAATGAGATATTTGGGGAAGGTGAAAAAAAGGGTCCTTGTCAATGGATTCACCTATTAGAAATCTCTTTTAGCCCCAATCACTTCTCCTTGGCTTGTCGATTTGTGCAATGGCATGGAAAAGGTCACTTTCATTTAGTTTGGCTCTATCTTTCCCTTTTGATTGGTCTTCAAGGAATGACTCAGATCATGGTTTTGTGCCATCGATATAATTTTAGATCAAGATTATAAGCTAAGCAGTTACTTAAAATCCAATTTGCTTCTATCTAGACCCTTTCAAGCTTTTTGAATGACTTCACTTATAAAACTTTATAAGCTAAGCACTTGCTTAAACCCAATTTGCACCTGCAAACCCATTTAGGTTTTTTTGCCTACTTTACTTATAAAAATTTATAAGAAAATCACTTTGGTAACCCAATTTGCACTGTCAAGACCCTTTCAAGTTTTCTAAGCTCTTCTACTTATAAAATTCATAAGTCAAACATGTTTGGAAACTTGACTTGTATTGACATCTTTTGGCACATCATGAACTATGACCCTAATGACTAGTTGTCCACTTTAAACTTAACATCCTATGACACATCATGCATTAACCCAATGGATAGTTTGTTTCTTTAATTTTTACATCCTATGGTATGTCATGGGTAATTAAGTTGGGTTTATTGTTTTGGGCAATGGTTTGACAATTTTCCTAAAGTAATTCCTTCAGACAAAAGTCCAAAGGAATTCCTTTAGGAATTTTTCTTTTGGGATTTTTGGCATGGTCAAGGACATGGTCAAAATCAAAATCCTTGAAGATATTCCCTGAAGGACACCTATAGGAAAGTGTCCTTCAAAAAAGTTTTGAAAGACACCTGGGAACGGAAAAAAGGCCCCTTTAAAAATTTTTGAAGGGCATTTCCAAAGGAAATGGCCCTTCAAAACTTTTCTAAAGGGAAACCTTTGGGGAAAAAACCCTTTGAAAAAAATATGAAGGGTAAATTGGAAGAATGGGCCAAAAATTGACCCTTCAAGAAAATTCTCGAAGGGCACTTGGATAAAAAAATGTCCCTTCAAAATTTTTTTGAAGGGGCATTCAGGAAAAAACTAAGGCAAAAGTGCCCTTCAAATTTTTTTTGAAGGGACACTTGGGCAAAAAGTGCCCTTTGAAAAAGTTCTGAAGGGACACTTAGATGAAAAAGTGCCCTTCAACTTTTTTTCGAAGGGTTACTTGGACAAAAAAAAGTGCCCTTCGGAAAAATTCTGAAGGGACACTTGGGGGAAAACTAGGAAAGTGAAGTACCTTCAAAAAATTCTAAAGGGCACTTTGAAGGGAAGTGGCCCTTTGAAACTTTTCCTAAGGGCATTTCAGGGCTAAGACATAAAAGGGGCTAAGGCAAAATAAAGCAAAGGGAAAAACAATTTGGGAAAGTGCAAAGGGGAAAACCTTCAAAACTTTTGTCTGGGACAAAAGTCCGAAGGAAAATACTTGAACAATCTTGAAGGAAAACAACATGGGAAAAAACCCAAGGATGAAGGGAAAAAACTACAGACTCCTATCTGAAGGAAAAGACTAGGAGGAAAGAAAATAACAAAGGGAAAGTAGAACAAGGAAAGACCAAAATAGCAAAGGCCTAAACAAAGAAAATGAGCAAGGAAGAATGAAAACCAACTGAAGAGAAAACATAAACTGGTTATGTAGAAAAAGGGTCAAGATTTTGGTGATTTATAGGGGAGACATGCTTTCTATGTCCAAGACCAGCTACCTATATCATTCTATTGGGCATGGAGTCATGCAAGGCAAACAAGAGCCAAAAAGAACAAGCCCATGGTTGAGAGAAAATACAAGAAAAACACAACAAAGCAAACACAAGGAAAGAAAACACCTAAAAGGGAAACACTTATGCTAAAAATAACTTAGGGAAAATAAAGATAACAAAGGAAACACACAACAATAAGTATTTACAAGACATGGCCAACAAGGTCTAAAAGAAAGACTCAAGTGGATTGCATTCACCAAAATAGGTAGCTCTTCTCCATCCATCTTGGATAGCTAAAAGGGGTTTATTTACTTGCACTTGCTGATGATGTAAGGACCACTCCACAAGGTATCAAACTTTGTATGTCTACCTAGTTTTGCTCTATCCTCATCCCATTTCAAGACTAAGTCACCTTGTTTGAACACTCTTACCCTTGTCCTTTTGTCAAAGGGTTTCTTCGTGAGAACTTGATGGTGTTCTAAAGCTTTCTATGCATCATCTCTTACCTCCTATATCTATATTAATTCTATCAATCTAACCTCCATAAGAGTGTTTTCAAGTAATTCCAGCTATTGTGCAAGTTTCAAGGTAAGGAGTTCTTGTGATATGGACAACTTAGCTTCTATCCCATAAATAAGAATAAAGGGAGAATTACTAATTGACTTCTTGGGAGTGATTTTATCTACCGATAAGGCTATCTTTAGCTTGCTATGCCATTCTCTTTGATTGGTTTCCAATGTCCTCTTGATGATTTTGATGAGGTTCTTGTTGGTAGAATTAGTAAATCCATTACATTGAGGGTAGTAGTTGGATGAAGTACTCAAATGAACCCCTCTTTGCTTCCCAATCAAAAGTTTTAACACTTATGAAGGCTAGTGCATTATCCAAAATGATGACATGAGGATCTCCAAAACTTGTCACAATGTTGTCATAGAACTCTAAGATAGCATTTTTATTTGCCTCCTTCAATGGAAAAGCCTCTACTCACCTTGTGAAGTAGTCCATAGCAGTCAATATGCATTTGTGTCCAGCACTTGATGGAGGGTTGATCATGCCAATAAATTCAAGGCCCCATTGTATGAAACACTGGTCCACTTGAATAGGATTCAATGGAAGATCTACAATATTTTGTTTGCCAACAAAGAAAGCACATTGAGGACAAACCTTAACCCAATGATAACAATACTTTAAAAGATTAGGCTAATAGTAATCAGATCTCATTATCTTTACAACTATTGTTCTAGGAGAGAAGTGACCACCATCTACTCCATTATGGAACTTTTGTAGCAACATATCAAATTGATCATTGTTAATGCATTTTAGCAATACATTATTCACATACCTTTTAAAGAGAATTCCATCCACAAGAAAACAAGGAATAACTTGTATCCTAAAATACCTCCTCTGAGATTTATTCAAGCCATTGGGACACTCACCATTTTAAAGAAAACCAATGATGTCTTGTGTCCAACTTTGATATTTTGCATTTGATCAACTAGCTAGGCTTAAACTTGATTGACCAAGGCTTGCTCCTTTGGCTCTTGAAAGTCATATGCTAAGTGCTCACACAAACCTCTTCCTCTTACCAATCTAGTTACCTTAATGTCAATTTCATATTCCATCACTTTCATGATCCATCTAGCTCTCTTTTCATTGAGATCCTTACTTAGGAGAAACTCCTTGGTGCTAGGATGGGAAACATGAATCTTGTTGTTGGACACCATATGCCTAATTTTTTTTAATTCTCTTATCACTATTAGAGCTTTCTTCTTAACCAAAGAATATCTTACTTCATAATCTTCTAATCCTTGGTTGAAGAAAGCAATTGGATGCTCAACATCTTCATCATTATTTTGCATAAGCATAGCTAAGATTGTCTCAAGGTTAGCAAAAGTATAGAGTATGAAATATTTAGAAAAATTTGGATTTAATAGAGTAGGATATTTTTCAATTGCTTGGTTGATTGATTTAAAATTGATCTTACCTTCCTTTGTCTAAGTAAAAACTTGGTTCTTTTTGAGCATGGCTATGATAGGCTTTACCACAGTTACAAAATTTGAGATAAACTTCCTTGCAAAGTTTATTTTCCCCAAGAATATTTGCATCCCCTTCTTGTGTTGAGACAAGGACAAGCCTAAAATAGCTTCAATCCTTTCAAGGTCAATAGATAAGCCTTCTTTCAAAATAATATGACCCAAAAAATTACCTTCATAGACAACAAAGATGCACTTCTTTGGATTGAGGGATATACCATACTCCCTAAACTTCTCAAACACTTTCCTTAGATGTCACATATGATCAACAACATCCTTTGAAAAAATGGTTATATCATCAAGGTAAACAAGAAAAAACTTATTGATCAAACCTTTCAAATCCATGCCCATTGCCCTTTGAAATTTAGCTCCAGCATTGGATAAACCAAATGACATCTTCTTGTAGGCAAAGGTCCCCCACTTTATGGTGAAGGCTATCTTGAATTGATCCTCTTCATTTACCAATATTTGATTATAGCTTGAATAACCATCAAGAAGTGAGAAACATCGAGAACCTGAAACAACTTGTAGAATTTATTCCATAGAAGGGAGTGGATAATGATCCTTGAGAGACACTCTATTTAGATCACAAAAATTCACACAAAGTTTGATTTATCTATTATTATTTTGAATCAGCACAAGGTTGGATACCCAAGTTGAGTGCTTTATAGCAAATATAATCCTAGACTCAATTAACTTGGTCATCTCTTTCTTCATGAGTTCTTCTATCTTGAGATTGATAGGCCTTTGTTTTTGTCTTACCAATTTAGCTCTAGGCTCTAACTCAATAGTGTGATGGGATAGACTTGGATAAAACCCTTTCAAGTCCTTATATTCCCAAATAAAGATGTCATGAAACTCTTTACATAATGTAATAAAAGCTTGCCTTTTTAGTTGAGAACATACCTTACTAATCTTCAAAAGTTTGTCTTTGAAAATCATAACTCTCTCATAGTTTTCCTCCTTTGTTGACATGCTCATTATTTCATTATTATTTTGATCATACTCATTGAAGACACTCTCCAAGGTAATCAGCCCCTGTGGTATTTTATTTGTCTTTAGCTATATAATTTTCTCTTCATAATGATCATGTAACCTCTTTTGATTTCTTAAGGAGAAGCCTAACTAATTTTGCAAGAAGTGTGCAATGTGTTCATCACTTTAAAATGATTTACATGACACTTAATTATCCAAAATGGAAGGTCTCATAATGATCTTGATATGAGATTAATCCTTCTCTTTTGCTACATCAACAACTAAGTCAAAATGTGCTCCTATTATAGCCAATCTATCAACATGTTTATTCAAGTCTCTTGGTATGGGCTGTATGTTGAAGGCATCAAAGTCTTCAAGTAGATCCCATAACCTATGTTTGTAGGACTTAAGCAAGGGGTTCTTGGTTGTATCTTGACTTCTTACTTGATTAATGACCAGCTCACTATCTCCATAGACTTTCAAATTCTTGATTCCTCTCCTCTTTGCCCATTGGAGACCATGAAATAGGCCTTTATATTCTACCACATTGCAAGTGCAACTGAAGTGAGACCTATAAGAAGAGTAGTAATGAATACCTGATGGAGAAACTAACATGATGCCAGATCTTGTAGCTACTTTTTTCCTTGAACCATCAAAGAATATTTCACACATGCCATCAAGTTCATGATCCTCATTGGTGAGTGAAGGAATTAGAACATTTTATTCATTCATACAATAAACTCCTAAATCAGTCTCCTTAATGAAAGTGTAAGGATTAAGGCCATGTGTTTTAGAGCTATGATTTTCAAGATAAAGATTAGAAATACCTTCAAGAGTGGAAGATGTTTCACCATTCATGACCATTTCCTCTTCCTTGCTGATTACATAATTCTGATTTGACATTGTCTCCAAGTATGACTCAATGTGGAACCTTGCTAAGGGATGAGTCCTTATAGTTACCTTGGTTTCATACCTATCTTGAAATCTAGAAAAGACCAATCAGCAGAAAGGTATCCTCCTATCTTGGCTGTGAAATCCCTTGACAAGCATATATAAAAGTGTACTAGAAGGTCCACCACCACAATGTTTTACATGATAGGGAAGCTTGGGAAACCATGTAAAAAACATTTCAGACCTTTGACCAATATTACCATCTTGGTTGGAGTCCCATCCAACTATAACATGCCCTTTCTATATGGCTCATAGTTTAAACCCAACTTATCAGCCACTACTTTAGGCATGACAGTAGTGCTTGCTCCATTATCCACAATACAATTGTGGACCAACTTGTCTCCCACAATGAGTGTGAGGTAGAAAGGTGGAGGATTTTTAGCCTTTGTTAAGGGATTTAAAATATGATTTGGAGAGTTTGTGAGAGCCACACCATTGTGCTTTGAAACTTGAGGAGTCACATGAATGCTTGCCAACTGCTCTTGTAAAAGCTCTTTTTGACTAGGTCTATACAAGACTTCCTAAAGGGATATACTTGCCTTGGTAATCTTCAATGAATAAATAATGTTTAGAGAGGGAGCATTCACCTTCTCTAGAAATTTTGATGGTAATGAGGGATCTTGAGCCTACTACATTACAATCTTGGTAGCCCCACTTGCATTCTAATTTTTTTGGGAAGCATGACTTACAACAGGTGAAATACTTTGATTGACACTTGGTGGCCTTAGAGAGGAATCACTTGGAGCTACCCATGGTTCTTGGCTTTCTCCCAATGATCTCTTCTTATCTCTTGTATTATATGAAACCTACATGCCTTGAGTTAATACAAAATCATCTTTTGCTTAGAAATTCATTATTCCCACACTTGGACTGCTACCTTCTCCATGAATATCCCTTTGGTTGGGACATGCTTCTTCTACTATCATGTAGGGAGTAGTTTCCTCTTGTATTGTCAAAACATGGATGGTTCCTCTATCATCATGTAGAAACTGACCTTGAGGCTGCCCCCATTAGTCCAAATGATCCTCTCCCTGCACTAGATTTGCATGTACTGGAACAACCTTTATGGGAGGCATAGAATTTGGATTATATGCATTGAGATGCCTACTGTAACCTTGTTTATTTTGTCTTATCCCTTGATAATTATATTGGAATGGAGCTCTATATCCTTATTGAGGATATCATTGTGCATTAGGAGGAGCACTTGCCTAATATTAGGCTTGCTTGAGCTAAGCTCTTAATGAACTGATTTCTTTATCCTTGTCCACAACATTATCCACCTTTTTGGGAAAGGATCTTGGATTCACATTGGCATTAGGAACTTGTGACATGTTTGGAGATTCAATTTATTTATGGGACAACAAAGGCATGGAAACTCTTGGAGGAAGTTTTATAGCTTTAATTAAGCTATCAAATTTAATTGCTAGCTCATATGCACCTAAAAGAGTGAATCCTCCCATTGATTGCAACATAATAGCAACATCAGTACCAATCCCTTTGAGGTATGCTGGGAACACAAAGCTAGGAGGAGGTCTCATGATTGATGGTAGCCTATACCATGTTATTTGAAATCTCTCATTGAAATCTCCTATGGATTCATTTGGACCTCTTCTTAGTACATTCAGCTGATGTATTAGGGAAGCATGATCACTCTTATTTTCAAATCTTGTCATGAATATATCTCTAAAGCCATCCCAATTTGTAATGTAGGCCCCTTTCAACATTCTATACCAGTCAAGTGTTTTGCCTTTTAAAGACATAACAAGCAACCTAATGGCTATGTTGTCCTTAGTAACATTATGAAAATTACAAAAATTAGAGATGTCTCTAATATGTTCAAATGGGGTAATAAGACCCTCTCCATTAAAACTAGCAATATTTTTGGTAGCATTCAGAGGGATAGGGTCATATGTAGGAAGTTCTTTTGGGTTTTGGGTATTAAAAGCAGAGAAAGGTTGATGCCTATCCATGTCTTCTTGATTGTCTACTTCTTGATTTTTGGTTTCTTCAACTTCCTCAACCTCTTCTTCTTCCTCTTCAAAACCACCCTACCCAAGCTCTCTAAGTGCTAGGAATGGTTTAGGATGTTGTTCTTCAAAAAGAGCTTCAACTAGAGGTTCTTGGTCAAATATCCTAGATGACCTAGTGAGGACCATAAAGTAAACTATGGGAAATTTGGTCTAGAACTAGGGATTCTCACCCTTTAGAGTCACCAAATGCTGTATTTTAGAATACAAATGATACTTATCAAGAAAAACATTCACCTTGACATGAAAATAATAAAGAATTTGGTCCCACCAGGAATGCCAAAACTGTTGTCTCCATATCTTGTACCCTAGAAGAGGGATGTTTAGGCCTCCTCCAAATTTGGGCAATGTTGGGATATTTCTAGGCCTGTGGGTGTGCCTATAAGTGGAAATTAACCTTTAGGTTGAAATGACTAGCTCCCTGTATTAGCTTTTATGTAGTAAAATCTACTTAACCAACTTATTTGGATGAAAAGGGTCATAAATTTTCATAAATGAAAAGCCTAGTCTAAAATGGTGACACACCAAAAGTTATTATCCAAATGTATGCCCTATAGTTTTGCACAATACAATAGAATACAAGCCTATTATTCAAGCTGTAGAAGATACCAACATAAATATTTCAATGTAGAGACAAAATGAATGAGATCACATAAGGTAAGTAATTGAAAAAACAACATGTATAGTCCAGAAAAGGGTTACACATATGCAAAATCTGATATAGCTAAAATGCATTCTACATGACCTATCGGATCAACTCTTTGCTCAAAATCATGAAGGATAGAGAATAGAAGGATAAAAATCACTTGTTATCACACACTGTCTCTTGTATTCTTAAGCAAATGTCCAAAAATTAGAAACAAAATTGACTTATGCTTCTTTGCTCAAAGGTAAGAAAATGGCAAAACATTCTAGTAGGGCTTCATCATACTATCTGTGGATGAGATAACAATAGCCAAAGGGTCTTATTTATAAAAGAGAGAGAGAGAGGAGGGAGGTCCTTTACACCAAAGAGAGGAATCAAATTTGTTGGAAGTCATTATCCTCACATGCAACTAATTTTTGTCAATGATGCTCATTAGGGCACTTTGATTGATCTGTGTCACCTTCTTGAATACCGTAGGATTTCCCCCCTAAAGATGCTTCCCAATGGCTACTTAAAAAATGGGATACTTGGGGAAAGCACAAAAAATGGTCCTTGTCAATGAAGCCACCTATTAGAAATCTCTTTCAGCCCCAACTACTTCTCTTTGGTTTGTTGATTTGTGCAATGGCATGGAAAAGGTTTATTTCATTCATTTTGGCTGTCTTTCCCTTTTGATTGGTCTTCAAAGAATGACTGAGATCGTGGTTTTGTGCCATCAATATAATTTTATATCAAGCTTATAATCTAAGTAGTTACTTAAAATCCAATTTGCTTTTGCCTAGACCCTTTCAAATTTTCTAAATGACTTCAATTATAAAACTCTATAAGCAAAGCACTTGCTTAAACCTAAATTTCACCTGCAGACCTATTCAAGTTTTTTACCTACTTTACTTATTAAACTTTATAATAAAAGTGCTTTGGGAAACTTGGTTTGCACTATCAAGACCCTTTTAAGTTTTCCAAGCTCTTCTACTTATAAAATTCATAAGTCAAGCATGTTGGGAAACCTGATTTATATTGACATCTTTTGGCATGTCATGAACCATGGCCCTAATGGCTAATTGTCCACTTTAAACTTGACATCCTATGGCACATCATGCATTGACCTAATGACTAGTTTGTTTCTTTAATTTTGACATCTTACATCACTTCATGGGCAATCCAGTTGAGTTTATTGCTTCAGGCAATTGTTTGATAATTTTCTTGAAGTAATTCCTTTGGACAAAAGCCTAAAAGAATTCTTTTGGGAATTTTGCTTTCAATATTTTTGGCATGGTCAAGGACACGGTCAAAATCAAAATCCTTGAAGAAAGTCCCTGAAGGAATTCTTTTGAGGTTTTAGTTTCGGCTACTTGGCTTGGAAAAGCGCAGCATGTTCTTTTAGGAACTTTTCTAGGACACCTGTAGGAAAGTGTCCTTTGGAAAAGTTCTGAAGGACACCTATGAAGGGACAAAAGGTCCATTCAAATTTTTTTTAAGGGCATTTCCAAAGGAAATGGCCCTTTAAAAATTTTCTAAAGGGCAAACTTTGGGGAAAAATCCCTTCGAAAAAAATCCAAAGGTTAACTTGGAAGAATGGGCCAAAAAGTGACCCTTCAGGAAAATTCCTGAAGGGCACTTGGACAAAAAAATGTCCCTTAAAAAAATTTTGAAAGGGGCATTTGAGAAAAGACTAAGGCAAAAGTGCCCTTCAAAAAATTTCGATAGGGACACTTGGGAAAAAAATGCCCTTCAAAAAAGTTTTGAAGGGACACTTAGATGAAAAAGTGCCCTTCAATTTTTTTTTGAAGGGTCGCTTGGAAAAAAAAAGTGCCCTTCGAAAAAATTCCAAAGGGATACTTGGGGGTAAACAAGGCAAGTGAAGTGCCTTTCAAAATTTTTGAAGGGAACGTCGAGGGGAAGTGGCCCTTCAAAACTTTTCCAAATGGCATTTCAGGGCTAAGACAAAAAAAAGAGGCTAAGGCAAAACAAAACAAAGGGAAAAACAATTCAAGAAAGTGAAAAGGGGAAAACCTTTGAAAATTTTATTTGGGACAAAATTCTGAAGGAAAAGACTTGAATGATCTCAAAGGAAAACAACATGGGAAAAAACCCAAGGGTGAAGGGAAAAATCTACATAATCCTATTTGAAGGAAAAGATTGGGAGGAAAGAAAACAATGAAGGGAAACCAAAATAAGGAAAGACCAAAATAGCAAAGGCCCAAACATAAAAAATGAGCAAAGAAGAATGCAAACCAGTTGAAGAGAAAACATAAACTGGTTATGCAGATAAAGGGTCAATAGGACCATTTGAATATGTTCCTTACTTATTAGCCCATGTGCTATTGTATGTTGATTGGAAATTTTAATATGTTATTTTATGTTGATTGGAAATTTGAATATGTCATTCTATGTTGATTAGAAATTTTAATATGTCATCCCTTTCTATTGTGTGCCATTTGAACATGCCCCTTGTATAAAGTCTCATTGGACCATTCCTTTATATTACATTGAGTGCTCTTATGTGTGTTCTTGATTGTTTATTGAGGTTGTATTTTTATGCTCTAGACATTGCCATGATCTATATCATGCATCTTCATGACTTGATGTGATCATATATGGTGAGCCTAATTGATATATCTACTTTGATATGTTACCCTTACATGATACATGATTTATACATAGATTATATAAGTACCTTATCATTTTGAGGTATGTTACCTTCTAGATTCTATTTCTATCATCTTAAAAGGTGGGGTATATTAATGGGGGCATATCATAGAATCATGACCTCTACATTTTCATAGTTTCTAAATTTTAGTGGGGGCATGTCACAAAGGCATGATCTCCACACTTATACACCTTCCTAATATTTATATATTTTAGTGGGGGTGTGTCATAAAAACATGACATATGCACTTATACACTTACTCAATATCTCTAGTCTTTAGTGGGGGCTTGTCATAAAGACATGACATCCACACTTGCACAAACTCTAGTTTAGTTCTATGATTCATATAAACACTTGGGTCATAATCATATATATTGCATCTATTTTTCATAGATTTAAAATAGCATTTTTAGATTTATAACACACATTCTAGATCAAAAATATTATAGGTGTATATATCACAATATTGCATCAAAAATTGCAAACAATACCTATTATAATACTCACAAGGATGCACCAATCATAACAGGATGTACTATTATTAAGCCTTTTTTATTATAGTAGTTGTTTCATTTTATAGGTTAAAATGACTAAATCATTCAACCTCACTAGATGTATAGATTAGAGTGATTAAATCATCCAATCTCACTATATTTATAGGATGAGATGACTAAATCACTCACCCTCACCAAATTATATATATTCACACTTGAGTTATGAAATTGAGATATAATGATCTCAATGGCCATGTCACAACTCATCCCTGCACTAGATTTGGGGAATAATACCTTCCAATATACCTATTTAAAATCTCCAAGGTTTAGGTGTGAACCTATTCTAGCTCCAATGCTTCATAAGGAAGCATATTTGTCAATTTAAAGCATCGAGAGGCAACATGGTTGCATTGACACATAGGTGTAATCCTTCCTTGATCTATTTCTTTTCAAGCATTTCACTTATTTTGATTTATAGATTATATGCATTGATTTATATTGTAAGATGCTCTTGGTTACATGTCATACACTGATAAAGTAGTCAAAGTGGGCTCAATTAAAGGAAAGGTGTGTTATACACACCCAAGTATGTATTTATTTTATTTAACCTATTAATTTCATCCTTATACATTCCTAGATTAAAGAAAGAAAATGTAGATACTAAAACTAAATATTTATAACATTTTAGTCTTGTACTTTTGAAAAATATCAATTAGGGATCTAACCTTGAGTTCTAGACCTCCATAATACTAAAAGACTCACATTTTTCATCTCATTGTGCCTAAATAGTTATCTCTTAGTCTAATACATATCATTTTAATGACCAAGGTCTCATGTACTGCATAAAAAGCTAAAAACTTGATAAACATACTTTACTATCAGTTTCATATCTATACATGATTTCTAGCCTTCTAGAACTACCGACCATAGAGAGACACTACCATATATGGTAGTGTCCATGTCCTTATCCAGTGCCTAATGGTCAAAAGTCATCCAAATTAAAAATTATTTGAAACCTATGGGTCGGCTTATTTATCTTATTGAACCTTACTGTGAGATATTTTCAAAAGGTGTGTGATGCAAGAGCAGAAACATAGAACACTAATTTTTTATTATTTATTTTGGTTTTAGTTTTGATTAGGTTTATGAAGTCTTGTTTATTCATTTATGAGGATTTCAAATCACTATCTTTCCAAAATTTATTCATTTTGACTTGTTTTAATTTTTCCCACCAAAACTGCCTATTTGAAAATTTGAATTTGTAAAGAATGTTTGAAGGGTATTTACCATATCCTAGTGAAAAAAAGGTCATGGTACTTATTTAATGGGTCAATGGAGGTCTTATACATGTTTTATAATAGCCCAAATTTCTTAACTCATATTTAACTAAGTCAAACTCAATGGAGGTTAAAAGCTTGGGTTGAGTTTATATAATTAGTTAGGCAGTTTTAGGAGAATTTGGGAATTGGAGAAAATAAGTGAGAATGAGAGATTTTATTTCATGTATAATAATATAGGATATCATGAGATAATAAAATAACTCTAATAAATTGAAGAAGAGATAAAGTTTTGAAAACTAGGGTTTTGAGTAAGGATGTGTAATACTTTTGCTTTAAAAAAATGAAAAGAATGAAAATTTGAATTTTAATATTAAATTTAAATATCATAATTATGTGTAAGTTAATTTATATTTATATTTAATTCATTTTTATTAATTTTTAATAATTTTTATTCATGTTTAAGATGAAAAAACATAGTACAAGTGGCTATAGTTAGAAAATAAGGTTTGACAATCAAGAAAACTTATTGTTCACCTTGTTTGAGATTGGTTAGATGAATTTTTTTGTGGGATAGAGTAAGATACATATGTATTAATCATTTAAAATTGAAAAATAATCGAAAATAGATCTTAAATGTGGAAATTCCATTGAATTTTAACTCACTGCCCCTATATAGTCCAAAAAAGTGGTTCTACAATCATGGAAAGTTATCTTTTTCATATTTTTAGATTTATCTAGGTGAAAATGTGAATTATAGATTAGTAAATATGTGTGAAAATTATATTTAAATAAAAATATTTGAAAAATATCTTAATAATTTAAATTTTTATTCATTTTATGCTTGCTGCCTGGACACAACCCAAGACAAGGTCTTTTACAGTCATAAAATGTTATTTTTTATCATATTTTAAGCTTGTTCAAGGTGTTTACTTGAATGATAAATAATTAATATTAAGGGACATAAATTTTAAAATTTAAAATCATGTCATATTATTCAAATTATCCTTTATTGAGTGCTCTTAGCCTATGTACAGGGTTGCTAGGGTTTTGAAGAACAAAATCATTATATTTTGAAAATGAACCCTTAAAAATTCATGAAACTTGGTAGAAATGTGTATGAGGATGATTTTAAAGGATTATAAATTTTTTTAGAGTATTTTTACATCTTGAGGAAGAGTTATTTAAGAGTCTCAGCTCTGTAGGCCTAATTTTAAGGCTAGAAACCCTCTTTTAGTGTTTTCTTACATTTTTAAGTTTGAAAAAAAGTATAAATGAATATGATGAGTTGAGAAAACACTAATTTAATTTTTAAAAGGAAATTTTATTAAAAATACTCCTTTTTTTTTTTAATATTATCAGTCAAGAAAATTTTTAGGTCTAATCTCTCTCTCATAAGCAAAATTGCAAGTTGTAAGTTTGATATTTCCTTAACCTCTACATCATTTTTGGTATAAGAGTAGAGTTTTTTTATAATTAAAGGTTACCTAAGAAGAAATATTTTATTTATAAGAGTGAAAATTAGGTTGTGAAAAATAAACTTTCAAGAAAGTGCAAGTATGACACTTAGAGGAGTAGCTAGATGTGGTGCTAGAAGAGGTCCAAGAAGACAAACAAGGGATGTGTTAATGGAAGAAATGAGAAATATAAAAGTATGTTTAGAAGCAATATAAAATTTTAAAATAAGATATGTTGTGATAGGTGATGTAAGTGAAGGAGAGGAATAACCACAAGAAAAGGTTGTATAAAAAGAAGAGGATGAAAAGAGAATGGAATAAAGACTCTTGAAAGCAGTCATAGGATTATGATCAAAGCCTAAATTTGAGGTTACTATATATGGAGGAATCCTAAATGTTGAAGAAATTATGGATTGGATATCTAGAATGGATAAAATATTTTTATTTTGAAGGAATAACTGAAGAGAAGAAGGTGAAGTTTACTTGTACAAAGTTGAAGGGACATGCATCTCTTTGGTGGGATAGTGTCTAAGAGGAAAGCAAGAAAAGAGGTACAAAGAAAATTAAATCATGGGATGGAATGGTAGTAAAACTCAAGTCAAAATTTATGCCTATAGACTACCAGAAAAATTTGTTTAATAAACTCCAAAATTTGAAGTAGAAAGACATGAGTGTAAAGGAGTACACTAAAGAATTCTACAAGCTTACAATTAGAGCTAGTCATGTAGAAGAAGATATTGAGAAAATAACAAGGTACATCAATGATTTGAGGTTTAATATTTAGGATGAAATCAATTTGTTGTCTCCAAAATTAGTGGAAGAGGCTAATCAATTTTCTCTCAAGGTAGAAGAGAAGTTAGCTAGAAGATAAACTCAATTATATAGAGAAGGCAAAAATTTTAGAGCTAGAGGACAACAAGGTGGTAGAAGTTAGTTATAGGTTTGTAATGAAGAAGCAAGCAAATCTCAAGGCTAATACAAAAATACAAGAGGAGGTTATTCATACAAATGAAGAAAGCCATATACAAGAGGTAGAGGAAAAGGATTTTGGAGAAAATGTTTCAAATGTAATAGGTATGTTGGCTATAGGGCATGTGAATCCCTTGAGGATCCACAAACAAGCCATATAAGAACTGAAGGTAGTAATTAAGTTGTTCAAGCCAAATAATAAAGTGTAAGATCACCATAAAATGTTTAATAACTTGAAGTGGGAGAGTCTTTATTCATGAATAAATTGATATTAAAGCCAAATAAGGAGGTGAAGGAACCAACCCAAATGAAGACATTGTTCAAGAATACATGCAAATATAAAGGTAAGTTTTAAGGTCATCATTGATATAGGTAGTATAGATAACTTGATTTATTTAGAAATGGATGAAAAACTAAGATTGAAGAGTGTGATACATACTACACCATATAAAGTATCTTGGCTACAAAAAAGACATCAAATACTAGTCAATTAGCAATGTAAAGTTGATTTTTAGATTGGTAGATATAAGGATGAGGTAATTTATGACATTATTGTTATAGATGTTTTCCATGTATTGTTAGGTATACCTTGGTAGTTTGATAGGAGGTTTATACATAATGGAAGAAATAAGACATATACATTACATAAGGATGGTAAGAATCATACTTTGACACCATGAAACCAAAAAAAATACCAAGGTGCTGATAATATGTGGAAAGGGATTATTGTATCTAATAAAGAAATATTAGGTTGGTTGTGAAAACCCAAAGTTTATTTAAAAAAAGTAAGGAGAAAGAAAGTTATGATAATTTCATAGAGGAAGGAATTCTCATGAAGGAGAAGATAAATGTGGAAGAGTTGGAAAAAGAAGATGGCAATCATGTAGAGTTGTAGATAGATGAAGAATAAGCCAAGTAGAGTTGCATGTTTCCATGGTAGAATAATTGTATGTATATATTGTGTAAGCAAGTGCACATAAAAAGAGAATTAAGAAGGTTCAACTATGCAAAGGAGCTGAAATCAGAGGTGTGGTTGATATGGAGCTTTGAGAGGTCATTGTGAGATTGGAAAACATGATAGCATTGGAAAAGGGTTTGGAAACATGCCTTTAAATCATGATGAGTTGGTTTATGAGGTGAATAAGGGAACTTTTGTTTTCCCTAATATGTTTGTGCATTATGCATGCCCAATGATGGATAAGATAACAAAGATAAAGACTATGTATAGAGTAGTCCAAAATGCTCATTGGTATGAGAGGTGGAGTGAAGAAGCTAAACAAGTGATTAATATGGTAGTGGTGATTGGATAAATGGTTGATGTTGATGTTCTAACCAATGTTTAGGGTCTTCAAGCTAATTTGGAGACAAGAAAGTGTGATAGATCATCTGAACAAGTTGGTTTTCAAGGAGATATGTAGGTGAATCCTTAATTACAACCAATTTAGGAAGAAGAACAATTGAAATTTGTTTTAAAATAATTTTAGAATCCAAATATTGACATAGACCAAGCTTATAACATGGGGAATGATGAATTGGATCAACATTGAAGACCTCATGAGTAGGAACTCATGAATACTTTTTAAACTTGGGGAACTTGATAGGAACACAATATTATAAGTCTAATTTTATATTATTTATTTTGGTTTTGGTTTTTATTAGGTTTTATAAGTCTTATTTAGTCATTTATGAGGTTTTCAAATCATCAGCTTTCCAAAATTTATCCATTTTGGCTTATTTTTAGTTTTCCTGCCAAAATTGCCTATTTGAAAATTTGAATTTGTAAAGAATGTTTGAAGGGTATTGATCATCTCCTAGTTAAACCAAAATTGATGGTCCTTATTGGATGGGGTAATGAATTTATTATACATGTTTTATAATATCTCGAATGTCTTAACTTATATGTAACTAAGTGAAACTCAATGGAGGTTAAAAGCTTGGGTTGAGTTTATATAGTTGGTTAGGTAGATTTGAGAGAATTTAGGAATTGAAGCAAATAAGGGAGAAGGAGGATATATTTTAGTGTGTGGATAATAATAGAGGAGATATGGAGAAAATAAAATAACTCCAAGAAACTAAAGAAAATGAGAGAAAGTTTTGAAAACCAGGGTTTTGAATAAGGCCGTGTAATAATTTTGCTTCAAAAATAATGAAAAGAATGACAATTTGAAATATAATCTTAAAATTAAATCTCATCATTATGTGTAAGAGATTTTATTTTTACATTTTAGTCATTTTTATTACTCTATAATAGTGTTTATTCATGTTTCAAGTGAGAAAACATAGTACATGTGGCTATAGTTAGAAAAATAGGGTTTGAAAGTCAATAAAACTTGTTAATATTGTTTGAGATTGGTTAGATGTAATATTTTGTGTGGTAGAGAAAGATATATATTTAATAATGGTTTTAAAATTTAAAAATAATCCAAACTAGATATTAAATGTTGAAATTCTATTGAATTTTAACTCATTACCCTTACACAACCCAGAAAAATGGTTCTACTGTCATGCAAAATTGTCTTGATCATGTTTTTTTATTTATATAGGTGTAAAGGTTAATGATAGATTATGAAATATGTGTGAAAAATATATTTAAATAAAATTATTTCAAAAATATCTTAAGAATTTGAATTTATATTCATTTAATGTTTGTTGCCTAGACATAGTTGAAGACAAGGTCTTTTACAGTCATAAAACGTTATTTTTATCATATTTTAAGCTTGTTTAAGGTGTCTAATTGAATGATAA
This sequence comes from Torreya grandis, assembly GCA_037957365.1. NCBI lineage: Eukaryota > Viridiplantae > Streptophyta > Pinopsida > Cupressales > Taxaceae > Torreya > Torreya grandis. Next base: position 4,360,298 of record JARHVA010000216.1, read on the forward strand.
GGAATGAGGATTGAGGGGTAGGCATTTTAAAATTTAAAATATTTAAAAATAATTTATAAAATCCAAATTATCCTTTATTAAATGCTCTCCACCTATTTACAGGCCTAGTAGGGTTTTGAAGACAAAAATCACTATATCTTGAAAACTAACCCTTCAAAATTAATATAACTTGGTATAATAATGTATGCATATGTTTTTATAGTGTTAAAAATATTTTTAGAGTTATTTTACATATTTAAGAAGAGTTATTGAATATTATTAGTTCCACAGGCCTAATTTTAAGAAAAGAACCCTATTTTAGTGTTTTCTTGCATTTTTAAGCTTGGAAGAAGGTACAAATGAATACATTGACTTAAGACAACACCAAGTGAATTTATAAAATTATATTATAGTAAAATTAATTATTTTTTTAATATTATTAGTCAATAAGGCTTGTAGTTCTAATCTCTCTCTCATAAGCAAAATTGTAAGTTGTCAGCCTGATCTTTCCTTAACCTCTCCATCAATGTGGTGTAAATAAAAGTCTAAGTTTTATCATTAATAATATAGAAAATAAAAATAAAAAATATAATAAATCTAAATAAATCAACTACTTAACCAAGTCATTCTTTCTTATTCATCCCTATTTTCATATCTAACAAGGGAGTAATCATATTACAGGTCTTAAGCATTCAAAGAGTAGCCCATGAGAATTATTTGTCAAGTTTAAAGATAGATATATACATGAATAAACATATAGTATATTTAACCCTTGTGAACACACTTTACCACACATAATGGATAACTACATAAGTCTTATGCCCTCCTTGGAGTATTGGTTATGTAGGCAGTGCCCATTGATAAAAGCGTCTTTGGAGTCAGCTCGACACCATGAGCCCATTAACTCATTTTTATCAAATTTATTTAAAGGGTGAATAATGGTGAAGAATTAGGTTTAATCAATTATAAAGGAGTGACAAACTATATCCCATATCTAGATAAATTAGTATAAAGGTGACAGAAAAGCCAAAATATAGAAGTTGGTTTAATATAACTTATGTCATCATTCTGTATTGGACACATATATCAAAGTAAGAAAATATCACTGATGGTAGTGTCCAGATATAAAAATAGTGTTTGTGGCTATAAAAATATAATTTCTATAATTTGATGACTGATCTATAATATTGATCCTACATACTTTACGCATGTTTCTAGTCTAGATCTACATGTGCACAATAAACCTAGCTAAGTATAATTTATCTTTAGTATTAAAATCAATTGAAAATATTTTGAATTCATTACTTTATATATTTAATATATCTCAATATTATAATTTATAATATTCATTTATTTGAGTTTATAATTAATTGGCCTTCTATAGATTAGTTTATCAACTTTTGATTTGACTATTTATATATTCTTAACCCTATACCCAACATTCTAAAGTTTAGGGTTAAACACATACACTTTGTGCATTATAACAATAATTTAAAAGGCCTTGAGATTTGTCATTAATTATGGACATATATTATTTTGAAAATTAGAAACAAGTAATAAAAAGCTAAAAAATTAGGCCTTTAAAAAAGATTTTTTTTGTATATGGAGATTAGTAAATTCCTTGAAATGCAAGGTAAAAAAAATGTTTTTAGTATTAGATATTAGATATGAGGTCAAAAAAAGTGCTTTTAGTGTCATATATTAAATATGAGATAGAAAGCAAGTTATTTTAGTGTCAGATATTAGATCTAAATTTGAAAGAAGGTTATTTTAGTGTTAGATATCTTGAATTTATCTAAACCCTAAGATAGTTTTTTTTGAAGTAATGCTCGAATAAAATGCAAGTTCACCAATAATGTTTTATCAAAAATTAGAATTAATTGGTGTATTAAATATAATTAAAATAAAATTAATAGAAAGATATAAAATGATATAAAATAACTCATGACAAGCAAAATGAAATCAAAGTACTGAAATAGACAAAAATTGAATGAATGAAAGAAGGTTAACTATGAACAACCTATTGAGGTCAACATACCCCCATTTGTAAAAAATAAGGACTCTTGTGCATTGATTTGAACCTTAATGTTAAAATATTGATGTTTTTCACTTTAATAGAATTTGAAGATCATCCACACTTGATGAAATGGGCCCATTTTTTCACGGTTTTGTTTTAACGTTGCATAATGTTGCTAATAGTTGATCCTCATGTCTTAAGTTTCAAGTTTCATGGAGTTTCTTATGGATCCTAATTGGAATATATAAATTAACAATATTCAAACTTTTAATAGTCTTGAATTTATGGCATCTCATAGTTGGATTCATGTGATGAAACCCTCCTTTGACAAACCCTAGCTTAGACCTTTGATTCAAATTCAATTTTGTTGGGAACAAATTTGGTAGGAACATTTTGGATCAACTTTAGACTTAAGCTTAATTTTTATGATAAGTCTTGGTCATGTTTTTAAACACAACCAAACCTTATCCTACAAACCATGCTTGGTCCCTTTTTATTTTCCCCCTTCCTTTCCTTATATATTTTTTAATGTGGTCTAATGTTTATGTTTACATGATCTTTTATTTTAGCATGGTCTCTTCTGTCATATGCTTAGCCTAAAGTCTTAACCCTAAGACCCCATTCATATTTATCAACAAAAATGTGACCTTAGTCTTAAAACATTAACCTAAGTTTTTATATCAACTCGCATCCTAACTTAAGCACCTCACTTCTTTGTAAATACAATGACTCTCACTTCATCGTAAATAAAGATGTGATGAAGTGTAATAAGCCTGATGAACTTAAAGCCTTGATCCATTAGAACAATCCCACATGATCACCTAGATCATTATCAATGATCCATGCTCAAGAAGGACCAAAGATTAGATGGCACAAGATCATCCTCAAGTTAAAGGGCCCCCTTTTATCAAACATAGACTTAGCTTAAGTTTTAACTTAAGGTCTCATCATATTTTTTAACACAACGAAACCTTAGGATAAAAATTATGCTATGGCTTCAATATTTGAAAAGGCAAATCAAGTATAAGTATCCTAATTAAAGATCAATAGTCTATGGTTACTTGCATAGAATAGATCTAATACAGTGAATGTGGTGTTTGTTGTCCCCCAAAAATGTTAGCTATTTTTGGGACAACATTTGAATTATTTTGGTCCTATAAAACAAAATTATCTCTTCCCTTTCCAAATTTTGTCTTGGGCATTCAAATTCCTCATTTTTCAAGCTTTTCAAAAATCTACGGACTGCAAACAGGCTCATTTCTTAAAGTTCAACGGGCTTCACGACTTCTACAGGTTCAATCAAGTGGTTCAATGCTTTGTTTCAACATTTGGTTCATCCACTCAGCTTCAGTGCTTTGATTCATTCTTTGGTTCAATCAAAGGGTTCGTTAGTCAGTTCAAAGCTTTGTTTGAACCGTTGAACCAAAATTTGGTTCAACGTCTTGGTTCAACGAAAAGGGTCAAAGCCTTGGTTTGATGGTTAGTTCAAACGGTTGGTTCAATGTCTTGTTTCAATGGAATGGTTCATCATCAAAGTTCAAAGGGACGGTTCAATGCAAAAGGAAGCTTCCCGAAGGACAAGTGCCCTTGTGGAGGACACTTAATTGATAAAAGCACCCTTTGAAAGGGTCGTTTTCAAGGAAGCTAAAAGATAATTATTTCAGATTTGTTCAAGGCATTTAAAATTGTTTCCCCAGACTTTTTGTCCATGGGAATTTTCCTCGAGAAAATGTCCATAGGAGGAAATGTAAGAAAAGCCCAGGGGATATTTGAAGGGTCACTTGAAGAAGCCTGAAAGGCCATTTAACGACTACCCGAAGGATAGATATCCTTGCGGGAGGCTATTCTGAATCAAAATGGGTCATTTCTCAAGGCTTGAAAGGGTAAGTCCAATCTGGAAAAGTGCTAAACAAAAAAGTTGAAAGAGGACAAAGGAATGATGTGCCTGAAAATGTCAAATTCAACACAGTGAATTAGCCATTGATCTTTTAAACATACAGACCAAAATACAATCACAGATCTCAAAGCCAAGACTAGCAGAAAGTGGAGAAAGAATAGAATAGTAAATTAAATCTAGGACCTGATTTAATTAGCTGGACAAGGAGGAATGATGAAGATAAGATCAGATCGCCAGGTGGAACATTGAAAGTTACAAACTTTCAATAAATGTGACTTATTTCCTTGCATTGATAAAATCAAATGGGTAAAGCGCCCCTAAGTTCTACTGTGTCTTCTTAATAGACTCCAATGCAAAATGATGTATTACTATTCCTGAGTCCTTCTTGAAATGGCTATATAAGGGACTTTCTTTCATTGTAAAAGCATCTTCTTTTTGATAATCTGAACGAAACTCTGCTGAAATTGAGAGGCATCATTAAGACTTTGTGCTCAGTCTATTAATCATATTCTGTTGATGAAAACAAGGGACCTTTTCAAACTTTGTGCTGTGATATATTTTCTATTTCATTAATTTAATAAGTAGGATTAGTAAATTAGTCAAAAAGGTGTCCTAAAGAATCAACTGTGGAGAGACTTTGTGCCCCCATAGCTACCTTCAGTGTGTTTGCTTTTTCATTGCTGTGTAAAGGACTTTGAGAAGACTTTGAGATTTCATTGCCCTTCATAAATCACTCTTGAGTATTTTAGGTACAGACTTTGTGCTGTGTCTTGATTTGCTGGTTCTCATACTCCTAGTTACGCTCTAGTTTAATTTCTAGGAGTATTCTTGTGGCTGGCTGAATAGTTTTTCCTAAAAGAAGAGGAGAGCTATCTGTCATTCCCTTGAGTTTTTCCTTTGTTTTTTATACATCATCTCTGAAGAAAGAGAGATGGATGTCTGGTCCTACCCTTGAGTATTATTATTTTCTATTTATACATATACATAGCATATCCATAGGGAACCTCCCCTTGATGAGAGGAGAGAGCAGTCTCCTTCTGATGTGATAAAATTACACATTAGGATGACTAATCTTCTTGCTTTGGCTGATAAGACCTATTTTGTTTACTAGTATGTTGATAGACAAAATATTCAACCAACAATTTTTGGTGACTCTGCTAGGGATATACATAATATTGTGCAATTTAGAACCTCAAGTTTCAGATTGAAACATCACCTATATAACCCATTATCATTATAACCTTATCCATTATAGACTCTAGTGAATCCATTTCATGTCTTACCCATTATCCATTTATAGCCTTACCATTTTCATCCATCTCCATTATATTATTTGGTCTACAAAACCAAAGCTACTGGGAAAGAAAACATAGTTTGAAGCCTCAAGCTTTTAGCTAAAGCAAAGCCAGTTTCTTTTCCATTTTTGTCCTATAATCTGGCAACTCCACTCAGATGTGTTATCCCTATTGTTCATAATCTAATAATTGTAGTTTGAGGTGCTTGGGGTAACTCTTTTGGTCCACTTAATCTAACTCCACCCCTGCATGAGCTACCACTTAGTTTAAGGAAGAATTTCCCCAAATTTTTTGGTGATGGAAGAGTCCACCTTGATGAACACATTGCAACCTTCACCATAGCATGTGGTGTGATAGGGGTGGAATTTGAAGACATGGTAGTCAGGCTTTTTGTGGAGACCCTACAAGGTGCTACTGCAGATTGGTTTTACCATCTGCAAGCTAGATCAGTGACTGACTGGGATACTCTCAAAGCTAAGTTTGAAGCCAGGTTCAAGCCTATAGAAGATGTGCATGCCTTGCTAGCCCAGTTCACTCAGATGAAGAAAGAGCCCCATGAACCTATGAGGGACTTCATTGCTAGGTTCAACAAGCCAAGGCACAGGATTCCCATGGTCGCCCAGTTGACACCTCAGAATCTCATGTGTTTCTTCATCAACTCACAACTGCCTGAAGTGAGTTTTTTGTTGAGATGGGCTAGACACATAGACCTTGAGGATACTCAAGGCTTGGCTACTGAGCTAGAAGATGACCTTATCTTGGTAGGAAAGATAAGGAGAGATCCTAATAGAAATAGAGCTTCATCATCTTCTAAATATTCATCTACAAACACCACTGATCCAATGGTGTAAAAGCTGGCAAATGAATTGCTAGCCTTGAAAAGGCAAATGGCACAAAGTATGTCATTTACTCCTCTATATAAAGATATACCAAGGAGGACATTCCCTAAGCAGCCATATCAAGGCAACGCTACCAGAAGTCAAGGGCAACCAAATCATCTTCTTCCTCCATAGAGGAATCTTACCCTTGAAGCACTTCCAACAAACTCGATAGTTGGATATCTAGAAAAAGAACATGTTTCCTATTTCCAACCTGAGTTAGAGAAAGAAAATGGTGTTGATCTCTTTAGGGAGGATCTAGAAGAATTAGCTGGTGACTCCCACATTGGTTTTTTGAATTACCAGGATGAACCCAAAAGTGAAGGTGAAGTAGTCAAAGGATCATACACCGTATTCACCAAGTCTGAGAATTAGTCAATACAACAAGCTAACAAAGAGAAGATAGATGAGTTACCCCAACCAATAATTTAAATTGCTGAGTAGAGAACCCCTCTTCCTTTTTAGTCAAAGGACCTGGTGATTACCAAAGAAGTAAGTACATCGAACATCTCTGCACTGTCTACTTCAACTTCATAGATCAGTCCTCCCCCTCCTGAAAATCAAAAGGATGAACTCCCATCCTCTCTTCCAAGTCCATTCTAGTCATTTGACATGATTGATCATGTCAAGGAATCTGAAATTCAAATAACTGAGTTTGAATCCCTGCAAGTCAATCCTGAGCAATTGGACATTGATGGAGAACCAAGTATAGACCTATCTGAGGCAAAAATTATGGTCACCCAAATGTTGGCCCCTACAACTCAAATTCTATTTAAGCCTTCAGGTAGGGGTAATTACTTCTTGACCATGGGTGATGCTGCTGTCTTAGCTGATGAAAGTCATGTAGCTGGCAATCCAGGATTCAATTCAAACAAGGCATTAGAAGAATTAGTAGGGTGCATTACAAATCAAGAAAGATCTTCTATCTCTAATGAATAGAAATCTGATAGAAGATCAGCTTTTGATGATGCTTGGATCTTGGAATCTGATGGCAGCATTTCTTCCATCATTGGATACAGATCTCTATTGCTCAGATTGAACACTGCTCAGGGTGAAGAAGTCAATCTCCTTCACATCAAAGGAGATGCTCAGCTGATAGTTTGTTAGGAGTTTGATATGGACAATCCAATCATATGTTGGACTAAACTTGAAGACCAACCAATTATGGTAATGGACCATGCTGTTGCAAATCAAAATTAGGTAAAGGAACCCTTCACAGGGAGAGCAAGGAGTTATGGTTTTTAGTTTGAAGACCACGTCCTGCCACAAAGCAAAAAGAAGGGAAGACCAAGAGGAAGACGCAAAAAATTGGTTTCCTGGTGGAGAGATCCATTTGCCCATCACCATTTCTGAAGACAAAATGTCTTCTTGCTAGTTTACCAAGATGGCACACTATTTTCACTGTCTCTCAAGAAGCAGCATCTGAAATACTTCAATTCTTGAAGTATTAGATCATTGCATATATATATGTATATTTGTATAGTTTTTAATTTAATTTTGTTTTATTTGTTTCCATTTTTGATGCCTTTCATTTCTGGGTAGCATGACTCCGTAACCCAATGGCATACTTGAAGACACTGGAGATTCTAGATTCTACTCCTTTTAATTCATTTTGCAATTGACAGAAGTTCCCCAACTGGAGCCAGTTGTTGTCCCCCAAAAATGTCAGCTATTTTTGAGACAAAATTTTAATTATTTTGGTCCTACAGACCAATATTATCTCTTCCCTTTCCAAATTTTGTCTTGGGCATTCAAATTCCTCATTTTTCAAGCTTTTCAAAAATCTACGAATTATAAATAGGCTCATTTCTTCAAGTTTAACAGGCTTCATGACTTCTACAGGTTCAATCAAGCAGTTCAATGCTTTGTTTCAACATTTGCTTCATCCACTCAGCTTCAACGCTTTGATTAATTCTTTGGTTCAATCAAATGGTTCGTCAGTCAGTTCAAAGCTTTGTTTGAACCATTGAACCAAAATTTGGTTCAACGTCTTGGTTCAACAAAAAGGTTCAAAGCCTTGGTTCGACGGTTAGTTCAAATGGTTGGTTCAATGTCTTGTTTCAATGGAATGGTTCATCACCAAAGTTCAAAGGGGTGGTTTAATGCAAAAGGAAGCTTCCCGAAGGACAAGTGCCCTTGTGGAGAACACTTAATCGATAAAAGCACCCTTCAAAAGGGTCATTTTCAAGGAAGCCGAAAGATAATTATTTTAGATTTGTTCAAGGCATTTAAAATTGTTTCCCTAGACTTTTTGTCCATGGGAATTTTCCCCAGGAAAATGTCTACACGAGGAAACATAAGAAAAGCCTGGGGGATATCTGAAGGGTCACTCGAAGAAGCCCGAAAGACCATTTAAAGACTGCCCGAAGGATAGATATCCTTGTGAGAGACTATTTTGACTCAAAATGGGTCATTTCTCAAGGCTCGAAAGGGCAAGTCCAATCTGGAAAAGTGCAAAATAGAAAATCCAAAAGAAGACAAAGGAATGATGCACCCAAAAATGTCAAATTCAACACAGTGAATTAGCCGTTGATCTTTTAAACATACATACCAAAATACAATCACAGATCTCAAAGCCAAGACCAGCAGAAAGTGGAGAAAGAATAAAATAGTAAATTAAATCCAGGACCCAATTCAATTAGTCGAACAAGGAGGAACAATGAAGATAAGATCAGATCACCAGGTGGAACATTGAAAGTTACAAACTTTCAATAAATGCGACTTATTTCCTTGCATTGATAAAATCAAATGGGTAAAGCACCCCTAAGTTCCAACATGTCTTCTTAACAGATTCCAATGCAAAATAATGTATTACTATTCTTGAGTCCTTATTGAAATGGCTATATAAGGGACTTTCTTTCATTGTAAAAGCATCTTCTTTTTGATAATCTAAATGAAACTATGCTGAAATTGAGAGGCATCATTGAGACTTTGTGCTCAGTCTGTTAATCATATTCTGTTGATGAAAACAAGGGACTTTTTTAGACTTTGTGCTATGATATCTTTTCTATTTCATTAATTTAATAAGCAGGATTAGTAAATTAGTTAGAAAGGTGTCCTGAAGAATCAACTATGGAGAGACTTTGTGCCCCCATAGCTGCCTTCAGTGTGTTTGCTTTTTCATTGCTGTGTAAAGGACTTTGAGAAGACTTTGAGATTTCATTGCCCTTCGTATATCACTCTTGAGTATTTTGGGTATAGACTTTGTGCTGTGTCTTGATTTGCTGGTTCTCATACTCCCAGTTATGCTCTACTTTAATTTCTAGGAGTATTCTTGTGTATGGCTGAATAGTTTTTCCTGAAAGAAGAGGAGAGTTGTCTATCATTCCCTTGAGTTTTTCCTTTGTTTTGTGTACATCATCTCTGAAGAAAGAGAGATGGATGTCTAGTCCTACCCTTGAGTATTATTATTTTTTGTTTATACATATAAATAGCATATCCATAGGAAACCTCCCCTTGATGAGAGGAGAGAGCAGTCTCCTTCTGATGTGATAAACTTACACATTAGGATGACTAATCTTCTTACTTTGGCTGATAAGACCTATTTTGTTTACCAGTACACTGATAGACAAAATATTTAACCAACAGTGTTAAAAAGTCAAACAATAAGGAGCCCCATAGAGCTTCCATGTGTCACTCCCGCATTCAAGCTTGATAGCAAAGGGTCCCATGCATTAAAAATAGGACTTAATCTAAGTTTTTATCCTAAGGTTCAGTGCATATTTTTATACAATAGAAACTTAGGGTAAAACCTTAGGTTACGATTATAATATTCAAAGGGACTTATTTTATTATGCCTATAAACTTAGGCTTTTGTCTTAGTCTAATTTTTATGACATGGTCCCTAGTTAACTTGATCTCCTTCATGGTTGTAGGAACTAACGGCATGCATCTCCCTAGATATTAATCAATGGATTTCACTTCATTGTGAAGGATGATCCAATGAAGCATATTAAATCCAAATATCTATGAACCAAAAGGACTTCATGAACTTAAAATTAACATTCTCACTACCATCATTTGATTTTTGTAAGGTTGCCATTGACATCCATGAGATTGTCAACTTTAAGCTCGTCAAAAATAATGATTAATGAACTTAAATTTGATGTTCTCATGACCATCATTTAAAATCCATGAGGCTATCATTGACATCCATGAGATCATCAAATTTAAGCTCATCCATTATTTTGCTTGGACATAAGGATATCCTTCAAAACATTACTAAAAGCTTATGGATTGCATTGCAAATCAATAGAACCCCTCGAAAGATAGTCAAACACTTAGGATATTTGAACTTAGAATGATAAAAAAACCTTGTGGTTTAAATATATTTAGACATGAACTTATTCTAAGTTTATATCATAAGGTTCTAATTGCATTTATTTGAATGCAATAAACCTTAGGTTAAAGAATTATAATAGGTTTTGTTTTAAAAGGCCATCATGACATAAACAACAGCTTAAAATGTTTTTAACCAAAGGTTTTTATCATGTTTATTGATATGATAAAACCCTAGGTTGAAACCTAACACTTAGACCGTTTATTATTTGGTCCCCTTTAGGTGCATTCTAAGACTTAGCTAAAATATTTTAACCCAAACTTCACATCATGTTTATCAACATGAAATAAACCTTAGCCTAAAGTATTTAGCCTAGGTCCCTTTTTTATGTGTTCTAAAAACTCATCATAAATATTTAGCCTAAAGTATACATCATGTTTATTAACATGAAATAAAATTTAGTTAAAGTATTTAACCTAAGTCCTTTCTTATGTTTCAATGCTAATTAAAGTTCACACTCTTTACAAGATCAAAAACTCTTGCTTCATCATAGAGGATGATCAGATGGAGTGAAAATACCTAATGAATCTAAAGCATTTGATCCATCAGACCAATAGTGTACACCCATTTGGATCATGATCAATGATCCATGATTGATTATGAGAGGTGATCAGATAGAGTGCAACTGCAAAAGACTATTCAATGAAACCCTGAGGGCCCATGGGATTGACACATGGCAAACATGTATTCACTACACAAAATATAGAGCCTAAAAGGCCCATAAAGTCACCAAGTGGCACAACCACAGGGCCCAACATAAAGTAGCTAATGATTATCAATCTCCATGATCATTATCAATGGTTCATGTTGATCTATAAACAATGATCCAATGGTGCAAAGGGAAAGTTGGATTTCAAAAAACAAAGGCTATTCCTTTTAGGCATTTATGAAAAATGCCATGAAAAATGCCGAATGGACACCACATAGGTGCCACACAATCATAAAACCACAAAATTAAAGATTTTATGTGCTTAAAAAGGCAAAGGTATAAAATCATGGGTCTTAATTGAATTTGAAACATGAATGAGCCTAAGTCTAAATTACCATCACCATTAAAGCTTCAGAAAAGCCCCAACATCCATAAAAAAACCTAATTCAAACTTAGATTAATAATAATCAAACTAAGAAGAGTTCAATTGTAATCTGAGCAAGAACAAGTTGACCCATAGATTACTTGCAATCCATTGGTGAAGAATTTTTAGGTCTCACAAGCATGACAACTCATAGATAACAACAAAGGGACAAAATCGAGTTGTATTTAACTTCAAACAATGAAGGAAGGGTTTTCAAGGATATGAACCTAGATAATACAACATTAAATAATGGGAATAAGAATTGGTCTGAAATCTTCTAGACCATAGAGGAGATGCAAGCTCTAATGAAGTAAGAATAGAAGAATGCAACCATCCCGCAGAGATACAATGACCTAGTCTCTATCTAGATGACTAGCCTCCACTATGCTACCACCAAGCCTAAGGTATTACACTGCATCAATGTCCTTGCTCCTCTTTTCAAAGACTATTAAATTGAGCAAGATTTAATAGTACATAAGCATAACTTTAAAAAAATAACATATATATCCCCCCTTGATTTTAAACTCTACTATAAGCTATGTAAGCCCAATATAGACTTGCTCACCATTAGAGAATATACTGGGAAGCATAACTTAAATGAAATCCTTGCCCCATGGATACTCACTAGAATAAAAGTAATCTAGGACCCCACAGGGAGAATCCTAATTATCTAATTTAGGGAGGGGATTAGGATAATTATGACCTTATTGAATAGGTTATCTAGAGCCCCCTCCACCACACATATTGACAAAGTTTAGGTGCCCTATGTTTACTTCATGATGGAGAAGGGACTCACTCCCCCATTGGGTGAGATGATTAATATCCATTTGAAATCATATTTCATATCCATAAAAAGGAAGACCAAAAACCACTTCTACATAATGTCTTATCTACTTGATGCCCTCTTGGCCACCACCAAGATCCTAGATATTAAGAATTGGTCACTTGATGGGAGACCTACTATCTTGCATCATTATTCTAAGATTCACATGTTCAAATATAGACACAACATATAGTTCATTTGTGATTGTTATCTAGCTCTAGTGGAAGCCATCATAAGAATCCCCATGATCAGGGTCAACCCCTTTATTAAGAAATATGTGGAATTAATAGGGGATAGCTAGTTCTACCTAGATTGCATAGTAATAAGGATAGAGAGGAATTTGGCATATCCCTATAGGTTACCCATTTATGTGCCCACAAAAATAGTAAAGGAATAAGTTTCATATAAAATTATTCATGGTATAGATGGATTTTTCAAGGAGAAAAGGAAAGGCCTCCTCCATCCCTTTTCTTTGACAATCAACAGAACTATGTTGAAAAATTGGGAACATGTAAATGTTATTGCTAGACATAGGGACTCATTCACCCTACAAAAGATGAATTGAGGAATTGGGAACCTAATGAGAGGGTCATCAAACGTTTAAGTTCCAAAACCATAAACAAAGTCTATGAACACCAACCTAGTGTCCATGACCCAATATACATCAAGGCCTCTAGTTTCCCAGAGGTATTAGCTAGATTGAAAAGGCATAACATTAAGTTGGAGCCCAAGTTGGTAAGGGGAGATGACAAGACACTTGGTGAGATATGTAAAATGGGGCCCTTGAAATATCACTTATTACCTAGACCATCCTCAAGACCCCCTCCAGATTAGCCAAAAGTTAGAATGAAACAACCTCAAACATAAGTTGCATAAGGAAATAGAAAAGAGAAACTAGAAGAGAGACCTGGTGAAGGAGGATCATCTTTAGCCCCACATTAAAGACTAGAGGCTCCAATATATTCTTAGATATGATTACATTAGAGCCTAGTGAGATAGTAGAGGATGCCCTCAAGGGGCTTGCTGAAGCATATGGGTTAGATGAAGAAGAAGAACAAACTAAGGAACCCCAAGCCTAGGTTGAAGAAGAAAAGTAAGATAGGGGAAAGGAATTTTATTTGGACCTAGTTCTAGTTATACCCTTTGCATAAAAGGAAAGTTGAGTTCGCATTAATCTTAGTTGTTAAAAATAAGCCCAAGTTGACCTTCACCCACCCCATGAGTGAGGTAAACTTATTCAATGATGAATACCCCATTCATGGGCCAATTATCCATGAATGGTTCATTTATGGGAAGATGCAAAAGATTACCACTTTATCCCATTCATGGGCCTTGACCCAAATAGTCCACATTGATTTTCATGATTAAGTTAAGCCATGGATATTGGATTTGATTAAGGAAGAGGAAGAGAGAAGAATAATTACCATAGCAAGATCAAGTGGTACACAAATGGATACTCTAAGAGCCTTAAGTAATAGACAGGTGGAGTCTCTTGAACCTCCTAAAGTCATAGAATCATTAGTTAGTGTATATTTCAATCCAAAAACAATAGGATTGGAAAGGGTGATAACCAAGAAAACCATGATTGGGAGTGAAGAGTTCACATTTTAGAAGGTTGAACCATTTTTTGGTTAAACTTATATTGGATGTTAGATTCTTAGTGAGCATCTTATTCATGAAGAAGACATAGAAGGACTAGCTGATTCTCATTCAGCTCAACTCAAAGCAGGTATTAGGTGCATGAAGTAGAGGATACAAAAACTAGAGAAGGAAGGAGAGAATCTAGAGACACAAGTTGTCTTGTCAGTCCCAGAGGAAATAATAAAGATGTTTGAGGCATATTTCTATGACATGTTTGACTCCTTGAAGTCAATGAAGTTGAGGCAAGATGCATTGGCCCAACAAAAGGGAATACCCAAGGGTTTATTAACCCAATGGCATAGCTCAGAAGATAAAATAAGGGAGCTTATCTACATACTAACTAAGGGATATATTTTTGGCTTTAAAACCATTAGCTTGGCCCACTTGAATGTAATATTGGGGATAGTTGTTGATAAAATACAAAGTTTGAGTTCTTGGTAAAAGAAATTAGAGAGACTCCTAGGAGATAATGAGTTAATATCTAGGATAAAAAAACTCTTTAGCACCATGTTGGACAATCCCATAAATTATAGCTCCCTAGGCATCATTGATGATGATGAGTATAAGCACAAAGCCAATTTTATAATGGAAAAAGTGAGGAATAAGATTCAAGGCCAATCTAAAAGTGATAAAAACTGAGTCATGGGCATGATCTTCACTACTGAAGAGAAGATTGTTGAAGCTTGGAGCATCAAGGAGGCCATGGCAAGGAATGACATGGATTTAAATGACTTGGATAATGGAGAAGATGACTATCTCTTAAAACCAGCTATTGATTTAGAGCTAGTCAATGAACAACATCAGAGGGCCATGGAGATTCTTTAAGAGAAGTAAGGGATCCCTTCAACCCATGTCCCACTAGATAATTAATAATATTTCATTTTATGTAAAGCTTTGTAATATTTAAACATAAAACATTATTTTATAAAGGCATATGCTAGTTTGTTAGCATACTTGCCTATAGGTCAGTCCATTTTAGAAAGAGAAATTTATTATAGAACTATGAAGAAGGATAACTATCCTTATCTCTATACATTTGTAGTCTTATGTCTGACCAATATACTACTTGAGTCTCCTATAAAAGGTAGTATTATCATTTTGTAAAGGGAGAGAGTTTTGAGCTAAAACTTGTACACTTTTGGAGCAATTAATATAAAGAATACTAAAAAGTCTATCCAAATTTGTTTGCATCAATTATTACATGCTTTCTCTCTTAATTACTTACTCTAAGTCTTGAATGTGAATGGTTTCTATGAATTATAAATGTGCATCTTTGATATAGGGTTGCTAATTTGTGTTGATGCTAGATTAGTTGAATGTTCTTAAACTTTGATTCATTTTATTTACTCTGCATTAGGATGTACAAATGTTATTTGAATGCAACAGTAAACCTTTAAGATAAAGTTAGTTCATACTCATATTATTTCATGTTTTCCTTAGATATTTTCCTAGTGTATGGTGGGATTTGAGCATCTGCTACTTCACATTATATATTGGTTAAATGCATGTTTAGTTGAAATTAAAAACTTATCATGGTGTTTAAGGCAAAGATTAGAAATCACATACTTTATTTCTACCCTACCCTTCCTTTTATTTCTTTTTTGACTAAATCACTGTAGTTTAGATCTCATTGTAAATATTCACTTAGATTAGTCTTTATTATAGAGATTTGATCAAAACTCTCTAAGATCAGCATAGGTTCTTCAAAATTTGTAAATATTAAGGACCAAAATGACTTCCAACCACCAATCAATATAAATTTGTGGAACAATTTAATTTGCTCTACCTCTATTTCACTATAGGTAACTAGATTACTAAAACTTGCTACTCATGCTATGAATTCTCAAAATTTTAAAATGAGAAGTGTTCTTTAAACACTAAAATCACTTGTGATACACATAGAGGTATCAATAGGATGAGCTTTGTTGGCACTAGAAGGAGGGCTTCTTGGTGAACTTAATCAATCTTTCCTAGTCTTAGTATGTTTTAATCAAAGGTTGGGGTTATCTTTGCACATCTATGTAATTATTTGCTCAAAAGCATAAAGATCATTTATATTTATGGTATTTGACCCATATTTGTGCTTCATTTGGACAAAGATCAAATATCTTTGAGGTTAGATGCTTAATTCTAGTAAAGGTAGCTTAAGATCTGAAGATCCATAGTATTTGAGGTTAGAATAGCTTGTTTCGATCAAATATTGGTATATATTTTATAGATATAAGTTTATTTTATCTTGGAATTGTAAAGATAGACCATATTTATGTAACATGACCCATATTTTAGCTTAGTTAAAATTTGATGCCATTTTTTTCTATATCTTAAAAAAATTAGCTTAATGTGCAAATCTGAGTCATGTTCTTTGTAAATTTTGGTTTGATGTATCGTATCTTGAATAGGATCCAAAATTGTGAAGCTAAAATTGCCAAAAATCTGAACAAGATCACACTCTAAGATGAGAGAGCCTCTACTTGAGTTAGAAGTCCATAGGAAATCCAAACGGGACAAAGGTCGATACAGGAATTCAAAGTCTTTATCAACTTAACCTCTATAAGGTACTCCTACATTTAGTCTTCATCAAGGTATGGCTCAGTTGGGAAGTTCTTCTATCAATGTCCAAGGTAAAATTCATGACCCTCCTCACAATACTGAAAAGTTTATCCAAATTTGTTTGTATCAATTATTACATGGTTTCTCTCTCAATTGCTTGTTCTAATTTTTAAATGCGAATGATTTATATGAATTAATGTGCATCTTTGATACAAGGTTACTAATTTGTGATGATGCTAGATTAGTTGAATGTTCTTAAACTTCACTACATTTTATTTACTCTACATTAGGATGTGCAAATGCTATTTGAATGCAACAGTAAACCTTTAAGGCAAAGTTAGTTCATACTTGTATTATTTTATGTTTTCCTTAGATATTTGCTTTGTGTATGGTGGGATTTGAGCATCTACTACTTCACATTATATATTGATTAAATGCATATTCAATTGAAATTAAAACCTTGTCATGGTGTTTAAGGGAAAGATCAATAATCACATACTTTACTTTTGCCTACCCTTCCTTTTGCTTCTTTTTTGACTAAATTACTCTAGTTTAGATGTCATTATAAAAATTCACTTAGATTAGTCTTTAGTATATAGATTTGATCATAACTCACTAAGATAAACATAGATTCTTCAAAATTTTCATATATTAAGGACCATTGTGGCTCCCAACCACCAATCAATATAAATTTGTGGAACACTTTAATTTGCTCTGCCTCTATTTCACCATAGGTAACTAGATTACCAAAACCTGCTACTCATGCTATAAATTCTCAGAATTCTAAAATGAGGAGTGTTGTTTAAACACTAAAAGCACCTATGATTCATATAGAGACATCAATAGGCTGAGCTTTGTTGGCACTAGAAGGAGGGATTCTTGGTGAAATTAATGAATCTTTACTAGTCTTAGTATGTTTTGATCAAAGGTTGGGGTTATATTTTCACACCTGCATAATTCTTTGCTTAGAAGTGTAAATGTCATTGATATTTGTGGTCTTTAACTTATCTTTATGCTTTCTTTAGGAAAAGATCAAATATCTTTGAGGTTAGATGCTTAATTCTGGTAAAGGTAGCTTAAGATGTAAAGGTATACAGTATTTGAGGTTAGAATAGCTTATTTTGATCAAAGGTTGGTATGTAGTTTATAGATTTATGTTTATTTGAGCTTAGAATTGTAAAGATAGACCATATTTATGTAATAGGACCCATATTTTAGCTTAGTGAACATTTGATGCCTTTGTTGTTATATCTTTATAGAATTAGCTTAATGTGAAAATCTAAGTCCTATTATTTGTAAAGGTTGGTTTGACGCATCATATCTCAAACATGATCCAAAATTCTCAAGCTAAAACTACCAAGAATTAAGACAAGATCACATTTTGAGATGAGAGAGCCTCTACTTGAGTTGAAATTCCATAGGAGAACTAGATGGGACAAAGATAGACGTAGACGTTCAAAGTCTTTGTCAAATTTACCTCTCCAAGGTATTCCTATATTTAGCCTTCATCAAGGTATGGCTTGGTTGGGAAGTTATCCTATCAATGTACAAAGTGTAATTCATGACCTTCCTTTCAATACTAAAAAGTTTTTCCAAATTTATTTGTATCAGTTGTTGCATGGTTTCTCTCTCAATTACTTATTCTAAGTCTTGAATGTGAATGGTTTATATGAATTCTAAATTTGTATCTTTGATATAAGGTTGCTAATTTGTGCTGATGTTAGATTAGTTGAATTTTCTTAAACTTTACTTCATTTTATTTTCTCTGCATTAGGATGTGAAAATGCTATATTAAACCTTTAAGGCAAAGTTAGTTCATACTTTTATTATTTCATATTTTTCTTAGATATTTGCCTAGTGTATGGTGGGATTTGAGCATCTGCTACTTCACATTATAAATTGGTTAAATGCATTTTCAATTTAAATTAAAACCTTATCATGTTGTTTAAGGTAAAGATAAACAATCACATACTTTCTTTCTACCCTAACCTTCTTTTTGCTTCTTTTTTGACTAAATCACTCTAGTTTAGATCTAATTGTAAATATTCACTTAGATTAGTCTTTAGTATAGAGCTTTGATCATAAATCACTAAGATCAAAATAGATGATTCAAAATTTACAAAGATTAAGGACCATTATTGCTCCCAACCACCAATCAATATAAATTTATGGAACAATTTAATTTGCTCTACCTTTATTTCACCACAGGTAACTAGATTACCAAAACCTACTACTCATGCTATGAATTCTCAAAATTCTAAAATGAGAAGTGTTATTTAAACACTAAGATCACCTATGATACACATAGAGGCATCAATATGATGAGTACTATTGGCACTAGAAGGAGGTCTTCTTGGTGAAATTAATGAATCTTTGTTAGTTTTAGTATGTTTTGATCAAAGGTTGGGGTTATCTTTGCATAATTCTTTGCTTAGAAGCATAAAGATGATTGATATTTATGGCCTTTGACCCATATTTGTACTTAATTTAGACAAAGATCAAATATATTTGAGGTTATATTCTTAATTATAGTAAAAGTAGCTTAAGGTTTGAAGATTTGTAGTATTTGAGGTTAGAATAGCTTGTTTTGATCAAAGATTGGTTTATCTTTTATAGATCTAAGTTTATTTGAGCTTATAATTATAAAGATAGACCATATATATATAATAAGACCCATATTCTAACTAAAGTATTTACAATTTGATGCCCTTTATTGTTATATCTTTGTATAATTAGCTAAATCTATAAATATGAGTCCTATTCTTTGTAAAGGTTGGTTTGATGCATCATATCTTGAACATGATCCAAAATTCTCAAGCTAGAACTACCAAGAATCTAGATAAGATCACACTCTAAGATGAGAGAACATATAATTGAGTTGGAAGTGATAAGAGAGTTAGACGGGACAAAGGTAGATGCAAGTTTTCAAAGTCTTTATAAACTTTACCTCTCTAAGGTACTCTTGCATTTAGCCTTCATCAAGGTATGGCTTGGTTGGGAAGTTATCCTATCAATGTACAAGGTGCAATTCATGACCTTAAAATACTAAAATTTTTGTCAAAATTTGTTTGTATCAATTGTTACATGGTTTCTCTCTCAATTACTTGTTCTAAGTCTTGAATGTGAATAGTTTCTATGAGTTCTAAATGTGCATCTTTGATACAAAGTTGCTAATTTGTGTTGATGCTATATTAGTTGAATGTTCTTAAACTTTTATTCATTTTATTTTCTCTACATTAGGATGTAGAAATGCTATTTTAATGCAAAAATAAACCTTTAAGGCAAAGTTAGTTCATACTTGTATTATTTCATGTTTTCCTCAGATATTTTTCTAATGTATGGTGGGATTTGAGCATCTGCTACTTCACATTATATATTGGTTAAATGCATGTTTAATTGAAATTAAAACCTTGTCATGGTCTTTAAGGAAAAGATCAATAATCACATACTTTCTTTTTGCCCTACCCTTCCTTTTGCTTCTTTTTTCAAAAGATGTAGTTTAGATCTCATTATAAATATTCACTTAGATTAGTCTTTAGTATAGATATTTGATCATAACTCACTAAGATCAACATAGATGCTTCAAAATTTTCAAAGATTAAGGACGATGGTGGCTCCCAGCCACCAATCAATAGAAATTTATGGAACAATTTAATTTAATATACCTCTATTTCACCATAGGTAACTAGATTACCAAAACCTGCTATTCATGCTATGAATTCTCATAATTCTAAAATGAGAAGTGTTCTTTAGACACTAAGAGTACCTATGATACACATAGAGGAATAAAAAAAACCCAAAATAATTAGTTTTACTTTATCCATATGTTGACTCTATGTGTCTAACAAATGGTTGGAAAGGATCAACTAAGTCATATCTTGCATCTGCAACTTGAACTATAGCTATAACTAATAAGGGTTAGGATCATTAAAAATGGTACATAATCGACCATCACCATTTTCATCTACTATTTGAATATTTCCTCTTTAAAAATATGGGAAATTAGGGCAAAACCACCTAAAACTTGATTGAAATATGCCTGTGTGGAAATTTGACATTTTGGTGCATGTAGATGACTTAAAAATGACTTATATAAAGTTGAAACCCTAATAGGTTTTTTAATATATAAAAACATGAAAAGATAAATTGGGAGTGTAATTAGCTAAGATGACCCTAATCATCCCAGTGATTATTGATCACTTCCTATGTATCCAATACTATGAATAGGGATATCAAGACCACATACTCATAACACTTAAAGTGATTTATATGATTGTGCTCCTTTTGATACATGTATGCATGTATAGATGGATTGAATAATTGATAAACCTTTACTTTGAATTGGATAAAATAGGCTATTAACTTGGATAAAACTACTTCAAATGAATAGAATCAAAGTTAGGAAGAATAAGAAGCTTTGATCAGTGTGAAATAGTATATGCCTAAATATTGAATTTTACAAGTGGTAGAAAAGGTGACTCATATGTGTCTTTATAGCAATCCAAAAGGGTAAAATCTCACACTTCCTATCCTTAAAATATGGACCAACATGTAAGAGAGGGTATACATTTGAAAATTAATCATTGCTAAGGCAAAGGATAAGATTTAACCATAGGGGTCAAGACTTACTTCCATTATTGACCCATACTAATCAATCTTGTCTTGAAGGGTAAAATTTATAAATTAAGATTTTGGGTGTCCATATAGATGATTAGAAGGGTTTTTAGTGATTAAGAACATTTATGTAGGTATAAGATAACAACTTAGAAAGGGATAGGTTTCTATAGGTCCTTAGGATAAAATGAGCTGGTGAAATAGGTCTAGATTAAGTGCTCAAGTTAATTAAAATAAAAATGGGCCAAAACTGACATTATCAAGTATTCATGACCAAATTTGAGTGACTAAAACAAGGAAATATTTTGTTCATGTGGATAAGTTTGAATTTATATAGATAAGTTATGATACATGTTGTTTCTAGAGAGAGAAAATAAGAATCACATTCTACTTTTATATCATTTGCATTATCTAGAAAGAGAAAAGGAAAAT
Source organism: Torreya grandis (assembly GCA_037957365.1). Taxonomy (NCBI): domain Eukaryota; kingdom Viridiplantae; phylum Streptophyta; class Pinopsida; order Cupressales; family Taxaceae; genus Torreya; species Torreya grandis. Next base: position 4,381,836 of record JARHVA010000216.1, read on the forward strand.
CACATTATACTTTTGTATCATGTGCATTATCTAGAGAGAAAATGAGAATCACATTCTACTTTTGTATCATTTCCATTGCCTATAGACAAAATGAGAATCACATTATACTTTTGTATCAATGGATTTATGTAAAGAGAGAAAAGGATAATCACATTCTAGTTTTGTATCATTTACATGTCTAGATAGAGAAAAGGAGAATCAAAATATACTTTTGTATCATTTTATTTATGTAGAGAGAAAAAGATGATAACATTATAATTTTGTATTATTTATTTTATATAAAGAGAGGAAATGAGAATCACATTCTAATTTTATATCATTTACTTTATGTAGAGAGAGAAAAGGAGGATCACATTCTACTTTTATATTATTTGCATTGTCTAGAGAGAAAAGGAGAGTCACATTCTATTTTTTTGAAATTTTTTATATCATGGAAAGTGTCTATACATATAAGAGTAATGTTATCATAAATTTTATTTATGCATTTCTTATTTTTATTATACTTTTATATCATTTAACACCTAATGTGATGAAGTGAAATAACAGATTGTAAAGATAAACAAAGTGCATTCTCAAATAAATATTCATTAGATTGTAGCTCATGTAACATGTGAGGAATGGGAAAATGCGAATTATTGTTATGTTACTCTTATTATAGTGTATGAATAAGGGGAGAGTCTAAGGAAGAATTAGGGGAGATCGGCTCTTCTATTTTATAAGTACTATATTCATCTTCTTCCTCACTATATGATTCTTCATAATTATAATAATAATCATTGTGTTCATAATAATATTCCTCATATACATAATTATCATAGTTAATCATATAATAATAATCAATATTCCATTAAATAAAGTAATCATAGGGTTTAGACTTAAAATAAAATATAAATCTAAAGGATGGACATTATTAGGGTCCTTAGTGGAGGTAGAGATTTTAAAGTTACCCAAGCCTAGAATGGAAATAGAGAGAAGGATATGGCCTTTTCCCAAAACACACTCCCTAATGGACATATAAAAACTTGGAAGTAATAATATAGGGAATGAATAAACCCTATGAAGAATTTTTTTGTATGGATATTAGTAAATTTACATAAAATAAAAATTTAAAATAAAGTACTTTCAGTGTCATATAAAATTTGAGGTCAAAATAAATTAATTTTAGTGTTAGATATTATATCTAATGTTGAAATAAAGCTATTTTAGTGTCAAATGTCGAATCTAAGGTGGAAATAAAGTTATTATCATGTTAGACATTCAAAAATTTATCTAAAACCCCTTAAGACACAAATTTATAATCAATGCTTGAATAAAATATATAGGTTCACCAATATGTTTTATCTAATATTGGATTAATGAAACAATAACCCTTAGATTAGATAAAAATTGATAGAATAAAAAGATAACTATAGATTAGTAGAATATACGTAAAACACATATTTATAACGATGATTTAAATATGCAAATTTGAATATCATAATAAACAAGTACAAAGGGATAGAGGAAAAGTCAACTTTTTTATCGCCCTTCCCTGGTCTATGCATGCCTATTATTTATATTGATGATGTGTAAAAGGAACCGTATTTTGATCATTTCTTAAGTTGGTTGTTATCTCTGTTCTAGTCGATATCAACTATTATTAGATATAATTTAATGTCGATATAGACCTATAATAGTCAATTTTGACCGTATAGATGTAATATTATGAATTTTTTGTGATGCTTCATTTGCATTGGTAATTCCATTTTCTACCTTCTCTATCACTTTAACAAGATCTCAAGCACATGAAAGATCAAACCCTAGTTTTTTACACAAATAATTACAACATCAAATGGAGGGATCAAGAAAAAGGAATTGAGTTGACTAACCTTAGTTAATCCTCGTTGATCAACCAATCACTACACTACATTTCCACTTCTCTGGTGAGGGTTCAAAATCAAATGTAAATCTCCTAATAGTGTGTATTTGTGTAATCGTGAATGTAAGCTTAGATGCTCTTTCTCTTATTTTAGCCTTGGCATAAGATAAAAATATGATTTTAGCCTTTAATAATTTACATGTAGCTCTAATGATTTAGTATAATCAATATGTAATTTTGTATAGTTCTTATAATGCAATAATGCTTATCTCAACTATCTCCTAAAAATTATGTATATATATATATATATATATATATATATATATATATATATATATGATTTTTTTTGAATTAGAATTAAGGATCTAGTGGTGCACTAAAATAGACTTAAAATAAAATTAAAAGGACCAAATCAATGGATATAAAAGGAAACACTCATAAATAAATAATTTAAAAGATCAAGGGTTAAGATCAATCGAAATGGGTCAAGATCGACAATAAATCTTGACCATAATGGTTAGAACCAACCTAGAAAAAGAGAAACCTTGAGATGATAAAACAAGTTTAGAGATATTTATTTTCAAAGAACAACACAAATGATGTGGATGGTAATAGGGGACCATAAAGTCATAGAAATCAATAATAAAATACACAAAAGACATGCACCACTAAGTAATTAACTCCTATCTAGAGACCCATAAAAGTAAAATAGTTAAAATACTTTAGAAGACAAGGCTTGTTCCAAATTTGGGTGTCTACAAGATCATTGTACACTCATGATAGTAAATATGAAATAATATATATTATTAAATTATTTAAAATTGAAAAGTCAATGAACTAATACACCTGAGACTATACGAACCAAGATGTAATTTTTATATAGAATGCCATGGGATGATTATTATCTAAGGAGATGTAAATAATAAAACCATGTATTGAGGAATGTTAATGACTCAACCACCAGTGGAGAGGAATAATTTATATAAGTTTAACATCACATAAAATTAAATTACACTACAATAAATGTCATCATTTTTTTAAAACCATGAAATAGGTTTGTATGCAAAGGTGGAAATAGAAAACAAGTTCGTATGTAAAAGTGGAACCAAAAAAATAGGTTTATATGTAAATTAAAAATTCAAATCAACTATTGAAAATGTATTTTAAATCCAAAAATATTACATAGAAAAATTATCCCCCATCAATACATGAAAAAAATAGAAAAGTTTTTGCATGAACAAAATTCATACCCCAAATTTGATCCATTTATACCTCAAAATGATATAGAACGCTACAATTTATTTATCAATCTGACCCAAATTTTTTATCTCAAAATATTATAGAATATTACAAATATTCCTCAAAATCATGTATAATTCCACACATATGCCTTACATATGCCTCAATCTTCTCAATCTATATGATATAAATCACATGATGGTCCAAAATATGAAGTATCTGTTTATCATGCTCTGAATCTCTATGATGAGTCCATTATATCCCTAATTTTGATGTGAGGGATGAAGCTTGAAAATTAATTACCTCAAAATAAAGAGTTACATACAATGTGTTATATATAAAAATGTAATCATGTAAAGTATGTATAAAAACATGATAGGATATGCCATAATATAAATATTTGATCATTTAATCTAAGGAAACAAACATACAAGTGTCATGTCAAGAAGATATAAAAATTAGGCATGTAGTGATAAGAATTGTAGTATATACATGATATAAATAATGGAATCACACATAATATAAGTATGTGTGATATAAATTAGGGTACCAATATCAGTAGGAGTTATATATGGAACTATGCACATGCACACATTATCATGATCATGAAACACATAAATATTCAAGACATGACTCAAATATGACTTGAATTTAACCCAACATAGACAACATGGACATGACATAAACTAGAGGATCATATAACATAACTAATAAATGATGTGACAATATATAGTCAATGCACTCATAAAACACACATTGATGATCACATAATTTAATAATCATCAACATCAGATACACACATAATAAGAAATGTTAGTGTATATCATCCAATAATGCCATTATCTAATATAAAAAATCATAATATCTATAGGAAATATCACTCTATAAAGTACAAGTAATTTTAAGACACATTTAATAATCTACTATGATCAATGAGTCAATATATAAATATGTAACTTGATAAGTGCGTAAAGATGTCCCCAATGTATAAAGGTAGCCCTTAAGTGTATTAAATGTAATGCATTTGTATGTACATGTATCATATCAAAATTTATGATATACATCCCAATAATGTATACCATGAAAAGTATGTGCATTGAATATATATATGTAATTCACCATGTATATAACATCAATCAATCATGTATACTCTTAAAGCATGTTATGCATATGAATTGGTTTTGCAGATTTTATTTTTTTGTCATTTTTTATTTTTTTCATATTTTTTTTAGTTATGTTTCCACTAATTAATTATCCCATCAATGGAATAATCATTATAGGTCCTAGATGTACTAGTGTGAATATCACATGCCATGGGCAAGAAGTAACATATGTATCATCACTTGAATAAAAAAAGTGATCATGCATCGTAAAATATCCAACAAATCCATAATAGTCAAAGTGATCATGTATATGATGTGAATATTCAATATTTATAATAATTTGTGGAATTCATTGTATGCTAGGAGGATGTGTAGGTGTTCAATGTGGAACACATGTGGAAGATTTATATAACACTATCTTTTTGATGTAATGGTCTAGTAACATATGCTGATCTTGAATAAGCTACATATGTAATGGATGTTGGATAATTGGTATTCGAGGAAAATCAATTACCTATCTTCAATTTGCCTTTATAATATGAACTTATACAAGTTATAGAATAGATTATTGTGGAGGTGGTGGAATAACTGTCTCTGGCTGAATGGGATACTCATATGGAATATCCAAAATTATAACCAGTCAGTTGCTATAGATATACTTCAAACATCAATGTAATGAATATGTTATTGCACGTAAATTGTGTATCTATGAATTTAATAATAACATGCCAAATGTGAAAATATTGAGAAAAACTAAGAAGTAAATAGTAATAGTAATAGGCTCTAACATAAGTGGTAAAACAATGCCCCCAAGAGGGTTTTGTTTCTTTCCATTGAATCCTTTCACCATAATAGTTGTACCAATCAAATATATATGTGTGTACCCAAGACTATTACATAATGTCATAGTGCATATTTTTCATTTGACCTATTATCCACCATAACATTATGTATAAGACATGAGTCAATGAAAGCATGTACGAGCAAAGGTGCATTGGAAGAATCATCATAAATAATCTCATGGTCATAGAATCTGGTTTTAGGTCATTTTAATTATGTATATTTAAGTTCATCAATAATACCATATATAGGATGATCCTCTTTGGTTATAGAAACATAAGAAAATAGAGCATGCACATTGTAAGTCATATGCACTTCAAGATTAACCTTGGCTTCTTGAGCCACATATTTGGTAAATGGATCTAAAAATATACTGAGATTCACATTAGGTTATATAACCAATTCATTTATATGTGTATTGAAATTATTAACATCGATAATATTTTCCTCCATTAAATCTTTTTATCTTATTTATCAATCCATAACATTTATAATTAGAATGTCTTGCACATCTATGCCAATACAAATATGCATTGATAACAAACCCCCTAGGTTGTGATTTTATCATATCAATATCCATTGGTGGAGGGAGAGAAATAAAATTACACTCAACTTATGTAAAACCTTAAGAGGAGGTTCTTATCATTGTGTAAATTTACTCCTTTGAGAAATCAGTAAGACAATCCTATTAATAGGTTGTGAAAGTGCATTAACCATTGATTTAGTTTCATTATTAGTATAAATTTACTTATATTTTAAATTTGGTTTTATTTAAAACTTTGTATTATAATATATTGGAGGATTACTCCCATACTTTAACTTGTTCATAATGATTAGCTTAATTTCAAGGTTTTTAATTGTATGACACATGTCATAAAATAATTAAAACTATTTGAACACAATAGACTCATGGATAGGTAATTTTTTTTTTCTTGAATATATATTAAAATTAATTATAATACATAGGATTTTATATTTTTGAAAGTATAGTCTTATAATGAAGCACATAGTTAGTCACTAGTGGGCTCATAAGGTCCTTCTTGAGTTTTACAATTTAAGCATATGAGACCTTGTCATTAATGTTGATATAAAAGTGAGCTAAGTGTCAGGAATCTAGAACAACAAACATGCTCTGATCCCACTTGTCAGGATGCGACACACCGGAAGCATACAATTGATTACCAAACTTCAAGCAACTTAATATGCGGAAATAACCAGAATCAACAAGTAACTAGAATTCAGAATAACACAGCATATGAGAGACAATACACAACTTGTATTAACACTTTATACAGAAAAGAATACAATAAAGAAGATGCCACTTCTTCTCCACCACCTTACAGAGGTTTCCCACACCTCAAGTGAACAATAATTCTTCTCCCCAAAGCTCTCCCTCTCACAGGTCCCAACACCCAACTCAAATACAGAGTTGGTGTTCACCTCCCGTGCTCCACGCACACCACAAGTGCTCCACGCACTCCACAAGCACTCCACGTGCTCCACAAGTACTCAAGGTACTTCAAGTAGATCTCCCATGAACCTGCAACAACCTGCAATTCAACAGACCATACTTATGGAAGGAACTTCCTTGCCTTCCTCTCTGCTCTATCCGAGTACACACCTGTACTCCAAGTAGATCCTGCCTGATACTGCTCCCTGTTGTGTTGCTGTCTATATGACCTTGCACACCTGCAAATCAAATAACGGTTCTGCTCACCTGTGAACCTCGACCTTGCACACACATACACCTGTAGATCAATGATCTTACTTACCATGTAGATCTCCTATATAGGCCATGCAACTGTGACCAAGATCCTACACTCCTGAAGAACCCAGCTGGCTCTCCAATCCAGCACCAACACACCTGGTACTGTGGCACTAGGAGGAACGCACCATTGCTCTACCTCACACACAGAAGGAGCTTATAATTATGCTCTCTTACTCCCTAGCACACATTTCCAATACAACCATGAGTCTATTATATAGATCTCATCCAAACAATAATTAGACATCTAATTACAATAATTAGATCCGCAGCTCTCAGTCTAAAATTAGATCTCTTCATGCAAACACTTGGTTCATTAGCTAACTGCCCATAAATAGCTCGCAGTCGAACCACATAGGCGACCGACGTCGGTCCTTGTCTGCCTGGGGGTCGCCGACGCCGGCCGATCTCTGACCGACGTCGATTGCTCCTGCCCTATCCTGCCGACGTCGGTTGGCCTAACCGACGCCGGTGTCTCTGACACTCAGCAACTCTCCTGCAACCTCCTCTCCTGTTTGCATCAGTGAAGCTTTTAGCTCCACAATCCTAACAATCTCCCACTTGGAGATAAATAGCTGCACTGTACCTATACCTGTACCCCATCTAATCTATTTCCTGGTTTGTATCCCTCTTCAAGCTCCCACCTGAAGACAACCCACCACACATCCCGTGGTGTACCACCTGTCATCTGAGTACCCTACCACATCCAAACCTACAACACCTGTAGTGAAGTCCTGACCCTGCATAGCAACACCTGCTGCCGGTCCCTCTCAAAAAATCTTGAGAACCCACTTCCCCGAATTGGCTCCTAACTCTGACAGCTCCCACTGCATGGGAAAACTCAGGTCTATACCAGACCTCATGTGATTTCAGACACTGTACCTGTCCAGCCCTTAGTGTGCTCCAGTTCTGCATCTCAAACCTCACCAACACCTGATTCACATCAGCTCCCACTCGAGACAAAATCAACTTGTGATCTCCATGCCTCCCATGTCAAAGAATTCCGCTGCTCCAAACTGCTCCTGACATGCCACTGAACTAATCTTACCCTTAGCTCAGTAAAACCCTGTATGTACTAACCCTGCTAGCAAATATACCATCCACATACAGCAACAGAATGATGTCACGACTCATCATCCCCCTGGTAAGACAAACCACAGTAGATACACTGACATTGACTGAAGCCATGCTTCGTCCTCCACCTGTCAAAACCTGTACCACTATCCTGCAGCTACCTCAAGACCATATGCCTGGTCTTCCGTCTCACGTATCCATTCTCTCTATTCTTCTACTAAGGCATCCATTCGTCTCTGTGCTTCCATCCAGCTGGCAAACCTACCAAAACTCCTGTCTGGTTCTGCATCATAACCCTGCCTAGCTCACACCTGTTTCCTGGATCCTTCCTGCTATACAATCAGCAACAAGTATGAAGAAGAGGAACACAAATTTGAGGGCCTACTTACGCCTTCAGTCCTCCATATGGGTGTTTGAGACTCCTTGACAGCGTGCTGTCCACCCAAAATTTGTTACATTGACCGACCTCGGTCACCCCACAGTCTGCATCCGACTGACATCGATTCCATGCGTCTATACCTAACTACCAACCTGCCAGCGCTGGTGTCCCTTCTGCCAACATTGGTCCTCCTGACCGACATCAGTCTTACATACTGCCGACGTTGGTCTTACCCTGCCTGAAACTACCGGCTTTGATCTGCACATGACCGACATCGGCACCTGTCTGTTCGATGCCGGTTCCTCCTGACCGACATCAGTGTCTGTGTTCACTTGTGAGTGATGACTTTTTACCCGCGAGCTCCTTTGGATCAATCTCCATGTCCAAACTGCCCTGCTCAGATGTATCCAGCCTCATCCACTGAACTCTGTCCGCCATCTCCTCCAAGAACACCAAGGCTTTCCAGTTCTTAAGCCTGTCAAATATATCTGTCTTTCGCTTAAGAACATGCATCTCCTTCCTGCTCATGTGACCAAGTCTATGAAGCCACGTCTCCACAATAGAAGAAGAATCAGTAATATAAACAAGTAGATAAAGTATACCTATTTTATTACCACCAGCTAATTCAAGTGCTACCGCTGTGAGAGTTTTTGTGCATCTCTCATCACCCAATCTTTCTGAAGAAATTAGCCAAATCTCCAAACCTGGGACCTGCATGACCTTCATCAACACTTGTGTGTTGGCCGCCTGCAATTTCAGCTTCACTTCCCCTTTGCCAATTCTTTGGCAAGGCTTACCAGCTCCTCTACCTGGGGCTGCATGGAAAGAGGCAACCGAATCTTTTATCCAAGATTCAACTTTATCCAAGAAACCTGCAAACACAACCTGTGCAACAACTCCTGCTACATCTGTATCTTCAGTTTCTTCATGCTGATCTGTTACCAACCAACAATGTTCTTTTACCTGCTCTTTCTTTCCATCAAACCGTGAGTAACCGTCTGTGCTTTTCAACTCCTCCATTCTTAGCTTACTTTGATCTGTCATTGCTCTACTCCCACTCAATCAGAAACCCCTGAGAGTGCCCTGTAACCAAAACACAACCTGCTTCCTGCAACCTTAGCTCTGATACCACTTGTCAGGAATCTAGAACAACAAACATGCTCTGATCCCACTTGTCAGGATGCGACACACCGGAAGCATACAATTGATTACCAAACTTCAAGCAACTTAATATGCGGAAATAACCAGAATCAACAAGTAACTAGAATTCAGAATAACACAGCATATGAGAGACAATACACAACTTGTATTAACACTTTATACAGAAAAGAATACAATAAAGAAGATGCCACTTCTTCTCCACCACCTTACAGAGGTTTCCCACACCTCAAGTGAACAGTAATTCTTCTCCCCAAAGCTCTCCCTCTCACAGGTCCCAACACCCAACTCAAATACAGAGTTGGTGTTCACCTCCCGTGCTCCACGCACACCACAAGTGCTCCATGCACTCCACAAGCACTCCACGTGCTCCACAAGTACTCAAGGTACTTCAAGTAGATCTCCCATGAACCTGCAACAACCTGCAATTCAACAGACCATACTTATGGAAGGAACTTCCTTGCCTTCCTCTCTACTCTATCCGAGTACACACTTGTACTCCAAGTAGATCCTGCCTGATACTGCTCCCTGTTGTGTTGCTGTCTATATGACCTTGCACACCTGTAAATCAAACAACGGTTCTACTCACCTGTGAACCTCGACCTTGCACACACATACACCTGTAGATCAATGATCTTACTTACCATGTAGATCTCCTATATAGGCCATGCAACTGTGACCAAGATCCTACACTCCTGAAGAACCCAGCTGGCTCTCCAATCCAGCACCAACACACCTGGTACTGTGGCACTAGGAGGAATGCACCATTGCTCTACCTCACACACAGAAGGAGCTTATAATTATGCTCTCTTACTCCCTAGCACACATTTCCAATACAACCATGAGTCTATTATATAGATCTCATCCAAACAATAATTAGACATCTAATTACAATAATTAGATCCGCAGCTCTCAGTCTAAAATTAGATCTCTTCATGCAAACACTTGGTTCGTTAGCTAACTGCCCATAAATAGCTCGCAGTCGAACCACACAGGCGACCGACGTCGGTCCCTGTCTGCCTAGGGGTTACCGACGCCAGCCGATCTTTGACCGACGTCGGTTGCTCCTGCCCTATCCTACCGACGTCGGTTGGCTTGACCGACGCCGGTGTCTCTGACACTCAGCAACTCTCCTGCAACCTCCTCTCCTATTTGCATCAGTGAAGCTTTTAGCTCCACAATCCTAACACTAAGAATAAGTCATCCAAAGGATTTAAATCATGTATTTATTGGAAATTAAGGTCATATAACCATTATACAATGTAATCCTAAGGGATCTAAGGAAAGAGCTTGGTTCATAACTTATCATTAGAGGGATAATCTAAGCATCTTGTATAAAAGATTATAAGATGTTGTTATGGATCAACTTTACCATTGTATAGTGTAAGGATAGGTGAAAAAAATATTATAGGCAAAGGATAAGTGAAAATTTGTGGATCCAAAGGGTTTTGTAATAATTCTTGAGAATTTTTTTAATGACCCAATCTCTAAGAAACATGTTTTATATTGGAGACCTTGGTTTGAAAATAAAGAAGGGTTTAAATAATTTATTGAGTATTAGGCATAGGATATTGATTAGAAATAGATGATGTCACATGAGTAGAAATGCTAAGAGGCACAAAATTATGTTTCATAGGAATAGACATATAAATCTAAGGACTGACTTGTGTTTTCCCCACACTATGGGATGATAATACTTGTATAGCCACAGGTGTAGTTGCATGAATAGTAGCACTAGAAGTAGAATATATGAATCTAAATGGTGGATTAGTATAATTAAATATTTAATCATGTTGTTCCTCAATTGTATCTATATTACCATTATTTACATTCTTAACCACTAGGATAATGTTCTAGATCTTATCCAAGTCATTAGGTTGTTGACTAATTCAATTTTTTAAAAGTGCTTCTACTTGTGCAAGATCTATACTATTAAGCTTATCATGATGTATTATACCATCATATCAATTATTATTTTTAACACCATAATGGGTTTAATTAGAGTTAAGTTAAATTTATTTTTTCTTTCACACACTAACTTCACTAACAAGTTTTCTCATTAAGCAATAATATCTGATCATTCATTAAATGCATCTAACATTAGAGTAATATAACCACATATAACCATTTGATATATTTAATTAATTATCAACATTATAAATGTATGCACATAATATTTTCAAACTTTATCAATTACTAATGCTTTCTCTCTTGCAGGAATCCATCGAGTCTTAATATCTCTGAGTGTATGCCTTAAAGGGTGCACCAAGAAAGGGGTGGGTAGACCATTAGTTCTTAACATTTTTGTTTTCCCTTTATTACCACTTGATATTTACATAACCATATCCTAAAAACATTTCCCTAAGTGTTTTCTCTTCTTTTGCACTCTCCTCTATTTATTTTCTACTTCATTAGCCTTTCCCTAGCCTACACTCCTTTTTAATTATTTACAATACACTATCAGCCCCATATACCCTATACTATAATTGATAAAATTCATTTAGGGTCTAGATCAGCCCTTGGATGACTTAGACCAAGACCTAATGTGTTTTTGTAAATGATGCTATAGAGTCAATTAGGCCGATCCTGTCATATAAACTTTCAAAAAGGATTAGGGTTAGATTAAGATATATATACACACTCATTTCATCATTTATTTAAGAAGAGAAGAAGAAGAAGAATATATTGTGCATCTACCTATCCACTATTATACTTGAGGATCGTAGCTTAGGGTTTCAATACTTTATTTATAGATACTGATCTTATTTTAATGAGAAGTCTTTTAGATGCATAAATAGGTTGTGTAGCCTAGAGTTGACTTGTCCTTATTATCCTTAAATACCACAACAAGATCTTGTAAAACAGTTTGTCCAAGGGAGATATTGAGGCTTAATGGGTTCATATTCAAAGTTAAGTATTCCTAAATTTTTTCTTCCTTTTTAAGAGTAGATAGATTTGCATTTATACTTCACTCCCATGCATTAGGATTTCATATACATTGACATGAGGATATATATTCTATGCATGTTTACTTTTTATGTGTATTACCCCCACTTTGTGACACAAGCTTTGGTGAGCATTATATTAGATTTTACTTTGATTTTTTAATTTATACATTTGTGAATATGAAAACACATGACCTAGTTAGGGTTATTTCATAGTTTTTCTTGATTAGAGGCTTGGAACCCTCCCTAGTGATTTTATTATGGTAAGATATCCCTTGGCTAGGTCTAGTGGATCCATATTGGTCATGAACCTGAATATCTAATGTATCAACAATCAGAAGTGTAAGTAAGATTTATTTTCTCTGAGCTAGGATTGATTTATAGATCAATTGTATTTCTCTTTGCATACATTATGGTGAACCTGATGTGAATCTAACCCTTGCAAGTTTTCTTCCAAGCCATCATTTTGTCATCATATTATATTTTTTATATATTTATAGTAATGTATCAAACCATTCAATATAACTATAAGTTTCTATGTGTAGGTTTAACACATAGTCACTTCAAAAAATCTATTCTATCTATGCAGGTCTTCACCAATTATAGGTTATTGGATTGAGCAGTTTGACATAATATTCTTCTTTAGTTATAGATTGTCATACATAATCAAACTAATTAACTCTATCTATTATTTTATTCTATCAACATATAGGTTTATAAACACAGTCGAATAGGTCAACTATGTTTATTATCTTTTTTTTAGCATACAAGATTTTACAAACTTGGTCAAACCAGTCAAACTAATTGATAGAATTTTAAAGTAACATTTGAGCATCATAGAAAAAAAATTGTAAACCAAAATTTTTTCAAGCCCACTAAGGTTACTTTTTTTTATCTCTCTATCATTTCATTTATTCTTTCGGTACTATTTTTCACAAGTTTGCAATTTGTAAAACTGTAACCCTATAGCTAACTAGGTCAACTTAGTTGACTCAATTCTATAGTTTATTTTCTATCTAAAAGACATAGTTGAGCTATTCAACTTTGTTATTAAATACCTTATGTAGATCAGTAGTGACCCTATAAAATATGTTTTATACTATTTACATATAGTGTCCCCTGAATTGACTCTATACTATTCTCAATCAAGGAATTAACATCTATTTACCAATAATTAATTCACCTTTCTTTTTTAGTTGTTTGCATGCTTAAAGTAACTCACATAGCTTAAATATGTAGTTTTTCAAATTAACATTTTAGTTACATTATTTTTCTCTTTTGCACACACTACCAAAGCACTTTACATTAAAAATTCACTAAACATTTTCTTCTAAGACCTACCTATTTGGATTTCATCACCAAGGGAGAAGCTAACTTGGGTTTTTGGCCAAATATAAATACGTGGTTGATGGTATATATTGGCAAAGAACCTGACACCCTTATTACTATGGGATTGTGATGTGATGGGGTAGGGTTCAATACCAAGCTACTACCATTACTAATATAGTTCTCTTTCATCCCAAATATCTTAAAATCAACCTTAGATTGATTTCTAGTTCCCTATTTCAGCCAACTTCTCTATCACATTAAAATCAAACTTTCCTATAAATTAATAACACTTAAGATGACCAACTAGTTAGCATTTATGTTTAATGTACTACTTATTCTTTGATCATTGTGTGTTGTATTTTAAAACATGTATTAGCTAGTGTTGGTACAAGATTTATATACTATGTGTTCCAATTAGATCAATCACATTGATCCAATTGCTTGTGTGATTGATTTCATTATTGCTTCAAATTATCTTGTAAAATTTTCCCCTATTTTAAAACACTATCATCTTGGTTAATACAGTCTCTTACATATTGTTTATCCTTCTTGCTTATAATACATAGTCAACTTGCATGACTATGTCCTTATCTATCTATTTAATTCTTTGTTCAATAGTATACAGTCAACCTACATGACTATATATCCTTATTATATTATTTATCCTTCCTACCTATACTACACAATCGACCTGCACAACTGTGTGTCCATATATTTTTGCTCTATTTCTTGGGTTAAAAAATGTAGTCAACCTATTTAAGAATGTACCCTAATTTTTAATTTTATCTTTACATCTTTCATCATGACTTCTTACTTGAGGACAACATAGAGCTAAACTCAAGATATATGATGAGCTTTACCAATCCTGATAGGTTTCCCCATCAACATCTTGTGGTTTCCACTTTAGATGAAATCAATGTGCATGTGGCCACTTGCACCACAAATTATGAGACTTCTCATTCATATTGAGTTTGTAACCCTCTTTTCTCCTTAGAATATTAGTCAAAATTAGAGTACATGCTTGCATTAATTTTTTTCATTAATGAACTTCCTCAACATAGGAGAAAATACCCTTCAACTATTTATAATATCATGATAAGTGGTCAAACAAAAGAACCTCATTTATCCCCTACATTTTCTCATATATTTAGGGGTGATTGCTTCTTTGATTCTCAACCTCTCCCTTCTATTTTGACTTCTCATACTATGAGTTTTAGCTTGTATTTCAAGAAGGGAAGAAGAAACGAAATATGGGTATGGTTGAAAAACCTATTTGATTGTGTACGTATTGAATCAAATGATTATGAAGAACTCATCTTTGGCTTGGGAGAATGACCTAGAAATAAGACAACACTAAAGCAAATGGTTGGTTAGATAGATAGCCAAGTGGATTAACAGCACTAGCTAAATCCCAAAAGTAAGAGATTCCTTGAGGGCTATCAATCCACACATTTTAAACAATTAGGTTTATAAATATAATATAAAGTTCTTGCATCAATAATCAAAATCTACTAAAATTGAATACAAAAAATGCTTGTTAAAGAAAAAGACTAGAAATGACTAATATATCATTAAACAAGTCAATACTAGTGCTAAATGACTTGGGTCTATTTTAGAAAATCAAGTAAGGGTCTATGAATAGGTAGGGACATAGATAATTAGTTTTGGTTGAGGGTATATAGGTGGAAATAACTTGTTATAATTTCTTTCCATAATGACCTTCGATGGTTGAGATGACTATCAGTGGTTAAGGTGACCATTGGTGGTCGAGCTGACCATTAACAGTTGGGGAGACCATTGGTGATTGAGACAACCATCAATGATTAATGTGTAGGTTTGGGTTGGTAAATGATTAGATTGTTGGGATCATAGAGTTGGATTCTAAGAGATGGGTTGGTTCTGGGCTAAGTGCAAAAGACAAATAAAGTAATTAAATATTAGAAAATAAATACTTATCTTGTACAATGCTGATCAGGTGGGTACTTGAGGTGGTTGAATCATTGGTGGAGTCTAACATGATTTTGGTAGAGTAACAGTACTTGATGTTTTAGAAGAGTAGTGATGGAAAATTGTCTCTTTAACATGATGACTAGATCACTAGATTGTTGATGATGATTGAACTATGAAATAAAGGAAATTTGGATGCATAAGATCTTGATAATAATTACATATCTTTTTCACCTCCTTGCTCCTCTCTTCTTATAAGCAAGGAAAGAGAGTTATAAGAAGATGTTAACTAGGATTTATAATTTTAACTCACACATGTAATAGCTTGTATGTAAATTTAGATGAGCTATTTTTAGAAAATCAAGGTGAATGGTTTACATGTTGGTGGTTGAGGAGGTGCACCCTGACCATTGATGATTGAGGCTAAAGGGTGAAGATGGGAAAAAGGGTAGGTTACGTTAGTTGGCAAAGTTAACCACAAGTTAGGATTGGATAGGGGTCGAAGGGTTAAATTGGTCCCAAGGGGGGTCCTAAGGTGGTTCAAGGGAATTCCAACATTTAGAATCATGGTATGTGGATTTTTGGTGTCTAAATTTTTCCCTTTTTTATTATTCAACTTTAAATCAATAAGATATAAAACAAAAATGGATTGCTGGTCGAAGGTCTGATTGCCTTGAGTATGGGAGGAGGTGTTACCCCTCAAACTAGGAATTGATGAGGTGAAATAGAATCAAGTGCAGGTTTGATAAGGTGGATGAAGGTGATGATGAAAGTGAATGTCATGAAGGTGGGTGATAATTTGGGCACTTGAGGTGCAAACAAGCTCATAAAGTTCAAAAATGAGTTTGATAGCCAAGATAATGAATTGACTAAGCTACCATAGTTGGTAAAAATAAAGGTAAGTGCTAGAAGGACAAGTGATAAGTGGCCCACATGACCATAATTAGGGATGATGACTGGATATACTCATAAATGCTCTGGATGGTGTCTATGTTTCAATGGGTATCTAAGGAAGTGCTCTCGATGAAAATACAAATTGGTCAAGTGTCATAGGTATTCAAGGTAGGAATTGCTCCCAAGAAGACATAAGTGGGTCTAATATATGCTAGGTAGTACAAATTCAAAAGGCTCAACATGGTAATGTTGTTGCTATGATCAAAGGACTAGGCAAAAGTCATCACAAAATGCATGCTAGTTGGGTTAAAGTGGACCAATGGTGAGGTGATGAGATGGTTAGGTTAGGTGGATAAGGTAGTCTCCATGGGTGAGTGAGTTGATTTGATTCTACTTAAAGATGATTACTAAAGATAAGATTTAAAAAATGAGCCACCTAACCATCGATGGTCAAGGTACTTAAGGGCAACCATTGATGATCACTTTCACCATCGATGGTCAGGGTGAAAACCCTAAAAGTATGGTGATTAAAAGTAATTTTTTTCATTTGAACTTGCTAACCTTGAGCTCTAGCTTTTGGCATTTTGTGACCAAGAATAGTGTTGATGGTGATTACTGAGAGGTGAGAGGTTGTTGAGTTGGACCAAGTGGACCTAGGGGGTCAAGGAGGATGCAAGGAGCACACAGATGTGGATAAAGATGCGTAGGGGGTTGATATATTTTTCCTTGATGATGGTCAAGGAATGAGGTAGGGGATGCTATTCAAATTGGTAGTGTAGTTTGGTTTTGCGTGTGTTGGTGCAATTGATTGATCAATTTTTCTATTGGGGTGGGTTTTAGGTTTTGCCCTAGGTAAGTTTTGGGTGAAGTTTGTTGGTGAATTTTGTAATTGATAGGGTGGGGTAGGTAAATAGGGGTAAGGGTAGGTATTGAGGTTAGATTTTAGGAAATATTTAGTTAGTTTGGGAGTTACTTGGGTAGTTAGGGTTTTGGGTGTTCCATTAACAGATGCCCATAGTGACTATTTATGGTCAAGATTGACTATCGATGGTTGACATATATAGAAATATAGACACCTAATCATTGATGGTCACCATGACCATCGATGGTTGCTTAACAAAAAATAGACCTTTGTAAAACATTTAAATTTTTTAAGGTATAACAAGAATTGAAAGGTATGGTATAGGTTAACATGTAAGTTAGGTGGGAGGTTTGGTGGGCTCGAATGTGAGGTTTGGGTAGATAGGAGTTAAACAAGTGGTTAAATTGTAAGGTTAGGTAGGTTGAAGGTGCTAATCATATAAATGATAATAGTATAGGTGTCTAAACTTATTTCTATAGATTACATGTAGGCACAAGAGTAGATACAGATGCACGACTAGGTACTATGCATCTTTGTAAAGGTTCACCAAGGGATGACTCTTATAAAATGACTACATATGAAGGAGGTTGGCCTTAGAATGTGAGGCATTACTAGTATGTGCCCCATGATGCATCTATGATCATGGCCCTAATCAAAAGATGGGACCCTACCATGAATAATTTCTTACTAACCACTGGTGAGATCATGATCCCACCAAAGGATGTGTACCAAATTATATTCTTGCTCCTTTAAGGTATGCCGATATACCATATTGAGTGTGAAGAGATGGATGATCTACTAGAGATTATGTATAGAGAGGATTGGGAGCATATCAAATATCATGCTGGGGGCTTTAGCTATTTTATGCTCTATCAAAGGGTAAGGGATGAGAGGAGACTAATGACCATGATGATGATGGCTATGTCATACTTTGCCCTTATTGACTTGAGCAGTGGGAGGATCCCATACTTGTTTCTAGGGGTTTTAGTTGAGATGCTACTAAGGATGATAGTGTTTGACTAGGTACCTATTCTTTTGTTATAGATATATATGGAGCTATGGGGTTTTTGGGCCCATAAGAGATATAACATTAGCATTGGTCTAGTTCCACATTATTGGGCCTATGAGCACATCCAAGTCCTGACGCTGATGGGGTTGCCATGGGAGGGATATAATTAGATAAAGTTCTTGATTAGATTTATGTGATGGGGAGGTGACTTCATTGCTTCTATTGTAGGAGGAGGAGCCCACAACATTGATTAGTTTAGGGGTGCTTTAGGTGCACTAGTGATTAGAGACATCACTTGGAGACCATAGGTTCAATTTTTAGTATGGATTGACTACAAGAGGCAAACATTCTCCTTACAAAGTTACAAATGGATTTTTGGTAGGAGGGATGGGGAAGTAATGTTTATCCCCTTTGATATGGTTCACAAGTAGTTTGACCTTATTTAAGATATTCCATGTGTATTTCCTAGGTATATGTATGAGGATGTTGAGATCTTATTACTTGAACCACATCCTGTGAGGATGCTACTTGATCACAAGAAGCTACCAACTAGGCCATAGGTAGATGATGACAATTTTGTAGATGGGTACATGGCTTGGTACTAGAATTTATATGTGGTAATAGATATTGGTGATGGTGATGATGGTAAGATGCCTATGGATATGGACCCCATAGGGAGAGGGGGTTAGAGGGCATAAGTATAGGGGTGCCCTAGATGCTCATGTACAAACAACACAAATTATTGCATAGGCACAACTCATGGCACTACAGGGTTAGGTTTCTACTCTTACATGTGACAGGGACTAGGTGAGAGCTTCACTAGCCTTGGTTACATAAGAGAGGAACTCCCTGAGGTAGAGTGGAGGAGGGGTAGTGTCACTTATAGGACCATTGAGCATAATCCCCATGGCATCCTACCTAGATATAATGGAGGAGCTATGGTATTATAAGGGTATAGTCTTGAGGTGATGTCTCGATGAGCCCCAATGGGGTGAGTACAGAGTGAGCTTAGTGAGTGGTGCCAGTGTGGTGATACCAAAGTAGTGGGAAGCATCTATAGGTGGATAGACAGGTACTATAGGTGGATAGGTACTAAGGCCTAGTGGTATGCTAGGAGATAATGGTACCCTAAGGGCATAGATAAAATATAGTTCATACATATCAATATTAATTTATATCATTTTGATTTTGACCTACAAGTTGATGCAGTGAGATGTACATTTTGAGAGAGAGAGACATTATGATGTTATTTGACTCATGATATATATATATATATATATATATATATATTATCCTTGTTTATTTCTCATTCTCATGGTCTATGATTTACTTTAATGATGATGCTTATGATGTGATGGTTATATTGTTTATGGATTATGCTTCCTGGTTGCTTATGACACATGCTAAATTTTAATGAGTATAGGCTTCATTATTTAGATTTAGACATGTACTAAAAAATGGCTGATTACTTTATTCCTCATGGATGCTATGATGCTATTATGTTTTTTATGGTTATGATTATGGTTATGTGTTTGCTTATGACACATGTGCATATGCTTGTTGGTAATTTGTTTTAATGTAAAACACATGAGGTAAGTCAAATAACAACACTAGATGGGAGAAAAGAGAATATTATCAAGAGATAAATGTCATAATGAAAATCTCAACTAGCCATGATAGGATAATAAGAGGACATGATGCTTCTTCTTTGACAAGGACTAATACGAAATCGAAGATGGATTGGCTTAATGAACATAAGCCCTTTGAATGCTTCATATTAGCATTTATTAGGTAGTTAAAAAGGTGTCATGATCATATAATGTCAAGTGAGCTCAAAATCCCTTGATTATAATGTATAAAAGGGAAGATGGATGAAAATAGAACCTTTGTGTGAAACTAACATGCTTCTTTTGTAGGTGTCCAAAGAGCTAGTATAAACCAGTCTATGTCATACAAAGTTAGACTAATCGATGTGGGAAGTCTACTTGTGGAAATTGATTGCAGCTTCCATTTTATTTTTATATGTGAGAGCTGATTGTGCATTTCAAGAGTAGCTTAATTTTGTTTTGATTTTTAAAATGGGTCTTTTTCGTTGTTGTTGTATATGGGAAGCTAATTGATGCACGAAGCTTTCAAGAAATTGCTAAGCTTTTGACAAATACTTTACTCAGCCATCCTTCAAGGGAGTGGTCTCAGTTTATTTTCCTTATTCAATGCTTTGTGATAGCTATCCTTCAAGGGAGAAGTCTACCTTATATTTATGGAATTTTAGTATGCTTATGTAGCTATCCTGCAAGGAAATAGTCTGTGAATGCTAAGAATGACCCATCATTGCTATTGGTTTGAATTTTGATTTTTTCTTGTTTATTTTTTGCTTGACATAGACATGCTTATATAGGCTTAAGGGTTCACCTTTATGAAAGAGAAACTAAAAGAACAAAAAGGTTGATTAGGTGTAAATAGGTTTAGGTGATAATGATCATGGGAATCTATCCTAGGAGAGGGGCAAAAAGTACCATGAGAATCATGCCATGGGTAGAGCCATGGTACCTAGTGTTCAATATTAGGCTATGAATATGATGGATAATAACATGATTTAGTTTTAATTAGTCACCCATAAAATATGGAGATGAATGTGGTTGAAAGTAAGGGATGAACTTTAGTTAAAATAAAAGGTGAACTTGACTCTTTCGTAACAAAAGAACAAATGTAGATACAAAGCATTGAGGGGTTCAAGTTCTAGGTTGCCTTCAATTTAAGACATATGGTAAGCTCCTAATCCATAATTAAGGGTTATGATGTAGGGTCCAAGCCAATTGAAATCTAACTTTCCCTACTTGTTTTTCTCTATATTGGTGACATGTTGATTTTCTTTTAGGATGGGGTTTTTGATGTTGAATTTTTGAACTTTAAGGTATTTGTTATAGGCACACTTAATGTGATCTTGGTAGACATGAATATGGGTAAGGGATGATAAGTAACACTCATCAAGTAGTTAACGCTGGGCTAAGTGGTGCTAATGATAATCATCTTAAAAAATGAGATCTTGAAAATATATGTGAAGAGAGGGTATTTAGACTTCGAGAGGCAAAACTACCTCCACTCCAAACACAAGAGAAAAAGGGTATATATCATAGTATTTTGAATGCTAGTGTGATATTCCCATAAGATGAAGGGGATGTGTAAATGCCAATCCCGACCAGATGCATTAAACATTTTAGTTAGCATGTTGTTAAGATTTTTGTTAGAGGTTTTTACCTATCTATTCAATTAAGGGCGATAGGGTGAGGAAAAGATTAAACTAATTCTAAATACATAAAAATGCCCTAGAATTACTTATTCTTAAAATATTTACCATTTTTGATGATAATCTTGTGAGGAACACTGAAGTAGCAGATGATGTGATGGTTGATAAAATCAATAATCTTCTCCACTTTGGTCAAAACTAGAGGAATAACCTTTACTCATTTGGTAAAATATTTAGTTGTAGTGATGATATAATGGTGTCACTACAAGGAATGGGGGTTAATTTCACCAATAAGGTCTAGACCCTAGTATGAGAAAGGACAAAAATTAGTGGAAACATAAAAACTATGGCTAGGTGCATAATGCAAATTAGCATGTTGTTGGCATTTAACACACTTTTTCAGATAATCACAACATTCTTTGTTAAGGGTAGGCCTATAATAGCCTAGGTGAAGGATAAATTTAACTATTATGAGGCCCACTAAAGTGTCCCCCAAATATTCCATCATGTGTTTTCTTGATAGCATGAGAGGTTTGGTGATTGTGTAGGCAATGGAAGAGGAGACCATCAAAATTGTGTTTATAAAGAGTTCCTCCCATAATGGTGTAGCATGAAGTAATCTAGATAAATTCTCTTTGAGCATTCATAGAAAGGCTAGAATAAATGATGGCAAGGTTGAGGTAGTTGAAGGTTTACTGATTCCAAAGGTCAGGTGGGGTCTCCTCTACATTGAAAATGGTTGGGGAATCTAATTTGACATAGGAAGGATGGGTAAGTCTATGGATGATGATAGATAGGTTAGAGTCAGAGGGTGAAGATGGGATATGAGAGGTGAGGGAAGCCATGGTATCAATGTATTGGTACATCATGGGGTTGAATATATGTGGTAGTGTTCAAATGATGCTAAGAGTTTGTCAAATAGTTGTTTGTACTATTGTAGAACATCATTATTACAATGGTAAGAGCCATTGATTTGATTGACCATAATTTAGGAGTCACCAAAGATGTTGATTATTTTGAATCCTAAGGCTAAGTAGATTTTAAGGCCTATGAATAGGGCTTTGTACTCAACCATATTGTTATTACATTTAAAATAAAGCTTGAAACACAAAGGGAGAGGTTCACTATCAAAAAGAATAAGGATGATACCTACTCCTCCACCTTGTTGACACTTTGATTTGTTAAAGAACATGGTGACTTGATAGGTGAAGTCTACCTGAGAGAGGGTCATGACGGATTCATTAGGGAATTCAAGAGGAGGTTGATTATCTACTAATGGTGCTTCAACTAATTGGCTAGTAATGACTTGCCCCTTAATTTAATTTTGCTGAAGGAACTTAAGGACAAACTATGCTAAGAGCATGAGCCACTTGGCTATACATTGGTTTTGGTATGGCTTAGAGTGCATACACTTGAGTTGTTTGATATTGGTGATGACATAGGTTCTATGGTTAAGAATTTAATGGTGAAGTTTGGTGTCTAAGAAGACTAAAGATAAGCAAAGCTTCTTGGTATGGGTATACCAAGTCTTGTACTCTATAAGCATGTGACTAATGTAGTAGATGGATTTCTCTCTATGTTGTTCATCTTGATGAGCAAGCATTGCCCCTAGGGAGTGGTTGGTGGTAGAGATATAAAGGTATAAAGGTTGGTCATCCTTGGGAGGCATGAGGATAGGTGGAGACAAAAGGTATTTTTTGAGTGAATTAAAGGCCTTTTGACAGTTGTTATTCCAATTAAAAGAGACATCATTCTTCAGAAGGTGGTGGAAGGGTTGACATTGGTCCAAAATATGGGAGATAAAGTGATAAATAGATTGGAGCTTCCCCTAAAAAATATAGAGTTGCTTAAGGTTGATGGGAGGAAGCATGTCAAGGATGGATTTGATCTTGGCAGGATTTACCTCAATTCTCTGAAGGGAAATGATAAAGCCAAGGAGATTTCCTGACAAGAACCCAAAAATGCACTTCTTGGGGTCTAGGTAGACATGGTAATGGATAAGGTACTCAAATATGATCTTGAGAATGGCTAAATGGTACTTTTAAAATTTGGATTTTTTGAGAAGATCATCTACATAGTCCTCTACAATCTTGTGGATAAGATCATGGAATATGGAAGTCATGGTACATTGGTAGGTTGTACCAACATTATTTAATCCAAAATGCATGACTTGATAGTAGAAGGTTCCCCATGGGGTGGTAAAGGTAGTCTTGTGTTGATCTTCAAGGGAAATTAAGATCTGATTGTAACCCAAGAACCCATTTATGAGAGATAACATGTCATGGTAGACTATATGATCAACTAGTTAGTCGATGCTCAGTAGAGGAAAGTTATCTTTGGGGAAAGTGAAGTTGAGGTCATGAAAGTCCACACAAATTCATAGTCCCCCTGTGGCTTTGGTGATAGGAATAACATTTAAGACCCATTGGGGATAGCCAATGGGTTGAATAAAACTATAGATAGAAGATGCTAAAGCTCTTCTTTGATGAGAACGGCTATGCAGGGGTGCATGCATCAAAGCTTCTATTTGATGGTCTTGCCATCATAGTTGGTGACTATGTTATGGGTGGTAATGGTAGGTTTAATTCTAAGCATGTCACTATAAGACCAAGAAAATACTATGCTACGGTCTTGGAGGAAGGAGGGGAAGTCCTGAAGTTCCTCAAAATTTAGTGATTAGCTAATTTTGACAATGTGGGGTTGCATAAAGTGCCCAAGTTGATATCCATGGTGGATTCATTCAACCTAGTCAAAGTCTTGAGAGGAATGTATTTGTGGATGGAAGAATCTAGGGTACCAATGTAGGTGAGAATGGAATCATCATCCTAGCATTAATCAGTGTTAATGGTAGGAAAGCCATCTCCCATCATCTTAGGATGGATTAAAGGAATGGTTATAATTACCCCCTCTTTTTGATAAGTCAAGGGTTTGAGGCTGATCATGTTGATGAAATTTTTTTGGGTGGGATGATGTCATCATTCTCACACACAGGTGGAAGAGAGGTCAATGAGGAAGGGGTGCCTTCCTCAATAATGGTGACGGTAAGTGGTTTGGTTTGCTTCTTGGTGGGTGGAATGAAATTGAGGCCATGTTTCTCATGAGTCATTTTGGTCTCAATGGAAATCAACTCATGTGGGTCATGCTCATATCGTCTAAGACCAAATCCTTTCCAAGCACACCTATGGAGGTATGTATTGACAAAACTCAGTTTGTCTAGATAGGAGAAGATAGAGGTGAATGGTCAAGGTGAAGAGGAGGTAGTAAAATTACTACAGGGCTTATCAAGTCCCCTATAGATGAAATGGGTTTGATAATGGGGACATCTAAAGGGAACAATGGTTTTAACATTAGGGTCATACCTAGGTTGGTGGTCAAGTTCCCCATACTCTTGGGGAGTAGGGAAAGCATCAAGAGTAAAAAGGCAATATTCACCCAGTGAAAGACATCATAATTTGGATTCCAAGTGGTCGAAGGTGAGGATTTAATAAGAGGGGATGGATGAGATAGTTGATGCCTCATTGGTAGAAGGAGGTATAAATTCCTCTTTTGTGGTGAAGGTCTTGTTGTTGGTTAACGAGGGTGTGCTAGATGGAGGTAGGAGGATGTCATTGGGTTGATAGGTCATGTTGCATGTAGATAAGGGGTGTAGGTCAAATTAGATGGTGATGACCTAGCCTTCATGTTTAAATTTAATGAAATTATGAAGGGTAGAGGGGATGCAACCCATGAATCAAATCCAAGGTCATCCTAGCAAAAAATTATGTTTAAATTTGACTTCCACTATGTAGAAGAGTTTGATGAGCATATGGGGTCCTAAATGGATATGAAGGATAACTATTCTCAGGTTAGTGGTCATGGTGTCATTAAAGGATCAGAGGATGATCAAGGTTTTAGACATAGCATTATCTAGAAGGTTGAGTTGGCTATAGGTGTGGGAGGAGATGATATTAATACTAGCTCCCCCATCAATCATGACCCATTTGATACAAGTTTGGTTGATGTAAGTAGTAATAAAGAGAGGGAGATATAGGTCATCATAATGGATAAAAGGTATTTCTAAATCATTAAATATGACAAGGTTGGAAATTTGGAGAGTGCCAATAAAGATTACTAGAGGTTGAGGGTCTTCAGGTTGGACCTCCGTTGAATGCAATGCCTCAATCATTGCTTGGTGATGATGAGGTAAATTGGTAATCAAATTGTATAAGTTCATCTTCATTAAGGTTTGGTGGAGTTGTTTGATCACCACTCTCTTGATGGATTTAGAGGGATTAGATTGGGAGGTACCCAAGATAGATATCTTGGGTTTGGTTGAAGGTGAGGGTGTTTAATTTTACTTTGGTTAGGAAGTAGAAGATGGGTAGGCTTATAGACACCTTAGCCTTCCCTTACCCTTATATTTTGATCTCATGACCACATGAATGGTATGGATAGAGGGAGGAATTAGGGTAGGAGATTTGTTTAGTTCTTCATCACTCTAAGGGTGAGAGTGGAAGAATGGGTAGGTTTTGGCTAGTGGTTGTTAGATTAGTAATGGACCTATGGGAGGTTCATATATTAATAGATCATCCTTGTCATATAGCTGATGTATAATGTTTTGGAGATATTTTTAGTTCTCCATGTCATGGCCTAGTGTCTTATGATAGGAACACATTTGGCAGTCATTATACTAGATGAGTTTTGAGCTGAGAGGGTTGAATGGCATAATAGGGGGTAATTTCAAGCAATAATCTTGTAATAAACTTTGGAAAATGATGGATTAGGATTCAATTAAAGGTGGAGTGGCTTTAGGGGTTTTGGTTTTTTAGGGTTTAGGTGCCTTGTATGGTTAAGGAATCATTGGGTTGGTAGAGGCCTTCATTGGTTTGGTTGGTAAGATAACAGTATGGATAATAGGAGTGGTGGGTTGGTATACTAAATGTGTGGTTAGAGGTTATTTATTGGTGATATAAGGTATCCCTAATTACTGCCAAAAGGTGGCTTGATCCATGTTAGGGTTGGAGACAAATTCCAACTTCTACACTAACCTAGAGAAGGGTTTGTAGGCTGGTTTTATCCCCTAGATAGTGGACCTAAAAGATAAGACCATAGGTTAAAATAGATGGATGGTAACCTCATCCATTTCCTCAATGAAAGGATGCAAAGTTTGAATGGGTGACTCTTCTATGAGAGGTGAAAACATGGGGCCTTCCTCTTTAGGAATGATCCCAAAAGGAGTAATGAGTTGCTCGATGGTTAACAAAGAAGGTAAAATGGGTGCTTATTCTAGTATGTTGGTCGAAGGAAGGATTGATGGCTCCAATACCTTAATAAGTGGAGGAGGAAAAAGGGGTGTTTACTTGGTTTGGGTCTTCAAAAGAGGAGAAGGTAACTCCACTACCTCAATAAGTGGAGGAGGAGAGGAATAGATAGGTTGGTAAGTAGGTTCTTCAGTAATGAGTGCACCAAGAACCATGTTAACAGTATGGGCATCATGAGAAAACTCGACCATGTTGCTCTCATTTTTGGTAGGCACATGATTGGGGAAAGGCTACTTAAATATGTCAAGCACCTAGTTTTGAGGTGCATTAGGGTTATCCAACACAAGCTCACCCTTGTAAATGAGAGATTGGACAATGCTCTTAAAGGTGTTACAACTGATAACATCATACCCTACTACTTGGTGGAAGGCACACAGATCATTCTCATTATGCCAAGTAGGTACATGATGAGAAGAATCAAATTTATAAGGTGGTTTAATAGGGGAAGTTGTATGATGTTGGCCTATAATAAATTCTCTAAGAATGAAGCATATGATTCTCCAAGTGAAGTAAATTTCTTCTAGGTGTTCTAGTTTTGGTTTCTTGTGTTTTGATTTGAGGAACCAAAGGAATTTGGTTGGTTGACAGATGATGGAGAAGTGGATTTAAGGATAACCACATTTATAGTTCCCTTGATTTGGGTCCTGATGTTGGTTTGGTTACTTAGTTTGGAGGAGGAAGCCTCATTAGTTTTGTAGGTAGAGTTCTTATTTTTTCAATTTTAGCTTTCCTTCATTGATGGATATATTCTCTAATTACATGCCATGGTGAAACCTTCATCAAAATTTTGGAAGATTTGGACACACAATGTGGAAGCATTGTGGTTGGTACATGCCTGAGCAAAGATTTTGATCAATTCAAGTTGGGGTAAGGAGAAGGAAAGCTGATTGATTAAGATCCCCCAATGGGATACAAAATCAACAATGGATTCATATTCAAATTGCTAGATAGAGTAGAGGTTAGTGATGGAAACATTCTTGGATATATTTGTCAAAAAGTGATCCAAGAAAGTTTGAGCCAACTGGGTGAAGGAGAAGAGGGAATGCTTGGTTAAGGCACTATACCAATCCAATTCTAGTCTTGACAAAGACATAGGAAAAGTGCAGAGAAGGAGGGTATCAAATAGGAAATTAAATAACATGAGTGCCTAAATACCCTAAGATGCTGTTGGGGATCCTCCTTACTTTTAAACTTGGAGAACTTGGGAAGTTTCCACTGGGGAGGATAGGGTAGGATGGGGATAGATGGGTGAATGGGTTCATTACAAATATGATCATATG
The DNA here is from genome assembly GCA_037957365.1 of Torreya grandis. Classification (NCBI taxonomy): domain Eukaryota; kingdom Viridiplantae; phylum Streptophyta; class Pinopsida; order Cupressales; family Taxaceae; genus Torreya; species Torreya grandis. The sequence continues at coordinate 4,410,065 of JARHVA010000216.1, forward strand.
ATAAGATGTTGTGACCTCTAGAAATGGTTGACTCTAAGGTAATCATCTTATCCATAAGCATCTTAATGAGTTTTTCTTGGGGTTGTGCACCTAGAAGGTTGTAAGGTTCATATTATTGTAGTGGTTAGGTGACATACTAATAGTGGGTAGGAGGTTGAAAGGCCACCACATATTAGTATGTGAAGACTGATGGTTGGGTAGAAAATATGTAAGGGTAGGTGGATGCAGGTGGTTGGGTAGTAGGTATAGGTACATGCCCTTATGGGTTAGGGATGTAACCTATGTTTGGTGCAATGGACACCGATTGGGTAGAGGTAGTGGTTAGGTTGGTGACTAAAGGAAGTGTAGTGACCTTTGTGCTAACTAAGGGTAGGTTATAAGGTATAGGCACCACAAGAATTTGAAGTGAGGCATTTTTCAAAGGAAGGTTGACAATGCTAGTGGTAGGTACTCCCATGGTGAGGGGAGTATAGGTGGCTAGCGGTTGGGTTGCTCTTAAGGTAGAGAAGTTGTTGGTAGGGGTGGAAGGTATAAGGGTGTTTGTAAGTTTTGTAGGTTGGTTTTCTATAGTAGTATCAAAGGGGTTATTGGTGAATGATGGGGCTTAGGTAGCCAATGATTGGGTGGTGAATTTAGCAATAAAAGTGTTTCCCATAAGATGGGAAGTCATGCCATAAGGTGGGTCCATAGGTGGAATTGAATTAGGGGTACAATGAGGCATAATGTTAAGGTAATGCTGAAGGGAAACATGATAGTTATTTAAGAAGGTGGAAATTTTTGCATCTCCTTGAGGAAATTCTAATTGAAAGGAGCACATCTTAAAGGGCATAGAAAATTTGTTGGTTCAGAGATGTAGTCCATAGGTGAGGAGGTGGAAGAGGTTGAATGGTTTCATGATGGGTTTTTCATTGCTAGATTTTTTTGCTACTAGTGAGTAAGAACCATCCAAGGTAAGGGAGAGGGAATGCACAAACAATCTCACCACTAAAATAGAGAGAAGATAATAAATGATCAAAGAAATAAAATCAAACTCTAAAAAGCATGTTAAGTCCTAAAGGTTCTTTTTTGTCTCTCTTTTGGCTTATGCCTTAAGCTTCCAAGAAATTATGCGACTAAAATTGGCTTGTAGAGCAGGTACTAGAAAGGAAGCCTATGGTTGGTTTTAGGTTATTTAGGTGCTCAAAAGGAATATGTATTGGGAATCAATACATGGATTGGTATTAGGCCCTACCCCCTCACTTCACACACCATAATGATAAGGGTGTTAGGTGCTTAGCTAATATATACTAATTTATAGAGTTTATACTCAACTAGAGAGTTTAGTTGGTTTTCCCCTTGGTAATGACCACCAAGTAGCATTACTGAGAAATGGTAAGGTGATCATTAGGTGATTAAATCGTAGTTGGGCCTTGTATCAAGTTTTTTTAATGTTTAATTGATGAAGGTGATTTGGTTTAGTGTGTGCAACAAAAGTATTATTACGATAGAATTAATTTGGTTTAAGTTAAACTATGTGAGCTAAACTTGCAAGCAATCAATGTATGCAATTGATTTTAAACCGAAAAGAATTTTAGTTTCATTAGTGAGCATAGATAGAGAGAATATCATATAGATGTAAAGAAAATAAAACCAAAGTAAAGACTCAAGGTCCCACTGAGCATGCTAGAATGTTTTAATGAATTTTAGCTTATATTTCAAGAAGGGAAGAAGAAGAAACTAAATATGGGTATGGTTGAAAAACCTATTTGATTGTGCATGCATTGAATTAGATGATTGTTAATAATTAATCTTTAGCTTTAGAGGATGACCTACAAATAAGATATCACTAAATCAAATGGTTGGTTAGATAGATAGTTAAGTGGATTGCCTAGTGCTAGCTAGATCCCAGAAGCAAGAGCTTTCTCGGGGGCTATCAATCCACATATTTTAAACAATTAAGTTTATAAACAAAATAGAAAGTACTTGAATCAATAAAAAAATCTACTAAAATTAAATACAATAAATTCTTGCTAAAGAAAAAGACTAGAAATGACTAATATAGAGATAAGCAAGTCAATACTAGTGCTAAACAACTTGGGTCTATTTTAGAAAATTAAATAGGGGTCTGTGAATAGGTAGTGACATAGAGAATTATATCTAGCTGAGGGTAGGTAGGTGGAAATAGATTGCTATAATTTCCTACCATGGTGACCATCAGAAGTTGGGATCACCATCGATAGTTAAGGTGACCGTCAGCGGTCGAGCTAGCCATCAGTGGTTAGGGAGACCGTTGGTGGTTGAGACAACCATCGATAGTTATTGTGTGTAGGTTTGGGTTGGTAAATGGTTAGATTGATGGGATCACAAAGTTAGATTCTAAGAGATGGGTTGGTGATGGGCTAAGTGTGAAATAAAAATAAAGTAATTGCATATTGGAAAACAAATACTTATCTTGCAAAAGGCTAATTGGGTACATGCTTAAGGTGATTAACTTGATAGAGTTTGACATGATTTTAGCAGAGTAATGGTACTTGATGCTTTGGTAGAGTGGTGATGGTAAGTTAGCTCTCTGATGTGATGGCTAGATTTCTTGATTGCTAATGATTATTGACTTACAAAACAAAGGAACTTTGGATGCACAAGCTCTTGATATCAATTATAGATCCTTTTTACCTCCCTACTCATCTCTTATTATATACAAGGCAAGAGAGTTACAACAAGACATTAATTGGGCCTTTTAATTTTAACTCATGCATGTAATAGCTCATACATAGATTTAGATAAGTTATTTTTAGAAAAGCAAGGCAGATGGTTTACATGTTGGTGGTTGAGGAGGTGTACCTTGACCGTAGATGGTTGAGGGTAAAGGGTGAAGATGGGAAAAAGGGTAGGTTAAGTTAGTTAGAAAAGATGACCATGGGTTAGGCTAAGTTAGGGGTTAGAGGGTAAAATAGGTTTCAAGGGTGGGTCCTAAGGTGGTCTAGGGGAATTTCAACATTTAAAAACATGGTCTATAGATTTATAGTGCCTACACTATGACCTCTTATTCTTTGATTTATTCAATCTTTATGCCAAGTATATCCATTAACATAGTAGGTTTAACATCTATTGGGCCTTCCAAGACCCATCCTTTTAAATCACTCCATTAGTGCACTATTTACTACCAATGGTAATTATGCCACTAGTGCTTCTTTTTATTCTAATGCCAATCCTTCTACTAGTGCATATTTTGATACACATGCTAATCATGCTACTAGTGCCTCCTTTTCTTCTAATGCCTCTCAAGCCACTAGTGCCATGCATTACACTATTCATAGTGCAAACCAAGCCATTAATACCAATGCTAATGCTTTATATTCCATGCAAACTAGTTAAAATACCACTCAAACCCATCAACTCTTATTGCAAAATCTTAATCAAATGAATGATTTTCAAGATAATAATTCCAATAAAATGATGCAAATGTGGAATCACCTTATTCACCTTAAAAATCAACCTCAATAGGTTCTATGAGAGCACAAAATCAAAATGACCCCACCCCCCTTAGGGATTCCCATGGTAAACTCATTCCCCAACCACCCCCTGCTAACAAAATGATTAAACATCTTCAAAATTAACCTCTTACACCTCAAATTGCCAATATAGATAGAGGAAGTATCATACCTACCATTAGTTACAATGGGTCAATTGATCCTACCTTACATTTAGAAATGTTTGGAAATATCTATAAAGATTGGGTCAAATTAAACACTTTTGACTCTACCAAGCTAGTAGCAAAAATTCTCTCTGGAGACACTTTATATTGGTATAATCAAATTAAGTCCCAATCTATCACTAGGTTGGAATATCTAGTTAATTCCCTTGTATAAGAGTTTCAAACTAGTAACCCCCCCAACAATACATTGGCTCATTTATCAATTTCAAGCAACTTGAAACCAAAACCACATAAGCTTTCATCAAATGGTGGAAGACCTTGTCCAAAAAGTGTGAGCATAACATGGTGGATGATAATCTATTTCATCTATTCAGTAATGATCTCTATCCCAATTTGTAATATCAGGTTAGGACTCTCTCTCTAATAACTTTGGAAGAGGCCCTTGACCAAGCCAAATGCCAAGATTTTCTCATGCATCAGTTTGAGCCATCCTAACCTCTCATGGGCACTCACCTGTTCCTCAAAAAATAAAAATTATCATGCTACCAATGATGGTTTTACTAATTCTATGATACCATTCATAATATTTAAGCCATTTCTCCCAACCCTATTATAGATAAAGCTCCCCTATAAACAAAACCCCTAATCCTTAATTTTACCAAATAAACAACATCAATGTTCATAAGCCATTATCCTTAGTATAGCTCCAAAAGCATCTACCAAGGCCTCTCCCATGATAACATGACCCCACTTTCCCTATGAAATCATGGTATGACCCAAATTAATTTTGTTGGTTTCATGCTAGTTGGGGTCACTCTCATGAGACTTGTAAGCAAGTATGTAACTTAGCTATGGATTTACTCCTTGGTCTAAATTTTGATCATGATTCACTCATTCGTAAATGTCAAAAAGCCTATGATATAGCCTTTAAATCCCATGAAACACAAAATAAAAATCAATATTTGAATCGAGCTAATGATCATTTTTCCATATACAAAGACCCTCTTCCTAATCATCAAGACACCACTGACAAGCGTACTCCTTCCACCAATGTTGAAAGTCTTATCGACCAAATTATTGAAGAGAATGTGTTAAAATGACTAATATATGAATGATAGTTTCTTTAATTGATTCTCATTCAACACATGCACCAAACATCTTAAATATTCTATGTGATTCAAGATTCTTCCCCATCTCACCTAATAGAGTTGGGGCAAGAGGACTTTATCTCTTTTCAAGAACCAATTTAAATACCTCAATTGGATAACACCTATGACACTATTTATATAATTCCCCCAACATCTATACCCATCGACATCACTTTTCAACCTTATAATATCACTTATTCAAACCAATCACTAGATAAAAGTAAATCAACTACCCCATCATCTCAAAACAATCAATTGATTTTTCCCCAAACTAAATTGACCACGTCTTATCAACACAAGTTTGAATGCAATTCTACTCCTCCTTCCCAGGAGATCCTCCAAATTTAAATGCCTCTATCTAGCCATCCTCCCATGGGTTATAATGAATGGGACCCCATCATATAACTTAATAATCTCCCATCTCAAATACCCTTTTTTAAACTCATGCAAACTTATCTACATCATCATAATCACCCGATGTAACTATTATTAGAAATGAACATCCCTCATCATCCCCTAGTAGGACATGAATATAACTTATCTGGATTAGAAGATAGTATCTTACAAAAATACAAAGAGATGTCTTTAAAAATTGACAAAATGATGGATACTTCTCTTTCCCTAAAATTTCTTATTGCTTCTATGATTCTAAATTAGATTTTACTTCATGTGGATGATCCTCCACTCTTTATAATCATTCAAGTCAGTGATATCCAAGTCAAGTGTGCTTTAATTGATGAGGGTTTAGGTACTTGTGTTACTTCCCTTGACTTCATTAAAACTCTTAGATATTCTAAGTGTAATATTAAGTCCACATGTGACACGTGTCAAGGTTATGATCGAAGGCAAATGACTCCTTTAGGTTTTGTGTGTCTCCCTATTACCATCCCTCCTATCACTATTCAAGTGATGGTTATGATATTCAACTTTCTTCATTCCTATAATATCTTGATTTACAGGCCTTGGACTCATTGCATGAGGGTTATCACCTCTTCTGCCTACCAATCTATAAATTTTCCCCATAATAGTGTTATCTATAATACTCAAGGAGACACCAACCGTTAGAATTTTGAACAATTCAAAAAACATGGCATGTTCAAAATTTTGACATTTGAATCCTTGTCGAGTGTTCCATTATGAGAATCTCAACTCTTCAATTTTCCCATCAACTCTACTCGAGGTTATTGTGCTCACCCCAAACTCATTTGGAACATACCACCTAACCTCTTAGAATTTGATGATGATGAGTCATATGAAATCAACTTCAAGCTCAAAACTTTTGACTTATCCCCTCATCTCATCGTCCAACTTCTACCATCCTTAAAGCCACATTCCCATTAGCCACCTATCAATGATATACCTGTGGTCTTAACCAAGACTCAACATTCTATTCATCCCATAACCTCTGATGAAAATTCCATACCTACCTACACCATTGACCTTCATACACATAATTATGATAATGGTTATAACTTAGATGATCCATTTCTAGGTCTTGTTTAGACTAGAGATGTTGATATCCTTCATTATCATTCTTATTTATTTATGTCTTTCCATTCATCTTATCTTATTCCATATTATATATTTCTTAATTATAGTATTATTCATCTTGTCTACAAGGTAGAGATGGAGTGTATGCATGACACACCTCTAGTTTTGGTAGGGTCTCTTAGGAACATGTTCATGGATCATGCTATAACTGGTCCTTATCATTTCACTAGATACTCAGATCCCTGTAGCCTACTTACCCTAGAGATGCTTGTTACTACCCTTAATACCTATATGCATCTTATTTCTCCATCAATTGAGCTTAGTCTAGATCCTAATCTTACTCTACCTTTAGATGAACCTCATCCTATATCTGATTCTACTTCTCTTTCAGATGAGCCTAGTCCACTCTCTCCCCCAGCCTCACCTCTGCTTGGTGATGGCTTTCTTCCTTTACCACAACTTGATCCCCTACCTTCCCAATGAGATAATAAGCCTTAATATGATATTCATAGAGTTTCTAGTCATTGGAAAAGATATTTCTAGTTATATTAGCCTTCCTCAGATCTTACCTCTATTTCTTCCATTAGAAGGCCCATAAAATCTACTAACAATCTTATATGTTACTTCTACGACACAAATAATCATTCCTACACCCATTGTGAAAAGATTCAACAATAAATTAACACCTTGCACCCTACCCTTCCTCAACCCAAAGATAAGGCTATACCTCCTCCCAAGTTATTACCTGAGTATATTAAAAAATATGGAGAGGTATATTGTCTTTGGCACCAATGTGGTACCCTTCACACCAATCATTGTTGTATATTTCAACAACATATTCGTAAATCACCTCGTGACCATTATTGTGCCCACTATTCCCACTCCCATATGTAGCCCATATAATAAGGCTCCTCCTTCACATGTGGCTCCCACTCCACCTTTGGATCCTTCTTCACCTATGGATCTTGCATCACCTGCATCTTCTCCCTCCCCTATGGTTTTTTCTACATCAATGGTGCCATCTCGCTATCCCATAGACACCATTCCTATTACAACATCTATTCCATTTATTGATTATTATACTAATGAGGGCCCTCATGAGCATGATCCTTTTGTTATAACTACATTTTCTATAGAGGAGATTTGATGAGAGGTCTTTTCATAGATTTCCCTGAAGATCAATGAGACTCTTATTTTAATTAGGATATAGCTTCATAAAGATATATTAGATGTTATGGATAATATTTGTGGATATATTTACCAATATTTGTGAACACAAAATGGTGTTCTTTTACTCTTCATTTATGATATTGGATTGGACTTGTGATCCACTTTTCTTTATATCTTATATCATTTGACTCTATGTCAAATTTTGCTTCCCTTATCTATCTTACTAGATATTTATATTTCACATCATGTGTTGTATATGGTTTCATTTATTTTATTTTGTTCTTATGGATTCTTTTTACACACTTATATTCAAAAGTTAATTTCTTTTTCATGAACATCTTTATCTTTTCTCATTATTATTTGCTACCTTATCTTTGCAACATGGATAATTATTATTGTGACTTGTGTATACAAACCTTACTCCCCTTAGTAATCCTTATTTTCCATATGATCAATTATCAAGCAAGTAATCTCAATGTAATTCTATTTTACCTATCTACTTTGGATCTCCATTTATTCCCTTATTTCCTTTATCAAACTAAACATACACATGGTTGAAACTTGAGATAACAAATCGTTCATAAGTAAGCCTAAGTGTTTAGTCAGTCGTGTCTTTGGATACTTAGCTTCCTTTAGCCAAAGTCCAAATCTCATTCGTGTGTATTAATATTATCCCTCATGTTGGTTATTACAAATCCATATGGAGGAGGAATCTTAAAATCCATACAAATTTAAAACCCAAATCATCTAAACAAAAGGAAATGATATAAAAGGCAACAAACAAATTTCAAAATTCAAATCACAATAAAAGATGTGATTCATAGCACATATCACTTTTCTAATCAAATCTCAAAATATATATTTGGCCTCATGATAGAGTTGAGGTACATTGGGGTATGGTAGGCCAATAGATTAGAAAAGGAGAATAAAAAAATCTTGTAGTTCTACTTACTTTCTCACACAAGTACCCAATCTTCATAGTAAACTGATGACTCTATAAGAGGTCCTATGGAATGGGGTACATGTTATGATAAGGTAGGTACATTTTAATTTTATTTATCATATAACCAACATCAATCAATCTTAGTATCTCACTTATTTTCATATACAACTTTGTGCATATTATGAATAGGTATCCTTTGTATTTTGATGGTCATTAGACACTTAGTGTCTTTTCTATGTACGTAGTATGCCTAGTGTTTCCTAAAGTCTTCTCATATAATCCTCTATTATAATTTTTGTTTTACATTCCCTCTTTTATTTAAAACATTCCTAATATTTTCCCTTGAGAAATATTGTTTATTCACTAATCACTCCCCCTAGGAGTTCCATTTGTGAGTTATATTGTAAGACCATGGGTAAGACCAGGCCTTCCTCACAAATTACCACATTACAACATCCTTTTAAAACCATTACCATAGTAATTTCTATGTTATTGGTGTTCCCTTTATGAGTTACAGCGTAAGACCATGGATAGAACTAGGCCTTCCTCATAAAATATTCCAATACCCATGTCATGATGAAATTACATATGTCAAATTTGAGATAAGTAGTGATTGATTACGAGTTACAAATCATTGACATGTTTCCCATCTTAATATGGTATGTTTTTGCTTACTTCATTGATATTTCACTTTTATATTCTTGTTTTATGATTGAATGTATGCTTACAATTAGTTTATTAAAATTTTCATACTTCCCAACTCGAATTAGTGTGATCAATTCAATTTAATTTTTCCAATTTTGTTTCTCTTTTATACTTCCAAACATGATTAAGTATGATTGATTGACTTCATTATTTTGTTTTTATACCATTTTGTTTTCATGTGCCTTCCATTTTATTACATTATTTTCATACTTTCCAATGTGATATAGTGTTATTTTGATTGTTTTAACTTGGTGCAAACCTTTTATATGGTTTACAAACATTTGTTACTGCTTTCTACCATCTTTGGTTTATTATATTTAGTCATATTTTGTTATTACATATTTCCCATTGTGATATAGTGTATAGTACATTTGTTTTTGATTACTTATAATTTTCCAACTCATTTTTGCCTTTTTAATTTTAACCATGCATGTGTATCACATAATGATAGAAAAAAAAACACTCAACATATATTTGCCATAGCATATACAAAAAAAGTTAAATACATGTGCTAGAAATAAATATATCCATGCATCAACATCCAAAACCAAGTATAACTCATGAGATCAAATCCAACTATATATATATATATAATGTATTTTATACAATACAAAGTACAAAATACAAAAGAGCTTTAGCTCTAAGGTTGGGCTACATCCTGCCTATCCTGTGGCCTAGTCATGCTTCCCATAGATGTCTAAGATTTTCCCCTCTAAATGATACAATATAATGAGTTAGTCTGAGATATCAAACCTACTACCTATCCCTATAGATTGGCCACTTGGACCTATACTTGTTTGAGTTAGATAGTGTTATCGATGTATGCCACTCTCTCCTAAGACAAGGCCTTTCAGGCCTATGCCTCTCCTTCTCCCACTCTTAACAGTGGCTATAATCCATGTTTTCATGCTTGTGACTACCTCATGGCCTCCCCTACCAATCTAAACTAGATCACATAGGCTAGGGTAGATAGAACCATAAGATCATCCAACATGGTAGGGTCGTATGGAGCTAGCAACCCATCCAAAATGTCATGGTACACAACTATAACCAAAGATCCCCATATAATCTCCTCTATCATAGGATCTATAAAACACAAACCAAATAGACATCATATCACACACACACACACACACACACACACACACACACACACACACACACACACACACACACACACACACACACACACACACACACACACACACACACACACACACACACACACACACACACACACACACACACACACACACATCTATATACCATAATCAAATTTAACTAATATCCTATATCAAATCTTAAATTAAAATTACAACATTTCTTACTAGTGCTGGTATCACCTACCATCATCTCCTCATATGCTCATTTACCAAGCATAGTCTCTCCATATGTTCATCCATTGAGTACCTCCTCCATAAGTCACCTATGTACCAGTGCAAATCCAAGATTTACCACTTGAACATGCCATGATCTTCTCCTCAGAGGTGCCTCCATGGACCAGCTATATCATAGAGTAGTTATTGAGTCATTTTGTAATGTAGCCTTCACCTGTAACTACTCTGATCAATGGTGCCTCCATATGTGGTGTGGTCATGGTAGTAATTGATTCTAATACTATAATGCCTATTGTGGTCCTACATCCACATCCATGTCATCTCCCCCTGCTAGCCCCACTACCACCTACTTCCATGCTCAACTAGTCCATAGTCTAACATGGTATAGCCTAATCACAAGTATATCCATTGGTACTCCTATTCCTCTCCCCTTGATTCTATAACATGTGCCTAATAAGAAATCACTACTAGAGGGGCCACAAGGTGTGGGAGTCTAAACTACTCTGGTGAGCATGCCATCAAATGTGGCTCTACTCATGAAGTGTAGTGGCCTATGATCTACACTCTTGTTAACTTTTTAGTAATGGTTAACCAACTAGGCCATATAGTAATGATGTGTATGTAGGGCTACCACATGATCTCTCCTCATGTGATAGTCTACAATGCTAACACATGGGGCATAACTTAAGCTACATGGTCTTGTCTCTATCTCATGACCTGAGGTAACCTATCATCAACCATATGGGATAACTTAATTAGCTGATATATGGGGAAACTTTCATATATCCAAGAACTAAGTAAAATAATAGGCCCCTTGGTCTTCTACCCTTTGTAAAACATCCCATACATATCATGCATTAGTTTGACCTAGATGACAACCCTAAAATTATAAAGTGCTCCTTGATCCAATACCAACTGATATAAGGCTATCGTATCTAGCGATACCTTACTGTTTGACTTGTGACATAACACTCATTCTATCATAAGTCCTATCATGGTGTAGAAACCAAAAATCCACATACCATGATTCTAAATGTTTTAATTCCCTTGGACCCCCTTGGGACCAATCTGACCCTTCAACCCCTAACCAAGCCTAACTAGCAGTTAGTTTGTTTAAACTAGCTTAACCAACCTCTTACCCACTTTGACCATTCACCCTAAACTGTCAATGGTTATGATGACTGCCGATGGTCACCTTGACCATCGATGGTCAGGGTGAACCTCTTTAACCACCAACATGTAAACCAAAAACCTTGATTTTATAAAAATAGTTTGTCTTGATCCATGTGTGAACCATTATATGAGTCAGTTATAATTAGAAGGCTTAGTTAGCATCTCATGAAAACTCTCTTGCCTTACCTATAAGAAGAAAGGATCAAGAAGGTGATGCCTATACACAATTATTATCAAAGATTATGCATCTACAGTTCCTTAATTTTTTATTTCAATCATCATCAACAATCCAGTGATCCAACCATTAGATCAAAGAGCTAACTTGCTACCACTACTCTATTAAAGTGACAAGTTCTATTACTCTATCAAAATCATATGATACACCACTAATGAGTCAACCACCTCAAACATTCACCTGATCATCCTTCTGTAGGATACATATTTGTTTTTTGATATCTAATTACTTTATTTGCCTTTTACACTCAACCCATCACCAACCCATCTCTCAAAAAACAACCTTATGATCCCATAAATCAAGCATTCACCAACCTAGACCTACACATAATAACCATCGATGGTTGTCTCAATTATCAATAGTATATCCAATTATCAATGTTTAATACCACCTATTGACCCACCCTATGGCATGCCATTAGGATTTTTAGGTAACTCTTCTATTACTATTGTCACCACCCAACCATTAGCTACTTAGGCATCTATCTCAGCTAGCAACCTATCTGATGTAACCATGCATAACTACCCAGCTCAACCCTCTAACACCCAAACACCTCCTAGTCTAACTAATAATTCTTCCAACACAACTACCACCTAACCTCTACCTATCCATACTTCAATTACTATTGGAATAACTACTACCACCATCACTACCATTCCTCTAGTTACCTCTATTCCACTTCAAAATGTAGTGACACTAATACCTTATACCTTGCCATCCATCACTACCAAGGTTACCACTTATCCCTTACCTATGACTCAACCATCCATGCTCATGCAGTAGTACATACCCTTTAGCCAACCACCAGTGGCCACATATTCATATGTGGCTTTAACCCAACCACCTGTGACCACTTACCCATATGTTTTAACTTCACAACCTCTAGAAAATGATCAATATGTCACTCAACCCCAACCAAAACATGCACATTACCACCCTTTAGGTGCAACACCCCAAACAAACCAAATGAAGATGCTCATGGACAAGATGACAACTCTAGATTGATCTATCTCTAGGGCTCATAGTCTCCTATCCTATGACCAGATCTAGAATGAGCCCATCCACCCATATATGCCTATTAGTCCATATCCTCCTCAATGGGAACTTCCCAAGTTCTCCAAGTTTTAGAGTAAGGAGGACCTTTAATAACACCTTAGGGCATTCAAACATTCATTTTATTTGATTGCCTATGATGATGCCCTCCTTCACACTTTTAATGTCTTTGTCAAGATCAAAATTAGATTGGTATAGTGCCCTAACCAATCATTCCATCTTCTCCTTCACCCAACTGGCTCAAAATTTCTTGACCACTTTTTGATAAATATCTCCAAGAAGGTTTCCATCACTGACCTCTACTCTATTTGACAGTTTGATGATGAATCTATTACTAATTTTATAGCTCATTGGTGGATCCTAATCAACCAAATCTCGTTTTCCCTACCTTAACCCAAGCTCATAGAGCTCTTTGCTTAGACATGTGCCAAGCATATCTCTTCCACATTACATGTTTAGAGTTTTCAAACTTTTTACAAAGCTTTCACTATGGCACGTAAATTAGAGAATAGAGCCATTTACGAAGGAAAGATAAAACAAAAAAATAAGAACTCTACCTATAAAACCAATGAGGCTTCCTCCTTGATACCAAAGAACTAAACCAACATTGGGACCAAAATCAAGGGAACTACAGATGTAGTTGTCCTTAAAGCTACTTCCCCATCATCTAGTAACTAACTAAATTCCTTTGGTTCCTTAAAGTAAAACACGAGAAACCAAAACCAAAACACCCAAAAGTAATTTACTCCACTTGGAGAATATTATGATTCAATATTAGAGAAGTTATTAAAGGCTAATATCATACATATTCCTCCTATCAAACCACCCCAATAATTTGAATCTTCTCATTCTGCACCTAGTTGGTATAACAAGAATGATCTATGTGCCTTCCACTGAGTAACAGGGCATGACATTAGTAGGTGCAACACCTTTAATATTTTTACCAAATATCACATTGACAAGGGTGAGCTTGTGTTGGATAATCCTAATGCACCTCAAAACCAAGCCCTTGACATCTCTAAGCAGCCTTTTCCAAACCATCCACCTGCTAGGAATGAGAGCAACACAATTGAATGTTCTCATGATTCCCATACTATTAACATGGTTCTTGACATACTTGTTGCTAAATAACCTACTAACCAACCTATCTATCCCTCACCCTCTCCACTTATTGAGGTAGCATAGTTACCATCTCCTCTTTGGGAACCCAAACTAAGGAAAACCCCCTATTTCCTCCTCCAGTCATTAAGGTAGTGGAGACATAAACCCCTCCTTTGATCGACATACTAGACCAAACACCCATTTTACCTTTCCCATCAATATTTAAGAAACCTACTATCCCTTTGAAAATCATTCTTAAAGAGGAAGCCCCCATGTCTACATCTCCCATAGAGAAGTAACCCCTTCAAACCTCACATCCTTTGATTGAGGAAGAGGATGAGGTTACCATCCTTGTGTCTCAACCTCTATCAAAGGAATAAAACCATACTACAAACCATTATCTAGGTTAGTGTAGAAATTAGAATTTATCTCCAACCTTGAGATGGATTGAGCCACCTTCTAGAAAAAATTAGGGATACTTTATATCACTAAGAAAGAACCTCCAACCATACCTTTAACATAACAACCCGCCACTTGCTCTATCCAAACTCCTACCCTATCAACCAAACTAATAACAACTTCTACCATCCCAACAATCCCTCAACCATCCAAGGTACCTAAACCCCAAGAGACCAAATCACCTCCTCAAACTAAACTAACCAAACTAACCAAGAACCTTGGCACCTTCCCTGCATAGCGTCTTAACCAACCATCTACGAAGGTAGAGTTTAACTCACCAAAACTAACATCCAAGAACCAACCCAAATCAACCAAGGGAGTATAACACCAAAAGGGTAGAGATCCAAATTCTTACCTCCCTCCACCTTGCCCTCTATCTTGGGACCTCACCCCTCCATCTGATTAAAATTTTTGTTGTCTCAACCAAGACCCAATCACTGATGTTAGTTACACTAGCACACTTGCTCTTAGACACACCTATTTTCACCAAACCATCAATAACCAAGATACCTATCCCAAAACCTCCTACCTCCACTTTCTCAACCACTACCTTACCAAAATCAAAACCACCAACCAAACACACTACCTTACCTAAACCTTTTGTCACCTAACCAACTCCCAAAAGGACTTCCACCTTACCAATAAAGGCCAAAACCCCTAAACCCTCTCCACCTTTAACTGAGTCCTACTCAACCATTTTCCAAAGGTTATTGTAAGCTTCTTGCTTGACCTTACTCCCTATTAGGCTATTTCACCCTCTTAATTCAAAGCCCATTTGGTATGATGATCACCAAGTGTGCTCTTATCATAAGACACTAGGCCATGACATGGAGAACTTCAAGGTCTCCAAACTATTAATTATTGGCTTTATGATGAGGATGATAAATTAATAGATGAATTTCCCATGGGCCCATTTCCTATCTCATAACTAATAACCACTAGCCAAAACCTATCTATTCCTCCACTCTCACCTCAAAGTGACAAAGAGCCTGACCAATCTCCTACCCCAATTCTTCCCTCTATCCATAATATTAATGTGGTTACAAGAGCATAATAAAAGGACAAGGGGAAGGCCAAAGCATCCATCTTATGGACATACCCATCTTTTACCTCCCAACTGAACCCTACCCAGACACCTTCACCTTCACCCAAACCCAAGGTATCTATCTTAGGTACCTCCCAATCTAACCCCTCCAAATCCATCAAGAGAGTGGTACTCAAATAGCTTCACCAAAATTTAATGAAGATGAGATTATATGAGTTGATCACTACTTCACCTCATCATTACCAAGTAATGATTGAGGCATTATAATCGATAGAGGTCCAACATGAAGAGCCTCAACCTCTAGCAACCTTTGTCGATGCTCTCCAAATCTCCAACCTTGTTACCTTTAAGGATTCAAAAATACCTTCTATCCATTTGAATGACCTTGATCCCCCTCTCTTGTACTTATATCAATCAAACCCACATCAAATAGGCCATGATTTATGGGGGAGCTAGTATTAATATCATCTCTTCTCATGCCTATAACCAATTGAACCTTCCAGATAATGTTATGTCTAAAACCTTAGCCATCCTTTGATCCTTTAATGACACTATAACCACTACCCTAGGAAAGGTTTTCCTCCATATCCATGTAGGGCCTCGCACACTCCTCAAACTCTTCTATTTAGTGGAAGGTGAATTATAATTCAATGTTTTACTAGGATGACCTTGGATCCACTTCATGGGTTACATCCCCTCTATCTTATATAATTTCATTAAATTTGAGCATGAAGGCTAGGTCATCACCATCTAAGTTGATCCAAGTCCCTTCTCAATATGTAACATGACCTACCAACCCAATGATGTACTCTTACATCTATCTAGCACACCCTCCTTAACCAAATACAAGACCTATAACATGAAAGAGGAAGTCACTCCTCCTACCAATGAGGCATCAACTAGCTCATCCATCCCCTTTGATTAGATTCATACCTTAGACCCTTTGGAATAAACATTTCATTACCTTTTACTTTGTGAATATCACCTTTTAGCCCTTGACATCTTCCCTACTCCTCACAAGTATGGGAAACTTATTAACCATATAAGATATGACCCAAATGTTAGAACCATTATTCCCTTAGAACCTCCCCATTATTAGACCTATTTCATTTATGGGGGACTCGAAAAACCCATTAGTGCTCTCACCACCTCTCTTTCACCTTATCCATTTACCACCAATTTTTCCTACCTAGACAAACCAAGTTTTACCAAAGCATACCTTCATAGGTGTACTTGGAAAGGATTTGGTCTTGGGTGGTATGAATATGACCCAAATGAGTTGATTTACATTGAAACCAAGAAGCCTTATGAGAAACATGGCCTTGATTTCATCCTACCCACCAAGAAGTAAACTAAACCACCTACCATCACCATTACTGAGGAAGAGATGAGGCCAAGATATGCCCGTTAAATGTATAATAAATAACCTCATCTTACTCTTTCTTTCTATTAAGTTTGATTACATTTTGTAACTTTTATTTTGATCTGAGATGAGTTAGGATGTAATTATCCATTTTTTTTTGATTGTGATTCTAACATTTAAAAAGTTTTGTAATTCCTAACAAGTGTGTTGGAAAATTCAAGTTTTGTAATAAAATAGGTCATCATCAGGCTGAAGAACAAATATGAAGTATATTGCATGTTTTTTCAATCATTAGAATCAATACAACTTAGTTCTGAAACCCCACCATGTTATTTCAAGTAGCCACATTTTCAGACTTAGTTCTAGAACTCTATATTTAGCTCTAAAATTATCTGAATTAACTCTAGTACTCCTACTAATAAGCTCAAAAACTTTCATAGTTAAACATGGAACTGATGACAATCTATTCCAAATGTCCAGCGATCTATCAAACCAATGATCCCATTAAATTACGAGAAGACTTCTGATTTCCATACTTGCATATCTAAGACATTTATCACACATCTAGACATCCAACCATGTCTTGATTTAACATCTATTCTAGGCATGATTCAGTTCCATCGTATTCATGAAATAATTACAACCATCAAGATACCAACAAGAAGATATATATATATATATATATATATATATATATATATATATATATATATATATATATATATATATATATATATATATATATATATATATATACAGACCTAGCAATTTAGAATATATAGAAAAAATAATTGAAGACTAGAGAGACAAGGATAGATTACTACATTTTTGTAATACA
This sequence comes from Torreya grandis, assembly GCA_037957365.1. Lineage (NCBI taxonomy): Eukaryota > Viridiplantae > Streptophyta > Pinopsida > Cupressales > Taxaceae > Torreya > Torreya grandis. The sequence goes on from JARHVA010000216.1 coordinate 4,427,760, forward strand.
TAACATTTTATCAATGAAATAGCCATTTCTATTTTGAGAGAAAATTAAAGTGTTCAATCCTATTTCTAGGTGAAGCAAGGGCCCACTCCTCCAAGAACCAGGATCTTCATTTTTAGTCGGTATTTATATTTTATTTTGCAAAAGCAAATAGGTCACTCTATTGAATTTATAAATGCTTTCAACTCCTTAAAGTTAAAATTTGTTGTAGATTTGTTCCTATAAGTATCTTAGATTAAATTATCATTTCTTTGCAATTATTTCCAGCAATCTATTTCATTCTGCAAAAGTGTGTTTATTTCCAGCAATTTATTTCATTCTACAAAAGTGTGTTTATTTTTAGCAATCTATTTCATTTTGCAAAAGTGTGTTTATTTCCAACAATCTATTTCATTTCTACAACATGTGTTTACTTTCAACATATTTTCATAGTTTGATTCCAATAAAAGTTTTAACCAAGAAGTCCTTAAGACATTAAAAATCTCCCAAAGCAAAAAGAAACAAAATACAAATACCTACAATCAATTACTAAATCGCTACAATTATTTTTTGTTACATATAGCTTTAGACACAACCCTGGTTAAATATGACATCAACAAAAAGTTGATTAAATGAAGGGAATAATGACACCCATCATTTTTAGTGCCATTGTCAGGGACTCACTAGTTGGAATTTTTTAATTAGGTGTCAATAAGAGCAAAAATCATTCATTTAGTAATTAAAGAATTTTTCCCTCACAGTTATCACAAAATTTATGAGTAGACCATGAGACTCCAAGGGTAGATTTATCCCCAAAATATCTAAATAAGAATTTCCATCATCATCTAGTTTAAATAAGGATGTTGAATAAGAATTGGAGGCACCATTATCTCTTACAAGACAAGAAGAAAAATTGCCATCTTTGGAATTTTTGGATCAGTCACCAGAACCAAGTAAAACTTCAGGGAAGAGGATTATTTCTCAAGATCCATTGAGGGAAAGTTTTGATTCTCAATTGAGTAGTCAACCTCCTACTCCTAACTTTTCACCATCTCCAAAGTAGACCACATACCACATTGACTGGGAGAAGGGACTAGAAAATACTAGAGAGATGGCACGAGAAGCTGGAAGAGAACCTAAAAGAACCTTTACCTATCCCATTCAGATAAAAGATGATGAAATCACTATGAAGAACATCTCACCTGCACACTTGCCCACATTTATAGGAATGTCATATGAGGATCCTGACCAATTTATATTTGAGTTTAAGGTACTATGTCAGACTTATGATTACAGGACATATAATAAAAAACTCAAGTTGTTTCCATCTACTCTGAAGGATGCAACAATGAGGTGGTTTATGGGATTAACATCTAATTATATTACCAATTATGAACAAATGGAAACTATCTTCTTAGACAAATATCAAGATTATTGTAGAGGAAGAAATCAAAAGGAAGAATTTTTCAAAATCAAATAGGAAGAAGATGAAAATATGAAAGATTATTTGGATAGATTCCTCTTTATGAGTAAAATATGTGGATTTGTACTTCAAGAAGATTTAAGTAAAGCCATTTTTCTCAAAGGTCTGGATGATGAATCTAGGGAAACACTTGATTTAATTGGCGGTGGAAACATTGCTCAATTAAGAATGGATGAAATCATAGAAATTTGTAGAAACTATTCAAGGATAAGGGGTGGACCTAGAAAAGGAAAAATGGTTAAAAATTCAAATCCAGATATGAAAAAATTAATGGATGAATTGGAAAAATTTAAAATAGATATATTAGTTCAATTAACCTCTACCATGGATGGATTACAAGCTAAAGTAAATGCCCAAATTGAACCATTAGACATGTATTGTCCTAGATGTAGGAAGAAACATGCAATAAGGGAATGTCCTTTAGATAAAATAGAAGTATGTCTTGTTTGTGAATATAAAGAACATGATATTCATGCTTGTTCTTTTCTTCCACTCATAAAAAATCATCTCAAACAAACAAGTACATCATCCACCATAGAAGAATTGAATTTTGTTCAAAGACAACCTAGGCAAGGACAATTTATGCCAAGACTATTAAGTTGTGGAGCTAAAAGCTTCACTGATGCAAATGGAGGAGGTTGCTAAGTTGCAGAGCAACCGATGTTAGTCTAATCAACTGATGCTGGTCATCTTTAGTGTTCACAGTAACCGATGTCGGTTATGGGTCAGCTGACATTGGTCAGATAGAAACCGATGTCGGCAACCTGTGTGTGTGTGCATTTGCATGCACTTCCAGAACTGGTCTAATTTTAGATAGATAATTAGTTTACATGTAAAAGACTAATTTTAGTCTTGAGTCTATGTTTTTAATTATTGTAATTAGGAAGTCTAATTATTATTTGTATGGGATCTATTTAAGAGACCCATGGGGCTGTATTGTAATCAAGGACAATGAAGAGATCCTTCTGATTGTAAGATCTAGGTTTGTAGGTGTGCAAGACCAGGTTGATCTACAAGTTGTGCAAGATCAGGTAGAAGATCTACATGGTAAGTAAGATCAAGGTGATTTGTAGGTTGTTGCAAGATCAAGGAAATCTACTTGGAGTACTTGGTACTGGCAGTATTGTTACTGACTGGTGGAGGGTACAACTCTGTGTTTGAGTTGTGGTTGTAATTGGTTGTGTGAGAGAGAAATATTGAGGGAAAATTACTAGTACACCCAAGAGGTGTGGGAAGAGTGTGATTTATTCATTGTATTTCTTTCTAGAAGAGTGTTAATACAAGATTGTATTATCTCTCATATTCTGTGTTGTTTCTGATTTCTAGTTACATTTTACTTCTGGTTTAATTCCGTGTTTAGTTGCTTATACAAGGTAATCAATTGTGCTCCTAATCCTAACAATTGGCATCATAGCTAGGATCACCAAGTGATACCACTGACAAGTGGTATCAGAGTGAGGTTACAGGTTCATTAGAGCCTGGTTCGGAGTAGGTTAGTGTTTGTTGATTACAGGTCACTCTCAGGGGTTTCTGATTGAGTGGGAGTATAACAATGGCAGAAGAAAGTAAGCTAAGAATGGAGAAATTTAATGGCAAGAATTATCAATTATGGAGGATGTAGATAGAAGATTATCTGTATCATAAAGATCTATACTTACTATTGGGTGGGGTTGCATGCAAGCCCATAGATATGAAAGATGAAGAATGGAATGTTCTTGATCGAAAGGCTCTAGGATCTATAAGGTTGAGCCTGGCATCGTCTGTGATTTCCAAATTATCACAGGCTAAGACAATAGTAGAGTTAATGGAGTCTTTCACAAATTTATATGAAAAACCCTCAACTTTGAGTAAGGTATTTCTTATGAAGCAATTATTTAATTTGCAAATGCTAGAAGGTGGATCTGTGCATAGTCATCTTAGTGATTTCCATGGTTTGGTAAACCAGTTAATTTCAGTCAATATAGCTTTTGATGATGAAATTAAGGCTCCTTTAATTTTATGCTCTTTACCTAAAAGTTGAGATAGTTTGGTAATGGCAGTTAGTAATACTGCGTCTGCTTCAAATATCTTGAAAGTTGATGATGTTGTTAGTGTAATCTTGAATGAAGAAATTCGTAGGAAAAACACAGGGGAATCATCAGGGAATGCTTTAAGTGTTGAAAGTAGGGGAAAATAAAGAGAGAAGGTTGAACAAGGGAAATCAAGGTCAAAGATAGGTAGGAGATCTTGATCCAGGTATGGCAGTATAATCTGCTAGAATTATGGAAAGAAAGGGCATGTAAAGAAAGATTGTTGGTTGGTAGAAGATTAACATGAAGGAAATGAAGTAGATGTTGCAGGTATTGTTACACAAGATGCTCTTGTATGTTCCTTGGATAAAGTGAAATCTTGGGTTTTAGATTCTGGTGCCTCTTTTCATGCAACCCCAAATAGAGAATTTTTTCATGAATATGTCCAAGGAGACTTTGGAAATATTTATTTAGGGGATGGTAAGCCTTGTCAAATGGTTGGTAAAGGGAAAGTGTAGCTGAAATTGTAGATAGGCAACACATGGGTGTTAAAGGAGGTCATGCATGTCCCATGCCTGAAGCATAATTTGATTTCTATTAGAAAGTTGGGTGATGAGGGATGCACAGTAACTCTTACAATGGAATCCTGGAAAGTTTCCAATGGTGCACTTGTTTTAGCAAGAGGTAAGAAAGTAGGTACTCTTTATCTATCTACTTGTAGTACTGATTCTCCTTCTAGTTTATCTACTTCAGCTGTAGATGCAAAGATGTGGCTTTGTAGGCTTGGTCACATGAGTAAGAAGGGGATTCATGTTCTTGAGTCAAAAGGTAAGAGTTCAGATTCAGAAAGCATAGATCGAGATTTCTGTAAGCAATAGAAGAAAGTGAGGTTTCTTGAAATTGGGTCAATAAAGAAGGGAGCTTCTATTGGAGGATCACAGTGGTATGCTATAAGAAAGGATCAGGTTTATTACAGGAAGAGGAAATCTGATGTTTTTAACAAGAACAAGAAAGCCTTGGTTTTTAAAGAGAAGATGATGGACAGAGATCAACTCAAGGGGCTAAATAATTCTGAGTAGCACAATTTTGACAAGGTTATGATCCAAGGTGAGCTCATGGGTAAAAGTCATCACTCATAGGAAAACATAGTTACTGACATCAATCAGGTGGAATCGATGTCAAATAGGTAGGTACCAATGTCAATCATGTGCAGACCAGAGTCAGTGGTGTCAGGCAGGTGGACATCGACGTCGATTAGGGAACTGGTGTTGGCGATCATGTGACAATGACATTGGTCAGGTACAGAATAGGGTTGGCTAGAGGTGACCGACATTGGTCACTATTAAAATAGATTTTAGGTAGACAACACGCTGTTAAAGAGTCTCAAATGCCCATGTGGAGGATTGAAAGGGTAAGTAAGCCTCAAATTCATTATTCCCCTTCTTTACATTACTTGTTGCTCACTGATGGTCAAGAACTAGGAAGTTTTAAAGAGGCAGAGTAGGTAGAATCTAGGAAACAGTGGGAGCATGGCATGAATGAGGAAATTGATTCCTTGGAAGAGAACCAAATGGGAGATTTGGTAGAGTTGCCAGCTAGGATGAAAGTACTAAAAGATGAATAGATTCCCAGGTTAAAGAAAGGAGAGAATGGACACGTGAGACAGAAGGCCAGGTTATATGGTCTTGAGAAGGCTGTAGGACAATGGTGTTTAAGGTTTGATAGGTGTATGACAAAGCAGGGCTTTAGTCAATGTCAATGTGACCATTGTGTTTTCTTTACCAAGTTAGATAATATTAGCTACATTATCTTATTACTATATGTAGTGTGTATGCTTGTTGTAGGGTCACACATGCAGGGAGTTGCTGAGCTAAAGGTAAAGTTAGTTCAGTGGTGTGCCATGAAGGATTTGGAAGCAGTGAAATTCTTTGGCATGAGTATTTCTAGAGACAAGGAAAATCACAGGTTGATGTTGTCTCAGGATGATTATGTGACTAAGGTAGTGGAGAGGTTCAAGATGCAGGATGTAGAACCAGTTAGCACACCTATGGATGGATAGTTCACAGAACAGTGTCCCAAATCACATGATGAGGTTGAGTACATGTGTACTAGACCTGACATTACCCAAGCAATGGGAGTTGTCAGCAAGTTTGTGGCCAATTTGGGAAAGAAGCACTGGAAAGTAGTTCATTGGATTCTTAGGTATCTGAGAGGGACCAGCAGCAGGTTAACATGCTATGCAGGGTCAAGCACTTCTCTACATGGGTATGTAGATTTAGATATGGTAGGTTACTTGAATGACAGGAGTAACACCACAAGATATATGGTGGTTGGTCTTCAAGATTGAAATTGAAGAGGGATACAAGCTAGGAAACAAAATTAGATGATGTACAGGTACAGGTGTAGCTGTTTATCTCTAAGTGAGAGATTGTTAAGTTGTGGAGCTAAAAGCTTCACTGATGCAAATGGAGGAGGTTGCTGAGTTATAGAGCAACTGACGTTGATCTGATCAACCAATGTTGGTCATCTTCAGTGTTCATAGTAATCAACGTTGGTTATGGGTCAGCTGACATCAGTCAGACAGGAACCGACGTTGGCAACCTGTGTGTGTGTGTGTGCATTTGCATGCGCTTCCAGAACTGGTCTAATTTTAGACGAATAGTTAGTTTGCATGTAAAATACTAATTTTAGTCTTGAGTCTGCGTTTCTAATTATTGTAATTAGGAAGTCTAATTATTTTTTGTATGGGATCTATTTAAGAGACCCATGGGGTTGTATTGTAATCAAGGACAAGGAAGAGATCCTTCTGATTGTAAGATCAGTTGATCTACAAGTTGTTGCAAGACTAGCTCCTAATCCTTGGATGATGCCATGGGCAGCTTAAACCGTACCATAGAGTTGGGGATAGCCACCTTGGGCCCCTCAAATAACATGGAATCCTTAGGATTGGGTAAGTCAATCTTGGTATACTCAAGGACATTAGCAACCTTGGGCTAGTCAAGGAAATCCTTATGCTTGGCCACAACCTAGATGGGGCCCTAATAATTATGTGCAAGGGAAAACATCCAAATCAAAACCAACAAGCCATAATGGGATCTCTAACACAAAATCCATAGGTTAAAAATATATTCCAAACACAAATGCTAGCACAACCAGTAGCAAACCCAAGAAACAAATAAACTCCTGTATATGAAATAGACCCAGAAAAATTAGTTGATCTAAATACAATGGATTGTAAAAACATTCAAACCAGAACTGGAAAAATAGTTAGCAGTCCACCTATTATAATCACAGAGATGATATAAAAAGATAAAACCCCTAACCCAATTTCACCTAAGGAAGATGAAAAAGAAAAAGATAAGGAACTAGAAGGAAATTCTACTGAGATTTCATTTCCAAAAAGATTTAAAGAAGCCATAAAAATTAAGGAATCTAAATTGGTGCAAGAAATAAAAAGATTGAATATTGAAGTACCATTGTTATAAGAAATTAAGGATATCCTAGAGTTGAACAAGTTAATAAAATTGTTATGTTTTAAAAAACCTAGAAGAAAGAAGTAGTACCCTAGGACTATTCAGGTAGATGGGAAACTTGCTGATTTATTAGCAAGAAAACTCCTACTTCCCAAATATGGAGATCATAGTAGCCCTGTTATTTCTGTCTCTATAGGGAATAAGGATATACATAACATTTTAATTGATTTGGGAGTAACTATCAATGTGATGATAGTAGACACCTTGAAAATATTACCATTAATAGGCATACAACCTACTACCACCATATTACAGATGGCAGATCAGTCTGTAGCAAAACTAGAAGGCATTATTGAAGATGTGGCAGTAATGGTGGAATCATGGGAATATCTAGTTGACTTCCTTATCTTATAGCCAAAAGGTAAAACACTTAGTTATCCCATTATTTTAGGAAGACCATGGTTAGATACAGTTGTTACCTTGATTGATTGCAAGTCAGGAGATATGACTTTTTTTAATGGTAAGAATTCTAAGCAAATTTCATTATATCCCTCTGCATGACCTTTTATTGATAATCAATCAAAATTATGGGTCGATAATCTTGATATTAATGAGAAAAATCTATTTTCTTTGGCTATGATAACATTGTAAGATCATTTATGAGAAATTGAATAGATGGTTAATCCTTCATTGAATGAACATCAATTATCATTGGAGCAGTCGAGATTAGTTCTAGAACCTACAGAATCTATTCCAGAACCATCACAGTTAGTTCCAGAACCACACCAACAACAATTCTCTACAAATGAAGATAATTTTGCTTTGGAGTAACGAGATTTATGTTGGGGAGAGGAAGGATCTATAGCTTCAGCTTTACATATATCAAGAGATGATGAAGAATTTATAGAAAATAGCAGTAACGAGGAGTTTGACCTACAACAAGATAAGTATCATAACTCTTCCTGTTGTCCTTTGTCTAACATTCTACCTCTAGGAAATTTTGGAGATGTTGCTACATATCATATGTTGTTACCACATGCCTGTCTACTAAACACCTTAATAGAACCCTTTCAACAAATCAATTCATCATATCCTAGAACCAAACATGTTGAAATCTAACCAAGAATTTTTTTGAATATTAATAGCTGGTTAAAGAATAATGAAGAAGCCAAACTATTTGATGTTCTGAAGGATCATACTAAAGCTTTTTCTTGGGACTATAGAGACATGAAGGGAATTCATCTAAGTATCTGCACCCATCACATTTATACTAAAAACATTAGACTAGTTAGGTAACCTCAAAGAAGGATTAATCTAGCCTTAAGGGATATAGTCAAATAAGAAATTGAAAAACTATTACAAGTAGGTTTCATCTACCCTATCTCAGATAGCCAGTGGGTGTCTCCTCTTGTAATTGTCCCTAAAAATAATGGAAAATGGAGAATTTGTGTTGACTATAGAGGATTGAACAAAGCCACTCTGAGATATTATTTTCCCTTACCATTCATAGATCAAGTCTTAGACAACCTTTTAGGTAAACAATACTTTTCCTTCTTGGATGGATTTAGTGGATACAATAAAATTAGAGTTACTACTAAGGATCAAGATAAAACTACATTTAATTGTCCATGGAGTACCTTTACTTATAGGGTATTTCCATTTGGACTATGTAATGCTCCAACAACCTTTTAAAGAGTTGTATTAGCAATTTTTGCAGACCTAAAAAATGACTGTGTAGAGGTATATATAGATGACTTTATTGTGAATGAAGATACATTTGATGATGTCTTGAAAAATTTGGATAGAGTATTAACAAGATGTGAACAAAATCACTTTTATCTTAGTCATGAGAAATATTTGATGATGGTTGATGAAGGGATCATATTAAGACACCATATTTCAAAAAGAGGAATTCAGGTTGACCAAAACAAAATCAAGATTATTTCAGACTTGCCTATTCCTCAAATCCCCATAGATATCAAGTCATTTTTAGGGTATGCTAGATACTATAGGTGCTTTATTGAGGATTTCAGTAAAATTACTACCTCCATGTTTAAGTTGCTTACCAAGGACTATGAATTTCTTTGGGATGAACAGTGTCAACATGCTTTTGAAGAAATTAAAGAGAAATTAGTAACTACCCCAATATTGAAAGGACCTAATTGGGAGAAACCTTTTCACATCCAAATTGATGCCTCAAATACCTCAATTGGTGTAGTTTTGGGACAGAAAGATGAAGAAAGAAGAATGTATGCTATTTACTACCTTAGTAAAAATCTTACTCCCACTAAAAGAAATTACACTACCACTGAAAAAGAATTTTTGGCTGTGATCTATGCAATCAATAAATTTAGACATTACATTACAGGGTATAAAATATTTGTACAAATAGATCACTCAACAATTAAATATTTAATGAACAAACCACTGGTTGGAGGTAGAATAATTAGATGGTTATTACTTCTACAAGAATTTGATATTACCATTGTGGACAATCTAGGTAAATCTAATGTGGTAGCTGATTTCTTGTCGAGATTGACCACTACAGGGGAGTAGGATCCAGTCAAGGACAACTTTCCAGATGAACAATTGTTTTTTATTTCAGCTAATACACCATGGTTTGATGATATGGAAAATTATCTTGCAATAGGGAAGTTTCCTCCTTTCACTAAAAAAAAATAAAGAAGTTAATCAAAACTAGTGCACATTTCGAATTGTTAAATGAAATGCTATTTAAATGTGATCCTAATTTGGTTTTATGCAAGTGTGTAAGAGAAGATGAAATATTTGACATCCTCTAGGAATGTCATGATGAACCAAGTGGAGGACACTATTTAGTGAAAATAATAGCTCACAAGATACTTGGCACTGGTTACTATTGGCCATCTCTATACAAAGATGTGAAGAGATATATCAGGCGGTGTGATCCTTATCAAAGGATGGGACAACCAACTGTTACCAATGAAATGCATCTGTAACCACAAGTAGTGATTGACCCATTTGAGAAATGGGAATTGGATTTTGTTAGACCCTTTAATCCTCCTTCACAGGGAAAAGAGCACATTCTTGTGTGTATTGATTATGTAACAAAATGGGTAGAAGTGAAGGCTTTAACAAATTCTATTAAAGTAGTTGTTTATTTCCTTTGGCATAGAATTATGGTAAATTTTGGAGCACCAAGAAGCTTAGTTTCAGACCAGGGACCATAATTTATGTCCAATATGATCCAAGCTTTCATAATGTATTATCATATCAATCATAGGAAGTCATCTCCCTATCACCCACAAGAAAATGGACAAGTTGAAGTAAAAAATAGAGAATTGGAAACCATCCTCATCAAAACAGTTGAAGCAAAAAGAAGGGATTGGGTAAAAAGACTACCTAAAGTTGTCTGGGTTTATAATACAACTTGGAAAACCATAACAAGATTTTCACCATATGAGTTAGTCTATAGGAAAAATCCCTTGTTGCCTATTGAGTTTGAACTATAGACATTGAGGACAACAGCTAAGGTGGGAATTAAATTGGATGTACCTCAAAAGGGGTGAATCCTTTAACTCAATGAATTGGATGGATTCAGAATGGAAGCACTTCACCAAACAGAGATAACCCAAGGTCAAAGGAAGCAATGGCATGATTCACATATCAAGGAAAGATAATTCAAAGTAGGAGACTAGGCATTGCTATTTGATTCTAAGTACCAACAATTCAAAGACAAATTAAGAACCAGATGGTTGAGACCTTATCAGATTGAGTAGATATTTGACAATGGTTCTATCCAATTACTTCCCATTGATGGTAGCAAAAGAATACTCTTGGTTAATGGACATAGGCTAAATCTTTATAGGAAGCCTCCTACTAAGGATGAATTCTTGAAGCAGATTGAAACAAACAAAGAATTTGATCATATGGAAGAACCCAATTCTTCCAAAATGATCAAATAATTAGATAAAAAGATCTAGAATAAAAGGAAGAGGATGAAAAATAGTAAATGGCATTCTCTTCTTCTTCTTCTTCTTCAAAAAAAAAAATCAAAGATAAATTGAAAACCAGTGATGGCGGTTGATCTTCTCAAATAAATGGCTAATTCAAATAAAACCTTTTTTTTTGAATTCTAACTATTTTCTAACCATTTTTAGGAATGATGAGTTATCATGATGGAAGGATTACATCATCAAGGATGGTAATTATGTTTTTAACTTGTTAAAGGTTAGATGGAAAGTTTGCATGTGTGATTAGACTTGATTTAGGAAGATTAGTATGATGAGTCAGCTATTGTACATCATGGTTAAATGTGCAAAATCATGATAAGGATATTGATGATGGAATGAGTTGGTGGATAGTCATAAAGAATCATTATTATTATTATTGAATAAACAAAGTAAAATCCAATTACATAAAAATTTAAAAAGAGATATAGTGAACTAACTTCGTCAGTTCTGTAGCTGAGTAAAATAGTTCTACAACTAAAATTGCTAAGTTCCACAACTGAGTACAATAATTCTACAACCAAATTCACCAGATCAGCAATTGAATCTACTAGATCCATAGCCAAAATCATTAGTTTTGTCGATAAGAGAAGCAATCTTCAGCTAACTTGTGTAAAATTAAAGAAGAATGAATCATGGGAATCAAAAAGAAGTCATAACTAGAAAATGATACCCAGCTCCTTGCAGATGAAGAAGTAGCAACTATCTTTCAACAGGTAAGATGGATGGAGTTTTTGAGGAAGTTTCCCAAATATAATGATGAATTGGTAAGATAATTTGTTATCAATTTAGAGCAAATAAGGACAAAGATTAGGAAGGTTTTCATTCCTTTTTCTATGAATATAGTAAGTGAGATGTCTAGAATATCAATAGTGCATGTCCCAAACCCTATCAAGGGGACATTAAAAGACTTGGCTAAAACCCTATTGAAAGAGGGGGAAGTTAAACCCTAGTATATTTACAATACAAAGAAAATCATCAAAGGAGTCAAAAGGGCTAGCTTGCCAAACCCTTTGATAGAGTAGCATTTTGGATAGTTAAGTATTTAACTTGTGATGGACAATTTAGGATAGTAGGAAAAGAAGTCTTAAAAATCCTTATACACCTTAGATATGGAGCCAAAAAACTAGAATATATAGTAAACCTACCAGGGTTTCTTTTTGACTCCATCCATACAATAGCCTAGAGATATTCTTGGGGTGTAGGAACAATCAAACATCATGGGTTACTGCGTTTAGTATGCCATCACCATTTCCTTTAAAATAAAAATGGGGAAAAAATGTGGGAAAAATTTCTTGGAAAATTTGGATAGAACCCTTGTATTTATAGAAGAACAATAACAACTGCTCCTACCCCTTCAGTTCATTTGGAAACTGATACTACTGATGAAAAAAATAAAAAACTAGGGGAAGAAGAGATACCAAAAAGAAGAAAATCTAGAAGAAAAGTTAAAATTGTAGACCCTATTGTGCCTTCTCAAGAAATTTCTTCTTTTGCAGAAGTTATAAAAGAACTGACACCTATCTCTAACAGTGACGGTTCACCTAGGCCTGAGCAAAAGGTGAACATCAGAAGAAGTTCTATGAGGAGACCTATGTCTACACATTTTGAGGCTCCTCAAGGAAGAAGATGTCATAAAAGGTCTAAATAAATTCTAGAGGAGATGGAAGAACAAGAAAAGCTAGAAATTGAAACTGCTGATATTTTGGGCAGCATGGCCATGACTCCTCTTGGACCAAGCCAAACAGAAAAGGACAAAGAAGATGAAAGATTTGAGGAGCAAGCTTTCCAATAAATGGGTGAGACAGTAGCACCATCACATGTAGAAGATGAATAGGCATCTTGGAGAAGGAAAGGGAAATCTCCTATGGTGGAAGAAGAATGCTTAACTCCCCAAGAAATGTTAGAAAAAGAACAAAATCAACAGGTTAAACAAGCTCTATTTTTGTCTAGAGTAGAGCTCATTCTCAAGGAAAAGGATGAGGAATTGAACTTCCTCAAACTCAAATTAGAACAAAAAGAAAAGCTCTTTGAAGAATTAACAAACCATTTCACAACCAAGAATGAGGAATTAGTAGAGATTAAAAGGCAACTGATGGAGAATGAGGAAAAATGTACAATTTCTAGGAGACAAACCACTATGTCAACAGTCTCTGTACAGACTGAATTGACTTATCTACCACTCAAGCAGTTATTAGATGATACATGTAGAGAACTCAGTGTCATCAAGGCATCCAATAAAGACTTGAAAAGAAAAATGGAGGAAGAAAAGAAAGCAAGGAAGGATGGGAAGAGAAATTTTACAAGGAAGAAAATGATAAATATAAATATCTTGTAAAAATACAAATGGTTTGCATGATGAGTGAGAAACTACTTGCATGCAGAAGACCTCTTGCATATAACATGTTTTTAGAGGAACAATTCATTCGCTGGCAGTTGGCTAGGATAGCATGTGGTCTTCCACATGAAATAAAAGATGAAACTGATTTCTTGGCTGCCTACTCCTTAGCCAATATAGAATAGAAAAATCTTCTCTGTGAATTTTACCTTTGCAATTTCATGCTAGAAATAAATTTAGGTTTTATGATCAATTTGTATATAGGGGAAAGCCAGCTTAACGCATTCATCTCTATTCTTCAAAATTTGATTGAATGGAAGGAAAGGGAGTCAGAGCATCTGTTAAAGGCTAGTTCATCTAGTCTCTATATGAGAATTAATTATGGTAACCCATTCGCCTTTGCTACACATTTCCAATCCCATGCATTTAATGACAAGTTTAAGGGACCTTATCTTTTCAATTTATAGAAAATCATTAATACCTTCACCTCTTATGAAAGGGCAAATTTTGATAATATCTATGATGCATGTTTGAAAAGATGGGAATTTCTCCCGATGGCATTGAAAAGAAGGGAAGTAATATCCCCTTAAAATTTGATTTGGAGTCTAGAAAGGGCAAAAGCTTTATGCACAATAGTTCTCTAGATCAATGAAACTCCCTTGTGCATATGGATAGGAATGCGAACAACACCACCTCTAATTCTCACCCCCATATCTCCTTGGCAAAATAGAGAACCTCAAGATCCCACTCAATTTGAGGAATGGAAAAGAAAAGTAGAAGTAGGAGTAGGTTATAGTACTTATGAATCAAAGCATTGGGATATTCAATTTCAGTGATTTGATTTGAGCAATCAAATGGAATGCAAGATATACAATCCTGAATTTGAAGAGTGAAGTTTGTAAAGGGACTTAAAAATAAGTAAGTATGGGGAAAATGATGAGGCCAGGATATGCCCATTAAATATATAATAAATGACCTCATCTTACTCTCTATTTCTATTAATTTTGATTATATTTTGTAACTTTTATTTTGATTTGAGATGAGTTAGGATGTAATTATCCATCTTTTGTTGATTGTGATTCTAACATTTAAAAATATCTATAATTCCTAATAAGTGTGTCAAAAAATTCAAGTTTTGTAATAAAATAGGTCATCATCAGGTTAAAGAACAAATATGAAGTGGATTGCATGTTTTTGCAAGCATTGGAATCAATACGGCTTAGTTTCAGAACCCCACCATGCTATTTCAAGTAGCCACATTTTTGAACTTAGTTTTGGAACTCTATATTTATCTCTAGAATTATCTGAATTAACTCTGGTACTCATGTAGATAAGCTCCAAAACCTTTGTAGTTAAACATGAAACTGATGATGATCTATTCCAAACGGCTAGTGATCTATCAAACCAATGATCCCATTAAATCAGGAGTAGACTTTTGATTTCCATACTTGCATATCCAAGACATTTATCACATAACTAGACATCTAGCCACATCTTGATCTAACATCTATTCTGGGCATGATTCAGTTCCATCATATCCATGAGATAGTTACAACCATCAAGATACCAACAAGAAGAATATATATATACACACACACACACACACACACACACATATATATATATATATATACATATATATATATATATACATACATATATATATACATATATACATACATATATATATACATATATACATACATATATATATATACATATATACATACATACATATATATATATATATATATATATATATATACAGACTTGGGAATTTAGAATATATAGAAAAAATAATTGAAGAATAGAGAGACAAGGATAGATTAGTACATTTTTGTAATACATAACATTTTATCAATGAAATAGCCATTTTTGTTTTGAGAGAGAATTAAACTGTTCAATCCTGTTTCTAGGTGGAGCAAGGGCCCACTCCTCCAAGAACCAGGATCTTCATTTTTAGTCAATATTTATATTTTTTTCACAAAAGCAAATAGGTTTCTCTATTAAATTTATAAATGATTCCAACTCCTTAAAGTTAAAATTTGTTGTAGATTTGTTCCTACAGGTGTCTTAGATTAAATTCTCATTTCTTTGCAATTATTTCCAGCAATCTATTTCATTCTACAAAAGTGTGTTTATTTCTAGCAATCTATTTGATTATGCAAAAGCGTGTTTATTTCTAGCAATCTATTTTAGTTTGCAAAAGTGTGTTTATTTCCACCAATCTATTTCATTTCTAAAACGTGTGTTTACTTCCAACAGATTTTCATAGTTTGATTCCAATAAAGGTTTTAACCAAGAAGTCCTTAAGACATTAAAAATCCCCCAAAGCAAAAAGAAACAAAATACAACTACCAACAATCAATGAATAAATCACTATGATTATTATTATTGCATATAGATTTAGACACAGCCCTAGTTAAATATGACATCAACAAAAAGTTGATTAAATGAAGGGAATAACGACACCCATCATAAGACACCCCTTCCTCACCAACCTCTCCTTTGCCTAGGTGTGAGGATGATGACATCATCCCACCTAAAGTTTTTTGTCAACATGATCATCTTAAGACCCCTAGATTTTTATAAGGAAGGGTAAACTGTAACCATCCCTTTGATCCATCTTGACATGATAGGGGATGATTCTCCTACTATTAATAATGTTCAGTGCCAGGATGATGATTCTATTCTCACCTACCTTGGTACTCTAGATTCTTCCATCCATAAATCCATTCCTCCTAAGACTTTGACCATGTTTAATTAATCCACCATGGATATCAACTTAGGTACTCTAGAGAGCCCCCACATTGTCAAAATTTTCCAATTGCTAAATACTAAGGAACTTCAAGATTTTTCCTCTTTCCTCCAAAACTGTAGCATGACATTCACTTGGTCTTATAGAGATATGGCTAAAATTGACCCCACCATTGCTACCCATAATATAGTAACCTACCATGATGCCAAGCCCATTAATTAAAAAATTTAATGCATGCACTTTCGTATAACCCTTCTCATCAAAGGATATCTTCAACATCTTCTATCTATCAATTTCATTTAACCCATTAGCTACCCTTAATGGGTCTTGAATGTCATACCTATCACCAAAGCCATAGGGGGACTATGCATTTGTGTGGACTTTCATGACCTCAACATCACTTGCCCTAAATAATAATTTTATCTACCAAGCATCGATTGACTACTTGATCTTAAAACCAACCATGAGATGTTATCTCTCATGGATAGATTCTTGGGATACAATTAGATCCCAATTGCTCCCAAATATTAGCATAAGACTACCTTTACCTCTCGATCAAGAACCTTATGCTATAGAGTCATGCCTTTTAGGTTTAAAAATGTTGGTGCAAACTACCAATATGCATGATTTATATCTTTCATGACCTTATCCACAATATTATAGAGGACTACATGGATGACCTTATTAGAAAATCCAAACTTTGAAAATATCATTTAGTCATTCTCAAGATCATCTTTGAGTGACTTATCCATTACCATGTTTGATCAAACCCCAATAAGTGCATTTTTGGGGTCTTATCAAGAAAGCTCCTTAGTTTTATTATTTCCCTTCATAGGATATAAGTTGATCTCACCAAAATCAAATCCATTCTTAACATGCTTCTTCCAGTCAACCTTAAGAAAATCCATATCTTGTAGGGGAAGCTTCAATCCATTCATTATTTATCTCCCAACTTTTATACTGATGCCAACCCTTCCACCACCTTCTAAAAAAGGATGTCTCTTTTAAGTGAAATAACAATTATTAAAAGGCCTTTGATTCACTCAAAGAGTACCTTTTATCTCCACTTATCCTCACCCCTACCAAGGATGACCAAAATTTCTACCTGTATATCTCTACCATTGACCACTCCATAGGGGAAATGCTTTCTCATCAGGATGAATGACATAGAGAAAAATACATCTACTACATTAGTCACACACTTGTAGAGTATGAGACTCGGTATACCCATACCAAGAAACTTTACTTAGATTTAGTTTTCTTGGCCACCAAACTTTTCCACTAACTCCTTAAGCACAAAAATTATGTCATAACGAACTCTGAACCACTAAAATACATGCACTTCAAGCAATATCAAAACTTGTGCATGGATAAATAGCTCATGCTTTTATTAGAGTTTGACCTTGAGTTCCTCTAGAAAAAGTTAATTAAAGGGAAAATCATTACCAACCAATTGGCCAAGGCACCATTAGCAGATAATCAACCTCCTCCTCTTGAGTTCACCAAAGAGTCCATCATGACCCTCTTTCAGGTGGACTTCACCTATCATGTCACCATGTTCTTTGATGGATCAAAGTGTTAGCATGGTAGGGGAGTGGGTATCATCCTTATCCACCTTGACTATGAACCACTTCCTTTGTCTTTCAATTTTGATTTTGAATGTACCAACAATATGGTGGAGTATGAAGCCCTAGTGATAGGTCTTCAAATTACCTTAGCCTTAGGAGTCAAAACAATCAATATCTTTGGTGACTCCCAACTTATGGTCAATAAAATTAATGACTCTTACCAGTGTAAGAATGCCATTTTGAAATAGTAAAAACAACTTAGTTGATGAACTCTTAGCAACATTTAAACACTACTACATCTAGTCAACCCCATGATCTATCAATAAGTTTATTGACACCATGGTCTCCCTTGCCTCTCAAATCTCATATGTACCCTCTAACTCTAAACTATCTATCTTATCCATAGACTTGCCCAACCTTCATATGTAAAATTAGATTCTCCCACCATTTTTTATGTGGAGGAGACCTAGCTTGACCTTTGGTATTAGTAGACCTTTGACTACCTCAATCTTGTCATCATTCCTTCTAGCCTTTCCAAGAATGATCAAAGAGAGTTTATCTAGAGCACCTCACGCTTCACCATTATGGAAGGAATCCTTTATAAACATGGCTTTGATGGCCTCCTCTTCCATTACCTACATAGTCATGAAGCCTATCATGCTATTAGGTAAATGTATGATGGTTTTTTTGGGGGACACTTTTGTGGCCTTGTTGTAGCTAAGTGTATCCTTCACCTCGGATATTACTAGCCTACCCTTAACCAAGACTACTATGATTATGTGAAAAAGTGTGTTAAATTTTAGTAACATGCCAATTTGATCATGTACCGAGTCATAGTCTTCACATTCTACTAATTTTTGGCGCTTTTCATAATGGGGTCTAGACCTCATTGGTGAAATTAATCCCCATTCCTCATAGTGACACCACTCTATCATCACTATGACCAAATATTTTATCAAATGGGTAGAGGCTATTCCTCTAGTCTCAACCAAAGTGGAATATATTATTGACTTTATCAACCATCATATCATCTACCACTTTGGTGTTCCTCATAAGATTATCACTGATAATGGTAAATATTTTAAGAACATGCAAGTCTAAGGTCTATGTGACGCATTTGGCATTATTTTAAGTTTTTCCTCACCCTATCACCCTTAAGGGAATGGATAGGTCAAGGTCTCTAACAAAACTCTTAACAATATCCTAACTAAAATGGTTAATACATATGGTTGAGATTGACATTTACACATCCCATTTGCGTTATGGGCACATTGTACTAGCATTAGAACCCCTACGGGTGCTACAATTTTTTATCTTATGTTTGGAGTAGTGGTTGTCTTACCTCTTGAAGTCCAAATACCCTCTCTTCACATATCATTACAAGGTATCATTATTGAGGATGATTATCATCAACACTTCTTAGCTTAGCTTGAGGAACTTGATGAGTGTCACTTAGTAGCCCTTACCCATCTTCATGTCTATCAAGAGTGTGTCAAATGTGCCTATAACAAACACCTCAAAGTGTAAGAATTCAACATCAGAGACCTCATCCTAAAAGAAAATTATCATGTCACCAATATGGAGAAAAGAAAATGGGGTAAGTTTGTTTTCAATTGACTTAGACCCTATGTTATAACCCACAAGTATAGATCTGGAGCTTACCTAGTTGTCCTTTCTTGAAGGCAACCTAGAGCTTGAGCCATTTAATGCTTTGCATCTACATCCATTATTTTGTTAAGAAGGATCAAGTTGACCTTTTGTTTTAACTTAAGCTCATCCATTGCTTTTAACCACATTCATCTCCCTATTTTAGGGGTGATTGATTAAAACTGAATCATGTGATTTTCCATCATAGTCATAACCTAATCTTGAATAATAGGTACCATGGATATACCCATGGCATGATTTTCATGGTACTTTCTACCCCTTCATTGGAATGGATTCCCATGATCATTTTCACCTAAACCTCTTTACACCTAATCAACCTCTTGTGTTTTTAGTTTTTATTTCATAAAGGTGAACCCTTGAGCCTATATAAGCATGTTTGTGTCAAGCAAAATCAAACAAGCAAAAAGTCAAATCCAAATCATGAGTCATTATTAGCATTCATATATTTCTCCCTTGAAGGATAACTACATAAGCATACTAAAATTGCATAAATATAAGGTAGATTTCTCCCTTAAAGGACTGCTATCACAAAGCCTTGAACAAAGCACATAAACTTAGACCTTTCCCTTGAAACATGGATAAGTAAATCATTTATCAAAAGCACAACAATTTCTTGGAAGCTTCTCACATTGATCAGATTCCCATATACAAAAATAAAGCATAAGACCCATTCTCAAAATCACAACAAAAGCAAACTAATTTTGAAAACCACAATCAACTCTCACATAGCATAATAAGGTGGAAACCACAATTGGATTTCACAAGTAGACTTCCCACATTGATTAGTCTACACTTTATATTACATAGAATTATTTATAATGATTCTTTATAAACCTAAAAAAGAGGCATGCTCATTTCATAAATAGGTTCTATTTTCATCCATCTCCCCTATAAGTAAGGGATTTCAAGCTTACTTAACCTTATATGGTCAAGAAATATTTTTACCAACTAATGAGTGTTAATGCAAAGAATTCAAAGGGATTATGTTCATTAAGCCAATCCAACTTTGGTTTTGTTCTAGTCTTTGTCAAAGAAGAAGCATCATTCCCTCTTCTTATCCTATCATGACTAGTTGATATTTTCATTACGACATTTGTCTCTTGATTATATTATTTATTTTCTCATCTAGTGTTGTTAGTTACCTTACCTCATGTGTTTTTTCCTTAAGCAAGATAATAACAACCATAATCATAACAAGCATATCCATGTGTGTCATAAGCAACATCATAATCATAAGCACAATCATAACAAGCATAATAAAACCATAACATCCATGAGTTATAAAATAATCAAACATTTTCCACCACTTGTCTAAGTATAAATAATGAAGCATCTACTCATTATAACTCATCATGTCATAAGCATAACCACAAATAAAATCCATCTCATGCCTACCTAGCTAAATCTATATCAATGTCTAGTATGCATTACATAAGTATTATGCATAAGCAGTATAACATCACATCATAAGCATTAAACATCAATGAAAATCATATACCATAAGCATAAATAATGAATAAAGATCATATATATATCATGATTCCAAATAACATAATAATGTGTACAAGCAGATAGGCATGTCTCTCTCAAGATGTACATCTCACCTCATCAACTTGTAGGCCAAAATCAACATGATATACAATAATATATGAAATATATGAGCTAAGTCATGCCCCTAAGGCACCACTATCTCTTAGTACACCACTAGGTCCTAGTACCTACCCACTTGTTGCACCTATCTATCTACCTATAGACATTACCCACTACCTTGGAGTCACCACAATAACACTGCCTACTAAACTAGCTCTATACTAACCCCATTAGGGCTCTTGTAGACACTGTGTCAAAACTATGGCTTCATAATAACATAATTACTCAACTATGGCCAAGTGCCATGCCATAGGGATACTACCTAGTGGTCGTGCTAGTATTGTAGTTGCTCTTCCTCCTTTTTTCCTCAAAGAGTCCCTCTCTTGTGTAACCAAGGTGAGTGAAGACCGTACCTAGTCATTATCACTTATGAGATTAATAACCTAACCCTATAAGTTAATACCCTAACCTTGTAAGGTGGCCATCTACCCATATATCCTATGACTTGTACCTATGCAGTGGTTAACACCACTCTTGCCTATCTATATAACCCATCCCCTTGTGCCTGTACTCTTTGGCCCCCTCTCCCAGCTAGGTCCATATCCATAAGCCCTCTACCTCCATCATCCTAACCAATATCTACCACTACATATAATGCCTAATACCATGTCATTTACCCATATATAAAGCTAACATCATCTATTTATGACCTAGATAAAAGCTCCTCATGGTCTAGTAAAGTCAGCATGGGATGTGGTTTTGGCAATAAAATCTTAGAGTCTTTGTGCATGTACCTTAAAAATGCACTTGGGAGACCCTATATTAGGCTAAACTATCTATGTACCCTATTAAAAGGGATAAGCTCCACCTCCCCATATTTCCTATTGAATATCCACCTATAGCTTCATAAGGAGAGTGTCTACCTCCTATAACTAGGTCACACTAGAAACTGAACATAAGGTCTCCAAGTGATGTCAACAATCACTAGTGCACCTAATTCACCCTTGAACAAATCAATGTCATGGGTTCCTCCCCCAACACTTGATGCAAAAAAGTCACCCCTCCACTACATAAAGTCAACTGGGAACTTAATCTATGTGTAACCTACCCACGATAATCCCACTGGCCTCAGCATCCAAATGTGCTCAAAGGCCCAATAATGTAGAACCAAGATGATGCTAATACCATATTGCTTATGGGCCCTAAACCCCCATAGCTCCTACACACACACACACACACACACACACACACACACACACACACACACACACACACACACACACACACACACACACACACACACACACACACACACACACACACACACACACACACACACATATAACAATAAAATAGGTACCCAATTGAATATAGTTCACCCTAGAATCAACTCCACTAGTACCCCTAATAAAAAATGACCATCAAGTTAAGAAGAGCAAAGCAAGAGATGACCATCATGAGCATGGTCATCAGTATCCTCTCACCTAGAGCCCTTGCATACAGTGCACTATAGCTAAACCCACCAACATGCCATCAAAATTTATCACTATCATCATCATATAATAACTTAATATACTCTTCCCACTCCTCTCACTCTATGTGATAGATTAGATCACCCTGAAGTGGTAGTCATGTGATCTTATGATCATCCTCAAATAAGATTATCATCTCACCAATTGGTAGTAAGAAGGTGTTCATAGCAGGATCCCATCTCTCGATGAGCACTATGATCATAGAGGCATCTTGAAGCATATGCTAATAGTGCCTCATTTCCACCGATCCTCCTCTATGTGGGCCCAATCGGTTGGGGTTATCCCCTAGTGGATCTCTACAAAGATACGTGACACTCAGTCATGCATCTATATTTTCTCCCTAGCCTAAAATAATTTATTCAAATACATAGTTTAGTCACCTACACCATTATTGCCTACCAACACCCAAACCCTACCCTACCTTAAATTTTAATGTAATGACCTATTTATCTACCCATCTTTCTCATCTAACTTACACCCAAACCTTACTCTACCCTTTAAACTTACAATGCCAACTTATACCTAGTAAGCAAAAATCTAATTTGCTTTAGAATTTTAAATGATTTCCAAACCTATCTCTTCCCCTAGTTGATCATTGATGGTTATGGTGATTTTTAATAGTCATGCATCCATTTTTTCATGGATGTCAAGTGTTGATAATCAAGCTTGACTGTCAATGGTCATTGTGAATGTTCTGTGAGTGGAACACCCAAAACCTAATCTACCCTAAAAACCACCCATAATTCAATAAAACTTCTTACCTTACTAACCTAATGTGCCTACCTACCCTATTTTACCTACACACTTGATCAATTTCCACATTTACCTAAAAATTTACCCAAATTTATAAGAAACCCTACCTAGGGCATAGTAGTTCAAAACCCAACCTACCCTCTAGTCCCAAAGCAATTACCAAATTCAAACTAAGCTACTAAATTAAGGGCACCCCTTACCATTTTTCATGACCACCACCATAGGGTCAATCATAGTCCTACTCATCCTCATTCATGCCTATGTGCTCCATACATCCTGGCTAGTCCCCTAGCTCCTCTCGCTCACACCATGCCAATCAACTTCCACCTCAACAATCATTGTCAACACTTTTTTCACCTAAAATTATCAAATGCACTAGATCCCAAAGTCAACATTAGCCAACATAAAAATGAGTTAAAATTGATTCCATTTTCACTTTTACCTCATAAAATTTTAGGGTTTCCACCCTAACCATCGACGATCAGGGTGACCATCGACGGTCACCTTTGGGGACCCTAATCATTGATAGTCAGGTGGCCCCACTTTTTTACTATTACTTTAAGCAATTAATATTTAAGAATAATCAAATCAACTCACCCACCCATGGAGACTACCTTCTCTGCCCACCTTGACCACCTCATCATCTCACCAATGGTCTATTTCAGCTAAACTAACATGCATTTTGTGATGACTTTTACTTAGTCTTTTTGATCATAGTGACAACATTGTCATGTTGACCCTTTTGATCTTACACTAGCTCACACTTATCTGACCCACTTATGTCTTATTGAGAGTAATTCATACATTGGATACTCATAACACTCAACCTATTTATGTTTTCATTAGGAACACTTCCTACCTTAGATATACACCAAAATATAGACATCGTTTACGAGACTTATGTTTACAAGTGTACCCAAATTACACACCTAAATGTGGTCACATGATCCACTCATCACTTATTATTATAGCACTGACCCTTATTTTTACCAATTATGGAAACCTCATCAATGTGTAATCTCAACTATCACACCTTTTTGTCACACTTTATGCACTTATTTGTGCTTTAATGCCCAACCTATCACCCACCTTCATGATGTCCACCTTTGTCATCAACTTCACCCACCTTATCAAACTTGCACCTAATTTTTTTACCTCATCAACTCCTAGTTTAAGGAAGAACACCTCCTCCCATACTCAGGGTAATCAGACCTTCGACTAGCAATCTATTTTTATTTTACAGCTTGTTGATTCAAAATTACATAAAAAAAGGGGAAAAATGTAGACACTAGAAATCCACACACCATGATTTTGAGTGTCATAATTCCCTTGGAACCCCTTGGGACCAATCTGACCCTCTGACCCCTAACCAAGCCTAACCCATAGTTAATTTATTCAAACTAGCTTAACTAACCTTTTACCCACTTTGACCCTTCACCCTTGACCATCGATGGTTAGATGAATATTGATGGTCACCTTAACCATCAATGGTTAGGGTGTACCTCCTTAACCACTAACATGTAAACCACCTACCTTATTTTTCTAAAAATAACTCATCTTGATCCACGTGTAAGCCATTACATGAGTGAGTTATAATTAGAAGCCCCAGTTAGCATCTTGTGGCAAATCTCTTGCCTTACCTATAAGAAGAAAGGAGCATGAAGGTAAAGCCCATCTATAATTGTTATCAAAAGCTTGTGCATCTAGAGTTCCTTTGTTTTGTAGGTCAATCACCATAAAAAATCTAGAGATCCAACCATCACGTTAGAGAGCCCACTTGCCACCACTACTCTACCAAAGTGCCAAGTACCATTACTCTAATAAAATCATGTTAAACTCCACTAATGAGTCAACCACTTCAAGCATTCACCCAATCAACCTTATACAAGATAAGTATTTATTATCTGATATTTAATTACTTTATTTACCTTTTGTAATTAGACCAATACCAACCCATCTCTCAAAAATCCACTTTGTCATCTTGTAAATTAGTCATTCACCAACCCATACCTACACACAATAACCATCGATAGTTGTCTCAACCACTGATAGTCTCTCCAACCATCGACTATCAACCTGACTACCGATGGTCACCTTAACCATCAACTGTCACATCAACCATCGATGGTCATTGTGGTAAGAAATTATAGTAAGTTATTTTCACCCTTTTACCCCCAACCAAATTTGGGTTCTTATGCCCTTGCTTATTCATAGGCTTCTACCTAATTTTTTAATGTAGACCTAAGCCATTTAGCATTAGTATTGATTTATTCATCATTATATTAGTCATTTCTATTTTATTCTCTTTGGCAATCATTTCTTGTGTTCAATTTTAGTACCTTTTGATTATTGGTGCAATTACTTTTTATTATATTTTGTAAACTTAATTATTTAAAATGTGTGGGTTGACAACCTCTGAGGAATCCCTTGGTTTTGAGATCTATCTAGTGCTAGGAAATCTAGTCAGCTATCTATCTAATAAAAAAATTTGCTTTAGTGATATCTTATTTGTAGGTCATCCTCTCAAGCCAAAGAAGATCTCTTCACAATCATCTGATTCAATGCATGCACAATCAAACAAGTTTTTCAACCATACCTGTATTTAGTTTCTTCTTCTTATTTTCAAAATATAAGATAAAATTCACTAAAACATTCTTGTGTGTAGATCTAGGTTGGTGAATGGCTAGTTGACAAGATCACAAGGTGGGATTTTAAGAGATGGGTTGGTTCTGGGTTGAGTGCAAAAGGAAAATAAAGTAATTAAATATCAAAAAATAAATACTTATCTTATAGAAGGTTGATCAGGTGAATTATTTAGGTGGTTGACTCATTAGTGGAGTCTCACATGATTTTTGTAGAGTAACAATACTTGGCACTTTGGTAGAGTGGCAGTGGTAAGTTGGCTATCTAACATGATGGTTAGATTGCTAGTGGTGATTAACCTATAAAACAAAGGAACTCTAGATTAACAAGCTCTTGATAATAATTTAAGATGGGCTTCACCTTCCTAATCCTCTCTTCTTATAGGTAAGGCAAGAGAGTTACCATAAGATGTTAACTAGGCCTTCTAATTATAACTTACTCATGCAATGGTTCACAAGTGGATCAAGATGATCTATTTTTAGAAACACAAGGTGGGTGGTTTGCATGTTGGTGGTTAAGGAGGTGCATCCTAACTGTCGATGGTTAAGGTGACCATCAACAATCATCCTAACTGTCAACAGTTGAGGGTAAAGGGTTAAAGTGGGTAAAAGGTTGATTAAGCTATTTTGAACAAACTGACTATGGGTTAGGCTTGGTTAGGGGTCAGAGGGTTAGTTTGGTCTTGAGGGAGTCTAGGGGAATTATGACATTTAGAATTATGATGTATGGGTTATTGGTGTCTAAATTTTCCCCCTTTTTATTATGTAACTTTGAATCAACAAGCTATAAAACAAAAATGGATTACTAGTCGAAGGTCTGATTGCCCTGAGAATGGGAGGAGGTGTTCTCCCTCAAACCAAGAGTCGATGAGGTAAAATAGAATTAGGTGTGGATTTTATAAGGTGGGTGAAGGTGATGACAAAGGTATATGTCATGAAGGTGGGTGATAGGTTTGGAACTAAAGCATAAACAAATGCATAAAGTGTGACAAAAAGGTGTGATAATAAGATCGTACATTGATAAGGTTGTCATAGTTGGTAAAAATAAGGGTCAGTGATAGAAAAATAAGTGATGAGTAGATTGTGTGATTGTGTTTAGGCATGGTGGTTGGGTATACTTGTAAATTCAAGTCTCTTAAGTGATGTCTGTGTTTCAATAGGTATCCAAAGTAGGAAGTGCTCCCAGTGAAAACATAAATGGGTTAAGTGTCATGGGTATCCAAGGTAGGAAGTGCTCTCGAGAAGACACAAGTGGGTCAAATAAGCACAAGTTGGTATAAACTCAAAAGGGTCAACATGGAAATATTGTCACTACAGTCAAAGTGACTAGGTAAAACTGATTCTAAAATGCATGCTAGTTGGGCCAAAATGGACCAATAGTGAGATGATGAGGTTGTCAAGGTGGGTAGAGAAGGTAGTCTCCATGGGTGGGTGAGTTGATTGATTTTGCTTAAGGATGACTTGCTCATAGTAATATCAAAAAAGTGGGGCTACTTGATCATTGATGGTCAAGGTCCCTAAGGGTGACCATCAATGATCACCCTGACCATCAATGGGTAAGGTGGAAACCCCAAAATTCCATAGGGTAAAAGTAAATATGGAATCACTTTTAACTCATTGTTACATTGGCTAATGTTGACTTGGGACTCTGGTACATTAAATAATTTTAGGTGAAAAGAGTGTTAATGGTGACTGCTAAGGTGGAGGTTGACTAAGTTGGCATGAGTGAGAGGAGTTAGGGGACCAATTAGGATGCAGGACACATGCGAGTATAGAAGAGGATAACCACACATATAACTAACCCCATAGTGGAAATCATGAAATGAGATAGGGGTGCTCTTAATTTGGTAGCTTAGTTTGAATTTGGAAATTTCATTAGGATTAGAGGGTAGGTTGGGTTTTGAATTATTATTCCCTAGGTATGATTTTTTTATAAATTTGGGTAAATTTATAGGTGAATGGGGAAATTGATCAAGTGGGTAGGTAAAATAGGGTGGGTAGGCATATTATGGTAGCAAGGTAGGAAGTTTGATTGCATTATGGGTGATTTTTAGGGTAGAGTTGGGTTTGGGTGTTCCACTTGTGGAACACCCATAGTGACTATCGATGGTTAGGATCAACCATCAATAATTGACATCCATGAGAAAATGGATGCCTGACCATCAGTAGTGGCCATGACCATTGATGGTCAACTAGGGAAAGAGATAGGTTTAGAAAACATTTAAAATTCTAAGGAAAATTAGATGTTTGCTTGCTAGGTATAGGCTAGAATTATAGGTTTAGAGGGTAGAGCAAGGTTTGGGTGTAAGGTAGATGAGTAGGATGGGTAGATAAATAGGTTAATGCATTAAAGGGTAAGGTAGAGTAGGGTTTGGGTTTTGGTAGGTAATAATGGTGTAGGTGACTAAGCTATGTTTTTGAATGAATTATTATAGGCTAGGGAGTAGATATAGATGCATGATTGAGTGTTATGTATCTTTACATAAATCCACTAGGGGATGACCCTAGCTGACTAGGCCCATATGGATGAGGTT
This sequence comes from Torreya grandis, assembly GCA_037957365.1. Taxonomy (NCBI): domain Eukaryota; kingdom Viridiplantae; phylum Streptophyta; class Pinopsida; order Cupressales; family Taxaceae; genus Torreya; species Torreya grandis. Next base: position 4,456,073 of record JARHVA010000216.1, read on the forward strand.
AGGTTAGGGTTGATGATGAAATATTATCATGTGCCTTGAAATGCCTCTATGATTATAGCACTCATTGAGAGCTGGGATCCCATTATGAACACCTTCTTACTACTGACTGATGAGATGATGATCTAGCCTAAGGATGTTCATAAGATCATATGATTACCCTTCTAGGGTGACCTAATCTATCACATAGAGTGAGAAGAGTAAAAAGAACACATTGAGTTATTATATGATAATGATAATGATCAAGTTTGATGGCATGCTAGTGGGTACAATTATAATGTGCTATATGTGAGGGCTCTAGGTGAGAGGAGATCGATAACCATGCTCATGATGGTTGTTTCCTATGTTGCTCTTCCTAACTCAAGCAATGGGAGATTCCCATATTTGCTATTGGGGGTGCTAGTGGAGCTACTACTAGGGTAGACTATATTTTGTTAGGTACCTATTTTATTAGTATAAATATACATGGAGCTATGGGGGATCAAGGTCTACAAGTGATTTTATATTAACATTGGCTTGGTTCTACATTGCTAGGCCTATGAGCACATTTGGGTGTTGAGGCTAGTGGGATTGTCATGGGTAGGGTACACATAAAATGATTTCCTTATCAAATTTATGTGGTGGAAGGGTGAATTTTCCATGTCAAGTGTAAGGGGAAGATCTCATGACATTTATTGGTTTAGGGGTGCACTGGGTACACTAGTGATTAGTGACATCACCTGGAGACCTCATGTTAAGTTTCTAGTGTGGCCTAGCTATAAGAGGTAGACACTCTCCCTATAGAGCTATAGGTGGATATTTAGTAGGTAGGATGGGGAGGGGAAACTTATCACTTTTGATAGGGTGAAAAACTAGTTTGGCCTGGTATAGGGTATTCTAGGTGTATTTTTGAGGTACAAGCATGAGGACTCAGATTTTTATTGCCAGAGCCACATCCTTTGCTAACTTTACTAGACTATAAAGAGCTATCAGCCAGGTCTTGGACAGATGACATTAGATTTATATATGGGTACATGGCATGGTACCAAGAATTATATTTAGTAGTAATTATTGGTGGGGATGATGGAGGTAGAGGGCCTATGGATGTGTACCTATTTGGGAGAGGGGGCTATAGAGTACATGCATAGGGGGATGACCTTGATGGAAAAGTAGGGATAACATTAGCCATTTCACAAGTATAAACCATAAAATTATAGGGGTAGGTGGCCACCTTATAGGGTGAGGTTACTACCTTACAAGTTTAGGTTTCTACTCTCATAGGTGACAAGGACCAGGCACAGTCTTCACTCACCTTGGTTACATAAGAGAGGGACTCTCTAAGGCAGAGAGGAGGAGGAGAAATTTCCAATAAGACCACTAGGTAGTATCACTATGGCATGGTCCTTGACCATAGTTGAATATTTATGCTATTATGAGGCCACAGCTTTGACAAAGTGTCTATAGGATCCGTGATGGGGTGAGTATATAGCTAGCTTGGTAGGTGATGCTAGTGTGGTGACACTAGGGTAGTGGGAAACATCTGTAGGTGGACAAATATGTGCAACAAGTGGGTAGGTACTAGGACCTAGTGGTGTCCTAGGGGCATGACCTAGCTCATACATTTCATATATTGCTATATATCATTTTGATTCTGACCTGTGAGCCGATGTGGTGAGATGTATATTTTGAGAGAGAGACATGTCTATCTGCTTGTACACATTATTATATTATTTGGACTAATGATATATATATATATATATATGATCTTTGTTCATTGCTTATTCTTATGGTCTATGATTTGAATTGATGTTTAATGCTTATAGATAATGCTTATGTCATGGATATTAGACACTAATATAGATTTATCTAAGTACACATGAGATGGATTTTATTTGTGGTTATGCTTATGACATGCTAAGTTCTAATGAGTATATTCTTCATTATTTAGACTTATACATGTGGTGGAAAATGGTTGATTTTTTATTGCTCATGGATTTTATGGTTTTATTAAGCTTGTTATGGTTGTGATTATGATTATGATGTTGCTTATGACACACATGGATATTCTTGTTATGATTATGGTTGTTTTTACCTTGCTTAACGTAAAAGCACATGAGGTAAGGTTACTAATAACACTAGATGGGAGAATAAAGAATATAATCAAGAGACAAATGCCATAATGAAAATATTAACTAGTCATGATAGGATAAGAAGAGGGCATGATTCTTCTTCGTTGATAAGGACTAGAACAAAACCAAAGTTGGATTGTTATAAGGGGATATTAATATGGTGTTAGTGAATGAATTCAAATCCAAAAAAAGAACACACTAAGCTAACACCCTAATCCTATCTTAAAGGGTGAACATATTAGAAAACCAAATGAGAAACACAACTAGACTAAAAAGACAAAGAAATATTTCACCTTCCTTGGATGCTCCAAATAGCTTGTTGAAGTGGCTTACTCAGCTTTGTGATTAAAAAGGTCTGTTGCAATGGAGCTTGGCTATCCTCCACCTCCTCTTGGCACCATGTGGCTTGTGGCTTTGGCTTGGTTGAAAAATTTGACATTATAACATTAATTTCAATGGATTTGGAATCAATTTAGCATTATAAGTTTACATCAAGACCACTTAAATTTCATTTTCATGGCTCTTCTATTTATAGAATTTCAAAATGGTTCAGGATCTACCATGATCATCCATCTCAAGATTGAGATGTGTGGCCATGAATAAATCTAATTATGTAATTAAATTCCATAAATATCCCTCATAAATATTTGGGATAGAGGGGTATTTATGAGGCATGGGAGGCATTGATGAGGCATGGGAGGGTCTTAATGAGGCATGGGGTGGCTTAATCTTGATATTTTATGCATTTATGGCTTGTGGATGCCACCCCATAAAAATGATGTCATTTGATGATGCAGATATTCAATATTAATTTCCAAAAATAAATTTTCAAAAAGGCTCCATATAATTATTAATTAGGTTCATGATTTGGTTTAATTATCTTTAAGCATGATTAGTCACATTGGTGCACATTTTGGCCCTTGGTGCACAAATTAATCAAATTAGTCAAAATGTCATATTATTGACTCAAAATTTAATTCGATTGGAATTAGGATGTGATGTTAGATAAGTTGGAATTGTATTCCCATTTAGGATGTTTCCAACACAAAATAACAAAGTCATGTGTCTCATGAAAGAAATTTGGTAGAAAAGAGCAATCCAGAGCACCCAGGTGCAAAAATGCCATTTTGACTCAAAATGATTTGATCAAAGTTAGCTGATTCATAAATTACATTTCCCATTTAGTGACACTCTAGCCAAAATTGGCACTTTAATATAATAAGTTAACATCATTTAGTGTGTTTTAGTGTTTTTAAGCCAAATTGTGCATTTTGGTAGTAATTGGTCAAAATCTTGGTTGGAGGTTATCGGTGGCCATTTTTTGGTGTCTATAGTTTGCCCTTATTTGGGAAGGAATTACAAGCAATAATCATAGTAACATATTCTCAAATAATGAAAAGGTATTTTATGCTTACAAATTCAATGGTAATTGATGAGCTATATGATTCCCGCTCGAGGGAATGATTGGCACAAGTAGGTCGACAAACAGTCTCACAAAAAGAAAGAAGCAAAATGGGGGGACCAAAAAAATAAAGATGATGGGGTGAAAACATAATGAGTTTGAAAAAGTAGTCAAAATCATTGAGAATGGAAGTGGGGTAGTGTATAATGGTTTGTCCAAAGGTAGTTATAAGCATTGTATCCTGATAGTGGCAATGTGGTATGATAACATAATGATTTTCCCAAAGGTGGTTATAATCATTGAGAAGATGGAGCTACCATAGTTATAGATAGACTATAAATAAGATAACAACATGACCCTATTGGATTATCTAAAATGATTTACCTAATTTAATATAAATTTTGGTGAGAACACAATGATTTACCTAAAGGTAATTATAATTATTAAGAAATATAGGTGGGACGGTGTACAATGATTTGTCCATAGGCAATTATAATCATTGGACCCCGATTATGGCAAACATGATTGATTGGTTGATGATGATGGTAACTTAATATAGAGGGTAATGATGAATTAGAATAACCTGCTAGTAGGGAGATGCTCATCTGAACTAACAAAGGTTGAAATTCTTTCATGGTTAATTACTCTTTTTGGGATATGATTGGGATGCTAGTGCTGAGGAGATGTTGATACCACCCTTGTTGAGTAGAATTTTTAAAGATAATTTTTGTTGTGGCACTTAGGATGATAAGCATCATGATAGAAAACCATGATGACTAGGCCAAAATATGCATAGGTACTAACTCCCAAGATCCAATACTCAATAGAAAACAATGCACCAATGATAAAAACCATGATGATAATATAAACATATGAATATGGATGTATTTAGGTATAAATGAAAAAATAATCACCTAATGAATGCACATAGACCAAATCAAGGTAACAGTGTTGAAAGTAAACAAATAGGCACACAAATGACAAATAAAAAAGCAAAAAAGAAATAATAGTTAGTCTTAATGTTAGTAGAAATAACATGATGAACATTGCCCCTAGAAAATATGTGACAACTTAGTAAGAAAACATGATGGGATGAATAGAAGAAAAGGAAGGGCGTGGTTGAGCTATCTCCATATGCACAAGGCAAGTGGGCATTACCTACATAATTCCATGGATGCAATATCTAACAAAAACTTCAGGCCAAATGTAGTTCTCTTAGGAAATGGGAGGAAAATGATAATTAATGAAAATAAACATGATGGATGAGATAGAATAATAGGAATGGTCTTATAAAATGGTAACTGCATAAGAAAAAGGGACAAAAAATATGGGGAAACTAAATGATAAGTGATTTACTTGTGACTTAGTAAGGGTTCTGAGAATGCTTAAGGTAAATAAGTGGTAAATGTTTTTTGGTTTTTTCTAATGGTTTTACAATTGTTTTTGGAATTTTATAGGTATATAAACTTGATCAAAAAATGACGAGATACTAAACGATCCAATCTCACAAAATGGTGAGAACATTACTTAGGTTGCTCATAAAATGGTAAGAGCATGGCTTAGGATGCTCACAAAATGGTGATAGCATGGCTTAGGTTACTCATAAAATGGTGAGAGTGTGTATTAGGTTTGTAACAAAATGGAAAGAACATGCCTTAGGTGGATCAAAAAATGGTGAGAACGTGGCCTAATATTCTCACAAAATGGTGAGAGCATGGCTTAGGTTACTCATAAAATAGTGAGAGCATGGCTTAGGTTACTCACAAAATGGTAAGAGTGTGGCTTAGGAGTGACTGAGCTGACCTCAACAAGTATCAAGTGCTACCTACATAGTCTTAAAGTAGGACCTTAAGTCACTTTAGTTCCACCTTATAGTGGAGAAATATGACTAGTGTAGTAGGCAATTCAAACAAAATAGGCACAATTGGTATGATGGCATAGTATGATATAGAGAATGGCTAATTGGTATGGTCAAGGCACAATAAACAAGTGTTGCCCCTAGTTTTCCCATAGGTGGTTATAACTAGAATACAACAACATAGGTCAATGAGACTAATTTTCCCATAGTTGGTTATAATTAGGATCAAGACAATGAGTTAGAATGAAACAATAAATGAAGGATGCAACTACCAAATGTCTATTTGACTGCTCCAAAATATTGCCTCTATTTGGAATGTGTGAAATAACTACTAAAATTAAATCTAAATCCTTTTGCTAAAAGTGGTGATAGAACCAAATGGAATGGAACCAAGGTTAGAGGTCTGGCTAGGGAGGGAGAGATGAACTTAGTTGATGGGGAAGGTATGGTAAAATAGACATGTGATAAGAAAAGTGATAGGTTTGGTAGGATGATAAAATTATATTATTATAAAGAAGATTGATAAAATGATACAACTTGAAATGGTCCTTATAGATAATACACCAAGTCACTCAAGCATAGTATCACTTGAGGTGGATAATGTTCATTGGATCATCACATTTGTGGCTATCTGGTGTGGCAATCCTTATGTTCTTATTCCAAAGTTTGTTGTAATGATGAAAGGACCAACCTAGTTGGGTTTAAACTTACCTTTACACTTCTTTTTAGTCATGGTATTCTTTTGTTATTCTTTAAGGACAAGATCACCAAGTTCAAATTCTCTATGTTTCATGTGCCAATTATAGTAGCCTTTAAGTTGATTATGATAGGATTGGAAATTATTCACCACATCCATGCATTTATCATCAAGTAACTCTAGTTTTTGTAGGTAAACTACTCGATACTCATTGTCATCTAGGACATGCTTAAAAGAGATGTGTAGAGATGAAAACTCAACCTCAATGGGAAGGATGGATTCTATATCATAAACAAGTGAATATGGAGTAGATCTTATGGGTATATGGTGATTGGTATGGTATGCCCAAAGGGCATGGAATATCTAAAGGTGCCAATCATGATTGACATCATTGACAATATTTTTAAGAATGTTGACAATGGTTTTGTTTGATGCTTCAACTTGGCTATTACCTTGAGGGTAATATGCCATAAAAAAGTGTTGTGTGATGTTGTATTCAACACATATCTTGTCAACATCCTTGTTCTTAAATGATCCTCCATTATGAGATATAATGTTAGAGGTCCTACCATAGTGTCAAATGAGATGGTTGAAGATGAACTTGGAAATTTAACTTTCTAGTCACATAAGTGAGGGGTATAGATTCAATCCACTTAGTGAAATATTCAGTGGTGGTAAGGTTATATTTATGGCCATCAGATGAGGTGGGATTGATCTTCCCAATGAGGTTAAGGTCCCATGTAATAAATGGCCATGGTGTCAACATTGGTTTTAGAGTCTTGGTTGGGGCATGAATTAGATTGGTATGTCATTGAAACTTGTCACACTTATTACATATGTAGCTACATCTAAATCCATTGTGGGATAATAATAACTAGTACATAAGAATGTTTTGGATAGGATGGCCTTGCTAGTGTGGGCTTCACATACTCTTTCATGAACTTCTCATAATGCTAGTGTATATTCTGTCAAAGTTAAACAATGTAACAAAGTTCCATCAAGACTATAGTGGTAAAGGCTTGATCCAAGTAAGGTATAATGAGTGGTTTGGTGGATGAAGGCTTTGGTTTGTTTTTAGGATAGGTTAGGTGAAAAATTAGTCATGGAGGTAGTTATAAAGGTCCAAGTACCAGATAGAACTAGGACCAACAATATCACAAATCATCATGACAGTTGAAGGTTCATGAGTTGGTACTAGAAAGTTATTGACAAAGAACCGATACTCTTTAGATGTGTCTATTTGTTGACTCAGAGATCCAATAGTGGCCATAGCATTTGCAGTTTTGTTACTTGAACTTGGTATATGCTCAAACAAAATGTTAGTAATATGTCATTTAAGAGTGTCAACCATGGCCTTATATGGAATCAACTTGTCATCTTTGGTCTAAAAATGGTCTATAACCTAATTAATGATTAGCTAAGAATCACCATAAACCTTGAGATGATATACATTCTATTGGATAGCTTGGTGAAGCCCTGCAATAAGTGCTTCATATTTGGCCATGTTATTGGTACAAGGAAAACTAATCCTAAATGATTTAGGGATTATATCCCCTTGTGGTGTAATAAATAAAAAGGCCTAACCTCAATCCATGTGCTATAAATGATCCATCAAAATGTAGCTTCTATTGCTTCTCCTTAAGAGGTGTGTCAATGATGGTCATTATGGATTCATCAGGAAATTAGAATGTGAGTGGCTCTGTATCAACAAGGGTTGCTTCAACAAGATAATTTTTAATAAATTACCCCTTAATGGATTTTTGATTGATGTATTCAATGTCAAAATCACTTATAAACATGATCCATTTGGCCATGTGTCCTTGTAAAATTATTTTAGATAGAAAATACTTGAGCAGATCTACTTTTGAAATAACCATGGTCTTATTATTTAACATGTAATGGCATAGTTTTTGAGATATGAAGACCATGGCTAAATAAACTTTTTCTAAGGGTGTATAATTGTGGTCATACATGACTAGTGTATAGCTTAAATAGTATACAACATACTCTTTTCCATTGTTATCATGTTGAGCTAAAACTACCCCCAGGGCATTATCAGTAGCGGATAGATACAACAAGAATGACTTTCTTAGCATACGAGGTAATAAAATAGGTGGATTCACTAGATAGTCTTTTAGTTACTAAATAATATATTTGGTAGTTATCATCCCAGTGACATGTGACTCCCTTCTTTAGAAGATGTGTAAAAGGATGACATTTGTCAACCAATTATGATATGAAGTGTCAGATAGATTGGATCTTGACCTAAAAACTATAGAGCTACTTCAAAGTAGTCAATGGTTTCATCTTTGTTATAGCTTGGACTTTGGTCATATCAAATTCAATGCCTTAATGAGACAAAATGAAGCCTAGTAATATTATTGATGTGACTCCAAAGACACACTTCTTAAGATTAAGTCTAACTTTGTAATCATGTAATCTTTCAAATATTCTATGTATTACTACTAAGTGATTCACCCTAGTCTTTGATTGCTAAGAATGTCATCACCATAGTCTTCAACAATATCATGCATCATATCATGAAATATGATGGTCATGGCTCTTTGGTGGGTGGCCCTTGCATTATTAAGAACAAATAGCATAACCTAATAATAGAATGTTCCCCATAGAATGGTGAATGCTCTTTTATGTTGGTCTTTTGGTGATATTCTGATTTGGTTGTATCCTGAAAATCCACCCATTAATGAAAGCATTTCATAACCCATCATGGAGTTGATGATCATGTTAATGTTTGTGAATGGAAATTCATCTCTAGGGCAAGATTTGTTTATATCATGGAATTTACTATAGATTCTAATTCCTTTTGGCTTTTTGCTAATTGGTACAATATTGGATATCCACTCTGAGTAGTCAATAGATCGAATACATCCTATTTCTAAGAGGTTTTCTAACTCTTTATTTAATAACATAGTAATGCAAGGATGCATCTTATGTAACTTTTGTTTTACTAGTTTAACATCAAGATTGACCACAAGGTGGTGCATAACCAAGGCAATGTCCAAACCTAACATGTCAAAATATTCCCATGAAAAATATTTACAAACACCCTCAAAAGGGATGTAAGGACTTCACGCTCTTTCTCAGTAAGGGAAGTACCTAGCTTGATCCACTTTGAGTCATCTAGGGACTCAATGTTAACCTCTATTATATCTTCCACTCGAAGGGTCAAACTATATTCAAGGATAACAAAAAAATATTTGAATTGGTTAGAAACATTAGAGTCCTCTGTTAGGATTGGATCTTCAAGTTCCCCTAGGCATGATGAATCAAAGTCCCCCCAAGGGGAGATTTGGCCATGTAATAAAAATGGTTGGAAACTCCTGAATATTTAAATCAAAGGCTTGTTATCCTTAAAAATTGAACTCAGACTCATAGGTAATTTCATCACTGGTGGTCTCTTGAGCTATGGTTGAAGAAGGTTGAACACCCCCATCTAATGGCATCTGAAATAGGTTTTCACCACTAGACTAGCCTTTTTCTTTACTTTTACCCTAGTTAGAAAGTGCCTCAAAGAGGTTTTCACTTTTGAACCTCAATATTTTAATTATTTTCTTTTGTCTAAGGGTGTTCACTTGCTCTCCAAAATAGGCTCTAGGATCTAACTTGATTGAGAACCTTGATTTATGGTCCCCCAATGAAACATTGTCTCTATGGTCGAGAAAATCATAGAAAGCCTCATTGTTTTAAAGTACATCAATTAGTATGTTGGAATCTTTCTAGTCCCAGTCTATCAATTGGGGATAATATAATAACAATGGATTGTGATGAATGAAAGGGATAAGGGTAAAAATAAAATGGGTGTTAAATAGGTTGGTTTCATTTAGGTCATCAAAAAGGCTATGATCAGACTCTGCTTCACTGATAGCATCTTCATCACTAGTTAATGGCAATAGAACATGATTAAAGTATATGGAGTCACCCCTAGTTGGTTTAAATCCAAGTCTATATGGTCCTTTATATTTGGTCATGAAAATTGGCTCAAGTGTTCCCTGTTGATTAAGTCTGAGGCCTCCTCCTTCATAGTCTTGATTCTTCATGATCTTATTGGGAATAAGATACTTTTCATTCTCATAAAAATTATCTTGGTTATCATTATACAACCATGATTCATCCCCTTTAAGAGGGTCTAGTTCTAGGCCAAATGTTGGTATAAACATAATAGGTGCTTTACCTTTGCTCTTTTGTTGCCATTTTGGATGAAGAGGCTTAGCTTTAGGTCTTCAAAAAGACTTTGGATTTTGTGGAAGGTTTGTAATATGAAAGGTATCATGGGTCACATACTCTCCTAGGACATTAGTTGAGATCGTAAAATTATTATATATTTTAGGAGGTGGCATGTGGGAAAGGGAATCAAGGGCATTAGGATCAATGTAGTTATCCTCTAATGGATCAAGGAGTATTGATTTTACCTTATCCTACTTGGCCACTAGATTCATGCTAAAGTAATAGATATAACTCTTGAGCTTGGCCTCTAGGTGTTTGCAGTGTTTGTATGGATGTAAATATCCTAATATACAAACTTACATCCTTTAATGTGAGAACTTGATACATTGGTACAACGTCGATGGGACTACATGAATTTCATGTAACCAAGGTCTTTTCAAAAGCATATTATATGACAAATCAAGATAAAGCACATGGAAAAGAGTATCATGGGTCAAAGGCCCAAGGATAACTAGTAAATAGATGGTGCCCTATGATTATTATTCCTCATTATCGTAGGCTTTGATGGTTATTGTCTCTGTTTGAAGACCTGCCATTATGTAATCAATAATATTGATGAGCTTAATAGACACTATGTTTAGGCCTGATCCATTGTCTATAAGGCCACATTTAACTTTATGACATCTTATGTAAACTTCAATATATAATGGGCCAAGGGATGACATATTGCTTTAGTTGAAAGTGACTTGTTGGGATAGAGCTAGGTGTCCAACTAAAGCTTGAAATTTATTAGAAGATATGTCACTTGAAATAGTGGATTGGCTCACGAAGTCATTCAAAATGTTTTTGTGGATTTTTGATGTATGCAAAAAATATAATATGGATATTTGTGAGAGCATCTTTTATAGTTGTTCCACATTATCAAATTTATTCTCTTAGTCTATGTTAAATGGCTTATTCTGAGGCTGAATGGTTGGTTGGGTGATGGGAAAAGTGGAAAATGGATGTGGGTATAGGATGGTAATCATTTACCTATGAGTTATAATTTCACAATCAAGATTAAATATAAGACCATGATTGCTAACAAATGATGGTGATGGTATGGGACCAGATAGGACAAGTCTTTATTGACAGTGCACTTGTGCTTGGTCATGGGGTAAGGATGAGTTATTGATATAAGGTCTAAAAGTGGGAATCCTTATTTTATAGTTTACTTATGTGTGGTCCCAGTTGAAGGAAGGATTGATCAAGTGATTATACTGGTTTGGTGTGGTTATCAATGGTCTCATTTGATTATAATTTGGTCTAGGATTAATGGAGATGGTATTAATGTGACCTCCTATAATATGAACTACAATCCTATTATAGTCATATGAAATGTCATGGTAGGTTTGTTCATTAATGCCATTTTGACCTTGGTTCTATCCATTATTTTAGAGTTATTAGTGCTGCTATTGGTTTTATTGGTTTGGCCTTTAATTTTGATACTATTGATTTTGTTGTTACACTGGTGAGTGTTGTTGCTACTGTGGCTAGTTTTTATGTTGGGGAAGGGTTCTTTTATAGATTATAAGGGTCTAATTGGAAGTTAAATCACCATTATCTAATTTTATCTCCCTATTCTCCAACATATTATGAATCAAATGTTTAATTTGCATACACTTTCATAAATTGTGCCCATTGACCTGATGATATTCACAAAACTTATTTTCATGGTACCGATTAAGATAACACCATTGTTGTTGAAGACAAAATCTCTTGATCAAGGGAGAACATGTTTTTAATCCACTCCTTGAGGATAATGTTTTGGTATAGGCCAACTAATCAGATTAGAAGAAGTAAGATTTTGAAACATAGATTCAATAGGCTCTCTAAGGTCGCTAATAAATGTGATGAGTAGGCATTGTTCTTCTTAGAGGAGGAGCTTATAATGGCAAAGGTGGTTGCATTTATTGTGTGGGCCTAGGCTATTGTGCTTGTTACATTGGCTAAAATGGTTGTGGTTTAGGATTAATTTGTATATGTGGTGTGGGTTGAGAAAATGATGTTTTCACCATTTGGACATGATGTGACTCAGTTACTCCATTTCCAACAACATTTTTGTTATGATTGAATTTCCTTGGTCTATTATTGTTAGACTGGATGTTGGTTTTGGCCATTTCCTAGATTTGTACCTTGATTCTAATTAGACAAGGTAAGCTTGATAATACCTTTTTTAATAAGGTTTTGCTTGATCAATAAACTTTTATCAATCATCTCATTAAAGTTATGTGTACATTGCAATTCCAAATGATAGGATATCTCACTATGTTAAGCACATGATATATTGAGAGGGGGGGTGAATTAGTATATCATATATCTTTTAAATATTTTACTTAGTTAAATTAATTTGCTTTAACCACTTAATCATACATTCAAAATATGCAATAAAATTGAAACAATAACATGCACCACACGAGAGAGAGAGAGAGAGAGAGAGAGAGAGAGAGAGAGAGAGAGAGAGAGAGAGAGAGAGAGAGAGAGAGAGAGAGAGAGAGAGAGAGAGAGAGAGAGAGAGAGAGAGAGAGAGAGAGAGAGAGAGTAGAATTTTACATGGAAACCCAATATGGGAAAAAACCACAAAAAACTATCTCAAGTGTGTAAATGATCACCAAATTAAGTTTACAAAGTTTTTAATCACCAAATTATAGGAGCACCAAACCCTTTGTTGAGTACCAAAACAACAATGATTTGTGAGTACCCACCCATAGGAGCACCAAACCCTCTTGTGTAGAAAACACAACTATCTCTCAATGTTGCTTTCTCAACAAATGATAGTACACTACTATATCTCTTTATTTTATCTCTTCTACTCTTCTAATCTATATAAAACAATTAAAAACAATGTAATTTCATGTTACAAATGGCTTCCCAAGCCTCCTTTTATGGCTTTCCAAAAGACCTTTGGCATTCACCCTTTGAGACCTTTCAATTCACACTAAAAATGGTGCCAAAATTGCATGATCCTTTGAATTTTTTCATTTGAAAAGTCACATGGTGACCCTTCATGGGAAAAAATGTCCTTTCCCTCTTTTGTCTTTATTTGGTGACTCTTCAAATTCCTCAAAGTGACCCTTCATGGGAAAATGCACCCTTTCCCTCTTTTTTCTTTACTTAGTGACTCTTTGACTTCCTCATGGGCCCTCTTTTGTCTTTATGCAACCAAGAATATATCCATTAAAATTTAATTAATATTAACACACTTTAGCCAAGATATGAACATAAAAAACACCTTTAATCATTAAATGCTATGGGACCTTTGTCACCAATACTGCTAGACCTTTGACATTAATGAAAATATTTCCAAAAATCTCCCCCTTTGTCATTTATGGTAACCTCAAACTAAAACTACAACATTCTAAAACTTGTACTACACATGCCAACCTAAAATTGAGATCTACACATACAACCAACTGAAAACATATAGTAACTCCCCCTTACTGTAGCATCTTATTTTTTTAACCTATTCCTATAATTCTCCCCCTTTGACATCAATGGTAAAGGGTCTATCTTGGAGCTAACACTTAGCTCACCCTCAACTGATGTTGATCCTCAATGGTAGGTAGTAAAATAAATTACTCCTAATTTCTCTCATAGATACTTGAATGTGTCCTTTGGTAGTGCCTTTATGAAGATATCTACAATCTATTCTATAGTACTAATATATTCCATCTTAACCTACTAATCTACAACCTACTCTCTTAGAAAGTGATATCTGATAAGAATATGTTTTGTCCTTGAATGCATCACTAGATTCTTAGAAATATTAATAACATTTGTGTTGTCATAGTAAATAGAGATAGGTTCATCATATTTTACCTTGATGTCTTCTAAAGTTTGCTTCATCTAAAGCACTTGAGTATAATACACACTACTATAATATATTCTACTTTAGCTATAGAAAGTGATACTAAGTTTTACTTCTTACTTATCCAAGATACTAAGCTATCGCCAAGGAAGAAAGCTCCTCCACTTGTACTCTTCATATCATCTAAACAACCTACCCAATCTAAATCTGTATAAGCAACCAAAGTGAAATATCTACATGTGGGATACCATAATTTGTAATCCAATGACCCCTTGACGTATCTAAATATTCTCCTCACCAACTGAACATGACTCTCCTTTGAGGCTGCCTAATATCTCATGACCATGCTTAGTGCATGCATGATGTCTAGTCTTGATGCTATCAAATATAAAAGACTACCAATCATAGATCTATACAAGGAATAATCTACATCAGGTAAATCTTCAACCTTACTCACCTTGTTCCCTGTACCTATTAGCATGCCAACTATTGCACAATCCTCAAAACCAAACTTTTTCAACATCTCCTTGGCATATTTGCTTTGAAATATGAAAATACCTTTATCTAATTGAGATATTTACAATCTTGAGAAAAATGACAATTCTCCAAGCATAGACATCTCAAATTCTTTTTGCATATTAGAAAAAAATTCTTTTGTCATCTTTTCACTATTATCTCTAAATATTATGTCATCAACATATACCACAACAATCAACTAGTGCTCACATTCTATTTTGATGTAGAGATTACTATCAATAAAATCTCTCTTGAAGCCTTGATCCTATAGGTACCTATCAAACCTCACATACCATGCTTTGGGAGCTTGTTTCAATCCATATAGTTCTTTATTCAATCTACACAGATATATGTTGTCATTTGAGAGAAGAAATCCCTCATGCTACTCAATGTAGACCTCCTATTCTAGCTTCCCATTTAGGAAAGCAAACTTAACATCCATCTGAAAAACTTTAAAATTATTAAACAATGTATATGGATAAAACATCCTGATAGCCTCTAGCCTCACCACCGGTGAAAACATTTATTCAAAATATATACCCTCAATTTGAGCATATCTTTTACATACTAACCTTGCTTTATTCCTAGTAACTTCACCATCTTCATTTAACTTATTTTTGTATACCCATTTTGTTCCTATCACATTTTGATCTTTCAGTCTAGGCATTAATTTTCAAGTATCATTATTTTTATATATGATATAATTCTTCATTCATTGCTTTAACCCAAACCCAATGATCATCATGTTTAGCTTCTAAAAAAGTTCTAGGTTGAATTTTGATTAACTAAGAAAAAATAACTTGCTTAGATTCACTTACTATCATTCTTCTAGTGAGAACTCCTTCATTTATGTTCCCAATGATGTCACTTTCATTATGATTTCTTTGGACATATTTGGATGGGGTTTTGGTGTCCTTTCACTCCTTTTTCTCATCTTCATCTTATTCTTCAAAATCTTCTTCTTTAATGATTTCAGGATTATCTACCAGATCACTAGCTCTTTATGCTACATCTTCATCTATCCTGACACTTGCACTTTCAACTATCTTCTTAGTTCTTTTGTTATAACATTTGTAAACTTTAATTTTATAGGAGTATGCAAGAAATATACCTTAATCTACTCTATATTTAAACTTACCCAATTTTTTATCGATTCTCTTTATGAAGCATCTACTACCGAAAATTTTGAAATAATCAACAGTAGCTGGTTTTCCTTTTCATGACTCATAGGGAGTCTTTTCACTATTGAATCTCAATAATTATCTATTTTGGATATGCACTATAGTACCTAATGCCTCTCTCTAATATTTTTTTTGTATTTAAGATTCATTTAGCATTGTCCTCACCATCTCCTAAACTATTCTATTTTTTTTGCTCAACTACTACATTTTGATGTGGAGTTATGGCTACTGAATAATGTCTCTTTATCTCATGGTCTTCACAATACTCAATAAAATTATCTGACATGAATTATCCTCCTTGATCTGATCTCAAACACTTAATATTTAAACCAATTTCATTTTCAACTAAAGCTTTGAAAACTTTGAATAGGTTGAAAGCTTCTTATTTTTGCTTCAAAAACATCACACAAGTTATATGTGTAAAATCATCAATAAGAAACATGAAGTATTTCTCACCTTGAGTACTTTGATTTCTAGTAGGTCCACATAGATCAGTGTGAACAAGCTCTAACATATGAGTAGTCAAATATTCCTTTATCTTGAACCATCTTCTAGCCTGTTTCCCATGTTGACATGGTTCACAAAGCATGTTTGGGGGCTTTGTAAGCTTTGGAAGATCTCTAACTACTTGCTTCTTAATGATGTTGAAAAGATTGTAAAAATTTATGTGTCCCATTATCCTGTGCCACAACCAACCTTCCTCAACTTGACTCAAACAAAAAAATTTGACCTTTGATATCTGATAACATATATAAATTATTGCCTATCCTTTGAGAATCTGTAATCAACACATCTAAATATTTTCTTCTAATCACACAACCTTATACATAAGAATTTAATGTGTGTCCTTTATCACACATTTGACTTACACTCAATAGATTATGCTTAAGACCTTCTACATATAATACATTCTCAGTCTTGGTTCTACTATTATCTAAATTCAATGTACCTTTTTTGACTATCGTAGCGGTGGTATTATCTCCTTATTTCACTGTGCCACCATTGATCTTCTTTAGAGTTATGAACTTGATCTTATCTCCTATCATGTGCCTCAAACATCCAATATCTATTAACCATGGTTTTTCTTCATTCCTTGCATGTAAAGTTGTCTCGACTAACATAAACTCTTCAAGTTTTTTCTTTTGCCATGAATCTATCTAAACTCTCTTCTTGATGAATGAAGCCTTGAAGCCATGGTCCTTCTTGACTAACTCAAACATAATTCTATAATACTAGGCTATATGTCTAAAATTATTTCACTTGTTGCATACTATGGCTTCTTCATTAAATCTTGATAGAGGAGGAAAAGAGTTGTGGCTTCTGCATGAGTTCTCTTCTCCTTGTTTTTGAAATTGTTAGCTCTTTTCCTACAGTCTATTTTCTTATGATCATAACCATTACAATAAAAAAAATAAACATGAAAATAATAATTATTAATCCTATTTTGGTTTGTGTATCTTTGACCTGGTGGTCTTTTGTAGCTTTGTTCTCTCCAACCTTATTTATTTGAGCTGACCTCTACATTTTTAACTTCTTTTGTAAGGGTTTCAACATAGCTATTTTCTTTTTCTGTGTTAACCTTGTTTTCAGGTTCTTTGGAAGTAGTGGCCTCCCCTTTCTCTTTTTCAAAATTGATACCTATTTTATATGACATTAATCTTTGACTTCTAATATCTTATTCAACATGTTAGTACTATCCTCAAATTTTGAATCATTAGTTGTTTTATTATTGGATGCTTTATTTGTTTTCTCAACATCTTATTTTAAAGAGGCAATTTCAGCAACATACCTTTCACATTATTTACTTATCTTTTGTAATTTTGTTGTTAGATATTCTTCAATCATTTTGAAATTTTTAATGCGTGCTTTTAGATCTTTAATTATTTCCTTTGACTCTTTTTCATTTTTCTCAATCTAGAGCTTTAATATTTGATTCTTACTCTCAAGATCTTTTAATTCTTATAAGGCAAAAATGAGTTCTCCTTCTAGATTCACCTTAGATTCATCCTCAATTTCATCATGATCTTCTTATTTATCATCCATACTTTTACTTATGGAGGCATATTTATGTATGGTCATGAATAAAATATCTTCTTCATCTGAGTCACTGACTCCACTGTCTTTGGCTGAGCTAAGATCTTTAGAATATAAAATTTTCTTCTCAAATCTCTTCTTGTATTTACCTTTGAAGTTTTTATTGTATGTAGGCTTTCCTTATTCATTGTCACCATTATTATTATCTAGGAACTTAACTATAAAATTTCCAATCTTACCATATTTAAAACATTTAAATGACAAATTTCTTTGATATTTACCTATGCCCTTTTTAGGCTTGTAGATGAATAGGGCTTCGTTGTCATCTTATTCATCACTATAGATATCACTTGATTCTTAAATATTATCCTTGTCTTTTTTAGATGTTTTAAAAGTAGCTTCCCTCTTTTAGGGTTTCTCTTATTTTGTTTGCATCTCATATGCTATAAGAATACCATGTAGTTCATCCATCTTTAACTTGGATAGATCCTTCATTTCCTAAATTGTAAATACCTTTGCATCATATCTCAATGGTAGAGATCTCAAAACCTTTTTTACCACCATTGACTCTTGTAATTTTTCTCCAAAGCCTTGAATTTGATTTACTAGTTGATCAACCCACAAAAGATAACTTACTATATTTTCTTCCTCTTCCATTTTTAGACTCTCAAACTGTTTCTTAAAAGTTTGGTGCTTAGCTCGTTGAACTTTTCCATCACCTTTGTCAATATTATTGAGTTTTACCCAAGTATTATGAGTAGATTTGCATTACATAATTTAAAAAAAATTTGATTCACATAAACCACATAAAATATCATTTAAATCTTTAACATTATTTTCACTTGCCTTCTTATCCACATGAGTGGTTATAGGTGTCTGTGGCTATTTGTATTCATTTATCACTACTTGCCAAATATCAAATCCAAGGGCCATTAAATAAGTCCTCATCATTATGCTCCAAAGTCATAATTTGTCCCATCAAACATAGGTGCCTTATTTTTGGAAAAACCCTCATGTGATCTACCCATCGTTCTTTCCTTGATCTACCTTCAAGCTATTAAACTCTTTTTGAAGGAACCTGCTCTGATACCAATTGCTAAGCATAGGATATACTGAGAGGGGGGATGAATAAATATATCATATATCTTTTAAATATTTTACATAGTCAAATTCCTTTTATTTAACCACTTAATCATACATTAAAGATATGCAATAAAATTGAAACAATAACATGTACCACACAAGAGAGAGAGACACACCAAATTTTTATGTGGAAACCCAATGTGGGAAAAAACAACATAAAACTATCTCAAGTATGTAAATGAGCACCAAATTAAGTTTACAAAGTTTTCAAGCACCAAATTTTAGGAGCACCAAAACCTTTGTTGAGCACCAACACAACAATGACTTGTGAGCACCCACCCACAGGAGCACCAACTCCTCTTGTGTAGAAAACACAACTATCTCTCAATGTTGATTTCTCAACAAATGGTAGTACACTACTATATATCTTTATTTTATATCCTTTTATCTTTTAAGATATATAAAACAATTACAAACCATGTAATTCCATATTACAAATGGCTTCCCAAGCCTCCTTTATGGCTTTCCAAAAGACCTTTGTCATTCACCCTTTGAGACCTTTCAATTCACACTGAAAATGGTGCCAAACTTGCATGACCCTTTGAATTTTTTCATTTGAAAAGTCACATGGTGACCCTTCATGGAGAAAAATGTCCTTTCCCTCTTTTGTCTTTATCTGGTGACTCTTCAAATTCCTTAAGGTGACCCTTCATGGGAAAATGCACCCTTTCCCTCTTTTGTCTTTACTTGTGACTCTTTGACTTCCTCATGGGCCCTCTTTTATCTTTATGCAACCAAGAATATATACATTAATATTTAATTAATATTAACATATTTTAGCCAAGATATAAACATAAAAAACACATTTAGACATTAAATGCTATGAGGCCTTTGTCACTAATACTGCTAGACCTTTGGCATCAATGACAATATTTCCAACACACTATGAAATTTTTTGGTAAACATAGTAGCTAATTATTTATCTAGTAAACTATGGGTAAATCAGCTTGCAAGGGATCTCTATCATTAGAGATAACTTGTAAAAATCTCACCAACCTTTTTCTTGGCTTGCATCAAGTCAACCAAAAAAATCTCATGTTCTAGATTATATGAAAAGTGCTACACAAACTTATCTAAAAGATCATCAAAATTGGATACTAAATTCTTAGGTAACTTTAAAAACCACTCCAAGGCTTGTTTTGATAGACTTATTAGGAAAAACAATAAAATGTATATTTCACTATATGTCATTAGCTGGCATGCAACAAATAACTCAGTTAAATGAGATTTAGGGTCACCTTTCCCTTTGTATTTTTTAAATTTTGGTGGTTCTTATCCTAGAGTAAATGGTATCTACAAGTACTCCATAGTGAATAAATAAGAACACATGTCATCTAACTTAAAAGTTTTAATCTATTTCCCAGTTTGTATGGCAACAATCGCATCCTTCATCTATTAAAATTCTTAGGATAGGAAACTAGAGGGAATATTGGCTTGAAGGGAAAATTTGTGAACATAGGATTGTAATAGGGGCAGATTAGTATGGTGTTAGTGAATTAAATCAAATAAAAATAAAGAATATAGTAAAATAACACCCTAATCTTATCTCAAAGGGAGAACATATTAATAGAACCAAATGAGAAACAAAACTAGAATGCAAAGACAAAGAAATATTTTAACTTATTTGGATGCTCCAAATAGCTTATTGAACTAGCTTACTCTACTTTGTGCTTCAAAAGGTCTATTGCAATGGATCTTGGCTATCTTCCACCTCCTCTTGGCACCATGTGGCTTGTGGCTTTGGCTTGGTTGAGTGGTCACAAGTGGATCACTTTGACCGGGGTATGATGGAGGTATGTGTTAGGGTGTGTTGGTATGGTTGGGAAATAGTCTAGGAATATGCATGCATGGATTAGGGTTTGATTGTTGGAATTTTATTTATGATTTTACAATATTTTGGTTAGGGTTGGATATGTAGGCTTGGTTTTGGGGATTTTGAAGTTGGGCTGTGGGATGTAACTATACAATGCTTATTGAGGTTGAAGAGGGACATGCTTTTGGCTAATCAAACCTTATTATTGAGGGGGTACTTATGAACCAAAACCCTGTCTTAGAACTAGTGGCATGTTCTGAACAAAAGGCAAAGGTTACCTAATTAGTACTTGAGGAACATTAGAACTTATTCATTGTGTGAATCCTAGTTGGGAATTGGGTGCATGTTGGAGATTAAACATTTTGTAACTAATAGTCATACATTATTGACTAGATATCATTTGGCTTTGAAGTGGCACATTGGTCTATGAGGAAAAAGGTATGTTCCTTACTACTTGGTGAGGTGGAATATTGGTTATCCCCCATTAAGGTGGAAACATATTCAACCTTTGCTATGTCAATATATTGGATTGTGCCTGCTATTGTGGAATACTACTTGCTACCTATTAGGGAGGAGTAAGATTCATCATATTTTGTTGTTGAGGCATGATATTAGGCACTAGTTGGCTACCTAATCTTATTAGTTGAGAATTTTAAGAAGTATCTAATTAAGGATTAGTGTTAGTAGTTGGTTGAGGTTGGGGCATAGAAATTCCTACTCCCTAATTTTGAGAACCACTCATGGTGTTAACTAAAGGTACAATTTCTTGTGTATTAGTTTTTTGTATACTTACACCACTTTAGTTTGGGTGTTGCTTGTGCATTATCCACTACATTTTGACCACTATTTTGTGTAGAAGTAGAAGACACTTCTTCTATGGTTGGGGTATGAAATAATTTATTGACCAAAGTGTTATACATGAATGGGTTTGTACCTTGATTATCTTGACCATTTAAATCTATTAACAATCCAGTTGAGGGAACTAAATCTATGAGAGGCCTATTTGACATAGTCATTTGATTGAAATTGTGTGCTAGGTTCAAGTAGATTTAGTATACTATCTACATTTATACAAAATGATCCTCCATGGGGTCCTTACCTTTGAAAATCATACTAGGGTCCTAATACGTTGTTTGGACTAGAGCTAAAGGATTGTTAAAAGAAGCCTATTGATTTTATAGTATGTTATGAGGCATTCTTACTAGACTTAGTAAATTCTCATGGGTGAAGTCTACCAAAAACTTGGCCCCTACCTCTATGGATCTAACCAAAATCTCATCTTTATTCTCTAATAAGTGACACTCAAATAGATAAGGATTTTATGTGGATGGTGTAGTAACATAGTATAGTTGTTGAGGAAAAGGTTCTTCAATACTATGTACCATAGCTAGGTATTGCTCTATTTGTGCTTGATCCTACTCTGAGTAAGGAGGCATGTTTACCAAGCAATGGGTCAAAGGGTCTTGGTTCTATGCCCCTCTTTGAGCATTGTAAGATGGATAGGCATTTGTCTCATAAGCAACATTATCCACATAAGGGTCTTGAACCATTTATTCTTATGCAACCACATTACTAAATCCTAGATTATACATGAGGCCACTATGAGTGTAGGAAGACATGTTGAGATCCATAGTGAATTTTTTACATCAAAATAAATTAGAGTTCTACAAACTTTAAAAAAGTGATGTCTAAAAAAATATGTTAAAACTTGGTTTAACTTGGTCAAAAGGATGGATAGGTATATCCAAAAAGGTTGATGTAATGACTTGTGATAAAATAGGATAAAATCAAGTGTCTAATGTTGTACGTATCACACAAAAAGGTCAAGTAAAAGGATAGTAAATCAAAATGCCAAATTCTAGGTCAAAGTGTTTCAAATTAGTCTAATCTAGGAAAAATAAAATTTATGAGGTCTTTTGGCTAAACATGACATCAAAATCTAGGCTCAAAAAAAGTGTGTGTGTTAGGAATTTTGGCCAAATGGTGTAAAAATATAGAATTTTAAAAGATGTGATATTTAATCTAATAGATTTGAAACACTTCTAACAAAAACTAGGCATTTGACTCTTGGTCATAAAAACTTGATCGATAAGTATGAGGTATGAAACAAAAGACAATTAGAGATAGTTTATTCTCTCCCAAATAATGGCACAAAGGTAGATTATTTTGATGAATAAGCAAAATAAAGGTGAATGACGTAACTGTGCTAGACAAAGATTCTCAAAGGAAACTCAAAATGGTTGAAACTTGGATAGATTAGGATTCTATGTAAAGAGGTCTATGAAACAAGTCTCAAAATAATTTGAGCAGTGTAACAATGCTAAACTACTCAAAAGATGTGGAAAATTCTTGTTTCAAAAAGTCTAAGGCAAAATGGTTCCAACACAATTTTGGTAGCATAACAATACCCTCCTCAACTCAAATGATTCCTACACACAAATCTAGAGAAATTCTCTAAGGCATGAGTGTGCTATCAAAGGGACAAATGGCACAATAGGATGGGTAGTCAAAGTCTAAGAATCAAAGCATTAGTAAACACATGAGATGACTTGAGTCTTAACAAATGATGATAATGATTTTGAGTCTAGAAATGGTCCTCAATTCAAATTAGAAATTGAACTCAAGTTAAAACAAGTCAAGTGCAAAGTGGCAGACCCAATTTAACACATTAACCTTTAAAACTTGGAAGAGTCCAATTTTTAATTTAAAATATGGAAAAAGATCTAGACTCAAATGGGCAGAATAACTACACCAAATTGAAAGATATGACACAAAGTGTATGATGATGAATTTAAACAAGGAAAAATATGTTTTCACTTGGGAAGCATAATGCCTTCTTTGTTCAAATAAATTTGGGGACAATGTGTTTAGTTATGTCATTTTGTTAACATCAAGTTTTGACTCTCAAACAAGACCAAGTAATCTAAGACAAAGAAAAACCAACTAGCTAATCATCTTAAATCCTAAATTGACAAGGTATGGCAAAGTGGGATTAACTAAACTAATTATTTTTCAAATGTTCTAGATGGATAAATTGCATATGAATTTCATGTCAACATACAAAAGAAGTGCACGTCATTTGAGTTTGTGTTATATGGCTTATTATCAAAAGGTATTTTCCTTTTCACAACTACTACATCCATTTCATGCTCAGTGTAGTGCAATGTTAAACATGCTCAAATGTCTTAGGCTTAGCCTCTCTTAATAGATATGGTTTAACCGCTCTAACCATAATCTACGTGAGGGGATCCTAATTTATATACCCCACCATGGAGAGGGGTTGAAGATGATGTTGAAAGATGAGGCCTTGAGTCAAAGATTCCATAAAGAACTCATGGGAGATGATGAAATCCCCCTCATGAGCCAAGATGCATGAAATAAAGGACACAATAGAAAGACTTTATGGTCACTTCAAGATCACCCAATACTATTGCAAGTTTTTGGGGAGTGCTTTAAATGATGTTATTTTTATGCCTTGGATTTGGCTCAAAGTGTGATGAGATGGTGATTTTGATCCTAAAAGTTACCTAAAGGGGATGGATGGGAGAGCATACATGCATGTCTCTTTCTGCTAAAACACACAAGAAGCAAATTGAAAGTGTTGATTAGATTCATTACTAGCCCCTTGGCTTTAAGATGTGCAAATAGAAATAATTGCAAACCACCCAAAAAGAAGTTGGCATTTTTGATCCTAAAAGTTCCCTAAAGGGGATAGATAGGAGATCATACACTTACAACTCTTCTCATGAAAAAAAGTAATAAAAAAACAAGGCATGACAAATAAATGTTTGCAAAAGCAATGAAACTACATGATGTTATGTTCATTTTAAGACACAAAATGAAATGTGTTGTGAAGTTTGGCCCCTTTGGCATTTGATTGAACTTGTAAAAAATTGAAAAATGCCCATGACATAAAAATAAACTAAATTATTTTTAGATCCCAAATGGACAATTTGAATAAGATTGACAAAATATTAGGATTTAATTAGGTTCATTATTTAAACACCAATTGAAATGTTTGGATTATGTTAATAGCCAACTTGAAAAATTTGAAAGATTTTTTATAAAAAAATAAGATAAAACATAACTATGTTCATTTTAAACCAAAAATTCTAAATGTGTATGTTTTAGCATGTTTGTTTTAAGCCCAACTTGAAGTTTTTGATTAGACTAATTCATTTTAAATACCCAAAATTAAGTGTATACTTAGTCTAAACAAGTAAAATAGTGCTCAAATGTTACCTTGACCCTACAAAAACAAAATTCTAACTGCCTACTTTGAAGCACTTTAGAGGATAAGACAAGGACTTTTGAAAAATGAGCTCTCAGGTTTTACATAATTGATTTGGTTTATACATGCAAGGTGGGGTTGAGTTAGGGTCAAGTCAGGGCAAGATAGGGTCAAGTTGGGGTTGAGTTGGGTTAAGTTGGGGTCAAGTCAGGGTGAGTTGGTCAAGTTGGGGTTGAGTTGGGGCAAGTTGGGGTCGATTTGGGGTCAAGTTGAGGTGAGTAAAAGTGAGTTAGGTTGAGTCAGGGAAAGTTAGGTCACACAGTCAAGGTGGGTTACATAGTTTTGAGAAAAAAATTGACTTACAAAAAAAGGTTTTTTGCTCAAATTTTTACCTTGTTTTCCTCCACACTCCAAGATCCTACATGAGAATGGTGAGTATGTTGCTTGTAGGTGAAATTTGACCAAAATTTTGAGGCTAGATCCCACTAATCATGCCATTTGTGAACATAGGAATTGTAATCAGGGGAGATTAGTATGTTATTAGTGAATGAAATCAAATCTAAACAAAGAACACACTAAGATAACACCCTCAGCCTATCTCAAAGGGAGAGCATATTAACAAAACCAAATGAAAAACATAACTAGAATGAAAATACAAAGAAATATTTTACCTTCCTCAGATGCTATAAATAGCTTGTTGAAGTGGTTTGTTTGGCTTTGTTCTTCAAAAGGTCTAT
Organism: Torreya grandis; assembly: GCA_037957365.1. Lineage (NCBI taxonomy): Eukaryota > Viridiplantae > Streptophyta > Pinopsida > Cupressales > Taxaceae > Torreya > Torreya grandis. The sequence goes on from JARHVA010000216.1 coordinate 4,481,822, forward strand.
TGCAATGGAGCTTGGCTATCCTACACATCTTCTTGGCACCATGTGGCTTGTGGTTTTGGCTTGGTTGAAAAATTTGGCATTATAACACTTATTTTAATAGATTTGAAATCAATTTAGCATTATAACTTTACACCAAGATCACTTAAAATTCATGTTTATGGCTCTTCTATTTATAGATTTCCAAAATGGTTAAGGATCAATAATGACCATCCATTTCAAGATTGAGATGTGTGGCCATGAATAAATCTAATTATGTAATTAAATTACATAAATATCCCCCATAAGTATTTTGGATAGAGGGGCATTTAAGAGGCATAAGAGGCATTGATGAGGCATGGGGTGGCTTAATCCTGATATTTTATGCATTTATGGCTTGTGGATGCCACCCCATAGAAATGATGTCATTTGATGATGAAGATATTCAATATTCATTTCCAAAAAAAAAATTTCAAAAAGGCTCCATGGAATTGTTAATTAGGCTCATGATTTGGTTTAATTATATTTAAGCATGATTAGTCACTTTGGTGCAAATTTTGGCCCTTGGTGCACAAATTAATCAAATTAGTCAAAATGTCATATTTTTGGCTTAAAATTTGATTGGATTGGAATTAGGATGTGATGTTAGATACATTAAAACCATATTCTCATTTAGGATGTTGCCAATGTAAAATAACAAAAGCATGTGTCTCATACAATAAATTTGGTAGAAAAAAGCAATCTAGAGCACCCACATGCAAAAATGTCATTTTGACTCGAAATGATTTGATCAAAGTTAGTTGCTTCATAAATTTCATTGCACTATTTAGTGACACACTAGCCAAATCAGTACTTTAATATAAGAGGTTCACATCATTTAGCGTGTTTTAGTGTTTTTAGACCAAATTATGCATTTTGGTAGAAATTAGTTAAAAGCTTGGTTGGAGGTTATCGATGGCCATTTTTAGGTGTCTAGACTTAGTTGGTAAAAAGGTGTCTTGACTATATAAGGTTGAGTAAGCTCAAAATACCTTACTCATAGGGGATATGGATGATAATGGATCCTATTGGTGAAATTAGTATGCCTCTTCTGTAGGTGTCCAAAGAGTTAGTATAAATAAGTCTATGTCATATAAAGTATAGATTGATCAATGAGGGAAGTCTACTGGTGAAAGCCAATTATGGTTTCCACTTTATTATGCTATATGAGAGTTAATTTCCATTTTTAAAATTATTTTACTTTTGTTTTGATTTTGAGAATGCGTCTTATGATTTGTTGTTGTATATGGGAAGCTGATCGATGTGGGAAGCTTCCAAGAAATTATTGTGCTCTTGAAAAATACTTTAATTAGCCATATTTCAAGGGACAGATCTAAGTTTATTTGTTTTGTTCAAGGATTTGTGATAAAAATCCTTTAAGAGAGCAGTCTAGCTTATATTTGTGAAATTTTAGTATGCTTATATAGTTGTCCTTCAAGGGAGTAGTTTATGAATGCTAGGAATGATCCATGATTTAGATTTGGCTTTTTGCTTGTTTGATTTTGCTTGACATAGACATGATTATATAGGCTTAAGGGTTCACCTTTATGAAGGCAAAACTAAAAACACAAGAGGTTGATTAGTTGTAAAGAGGTTTAGGTGATAAAAATCATGAGATTCCATTCCAATGAAGGGGTGAAAATACCATCAAATAAGTGAACCTAAAATTAAAACTATTACAAATACAATGGTTTATTTATTACAACATCCTATTCCTATACAAGCAAAAACATTTACAAATGATCCAATTTTTATAGCTAACATTTATATAAAATCACACACTATTATATAAGGAGGTACAACATATCATATAGATGAACATACTGATGATGATTATAAAAATGATAAAAAAATGATGATAAAATATATTTCTTAGATTCAAGGGAATGTAGACATACTAATATTACTCTCAATGATATGAATTCTTCCACGTATATAGAGTATGATGATATTGATTATATTATTGGTTAACTTGTTTGCTAACCTCATATGTTTTCACCTTAATTATCTCTATTTAAAGTATATATTTTGATTTTATTTATCAATTTTATCTTTGTTTGATCTAATATTAGCTTATGTACACTTAACAAGATAAAATTATTAAAAAGTCATATTACATAAGATATTCAATTCATATGCCAGTCTCAGTGTAACTAGTAGAGTTTTAATAATTTAATATTTATGGAAAACACTAAAGGAATTAGATACTTATATTTTTTTGGAATGTGTAGGTATTTAGTGGGGTATAATCATCAATAGAGATTAATAAGTGGCATGTGGATGATCAGATATAAAAATAGAGTGTCTGTGTGAGTTGTGGAACTTCTACATTTCTTGAATGTCTACATAGTGCAGAAGTGTCTATTAGGATGTGGAACTATCTATGTGTTTGAATTGATTATGTGATTATCTCACTCATTATGCCTATGTTTTCTAATGCTTTATATATATTTGAATACTTGCGATCTAGTGAGAATAACTCTATTTTCCTTATCCTTACTTTAAAAACCTATATATTTATACTATAAGATGAAATCACTATGACTGGGGAAAATAGGTGAAAGGGATGGGTTGAAGTAACATCATTCACCCCCTATAACTAAGTTTTGTATATATATCTGATAATTTGAAGAAGGAATTCAAATTGAAATTAGTTCTCCCACCTAGATAAGTGTGTGGAGTCTATGCAATACTAACATATAGTGTAATCTTGTGTATGGATTCAACACTTGAAAAATTGTGATTTAAACTTACAAAGGTATTCAATCTCAGCTTAGAGATTATTACATTTAGGAATTAACTATTTGAAAACTTTAGAATAGTTATTCTCAATGTACATCTTTTTTACCAGTGATAGATAAATAGGTGTTAGATGTTAATAGGCTTAAGCTTGATATGCTTCTATATCTATATATTTAGGTAATTTCCTCCAAAATGACATGGGAAACATATGTGTTGACCCATATAAAGAATTCTAATTTGGGAAAATGATTTTTAAATGGTAAATATTTTTGGCCCACATGGAAAAGTCCACAATGTGAAGCTATCTAAGGAAGTGTGGACCTATCCAAAGAATATGAAAAATGATATGAGTTTAAGAGAGTCAAATAATGATAGTAAAATATTTAGGTAAAAACTAGGGAAATCTTGTGTGATAGTAATGATAATCTGAGAAGGTCAAGCTCATTTATGGATGAATGACAAAGGAATAATGTGAAAAAGAGTCATGTATAAATGCATAAGTCAAGTATGGAAAGGCATGGTCAAATTAAACATTTTAAAGTGTTTAATACCAAATATGAGCGTTTATATTTCCCCCCATTTTATTCTAGTAACATAATTACTAGATTAAAAGGATAAAAGGTGATACCTAAGGATAACTGAGACAATGGAGATTGGGGTGATAATTTCCCTTAGAGGTTTTAGTGTAAAACCATGGATTAAGCTAAATATGCCCTAACCCTCATTTAAGAAATGAGAGTATCATAGAAGTTAATTCGCGTAAAACAACACCATAAAATTTACTATATCTGCAAAGTGGAATCCACTATAGGTTCTATAAATCTAAGAAATGCATGAGAATCTAAATAATGTTTTTAATCATCCAAGATAAAAGGATTATATGATTAAATCTAAGTAATACCCAAGTATATGTTTTTTATAATTTGCCACATATTCCCTACTTATGTTGTCAATCCAATTGTTCCAATCATATTATGTATATATAGTAGGATATACATAACCATCCACACCATATTTTAGAACTAATTTATTAATCTTTTTAAAAAAAATATGTTATATGATAAGAGTATCATGCTCCTCTACTACAATTACATTAGATGTCTTTGTTTGAGAATTGCTTGAAAGATTGTTTTCCTCTATTTTTTATTGTTGTATAAATGCTTCATTACTTGAGATAGGAAAAGTATCACCTCAGAAATTGAATGTGATGTAGTCATTATTCTTATCCAATGTTTTAACCATTGATGTGACCCATGGTTTTTATAATACAAAATTTTATTGAACCAAAGTAGTATCAGTTGAAATCCAGTGGTCTATAGTTTATTACAAAGAGATACATTCCATGTAATAACTCTTATAAAATGGCCACATAGCATAATTTTATTCAAGTTCCTAAAGTCATATCTAAGAGATTTGATAAGTATCATGATATATTTATTGAATTCATAAGTGGGATCAACTTTGACCTTTATTTATTTATTTCTATCTATGTGAAGAATAAGTTCATAGGATTTAGACTTGAAAAATCCTTCGTAAATTCACCCTTGGAAATCATGCTTGTGACATTAGTCTTCTTAAGTACCTCTTTCATAAGTACATTTTCTTGTTTAGACTATGATTCATAACATGTATTTTAGTAATATATGTTGTTGTAATTTTTATTGTTGTAACCTTTCCTTTTCCAATTATTCCTTTTGTAACCTTTTATTTTACAATTGTTCCTTTTATATCCCGTATTTATGTAACTATTCTTTATCTAATTTTTCTTTATATAACTATTCTTCAAAAGACATTACCATAATTTTAGTAGTTTTCTCACTTATAAGAGGTGTGCTCAAACCTGGTGATGCTTTAATAGATATATATAAAGTAGGAGCTCCTCTATTAATAATATTTTGTATTTATATCTTCAAATCCAAAACATTATCATATAATTTCAATGCATTTTATGATAATAAAAATAATATTTGGATATCTTAATAGGATGCATAAGAGGAAAAAAAAATAACTTTTTTTTAAGCATATCCCTTAGAGTTTCACTTGGAGTCTTATTAGCCTTATGAAAACTTTTTGATATAGTAGTTGTAGATTCTTGTTGCTTATTAACCCATAACTAAGATGAAATATTTTGAGGTTCAAATTTATTGAATGTAGAGGTTGAGATGTGATTTACACTAGTATATGGAGGATGCTTTAGATGTTTAATGTTATCATAAAATGATGTAACCTTTATATATATTTACTTTTGAATTCATCTATGGACTCACTCATAGTAACTATTTAAACTAGTATGACTTGAAAAACACAAAACCTAGGTGATTATAAATTAATATGCATACAAAGGATATTAATTGGATATGTGAGAGATGGAGGGGGTTTAGAAGGAATATTTTAATGAAATCTAAATTGTAATAAATAATGGTTCACCCTACCTCTTGGAATAGTGACAACATGGACCTCCATAATATAAGGATGGTAGATATCATAACCTTGAAGAGGGATAAAATAAATCACATTTTAAGGAAGTTAAAATAACACATGTATAGGAATTGTATTACTAAGGATATTTAAGAATATTGATCATTAATTTTATCCTTAGTTTAATTTTACAAATATTTGACCAATTTGCTTATATATTTGTCAAAGATTTTGCATATTAAATGAAAAAAATTGTAATTAATACAATCATATTTTGAACTAGAAAATATAAACTTTGAAAATTCATTATATCCATGATTTGATAAGGGGAATCACAAAACAAGTCTGAAAATCAATAATAAATACAAATATTTGAAATCCTATTTTTGTTTAACAATTAAAATTTTGTACAATAGCTATAAAACTTGATAGAGATAAGAATGCTAAAGATATACAATTATTAACAATTATGATTTGTAACTTGCTAAATATGGAAATATGCTATTTTGAAAAACACTAAGGAGAGATATACTTAGCTTAAATCTAACTTTATATTAATTTTTTATGATGTTTGATAGTGTGAATCAACATACAACATTAATTTAACTATTTTTTATTGGTAGAAAATTTTGAAACTATTTATCGATAGGACCATGCTTCTTAGACAACATCGTAGGCTAGTCATGTTTGTTGACTATGGATTTGTCTGAGTTGATTGTGAAAAAAATTTGATACTAAAAGATAGAAAATTAAAACTGTGATAGGCTAGATCAAGGATAGAGGGGTGGGGGAGTTTTGGAAGAGTAACTAAGAGCTTCCTACACTCTAACATGTATTGAGTGCCTATGGGTGCTGGTACATATTGATACATATAGATAGGGGAGGGAAGAAATAATTCATCATTATATAGATATATGGTGATTCACACACACACACACACACACACACACACACACACACACACACACACACACACACACACACACACACACACACACATCTATTAAATTCATAATAGAACAAATGATGCTAATTGGTCAAGTTCATCCAACACTTCTCTCTAGTTTAGAGTGCTTCTCTTTAGGTTAGAGTTGGGGGAGGGCCACTCCCACTTGACTCTATCTTGAGGATATTCATATTATCTATAATTTAATGATATTTCTTGGATATGACCATGGTCCTTGGATAATATCACATGCTAACTAAATCCATTGAATATAGACTTGTAATCATAGATTGTGATGAAAATCTAAATATTTTTCATTCTAGGCATGCATGTGTGATTTTGATATTTGTTGCATGGATATCAATATTTTATCTTCTTGCTTTGAAACCTATGAGTCTTTATGAGATCTATAAATTTACAAAAAGAGAGGGGGAGTGTAATGGGCCAAGATAATCCCAATTACCCCCTTGATTATTGAATGCTGCCAATGTATCCAAATACTCCAAAGAGGAAAATCAATCCCACATAGTTCTCCCACCTAGAGTGATTGTGAAATTATACTCGACTATATTTATGCAACTAGAAATATGGATTTGGTATTTGAAAATGATATATTTTTACTTAATTTGTGATGATTTAGACTTGGATTATTTCTAATCCTTGTGAATAATCTTGAATTTGGGAAGAATAAGGAATATTTTATCTATGTTCAATAGTGTTTAAGTTCTCAATAAATAATGCTAAGATAAGAATAATGGATAACCTTTGATTTAAATTTATAGTAAAACCTTTTGAAACTATCTATAGCCAACCTTATAAAATGTGTAGGAAGATACAAAAGAATATTTAAAAAATGAAAACTAGTTATTATTTGGTGAGGGTTGAGGCTGCTCCAAGTAGATAGGTATATGGTAGTGGACCTATTTACCTAGTGTGAACATGTCCTAGAAAATTAGGGGGCTAGAGACAGTCTAAGGGTAGTACAAATTTGTTTAAGCATTTAACCTAGAAATTTATGTGTAATAATGATACAAAATAGAGGCTCAAACTTGTATATATATAAATGGATTAGAGGAATGGTGAATACTATTCATGTATTTGGGTGTAAGTCATATGATTAGAATGTGTCAATAATTAGCATTGTCAAGTACATGTAACCATATTTAGGTATCCAAATTTGGATCCCCATTTATTCTACTAACAAAATTTATAGAGTAAAGGATAAATAGTTAAGCCCAAGTGTTTAAAACACACTTTGTATTTGATAAGATACTCCAATTTTGTAAAGCACTAAAATTATAAAACTTTCAACAACACATGAATAGTCATTTTTCTATATTAGAAATTTGAAAGCTGAAATTTTAAAGTTGAAATATTGAGAGAAATGAAGGAGTACACTTGTATGGAGATGAAACCAATTTTCCCTATAATATATAAAATTTTATGGAGAAATGTAACCCTTTTTTAAGCACTTAGATAATTTGAACCATTAGCGAATTGAGAATGACCATGTCCCATTTTTAAAATAAATAATAAATCCCTTGAGTTGGAAAGCATGCTTCCAAATCTCATGAATGGGGAGAAGTACCAAATGTAATATTCCAAATAAGATGGAACCATGATGGTTTTGATAGAAGTGATGCCAAGGTCATTTAGTGTCACTAGACTTAAACATACATCACCTATAATAAAAATAGAACTATGAAATGGGTTTACTTGAATTAATGCCAAGGCCATTGAGTGTCACTAGAATTAAATGCAAATTACCCATAATAGATCGAATCACACCATTATATATTGATCTATATTCTATTTGAATGATAATAAGATAATGAAGAATATTCATTCCCCCATGATGACCTCAATGCCAATTGAAATGAACCTTTTGTTAAAATTTGAAAAGTGCGCATGAACATGTATCATGAATAAGAATAATGTCTAGATAGATATAATAATGAGGTATGTAGTAAATTAACTTTATTTGAAGTATAATAAATAATAAAAGTGTATGATATGTATCATGGCACCATTAATCAAACTCAACAAGTGCAAGAACACACAATGTCACACATAAGACTAAGGGCCACATACAAGGGACATAACTATGTCACCATTTTATCAAAATTAATGAATTAGACAAATGCTAATCTAATTATTACAAGCTGATAAGTAAAATCAAAATGTATAATATATGCAATAAATACATAATTTATTTGGAACTTATTATTTATGGAAATATGATAAAATGGGAAAGTACTAAAACAAATAACTAGCTAGCCATTAGATCTGATGGACTACAATAAATACTATGTGATCTGCTATGTGACTATGTGAGGTCACTATGAATTAGGAATAGGGGTTCATTTGAGTCCGGGACAAGGTCATGCTATTACAATAAGGTTGACTTGTACTATTTTCCAAGGGTTCACTAGCATTTGGTAGGTTTTTTCCCATCTATGTAAAATTGGATTAGTAAACCTTCACCTATAGGTCCTATGTGTGAGACAGGGATCACTTGATTCACTAGAGAAGCCATTATATACCTTCTTCTCTTAGGTCCCTAATTCAATAGGCAATGAAAAATAAATGCAGTAAATGGGGAAACATGGGTTATTGTTGAATTTGTACTTGAACTCAACATTCCTTATGTTGAACACTATTTACGTACCAATACTCTGAAGATGGATCAAACTCCATGTAGTTATCTCATGCTATGGTAGTATGCATTAAATATTGGTTTAATGTTATATGTTAGTTTAATCTTGGTGTAATTATATGCTTGAAAAATAACTTGTGACCTTAGATGTGTATTAAGACTTAGACCAAGGCTACTTGGGATATGTGAACTTAGATATGGGAAGAATAAGTTCTTTCTTCTTAATGTTAGCTAGAATAATTTTGAAGTTTACAATATAGAAACCTCTTTCCAACTAGTGAACAAATGAATGCAAAATTTTCTTACATATTGGTGTTTTTAGAATTTTATCAAATGGGACTTATGAAACATGTGAGATGATCTATTAGGTAAATTTTAAAAAATAACCATTTTTTGGTGGGAGGATGAAATCAATGGCTTCAAAAACTACCGATGAGTGGGCTTGTCCTAAAGGAGTGGCCTTGTCTGAGGAGTAAAGACAACTAAATTGGAAGTGTGAATCAATATAATAGTGAATCTAAGCTACTTAGAATGAATAATAAGAATGTTTAGTATCATAATTGCTTAAGGATAAATATCATCTACATAAAATTAGAAGAATAGTGGTTTAGAACTACAAAATTAAGCATAGGCTAAGTGTGTATAAAAGATGGTCACAAATGCATTGTTTTAGCATTAAATGTTAATTTTAGTGGTTAGATTTGACCAATTTTATTATTATAATGTAACAAAGCAAAATTAATAGAGTAAAATAAAGAGAGTTATACCTGAATTTACTTGTGTTGAGTAGGCTTTATTGTATACCACATATTGAACTATTTTTCATAAAAAATTATAATGAAATATGTATAAACCAATCCTCAGGATGAAATTATGAAAGTAAATATAATAAACTTATAAATAAAATAGCAAGGAATAAATATATGTTTTCACATACAAGAACCATTGTGATTTATGGTACAAAAATTGGTGATTAGAGAGGGTAAAACATTTGGAGATTTATTTCATTGAAGTACTTGGATTGGATTGTGCATGCCCCAACCCTCGTTGGTAAGATAATGTGCTTAATAACTCAAGATGCATTTTACTCCATCATCACACTACTCAAGGTAGTATAATAGCTTGGACTCCCTATATGAATTCCAATAGAGTATTATAGTGAAAAAAGTTGAATCAACCACTATAGATGGAATAAGATTCATTTTTAGTGAAAAAATGGTGAAAAAATAGTATGATCCAAGTTTAGTGTATACAAAATAGAGAATAACATGGATTGTCATTCATTCTACAAAAAATAGTGTAAAACTAAGAAAGAAAGTGATCATGTACCACAAACATGGACCCAATCTAATATTTGAGAAAATTTGATACTTGATGACTGAGTAATACCAACTAAATTTTTGATCTAATACATGTAAAGTTTTCAAACACATGCTACACATGATGCCCCAAATCTGAGCAAAATCTGTGATAAATTGTATATGCATTTGAAAATTATTTATAAGGAACACTAAAAGCTATTATGTATAATGAGTATAATTATGATAAATCTAGAAAATGTTGTTTTTTACTTCTAGGATAGAATCATGTTGTTTTGAACAACTACTACATGTGTTACTTTCCAATGGCATGACATTGTATGAATATGCTTTTCTAGGTAAAATTGATTATGTAATATGATAAACTAAGCAATTAATGATTTTTTCTATATATAAAATAAACTATTTTATCTTAGTATATAAGTCAAGACACTGTGTATTCCCCCTATTTTGAGGTGATTTTTGAAATATGTAAAATAACTTAGCTCAAAATAAAAAAATTATGTGAATGATGTTATATAAAGATTGAAAATTAGAGTAATAATTATAAAATTGGATATCATGATATCATATTAATAATCTAAGAAAAATTATAATGTATGATACATGTAGAACCAAGCATACATAGTGACATGTCTAGATAGATGTTAGGCAGTTAGGCATGTAGTGAATAAATGATCAAAACCCATTAATTAAAACTAATATAAATATTCAGGGAGAAATGCATGATATTGATCATGACATCAAAAAACTAAGGATATGCATGCTATCCATCATGTCATCACAAACTAAGTATAAAATAAAAAACAAGAGCCATGGCCATGACACATACAAAAAGATAACATGTAAAATCACACAAAATAAACAAAAATGCTAAGGGGCCACATACAAGGAACATGTTAAAATGTAATTCACAAATAAAAATGTAATAAGGCTTAGAATCACAAATAGGGAAATGTTAAAATATCCACAATCTAGAGCAATGAGTACACATAATTCATGAAACAAAGAATAAAACATGATAATCATGCATGCATAAGTGAAAATGATCTACATAGGCAATTTGTAACATTCAACTCAAGTATCAAGTAAGATAGAAATGTGAAATTGAGTAAAATATATAAATGTTTTTCTCATGGTATTGTACTATAGTAGGAATAAAAGGGGTAGTCATAGAGTGATAAAACTTAAGTAAATTATGCCTTTAGTGATATTTTTGTGATGTAAAAAGGTTGTAGAATCCCTATGACTATTTTGGATATGGGAAAATATAACCTATGTTCATTAGGACAAGTCTAATATAATCAAACAAGAGTGTAATGCATGACTGTTTAGAAGAGAGCATATTTGTTTGTATAAATATTTTGGGTCTAAAATAATATCACCACTTACAAATGCATATAAAATTGACATTCTATATGTTTTGTAACTCACTCAATTAAACTTGTGAAGAATATTTGATATAAAACTAGATATAGATAAGTAAGGCATATACTGAACATAAATCAACTAGTATATATGAACTACACATATCATGTATAGGTCCTATTTTTTATAATTTTTTGAAATCTTATACCTTTTTTGAAATTTTATAATAATAGTATGATAAGTAAATAAACTATGTATAAGGAATGATGATACTATCAGCCAAATATATCATCTTAGAAATGCCTCTATGTAGGCCATTATCACATGTATTGTAATCCTCACTTACATTGTTATTTTCATCATGCATATTATCCATGTCATTCCAATCATATTTTGAATAATCATTATCATTATCATAATCATGAGAGAGAACCAACTTCTTAGAGTGTGCTTGAGATTATGATATGCCATTTTCATCATCTTGTGTATATGGGCATGAAAAACTCATTGCACCATTGATTGGAGTTATCTTCTTTAAATTATGTTTCTTTTGAATATGTTCATCATTTTTATGATCTTGGATCTCATTCTGGACTATGAAACAATCATTTATCATGACTTAAGTACTAGAAAGATAAGTAATTTGTGCTTTGACTTCTTGATTTGAATATGTAACCATATATTTTTTAGAGTTGACCTTATCTTTTTCCTTGATGTATGGAGTAGATATAATACTTTAATCCTTATAAAATATAGTTGTACCATTATAATGTGTAATAACATTTGGATTTGGAAACTCTTTCATGAGAAACCCTTTCACAAAGGTGATTTCTTTCTTATCTTGAGTTTTCTCTTGTTATTTCTATGACATTACCTTCATGATAGATTTTGTTTGTAATTGATTTTTATCATCTTGTTCCTTTTGTAATTTTCCTTTCTCTAAATTTTCCCTTTTAATATTTTCTATCTCTAATTTTTTCTTTTATATCCATTTTTGTTTTAAATTATCCTTTTATATCCATACTTGTCTTTTCTCCTTGTGCATTAATACTAATTTTAAAACTTATTTTATTTCTAATTGTTCATTTGGATATGAAATCATAATTTGAGTGGGTTTATTTATTGATGTATGTATTATAGGATCACCACTATCAATTATATTTTGTATTTTTTCCTTCCAAGCCAAACAAATATCTATATGATGTCCATGTATTCTATGATATGCACAATGGTATTTTGATATCCTTAAAGGATGTATAAGAGGTAGTTTGATAAACTTATTTTAAATAATTTATCTTATAATCTCACTTGAAATTTTATTAGCCTTTTGCAAAAAAATTAAATCACTAGGTGTAGATGTATTCTATTGTAGCTTCCAATTTTGAGTTGAAGTCCTCTTAGGCACCAAATTGCTAGATGAAGATACAAATGCATGATTAAAAATAGAATATTATGGATTATTTTTATATGTGATTTGATTTTATTATGATGTGATATTTGAAATAAAATACTGGTTTTCAGTTTATAATGCTTCTATTGATGTGCTCATAATGATGATTTGATCTTGAAGGGATTCACAAACACAAACCATACATACGTATTATTTAATATGAATATAAAAAACATCAAGAGGATATGTGGGATGTGGATTGGGTTGAGTAAGGACATAATGGTTACCTTCACTTAAAATTATAGGCTAGGTCACCTTACCTCTTAGGGTAGTAATAACATGGACCTGGTTAGAGGGAAAGTAGCTAACACCATGTTGAGGGTTAGGAGGAGGAAGAGATTTTTTTAAACAATTTTAAAATTTCAAAATAATAAAATGATAACATGAGGAGATATAAAATATAATGTTAGCGAAAAATCCAACATAATAATTAAATAAAAATTACATTTGAAACCCTTTTTTTTAGAAATAAACCTTAGGGAAAATTAGGGCTTGTAATATTCAAAAAATAAAGTGGGTTCAACAATATGTTTTATAAAAATTATTAAATTATAAAATTGATAATCTAAATATAATTATGAAAAACTACTATGTAAAATTAGAATGTATAGTATATTCAATAAACACACAAAATATATAGAAATTATTTATGGAAAGTTGATAAAAGGGGAAAGTACTACAATAAATAACTTAGTTGGCACTCAGATATGATGGATTGTAAAAAATCATATGTGATTGACTGTGTGACTATGTGAGGTCACTATGAACCATGGACATGGATCTATTTGAATTTGGGATAAGGCCACCTTATTCAGATAAGGATGGCATGCATTGTTGTCTTTAGGGTGGACTGATGTTTAGTAGGGTTTTTTTACCTATGTGTAAAACTAGATTAATATGAATTCACTTGTAGGTATTATGTGATTTATCATGATCTATTGATTCAATGTAGAATCCACAATATTTCTTCTTCTTCACTTAAAACCCTATCTCAATAGGAAACGAGGAACAAATGTGATAAATGTGGAAAAAGGGGTTAGTTTATGAATATGTGCAATGTTATATGATAATGCAATCCTAGTATAAGTATGTTCTTCAAAAATGAATTTTGACATTGGAGGTGTATTCAATATTATTTTATGACTACTTGGGATGTGTGGATTAAGAATTGGGAGTAATAAATGCTTTTCTCTCAATGTGTAATTAAAATAATTTTGGTGTTTTCAATATAGAAGTCTCTTGCCAACCAATGAACACATGAATGGAAAATGTGCTCATATAGTTTTTTTTTGGAGTTTCATCAAATGGGACTTGTGAAACATGAAATATGACCCATTAGGTGAATTTGAATTTGATAATTTTTTCATTGTTTGGTGAGAGGATGAAACTAGTAATTTCATACACTACTAGTGAATGGGATTGTCTTAAAGGACCAACCTTGTTTGAGGAGAAAAGACAACTAAATTGGAGGTGTGAATCACTCTAATAGTGAGTATAGGCTATGGAATGAAGAGTAAGAATCCTCAGTATCATAATTTATTAAGGATAAAGATCATCCACATAGAATTAGAGGAACACAAATTTAGAAGTGTAATTGAGTATAGGCTACGTGTGTATAAAAAGATGGTCATAAGTGCATTTTTTTAATATTAAATGTTAATTTTAATGACTATAGTCATAATAAATAAGACCAAGGCCCACACATGAAGGATAATAATAATGTCTCAAATAAGGGACATGTTAAAAATTATCACACATACAAGGAAACATAGGGCCAAGGGATATAATCAATGGACATGTGCAAATGTTGCACATACAAGTGAACACAAGGGCAAGGGCCACAAAAAATAGACATGTTCAAATGTTACACATACCAAAAAAAATACCATATATATGAACAAGAAATTATTACACATAGGGGATGAATTCCACATAAAAAAAGTAAACAATGCTTAGCCTAACATGCAAGAAAGTAACAACATCAAAGGATCATAAAACAAGTGAAAACTAGTCTATTCATCTATATGTATCAATGTCACATAATAGAAAATTAGCCTATATATGTATCATAATGTAAGATATAAGTAACTAGAAATACACTTGTAAGATATGTAGTTCAACATGGTAGAGTATCCATAGATAGTTATAATCAGATAATGATGTAACATATAGGATAATATTCCCCCAACATAGGCATAGCCACTAGGTAGAAAGGAATCCAACATCTATAAATACATGCGTAGTATGTATGTCCCTCATCAAATTATTATATTATGTGAAATTCATGTGTGTGAAAAAAAAAGCTATCTACCAAACATATGATAATTAATATTTGTAAAGAAGTGAACTAAAAATTCATGTCATAATTTAAGTCCAAATTTTTTATTTTTGAGAATATTTTAAATGTTTTTGATATATTTGAATTTTTTGATATATATGTAAGGGTAAACAATAAGGATTAAAAAATATAAGAATGGGAGGGATATAAAAAAAATGCAACATGTGTCAAGGCACAATGTGCTTTATGTGATATAATGGTAATGTGGGTAAAGTGAAGGCAAGAAATATTCCCCAATGTATATATGATTTAGGAAAATGTGGCTTGATAACATATGTGGAGATAAGAATATGCATGTTCCCAATGGGCAAGATTAAATTTGTGCTCATGTAGTATGTATAAGTAATAATATGGAATCATGTAAGTTGAAATGAAAGCCAACGTATTTGTGGATAGTCAATATAAAAGAATGAGCAAGTAGTATGCCATAAAAGTTGTGCACTATAATTACTAACATAAAATTATCACTATTTTTTGGTTCAAGATAGACAATCCAAAGGCAAGGGTGGAATAAAACTAAGTAAATTGTTAGAATAAAGGTCTACATAAGGACATATGAGCACATGTGTGCCATGATATAAGGATAGAATGGATGAACAATTTGAGAAGATATGTACAATGGATTAGGTTCCTAATAATCAAAGATATCATCAATAGGATTCTTATCTATAGGTCCCATATCAAATAATGGATTGGATACAAATCATAATAAAATAGAGGTATACTAAAACTCATGTCATTCACCTGTTAGTTCCTTCACTATATCATTGTTTGGAAAATCATTAATTTGATTGATGTCAGATTCTTTGTAATAATATTCAAGATTATCATAATAATCCTCTTGGTCTTGTAATTGTGATATGCCACTCTTATCATAGTTTTCATATGTATATGTAAAAAAAACTTGCATCATATATTGAAATTATCTTATTGGACTTTTTTTGCTCTTGAGTATGTTCATTATTATCAGGATATCACATCTCATTCGAAAGTGGATAAAAATAAGGTATCTTGCTTGAATACTAAGAAGAGAAATGGTTTATCCTTTGAATTTTTGACTTGGAGATGTAATTAGAGATTTTTTATTATTGAAACTCTCTTATTAATCTATGCATGAAGAAGCTATAGTTTTTGAATCCTTATAGACCATGTTTGTACCATTAGACTTCTTAGTAACATATTGCTTTTCTGGGAGGATGCTTGCTTAAAAGATTACCCTTTGATAGAAGATTTTCAAGATAAAGAGCTAGTTGATCGATGTAAGCAAAGATATGGTATATTTGTAAATTAGTATTGGCAGAACAATTCCTGGGTGAATATAACAGATCTTGATCAAGATTTCAGTAATATACAATTATCCCTCAATTTTATCTCTCTTTATCCTTATTTTGAGGATAAGATTATCTGGCATGATGATCCTAGTGGACAGTTTAAAGTTTCTACCATTTTTATTTCAAAGGGAAATGGTAATCAACCTTTGTGGTTGTATGCCTAGATCAAGGGGCTTATCCCCAAAATAAAAATCTTCTATTGGACTCTGCTTCAAAATAAAATCCTGACTCTTGACAACTTGCAAAAAAGAGGAATATATGTGCTTAACAGGTGTATTCTATGCAAAAATGGTTTTGAAGATAGAGATCATTTGTTTGTGAACTGTTCTTATACACAACAAGTTTGGAATGAGATCCTCAATCTCTGGGGTATAACATGGGTCCATCATAAAAGTGTGGAACTATCTTTTAAAAGTTGGTATTGTCCCTCTAAGAATCTTGATGTTCTTTTTTTTTGGAAATTAACACTTCCTCATATTTGGTGGGGCATATGGAAAGAAAGAAACAATAGAATATTTAGAAGTAAAGAAATTCTAGGATGGGTGTTGGGTCAGAATATTACTAGAGAAATAAATGAGAATTTTTTATCACAGAGGGATCCTAATCCAACCTTTCAAATTGATAATCCCTTAAGATCTGAAAGGCCTAATGTGAAAGCTGAAAATCCAAGATTAGGTGTAAAATGGAATGTCCCCCCTTGTGGTTGGATCAAAGGTAACTTTGATGGAGATGCTAAAGGGAATTTGGGAAAAGCAAGATGTGGAGGAGTCTTGAGAGATCATGTGGGAAATGTAATTGATGCTATTGCTATCCCTATTGGTAAGTTGAATAGTCATATAACTGAAGCTACTGCAGCCCTTCAGACCATTAAACTAGCTGTTGAGATAGGATTTTATAAATTATGGTTAGAAGGCGACTCCCTGAATATCATAAATATCTTAAATAATGAAAATTTAGTTTCATGGTCTATAAAGGCAATGGCGATGGAAATTAAAGCCTTAATTTAAAAATTTGAAAAAGTAACCATAACCCATACTTATCGTGAAGCCAATGGGGTTGTTGACTGGATAGCTAATCATGTTGTTCAAACAAGGCATAAGGTGAGATGGCATGATACATTAAATAAGTATGTTGATCTCAAAGCACTTATTAATTATGATGCCATTCATTCAAAGGAGGGAAAGATCTACTTGGAATAGCAAGTTAATGATTTGATGGAGTGGCCTCATGGTGGAAGGATTACTTTCATTGAATAGACACATTCATGAGAATGTAAAGCGGTTATTGCATGTGCCAGAAAATAGGTGAGTTCCATTACAAGCTGATAACAACTAGTTTCATTGTTCAGTAAGTAGTGTTTGGGTGTTGCTGGAAAACTGTATGGCTCGTAAAATGAAAGGTGAACCAAGGAAGCAGGAACCTAAAAGCTGTGAAGACTGGAAGGCAAAACAAGATGTTTGGAAGATTTTGCAGAGAGGAAAGGTCGTGAGTTACTTGGATCGGCTGCATGGTTCTAAACCCCACATAAAAATGGCATTTTTCAAAAATTGGGTCGATGACAGGGTAACCCTCCATGGCATCATGGTGAAGCTCACTGAGGAATTCATTGTGGAAGTCACGGGGCTTCCAATGGAGGGTGTGAAATTATCTAAGCATACCAACATATCTAATGAGGTTAATAGAAAATTCCCAAAATCAGATATTGAGGAGCAGCATTTGGAAAAGAGTGAAGATTTTTTTGACCTGGAGCAGATAAAAGGAATCTGGAGAGACATCTTATGCTGCATACATGAGTATTTTATACTTGATGGAAGAAGTAAAAGAGTCCATAAATTTCATTTTGTCTTTCTTAATAATTTTAGGCACAAAGTTAGAATCTCCTTCCCTTTCTATTTGCGCTTCTCATTGCTCCAAAGTCTGTTTGCTCATAGAAAAAAGGAGGCTCGCCCTATATTGCATGAGGGACTGATCCTAATAATAAAAGGTTTTTGCAAAAACAATGCCATTGTCTCGAATCCTTATTCGGACAAAAACAAGGATTCATAGAGTAAGAAGAATGAAATAGTGAAGGGGAAATAAAAAGGTAAACCCAAATCCTCCAGCTTCAAAAAATAGATTGTTGATGAGGAAACTAAGTGGGAAAGCACTGGAAGTTCTGAGGAGGAGAGTATGGAGGAAGAGGAAGGAACGGATAGTGAGGATTCCAGCTCTAATGAGGAAGGTAAAGATAAAAGTGAGAATGAAAAAGAAGGGGACATTATAGAGGAAAAAATAGAACAGAAAAACTATGATCTTGAGGATATTCAACAAGTGTTGGGGGAAAGTGAAAAAGAAATGGATGTTTTATTTGAGGATCCTGCTTCGAGAACAGAGAAGGAACATATAGTTCAGGATGACTATCATGTAATGGAGACTAGAGAACAAGTTAAGGATGATCTTGTCCACAACGAAAGCCCTGTTGAAACTAAAGAACATAAAAGAATGGAAAGGGAGGATCAAACTAAAAAGGAAGAAGCCAATCCAAAAGAAGATTTTAGTGACATTTGGCAGAATGACAGGAGGCATCCCTTCATGAATTCGGCCAAATGCAAAGTAGATGCTATCCTTCAAGTTGACTCGTGGATGTATAAGGCAATAATAGGCCTCAAAAAGAAAATGGAAATAATGGAACATAATTAGGAAGCTAATCAAAATAAAATCAATAATTTGGAAATGCAGATAAGAGATATTCCTATCAAACTCAAAGATTATGAGAACAATCTAAGAAGGCTCATTAAGAAAAGCAGATTGAAGATGGAAGAGGTTACCTCTAGCATATGTGCAGCTACTGCAAACATTGGAAAACAAGCTAATGAGGAAATAAAATCTTTGGAGGGGCCTAGTAAGAGGACCAGACAGAGCTCGAGGAAGAAAGCAATGCAAGAGGCTACCACGTCAGCTGTAATATCCATACAAGACATTGTTGTGATCAAAAAGGAAGTGGTGAAGATGATCCTAGAATTAGAAGAGTAGGGTCTTTCTTCTCTTACTGTTTTGGGCCTTTTAGTTTGATGTTATAACTGGTTCCATTTTCTGGTTCTTTATTTTCTTTACACACTTGAGTTTCCAGGTCTCTGTAAAACTTGGGGTCTTTCTTTTGATGATCTTGACTTGGGGTTTTAGGTCCCTGTAAAACCTATTTTTATTACTGCTCTACAGTAGGTGTTAGGTTTTTTTTACCTGAGGGCATTATTTTTATATCCTTTTTCCTATGTTTAGGGTTTTGGGGTCCCTTCAAAACCTGTTTTTACCTTAATCTAAAACATATTGCTTTTGCAAATCCTTTATGAGAAGCCCTTTCTTAAGAATGATTTATTGATTTTGTTATCACAAATTATCTTTTGGTAATTGATATTTTGGTAAATTCTATTGATATGATTTATCTTGATGTAATTTCTCTAGATGTAACTTATCTTGATGTAGTTTCTTTTGATGTAGCTTCTCTTGATGTAACTTTTCTTGATGCAATTTTTAAAAATCTTTCTTGTTTTAATTTTCCATTTTTCTACCTTTTGGTGTAGTTTCATTTAGGTATCCTAGTGAAGGGATGCCTTACACCATGCAACCCTAAGAGTTTCTCACAATGGAACTTTATATAAAGAAAATTTTATGCATTAAATCTCAAGGGTGTACATAGATATTATAAATTTCCTATCTTTTAAAAAGGATCTTGATGATATTTAAGCTAATGCTTAGATATGGTTCCCCATTTCCTCACTATGGCATCCTCAGACTGCCATCCACTCAATGTAACATGAATTATCCTCCACCAAGTCTCCTTTTCTTATGGGATCGCTCCAATGGAGTCTCCTCCTTGGATTCTAAGCATTACAATGATCTAGTTTGAACTTGTATTTATAGCAATCTACGCTTGTGAATTTGTTGATATTTTACATAATTAGTTAATAACTAAAATTAATGGGTCATGAGAATATCCACATGATCTACACAAATATACAAGCCTTCACTAGAAGTATCTTTGTATTTGATTGACTTTGAGTCACAAATATTTGACAATTGTCAAATCATATCTATACTTTTAGATATTTGGCCATCCTTTTCTATTATCTTATCATATACAATAACATCCTAAATTATTAAAAGGCTAAGCATTTGTCCTTGTAGTTGACTGATCATTGAGTTATATTCCACTTCATTGGGTCCTACCCTTGATATTATGTACACTTAAATTCTACACTTCTATGCCTTTAATGTTCCTCCCTACGAAGCAACATAGTTAACTAGGTTATTTATAGATATTTCATTGACTGTGGCACTCTTATCACACCTTGTAATCTTTTAAACTCTTATGAAAAACATTTCCCCACTTTTCACCCTAATTTTTCAATCTAAACTTCTTTTCTTTCTTGTGTAATGCATATTTAATGAAATCTTTTTGCACCTCTCAAAGGTTTTACTTCTTTATGCAACATCATGCGAGTCCTTATTCCTATGAATTTAATTTTTGTCTATAGTATTTTTCAAGTCATTCATGCATGTTATTTGCCTCAGTGCCCATAAATTATAACCCTATTTTATTATCCAACTTTATATACAAGTCAAATATCTTTATTTCATGTAGTGGATTATTGTGCTATCTTGAATAGTATTCTAAAATCCTGCACTATGAAAGAACACACTCCTAGTTTATTTATTTATTAGTTGATTGAATTTATTTTTTGGTAATAAAATATTTCCAATTCACCTAGGATGCTCTTACACCAGACTCACTAGGTAATTAAAATGTAATATCTCATTTACAAGTAGGGTTTGAGTGGTAGAACCACCCTTTTAGTTGGCTACATAGACCATGATGTTACCCTCCATATGATATGTACATGAGAAGTCTTACTTGACACTTTATTTTCTTGTAGACCCTCATTGGGACATAAAATATCCTTCTCCTCCAAGTGTTTTCAACACTTATGTTGTACGCTTCATGTGAATCTCCCCTCATGCATTCCTTACTACTTTAGTTTCTTCTCATGGATTTTTATCCTCCTTACCCAATGGTTTTGTGCCCATCTTCTTTTTCTATGGGTCTATTCCCACTTACTTATTTAATGGGTCTATGCCCACATTTTTCTATTGTGGGTCTACACCCACCTTCTTCTGTTCACACCCACCTACAGGTCTTCATACTTATTTCTTCCTCTTTATTGTGTTCCTTCTCTTTTACTAAGTGCATCTTCTTCCTTTTATCTTCCATGACAAGTAAACATGCTTGCATGATATTATTCCATATTTATCTCATGGGGTGAGTTTTTTTAGACATTCCACTGACTTCATTCTTATATAAGTCTTCATGGATTCCATCAACTCCCATCTTATTTTATCTTTCCCTTATTTTTCCTTCAGCCTTGTGCAATTGGATTGATATCCAATATAGTCACCTTTAATTTATAACTTTAGATTTATGGTCTCATAGCTTTCCCTCAGTTGATAGTGAAATTTTATTTATTTTAAATAATAATAATCATACCCTTTAAATTAGCTTCAGGCTGATGCTCCTTCTTCTCCTCTAGTGACATTCTTGAATTTTGCATAATAAATATTACACCCTCCATAATAGCTTTAAGCTAATATTGTCCAAATAATTTTAACATCTCCTCTCTATTAGTTTAAAGAAATATTTCACCTTTGTTAGGTATAAGATGACTACCATTTTTATATTGTGCATATTCATACTTTCCTTCTCTATGGGAAAATATATCATCTTCACACATTGTCCTGTGAGACTAAAAGTGTAGTTCACTACAACATCTCCTATGATAAAATCTTACCTTTAGTAAAACACCTAAATTTATACATTTAGAATAGCCTCTCTTAGCATTTATTATTTTATATTTTCATTCTTTGCTCCCTAATATGATGCTTTGTTATCTCTTGGACAACTTAGGTTCAGTTGTAGGCTGACACCTCTTCATATTCTTTCTCTTTGGCTTCAAACAATTGTCTATTTTAAATTAACTTGAATTCTTATAAAATCCATTCACCCTATACCTCCTAAATGGTACATTACTTGTATTGGTACTTGGATTATATTATTATATTTGAGTGTATGTGCTTCAACCTCACTTTTTTTACACTTGACAACTCTCAGTTGCACCCTTGAAAAAAATATTCTCTTATTTTTAACATTCCTAGTTGCTTCTTGATGTACCTCCTAGAATATGGCATATAATAAAATAATAATGATAGTTTATCCTTAGAAAATTACATGGACATAAATAATGTAGGTTATATTTATGATAGGAAATATGCATCTAGATTTATTTTCTTTCTAGGATATAGTCTTATCTGATGGGGAAGAAAAAAGCAAAAAATTATTTCTTGATTTTCTATCGAGGTAAAATATCATGTATTAAGAGGTTATTTCTATAAAGTTATGTTGATACATCACATCATTTCAAGACTAGGAGTACCAAAAACTCACCCTATAGTTATGTACTATGGAAATCAAGGTGTTCTTCAACTTGTTTGCAATCTAGTGTTCCATGAGTGAAAAAATCACATTGATCAACATGTGCATTTCATACTCAAGCATGTTCTATAACACAAAATTAAGATATAGTATTTATCCCCTTAAGATTGATAGGTGGACATCTTCATCAAGTCACTTACATGTGATAAGTTTTAGTATTTCATAAATTATCTTTATTTCACTCTAAAGACTATGATGAATTAAGGGGGAATGATAGGTTAATTAAATATATAATAGTTAATTCATCTTTAAAATATCTATGTAAGTGAGTTTGTTATAAGCCACATTTATATTTCTAGAATATTTTTATGATTTGGTTAAGATATTAACAAACACCCATAGAATAGGATTAGTTAGAACTATTTTTAATAGTTTGCTAGATTTTGTTTCCTTAATCATATGAGTGGTTGTTAGTCTAATATAAATAATGTTTTTTGGAATTACATTTTTAAAATGAATACTTTCATGTTTTATTCTATTAAAAATCTAGTTTTAAGACCACATTTCATGCTTATTAAAATAATGGTGGTGGTCAACGTTTTCATCAAGTTTTGCTTTAATTTTAAAAATGATAAACTTAGCGATATTGCCAACATTTGTGTCATTATCATTTATCTGTCACCTTGGTTTTCTAACAACCAAAGTTTCAATATTGCCTCCAGAATTTACAAGTTGAGTCATTAAATTTGAAGATTGATAACTCCTCAGAAGTTCAAATGAGATCCAAGGTAGTTGTAGACACCATAAGCTTTCACACCTATGCTTCCAAACGTCGATAAACCCCCTAGACCTACCTAGGACCCTCTTGGGACCAATTTAAACCTATTTAGCCTAACCAAACCCACCCATAGTTAGATTTACAAGCTAACTCAACCTAGCCTTTAGGACCTCTTTTCTTTAGAGCCTAACCATTAACAATCACAATGACTGTTGATGGTTACTATGGGAAACCCTGACTGTTGATGGTCAGGGTCTACCTCCTTAACAAAGAACATGCAACCACCTATTGAGATTTTCTAAATATAGCTCATCTAAATCTCTTTATGAGACTTTTCATGGATAATTTATATTTAGATGGCCTAGTTGCACCTTGACTTCCACCTCTTGCTTATGCCTATAAGAAGAAAGGAGACTAGGAGGTCAAATCCATCTATAATAATTATCAAGAGCTCATGGATTTAGGATTTTTCTTTTATAAGTCAATCAATGTCATCAATGTTATTAAGCATCATCAGTTAATCTTATTGAGAGCTGACTTGTCATCACCTTTCAACCTAAATTTCAAGTACTGTTACTCTATCAAAATTAAACCAAATTCCACCAATAACTTCAAACACTCACCCAATAACCTTCTAGTAATATGCATACTTATTTTTCAATATTCATTTACTTTATTCCCATTTCACAATCAGTCCAACCCTTGCCCATCACCCAAAATCCATATTTTAGATACCATTATTCAAAAATTAATAAACCAAAACTCACACAATAACCATTGATGATTGACTCAACTGCCAATGGTCTGCCCAACCATCGATGGTTAGCTTGACCACTGACGGTCACCCTAACCATTGACAGTCACTATGGTAGTGAAAACCAACAAGCTATTTTTACCTATCTACCCTCAACCAAACCTAGTTTACTATGTTTTTGAGAACTCATAGACCTCTTTCATATTTTTAAAAGCATACCCCAACCCCTTAGCACTATTATTAAGTAGTTTATCACTAATTTGATCATTTCTAGTCCATTTTCCAAGCAAGCATTTTTGTGTTCAATTTTAGTACCTTTTGATTATTGATGCAAGTACCTTATTTCCAATTTCGTGAACCTAATTGTTTAAAATGTGTGGATTGATAGATCCTAAGGAAGCTTTCACTTTCATGTTCTAGATATCACTAGGCAATCCACCCAACTATTTATCTAATGAACAAGTTTGCTTCAATGCTTTCTTATCTGCTCTTCCTCCCAAGCCAAAGAGGAGTTCTTCACAATATTTTGATTAAATGTGTGCACAAACAAATATGTTTTTCAAGCACACCCATATCAAGTTTATTTTCTCTCTTACCTAGAACTTAAAGTGAAAATTTACATGAAACATTCTTGCACACCCAGTGGGACGTAGAGTCTTTACTCATATTTTTATTTGCATTTGTATGATTTTATCTCTATCCATGATCATAATTGAAACTAAAATTTATTTTGGGCTTAAAATCAACTACATCCATTACTTAATTTTAACATTAGTTCACTTTGAATTAAAACAAAATAAACTTATCGTAGCACCACTTTTATTGCACACACTAGCCA
Organism: Torreya grandis; assembly: GCA_037957365.1. Lineage (NCBI taxonomy): Eukaryota > Viridiplantae > Streptophyta > Pinopsida > Cupressales > Taxaceae > Torreya > Torreya grandis. Next base: position 4,507,238 of record JARHVA010000216.1, read on the forward strand.
AACCACTTTCATCAGTCAAACATCAAAATATTTTGAGACAAATCTTGACTATTATTTCATCACCTAGTGGTCACCTTACCCTTTCTCAACAATCATATTTGGAGGTAATTACCAATTGGAGAACCAACTCATCTCTTTGGTTGAGTATAAACTCTAGATATCAATATATATTGGCTAAGCACCTGATACCCTTATTGTTGTGATGTGTGAAATGAGGGCGTAGGCCCCAATACTAAGCCACGTATTGATTCAAATAAAAATTATTTTTAGAACCTAAACAACTTGAAACCAACCATACACTGCTTCTATAGTACCTGATCTATAAGCCAACTTTTATCACACATTCTCATAAACTAAGGCATAAGATAAAAGTGAGATTAAAACTAACTTATAGGCTTAACATAATTTATAGTGTATGTCTTGATTTCCTTGATCATTTTATTATCTTATTCTTATTTGAGTGGTGAGTTTATTCTTGTTTTTCTCCCCCTTTTCTTGCATGGTTCTCACTCACTAGCAGCGAAAAAACCTAGTAGAGCAGAACCCATCACTGAAATCAACCTCTTCTACCTCCTCATCTATGGAGTGCATCTCTAAAATAGAAGACTCACCTAATTCATTAGGAAGCCCTAATTTTCCTTGGGTATTTTCCCAAGAAGACATGGATTTTACCAATTTTTAAGACAATAATCTAGTTGCCCTTCAACACTACCTTAACACCTCCCCTCACCATGCCCCAATTCTAACTCCTCCTTAGGATACTCCTTATGGCATGCCATCCCACCTTATGAGGGGTATCCCTATTTCCATAGTCACCACCCAACCTTGAATTACCTAGGCATCTTCATCTACTAACCCCTTTCATGCCATAGCTAAAAACCAACCTATCCAACCAACCGCTACCCTTACACCTTTCGACCCTACCAATGACTCCTCCACCTTAAGAACAACCCAACCATTAACCCATCATGCTCCATTTATTATTGGATCACCTACCACCAACACTACCAACCTTCCCTCTATCAACCCCAATCTATTGGTCAATACCCATTTACAAAGCTTAGTGGTATATATCCCTTCTACTTCATCACCTACTAGAATGAAGATCACTACCATTCATGCCCAATCCACAAGAATCCCTTAATAGGTACCTATCATGCCCAACCTTTGATACATCCATAAAACATAAGGGAATGAACCCACTACACAACCACCATCATCTACCTATATTTAAATACCACCTACACAACCTATATGATCCACATTCCAATATGTGGTATCCCCTCAACCACCAACTAATTACCAGTATACATCTCAGCCACAACTATAGTATGCACCTTATAATCCTTTGGGTGTACCACCTCAAACTGACTTAATGGAGATGCTTATGGACAAGATGACAAACATTGAGTTATCCATTTTAAGGAATCATAACATCCTATCCTATGATTAAATTTACAATGAACCTATCCATCTTTATGTCCCTATCAGACCTTACCCTCCTTAATGGGAGCTTCTAAAATTTACCAAATTTTAGAGCAAGGAAGACCCCCAACAACACCTTAGGGATTTCAAACATGCATGTTACATGATTTCTTATGATGATTCCCTTCTCCTTCAAACCTTACCCTTGTATTTCTCTAGCTTAACACCTGATTGTTATAGTTCCATTACCAGGAATTCAATATTTTCTTTCACCCAACTAGCTCAGGTCTTCTTAGATCACTTTTCCATTAACATTTTCAAGAAGGTCTCTATCACTAACCTCTATTATATCAAACAATTTGATGATGAGTCCATTTCCAATTTTGTTTCCTTTTGGAGAAGCTTGATTAATCAACTTTCATTTTCCTTGCATCAACCTAAACTTGTAAAGATTTTTGCTTGAGCCTGTGCCAAACATATATCTTCTATACTGTGTGTCCAAAGCTTCATAACTTTTGATGAAGATTTTACCATGGCACATAAGCTAGAAAAATAAGCCATATATGAGGGTAAATTAAAGTTAAAAATAAGAACTCTACCTTCAAGACCAACAAAACCTCCTCCTCTAAACCAGGCAACCAAGCCAATGCTGGAACCAAGGGTAAGGGAACTATGAATGCCATTATCCTTAAAGCCACCCCTCCACCCAATGCTAATCAACAAAGTTATCCCATTACCTCTAACCAAAACACAAGGAACCCAAAGTGAAGCAAACAAAAATAGTTCACTTTACTTGGATAATCTTATGCCTTAGTTTTAGATAAACTATTAAAAGTTAACCTTATACAACTTCCACCCATCAAACCTCCCCAACAGTTTGATTCTTCTCATCTAGCCCCTGATCGATATAATGAGAATGACCTCTTTGATTTTCATTGAGTAATTAGACATGACATTAGTTGATGTAATACCTTCAATAATGTTGTTTAAAGCCTTATCAATAAAGGGAACTTGTGTTGGATAATCCCAACACTCCTCAAAATCAAGCTCTTGACATCTTCATGAAACCCTTTCCCAACCATACCCCTACCAAAAATGAGGACTCATAGGCTAAATGTTCTCATGATGCCCAAAATGCAAATATGGTCCTTGATACACTTATCAATTGGGAATCTATCATCCAACCTACCTGTTTCTCCCCCACTTCACCTGTCGAGTTGGTGGAGTCACCTTTCCTTCCTTCAAAAGCCCAAACTAAGGAGGTTTTTGTTGACCAAATTTGAATTTTAGTTAAATTGGGTCAAACCCTAATATTTTTATCTTTTACATAAGGTTTTATGTGTCCTATAAGGTCTCTTCTTGTCCTATATGTCTCACTTGTCCTCCCTCTAGTCCTTGTTGAAGCCCATCCTCCTTGTACTGACCTAGTTAACCAAAGTCAAAGTTAGTCAACTATGGTAAAACTTAGTAAAAGTGAAAAATTATTTTTAAAATGTCCTAATGGTGTCTTATATATTTTTTAAGGTGTCTTTAATTCATAAATTGGCCACTTGCTAGGTTTCATGTGAAAAAGCTCATTTAGCCACTTTTCTAGCCTAATTAATGACTTATCCAGATGATGGAGTTACAATATTTGTAACCAAAGTGAATATAAATGTGGAAGAGGTAAAATTATGTTAGGATCAGCCAGGTGGAAATTAAAAAGTTAGTTATATTTAGGAAATGGTAGTTTCTCCTTAAAAATATGCCCCTTTGGGCACTTGTACGGACTTCTTGAGTTCACTTGCAGCTAAAAACATGGGTATGACCAATTTAAGCTCAAATAGATCATAATGAAGAACTAGTCATAAAATAAAGATGTTTCCTATCAACCAAATGATCTAAAATTTCTCAAATGCACCTACAAGTAGATCTAAGATCCATGAAACACAGTCATGTAGGGTATATTGGCAGTGAGGTAGAAGGTTGAGTTTGGACCTTATATTTCAAGGTGAATAGATGGATTTGTGATTTTATAACTTCAAATAAGGCTCTAAAGAATCATTCAAGACCTAATTCATACCCTCATTCTTGGAAATCACCACCTACAATCATCCTAAGGGATTGAGATTCTAATAAGCCCTTCACTCATAACACTTCCTAAGGCCTATCTACATGCTCAAATGACTCAGATGATGAAAAATAAATGTATATAAGCTCAAATAGATCATAATGAATAAGGTGTGGATGTTTTGAGACCTCCCCAATCTTACTCCCTATCTTTATAGAGGATAAAATGGCCATCTATAGGTAGGACAAGTTGCCTCACTCAATTCAGGGAATGAGAGGAGTTGGACCTTAAGTGAGGTTTAGAAGTCATTAAATTTCAGACTGTGAACATATTCCATAATTTAAATATTATGGGAGGTATGAAGGATCCCTATATGTCATAAACAAGCTCAAAATAATCCATAAAACCTCAAAACATAATCAAAAGGGAAATCGTTTCAATCAGGGTTTCATAGACAATTATATGATTACAATAGCATAGTAATGGTAAAAGAGGTCAAATTGTTAGAGAAATATCTTGGAGGAATCATATATGGTATTAAAACCTATATGAGTCTTATAAGTGAGCATAGATCATGACAAGATCCTTCATTTGTCACAAAACATAGCCTATACCCTGCCTACCCTCATAGTTTACCTAGCACGTGTAAATTTTGGGGGCTTATCCTCAGAGTTAGAAGCTCAAATTTGGTACAAATCATATTTAGGACCTATGAGACACTATCCAATAGTTATATTTGATAAGAATACAAGGTAAACCCTCTCTATTTTGTCTTATAGGAGGGGTATTTTTCCCATGCATGAAGAGACAATTTTAAGGGAAAAGTGATGAGTAGGTGACCAGAAGAAAGGGGAAGCTCAAATGATGGTTGGAGAAGATGTATCACATCTATAAAAACCTAAAAAAACTTCTTAGGAGCTTTTAAATCAAACAAGGTGCCTTGAGCAACAAAGGTTATAATCATGTGCGAGGGAAACCCTTAGGCCTAGAAGCCAAGTTGAGGGTCATATCCATTTTCAACCTTGTCAAAGAATTCCAATTGGATAATTCATGATTTTAGAGGTATAGTGAAAGTGTTGAATCCATTAGGAGGTAGGAGAAACCATTGGAGAGTCATGTTGAGTCTTAAGTTGTGGGAAACCTTATGAAACAAGGTTTAGACCTAAGGCATGTTCATATATTATTCACACTTATAGCATGAAGTGATCATTATAATGGTATGAAATAGGTTTTTGGGGGACCATAATAGGTGATCAATTTTTTAGTATGCAAAAAATGTCACATATTGATCACTTTTGGACCCAACACGATGATAGGGTGTGAAAATTGAAGGGGTACAATCGAGAGGTCAAATTCAAATTCTCACACCTACTTGGAGACATTACATGGGATTCTAAGAAGTTACAAGAAGATGAAGGAGTTCCCAAGCAAGAAAATTGAGGTGTTAGTTTATAATTCCAATGTTAGAGATTTATGAACAATCCCTTAAGGGTTAGTGTACTTAAAACCCTCCCAAATCATATTTTATGACCCAATTGAAGAAATGAGGGTCAAAGTGCATCAAAATGGACAAATTTGACCATAAGAGTTAAAGAAAAGTTGTTGATAACTTCATGAGGTCCAAATCCATGGAATCAGATTGTATAGAATATATAGAGATCAGGTAGAAAGCATGTTTATTTGAAAATTTCTTATGTTTTTTAGGTCCTAAAGATGATCATGGGATACCAACCACTTTAGAGGGTAGCTTGGGACTTAAATAAAATCCTTATGCCATTTTTAGAGCTTAGAAATGTTCACAAGTGTCCCTGTTAGGCCCCTCACTTTAGTCAGTCTCTAAAGTGAAAAGAGTGGTAACTTGAATTTGGAGACCTTTTAAGATATTTCTAAGGGAGCCACGTGTATGAAGTGTAAAAAGGATAAAAATATGATAATTCCAATTATAAATTAAGAAGGATAAAAATATGCTAATGCCAATTATCAAGAAAATCCTATTAGAGAGTGATTATGGTTACATAAGATGATTGTGCTTGTGTAAGAGAATATCCATGATTAGGAAAACTTCCAATGCAAGTGGATGCCTCTTTTTAACTTCCTGTCCTTAGTGCACATGAGACACTTGTCCCTAATATGTTTTATAATGCTCAAGGAAGCCCATGATGAAGGTATTTTCCAAGGGAGAGTGATTAAGGAGTTTCAACGCCATATATGGAGAAGGTGCTCAGTTTGGGATGGAAACATGTTCAAATAAATTTATTTTTCTCTCTTCCACCTCATTTCCATGCATTTTAACTAATTTTCATCTTTTGACACTTGTCATTGTGCCTCTTGAACTTCTCTCTTCTCTCTTTTTTTCTAAGTTCTATAAATATGGGCCATTTTGATTTTAATAGGTTATGTGAAGTGTATTGATTGTACTAGACTCTTCTTTAAGCAAGTAATTGTATATATGATGTGCAATATAACCCTATATTAGTTATCTTATTTATTGTCCTATATATGCTACCTTAATATTGAAGTAATTATGTTAGAGTCATTTAATGCCTAGAATTAGTCTTGGAAAGATTTGTTACTTAGTAGGAGTGTGATAGTCTATGGGATATGTTTTGGTGTATCACCTCTTTAGTGTAGTTTACATTTCATGCAAAACTTCTAACCCTTTTCCATGAACAAGCATTAGATTAAGTGATAGGCATTTTAAAGAAGAATCTAGGGAACTAGCCCTCAAAAATTAGAGATTCATCTCTCTTACAAGTTCCCCACAACTTGAGAGATGATTCAATGTTACATCAAATTGTAGGAGCTTGATAGAGTATCCTAGGGTGCACAATTTGATGCTAATAGTTTTGGCATGCCCAGTGGGATCATTGGTCCTAATTTTTTCCATGTCAGGTGAATTCTAGTCTTGACAAGCCCAAGGTTGTAGAGGCATTTTTAATCCAAAATTTGGTGACTCCAAAAGGTTAGAATTTTTGGTTGTAGATCAAGTTCTTCACATTATACTTCATGGTCTTCACTAGATCATCTTCTTGTAGATATTTTAATCAAGTCCCTCTACTTGAAACTCATTTTTAGGAACAACATCCTAAACCATTCTTAACATTTAGAGATCCCAAACAAGAAGGTTTTGAAAATAAAGAGGAAGAAGAAGAGATGGCTAGGAAACATGATTTCCTAGCCTTCAACACCCAAAATCCAATTAATCTTCCTACATATGTCCTATTCCTCCCAATGCTACCAAAAGTCTCCCTAGATTTAATGGAGAGGGCCCTATTACCCCATCTGATCACATTAGGGACATTTAAATTTTTTGCAACTTCCATAATATCAATCGATTTAACAAAGCTATTAGACTACTTACCATGTCTCTAAAGGGTAAAACACTTCATTGGTATAGGACATTTGAAGGTGGTTGCCTTACTAATTAGGATGACTTTGGAGAGTTTTTGGTGAATAGGTTTGAGAATAAGAGTGACCACAATTCACTAATCCATCAACTAAATGTGATAAAGAGAGGTACTAATGAATCTATGGTGGATTTGAATGAAATGTTTCAAAGGACATGGCATAGATTACCACCTATCATGAGGCCTCTTCCAAGCTTTGTATTCCCCACTTATCTCAAGTCCATTGACACTAATGCGGTAGTAATGTTGTAGTCAATGGGAAGATTTACTCTACTTGATGCGTATGAGACAACTATTGAAGATGAAATAGTTTGATACAAGCTAAAAAATTACCCCTAAGAGTCTTTATGCCTTTGTTGTCTCATAGTTTAGTTGAAACTCCACGTGTAGCACAAGTTCCCAATGCTAATGCCAAGTTTAGAACCACTCCTAAGAAGGTGGATAATGCTATAGACAAAGATGAAATGATTCAATAATTACAAGCTCAGCTCAAACAAGCTTAATTGCATACAAGTGCTCCACCCAATCCCTAATACTATCCTTCACAAAATCATAGAATTTTACCCCAATATAATTACCAAGGAAGAGTACAAGGTCAACAAGGTTTCAATAGGAATCCCAATATCAATAATATTAATTCCATTCCATCCACAAGGGATGTTGTTCTAGTTTATACTGACCTGGTTCAAGGAAGGAACATTTGGATCATTGGGGACAATCTCAAGGTTAGTTTGTGTATGATGGTGTAGGAGGTTGTCAAGCCTTAGTGGCATAAGAAGGAGCTACTCTTTGCCTCACATTATAATAAAATATCATGCAAAGGGATATGGATGGAGAGGGTATCAACCAAATTATAGGTCTTATGAAATTTTAAAAGGAAGATAACTATGTGTTGAACCAAAGTACATTAGTTACAAGCAACACAAAAGCTAAAAAGAGAGATTTGGGAGATGTTCTAGAAGCACATGTGACTCCAAGTAATGCCTCTCCAAGGCCACAAAGTGTGAATCCTAGTGTAATTCCCCTTACTAGTCACACTCCTCATCAAAGTTAGAATGTGAATAAGGTTTACAAAGTACTTGAAGGATTTCCATTCAGTACTTCTTCTCTATTGCCTTCACAACTTGAGAATCAATTGCTTATTCCTAAGACTCTTCAAGATTTGGAAGATGTTGCTGCCATAGATGAGTTCCTTGAACATATTGAAGATGATACCTCAAATATCTATGATGAAGAGATTATCATTGACACACCTCTTCACCCTAGTGGATTAGTCTTTGAGGTTGAGGAAGGAGATGATGACATGAAGCAACAAATAGAGGTTTTGGGTGAAGAACACACTTCGGCTATAAGACAAGAAGAAGTATACCTTGAGTGGATTGATGAGTTTCCATGATCCATGGAAGATGATGATGATCAACTTACAACACAAGATGTAGAAGAGGCACTCATTAGCTAACATAATGTTCAATAAGAAATTGGTAAGAAAGTTGATGAACTTCAAGTCCTTTCTATTGATCATGAAGAGTTGGCATTTTGGGATGATCTTGAAATTTTTTTCTTGAGATTGAATGATGCATATTCACTTCATGAAGATCTTGAGAATTTTTAAAAAAAATATGTTGCAACTGAACCTATTGAAATTCATGAATCACCTCAACAAGAAGACAAAGTCATAAGGTAGTCCTATTTGCACGTGTTTGAAGAGTCTAAAGAGCAAGGCAAGCATGGTTCATCTCAATAAAATCAAATGAATAAGATATATGAATAATAGAAGGTACCAATAGAGGTATTAAGTTTTAAATAACCTCTCCCATGCATTCAGCTACTAGGACCACCAATGCTTGATGGAGACTTTACCTTTCAAAATGAGTATAGTCTTGATGATGAGAGTCCACTTGTAGGAGAATTTGAGGTTGAGTGTGAGGATAAAAATGAGTCTAGAATCAATGAAAAATCACTTGAACCAAGGGCTATAGTTTCCATTCAAACCAATCCAAAGGATTATGTTTCTATTGAGCACATGTTTTTAGCTAAAGAACTAGATGAAACCAATGCAATCACCATGGGAAGTGAGAAAGGTTTTGAACAAACAAGGACAAGTCCTAAGTGGTATCTTGCACATCCTTATAGTTAAATTGAAGAAGATGGTATGAAAAAAATTCCTTTTGATCCAGGAGGATTAATTCTTTCTATTTAGTTTGCACATATTAGAGTGTGTTTATTTTAGTTTGTCTTGTGTTTCCTAAGTGTTTCATAGCACAAGTGTGTTTCCTTCCCTTTGTTTGGTGTGTATTTGATTTTGTGTGTGTGGGTCAAATAGATTATTTTACTTGAGTCAAAGGTCTATTCAATTCAATTTGAGTGCTCATATGCATGACTCCATGCCCAATGGAAGGACTAGGCAACTGGTCTTAGGCATAACTAGCATGCCACCCTCAGGAATCACCAAGAATGTTGACCAAATTTAACTTCAAGTTAAATTGGGTCAAACCATACTATTTTGAATGTTTGAATAAGGTTTCATGTGTCTTATGGGGTCTCTTATTGTCCTATATGTCTCACTTGTCCTCCCTCTAGTCCTTGTTGAAGCCCATCCTCCTTGTACTGACCTAGTCAACCAAAGTCAAAGTTGGTCAACCATGGTGAAACTTATTAAAAGTGAAAAATTATTTTTAAAATGTCTTAATATGGTATTTTATATGTTTCAAGGTGTCTTCAAGTCATAAATTTTCCACTTGCTAGGTTTTATGTGTAAAAAGGGTCATTTGGCCACTTTTCTAGCCTAATTAATGACTTGTACGGATGGTGGAGTTACAATATTTGTCACCAAAGTGAATCTCAACATTGATGGGGTAAAATTATGTTAGGATCAGTCAGGTGGTAGTTAAAAATTTAGTTATATGTAGGAAATGGTAGTTTCTCCTTAAAAATAGGCCCCTTTGGGAACTTGTATGGACTTTTTGAGTTCACTTATAGCTAAAAAAGTGGGTGGAGTGACTCTTCACCTACCCACACCAATTTACATGTTTGTTTTGTATAGAGTTCATAAAAAAATTCATTTCTTGCTTCTTTTCCTTCCTTATTGTCTTGGGAAGATAAAAAGGAGTAGTTTCAAACACTTGGTGTGGACCGTATAGGTGGAATTGGAAAAAATGTTCTTGGGGATGAATATTAATTTGAGTGAAATTAAATTTAATATAAATCTATTTAAATTTGGTGCCTCATTCTTTATTAACAATCACTTACACCTTAGACAACTTTTTGTGCACTTGCATTTAAGAGGGGTATAGGTTTGCATTTATTTCTTATTTTTAGAAATATATGGAGATATATAATTTTGATGGAGTATTTTTAGGTTGGAATAGGCCCTTTCCATGATGTTATCATCACCCAAAACTCTCTCCCTTAATGTTCTTGAGGGAGAATACCCAAATTATGCTTGTTTCTCAAGTTTTCACCATAGATGTATTACCTATGTTTTTTCAATATGGAAGAGGCTCAATGGAGATGTTTAGTGATCTTGGATTCATGTTATCAAGGTGATTTAATTTAATGACCTTATAAGATATCATATAAATCCCACTTCAAATAAAATTGTCCATTTTTATTATTCACTGCCTTGTTAACAAAATAACACTCACAGTTGCCTTATATAGGAGCTTCAAGAGGTTTGCATGGAGGTGTGAATCGTGAAACACATGATGGAAGTAATTTTGAAGTTTTAACATACCCAAAGGGTCATGTAATACATGTAATAAAGGTTATGATGTTATGTAAAGTATATTTTTACTTCAAAAGGATGATTGGACTGTATTGGTCTTACAGTCTCTAAATGGACAAAATAGAGCTCCTAAGTGTTTTTGTGGTTTTCATGCAATGATACTATGATGGTTTTGAAGGATAATCATATGTATACCTTATATCCATATCAAAATAAAATTCTCATGAAAATTTTTAGAGTCTAAAGGTGAGTGAAGGGTGAACAATTAGAGTCCAAAGTTGCCTAAGAAACCACTGAAACATGGCAGTGGAGTCTACATGATGTTAATCAAAAGAAACATTGCCCTTCATAATGATGGTGTTATATTATTCCATCAAGTTTAAACAATCCCAAATGGTTAAAAAGGAAATATTGAGCCAAGATTCTAGAGAAAATGGTGGTATATCTTGTTTTTACTCCTAAGCACCCCCTTGTCCGTACATAGGCCTAGGAATGATCACCTACAAGAGGTTTTAGCAAGATTTTGTCTCAGTTGGGTAGTTAATGACATGAAGGTTTGGGGTGAAAATGGATACTTGTAAATAAATAGGCCTAAAGTGAATATGTTTCCTATTAGCCACATGACCTAAAGTATCTCAAATGTACCTAGAGGTAGATCTAAGATCCATGAAACACAATCATGTAGGGTATATTGGTAGTGAGGTAGAAGGTTGAGTTTGGACCTCATATTTCAAGGTGAATAGATGGATTTGTGATTTTATAACTTAAAATAAGGCTATAAAGCATAATTTAAGACCTAATTCATACCCTCATGCTTATAAATGACCACCTACAACCATCCAAAGGGACTGAGATTCTAATAAGCCCTTCATTCATAACACTTCTTAAGGTCTATCTCCATGCTCAAATGACTTTGATGATGAAAAATAAATGTATATAAGCTCAAATAGATAATAAATAATAATGTATTGATGTTTTTATACCTCCCCAAGCTTACTCCCTATCCATACAAAGGATAAAATGGCCATTTACAGGCATGACAAGTTGTCTCAATCAATTCAGGGAATGAGAGGAGGACCTTAAGTAAGGTTTAGAAGTCATTCAGTTTGAGATAGTGAACATATAACATGATTTAAAGGTTATGGGATGTATTAAGTATCCCTAAATGTCATAAATTTTTTCAAAACAATCCATAAACCTCCAAACATAGTCAAAAGAGAAATTATCTTAGTAAGGGTTTCGTAGACAGTTTTATGCTTACAAGAGCATAGTAATGGTCCAAGAGGTCAAATTGTTAGAGAAATATTTTGGAGGAATATTATATGGTTTTTAAACCTATATTATTCTTATAATTGAGAATAGATCATGGGAATAACCTCTATTTGTCACAAAACATAACCTATACCCTGCCTACCCTCAAAGCCTACCTTATTCATAAGTCTACCTAGCAAATGTGTAAAGTTTGGGTGATTTTACTCAGATTTAGAATCTCAAATTTGTTAAAAATAATATTTAGGATATATGAGACACTCTAAAATAGTTTTATTTGATAATAAGAAAAGGTAAATCCTCTTTTTTTGTCTTAGATGAGGGGCAGTTTTACCATGCATGAAGAGACAATTTTAAGGGAAAAGTGATGAGTAGGTGACCAGAAGAAAGGGGATGCTCAAATTATGGTTGAATAAGATGTATAAAATATATGAAAACCTAAAAAACCTTCTTATGATCTTTGAAATCAAACAAGGTGGCATGAGCAACAAAGGTTACAGTCATGTGTGAGGGAAACCCTTAGGCCTAGAAGCCAAGTTGAGGGTCATATGTATTTTAAAACTTGTAAAAGAGTTAAAATTGGATAATTAATGATTTTATAGGTATATTGAAATTTTTTAAGCCATAAGGAGGTAGGAGAAACCATTGGAGATTCAGGTTGAGTCTTAAGTTGTGGGCAACCTTGTGAAACAAGGTTTAGACCTAAGGTAGATTGGTATATCAGTCACACTTGTAGCATGAAGTGATCATTATAATGGTGTGAAATAGGTTTATGGGGGCCCATCAGAGGTGATTTAGATTTTATTATGCATAAAATGTCACACATTGATCACTTTTGGACCCAACACCATGACAAGGTGTGCAAATTGAAGGGGTGCAATCAAGAGGTCAACTTCAAACGCTCACACCTACTTGGAGACATTGCATGGGATTATAAGAATTTATAAGAAGATGAAGGAGGTCTTAATAAATAAAATTGGAGTGTTATTTTATAATTCCAACATCAAATATTTGTGAACAATCCCTTAAGGGCTAGTTCACTCAAAACCCTCCTAAAGCCTATTTTGTGACTTGATGGAAGAAATGAGGCTCAAAATGAATCCAAATGGAAAACTTTGACCCTGATAGTTAAAAATAAGTTTTTAAAAACTTAATGAGGTCTAGATATATGGAATTAGATTGTATAAAATCCATACAAATCAAGTAAAAAATAGGTTTCTTTGACAATTTCTTATGTTTTGCAGGTCCTGAAGATGATCATGGGATACCAACCACTTTGGAGGGTATATTGGGACTTGAACCAACTCCATATGCTATTTTCATAGTTTATAAATGTTTAAAAGTTTCCTTTTAAGGTCCATCACTTTAACCAGTCTTTAAAGTGACATAGTGAAAAGAGTGGTAACCTAAATTTAGAGACTTTTAAGATATGTCTGATGGAACCAAGCATATGAAGTGTCCTACCATGTGTCATGAGACCCATGGTATGGATCATTTAGTAAGGATAAAAATATGCTAGTGATAATTACCAAGAAAATCCTATTAGAGAGTGATTGTGGTTGTAGATGATGATTGTGCTTGTGTAAGAGAATATCCATGATTAGGAAAACTTCCAATGTAGGTGGAGGCCTCTTTGTAACTTCATATCCTCATGCACATGAGACACTTGTCCCTAATATATTTTTTATATGCTCAAGGAAACCCATGATGAAGGTAATTTCCAAGGGAGAGTGATTGAGGAGTTTCAACACCACATGTGAGGAAGGTGCACAGTTTGGGATGAACACATGTTCATATCAGTTTTTTGATCTCTTTTCCACCTCATTTACATGCATTGTAACTAATTTTCATATTTTAACACTTGTCCTTGTGCCTATTTAACTTATCTCTTATCTCTCTTCTTCTAAGTTCTATAAATATGAGCCATTTTGGCCATTGTAAAGGAGACCACAACTAGTATGGTGAACCCCTACTAGTATGACATTAAATTTTGTCTTTGAACATTGAATACAAGTCTAATTCTAAGTTATGAAAATTTTGTCTAAGTGTATGTGTGATGAATAGTGGATCCAAGTGATAGTATCATCCTTACTTCCCTTTATCCTTCATGTTTAAGTAAGAGTTCTTATTTTAACAGGTCATGTGAAGTGTAGTAGTTGTACTAGACTCTTCTTTAAGCAAAAAATTATCTCTATGGTGTGAAATATACCCATAGATCACTTATCTTGTTGATTTTACTATATATGATACCTTCATATTGAAGCAATTATGTTAGACTCATTCAATGCCTAGAATTGGTCTTGAAAAGCTTTGTTACTTAGTAGGAGTGTGATAGTCTATGAGATATGTTTTGGTGTATCACCTCTTTAGTGTAGTTTCCATTTCATGCAAAACTTCTAACCCTTTTCCATGAACAAGCATTATATCAGGTGATAAGCATCTTAAATAAGAATCTAGGGAGATAGCCCTCACAAACTAGAGATTTATCTCTCTTACAAGTTCCCCACAACTTGAGAGATGATTTATGTTACATCAAATTATAGGAGCTTGATAGAGTATCCTAGGGTGCACAATTTGATCCCAATAGTTCCTTTTTCCTTGGCTGCACTCATAGAGGCTTTAGAATCATCAAGCACCTATTTAAATAGTCTATTTGAACAAACAACCATTCCTATTTAACCATCTCCCCTAACCATAGAATAAAGCACAACTATGGACATCTTGCCCAGGGGAGCAAATTTTTCACAAGCACCCCTCATGGAGCAACCACCCAACTCAATCTTACATCCCTTGCTTGAAAAAATAGATGAGGATAGAAATAATCATCGTCAACCCATAGGTGTATCTTTGACACCTAGTACCTGGGAGGCCAGACTAGTATATAGACCTTTTTCTAAACTTGTTCAGAATTTAGGCATGGTCACAAAACTAGACATGGATCAAACCACTTTTTGGAAATAGTTAGGGCTCCCATACATCAACAAACTCAAACCTTATAGCATGAATTTAACCAATCTATCATTTTTTCACCACCTCTTAAATTGATCAAAACCTCTACCAACCTCTCACCTTCTTGGTCAACCAAAATGGCCACATCTCAAATGACCGCACCACCAACCAAACCTTTCAAAACTCTTGGTGATTTCCCTACACAAAGTTTGGTTGACCCATCCTTGAAGGTGGAATTAACCTCATCCAAGCCTATAACCAAACCTCAACCCAAATCAACCAAGGGGTGAAACTATTAAAGATCCACATGGCTAGGATTCTACCTCCCTTTACCTTGCCTTCTATCTTGGGGCCTCATCCCTCAAATTTACTTAAAAAGTAAGCTCATTCTAACATATGTCATTTAACACTATTTGTTACACCAACCAACTTAATATCTAATGCACTAGTCCTTCACAAATTAATAATAACCAGGCTATCAACCCTGAACACCCCAACCACTGACATACCCAAGGCAAAACCATTGACCAAAAACACCACCTTACATAAACCCTATCTCACCAAACCCATTGCTACCAACACACCCACTTTACCAATCAAAACCAAAACCTCTAGACCTTTTCTACATCTATTTGAATCATATACAACCAATTTTAAAGGTTTGATGTAGGCCTCTTACCTCTCTTTACCCCCTATCAGGCCCTTCAATCTTCTTGGTTTGAAATCATCTTGGCATAATGACCATCAAATCTATTCCTCTCATAGGATACCTGGGCATGACATAAAGAATTTCAAATCTCTTCAGGATATCATCCATTAGATATATGAGGAACATGACCTCTTATTAGATGAACCCCCCTGATCCCTCTGCCAATGCACTTGATAGTCATTTGTCAAAGCCAACCTGATTCTCCACTCTCACCACAAAGTAAACTAGAACCTACCCAACCTTGTGCCCTATCCTTCCCTTTTATCCATACCATTAATGTGGTCACATGATCATAAAAAAAGGATAAAGGGAAGGCCAAATGTCCATTTTATGGACATACCCACCTTCTAATCCTAAACCACACTAGATCCCAATCTCTTTAGCTAAGCCCAAAGTTACCATCTTAGGCACCTCTGAGGCTAACCCCTCTAAATCCATTAAGAGGGTCATTATTAAGCAACTCCACCAAACTCTAGCTAAGATGAGCCTCTACAAAATAATTTCCACCTCACCTCACCATCGTTAGGCCATGATAGAGGCTATGCAAGCTATTCAAGTTAGAGTAGGATACTCTCAACCTATAGAGGCCTTTGTAAGTGCTCTTTAACTCTCCACCCTTATTAATTTCAAGGACTTAGAGATACCCTCTATCCACCCTGAGGACCCAGATCCTCCTTTCTTTATTAATACCCACATCAACCAAACCTACATCAAATGGCTTATGATCGAAGGGGGAGCTAACATCAACATCATCTCTTCCCATGTCTATGACTAACTCAAATTACTAGACAATGTCATGTCCTAAACTTTAGTTGTCCTTCAATATTTTAACAACACCATGACCACTACCTTGGGAACCATTATCCTCCACATTTAGATCAAACCACACATGCTCCCTAAACTCTTCTATGTGGTCGAAGGTGAATTCTAGTATAATGTTTTACTAGGGAGACCTTGGATCTATGATATGGGTTATGTACCTTATACCCTTAATTATTCTATCAAATTCAAGCACAAGGGTTAGATTATTACCACACAAGCTGACCCAAGACCTTTTTTAGCATGCAACATGACCTATCAACCTAAAGACATCCTCCTACCCCTGATAAAAGCACCCCAAACATCTATCACCAAGCCTTCAACCATGGAAAATGAATCCATTCCTTCTCCTTCCACATATGCATCTACCAGTTCATCTCTTTCCATGGACTAGATACCCACCATTGATCCCTTGGAATCTACCTTCCACCACCTTACCCTTGGAGAATATCAACTCTTTACCCTTGATGCTTTCCCTACTCCTTAAGAGTATGGGAAACTCAACCACCAACCAAGTTATGACCCAAAAATTGGAGCCATTTCTCCTTTGGGGCATTTGAACTATCAAACACATTCTATCTATGAGGGAATTGACAAGCTACTTGATGCTACTATAACCCCCTCATCTCCACAACTATTCACCTCTACATTCTATTATTTGGACAACTTAGACTTTACTAAATTATACTTGCATAGGTGTGCCTAGAAAGAGTTTGGCTTAGGATGATATGAGCATGGCCCACACACATTGATATCAATTAAGACCTGAAATCCTCACAAGAAACATGACCTTGGATTCATTCTACCCAATAAGAATAAATCCACATGACCTATCACTACCATTATTAAAAAATATCCCCCTTCCTCAACAACGTCCCCTTTACTTGAGTGTGAGGATGAGGACATTATCCCACCTATATTTTTTTTATCAACATGATTACCCTCATCTCCCTAACTTATCAAAGGGAAGGGGCACTAGTATATATCCCTTTGACCCATCCTAAACTAGTGGGAGATGACGCTCCTACCATTAACACTATCTAGTGCCAGGATGATGATTCTATTCTCACCTACCTTGGTATACCTGATTTCTCCATCCACAAATCCTTACCTCCTAAAACCTCAACCATGATAAATGAATCCAATATGGATATTGACATATGCACTTCAAGAAACCCTCATATTTCCAAACTTGGCCAATCTCTCATCATCGAGGAACTTCAAGACTTTTCTACCTTCCTCTAAGATTGTAACATTACATTCACCTAGTCATATGCTGATATGCCTGGTATCAACCAAACCATTTCCACCCATAACATTGTAACCAATCATGATGTCAAGCCTATTAGATATAAAATTTGATGAAGTATCCTTGCATAACCTTTTTTATCAAAGAAGATCTTCAACACCTCCTCTCTGTCAACTTTATTCAACCCATTGATTATCCCTAGTAGGTTTTGAACATAATGCTTATCACTAAATCCATAAGGGGACTACATATATGTGTGGACTTTCATGACCTTAACCTTACCTACCTAAAGGATGACTTTCCCCTATCTAGCATTAACCAACTTATTGATCTTATAGTAGGCCATGAGATGTTGTCTCTCATAGATGGATTCTTGGGTTATAATTAGATTTTGATTAACCTTGAAGATAAACACAAGACTACCTTTATCACCCCATGGGGAATTTTTGTTATAGAATCATGCCTTTCAATCTTAATAATTCTAGTTCAACATACCGATGTGATATGAAATACATATTCCATGACCTTATCCATATAATCATTAAGGACTATGTGGATGACCTCCTTGGAAAATCCAAACTTCACAAGGACCACTTATTTATTCTCAAGATTATCTTTTAGAGACTTTAATTACCATGTCTACCTCAATCCCAAGAAATGTATTTTTGGGGTCTTGATAAGAAAACTCCTTGGCTTCATAATTTCCCTTTGAGGAATCAAGGTTGATCTAGCCAAAATAAAATCCATCCTCAAGATGCTATCTCTAACCAATCTTCAACAACTACATAGCCTATAGGGGAAGCTCCAATCCATTCGCCACTTTATTTCTCAGCTCTCTAATCTATGCCAACCTTTCCATCACCTCTTGAAAAAGCACATCTCTTTCAAGTGGAATGTCAATTGTCAAAAGGCATTTGATTCATTCAAAGAGTACCTTCTATCTCCACCTATCCTTATACCCCATAAGGATGACCAAACCTTCTACCTTTATATCTCTGACACCGACCATTCCTTAGGAGTAATGCTTGCGCATCAGGATAAACACCATAAAGAGCAAGCCATCTATTACATAAGCCACACCCTTATAGAATATGAAACTTGGTATACTCATACTGAGAGGCTTTGCTTGGACCTAGTCTTCATGGCCACCAAAGTTTGTGACTACCTTCTTAACCAAAAAATGTTTGTCATAACTAATACTGACCCACTCAAGTAATTGCACTCCAGGCCATACCATGGCTCATGCTTTCAACTGAGTTTGACCTTGAGTTCCTATATTTGAAGTTAATTAAGGAGCAAGTCATTACTGACCAATTGGCTAATGCACCCCTAATAAATAACCAACCCCCTCCCCTTGAATTTTTGAATGAGTCTATCACAACCTTGTCTCAAGTAGATTTCACCTATCAAGTCACCATGTTATTTGATGGATCAAAGTGTTAGCATGGTGGGAGAGCTGGTATCATCCTTATCCCTCTTATCAATGAACCACTTCATTTATATTTTAAATTTGACTTTGAATGTACCAATAATGTGGCCAAATATGAAGCCCTAGTAATAGGTCTCCAAACTGTATTAGCCTTGGGGGTCAGAATAATCAACATCTTTGGTGACTCCTAACTTGTGGTCAATCAAGTCAATGGCATCTACCAGTGTAAGAATGAGATTTTGGAACTATATAGATAGACAATCATAGAACTCTTGACATTATTTAAACTCTACCATATTTAATCCACCCCATGATCTACCAATAAGTTTGCCAACACCATGGCTTCTCTTGATTCTTAGATCCCATCAACACCATTAGATTTTAAGTTATCAATCATTGTCCATCACCTCACTGAACCTTCCTACATCAAGTCAGACACTCCAACCATATTTAATGTGGAGGAGATCCTACCTAACCTTTGGTATCAATGAACCTTTGACTACCTTAACCTTGGCAGAGTTCTATCTGGCGTCTCTAGGAATGCTCATCAAGCATTTATTTAGAGTACCTATCATTATACCATTATAGGAGGCATCCTCTATAAACGTAGTTTTGATGGCCTCCTATTTCATTGCCTCTATAGTTTAGAAGCCTCTCACAATATCAAAAAGACACATTATGGTATCTATGGGGTCACTTTAGTGAACTCATTGTGGCTAAGCACATCCTCCACCTAGGCTATTATTAGCCTACCTTTAACCAAGACTATTGTGATTATGTGAAAAAGTGTGTCAAATGTCAACAACATGCTAATTTTCATCATGCAACTAGCCATAGTCTTCAAGTTTACACCCACTTCTAGCCTTTTCATAATGGGATATAGACCTTATTGGCAAAATTAACCCCCACTCTTCATAGTGACATCACTCCATTGTGATCGATTATTTCACCAAATGGGTGGAGGCTATTCTTATTGTCTCGAATAAAGCTAAAAAGATTATCAAATTTATCACCCATCACATCATTTACCACTTTGGTATTCCCCATAACATCATCATTGATGATGGAAAATCTTTCAAAAACAAACAAGTTCAGGGCCTTTGTGACGTATTTGGTATTAAACTAAGCTTTTCATCACATTATCACCCATAAGTAAATGGACAAGTAGAAGCATCTAAAAAAACCCTTAACAACATGCTTACCAAAATTGTTAATGCGTTAGGTTTGGATTGGCACTTGCACATTCCTTTCACCTTATGGGCATATCACATTAGCATCTGAACCCCTACAAGTGCTACATCTTTTTCTCTTGTGTTTGGAGCTGAGGCTTTGTTGCCTCTAAAAGTTTAAATACCATCTCTTCACATCTCTTTGTGTGACCTTATTTTAGAAGATGATTATCATCAAGAATTATTAGCTCAAATTGAGCTAATTGATGAGCATAATTTGGCTACTCTTTCTCATCTCCATGTCTATTAAGAATGAATCAAGCATGCTTATAACAAACACCTAAAAGTACAAGAATTCAATATTGGAGACCTCATTCTCAAGGAAAATCAACATGTAACCATTATGGAGAAAAGAAAAAGGGGAAAATTTATTTTCAATTGGCTTAGAATCTACATAATAACCCATAAGTATAGATCAAGAGTTTATCATTTGTCCTCTCTCGAAGGCAAACCAGAACCTGAGCCTCTCAATGCTTCACATCTACATCTTTTCTATTATTAAATATGGGTCACAATAATAATTAGTTTAACTTAAGATCATTCCCTACATCCACATTAATTTCCCTCTTTTTAGGGGTAATCAAATATAGCTAAATCATGTGATTATCCATCACAATCATAGCCTAATCTTGAACTATGGGTACCCTGGCTCTGCCCATGGCATGATTCTCATGGTATTTTCTATCCCTCTTTAGGATAGATTCACATGGTCATTGTCACCTAAACCTTTTTTCACCTATGGTACCTTCTTGTGCCCTTAGTTTTGCCTTCATAAAGGTAACCCCTTGAGAATGTATAAGCAAGTCTATGTCAGGAAAAATCAAACAAAATAAAAAATAATATCCAAGTCAAAACCAAATCATGGGTCATTCTTAGAATTCATAGACTACTCCCTTGAAGGACAACTATTGAAACCTTATTCAAAATTATAAAATGTAAGGTAGACTACTCCTTGAAAGGACAACTATCAAAAGAATTTGGACTGAGCATATAAACTTATACCACTCCCTTGAAGGATGGTTGAGTAAAGAATTTGTCAAAGCTATCAATTTATTGGAAGATTCTCATATTGATCAGCTTCCCTAACACTAAAGCAAGATAAAAATATCAAATGAACCATAAGTAAAAGAAAAATCAATGAGAAACATCTCAATTGGCTTTCATAAAAGTAATAATCTCAAAAATCCACAATCAGCTCTCCTCAATAGACTTCCCGCATCGATCAGTCTACACTTTATATATGAGCATAGAATTGATTTCACTATCCTCTTATAAGCCTCTAAAGAGGCATGCTAGTCTTAAAAAAGGTTTTAGTCTCACCTATCCTCCCTCCATATATCATATGCATGGGATTATGATATTACTTAACACAATGTGATCAATATACATGTTTCTCAACCTAAGCATACTAATGAGACATATTTGAAAGGCTTATTTTCATTAAGCCAATCCAACTTTTGGGTTCATTTTGGTCCTTACAAATGAAAAAGCATCATGTTTCTCTTCTTTTATTTTATTGGTTATGTATACTTACCTCTCATGATTATTCTCACCATCCTAAAAATTTAGTTTGTTATTTACTTACTTTATGTATTCTCATTGCATCTTCAACCATACTCACATTCTATCTCCATGATCATAAACAATAGATATTAAATCCAAAGCATAATATTATGAACTATATCCATGAACCACACTATCAAAACACCATGACATCATATCATATTATAACATATCATGAGCATTATCCTATCCATGTACTATCAATACATCATGTGACCATATAACATATCACAAACCATCATAATTATGCCATTCATAATCTTGAGCATAAATAAAATCAATGAGAGAAACATAATGATCCATATCATATACCAATCTATCCATTTACCATAACACTACCACAATTCATCTTATAACATCAACTCATACAAAATGTATCAACATAACCATAAATAAATCCATTATGACTACATTATCATATGACATACATCCATCAATAACACATCCCATCATATCCATGAACAAAATTAGAACATCATGTGATCCAATAATTAAGGGTTTTGGTTGAAATATATTTCAAGAACACAAAAATAACACAATAAAAATGCTTTCTCTAAGAAGATATGTTTTATTACTCACAAGATTGCAAATACAAACATATCCTTATCTCTAGGAAGAGATGTCTGATCTCCTTCTCGGGATACATATTTATTTATACATATTTTGAAGGTAGGAGGAGGATGTGGAAGGTCACCAATATTTAGGTAGATGAAGTGGTTTGACTTCCATGATTTAAAACAACATAGAATTTAAGAAATTGTTATTCTTAGAAACTTACTATTTTTAGACAACACTATTAAAATTGAAATATTAGGCACTTTCATTAGGTTTTCAAGGGTCAAAACCCATCAAGCATAGATCATTAAATCTCATCATATTCTCATTTTTCTTAACTTTCCAATTTTTCAAATGGGGAGTCAAACATAGATATGGTTCAAAAGTTATGGCTCCTAGAAGTTCTGCCACCAATTGGGGTAGAACCGTCACCCGACTTGTCACTTGAAGTGTTACCTAGATCATCATGACTATATTTATAACATCACATGCCTAGGATACTAAGTCAACATCTCATAAAGCATATGCAAGAGACCATAGGCCATCAACCATAAACATGAATGTTAATATCCACATTAGCATGTAAGCCATCAACCATAAACATGAACATAAATAACCACATTAACATATCAAACATGAACGATAAGCATACATCATATATAAAACCATACATCATATACATTGTGTTATCATAAATAATACATGTGACAATGTATAACCTCTATCTCTCTCTCAAAAAAAGAGGAAACTGATCAAAATAGTGTACACCTATCGGCATGTAGGCCAATATCAAAATAGTATACACCTATCACTACTAATATATCAAAACATGTCTAAAACACAATCATGGGGCACCACTACCACTTTACCCACTTGAACCTATGCCACTACTATTGGCTCCACCTATACCTACACCTACACTCCCATTTGGTGGCGGTACCCATGGTATCCCTACATAGCCCACTATAGAAGCCCACTATCCTAGAGTAGCTACAGATGGACCCCCTACCAAGATAGCCTAGTACTCACCATATCTCATCTCAAGAAGAAACTAATCTAACACTATCGCCTCATAATACTTGAGCTCCTCCATAGTGGCTAGATAATATACCATGGCATTATGTCTGGTGGTCCTCCCACTAATACCATGGCTACCCATACCCTTTGCCTCAATGAATCTCTCTCCTGTGTCACCAACCCAAGAGAGATCCTTGCTTAATCATGCTCATCATTTAGGGTCACCACCTGTGCCAAAAATGTCACAACCTATCCCTATAGTGTGGCCACCTATCCCTATAATGTCTATACCTATGCTTGGGCTACATCTAAATCTACCCCTGCCTATCCATCATGACCCGTTGGATCTACAACCATCAGCCTCACACCTCCATCATCTCCACCAATATTTGTAACTACATATATGGGATGGTACCAAGCCATATATTCATTTGCATACCCAACATCATCTATAAGAACCCTAATAGGTATTTATTCATAAATACCATCTAAAACAATCAAATTAGGCTTGGGTACTGGCAATAAAACCTCTAAATCCTCCCTCCTATACCTAAGAAATGGGCCTGGGACACCTTGTGCCAAACCAAATTATTGATGCACCTTGTCAAATAGCATTAGCTTCACCTCTCCCTCTCACTTGTTGATGATCCATCTATATATCTTAAGGGAAAGGGTCTGTATCCTATACCTTGGCCATATTATAAACTACACATATGGCCTCCAAGTGATATCTCTGACCACTAGTGCACCCCTAAACCACTCTATGTCATGGACACCACCCCCTACACCTAATGCAACCAAATCATCCCTCCATCACATGAAGCCAATATGGAACTCTATCTATGTATAGTTAGCCCATAGAAATCCTACTAGTCTTATCACCCAAATATTCTTATCAGCCCAACAATATAGAACTAGGTCGACACTAATGCCATATCTCCTATGATGCCTAAACCTCCACATCTCTTTGTAGATCTACATGAGAAAAATAAGGACCCTAATAGTAACTCCACTAAAACTCCCAATAAAAAATAGATAAATTTATCACTACTCAAATCTAGAAGCCCAAAACATGTCACTACAATCATGAGCATGGTCATGAGCCTCCTCTCAGCTAGAGCTCTCTGATATAATGCCAAGTATAGGAATCCCACAACACACCATCATACCTAATCAATCTCATCCCCATACAAGTACTAAATGAAATCCTCTTGCTCCTCATGCTCGATATGATAAATCACCTCACCATGTAGTGGGAGTTTGGTAATGTTATGTACGTCTTTGGGGAGAATAGTCATCTCCCCAATTGAGAGAAATAAGGTATTCATAGCAGGATCCCATCTCTTAATGAGTGCTATGACCATGGATGCATCTTGAGGCACATGTTGATAGTGACTCATATCCCCCAACCCCACCTCCTCTATATGGGCCCAATCCTCTAGATTCATCCCCTCATGTATCTCAAGAAAGATACATAACACTTGGTCATGCATCAGAATCTTCTCCCTATCCTGCATTATATCACTTAGCTTAATATATGATATTCATGTCTACCCTAAATTTTTACCCACCTAAATTATTCCCTTTTTCATCCTAACCATCTATCCCATGCTCTCTCCAACATCTAAGACATACCTATCAACACATAACCCCTTAAAACACACTAGAACAACTTCCCTTACCTTATCCTTTAAATGCTTGACCTATTCTACCTATTTACCTATTTACCCACCAGTATACCATATAAAACCTATAAGAAGATATGGCTACCTAGCAAACCCAACCCATTTAAACCTTTTCTTTAATAGGGGACCATTGACAATCATGGTGACCACTGATGGTCAGGCAACCATTTTCATATGGGTGTCGACAGTCACTATGAGTGTTTTGTGGATAGAATGACCAAACCCTATCACATTATATTCTATCCTAAAAGCATACAAAATAACCACACTTTCTACCCTTAACCCTACCCAACTCAATTTACCTACCCCACCCCAACCATTCCTAGTTTTACACGTAAAATTTCCCATAAAACCCAAAACCCTACCTAGGGCATTCTAGTCTAAATTGAGCATTCCTAACACAACCCTAACCTCCTAACCAAATTCAAGTACATAAAATCACAATTATCTACCAATTCAAGACACTACCTACCTCATTTCTTGATCTTTTCCATGGTTTGAGCCTCTGAAGTACTGGTCGACTATACCCACATGCTCCTTACATCTCATGCCCATGAAGATGAAACCTACATGCCTCTAACCAACGAACAATCACCAAATGAGCAAGTAAACTCTCCATAAATGCCAAAATTTCCAAAGCAAAGTCAACCAATTATTAAAGTTACAAATGGTAAAAAGTAACTCTATTTTCACTCTCTACCCCATGGATTTTTAGGGTTTGCCTTGATCATCGATGATCAGGGTGACCATTGATGGTCACCTCTTGAGAGCCTTGACCATTGATGGTCAGGATGCCCCAAATTTACACTTGTACCTAGAATAACCCTTCTTAGTAAAACTAAATTAGGATTTACCCACTTTTGGAGATTAACTTATCCAACCAACTTGACCACTTTGTTACCTCATTGTTGGTTTATTGTGACCCATTTGGTTCATAATTTTAGACACTTTTTTCCTGGTCTTTTGACTATAGTGACAACATTTCCATGTTGATCCCTTTAGATCTTATACCACCTTATACATACTGACCCACTTGTGTCTTTTTGAGAGAACTTCCTACCTCAGATACCCATGATACTTGATCAATTTGTGTTTTCATCAAGATCAATTCCTACCTTGGATACCCCTTGGAAACACATAAATCACTTAAAAGACTTGCATTTACAAGTGTTCCTAGTCACCATGCATATAAGTGGTCACGTGGTTCACTTATAACTTGTCCTTATTATCACCAACCCTTATTTTTAAACATTGGAAACCAAGTCTATGCACAATCTTGGTTATCTCACATTTTTGTCATACTTTGTGTGCAAGTTTGCGTCTTGAGTGCCCAATCTATCATTCACCCATTTTCATTTCCAACTATCATTTATCAAACCCTGACTTGATTTTAATTTTACCTAATCAACTCTTGATTTGAGGGGGAACACCTCCTCCTACTCTTGAGGCAACCAGACCTTGAACCATACTCTTTTTTTTGTAGCTTGTTCACAAAAGCAACACAATAAAAAGGGGGAAAATGTAGACATTAAAAGTTTGCACACCTATGCTTCTAAATGTTGACAAACCCCCTAGACCTACCTAGGACCCCCTTAGGACTAATCTACACCAATTTTTCCTAATAAATCCTACCCATAGTCAGATTCACAAGCTGACTCAACCTAGCCTTTAGGACCTCTTTCCTTTAAAACCTGACCATTAACGATCAGGGTGACCATCGACAATCACCATGGGAAACCTTGACTGTCGACGATTAGGGTCCACCTCCTTAATAAAGAACATGTAACCACCCACTGAAATTTTCTAAAAATAGCTCATTTAAATCTTGTTATGATCCTTTGCATGGATGAGTTATACTTAGATGGCCTAGTTACACCTTGACTTCCACCTCTTGATTATGCCTATAAGAAGAAAGGAGCTTGGGAGGTCAAATATATCTTTAATAATTATGAAGAGCTCAAGGATTCAATAGTTTTATTTTATAGGTCAATCAACATCATCAATGTTATCAAGCATCATCAACAATCTTATTGAGAACTAACTTGTCGTCACCTCTCAACCAAGTTCTCAAGTAGCATTACTCTACCAGAATTAAACCAAATTCTACTAATAGGTTAACTAATTCAAACACTCACCCAATAAACTTATGGTAAGATGAGTACTTATTTTTAAATATTCATTTACTTTATTCCCATTTTGTGATCAGTCCAACCCTTTCCCATCACCCAGAATCCATCTTTTGGATCCTGTTATTCAAAAATTCACAAGCTAAAACTCATAGAGTAACCATCGATGTTTGAATCAATCACTGATAGTCTACCCAACCACTAATGGTCAACTTGACCATTGATGGTCACCTTAACCATCAATGGTTACCCTAATCACTGATGGTCACTGTGGCAGTGAAAACTAGTAATTTATTTTTACCCATCTACCCTCAACCAAACTTGGTTTCTTATGTTTTTAAGCATTCACATACCTCTTTTATATTTTTTGAAGCATACCCCAACCCCTTAGAAATAGTATTAATTAGTATATCACTAATTTGATCATTTCTAGTCTATTTTCTAAGCAAGCATTCTTGTGTTCAATTTTAGTACCTTTTGATTATTGATACAAGTACCTTCTTTCTAGTTTTGTGAACTTAATTTTTTAAAATGTGTGGATTGAAAATCCTTAAGGAAGCCCTCACTTTTGGGATCTAGCTATTGCTAGGCAATCCACCTAACTATATATCTAACAAACAAGTTTGCTTCAATGATTTCTTATCTATAAGTCTTTCTCCCAAACCAAAGAGGAGCTCTTCACAATCTTTTAATTCAATGCATGCACAAATAAATATATTTTTTAACCACACTTGTATCAAGTTTCTTTTCTCTCTTCCCTAGAACTTAAAATGAAAATTTACATGAAACAGTAGTCTCTTTATTAATTAAAATATTGATAGGACCTAGGTTCCCCAAAGCTCTGACATAACTTGTCAGAATTAAGAGCACACTTGATTACCTTTATATTAGCAATTAAATATGCAAAAATAACCAGAAGTACAAGTAACTAGAAATAAGAAATAACACAAAATATGAGAGGCAACACACAATTGTATTCAACTCATTCCAGAAGAAAATACAATGAAGAAAAATCACACTTTCTTCTCACACCTCTCAGATGTACAGATCTCTTTCCCTCAAGAGTTATCTTCTCTCAATACAGGTCATAACAAACAACTCAAGCACAGAGCTGTTGTTCACCTCAACCAGTCAGTATAATACTACCAGTACAATCGAGTATGAATCGGTACTCCAAGTAGATCTCACCATGATCTTGCTCCTTGATGTGTTGTTATCACCTTGGATCTTGATACCCCACAGATCTCCTTTTGACCCTCGCACACACACACCCCTGTAGATCAACTGACCTTACTTACCCATGTAGATCTCCTCCATGATCTTGCAACAACCTGCAGATCAACCTTGATCTTACATACCTGGAAGAACCCTTGTGATTCTACCAATGGAAGAACTCTTCTAGTTCTACACATTACAATATAGCCCCATGGGTCTATTATATAGATCCCATACATACAATAATTTAGACAAGCAGCTCAAGACTCGAACTAGTCTTTAACATGCAAACAACTAGTTCGTTAACTAAATGTTCATCAACAGGTAGTTCTAGAGCCACACAGGTGACCGATGTCAGTCCCTGTCTACCTAAGGAAGACCGACATCGGCCGACTCCTACTCGACGTTGGTGTGGCCTACCGATGTCAGTGACTGTGACACTCAGCAACCCTCCATGTTTGCATCTGGGTGAAGCTTTTAGCTCCACAACCTAGCAATCTCCCACTTGGAGATAAATAGCTACACCTGTACCTATACCAGTACATTGTCTAATCTGTATCTTGGGACCCTTGTGTCTAAATTTCTCCATTCTCAGCTTACCTTCTTCTGCCATTGCCATACTCCCACTCAATCAAAAACCCCTGAGAGTGACCTGTAATCAACAAACACTAACCAAATCTAAACCACCTATTAGTAAACCTCACTCTGAGAACCTCCAACCTCGCTCTGATACCAATTGATAGGACCTAGGTTCCCCAAAGCTCTGACACAACTTGTCAGAATTAAGAGCACACTTGATTACCTTTATATTAACAATTAAATATGCATAAATAACCAGAATTACAAGTAACTAGAAATAAGAAATAACATAGAATATGAGAGGCAACACACAATTGTATTCAACTCATTCCAAAAGGAAATACAATGAAGAAAAATCACACTTTCTTCTCACACCTCTCAGATGTACAGATCTCTTTCCCTCAAGAGTTATCTTCTCTCAATACAGGTCACAACAAATAACTCAAGCACAGAGCTATTGTTCACCTCAACCAGTCAGTACAATACTACTAGTACAACCGAGTACGAACCGGTACTCCAAGTAGATCTCACCATGATCTTGCTCCAAGATATGTTGCTGTCACCTTGGATCTTACTACCCCGTAGATCTCCTTTTGACCCTCACACACACACACCCCTGCAGATCAACCGACCTTACTTACCCATGTAGATCTCCTCTATGATCTTGCAACAACTTGTAGATTAACCCTGATCTTACATACCTAGAAGAACCCCTGTGATTCTACCAATGGAATAAATCTTCTAGTTCTACACATTACAATATAGCCCCATGGGTCTATTATATAGATCCCATGCATACAACAATTTAGACAAGCGGCTCAAGACTCAAACTAGTCTTTAACATGCAAACAACTGGTTCATTAACTAACTATTCATCAACAGGCAGTTTTAGAACTGCATAGGCGATCGATGTCAGTCCCTATCTACCTAAGGAAGACCAACATTGGCTGACTCTTGCTGATGTCAGTTGTTTTCTATCGACCCTTGCCCGACGTTGGTGTGGCCTACCGATGTCGGTGACTGTGACACTCATCAACCCTCCATGTTTGCATCCGGGTGAAGCTTTTAGCTCCACAACCTAACAATCTCCAAACTTGTCAGGAATCTAGAACAACAAACATGCTCTAACTCCACTGTTAGGACCTAGGAAGCACCATTGATTACCAAGCAACTTAACATGCAAAATTTAACTAGAAGTAACAAGTAACTAGAATTTAGAAATAACACAGAATATGAGAGACAATACCCAATTATATTAATACTCTTTCAGAAGGAAATACAACAAAGAAGATGCCATAGTCATCTTCCTTACACACCTCTAGGGCTCCCACACCTCTAAGGCATAAACAATAAATCTCTTCAAGAGCTCACTCTCTCTCTTATGGTCCCAACACACAACTCAAACATAGAGTTGGTGTTCACCTCCAACCAGTCAATATCACTACTACCAGTACCACTAGTCAGTATCACTACTGCCAGTACACAAGTGCTCCACGCACTCCAAATAAATCTCCCTAATCTTGCACCTTGTTGTGTTGCCCGTCACCTTTGACCTTTCTATCTTGCAGATCCACCTTAGACCTTGCGCACACACACACACACACACACACCTGCAAATCACCAAACCTTACTTACCATGTAGATCTCTCTACACCTTGAAGAACCCTTGTCCTTGCCTCACTAAGTCCTTATGATTCTTCAACCAGTACCTTGGTGGATCTTCTACCTGATCTAGCACACCTACAGACCAACCTGATCATACACACTCGACACCCCTGTGGAACTAAGAGGAACACACCTTGCTCTCTTCCCTATGAAGGAGCTAACCTTGCTCAACTCAACTAGAACAAATTACAATATAGCCCATGAGTCTCTTAAATAGATCTCATGCAAACAATAATTAGACACCTAATCACAAAAATTAGATCCGCAGCTCCAAGGCTAAAATTAGCCTTTAACATGCAAAAAACTAGTTCGTTAACAAACTGTCTGTAACACTCATAGTTTCGAACCGCACAGGAAACTGACGTTGGTCCCTGTCTACCTGGAGATGACCGACGTTGGCCAAATATTGCCGATGTTAGTTGCCTTCCTGTCTACCCTTGACCAACATCAGTTGGCCTGACCGACGCCGGTAACTGTGACACTCAGCAACCTCCTCCCCTGTTTGCATCAGTGACGCTTTTAGCTCCACAACCTAACAAATATTACTATTTATTTTAAAGTAAAAAAAATATCTATTCAATATAAAATCAAACCAAAGTCTACACCCTTTTATTATGCTTTCCCAACATGGCATATGGCTCTAACATACTTTGCACACACAAATTTTGAAAAGGTAAAAATACATGTACGTGATTTATATAAATAAATATATGTTTTGATCAAGTTATAAGAAAAATTATAACTTAAAATAATTTCTAATATTAATGTTATGATGATAAAAATCTTAATATCAATACCTAAATTGTTTTGATCAAAACTCATGATCTCAAGAATATCATATGCATTTGAAAGATTTTGACACCTGAACACTGGTACCAATTTTTGTAATCCATATCAATAGATAAAAGCTTTGAAAAAGTGAACATGTTAATAAATTTTAAAATCATACTCTTATGAAAGCAACTTTATTAAATGTGACTTACAATGATCCATTATATTACATTTGAATATCATTGTTTCAAAATGTGAACATACATATTAGCATCATGAACACTATAATAAAAACTTCAAATCTCATTTTAATTTAATATAGAGCATGATAATGAATAGTTTTCAATTATATTAGAGACAATCAAATAGGATAGTCAACACACAATTAGAGATGTAAAATAAAAATCAAGCGTTAAAGTTGGTCTCCACTATATAATTTTTTAGATATGGTACAACTAGTTATCATAAGATAAGATTACATTATTTTAAAAAAATTCAACCAGGGTATTAAATTTTTTGATAACATTGGTGACTTTGATATATAGTTTCATATATAAGAGTTATTACAACGAATATTTTGAATTTCAAAATTTAGGAGTACGATACGGGTAAATTATTTCCTAAGAATCTAAGTACAAATCCATTTTTAATATTTTTTTATAACAAGGGATGCTTTATTTAGCCAACATAGGATAAATAATAGGAAATTTGAGATGGATGAGCATTATTATAGCCTAAAACATAAAAATGTGAAAGCAAGTGATGGTATGGCATGATGTTTTCCAATATCATTATTTTATAAGACAATTGATTTGGAATAACCGAGAGATTTAACTTTTGATAAATGGGATATAATTAAAGTTATATGAATAATATTTTGAGCTTTACTATAAAAAGGATACTTCACCACTGTAACTGAGATTGTGAGTTTTCATAAAACACAAACAAGATAAAATATAAAAGCAAATAAAAAATGAACAAATAGAGAATCAAATGAAAAAAACAAAAAGGAATTCAAAATTGGAAAAGAGGAGATCTATTCATATAATATTTTAAAGTGATGTAAATTAACTGTATGACACAACAAATTTCCATCTTAATATTAAAAATGGAAAGTATTTCTGCCAACTATAGCAGTAGCGTTATATTGTCCTAACTAAAAAGATTAAAACTTATGATGCTTCCCAGAATCTTCATGAGCCCTATCACAATATAAAAATATATAACAACTTCAAATATTTACTTGGAAACCTTATTTTCAAATAATTTTAAAAGTTTTTCCTTGTCCTTTTTGAATTTTTCTGAGGCATTGGTTTTGTTTCATCCAGAGCCAGTAAATCATTTAATATTTGATGTATAAAATTTGAATTTTTAGAAGTATATTGTAATATGGTTTTTACAAAATTAATTTTAAGTTAAATAGCCATAGTATCTTCAAAGCCATAGGCTAGCATAAAGGATGAATAGCCAATTGTAACTTTGATCATAGTTTGATCAACACATAAAGCTTAAAAAATATTAATATGTGAATTCATTTTATTTTCAAAGATGATTTAATTCATAATTGAAATCAAATTTTTATTAGTTGATTCAACTTTTCCATTACCTAAGGATAATATTTAGATGAATGATGATAAATTATAAAATAATGTCCTAAAAATTCTAAGTATTAATTTGAAATAAATTTAGGACCATTATTAGAAATGATTTCATAGTGGACTCAAAATCAATAAAAGAGTTGATTCTCAAATAATGCAATGATTTTTTAAGTGACCAAAATTTAAGAGCAATAATTTTAGGTCATTTTGTGAAATAATCATTGATGGTCAAAATATATATCTATGTATAACATAAGATAAATGATGAATATACAAGATGAAATCTTTAACCTATTTCATAAAAGTATATTTAGGAATAATTGAACATACATCCCAGAGTCAATGCACACAGGAAAAGCAATAGTGAATAAGGAAACAATTTACTTTATAATAGTATTATCACCCTAAGGCTCACCAAGGAATATTCTTGACTAACTCTATACAAAATCTACTTTAAAGGCACACAAAACAAAGAGAGTTACTAAAATAAAAACCAAACTTATGTGAAAGGGTTGACAACAACCACATGATGATCAAACTCAAATTGTATTTAATTAATATTATATATAAATTTAATCCAAATAATAACACACAATCCCAACATGAGGATTATGATTAAAAAAACCCCTAACCTAGCCTATGACCTAGACACGATGCCTTAATAACTTGTAAACCCTATATATCTAGTCCATATAATCAGGGTTCAATGTAGTTCTCCTTGCACTTGTGATGGCATACTTATTAATAAATCATCATCAAAGTAGGGCTGGAACTCTAAGATGAAAATGGATCTAATACATCACTTAAACAAAAATATAAAGCTCTAGTCATCTACTCAAGATGAGATGACACATATAATGTCACTTATCATAAAACACCTTAACATCCTAAGGTGTGTGTGCTTACAAAAAGAACTTTCATGCAATGACACCAACATGAGTCAAATGTGATGATAAGGAACCCATGCTACTTTGGTCTAATGAGATATAAGTCTCGATAATATATAACTTACACTGCTTAGATAAGCTCCATCTCTCAAATGGGTCTCTAATATTGTCCAAGACTAAGATGAGAGAAAATAAGTTTACCTTACAAAATAATAAAATAGAGTCACTATCCAAAAAAATATATACATCAAATCATACTACACAATTATAAACTCTAAGGATATATATAAATGAGGAAAAACACCCTAATAATTCATGCTAAGACAAGTTCTCAAGGAGTTTGTTGATAAAAAACATGTTCCAAAAGTAGACTAAGTTATTCATTAATGCCATAATAAGGATGCATCATAGGGGTTAGTTTTCTTTGCACACACCCACTCTTAAAACTACCTACATATCTACATTTATCCCTTCACATGTAGAATTAAGGATGGATATAATTCACTCAATCCCAAATGAGTGTTAGATCAAAGATAAAGACATCTATCCTTCACCAAAAATTCACATGACCAAACTAACATAGTTACCCCTTGTAAGTAACACTAAACCTGTAGTTGGCCCAAACATATACAATTACTACCAAGAGTTATAAGGGAATACAAACATATGGAATGTACACACATTTAGACTTCTCAATCAAATTAATAAAAACAATACTTACTCCAAAAGTACCCCCTAACTCAATTATAAAATGACCCATTTTAACCTAACAAGGTATGACTAGGGCCTTACATGTTTAAAAGTGTTTTCAGCTCAAAACCCAACCTAAGGTTATAACAATTATCTTAGGAAAATAATATATGAAGACCACTAATTATTAGAAATGGAAATGAATCACTTAAACAAAATTTTAAGACCAATGATGCTTCATTGTAGACATTAAATATAATTATATATCACCTCATTCTTGTATACCTGGCAAGTATTTCTCATGGTTTTACCCTTCAATTCCTAGACATTACTGCTACTAAAAGGCTTGTAGATGATATCTCTTATGCTTATTGATTATCTCTCAATCCAACCATATGTTATTTTTATGACTATGCCTTCTATGTTGTTCAAAATTATATAAACCTATTTATTATCATCCTCTATAAGTTTTGGACTTATACCTATTTTCCAGCTTCCTGAACACTTGCATCCTAATCATACTCCTACATTGATGCTAGTGTTCTAAGCCAAAGTAAGTGTCAAATACCTAAAAATCTTCAAATTTACAAATGAAAATATCCCTATGATTGGTCCAAGTGATTTTATGTGAGATAATTCCAGAAGGGATTGATATATATAATATCAACCCTCATTAATTCCTGACCTATCATAGACCTAAAAAATCACAAGGAAACTTATCAAAGGCACCCAATCAAGCATTCAAGTGAGAAAAACTTCCTGATTATCTCTGATTTAAATATCATTCATAGGGACAAACCATCTATAGGTCTAAAGTACTAAAGGAGAAATCCATGAGCCATAATTACCAAGTTACATCTAGGTCACTCCTTATACTTATTTATCACACATTGCATCTTGATACACACACAATCCAACTTGCAAGGGAAAACTACATAAGTCTGAGGCCTTCTTTAAATTATTGGCTATGTTAGTAATACCCATTGATAAATGGGTCCTTGTGACAATCACACCGGGTTTTATTACAATATAGTAATTTAAAAAAAAATTAATTACACATATTCATCATTTAAATTTCATCACAAAAAACCTAATTAGTTGATCCGAGCAGCAACTTAGGTGACAATTCGGGTGACGGTTCCACCCCAATTGATGATGGAACTTCCGGGAGCCATAACTTTTGCACCGTATCTCTAATTGACTCACCATTTGAACCGTTGGAAAGATAATAATGAGGAGAACACCGTGAGATGGCATGGAAATTTGATAAATAAAGTTTTATCCCATAAAACCCAATGGAAGTGCCCCAAATTTCAATTTTAGTAGTGCAGTCTAAAAATAGTAAATTTATAAAAATAGTAATTACTAAATTTTTTTATTGTTTTAAAGCTTGGAAGTCAAACTAATTAATCTCCCTCAAGATTGGTGACCTTCCACATTCTCCCCCTACTTTCAAAATAGGTATAAATGAAGATGTAACCTGAAATGAAAAATCAAACATCTCTTCTTAGAGATAAATATATATTTGTATTGCGATCTTGAGTAATAATACATCTCTTCTCAAAGAATTCATTGTTATTGTGTTATTTTTATGTTCTTGAAATATTTATCAACCAGAACTTCTGAGTTTTGGATCATTAGTGATATTTAAATAACTACATTCATTTAGTTAACCAAAAGGTTTATATCTAATCCACTTCGATAAGGATCACCATGAATAGATATAAATAGATATAACAATCATGAATAATACTAGAAAACCATATATCCCTTGCACTATCTCCCAAACAATGGAATGACCCTCCCTTCATAGATGGGTAGTTAATGATGGTGTGAGAATCCAGAGTAATAAACTAGAATGTATGTGTTAAATATATCTCATACATATTGTGTATCATAAAGAAATTCATTCTATTATGATATCACACAAATATGAAAACTATATCAACATATGAAATAATAATGTTTAATTAAAACATTACTTTTGCCAAATTTTTAAATAATTAATGATCTTTAGGATTAGTTAGGTTAATATACACTACTCAATTGGATTACACCTCATCTTGTATTGATGGTGCTAATTAAGCCAGTAGAATCTATCTACTACTTATTTAGGGTCATGAATGTGACATTTGGTAAAAATATTATGATATAAAAACCAATAGGTTCATACAAAATATTTCCTTTTAGATAATAAAAATTATGCTAAGTACATAAATATCACATACATTGATTTAGTCCATCAAATGTAATGTAATGGATCTATAACATCTAGTTTATTACAAATAATAAATAGAATAAAAAATAGTCCTCAATATAACATACCATCCAAATAATGATTTATCTAGACTGCTAGTTACTTAAACCATAAAGCAACTTATAATGTTATTTCTCCCCTAAACAACATTATATTATAGGCTTATTTAATTATTCATATTCCACATATAACAAAAGCCAGTCCAAAAAGCTTTATATTTAAAACTCTCAAATACTTTAATTTAATGCTTTTATATAAACATTAAAATATATACGAACATCATTTACACACTATTATGATAATAATAATATTATACATAACACATTTGTATACGTATATATATTAAATTCACACGTATAAATTTAATACAATATAAATACTTCATTTTATATAGTATAATCCTAAGATGAAATCCACTATCATTAGTCTTAGAGTATACTATATACACTAAGTATACATTCAGCTATACAAACAAAGGCCCCATAAACTTCTTTTTTAAACTGAGTAATTCCCAGTGTGCTTGATAATTAGAACACATAGAATTTTAACAATAAAACACATCTACTCATTCAATAATTGAAACTATTAAATCAAATATATAAAATCAATAAATTTAAGTTTTCCATTTTAAATAAATGCATATGAATAATTACAAGCACACAACCTACTATACCCAACTCGGGTTTTGATATTTAATAACTACACACATACAAACATACACAACTTAGGTTTTGATATATAACTACTTAGACATGGAAAATAAAGTTATGTAAAATCTAAAATTAAAATCATATACCCAGTCCTTTTGTTAATTGTGCGTAACTCTTACACAACTCAAGATAATTCTTAATAAACAACAATACACAGTCACATGCAAATATATGCATAATTCATATATATAATGAAAATAATTAAAATTGAAATCTACCATGTAAATTTAACATAATAAGGTGTATTTTAATGCATAAATCTAAGTGCATAATCTATAATCAGTCATTCATCTACCCATACCCAAGTTACATGATATGACTTAAACTAAAAGTTCCCAAATTTAGATATAAACAAGTATGCATGATATAGGATTACATAACATGGTCAAGAGTATAAAACTATAATTTTTACATGTATGTATAAATTCATTTATATCCAAAACCACACAAATCCAATCGAAACCATAACCGCAAGTTAATCTATACAAGTATCTTCATCTTTTAAATGTAATACACACATTTTCCCACTAAAGCCTTATGATTCAAGACACACACACACACACACACACACACATGTATATTTATCATTAAATTGAACTAAGTATATATATATATATATATATCAACATCACTTTTTAATCTATCATTGGCCTTGCCCAACCTCTACTGATTGTCCATGCTTGCTCTTCCATTTTTGAAAACATCTTAAGGCCAAAGACTACCCTATCTTCTAACCTATCCCAAATGATTGGTTTTATACACCTCCTTTCATACAATGCCTCAAACAAAGCCATCTTCAATGCTAATTAGAATGAGTTATTGTAAGAAAACTCAACCAATGGAAGCTACTCCTCCCACTTGTATTGTTGATCCATGTAATACATATGAAGGAGATCTTATAAAACTTGGTTAACTCACTCTATCTATCCATCAGTTTATGGGTGATAAGTAGTGCTAAAGTTTAACTATATACCCAAATCTAAATTTAGAGTCAACCAAAACCTAAAAATCACCCTTATATCTCAATCTAGAATGATCTTCTCTAAAAAACCATACAATGATACATTTCATTCATGAATCTCTTTATAAGCGTAGGTGTGTCATCTATCAAGTTACCTAGTATGAAGTGAGTTATCTTGGTTAGTTTTTCAACTAGAATTAGGATCATGTCATGTTAGTTCTATGATAATAGAAAACCTTGGATGAAGTCCTTACTAATCACCTACCACTTTCATTCTGGTATATTGTGTGGATACAACAATCCAGTCGGATGCATATGTTTAGCTTATAGATGCTGACATTCTAGACAATGAGACACAAAATCCACTACATCTCTTTGATTCCTTTCTAGAAATAGAGTGGTCTAATCTCAACCATGAGCTTGGTTACTCCTAGATGTCCTAAAAATGAGGTATTATGCAATTCCTTTAGCATTATGCTCTTTAGATTCTATCTATCAAGCACATACATCCTACTATTGTAATTCAAAATACCATCATTATCTATCTTGAATCAATTATACCTATGATTTTGAGAATTATTAGATAATGATTTCCTAACTTGATAATAGAATTCAACTATTGGTAATAATTTGATCACTTGATCTATACAAGTACTCCTAATAGTATCCATGGCTGTTATGTACCTCCTATGGCTTAGAGCATCAAATAATTTATTCTCCTTACCTTTGATATAATTAATATCAAAATCATAATTAGATAAGAACACTAACCATTTTCTTTGATGAGCATTCAGGTTCAGTTGGGTGAAAATGTACTTGAGTCCCAAGAAATCAATCTTGAGCTCAAATGGTTTTCCAAATAGATAATTCCTCCAAACTTAAAAATCATGCACAATTACCATAATTAATAAGTCATGAGGGTCATAATTCACCTCATATGGATTTAATTTCCTAGATTCATAAGCTACCACTAAGCCATCATTCATAATAACTCCTCTAAGTCCATCCTCAGCTGCATCGATGATCACTAAGAATTGACCATTAGGATCGAGATCTCTTAACACTGGTGTTGAAGTAAGCCTCCTTTTAAGTTCCTAAAAGGATACTTCACACTTATTTGACTAGATGAAACTCTATTTCTTTTGCTGAAGAGAGGTAATTTGATTAACTATCTTAGATAAATTCAAAAAAAAATATTCTATAATAGCCCACAAATCCCATAAAACTCCTTACCTCATACACATTCTTTGGTGCCAACCACTCCATAATGGATCTTATCTTTGCTAGATATACTAAAATACCATCCATAGAGATAACATGTCCCAAATATTTCACTTTATTTTGAAAAAATGCACACTTAGATAACTTGCCATACAACATGTGCTTCTGCAAACATTGAAAAACCAATTTGAGATGCTGTAAGTGCCCTTCCTCATCTTTGGAATAAATGAGCATGTCATCAAGAAATACCAAAATAAAATGATCTAGGTAAACTCTAAACACACTATTCATAAGATTTATAAATTCTACTAGAGCATTTATCAATCTAAATGGTAACACTATGAACTTGTAGTGCCCATATCGAGTCATGAATGTCATTTTTAGAATATCCTCTTCATGGATCCTTAAATAATGATACCTTAATCTAAGACCAATCTTAGAAAATATTGTTACCTTTCATATTTTATCAAAGAGATAATCAATGCATTATAACAAATATCTATTATTGATCATTGTTTTATTCAACATCATGTAGTTTGTACACAAGCATAGAGTGATATCCTTCTTGATGAAGATAACTAGTGCACCCCATGGTGATACACTTGGTTGAATCAGTAATTTTGATAAAAACATCTAAATTTATGCCTTTGACTCAACTAATTTAGTGGTTTTCATTTTGTATGGTTCCTTAGATAGTGGTTGTGATCTAGGTATGATATCAATCGAGAAATCAAACTCATATTTAGGTATAAATCTTGGTAAAATATTCTTGAAACATGTTATGAAAGTTTCTCAAAAAAGGATAATCTTCAATAGATGGTTTTTTAAAGTCTTTCATCTCATTTATATTAAAATAAAATTCTTGGCATCCCTTCCCTTGAGCATTTTTGAGTTGAATTATATAAATCTACCTTAGCTTCAACTCCCTTTTCTCACCCTAAAGTTGTGTCTAGTTTTTGAAATACTCTAAACACTCAACCTTATTTAGAATATAGTTAACCTTGGTTTTATTGTTTACAATCTAATTGAATCCTAGTATCAAATAATTTGATCCTAATGGTGCTATAAAAAGATTTATTACAACCTAATCTCCAATTCAATTTAACATTTGT
The DNA here is from genome assembly GCA_037957365.1 of Torreya grandis. Classification (NCBI taxonomy): domain Eukaryota; kingdom Viridiplantae; phylum Streptophyta; class Pinopsida; order Cupressales; family Taxaceae; genus Torreya; species Torreya grandis. The sequence goes on from JARHVA010000216.1 coordinate 4,548,109, forward strand.
CAACTTTGACCTTTGACTCATTCCCATACTCTATCAGCCATGTATTTACCATAACTCTAGCCTTTCTGAGAAACAAAACATTCTATATCTCTCATGTCAATCAAAATATAAATTGGATGATCAAATAAGATACCTAAAATTTCTATGGGTGAAGCTTGATACTCAGTCTATTGATTATCAATAGTTGCATATGAATATACTACTGAAACTACCTTGTTGAGAAACTAAAATCTTGTAATTTGATTTGTCTTGAGGATATTCTCAATAAAAATGGTTACCTCCACATATGAAGTAACCTCCAACTAGTCCTTTCTTCTCAAAATGTTGGTTTGGAACTTCCAAATATCATTTTGAACTTGTATCTAACTTGGGCAAGAGATTTCAATTTTTGTTCTTGATTGATCACCTTTTCAAACACTTGATCCATGGTAGATGGACCATTCACATCTACTTCATAAATAATTTAGGGTTTTAATCCCATGATGAATTTCCTAACTCTAAACCTCTCATCCACCTAATATTGAGGTACATACTTAAGAATCTTGGTGAATTTCTCCCAATATTTATTCACTAATAAATCCCCTTGCTTAAGATTCTAAAAATATGTAAGATTTTGATCAAAGTACAATTATGGAAACATCATGACCTAAATAGTGTCACAAACTATTCCTAAGTGGTGTTGGTTGAATAAAGGTTCATCTTGATCTTCTTATTTAACCACTAAGTCGTTGCTTCACTAGCAAGTTAATAAGCTCCTAAAATACTTTCATGACTTCAAAATAATTTTGAACCTTGAAATAATTCTCCATTTATGTCAGCCACACTTCAGCTCCATCCCCCAAAATAGTTCCATCAAACTTGGGTGGATTCACCTTTTTCATATCATATACCAACTCTACATCTACTTGAGCTCTCACATCTTGTGGCACTTCTTCATGTCTCTGATCTTAAATATGTTCTTGGTTATCAAGATGATCTTCAAATTCCTCCTAAGCAATCTACTCTTCATGTCCATGCAATTCCTATTCTAGGGCCACAATTCAGTCCTTAGTCTCTTGCATGATTGTGAGGATTGGTCTAACTTTATAGCTTTCTTAGTGGAAAATTGATTTGGATCAATAGAGGGTTTGGTATATAAAGTACCCTCACCTTCCATTTTAGCATGCACCATTATTCTTACTACTTATCAAGAGAATACGTTTGTGTTAGTAGACACATTAAGTCATAGAGTTGAAGCCTCAACTCTAATACCATAATGTGACAACCCCATTAAGTTTTACTAGAATATAATGATTATTTTTTAAAATTAATTGCACATATTCATCATTTAGATTTCACCAAGAGAAACTTATTTAGTGATATTTAATTAAATGCATTCATTTAGTTAACCAAAATTTTTATATTTAATCCACTTATATAAGGATCACCATAAACAAATATAGTAATCATGAACAATATTGAAAAACTAGTAAATACTACATCTAATCATAAATGAAATAGTACAAATTCAACAACAACTGATACAACATTATATCCACTACTATAAAAGTATAATGTATAAATGTTATAGTTTTTAGCAATACATAATAATATCTTAAATGATAAAACATGATACAAAGCTCCATGGATCAGAGTCTGCATGATTCAAGAGTCTTCATGACTCAAATATCAATCTGTAATCTCAAGTGTAGTCCCTATTATAGTACTCTAGCTAAAAAAGAGAGCATCATCTGAGTGCTTTTTCACACCAACCATGGACCTAGATCCCCCAGATTATTTCACAAATAAGGGGATGGTCCTCCCTTCACAGATGAGTATATAATGATGGTGTGAGAATCTATAGTAATAAACAAGAACACATGTGTTGAAGATATCTAATACATAATGTGTACCATAAAAAAATAAATGATATTGAATAAATATGAAAACTATATCAACATATGAAATGACAATGTTTAATTATAAAATTACTTTGGCTAAATTTTTCAATAATTAATGATCTCTAAGATCATTCAAGTTCATACACACCACTCAATCAGATTATACCTCATATGGCATTGATGATACTAATTATAGACACCTAAAACTGGCTGTCGATAACCTCTAATCAGGATTTTGGCTAATTTCCATCTAAAAGGAATAATTTAACCTAAAAGCACTAAAACATGCAAAATAATGTGAAAATGACATATTTAAGTGACAATTTTGGCTAGGGTATCCCTAAATGGGGAAATGCAATTTATGGGCCAACTAACTTTGATCAATTAATTTTGAGTCAAAATGGCAAATTTGCACTTACATGCTCTAGACTACTCTTTCCTATCAAATATTTTGCACAAGACTCATGCTTTTGTTATTTGTTGTTGGAAACATCCTAAATGGGAATACACATCCAACACATATGACAGTGACTTGCAATTCTAATCCAGTCAACTTTAGGACTAATAATAAAGCATTTTGATTAATTTGGGTAATTTGTTCATAGTGTGCCTAATCATGTTTAAGAGCTACTTAACCCAAATCAAGGCCTAATAAAAAATTCCATGGAAACTTGTTGAATAATTTTTTTTGGAAATTAATATTGAATATCTAGATCATCAAGTGACCTCATTTCTTGGGAAGACATCCCTAGACCATAAATGCCACAAATATCATGATTCATGCCCTCCATGCCTCATCAATGCCTTCCATGATGCCCTCCATACCTCTTAATTACCCCTTCTTCCAATGCCATGATGAGGATAATTACAAACTTAATTCCAAAACTTGAATTAATTCTCAACCACACATCTCAATCTTGAGATGGATGGTTGAGGTTGATTCTAATCAAATCCAAAAATCTATAAATAAGAGGCCTCACAACATCATTTCTAAGCTTAATTTGTGAAAATTTATAATTCAAGATTGGTTCCAAAAGCTTCAAGAAACTAGTGTTATAATTCCAAATTGATTCCAAGCCAAGCTACAAGCCAAAGGTGCCAAGAGGAGATGAAGGTAGCCACACTCCATTGAAGAAGACCTCTTGAAGTACAAGTTGAGCAAGCCACCATAACAAGCATTTTGGTACATCCAAGGAAGGTAAAAGAGTTTTCTTTTGCATTTTATTTGTGTTTCATTCATGATTATTAACTGAGCTCTCCCTAGTGTCTAGGCCTAGATATATTATGCTATTAGTGTGTTTATTTCATTTTGTTTTTATTTTGTAACTAACACAATACTAACCATCCTCTCTTGAGTGAAATTCCTAGATCACATAATGGCATGCCCGGTGGGACTAGACACATCCTACACATAAAGGAGATCCTTTTTCAACCTTAAAAACTTATTTGAACTTTTAAAAATCTTGAAAATTGGTTTTCTAACTTTTTTTTTGCCATTTTTGGTTGCCATAATTTTTACACAGTAACTGACATCAGTAGAAATATCAACATCAGTTACTTGGCTTAACCAACATTGGTCAACAGAACCAACATTGATCAGATCTCGATTAGCCATAACCAACCTCGGTGGTATTGATCAATGTTGATCACTATATTTTAAAAAAAAGACTAGAGACCTACTTTTCCAAAGTTGCTTGTTTCAAATTCAAAAGGGTTTCAAAGCTAAAGGACATGCTAATAATTTTACTGTAGGATCAATTTCAAAATTCAATTAATACATGTTTAAATCACCTTTGCATGCTTAAAAATGGATTAGGAACCTTGTTTTGGTGATTAACAAAGAATTTATGTGTTTTTGGTGAATGTTTTCAAAGTTTACAACTAAGACTAAGGGGTCAAATGAACACCACCAAACATTTCATTTGGGTTTAAAATTAAATGCACTAGTCAATTTTTGCTTGCAATAGTTGTTTACATTAATCTTATTTGGAAAAAAGAGGTATGTTTCATGTATTCTCTTCCATTTGTCCCCTATAGGGAACCATTGGAATCAAAAGCACCATTCCTATTGTAAGTAGCCTAGTCTAAGGCTTAGAAAGAAAGTCATCTAAAGCACTCCCCAAAAACTCATCAAAGTTTTGGTGAGTTTTAAAATAACCCTAAAGTATTTCTAATTTCATGCTTTCTTTATTTATTTATGCATCTTAGCTTATGAGGAGGAATTAATTACCCCCACAATTTCTTTAGGGAAGATTCGACCCAAGGTTTCATCTCCCAACATTGAGTTCACTTAACTCTTTTAGAGTTGCACACGGGATTTAATGACACTTTACACATCGCACTACACTAAGCAAAAAGTAGGACGTAGTGGTTGAAAAAAAGACTAGACCTTTTTGCAACAAGCCAAGTGATACAGACCCAAAATCCATGCTTTTATTTTGCATTATTTGGTGTGAAAGTCATTGTGCAATTGATTCCCCTAGATCATTCAAAAACTTGTTATAATTTAGATAAATCCCCACTTACCACATAAGTATTATTGGTGCAAGGTGCACCTCAAGGTCCATGTCGTAGTACTATCATTTGAGAGAAGGGGGGTGTAAAAACCCTACTATATAATGCACATTTACTTTTGGATGAACACTTAAAATCCTATCATATGATGTATATTGATGAATTCCAATAGTACCAAGCAACCTTGTCAGTTTAAGGTCTAGGGGAAATTAAGTAGTTGATCTTGTCCTAGTTTAAAGTCTTGTTTGGATTCAAAACTTGGTGTAAACAAATAGTCCAAACCCAAAACATAGTCCAAATTTTCCTTTGAACAAAGAGGCATTATGCTGCCCATGTGAGATCATCTATTTACCTTGTTCAAAGATTCATCAAAAGCTTGAGAGTCATATCATCCACTTTGGCACAATTATGCTGCCCAATTGAGTCTAGACCTTTACCAAAGTTGTTTAAGTCCTTTAATTATAATTTAAATTCAAAATTACAATTTTACAAGTTCATAAGGTTGATGTGTTAAGTGGGTTCACCATTTTCACTACACTTGAGGGAACTTAGGTTTAATTTCTAATTTAGGTTGAAGGCCATTTTAGACTCATAATCATTATCATCACTTGATAGACTTAATCCATTTTGTGCTAAACACTTGCACTTTAAGTCTATGTACCATAACATTTTGAGTCAAAAAAAGTAGTGTTATGTTGTTTAATTTATGGAAAAATGTCTTTGCCTTGGAGAGTCTTTAAAACAAACTTTTTTATCACACCTTTTGGGTAGTATAGCATCATTACGCTACCCAAATTATTTCAAACATTATTTCATGGACCTTCTTACATAGAATTCCAAATTTTCTCCTACATAATCAGACCGATCCAAGTGTACTTTTGATCCTTTATCTAAAGCACAGTTATATCATTCACCTTTGTCTAGCTTCTTTGTAAAAAAGAAACAAGTTTTATACCATTATTTATGAGAAAATAAACTATTGATAAATTTCCTTTTGTTTCATACCTTATACCTAGTTGACCAAGTTCATGTCCAAGAATCAAATGCCTAGTATTTGTTAGAAGTGTTTCAAATCTATTAGATTGAAAATTTCATCTATTTTCAAAGTCTAGATTTTGATGCCGTGTTTGGCCAAAAGACCTAGTAACTTTTAATTTCCTAGATTAAATTGATTTGAAACACTTTGACCTTGGAGTTTAGCATTTCAATTTTTTGATCCATTTACTTGCTCATCTTTGTGTGAACAGTGAAATGTTAGATATTTTATGCTAGCTTATTTCCTCACAAATATTTGCTTAAACCTTTTGATCCTTTTGAAAAATCTAGACCAAGTTGAAGGCATCATTTGTTTTATATTCTATTCTTTTTAGAGTTTGTAAAACTCTTTGAATTTTTATCACCAAGCATTGACTATGGATCCCAACATATATTCCTACACTCATAGTGGACTCATGTACAATCTAGGGATTAGTAATGTAGTTGTGTAGAAAGAAATGGTGCAAGACCCCTATGTGGATGACATTGCTTATGAGATAGATTATTATCCCTCTTATAATACTCAATCAAGGGCAAAAATCCAAGATCCATTGGTTAACTATTTGGTTAACACACCACCTTACATAAAACATGACCAAGAACAAACCATGCAATACTTAGCTACAATACCCATAGTGGATGAGCCAATAATCCAACAGTCATACTCTATCGATATGACTTCCACATATGATACATTTTTGTTTCAATGACATTTGTTAGAGATTAAAGATGAGATTTTGGTTAGGGCCATAGAGGTAGGGGCTAAATTTCCCACAGACTTCCCTCATGAAAATTTACCAAGTCTAGTAAGAGTGCCCCACAATATCATTTACGATCAATAGATTTCTTCTAGCAATCCTATGGCTCTAGTCCAAAAAACATACCAAGACCCCAATATATCCAATCAAGGCAAAAACATCATGGAAGATCAGTTTAACCAAATGCAAACAACATACCAAACTTACCTAAATTTAGCACGTGATTTCAATTAGATGAATATGTTAAGTAAGCCTCTCATTGACCTAATACCTTCAACAGGAGTGTTGATGGAATTAATTAGACAAGAAAATCTAAGTTTCAACCCATTTTTACAAACCAATTCAATAGATAACTTGATACATATGCCAATTATTAAAGAAGTGTCTTCAGCTTCTACACTAAATAGTGAGTCAAATGTAGTAGACAATGTGCAAACAACATCCAATCTTGATCAAAGAGGTACTAATGCACAAACAACTAGCCAATAATGTGTGCCTATAGATAATCCCATGAGTTGATCATCATACCAAGGAATAGGAGTTTCTGTACCCCAGTCTCAACCAACCACTTCCTCAAATGTACATCCTATAGGATTAGATAATCAAACAAAGGCTAATGTTATTCCTCAATAATAGAATGTGATGAATCCTACTCCTCCTCAACAAGTATCAAGTGGTATTCCAAAACAGCAAACACAATCTAGTCTATCAACTCAACAAAGGATGAGTACATTGCCATCTCAACCAAGGGAAACTAATATTCCACCTCACCAAGTAATGACAAACATAGCTCTTCAACTATAGAATAATATGCTAGTCCACAACTAAGCAATGACTAGCTAAAAACATGTAAATATTGGTCAATGATAGATGTCAAATCAGAAACAGGCTTTCACTTCTTCAGAAGGATTCGTGCAACAAGGAAGTCCCCATATTTCTCAAGTACCTACTAAATAACCATTGGTTCAAAATGTGCCACAAATCTAGAGATAAGGTCTTGGTTCATAAGTTCCCACTCAACAACAAGGTTTGTTTAGTTGATAACATGCCCCTTTTGAACCACAGTAGGCATAATATAGCTATATCCCTTCATCCCAACCACAAAATCCTCCAATTCAAGCCTTTATCATCAACCCAAATCAAAATATCACGTAGCCAAATGTGCAATTTCAATTACATCCCAATCTACGTATGCATATTCTTGGTCCATTCCCCAACCAAGCCAATGTACCCCAATAGGTGTCTCCATCATACCTTGGTCAAAGTATCCCACTTGTGACCTCCCAACCATTTATCCAAACCAATATTGTCCCTCAAACCAATATCCCTTCTAGTTTCTTATCCCAAGAATTACAACAAATTTATGATGCAATTGCTACCATTTAGGTAGGGAAGCAAACTAAGAGGTTCAAATTGGATGACATGTGTATCCAATCAACATGGAGTATTTGTAGATACCATTTCCTCTAGGATACGAACCACCCAAATTTGATAAGTACAAAGGGAAAGGTGACCTTAAGGCCTATTTGACTGAATTCTTTATCACATGTCAACCAGTGGCATATAGTGACATATACATTTTGATGTTGTTTCCAAGGAGCTTAGATGGACAAGCCTTGGAGTGGTTTTTAAAGTTACCCAAGAATAGTAGCAAACTTTGATGATCTTTTTGATAAATTTGTGCAACACTTTTCTTATAATCTTGAGCATGAGATTTCATTAGTAAACTTGACATAAGCAAAGTAAAAAGTTAGGGAGAGTTTTAAAAGTTATTTATAGTGATGGAGAGCCCTTGCAAGCCATTTTACTCATAGTTTACTAGATAAATAATTAGTTGTGTTTACTAAAAATTTTCATAGTGAGATAGCCTATCATCTAGAACTGTAATGTGCACATACGTTCAAAGAGATCATTGATAAAGGTTTGTTGATCAACTGAGAAATCATTAATAAAGGGGTCATCAAGCTTAATTTAACTAATAAAAATCAAGATATCAATCATAGAAATGACTAACATCCCATCTAAGTGTAAGCATCACAACTAGCACATGCCAATAATCATCAAAGAGTGAAGCAATTCAATCAAAATAGGAATGATGTGGGAAAAGGAGTGACCAAATCTCGTCATGTCCAAACTGTGCAGACATCATCTACAACACCGTTTTATCTTACTCCTACCCAAAAAACTTTACAACCAATGTCACAAGTGCAACAACTAAGACTTTCACAATAAATACAATAGCTTTTACCATTGCAAACCCCTCTTCCTAGGAGTACCATGCTTACACATCGTATCTTTAGTGACCTAGGGGAACCTATTAAATCTATATTCCATAATCTTTCTACCACTAATATAATTAGTTGGCCCATACCAAATAATTATTTATAAGACATTGCTTATCCTAATTGGCACCATGAAAATGAATTTTGTGACTATCATCGAGTCAACAGGCATAATCTACAAAGATGTGTCAAAATAAAGCATTTAATTGAAAATATGTTAGATAATGGGGAGATAAAATTAGATAATGGTGCTTCTACTTCCAATCAAACTCTTGGGATCTATCAAAACCCCTTTTCGTGACATAACAATAAATAATAGTAGAACAATCAACAATAACAATAATGGCCAGTGTAGCAACAACATTAGTATTATCAAAATTAAAGGCTGAACCAAAAGAACCAACAAATTTAGTAGCAGAATCCATAATAAAAAAATAATGGACAAAACCAAGGTCAAAATGGTAAAAACTAATAAACCTACCATGCAGTTACACATGAATACAATAAGGTTGTAGGTTATATTGTAAGGGGTAGCGTTAATACCATCTCCATTAATCCTAGACCAAGTACTAATCAACCTAGATGATTGTTAAACAACAATTATCAACCAAATCACATGGATAATCCTTATTTGAATTGGGAGTGCATACAAGCAAACTAGAAAACTAGGACTTCCACTTTTGGATCTAATAGCAACAACTCATTCTTGCCACGTGACCACATACAAGTGCACCAATAATCGAGACTTGTCTTGTCTAGTCCCACACCATTCCCATCATTAGTTAGCAATAATGGTCCAATATTTAATCTTGATTGTGTAATCATAACTCAGAGGTTGAATATTAATAGCCCTAACCCAGAACCATCTACCACTTTGCCTATCATCCAACCAACCATTTATCCTTAGAATAAACCATTCACTCCTGACCAAGACAAGAAGTTTGATATTATGGAATAATTATAGAAGACACTAGCACAAATTTATATTTTAGATTTGTTGTGGACATCAATAATCCATAAGAACATCTTGAATGAGTTTTTGACCTAATCCACTATTGCTAGTGACATATCCCCTGATAACTTTCAAGCTTTGGTTGGACACCTAGATCTAGCCCAACAAGTCACATTCAACCAATGTGATATATCTTCCTTTGGCTCACTCCATAATAACTCATTGTACATATAAATTTATATCAGATGGCATAAAATAAAACATGTCCTTATTGACAGTGGATCTGGCCTCAATATAGTATCCCTCAAGCTCATACAGCTTCTTGGGTACATGATGATATATCTCTAGCTAGAAACAATAACTATCAAAGCTTATGATAATTAGGAAAGAGAATCACAGGGCACCATTAGTTTACTAGTTATCATTGGGCCTTTAACCCATGATACACTTTGCCTTATGTTGGACCTTGAGTTATCATACAACATGCTTCTAGGCAGGCCTTGGTTACATGAGATTTGTGTAGTCTTGTCAACACTACACCAATGTATCAAGTTTTCCCACTCAGGGATGGAAGTGAATATGGATATTTACACCTGTATGAACACTACAAGAATCTTGAGGCTAAATTTCAAAGCTATAATTATCAATATAGTATGAATCCCAATTTCAATCAGGCTAAAGGAAAAGATATACTTATTAATCCTTCATCGAATAATTACATAGATCTTAATACCTTGGATTCCTTTTCCCACATACCACCTCTCAAAGCTTCCAATAATTTCACCATTTTAGATAATGGACTGGGAGAATATGTAACCCATGACACATTTCATATCACCAATCTTCTTTAGAATTTGAAAACCTTTAGGCAACCTAAAGTCATTCCACATATGCATTGGCAACAAAAAAACAAAGATAAGGGACCTGTCACCTTTGTACCAACATATGGCCTAGGAACTGACCCTCTTGAATGGAATGAATCATGGTTATACAACTACAATCAAGATAATTATTATAAAAATGCAAAGTATCTTATTCACAATAGGATCATGGAACATCACAATTATGAAGGAAGAGGCCTCATACCGAATCAACAAGGAACCATCGAGCTGATTTCCATGACTAAGTATGAAAGACCTTATGAACTTGGATTTAAACCACCTAGGGGTGACCCCACATATTTTATTCAAACTCCACCAATAACTAGTGATGATGAAGTCGATAGTGAAATAGAGTCTGATCATAGCCTTACCTTTGATAACCTATTTGAAACCAACCTGTTTGATAACAATGCCATTTGTACCCTTACCCAAGCTATTCATCACAATCCATTGCCATTATATTATCCCCAATTGATAGATTGGGAACTACAAGAATATAGTCTATTGATTGATGAGTTCCAAAATGATAAGGCATTTAATGATTTAATAATCCTTAGAGACAATGTTCTGTTGGGAATTCACAAATCAAGATTCTTAATCACATTAGATCATGCAGCCTATTTTGGAGAGCAAGTGAACACCTTTAACCAAAAACAAATAAATAAAACATTGAGGTCTCAAAGTGAAAACCTCTTTGAGGCACTTTATGACTAAGGAAAAAGTAAAGATAAAGGTCAGCCTAGTGGTGAAAACTTATTTTAGGCACCATTAGATGGGGGTGTTCATTCTTCTTTGATTTTAGACCAGGAGACCACTAAAAATGAACTTGCATGTAGATCTAATTTTAGTTTTGAAAAACAACAAGTATTTGATCAAATTCTCTAAGAATTTCTAACTATTTTTATTACATGGCTAAATATCCCATTAAGAGACTCAGATTCATCATGCCTAAGAGAATTTAAAGAGCAAGTCCAAATAGAGGACCCTTGGCATAGTCCAATTGTTCAAGTCACTACCTACTATCCTAGAAGATGGTTTGACCCTCCAAGTTGAAGCTAAAACAAAAGTAAACATTGAGACTCTATTAGACCTAAAATGGATAAAATTGGGTGCATTCCTCACTGAGGCAGAACATGACATTTTTATAGCTCTATTGAGAGAGTTTGTGGATATATTTGCATGGGCCTATTCTGACATGCTAGGATTAGACCCCACCTTGGTTCTACACCAACTTATGGTTAATCTTGATGCCAAACCTATAAAATAAGATCTCTGTAAGATGCATCCTCACATTTTTGTATTAGTAAAGAAAGAGTTGGAAAAACTCTTAGAAGTAGGATGCATTTGATCCATTAACTATTTAGAATGGATCTCTAATGTAGTACCTATTAGCAAAAAGCTTAAAGGAATTAGAATTTGTACTAATTTTTGAGACATCAACAAAGGTTGTCCTAAAGATGATTTTACCTTACCTAATATTGACATGATTTTCAACTCCATGGTAGGTTATGAAATGCTTTCACTCATGGATGGCTTTTCAGGATACAATTAGATCAGAGTAACACCAAAAGATCAGCATGAAATAGCATTCACCACTCCATGGGGAACATTTTATTATCAAGTGATGCCATTTGGCCTTAATAATGTAGGAGCTACATATCAAAGAGCCATGAATTTCATATTTCATGATATGATGCATGATATTGCTAAAGACTATGTCAATGACATATTAGGAAAATCCAAGACCAGAGCTGACCATATAATAGTACTGTGTAAGATATTTGAAAGACTATGAGAGTAAAAATTTAGACTAAATCCAAATAAATGTGTGTTTGGTGTAGCTTCAAGCAAATTATTGGGCTTCATCATGTCTCATAGAGGTATTAAAGTCAATCCAGCTAAAGTCCATGCTATAACCAAGATGCTACCACCAACTGATTTGAAGTAACTTCATAGTTTGTATGGTAAGATCCAGTCCATCCAATGCTTCATCTCTTAGTTAGTAGATAATTCCCATCCATTTACACATATTTTGAAAAAAAGAGTTGCATTTCATTGGGATGATCACTGCCAAACAACTTTTCAACAACTCAAAGACTATCTTGTTAATCCACCTATTTTATTACCTCTTATGTTAGGAAAGCCATTCTAGTTATACCTATCAGATACCGATTATGATCTAGGGGAACTCTTGGCTCAACATAATGATAATGGAAAGGATCATGCTATTTACTACCTAAGTCATACCTTGGTTACATATGAACATAACTATGCACCTATTGAAAAAGCTTGTCTAGCCATGGTTTTTATAGCTCAAAAACTACATCATTACATGTTGAATAATAAAACCATGGTCATTTCAAAGGTATAATGGATAAATGAATCATGCTTCTTAGTGAGTTTGACATAGATCATGTCAATCAAAAATCAATCAAAGAATAAGTTATTTTAGATCAACTTGTTGAAGCACCTCTCATGGACACACAACCACTCAAGTTTCCACTTATTGATGAATCCATCATGATCATTATTGATACACCCATTGAGGAGTAACCCTAGAAGCTATATTTTGATGGATCATTCAATGCACATGGATCAGGGGATGGCCTATTATTTATTACACCACATGGGGATCTAATTCATAAATCATTTAGAATTAGCTTTCCTTGTACAAATAACATAGCTGAGTATGAAACACTTATTATAAGACTTTGACAAGTAGTGCATTGGAATATATATCATATTTAAGTTTATGGTGATTCTCAGTTAATCATCAATTAGGTCACAAATCATTTTTAGATCAAAGATGACAAGCTAGTTCCATATAAATCCATGGTTGACACTCTTAAAAAATAAATTGCCAACATTTAGTTTGAGCATATACCGAGGGCTAGTAACAGAACTATAGATGCCATGGCTACTATTAGTTCTCCGATTCGACAAATAGATAAAGCTAGAGAGTATCAATTCTTTGTCAAAAATTTGTTAGCACCAACTCATGAACCTTTAACCATTGCCATGATTTGTGATATTGTTAGTCCTAATTCTATCTGGTACTCAGACCTTTAAAACTAACTTCATGACCAAGTTATACCACCTAACCTATCTTGAAAACAAACCAAAGCCTTCATTCATCATTCCACTCATTATACTTTACTTGGATCTACTCTTTACCATCATAGTTTTGATGGAACTCTACTTCATTGTTTAAATTTGGTAGAGTCTACATTAGCATTAAGACAAGATCACAAAGGAGTATGTCGAGCCCATTCTAGTGGCGTAATCCTATCCAAAAATCTCTTGCATAGTGGTTATTATTGGCCCACAATGGACATAGATGCCACTGCATATATAAAGAAATTTTTATAAATGTCAATGGTATGCTAATTTGATTCATGCCCCAACAAAAAATCTAAAACTAATGTTAATACCATGGCCATTTTCTACATGGGGACTTGACCTCATTGGGAAGATTAACCCCACTTCATTTGATGGCCATAAACATATCCTTACCACCATTAAATATTTCACTAAGTGGGTTGAAACTATACCCCTCACTTATTGATCCAAATTTTAGTTCAGAAAAAGGTTCCAAGTTGTGGTGAAACTAATTTCATAGTGTAGAGCTCATTGAGATCTTTTTGACACTTTTCACAATTTTTAAAATAGACATCGTATGCTCAAGATATAACTTGCTAAAGTTTTCTTGCAACAGGGAAATAATGAGTGTCGAAAAGTGACGTGGCATTGTTCAAATATGCCAAGTGGAACAATCACCCATTGACATGTGGCAGTACATTTCTGTATAGTCGTGCAATTTTTTTTGGGTGTTTGGCTTAGTTTCAGCCTCTAGTCTTTGACAGGCAGTTGTATGGAGAACCATGGGCCCCACTATTGGCTCGCTGGGGGCCCTCAATGAGGGATGACACACTTGATTAAGGAGGGGTGTCGTAGCCTCCATCTCACAATGCATTATATTTGCATTTGATTTTAAATCATAATTATATACCCATCAGATGCATGTGGAACAATTAAATTGTAAGTTTTTAAAGCCTTATAATTTTCCTTGGTAATATTTTGCTTACCAAGCCCCATACACCACATGGGAGAACCAACTTACCACGACCTTTGAACCACTTTTCAGAGCCACATAGCTCATGATCCATCTTCTACGTCTTAGAATATGATAAGTTTGGAGATCATGAGAAATGTGTGCCACATCTACCAAGTCCTACAGCCGAGTCATCAACCTCGAGATTGGAGACATCTACCACATCTTATGCCATGAGAAGAGGACATGGAGCTAGCATATATGCTAAATTTGTTACTTGAACCAATGTACCATGATAATCTTGGCACCTTGAGCCCATCAAAAGGGGCATCAGCATTATTCAAGCTAGCTGCAAGTCTTTAAAAAGACTTGAAACCCATTCCAATTTTCCAATGTGGGACAAAAGATAAGTCAAGCACCCAAATAGAAGGCTAAAGACTTAAACTCATGACCTACCAAGTAAAAGTGATAAGCCTTGACCACTTATGCCAAGGGTTTCTAAGTGGTATAAAAGGCATGAACTTGTATTTGAAGGTAAGCTTCTCAAGACTGTGTAATTATTTTTAAGAGGCCAAAAGCTAGATGGAAGCTTGGAGATAGCTAGCAAATGGAATTTTCTCCAATATCCAACTTGATACACAAAGGGTAAGCCTTTTTAATTATGTTTTGTAACTAAAAAGAGAATGTTATTATTATTCTTTGGATAGACCAATAGTTTGAGTGAAGGGACCAAAGCACATTTGGAAGGGATTGAAGACTGAGGAAGGATTCCATATGACTGAGCTTGAGTTTATCAGCGTAGGTGGAATTCTTGGATAGAGATCAGACCTGAGGGATGTTGTGCAACATTTCAAAGAATTTTTAAGCCATTTTTTCTACAAATTTAATAGAAATGGTCCTCACTATGGGGTGGACTTGGAGACGTAGGCAAGAGATGCCAAACTCCATTATCAATTTCATGTAGTAATTTGTCATTTATTGCATGTTTTAAATTTAGTTTTCTAATTTTTAATTAATCATGAACATATGCAAGTTTTAAAAATTGAAAATTTATGACATTTGATTTAAAACAAAAACTAGTTTAATTAGTGAATGGAAGTGAAAAGTCTGGTGACGATTCCAATCCAATTCAATAACTGAGAACACTTTTGCCAAATAATTTGCAAGTTCTTTTGAGTATTTTTGAGAATTTTTTAAGTTTGAGAAATTCAAGATCCATAGTTTTAAACTATCACTTTGAGTTTATCAGTATAGTTTACGGATCACTTACGTGACTGGAAAGCAATTTCCAAATTCATCTTCAACCACCTCATATGTTGCTACATTATCTCCTTTGATATTATATTCGATAATGAAGGATCATTTAAGAATAAAGATGTAAACTAGTTATATACTAAATACAATATCACCCAACATTTTTCTATAAAATATTACCCTTAAAGTAATGGCTAGGCCGAGGCATCCAACAAAACCATTGTTAACATTCTCAAAAAGATTATCAATGATGCCAGTCATGAACGACACCTTTAGATATTCCCTACCCTTTGGGTATACCATACCAATCATTGTACCCCCACAAGAGCCACTCCAGACTCACTTGTTTATGGTAATAAATCCATCCTTCACATTGAGGTTGAGTTACCTTCACTACACATCTCTTTCAAGCATGTCCTGGATGATCATGACTATTGAGTAGCTCACCTGAAAGAGTTGGAACTACTTGATGAAAAGGCATAGTTATGCTCAATAAACTTCAAGCATATCAAAATTGACTGAAAGGCCACTACAATTAGCATGTGAATTATTGAACATTTGAACTTGGTGATCTTGTTCTCAAAGAAAACCAAAAGAATACCATGGCTAAGAATAAATTCAAACCAAACTAGATAGGGCCTTTCATCATCACTACAAATTATGGATTGGAGCATACATGCTTACCACACTAGATGGTGATGAACTTTTAGAAGCAATGAATATTATTCATCTCAAGCGGTACTATTCTTGAATGCTAATTTGTATTATTTGTAAGGACCATTTTAGTTATGCCTTTTTGTCACTATTCCTCTTTATATGCATATCATTCTTATCCATTCTCTTTGTCGTATCCACTTTCTATTTCCACCCTATCAACCTAGTGTGTTCTAAAGCCTAGCCTATTTGACCTTGGTTTGTGTCATTCATTACATAGTTTCAGCATCAAGGTATCTAATCAGTTCATTAGTTGGTTCAATAACTTCAAATAGAGAACATATTTTGGGATAGTGTGATAGAAGGTTTGATAGTTGCATCCTTCATTTGTTAGTATTTTCTTACCACCACTCTTGATACTAATTATAACCACCTTTGGGAAAATTAGTACCATTGATCTACGTCATTTTGTCCTAGTCATAACCTCTTATGGGAAAAATAGGGGCAATACTAAGCCTTGACGTATCAACTGGCCACTTCTTGTGCCATACTATGTCTTTTTACCAACTGTGCCTATTTTGTTTGAATTGGTTGCTATACTAGTTGAATTCCTCTACTATAAGGGTGGAACTATAGTGACTTGAGGTCCTACTCTAGGACTATGTAGTCAATAATTGTTGAGGTCAGCTCAATTACCCTTTTGCTAATGCTCTCACCATTTTTCAAGCAATCTAAGTTTGAACGCTCTCATTGTTTTGCAAGTAATCTAAGTTTGAACACTCTCATCATTTTTTGAGAAACCTAAGTATGAATTCTCTTTCCATTTTGTGTGCTTGAACCATTTAGTTTCTCATCATTCTTGATTAAGTTGTGACACTCCAAAACACTTTCAAAAACATTTCAAAAAATAATTAGAAAAGAACAAAAACATTAACCATTTCTTTGCTTTAAGGATTCTGGCAACCCTTACTAAGTTACAAGCAAATCACTTGTCATTTTCCCCATCCTTTTTTGCCTTTTTCTCTCATGCACTTTCCATTTTGTAAGACCATTCCTATTCTTCTATCACATTCATTTTGTTTGTTTTCATTAGTTATCACATTCGTCCCCTTCCCTAGGAGAACTACATTTGGCCTAAAGTTTTTTTATTGGATACTACATCCCTGGAACTATGTAGGTAGCATCCACTTGCCTAGTGCATATGGAGATAGCTCATCCACCTCCTTCTTTTTCTTCTATTCCCCCATTTAGTTTGTTTGTTAAGTTGTCACCTATTTTCTAGGGGCAACATTCATAGGATTTTTATCGCATTGTGTTGTTTGTTTCTGCTAATTTTGTTTTTTTTGTCTACCTATTTGATTTCAACACTGTTGTCTTGATTTAGTTTATGTGTCTTCATTAGGTGATTCCTTGCCCACACTTACACTTGATACTATCCATATTTATAGGTTTACATTGACATCATGGTTTCTATCATTGGTGCATTATTTTTTATTGTGTATTGGATTATGGGAGTCAATATTTATGCATATTTTGGCCAATTCTTTATGGTATTCTATCATAAATATTACCATCACATGATACAACAAACCTCAGCTACAAGAAGTCTATTCATTAATGGCAACATCTCTTTGGCACTGACATCTTGATTCTACTCCCAATAATATCCCAAACGGAGTAATCAACCATGAAATAATTTCAATCTTTATTAGTTTAGATAAGCATCTCCCTACTAGTAAGTTGTTTTAATTCATCATTACCCTTTGTGTCACATTATCATCATCTTCATCCAAGTTTATCATGTTTGTCATAATCAGGGTCCAATGATTATAACCACCTATGTGCAAATCATTGCATACCATCCCACCTATATTTCTCAATGATTATAACTATCTTTGGGAAAATAATTATGTTATCACCATTTGACTTTTTATACCTATATAAGGGCATATTATTATCTTGTTTGTCTATCCAAACTAGGGTATCTCCATCTTCTCAATGATTATAGCCGCCTTTGGTCAAATCATTATGTTATCATACCATGCTACCACTATCGAAGTACAATGCTTATAAATACCTTTGGGAAAACCATTGTGCACCATCCCACTTGCATTCTCAATGATTTTAACTACTTTTTCAATATTATTGTGTTTTCACCCCATCATCTTTCCTTTCTTTGGTCCCCTTGTTTTGCTTCTTTATTTTCAAGGGATTTTTTTATGACCCACTTGTGCTAATCATTCCCTCGAGGGGGCATCATATAGTTAATATATCATCATTGTAGATGTAGGAATACATGAACTTTTCATTCTTTGAGAAGATGTTACTGTGCTTATAGCTTTCAATGCCTTCAAAAATAGGGGCAAATTGTAGACACCTAAAACTATCCATCAATAACCTTCAATCAACTTTTGGCTAATTTCCATCTAAAATGCACAATTTGACCTAAAAACACTAAAACATGCAAAATGATGTGAAAATGACATATTCAAGTGTCAATTTTATCCAGGGTATCCCTAAATGGGGTAATGCAATTTATGGGCCAACTAACTTTGATTAGTTTATTTCAAGTCAAAATGGCTAATTTGCACCTACGTGATCTGGACTGCTCTTTCCTATCAAATCTTTTACAAAAGACTCATGCCTTTATTATTTGTTATTAGAAACATCCTAAATAGAAATACACATCCAATGCATTTTATAGTGACTTCCAATTCTAATCCAGTCAAATTTAGGACCAATAACAAGGCATTCTGATCAATTTGGGTAATTTATGCATAATGTGCCTAATCATGTTTAAGAACTAATTAACCCAAATCAAGGCCTAATAAAAAATTCCATGGAAACTTGTTGAATAATTTGTTTTGGAAATGAATATTGAATATCTACATCATCAAGTGACCTCATTTCTTGGGAAGACATCCCTAGGCCATAAATGCCATTAATATTAGGATTCATGCCCTCCATGCCTCATCAATGCCTTCCATGATGCCCTCCATGCCTCTTAATTACCCTTTTTTCCAATGCCATGATGAAGATAATTACAAACTTAATTCTAAAAATTGAATTAATTCTCAACCATACATCTCAATCTTGAGATGGATGATTGAAGTTGATTATGATCAAATCCAAAAATCTATAAATAGGAGGCCTCACAACATCATTTCTAAGCTTAATTTGTGCAAAGTTATAATGCAATATTGGTTGCAAAAGATTCAAGAAACTAGTGTTATAATTTCAAATTGAATCCAATCCAAGCCAAGCCACAAGCCAAAGGTGCCAAGAAGAGATGAAGGTAGCCACACTCCATTAAAGAAGACCTCTTGAAGCACAAGCTAAGAAAGTCACCACAACAAGCATTTTGGAGCATCCAAGGAAGGTAAAAGAGTTTTTTTTCCATTTTAGTTGTGTGTTTCATTCATGATTTTTAACTAATCTCTCCCTAGTGTCTAGGCCTAGAGATGTTATGCTATTAGTGTGTTTATTTCACTTTGTTTTCATTTTGGAGCTAACATAATACTAACCATCCTCTCTTGAGTCAAACTCCTAGATCACACTAATTAAGCCAATGAAATCCATACATTGCTTATTTAGGGTCATGAATGTGAGATTTGAAAAAACCATAATAATATAAAAAGTAATATATTCATACAAAATATTTTCCTTTAGCTAATAAAAATAATGCTAAGTACAAAAATATTGCATACATTCATTTAGTCTGACAAATGAAATGAAATGAATCTATAACATCTAGTTTATTAAAAATAATAAATAGAATAAAAAATAGTCCTCAATATAACATATCATATAGGTAATGATTTAGCTAGACTACCAGTTACTTAAACCACAAAGCAACTTATAATGTTATTTCTCTCCAAAACAACATTATATCACAGGTGTATTTAATTGTTCATATTCCACATTTAACAAAATCCAGTAAAAAAAGCTTTATATTTAAAAATCTTAAATTATTTAATTTAATGATTTTATACAAACATTAAAATATGTACAAGCATCATTTACACACTTTTATGACAATAATACTTTTATACATAACACAACTATACACGTCAATATATATGAATGGTATATACTTTTCCTGATTTGTTCTTTAGTCAAAAAATGTATAAATTATACCATGTGTGTGTGTGTGTGTGTGTGTGTGTGTTTTTGTATGTGTGTATTCACATGTATAAATTTAATACAATATAAATACTTCATTTTATATAGTATACTCCTAAGATAACATCCATTGTCATTAGTCTTAGAGTATACTGTATATATTAAGTATACATTCAGCTATACAATCAAAGGCCCCATAACCTTTTTTTTAAACTATAATTCCCAATGCGCTTGATAAATAAAACAACATAATTTTAACAATCACATATATCTACTCATTCATCCATCAAAACTATTAAATCAAATATACCAAATCAATCGATTTAAATTTGCCATTTTAAATAAATGCATATGAACAATTACAAACACACAACCAACTATACCCAACTTGGGTTTTGATATTTAATAATTACACATATGAACATACCTAACTTAAGGTTTTCTATATAACTACTTAGACTTGGAAAATAAAGCTATGCAAAATATAAAATTAAAACCGTATACCCAATCCTTCTGTTAACTGTGCATAACTCTTACACAACTCAAGACAATTTTAAATAAACAACAATCTATAATCACATCCAAATATATGCATAGTTCATATATATAATGAACACAATTAAAATTGAAATCTGTAATGTAAATTTAATATAATTGGGTATATTTTTATGCATAAATCCAAGTGCATAATCTACAGTCACTCATTCATCTACCCGTACCCAGGTTACATGATATGATTTAAATTGAAAGTTCCCAAAATCAAATATAAATAATTGTGCATGATACATGATTACATAACATAGTCGAGAGTATAAAACTATAATTTTTCCATGTATGTATAAATTCATTTGAATCTAAATCCACATAAATCCAATCAAAATGATAACCTCAAGTTCATCTATACAAGTATCTTCATCTTTTAAATGTAACATAGTTTCCCACTAAAGCCATATATACACACACACACACACACACACACACACACACACACACACACACACACACACACACACACACACACACACACTCAATTCAATCTAATGATATAAGTATATGTATATATATCATTATATTGAATTGAGTATACCTATATATATATATATAATTTATGTATATATACATATACATATATAATTTGTGTGTGTATGTATATATATACTCATTATATTAGATTGAACTAAGTATATATATATATATATACTAAATTCAATCTAATGATATATATACATATACTTATATACATACAAATGTATATATATCATCAGATTAAATTGCATATATATATATATATATATGCAATTTAATCTGATGATATATATACATTTTTATGTATATAAGTATATGTATATATATCATTAGATTGAATATAGTATATATATAGTCCCTTTTTATAATGAACCCCACATTGTTATACCCAAAAGTATGAATTTGTTTACACAGTTGAGTACTCATGCAGTCAATAATTTGAATCTATATCTATAAATACCTTAATGAATATATAACAACCTGGTTCAAAACAACAAGCTTGAGACACATCATGTATATACCCATCAAGAAATATTAATTCCTTTGTATAACAAAGATTATTGAAATGGAAGAGGAATTTTAAGACAGAGCTTGATTAAAGCCAAACAACCATGAAAAATCCTACAACCCTACCCCAATTACCTCAAGTTACCCTAGGTTGGATGTAGGGTTTTGTGAAGGATGAGCCTTCGACAAGGCCCTACATACATCCCTCTTAGAAGTTACATAACATTTCAAACAAAAGAAAACCCAATAAACACTCCCTTCAAAATCCTTACCACATTACACATAGGTAATTTAAATATAATACCAACCTAGTAATTATGTCAAGAAAGTTGATTATTCTCTTTTTTTATTCACTCAAACTTTCTGCTTCTTCTTTTCTACTTGATTTTCACTATATGTCATGTGCCATTCCATTTCATGCCTCACAACCCTCACTCCTTTATTTTTATTCTTCTCCATTATCTTACTCTCCATCCTCTTCTTTACCATTAACAATAGATTAAACTAAATGACTATAATGCATGAAAAAATAACTCAACCAAATCCACGTCTACCACCATGCAATACAAAGCCAAATCTCGATGATTTTTTCAAAATTATGGTTAACTCAAAGACAACAAATGATTATAAACCTTAATCATATTGAGGCTTCCAAAATAATCCCTAAATAATCCTTTTATAATCTATATTATATTTTCATGATATTGACTTCACAAACCAACCAAATAAATCACAAGTCACATAACCCCAATGCTTATTCCATATAAAGACTATCAACTTAGTCGATAACCATTGTATTTAAATGCAATTACTATCAACTAAAATAAAATAATGACTATATAGTATGATAATACAATTAGGTATTATAAGATTATTGTCTAAAGTTAAAATGCTATCCACAACACACTTTGTAAACATAATGATTTCCTTAAATCATTTAACAATTATAACCAATGTATAATGTACTATGAATATGAAACCTTTGACTAAAATTTAATCAAATACACAAATATTTTAAAAAATATACTATTTATATCTTTTGACATTTGGATAAACACACACACACACACACACACACACACACACACATTGTAATAATAATCTTCAAAAAATATTATCTAAATCTTATAGATTAATAACAACAATGGAATCTGTCATATCATAATATCATTTTAATTATATTTCCATACATAATAAGGTAGTAAGGTAAGTAAAACATAAATGAATTCACTCATTTAACCAAAAAATTACATCATATAAGATAAGCTTCATATGATCACAAAAATTAATGAAATCACTTCAAACAAATCAACATGATCATCAACAACAATCAAGATCACACTATAAAGCACATTAGTAATCATCTAAAGGAAAAGTACACAAAACATGTTATGCTATATATCTCAAACAATTATGAAACATGATATACTAATATGGTGTGTGCAAGGGTTTTTGGATTCATTCTCTATCACCCCCCAACGTCTCCATCTAAGCCACCCTCCATGATGATGCTCTCCCTCCTTCATACTCTGAGAAGAATTTGTCCTACATCCACCTCACATCAATGAAGGTAGTTAGTTTGAAACATCATTGTATCCATAAAATAATGCAATATAATTAACAAACATGATCACAATATACAGAATGTAAAACTATTGTTAACTCATAACAAAATAATCATGTAAATTAAAGAACACACAAATGTCCCATAGTCAACATATGT
Organism: Torreya grandis; assembly: GCA_037957365.1. NCBI lineage: Eukaryota > Viridiplantae > Streptophyta > Pinopsida > Cupressales > Taxaceae > Torreya > Torreya grandis. The sequence continues at coordinate 4,571,748 of JARHVA010000216.1, forward strand.
CATAAAGCTTAAATCAAATATTAGTTAATCAACTAATCAACCATAATAATCTATGGATCAAATAGGTTATTCAACTTAGAGAGAAATTGAGATGTGATAGTCCTTAGGGTAGCTCGATAGTGTGTGACCACTAACCCATTTTTCTCACAGTCACTCCAAGGGTGAAGAGATAGAGTTTGATCTTTTGACAAAGAGTGACAGCCTATACATAAGATCTGAACACACCAGAACAAAGGCAATAAAAACCCTAGAAGGTTCTAGGTGGTCGCTTTCAGATCCAATCAATATTCTATACTAGACACCTACATCTAAGTTAGATATTAGTGTTGACATAATTATTTAAATACAACACAAACATATGAGGCCACAAATAGAAGGTTATAGAATGTAATGATTATTATAGAATATAGATCTAGTTCACTTCCATCATGTTTTAACCTAAATTTGTATGTGCACAATAAACCAAGTACTCATATTTTTAATTTATTGCAATATCAATCAATAGTTGTACTTTCCATTTTTTACATATCTTAGTATTATCAATTTGAAAAATTATTTACGTAAGTTTACAATTAATTGATTTGTTATAGATCTATTTATCACCCTTGTACTTATTTATTTCTATATTCTTAACCCTATACTATATTGACACATCTTAATTTAGGGTTAAAAATTTAGTGAACCTAACATATGATTGTTCATTTTTCAAACTTAGCCTAATTTAAGGTTTCCAACCTCCTATGGTTTCAACTTGTTGTGATGTATTTTCAGATTTGCAATATTACCCTAGGGTTTTACACTCATATGGGTACAAGGGTTTTGTGTGTATACACTTGATATTTTTAAATTATTTATTGGTGAATTTTTTCATCCAGATAGGTCCATTTTAAAATTACTCAGAGGTATTTTCTAATCAATTTGGTATACTTAAAAATCTCTTTTTGTTCACCCAAATTTAGTTCAGATTTTTTAATTTTTTTAATTTACTAATTTTAGTAAATATTGACATAAAAAATGAATGGTGTAATTATTTTCAAATAAATTTATAGGTTTAATCATAAATAATATTATATTCAAAAACACCTCCCATAACTCTAAAAAAATTCCTATTTTATCATAATTATTGATTATTTATTGAGAATATTCTAGAGTTTTGCTTGTGAAGCATTCCACATTATTTGACCTATTTATGATTCATAATAGATCAATTTTTAAATTACTTAGATTTTTTTGCATAATTATGTTAATATAAACAAAAACCTATTTTTTATTTCCAAAATATTGTATGTATTTTGTGAATTTAGAATTTTGTTATTTTTAGTAAATTTAGAACTACAGGTCGTACAATGTACTTTTATTTCCTTATTTTTATGGGTTCATCTAATTTTATATTTTTAATAAAAAACCTATTTTAGATTCCAAATTTTTAAAACCAATTAATTTATATTTATTTCTCTTCATTTGGCAGATGGTGGTTGTGTGAACTAAATTTTAAAATGTTAATAAATCAACTAATTATACAATCTTAATCTAAGCTAAATTAAACCTAATATAGATCAACAAATAAAGAAAATAGTAAACACAAACTTATACCTTAAATATGCAAGTTTCCTCCACTGCATATAGATTTGATTTGCTTTTCGAAAATATGGTTGATCACTCTTTTAATGCCAAAAAGAACAAGCAACATTTTGGTGCAATTTTTTTTTAGATGCTTTGATTAACTTTTGAATTGAATAACACTTTGTTAGGATAAGTCAGGATGGATGAAAATGATGGTTTTTAAGCTTATTTATTATTTTATAGAAAAAGATCTAATGGTAGTGGATAATTTGGATATATTAAATGATCCAAATAATCAATGGTAGCTAATGATTTCTCACCCATGAGGATGATAACCATTTCAAATGGTTGAGAGAAGTATGATAATTGTTAACTGAGTTAGCAAGAATGATTTAAACTTCTTGACAACTCAGGGGATGACTTAATGGAGGTTGAAGAAGTTATGGGTTTAATTGGGATGAGTCAACATGTGAGGAAGAATAAGGTGAAATATGATGGGTGAGGTGTAAAATCTAGATTTTATATTTAAATAAGGATTTAAAGTGAGCACAATTGATTAATTTGATTTATTCAATTATTTGAATTTAGAGGGAGATCAACTAATTATTTTAATGAGTAAAATTTGGAGGGAGATGTGATGAATTTTCTCAAGAATAATTATTAATGGGTTTTAGGTGCATTTTGACACTAAATGTAATTTAAGTGTCTACATTTTCCTCTCTTTGAAATAGTGTTATGAAGCAAGATTATTTTGAAGAATAGTATAAGAATTAGAGTGTTGATGATTAAGAAGAAGAAAGTTGCCCCAAATGAATGAAAATAAGTATGATGATGCCCTCTTAAGGTTTTTTGAAAGAAAATGGATAAACACTCAAAATTAATGAAAGAGGAATGGGAGATAGAAATGAGAAAACTATCATAAATAATACAGATACTTATCTCAATATTAATGTTTGAAATATTGTAGAGGGTGTGTGTAAATATTTACCCCTATCTATTAAATTTTAGAGAAGATATTAGAAAAATTACATTTCCCACTTTATATACTACATGATTGGATTGTGCTTAGACTTAGGGGTCTCACGAGCAGATGTGTGAATGATATATCCCAACAATGGTAAGCCACATGCCACAAAATAAAAAAATATAGATTGTCTAATTTGTGATAAAGATTTACAAAATTGATATTTACAAGTATTGATAAGGAGATATATCACTTTGATTAAATGATAGTAAAAAATGTGGATGAAATGGCTTGGATGGATGATGGTGGCCAACTGACCCTAGAGATCCCATGCCTATAAGCATTGCTTACATAACCTGCCTTGGACAAAGTCTATGTGGGGATATTAGGCTAGGTGTAGTTCTCCCAATGTGGGAAGAGATATAATGATGTAATGTAAGACTGAACCATTGATGTTATTAACCTACTTAAGTTAATGATTGCACATTGTGATTGGATTATGGATTGATTTGCCTCTAAGAAATGATATATGCAAAGATCAGATTGGGAATTTATATATTCCAAGATAATTTGTATGCTTTGAGGTGACCCATGAATCAAGGTTCATAGTAATAGATGTGGGAATGATATATCCTATTGTAAATATTCAAGCTTAGATTGGTTGACTAATTGATTGATTGATTGATTGAGCAAGTGATGAGTTGATGGAAAAAAAGATGGATACTATGATTTTATCGATCCTAATCAACATGTGTGAGAGATTGAATAGAAAGATTATAAAATGATTGTGGATGATTTATATGAAAAATTTAACAAGAAAATGAAGAGACTAAATGGATTAATGGCGATGGATCAAATGATTTGACAAAATGGATGAGATAAGGATGGATGAAAGAGAGAGATTACTATGGGACAACAAATTTGGTTTTGTGTAGTTAAATGCTTAGAAAAGGAGAATAAAATGATTTTATAATTTATCAGAATGACAAAATTGGTATGAAAAATGGAGAATTCGAGTGGTATATTTGGTAATACAATGATTTCAAAATTCTTAGAAAAGTGAAATTGGCATGTATAATGATGAATTTGTTGAATAGAGTGGCAAAGTCATTAAGAAACAATTTCACTACTAAATTCCATGAATTCATAACTAAATGTTATGAATTCATAATTAAGTGATGTGAATTTTAAACTAATCACTAAAAAATTTCAATTAAGTGATACTAATTCATAATTGCATAATTACAAATTCATTGAAGTTAGTTGCGAATTTGTTTACACTAAAATTAACCAATTTTTAGAAGGCATAAATTTTGAATCCAGACTCTGTTTGAGCTCTCATTTTCACCAAAATTAAGGTATTGAGAAGGAGAATGAAAATATGAACACATATTATAGTTTTGGTTAGGAAAACAATTAAAAAAGTGGAAAAATAATTATAAATGTTAAGGTTAGATAAGAAGAATGTTGTTTGATAATTTGAGGTGCTTGTTGATATGATTATGATGGTTTGATAGTTTCCTTATATTCATTTTTTTCTTGCATTATATTTCCAACAATGATTCCAATCGAGTAAGAGTTGGATAACCTGAGTTTTGATATTTCACATGATAACACACACCAATGGTATAAAAAAACCATGATGACTATCATGCAATATGCATAAGGAATAATAGATTCACAAGGATAAAACTTAGTTCATAATGATTTGAAAGATAATAATAACACCATTAGTAATGCACATAGTGATCTAGACACAAGAAAAAACAATAAAGATAAGGTAAAAAGAGATGTTTGTAATAATGAAAATGATGTAAGTAAAACAAACATGAAAGTGAACAAACACTACAAAATCAAGTAAACACCCATGATGTAAAAAAATTAAATGACTATACAAATGAGTAAGTAGATGAATTTACAAAACAAGTAAGCAAATAAATTTTTTGGATGTGCTTGGCTAGATTAGAACCATTTGGCATATGAAATTATAGATAATGTTAAACTATTCAATACGTAATCCATATAAGGAATGACTAGGGTACGTAACTAAGGATAATGGATTTTTTAGATTATTGTTTGGATTTTATAATGTTTTAGTTTTTTTTGGAGTTTTTAATGTTTTGGGTTTTTTTTAGAGTTTGTAATGTTTTTGGATTTTTTTGGATTTATAAGTCTATATATAAGGAATACCAACAAAAGGAAAACTATATTCTAACACTGAAGAGTGAGTGGTAATAGATGGAAGGAATACATTATATATGGAGTACATATGAATATGAATGGATTGGAATTAAGATGAAAACTCTAAGGAACACATGATGTAATAACCAAGTGTCTAGTCATCAAAATAACATTTCAAGGATATACCAAGATATTTCTAAGAACATGTCTCAAGATGTTTCCACTTCCTTATCAAGGTCAAAATGAAAAGAAGGATGGTTTTATGATGGCAAGGATTGGATGGGTTTTGATGGGTTTGGGGTTAAATGGATAAGGATGGGTGTGGATAGGTAAGGGTATTCAAGGCTGGTATATGATTGTTGAGGAGGAGTTTAACATGGACTAGATAGGCATAGGATGGGTAAGCATGCTTTAGGATAGTTTAGGATAGGTAAGGATGGATTAGGGTAAATTTATGATGGTAAATGATGGGATTAAAAAATTTATAGGATGGGTAAGGATGGAGGTATGATTTATAATGCATAGGATTGGAATGGAAAAAGCTTTCCCCCAAGTGTAATGTACTAATTAACAACTAATTATTTTATGTATGATACCAAAAATTAGTTTTCATCATGGTACTTGCTCAATGCACCATATAAATGGTTTTTACCTTTGGATGAATTTATTTCTCTTCCTCTTTTTGATTTTTATTTTATTTTTAGAATATCAATTATAAAAGAGTTTGATATGCATGATGCTGACCCCTATCAATGTTTTAATTATGTGCTCCAAAAATTTCTTCATACACTTAATTTATTTCTAAGTTTGCTTCTTCCAAATTTATTAGGATACTATCATAGCCCCTAAAATAAAGGGTGCTACCAAACAGGGTGAAGTAAAAAGTATGTTGGATGAAGGATGTGTGTTGAGTGCATGAAAGATTTAAAGGGATGGAATTATATTGAGGATAAGTATATGTGTCATGATGTAAACAATGAATGGACCAACAATCTCATGTTAAACAAGATTGGGAGTAACTAAAAGTTGGATGATTTGAGAATTTAATGTTGCATCAATGATATCTTCAATTTATGATGGGGATCCATCTTACAACTATGCTAATGCAGAGGATATATTAATTTTCTCATCCATTAGTGACATATAAAGGTTTTCACTAAAGGATTCTTCTTAATTATTTTGATTGGGATTTAGATTTGTATTGTCCAATAGTGCCTCAAAGAGGTTTTCACTAAGGGACTCATATTTTTTATTTTCTATATTTCAATTTTGATTTTGATTAAAATTTATATTTGGATCACATGATAGTGCCGCAAAAAAGTTTTCACTATGATATTTTAATTTTATATTTATACTATAGGATTCATTTTGATTTACACTTGTTGTTCCTCAGAATATGTAAATGTTTCTTGATGATCTTTTGGAAAGAGACTAGCTAAGAAGTTTGAAATTATTTTATTATCATGGAAGGAAGTTAACTATAAGATTATTGGTGACAATCAATAAGTGTAGGATACTAGCTTGAAAGAATGAAGGTAGGATTGATGATGTTGATGAAAGGAGTGGTGGCAGCATAGTCCTCATAGAGACTATGAATGGATCCTATTTAAATTATGGATGAAGTTACCTTAGAAACCACAAAAGTATCACTAAAATATTTACATTGAATTTGAAATGGTTTGTAGCTGATGCTATAAGGTCCAGTATTTACTTTAAAATGGATGGGTTTAATAGTTTCTTGCTTATGGATTATTTTGTCTATAAGTACCTCTATCACTTGGGGTGCATTTTATGGGATGATGGGGGATTCAATAGGTGTTAAGGGTTTGTATGTTTGTCTAATAGGTGATAGGATATGTGTATTGAAGGAGGTTTTATCCAAGATAAGATCTTGGTCAGAAATGGGATATTTGTCAAAAATGGGTTCTTGATAAAAAATGGGATCTTGATCAAAGATAGGGTTTTGGTTGAAGATTGTCTCTTCAAGAAAGATGGGATATTCATAAAAAATGGATGGTAAACCATGGTTTTCAAAGGTAGGTTAATCAACTATGGATTGGTTGAAAATATGTGTCAAAAATAGGATCTTGAGAAATGAATGGAAGGTTGTGACCTTGAATTGGAAGTGGTGTGGCTTGACTAGGCTCAGGAAAGACATCTTGACATATCTGCAAGCTATTATTTTTAGATGTAGATACAATTAGATCTACCTTGATTACCTTTTGTTAATAAAATCTTGGATATAATACTTTCATCTCATACAACAATTTATATAATGACCTTCAAGTTTATGTTAATCACAATATTATTAGGTCTATACCACTTAGGTTTTGGGACATTTTGTAAAAAGTATTTGGTGTTTGAAAATATGACTAAGTTTTCAATCACCAATTTTTGAAAGAATACATCATAAAATTACCCTAAAGAAGTGATTTATTTCTTAATAAGCATGGTAATGTTGTTGATAGGTTAGGGGTTTTGAATTTGTTGTATCTTTTGGGATGGATTGATACTAGATGGTAGAGGTAATAGTATTGGATTCCCTTTGCTAGTGCAATGAGGGATGTTGGATTTAATACTATAACAAGTGGATGGGAGACTTTATTGATTTTGTAAAATAGGGTCACCAGTGATATAATGATGTTGATGTGGTATGTTTTTGGATTTCCTAGTAATGAAGTGAGCTAGAGAGGTAGCTAGATCTTAGAAGGATGGATTTGTTATATCTATCTTGAAGGTGAAAGTATTTGGATTTTATGTATTTTTAAAGGTAGATAGATTTGTGAAAAAAATTGGATTTCATGGATTTGTGAAGTTTGATGGACTTGAAGTTGATGGATTCGTGTTAAAAGGGTTATTTGGATTTGTAAAGTTAATTTGATTTGAATTTGTTAGGTTTGTGAATAGATGTGGATTTTATGTAGTTTAATTCAGGTTTGGGAATGGGTTGGATGTGAAATCAAATGGTTGATTTTGATGAATGTGGAAAGGTTCATTTTGATGGGTGTAGGATTGGAAAGGTTGATTTGGATGGAATTTATTTGAATTTAACTTAATTTGGGTTTGATTTATGAATTTGTTTTGGTTCAAATATAGATTTGAAAGTGGTGGTAAAGGTGAATCAAAAATTTGATTTATATAGATGCTAATGTTTGAACTAGATGGATTTATGAATGAATTTTGATTTGTAATTGGTGGCATTTGATTTATGGGTGGCATAGAACTTGTAAAATAAATTAGATAATTTTGACTATCATAGCTTAAAAATTGATTCAATGTTGTCCTTAAAGTAAAATTCTGATGTTGTTCTATGGGTAAACATGAATAAATATTAAAGTTTGAAATTGATTGATTGATGTTTGGGTTGAATTGGTTGATCGGTAAAATTGAATTACTATTCATGTTTGGATTTGAGTGATTGATATTTGAGGATGAATACATATTCAAAATTGGAATTGGATTTTTTAGATGATTGGTTTGACATTGATTTAAATATGTGTTCGAATCAAAATTGATTGGATAGAACTCTAGGTTAAAACATGGATTATTTGGAGTTAGATCTATGATAAAATTGATCAAGGGATTATTCCACATAGCCATGCTTATTGAAATTTATGATGTTACTAAGGAAATACTTGACTCAAAAAAGACTTGAAATTAGACTCTAGTAAAGTAAAATAACAAAGTGACTAAAAAGTTTGATTGCTAACTTAATACTTTTGAATTTTTAGACAAATTTGGATTTAAGATGCTTGATACCTTTAAGATTCAAAAGGACTTTATTTTCAATTAAGAATAATATAAAATATGGTAAACATAAAGAAACAACAAACAAATTTATATTCTAAATAGCCAAGTAATTACACATAAGAGGCAAAAAACTAGGATAAGGGTTGTGAATAACTTTTGGGCCTTCTGATAACACTAACTCATCCATACTCTCAGGTGCAGCCTAATATTTCAAGGCACTAACCATGGATGATATTATCATTCCCATGACCCATTGAGTCTAGTTTCAAGGGTATGTGGAAGGCAATTTTCCAATGCTAATCATTAACTAATGCACCAAATTTGAATGGCAAAAGAGGTTATCCTAGGTTTAAGGTTTAAACAAGATTATCTAGGGGGCAAAACCATAAAAGAAATAGATAAAATAGATGCACACTATTGGGTCTTGTTAAAAAGTGACCAACACAACCGTATGGGTCTTAGTGTATTGATAATCAATGATATTATATTTTGAGGTAGCTGTTGAAACCTTGGGTATTAGAGCATGAAATCCCATCATGCCATGGTGTGCTTAAAACATATAATCACTTAATCAATTTAAATAGATGGATCTCAATTTATATAGCCTCCTGGTAAATAGGGTTTGGCCTACTATGTGGTGGTAAAATCCATAGTTAACATATCCCATAAAAAAACAAAAATTAAGTGTCCATTTTTTTTTGAGTGTCATCACCAATGTGACATAAGGAAAGAGCATACGTAGACACTACTTGGGTAACACTTAAAATTATGGAATTGTTTTTCATTCCTAAGTATCCTCACCAATGTGATGCCAATGGAAGAACATACATAATTTCCATAATCACAAACAAAATGCTAAAATAAAATGTAATGTAATTACTAAAAACTTTGAAAAAATGAAATTTAAAGCATTAGCAAAAGAAATTGGTTTTTTGTTTAGCCTTTTTGTTGATTATCTTTGACAATCATTCTAAAAACAAATGGTTAGAATGTTTGTTTAGGTTTAGATCAAAACAACCTATAATGGAGCAAATAAAAACTATAAAAACAAAGTAAAAGCCACTTATTTGTGACAAATCTGTAGTTACGAAGAAAGACAAAAAAATAAAATTATAATAAATTAAATACAAGAAATAAAGAGAATACATAAAATATATAAAAAATAAATTTGTACTTATATAATGATTTCACTACCCTGAATGATGATTTTGCAGTCCATAAAAATGAATTCACTGGTCAAAATGATGAATTCTTGACTTGAAAAAATGATTTTACTACCAAAAAAGGCAATTTTACTACACAAAAAGATAATTTTGTTGCTAAGAATACCAATTTCACCATTGTATACAAAATTCACTATTGATACTGTAAACACATAAATGGAAAGTACAAATGGACAAATAAGATCATTTTTATACTTAAGATAACAATTTCACTTCTAAAAATGATGATTTTGTTGTTAGTAACAATGATTTTGCTGAAAATTATATATTTTCATTGTTTTCTTGTAGTAAAAGATTAGAAAAACTTGAAAACATAGACAAAAGAAAAAGTTAAAAAAAAGCTAATGATATAAAGAAAATAAGGAAGAAGAGACTAAAAATGGGTCAAAAAAATGATTTCATTGTTATAAGGTATAATTTCACTATTGATGTTTCCAAATTTACAGTTACATAGTGAGCATACACAACTGAGTAGAAAATGTCTAATAATGCCCTGTAGCTTCTAAAAACACTCACAAAGACAAAATTAAATGCATATGTAAATACAAATAACAAAATAAAGTGAGAAATGTTTTCTACATGTAAATATGATGAGCATAGGATGAAAAAGATGAGGGAATATCCCACTTGGCATGCCAAAATGTATGAACTAAATATAAAAATACTAAGAAATCAACTAATTATGCAATATTAATTTAAGCTAAATTAAACCTAATATAGAGTAACAAATAAAGAAAACATACAACACAAACTTATACCTCAAATATACAAATTTATTCCATTGATATGTATACTTGATTTACTCTTCCAAAATGTGGTTCCTCACTCTTCCAATGCAAAGGAAAACAAGTAGTATTTTGGTGAAAAAATATTTTTTTTCTATGCTTTGATTCACTTGTGAATTGAATAACACTTCATTAACATAAGTCAGGATGGATGAAAATGATGATTTCTCAATCTTATTTATAGTTTTTTGAAGAAATATCCAATGGTGGAGGATTATTTGGATTTATTAAATGATCCAAATAATCAATGGTGGCTAATGAGTCCTCACCCATGAGGATGATGACCATTTCTAATGGTTGAGAGAAGTATGGGAATGGTTAGCTAAGTTAATAATAAAGAGTCAAACTTCTTGAAAACTTAGGGGATGACTCAAAGGAGGTTGAGGAAGTTGTGGGTTTGGTTGGGATGAGTCATTATGTGAGGGAGAATAAGGTGTAATATGTTGGGTAAGATGTAAAATATAAATTTTATATTTAAATAAGTATTTAAAGTGTGCACAATTGATAAATTGAATTATTCAATTGTTTAAATTTAGAGGGAGATCAAATAATTATTTTAATGAGTAAAATTTGGAGGAAGATGTGATAAATTATTTTAATAAGAATTATTAATAGGTTTTAGGTGCATTTTGACACTAAATGTAATTTAGGTTCTACAGTGGTCAACCTGATATTTGGTCTCTAAACCCCAATTAACCTAGTGTTTTCTAATTACTTGCATTCTTATTTCTTATTTTTACAATATTTAAACTTCAAAAATATTTTTTTCCCTAAATTTATGGTAAATATGGATACATATGTTGAGAACATTTATTTCCAATATCCCATTGTTGTCATTTCTTGTTGTCTTATCTATGTTGTTAGAAATTTAAAAACAATCAAATAAGAGAATCATCCTAATTAGGATGAAACTCAAAAATATATTTACCAATATTGTTGAAATAATATTTAACATATTCCTCCAAACCATAAGGAGGATGATAGATAGCATCCCTCTAAGTAGGTCCATGTTATCGCTCCTTCAAGGGGTAAGGTAGGTAGTACATGTATGCATATTCAATCTAGATCACCCAAGGTTTGTGCTTATAAAGCCCTAAAAGATCAAGTCATCCTTATGAGAAAGTTAATATAATATTTACAAAATCAAAATAAAATTTTTAGTTCAAGGATCACATCATTGGAAAATCAAATTACATACATGAAAAATAAAAAACATGCTAGTGTTAATCATGTGTATGCATTTTCATCTATCAATGTTGTGCCAAATAAGGTTTCTTATTTATATAGAAAGCTACAATAAAACACATCTAAAATAAGTGATTCAAATTTATACCAATGGTTACTAAGAAACCAACTGAAATCATAAGAGAAATGATTCAAGACAAAGTGATCAAATTACCTCCTCCATATCTTATAAGGTGATCCAAATACTATTATGCATATCATAGAGTGCACGAGCATCATCCATATTATTGTTTTACATTAAAGGATAAAATACAAAGTAATAAAGGTAGTGGTGATCATATAATTGATACATCAACCAAGAACACCAATTATATTATGAGTACCTCCCCCAAACCAAAAATAACAAAATAAGAAATGTGGTTACCAAATAAAAATAGTTGCAAATATGAAACTTAGATAAGAAAAGATTCAAAAAAAAAAAATAGATAAAGAAAATGATATAAATTTATCTCTCAATAATTATACTCAATTTTGAAAATAGTATGATTTTGGAAATAAATATTTACAAAACTTTGGCTATCATGGTAAAGGATTGAGAAAACATTCCCAAGGTGTCATTGATCCTATTTCTACATATGATCATAATGAATGTCAAGGTTTGGGATATATTGTAAATAAAAATTCAAATCATTCAAAGATACATTTTTCCAATGAATAATAACAAGAAACTAAAAATGAGAACAAGTCAAATAATAAAACATAGTTGGAAAAGAAAAATCACAAAAATAGTAATGGAAACATCAAATATTTAAACCAATATTTCTTACAAAAGGTTTCAAAAAATAAGAGACAATTAAAAATTTAAGGTTCCAAATGTGGATATAAAGGAGAAAACTACAAGCCTTTCTTCAAATCAGGGAAAATTCACTACTCACATATATGATAAACAATCATCAAATGAATAATTCAACAAACTATGTTTTGATCTACTCTATTACTTAACATGTGATATATTCATACGTATAGGAATTGGTACTTATCAATTGAGTCCATCACTGCTAAATGAGAAACCAAATGCATATAAATGGAAACTAAATATACTATATACAAACTTCACCAAAATAATAGGATACACTTTATTATTATGTTATGCACACATATGACACATCTTAACCAACATAGGTTATACATTTACCACTCCTCACAAATCCTCATCCTCATCTTAAGATCACATACTAGTCTTTTCTTTTCACATATTCTACAAAATTATTTTTAAAAAAATTAAAAAAATCTAAAAATATTTTTAGCTTTTACATGTCCTATTAGCTCCTTAGAATCTATGTGTTTAGTTCCATGTTGGTAGATAACATATCATATATTTATATACACACATGTGTTTCACACACCTTTTGAGTGTGATACAAGAATACCTAGGCACATGATCTATGCACTTTTAGATGTTGGGCCTTACCTCTACTCATGTCATTTACATATTGAGGGCATCCACCTTTTTGATCACGATACATCTATGTTATATCATTATATGATCATTATCCATTATCATGTTTGAGAATATATACTTACACATGCCTTTATCTATGTTTATATCTATCACAATGTAATTTATATGTTATGTACTTAAATTATTTTCTAACACATATATTTAGGAACTAGTATGACATGTTTATGTTGGTTGATTATAGTTCACAATTTCTTTTTTACACTTCCTTCAGTGTGTTCATTGATTGTTATTATCATGTATTTTATTACTTATTCAAGCATTAAATATGATCCATTGATTGTGGCCCCCGTGCCTATGTTTTCTTATTGTGACATTTACATATGTCATAGTTTTTTATTTTTGGACATTTAAACATGTAATTTATTAATTTATTGATGTTTTAATAAGCTACATCCCTTAAATTATGTGGTATTTGAACATGCCCCTTATTTGAGGTATCTTTAGAACATTGTCTTTTGATTTTATTTTGAGTGATCTTGTGTCTATGTGATTGATTACTTTTTGAGCTTGTAGTGTTACTATCTAGACATTTCCAAAATTTAAATCATGCATCTTAGGATTTGATGTGAGCACATACTATATACCTCATTACTATATCTACCTAGACATGTTACAACTATATGCTACATGATACATTCATAGATTATATAATGATCTTATCTTTTTGAGGTAAGGAGACTACTACTTTATACTTCCACTCACCTCAAAAGGGTGGGGGGGGGGGGGGGGACGGGTGCGGGGACGCAGGGAGGAGTGGAATATTAGTGGGGGGATGTCATAGAGGCATGGATTTCATACTTTCATAGTTTTATATTATAGTGGGGGCATGCCAAAAAGGCATTACTTCCAAATTATAGTGGGGGTATGTTGTGGAAACATGTTATTCAAACTTACACCAATTCTCATATTCTCTAGATTTAGTGGGGTCATGCCAAAAAGGCATGGATTTCAGACCTATCTAGTTATTAGTTTTAAATTATAATGGGGGAATATCATGGGAACATGTCTTCCACACTTGCATAGTTCTCAAAATTAGCCAAATTACATAGTTATATGATACAAATACATACTTATGATAGCATTATATACATTGAAACTATTATTATACCCAGGTTTTAGCTTGAGACATATATGAGGTGCATATTCTATATAAAATTTCACCTAAAATTATAAAATCAAACTAGCTTTGAGATTTCAAATACTTCTACAAACTTTAGCCTACATCAAGATGGACTTTTATGGATTGTTATTGAGCCAATATATTATAGTAGTTGGTTCACTTTTGTTAAGGTTGATGTGATTACATCACTCAATATTACCATTTTATAGGATGAAGTGATCAAATCATCTACCTATACTAGATTTATAGTGTAAGTTATCTTAGATCACTCACATTCACTAGGTTATAAGTATGATTGGGTAACATAGTTGAGCTAATCTCAACTTCTAGGTGGTAAATATACTTTTATCCAAGGTTGGGGGAAATTTTATATCCAATATTTATATATATTTTCACTTTCAGGTTTTTTCCATTGTCCTAGTCTCAGATAAAAATCTTCACAATAATGCATCTCTTCAAATAAAATTTATAAACAACAAGATGGTTACATCAATATATATGCATACTCATAAATTTGCTATCTTTACTTTAGAACATTTAAAATATTTAAATTCTATATTATATACACATATTATATATTGTAACATGCTCTTGGTTTCAATTCAGTTACTAACAACATACTCAATTTAGACTAAGACAAAGACAACGTGTGCCATGCACACCTAGGTACACATTTACTTTAATTTAAACTACCAATTTCATTAATAGATTAAAGGAGGGAAAATTTAAAAACTAAATCTAAACTATATATAAAATTAGTCTTGTATACTTGACAATTACTTATTATGGTTTTACCTTTTGGTACCTAGACCTTCTTACTGTTGAAAGGATCACATCTGATATCTCTTATATCTATTACTTAATGTATCAATTTGATAATATGTTATTATGATGACCATGAATTCTATGATTCTCAAAATTCTATAATCCTACTTATTATCATCCTCTATAAGTTTTGGATCTATGTATGTTTTCCAACTTCTTAGACACTTGCATCTCAACTAGATGCCTATGTCAACACTAGTTTCCTATGCCAAACTAAGTGTCCAGTGCCCTAAAGTCATAAAATATAAAAATTAAATGTATCCTTATGGTTGACATAAGTGATTATATGTAATATATTTCCAAAATGGATACACACACACACCCACAAGATCAACCCTCATTGATTATTTACTTAGCACAGTCCTAACAACTCACAAGGTAACTTATCAAAGGCAACCATTCAAGTATTCAAGTGAGAAAAGATTCCATATTATATCCTATTTCAATATCAGTCATAAGGATAACCCATTTATAGGTCTAAAGTACTGAAGGAGCACTCCATGAGCCATATTTTCTAAGTTACAAGCTAGGTCACTCTATGTACTTGCTTATCATATGTTACATCATGATACACATATAAACTAGTACATAGGGGAAAAATAAATAAATATAAGGCCCTCTTTGTAATATTAGATATGAAAGTAATTCCCATGGATAAAGGTGTCCTTAGGTAGCTTGACACTATGTTCCCACTAACCCATTTTTCCCACAGTCACTCCAAGGGTGAAGAGATAGTGTTTTATCATTTGATAAAGAATGAAAATATGTGCACAAGGTTTAAACACACCAAATAAAAGGAGATAGAAAAAACCATAAGGTTCCAAGTGGTTTCACTTATATCCCATCAATATTCCATACTAAACACCTACATCTAATTCAAGAAGTAACATCGACATAACCATCTAAATACGACACAAGCATTTGAGACCATAGAATACAAATGTATAGAATTTGATGACCTTTTCAAAATCCATATATAATCCACTTCTAGCCTATTTCAATCCAGATCTACATGGGTATAATAAAAAACCTAAGTACTCACATTTCTAATTTTTTATAATATAAATCAATAGTTGTACTTTTCATTTTAAACATATCTTAGTATTATAAATTTAAAGCATTGTTTATATGAGTTTTCATTTAATTGGCCTACTATAGATCTATTTTTCACATTTGTGCTTATGCATTTATGTATTCTTAACTCTATACTATATTGACCCATATTAATTTAGGGTTAAACATGGAGTGTTATAAAACACACCAACTCCAAGTTGGATAAATTGGGTACATAAGTACCTTTGTTTTAATTTATAACAAGAGAGTTAGATTTTTATAGCTGTAAGAGTCTATTATCTAATTTGAAATTAATGCATTAAGACTAAAGAATATTATTATCATGAATAAAAATACAAATTTGTTTACCATTCCAAGGAGAATTTATTTGCTTCAAATTGTCTTACAAAATTTCTTCGTAAATCAACTTCAAAATTACTTTGTTAAAAATTACAAAACTTATACTAAAATTTATTTTATTATTATAATGATAATTTTAAGTTATTATAAATTTATTACAAATTTTTATTTTTGATAAATCCCTTTTATTGATATTTTACTTATGTTGATTCCAAATAAACTTTTGAAACAAGAAGATAAAAATATTTTACCCATATGATTGTGTCCTAAAATTGGTTGAAACTGATGATCCTTGATGAGAGTAAAATTTATCTAGTTATTTATTCCATATTTTGTAGCCTAAAATAATTATGTCCAAGTATTTTATTTTCAAAATTTTAGATTCAAATATTTATTTTATGCTAGATCTGAATCAAATTTGAAGGTGAGAAAAAGTAATTGAAAATTTTCTATTACAAATACCATCTAGAAATAGAAAAAAATATAGTTTTTAACATATTTTTTTCTAAATATAGTTTGTATATTCTACAACTTGATAAAATTAGTTTCAAGTCTTAATTTTGATAAATTTTTAGTTTAGATATTTATTTTCCTTCATTTCTGAAAGAGTTTTAGCTGCATTAGGAAGACATTAGAGTAAGTCACTTGATTCACCTTTTATAATTAATTTGTCATAATTTTATTTATTTATTATATTAAAACATATGAAATATTTTTGAGAAACCAAACCTAATCATTTGAAAAAAGTTAATTAAATCATAGCTTGGTTGAATGAAATTTTTTAAAAAGTTTAATTAAAAGATGACTTAAAGAGAAGGGCTAAGTGATAAGTTGTTTATAAAATAATTAAAGATAACATAAAGTTTCCACTTGAATTAAGTGGCGGTGTGTCAAATCCCCACCATTGGATTGGGTGAATCACCACCACTAAATCTAGGTTTCAAGTGTTTTCTCTAATTTTTTTATAGACATAATAAAAATTCATAACTTTTTATTTTTTCCTCATTTTCATCTTGCAAGTTTGGAGGAGGATTTGGAAAGGAGGAGCTCAATAGAAAAAGCATAAGAAGTTCAAGACTAAAACACTACAAATTTAACTGAGCTATGAATAAGACTATAAATTTGTTTACCATTCCAAGGTGAAATTATCTACTTGAAATTATCTTACAAAATTTCTCCGTAAACCAGCTTTAGAATTACCTTACTAAAAATAAAAAATCCTATAATAAATTTTATTTTATTATTATATTGAAAATTTTAAGCTATTATAGATTGATTACAACTTTTATTTTATAGAAATTCCATTTCTTGATATTTTATTTATGTTAATTCCAAATCAACTTTGGAAACAAAAAGATAAAAATATTTTTCCCTTGTAATTGTCTCTAAGAATTAGTCAAAAATGATGATCCTTGATGAAGTAAAAATTATCTAGTTACTAATTCCATATTTTGTATCCTAAAATAATTCTGTCTAAGTCTCTGATTTTAGAAATTTTATATTTAAGTATTTATTTTATGTGATTTAAGTATATATTTTATGTTGGATTTGAATTAAATTTGGAGGCAAGAAAAAGAATTAAAAGTTTGATATTTAAAATGCCATTTAAAAATGGGCAAAAAGATACTTTTTGATAAAATTATTTTTTTCTAGATATAGTTTGTATATTTAAAAAATTAATAAAATTAGTTTTAAGTCTTAGTTGTGACAAATTCCCAATTTAAATATTTATTTTCCTTTATTTCTGAAAGAGTTTAAGCTAGGTTAGGAAGAAATTAGAGTAAGTCTCTTGATTCACATTTTAGAATTTATTTTTTGGAATTTTCTTGCTTTATTATATTAACACATCTGAAATAGTTTTGTGTAACCAAATCTAATCATTTTGAAAAGGTTAATTAAATCATAGTTTAGTTAAATGGAAAGTTTGGAAAATTTTAATTACAAGGTGACTTAATAAAGGATGGCTAAGTGATAATTTATTTTTTGTGTAACCAAATCTAATCATTTTGAAAAGGTTAATTAAATCATAGTTTAGTTAAATGGAAAGTTTGGAAAAGTTTAATTACAAGGTGACTTAATAAAGGATGGCTAAGTGATAATTTATTTTAAAAAGTAATCAAAACTAGTATAAATATCAAATTTGACTTAAGTGGTGGTGGGTCAAATCCCCACCATTGGATTGGGTGAATCATGATCACGAGATCTAGGTTTCAAGTATTTTCCCTATTTCTCTTTATAGACATGATAAAAATTCAACACTTAATATTTTGTCCTCATATTCATCTTTTAGGTTTGGAGGAGGGTTTTCAAAGGAGGAGCTCAAGAACAAAAACACGAGAAGTTCAAGATCCCTTTTTTTTAGTGTATAATTTATTTTTTGTGTAACCAAATCTAATCATTTTGAAAAGGTTAATTAAATAATAGTTTAGTTAAATGGAAAGTTTGGAAAAGTTTAATTACAAGGTGACTTAATAAAGGATGGCTAAGTGATAATTTATTTTAAAAAGTAATCAAAACTAGTATAAATATCACACTTGACTTAAGTGGTGGTGGGTCAAATCCCCACCATTGGATTGGGCAAATCATGATCACTAGATCTAGGTTTCAAGTATTTTCCCTATTTCTCTTTATAGACATGATAAAAATTCAACACTTAATATTTTGTCCTCATATTCATCTTTTAGGTTTGGAGGAGGATTTGCAAAGGAGGAGCTCAAGAAGAAAAACACGAGAAGTTCAAGATCCCTTTTTTTTAGTGTACAATTTATTTTTTGTGTAACCAAATCTAATCATTTTGAAAAGTTTAATTAAATCATAGTTTAGTTAAATGGAAAGTTTGGAAAAGTTTAATTACAAGGTGACTTAATAAAGGATGACTAAGTGATAATTTATTTTAAAAAGTAATCAAAACTAGTATAAATATCACACTTGACTTAAGTGGTGTTGGGTCAAATCCCCACCATTGGATTGGGCGAATCATGATCACTAGATCTAGGTTTCAAGTATTTTCCCTATTTCTCTTTATAGACATGATAAAAATTCAACACTTAATATTTTGTCCTCATATTCATATTTTAGGTTTGGAGGAGGGTTTGCAAAGGAGGAGCTCAAGAAGAAAAACATGAGAAGTTCAAGATCCCTTTTTTTTAGTGTATAATTTATTTTTTGTGTAACCAAATCTAATCATTTTGAAAAGGTTAATTAAATCATAGTTTAGTTAAATGGAAAGTTTGGAAAAGTTTAATTACAAGGTGACTTAATAAAGGATGGCTAAGTGATAATTTATTTTAAAAAGTAATCAAAACTAGTATAAATATCACACTTGACTTAAGTGGTGGTGGGTCAAATCCCCACCATTGGATTGGGCAAATCATGATCACTAGATCTAGGTTTCAAGTATTTTCCCTATTTATCTTTATAGACATGATAAAAATTCAACACTTAATATTTTGTCCTCATATTCATCTTTTAGGTTTGGAGGAGGATTTGCAAAGGAGGAGCTCAAGAAGAAAAACACGAGAAGTTCAAGATCCCTTTTTTTTAGTGTATAAAGTGTGTGTGTGTGTGTGTGTATATATATATATATATATATATAACATTAAACATTTAGTAAATATGCAACAATTTGAATTATACTATTTAATTTTTGAGTATCCTTCAAAATCAAATGCATTATTTTATATATGTAAAACCTATGTATATATATGAAATCTTTAATGATTTGATCAACAATATCACACACACACACACACACACACACACACACACACACACACACACACACACACACACACACACACACACACACACACACACGTATGTATGTATATGTAGGCATGGTTTAATAATATCATATACATTGTTGATTAAATCACTAAAATTTCCACACCCTCCTCCAAAATTGTAAGATGAAAACAAGGACAAAATATTAAGTGTTGAATTTTTGTCATGTCTATAACTAAAATTAGGGAAAACACTTGAAACTTATATCTAGTGGTGCTGATTCACCTAATCCAATGATGAGGATTTGACCCACCACCACTTAAGTCAAGTGGGAAATTTATGATATATGATTACTTTATTAAATAAAATATCACTTAGCCTCCATCTATTAAGTCACATTGTAATTAAAAATTTCAAAACTTTCTTAACTAAGCTATGATTTAATCTAAAAAATTGTTTACCATTCTAAGGTAAATTTATCTACTTAAAATTGTCTTGCAAAATTTCTCCATAAACTAGCTTCATAACTACTTTGTTAAAAATAGTAGAACTTGCAACAAAATTTATTTTATTATTATAATGACAAATTTAAGATATTATAATAAATTTATTATAACTTTTATTTTTAAGAAATACCATTTTTGTATATTTTATTTATGTCAATTCTAAATTGACTTCAGAAATAAGAAGATAAAAAGCTTTTGCCCCTATAATTGTCTCCTAGAATTGATCAAAAATGATGATCCTTGATGGAAGTAAAAATCATCTAATTATTGATTCCATAATTCATATCCTAAAAAATTATCCAAGTCTCAAATTTTAAATTTTTTAGATTTAAGTATTTATTTTCAACCAGATTTGAATCAATTTTGGAGGTGAGAAAAAATAATTGAATTTTTTCTATTTCAAATGCCATATGGAAATGGATAAAAATATAGTTTATAAATTTTTTTTTTCTATAAATATAGTTTATATATTCCACAACTTAATAAAATTAGTTTCAAGTCTTAGATTTGACAAATTCAAAGTTTATATATTTATTTTCCTTTATTTTCAAAAGAATTTTAGCTAGGTTAAGAAGACATTAGAGTAAGTCACACCTTTTAGAATTTATTTATCATAATTTTCTTACTTTATTATATTAAAATATATAAAATAATTTTGCAGAACCAAAACTAATCATTTTAAAAATGTTAATTCAATCATAGCTCAGTTAAATGGAAAATTTTAAAAAGTTTAATTACAACATGACTTAATAGAATAAGGCCAAGTGATAATTTATTAAATAAAATAATCAAATATAATATAAAATTCCCACTTTACTTAAGTGGTGGTGGATAAAATCCCCACCATTGGATTAGGTGAATTACCACCACTAGATCTCGGTTTCAAGTATTTTCCTTAATTTTCTTTATAAACATGATAAAAATTTTACACTTAATATTTAATCCTCATTTTCATCTTTCAGGTTTGGTGGAGGGTTTGGAAAGGAGGAACTCAAAATGAAAAACACAAGTTCAATATCTCTTTTTTTGAGTGTATAAATAATATATATACACTGAACATTTAATAAATATGTAACGATATTAATTATTTATTTTATTTTTGAATAACCTTCAAAATCAAATGCATTATTTTATATATGTAAAACATATTTATATAGATTAATTCCATTTTGGTGATTTAATAAAAATATATATTATATTATTAAACCTGCATACATACATACATACATACATATATGCAAGATTTGATATGTGTGTGTGCGGGTGTGTATAAATATACACACATATTAAATCACACACACACACACACACACACACACACACACACACACACACACACACACACACACACACACGGTTGTGTGTGTGTTTGTGCTTGCACATGTGTGCAAGGTTTAATATGTGTGTCATGGGCCATGTGTGTGTGTGTGTGTGTGTGTGTGTGTGTGTGTGTGTGTGTGTGTGTGTGTGTGTGTGTGTGTGTGTGTGTGTGTGCACGCGTGCGTGTGTGCACGCGCATGTACACGCGCGCACGCATGTAGTGAGTCTTTGGTTGTGATCATGGATGATAAACACTCAAATAAGGGGAGTGAGGCAGGCTATTTGGTCCAAATCCCTTACCTATTCCATAAAAAAATGGTTGGGGTTTGGGGTCAACTCAGCCACTTCCCCCTCCCTTCTCATTATATATTTTTTGGTTAGGAATATTTAGATATTTGATTCGAAAATAAGAAAATTTCATTTATATTTATATCAAAGGCACACACACAAAAAAAAAAAAAAAAATCATTAGTTTAAATACATGTTTATATATTTACTATGGTCTGTTCGTATACTTGGTAAAGATGCCATGGTCTCTTGGTTAACCTTTCAAAAAAATTCAATATCAAATGATGCTAGGAAAAAGTCATCACCTTTGACAAGGGGGATATTATTTGTACATGTTAGAATAGGAGGGGGTTTTATACATGAATTTTAAGGAACATCCCCTTTATAAATTAGTTTGTAAATCCTCCATGATATCCTTATGGAATTGGTGAAATTTCCATGATTAAATGAAGGAACCCTTTTTCCATGTGAAACCAGTTTTTGTGTAGAAGGTAAAGGCAAAGGATTTTTATATTTCATAATATGGATCAATTCATTTTTTTAAATGGTGAGACCATGGACTTGAATAGAGTGATAGCAGATACCACCATTCAAAGCTTTGATATTATATTCATTAGCACTTGGAGGAATGCAAGAGTAATCAACTTTGAATCCTTCTTTGAGGGAGGGTTGGAGAGTTTCATAATCAAAGTCATCAAATAAATCAAGATCAAACATGATGAGAGAGATAAATAACACAAAGATAAGGACAAGGTAGGAGATAAGCATCTAAAAGAGAATGATTATGCAATAATGATGCTCAAAGATCATGTTTACCAGATGTTTAACCGTAAATTTATGGATATGGATCCTATTAGGATAGATAAGGTTAATAATATAGAAATGAATAATCACAAGGGTGATACATAGATCTATAGTAGGCCAATTAATTGTAAAAACTTAGATAGAACATAAGCTTAATTTATTATACTAAGAAATCATAAAAATTGAAAGTATAGCTATGATATATATGGAAATGAAAAATAAATAATATAATTAGCTAATTATGATGCTAATATAGATTTAGATCTAGAATAGGTAGGAAGAAGAGTGTAAGAGTATTCTGGAACAATCACCATATTCTAGATTTAGTGCCTATGTAGCCTCAGTCAATTGCATCATCGTAAGATAGTTACATCAACACTAGTGTTTGGGTTAGATGTAGGTTTCCTATACAGAGTACTTATTGAAATAGGATGTCACCACTTGGATGATTCTAGGTTTTTCATTTCCTTCACTCTAGTACATTCATATCTAGGTCATGGAATATCACTCTTTGTCAAATGATCAAACCCTAGTTATTCATCTTCATAGTGGTTTTTGGGGAAAATGGGTTAGTGGGAATAAGGTGTCAAGATACCCTAAATACCCCTTTGTCAATAAGAACTACCTACATACACAATACTTTGAATAGGGCCTTAGATTTATGTAGTAATTCCCTACATCTTGGCTTGTGTGTGAATCGTGTAATATATCGAAATCAAGTATAATAGTGACCTAGCTTGTAACTTGGTAAAATAGGATCTTGGGATACTCCTTTAGTACTTTAGACATATATATGTGTTATTCCTATTATTGATATGATAATAGGAGAAAATAAGAAAGATTTTATTTATTGAATGCTTGATTAAATTCTTTTGATAAGTTTCCTTGGTTTGTGCTAGGCAAGAAGTTTCTATGCGAATAATGAGTGAGGGTTGAACTTGTATTTATACCAATCCCTTTGGATAATATCTCACATTAAATCACTTAGACTAACCATATGGATATTTTTCATTTTAAAATTAGATGAATTTTAGGGCAATGACACTTGTGTTGGGTAAGGCCACTTGCATTTATTCAAGCATTTGATTAGGGTGCAAGTGTCTGAGCAACTGGAAAATAGGTGCAAGTCCAAAAATTTTAGAGATGGAAGATAAGTAGGTTTTGATAATTTTGGGTATGATAGAAGGCATGGGTCATTAACATAAGACTAGTCAGACATAGGGATAATCCAAAGGCGCACAAGAGAGATCAGATGCAAGACTTGCAAAAGTAGGAAAGGTCTAGAACTAATAGGGATAACCAAGGTCTGAGTTTGCCAAGTGTACAAGATTAAGGTGCTATATAATTAAAAAATAGTGTCTCCACCATGTAAAATTGGGTTCTAACTATTCTATTTTCATTTATACCTTACATACCACCAAGTGTGCCCTTGGAGCTACATGGACCGTGTTGTCCTTAGATGATTTGTTATTGACTTGATTTAGGAACAAGATAAGCTTATTCAGATGGGTACAATGAATTACTCTAAATCACATGCCTTAATAGTGAGTCCTGATGAATAGAAGGATTCCAAAAGTAAGGAAAAAAAAGAACAAGAAGGGCCACGAGCAAAGAAAGGGTCAACAATGTTATTCTAAATCCAAAACATCAATTGAGACCTCCTCATCAGGTGGGAAACCCAAGAAATAGGTTCACATTTGACTATTGTAAGAAATTTTGGCATGATGAAACCAAGTGAATGAAGAAACATATTAACCTACTAAAAAATATTCTTGAGAAAAAACATCAACATCCATGCTTCATTTAAATAGTGTTCAATAACACAGGAGTCTTCTAAGGCAAAAGATAGTAGTAATGGAAAAGGTAAGGGCAATGCCCTTATTGTAGTTGCATCCCAATATTCCATATGGGTGACTGATTATAGTGCCTTTCACCACATGGATTCATCATAGGATCATTTTTCATCCTTGAAGCCCTATTATATGCCTTCCATTTTGTTGGGTGATGATATTTTCATAAAAGTTTTTGGGTGATGATTTGGTGAAGTGAGTGATGGGACATTTTAGGATGTTTTATGTGTTCCCTCATTGTCAGCTAATCTTTTATCTATTTATCATATCAGTCACATCAATTTAGGTAAGAGAGTTGAGTTCACACTTGATTCTATGTTATTAGGGATTTACATATTAATTCTATTGTAGAAGTTGGGAAAGTATATCACCAATCATGACTGTACATTTTCTCACATTTTACTCCTGATCAACCCTCTACTACTTCACTCACTCATACAGATGGGGTGAATAAATTATGGCATGACCAATCTAGCCATCTTAACTATCACTACCTAGACTAAATTAGTCATCATGACATGGTTTTAAGGTTGCCTCATGTCCATTTTTATAATAGTGTTTGTCAAGTTTATATGCTTGGTAAGACTCCTAAAGAAAATTATGACAAAGGAAAATCATGAAGAGCTACACATATTTTGGAGCTAGTCCATATTTATATTTTAGGTCCTTTTCCACATCTTTCATTTATAAAGACTATATATATTCTTACCTTCATAGGTGATTTTTCAAGATATACATGGGTGTAATTTATTAAGCAAAAGTCAAAGACTTTCATCACTTTCAATACTTCAAGGCCCTTTAAAAAAAATAGTTAGGTAAATCCATTAGATTTTGTACATAGACAATGATGGTGAGTATGTCAACCATAATTTTAAGTATTTTTACACTTCATATGGGATTTAGCTACAATATATATTTCCATATAGTCCTTAGTAAAATAGTGTTACAGAACATAAGAATATGTCCTTGAAGGAAATAACAAACTATATGCTACACTCTAAATATGTTGCACCTCAATATTGGGTTGAGGCCATCAACTATACTTATTATATATAAAAATAGGTTCCTCATAAGTCATTGAAATGGGTCAATCCTTTTGAAGTGTGGAGTGGTTAAAAACCCATAATTAAGCACTTTAGACTATTTGGATCCCCTGTTATGGCCCATATTCCTAAGAAGAAATATAAGGTGATGGAATCTCAAAGTTAACCTTGAATCTTCATTAGATATCTTGAGGGTGTTAAGGGATATAGACTTTTCCATCCTACCACTCATGAGTTGTTCATTGAGATAATTTTTTGTTTTCATAAGGGTCCTTTAGAATCTACACTTGACACTTCTTCCTCTTCCTTGGACTCACTAAGATTTGATGACAATTATGATGATTCAAATATGTTGAGCAACTTCTTGATGAGCTAGATTCTTATTATAGTTCTAATGATGAGATTAGTTATTAGGACTCACCTCCTCCTTATCCTAGCCTATCTTCAGAGGATGAAGAATCTCCTCCTAAATATCTAACTTTTGGTCTTCTTTATGCTAGATAGACACTATAAATTGATGGCCATTGGGTTGGAGATCCATCAAACACCATGTGGACACATTAAAAATTATAGAATGTCCCACATGCATTCATTTCATTTGATTTATATCCATAGTCATTTTGTGAGGCATCAAGAACTTTTAAATGGGATAATACTATGGAAGAGGAGTATGGTTCCTTACTGAAGAATGATATTTGGGATTTAGTCTATCTTCCTAAGGGAAGAAAACTTGTTCGATGTAGATGGATATATCATACAAAATTGTTGAAAATGGGTCTGTAGACAATTTCAAAGAATGTTTGGTAGCAAAGGGTTTTTCTCAAGTACTTGGAATCAACTATACCAAGACTTTTTCCTTAGTTTCCAAAATGAACTCAATTTAACTCACTCTTGCCATTGCTACTGCACATTGCTGGGATGTTCATCAAATAGATGTGAAGATTTTTTTTATTCACAATGAAATTAAGGAGGAGATATACATGGATCAACCACAAGGTTTTATTTAAGATTATTCCTTAGTTTTAAAACTTTAGAAATCTATCTATGGCCTCAAACAAGCCCCCTAGGCTTGGTATGCCAAGACGGATTATTTTATTTTTTCTATTTAGGTTAATTATATACCATTATGATATAAATGTCTAAATTTTACAGTGGGATGAATCACTTTTGATTCTAATTCTTTGTGTATGACCTTTTTATCACTATGATTGCTCAATCCTCCATTACAATAGTGAAAATTGCTTTATCTGACAGGTTATCAATAACTAACTTGGGCTTGTTGCATTATTTCTTCAAGATTGAAATTTCTCAATCTCTATCTAAGATCACTATTGCATAATCCAAGTATGCTTTTGATTTTCTTACATATTTTAACATGGTTGAATGTAAGCTAGATCCAACTCCCTTTCTATCTAGTGTGAAGTTTGAGGTTCATTATCCATTTCTTTTGGTTGATGTTACCTTTTATTGATAAATTCTTGGTTGTATCATCTATATTAATCACATAAGACCCAACATTTCATATCCAATGGACATGGTATTTAGATTTATGTAGGAGCAACATGAGTTACATTAGAAAATAGTTAAGCAAATTCTCCACTACATTTAGGGTACTCATTATTTTGGGATTCACTATGGAGTAGGATTTGATGTTGACTAGATTGGGTATATAGATTCAGATTGGATTGCCAATATTCAAAATTGTAAGTCTACTTTAGGATATAGTTTTTCCCTTGGTTCATGAATAATTAGTTGGTCAAGTAAGAAGCATAATATTATTGATTCGTCTTCTATAGAGGTAGAATATAGAGGAGCTTCTAATTTTTCCACTAACTCTATTTAGATTTAGAATATTCTTATTGAGTTTCATATCCATTTTTAACAATTAATAATCATATTTTGGGACAATCAAAGATAAATCCATATTTTCAAGAATTCGGTCATCCATCAACAGACCAAGCATATTGAGCTTCACATGAATTTCATTTAGGAGATTATTATTGAGCAAGTCATTGATCTTCACTACACTAGAATTCAAAGTAAATTATTGATATATTCACCAAACTATTCACTGAGAGTAAATATCTACATTTATGGGTTCTTCTTCAAGTTTGGGCAATTCTAGATCATTTTCTAGGGGGATTTTAGTTCCTCCATTTTATCTCTACTTCTAGGGGGATTATCTCTAATATTTTGGGGATATTTTTTATGTACTTAGGTACCTCACTAGGCCTTATTTTTGGGATTCAATTCTTATACCCACATAAACTATGCTTAAGGATCGTGTTCGTGTAGGTTTTTTATACAATCATATGATTTTTCCTACACATATTATTTAGCTTGCTTAGGTGTCATATTAGGTCATTAGTAAAATATGGATTAAACCTATTTTATAATTTTTATTTTTTTTTGCTTATCTATATAATGTACATTTTTAAAGATATTTGGCTAATGATGATTATGTAACTTCTTTTTGCTTATGTTTGATTTTGATTCTACAATAGATAATCTCTTCACATATTTCCATTTGCATGTTTCATATATTTGTCCATTCATGACTATCTATTTGTGATCCTCTATTGTGGCCCACTCTGACAAAGTCTTATCCCTATAAATTGGATAGGCTAGTTGAGTTTATCAAAGGTATAAATTATAGTGCTAGTAAACCTTCATCTAAAGGGATTGTTTCCATGCCTACTAATTTAAATATGAAAAAACTTTGTGTTTCTTCCATATAAAATATGGGTACACTTGAACCCTTCTACATCTCCCTCTTTCTGAAAGCTTGTAAAGTTAGTAATTGTATCATTGACACCAAATCTTTAGATAATATAACACTTGCCAAAGTGGCTCATGCACTAGGTCTTACATATACCCAAAAATTTAGTAATTTATATTTAATGGATATAAATAAAATACCATTGGTCAGATAAATAAAATATACTCAAATATCATTGGCATATTTTCCATAGAATATAATCAAGATGACCATTTTAGTGCATACATTCCTGTAACCTATGGAATGTTGTTGGGAATAAATTTATACAAAGCAATAGGTAGAGAAATTTAAAATGTATTTTTATCATGCCATGATACTAATGAAAGGATTCAAACAAATTTTTTAGAATAAATTGAAGATTAAATTCACTATGTAAAAAAAAAAAAAAAAAATCCTTGTGTAGACATCTTGTATGAAGATGCATGCTTAGGAAACTATATGATGATCTTTAAGGATGATACAAGTGTCCTCAAACTAATATAAATAAATTCAAACAATGTCTAGACTCTGGAGTTTGAAGGTAGATAGTATTTTTTAGGTTTATTTCTAGTGCAATTATCAAATCACCAAATGAATAAATGTTTCCCTTCTCCTAAAAATTAAAATTTTAAAATACTAATAACATAGTCGAGTATGACGCATTGCTTCTAGGCGTCAAGGTAGATAAAGAACTGGGATTAAAGAACCTAAAATCATAAGGTGATGTTGAGATAATTATCAAAAAAATAAATGATTATTTTCAAGTTAAGAATGATTATTTCAAAAATTATAGAAATAAATTTTGGGATTCTATAGAAAATCATGAAGCTTTTTCCATCATTGTATTTTTAAGAAATAATAATGATAAAGCATATGTTATAGTAGTCTCTACTTTACTAATGATTCATAATCCCAAGTTTGGTGCAAACAAGTATAGCATTAAAATGGAATTCTAGGTGAGTATTCTTGATAATTTTTAAAATTGGCAAATTTTCAATGAATATCAATAGATTATTTCATTTTTCAATAAGATGGATAACTTCTCCAACCTTTGTTTTGAATTTAGTGACTCAACTTATAGGGTATTTGTTTCTCAAAATAATGAATAGGGAATTGATAATGAAGATCATGAATATGGCATGATTTTAATAAAATGAAATAATATTCCAAAAGTCCTCATCTCTCTCGAATAACTTTTTTATAAACGTATCATGTTTATCAATAAATATAAAAAGGTTATTTTAAATCAGCAAATCATGAAAAGGTAAAGATTGGCTCTAAAAAACAACCTATAATGGTCAACATTAGTAAGTGTTATTCTCATGAAAATCATACAAGGTTTGTTTCATTTCTAAAAAATTACATGGACATCCTCATATATTCATATTCTTTTTTTTTGTTCGATACTTGGGAATTATAAGGGTCACAGGCCCTTAATCAAAAAAGATACATCAAAAAATAAAAAGAGTCTAGCTCAACATCCTTCCATGCAAAGGCATATGAAATAGCAAAAAAAAAAAAACTTGCAAAAACTACACCACCTACATTTTTCAACCATGAGAACTCAAAGTCCTTTCAGGAGACTTTGGAATGCTACAACCATTCTTTCTATTCACCACTTTTCATTCTTATTCATTACTTATTTTTTCTAAAATTTAGGTATCCATGCCAATCATTTTCTCAAACTCATTTTTATCTACTTTACTCTAAGAGCTCAAGTCCTTCTCTCTCATCTCACTATTCTCAATAAAAAATAAAGAAGATACCATAGATTTTTTTGTTAAAAGTTTAACTGTAGAAGACTCTACCACTTTACTTGAGGAGACGTTAGGTTTCCTAATAGGAAATACTATCAACAAATTTTCATTTTTTTCCTTTCCCTAAGAAGAAACTAATTTTCTCAAAAACAAAAAGAGTCTAGCTCAACATCCTTCCATGCAAAGGCATATGAAATAACAAAAAAAAAAAAAAAACTTGCAAAAACTACACCACCTACATTTTTCAACCATGAGAACTCAAAGTCCTTTCAAGAGACTTTGGAATGTTGCAACCGTTCTTTCTACTCACCACTTTTCATTCTTATTCATTACTTATTTTTTCTAAAATTGAGGTATCCATGCCAATCATTTTCTCAGATTCATTTTTATCTACTTTACTCTAAGAGCTCATGTCCTCTCTCATCTCACTATTCTCAATAAACAATAAAGAAGATACCATATTTTTTTTGTTAAAATCTTAACTGTAGAAGACTCTACAACTTTACTTGAGGACAAGTTAGGTTTCCTAATAGGACATGCTATCAACAAATTTTCATTTTTTTTCCTTTTCCTAAGAAGAAACTAATTTTCTCTTGGATTTGGGGCATGAATCTAAAACATGACCCAACTGCAAGTAGTTCCTACATCTGAAGGGGATTCCTTAAAAATATATCTATTGAGACCAACACCTCTCTTGAACTTTTAAATCCAACTTCTCAAGTAAACCTTTAGATATATCTAAACAAACTATCAATCTGACAAAATTTGTCCTATAAAAATTAAGTGACGCAACATCAATTTCCAATAAATCTCCCAAAGCTTTACCAATCAATGTAAGCCCATATTTAATACAAAACTAAAGAGGGAGATATGATAGCCTAACCTAAATTGGGTGCATGAAAATATTTTTAGTTAGAAGATTAAACTCAGGAAACCAAGCTTTCAATATCAAAATATGATTATCAAAATTCCAAGATTTAGCTTGAATAATTTTACTCTTATCAACCAAATGATCGAAAGCTACAATAAAAAAAAAATTGGCACAGGGATAAATTTCCATATTAACAACCAATAATGGCTTCTAGGAAAATGAAAGCCACTTATGTAGAGCTGAAAGAGATGGCCAAAACCTATCTAAATGGTAGATCAAGCCTCTTTTTGAATACCATTCTTCCTGTTCAATAATTTTTGCAAGAGGTTTACCTTCGAAGTCTACCACAATGGGATTCAGAAACTTTGACTAGGAATTAACCACATCTAAGGAAATCCTAGCCTCTAAATCCCTAACATGGGTCAATTGATCTACTAATAGCTTAGGAGAATCTTCAACTTGGAAGGGCTGTGACTACATCGACAACCTAAAACCCTCACTTTTCATCAAAGAATCCAAAGATTGAACCTTAACTGGTTGTGCCCTAGTGGCTGAGCCTCTCATTCCTAGAGTCTTCATAGAATCTCATGTAATAGGCATGGAAAAGCCAATGAAAAATACCCCTAGACACTAGAGGAGGAGATAATAATAAGCCTTGGTTCACCTTAAAATGGCAATAAGTGCACTTTTACATAATCCAGTACCATATATTAATATTCTTTTTTTGAATCCTTTTATCCTAAATAAATACAACACACCATCCCTCTTAAGATAGATGTGGCTCCCTTTAAGAAAAAATTAAGGAATTACAACCCAAAATAGATAGATATTCTTCTTCTGAATCTGATTCTAACTCAAGGCACTCTAAATCTGATGTTGAGATTGATGTTGATTTTTGATTTTGATGCTAAATTTTAAAATATGATGGATGTAAGTTTAAAATTTTGTTTGAACTTGAATTTATGAATTCTATTATTGTTATATTTATGATAAGTATAATATATGTTCATGTTGGATACATATTTTTAAATCAGTGGTAATGATGAAAATATGGATCATAGGTTGACCTATCTAGTAAAGATGAGACAATGAAGGTGCAAAGTTATGATATTGGTTTACAAGACCAATATTTACATATGAAAATGTTATATACCTATTTTATAATAATCTAATGATAACTTATGATCATTCACATGCATCAGGATATTTTTAATGTGTCTACATAGTTATGAGATTGGTTATGTTTATATGGATGTAAGATGAGACAATGAAGGTGCAAAGTTATGAGATTGGTTTGCAAGACCAATATTTACATATGAAAATGTTATGTACCTATTTTGTAATGATCTAATGATAACATATGATCATTCACATGCATCAGGATATTTTTAAGAACACAATGATATTAGTGTTTACTTATGATCATTGAATGTTTTCCAAAAAGCAATAATATCATTATGAACATTTGGAAAAAGTATTTGATAAATTTTGGATCCATGGTATTTATTTGAATCCTAATAGACATATGAAACATGATGGATGTTATTCAGTGCCAAATCATAATTAGAGTTAGGTTCTATTCTTGAACTAACATCAAATTTAACATCAAAATCAGAATCAACATCAATCTTAACATCATATTTAGAGTCCCTTGAGTTAGAATCAGATTCAAAAGAAGAATATGTTCATGTCTATTACAACATAAAAATAGAATCATATGTGGCTATTGTAACAATGTAATCACATGACAACATATGATCATTCACATGCATCAAGATATTTTTAATATGTCAAAATAGATAGATATTCTTCTTATAAATATGATTCTCACTCAAGGGACTTTAAATATGATGTTGAGACTAATTTTGATTCTAATTCTGATGCTAAATTTTAAAATATGATGGATGTAAGTTAAAAAATTTGTTTGAACTTGAATTTATGAATTCTATTATTTTTATATTTATGATAACTATAATATATGTTCATGTTGGATATATATTTTTTAAATCAATGGTAATGATGAAAATGTGGATCATAAGTTGACCTATCTAGTAAAAATATCATGAGATTGAACTTGAATTTATGAATTCTATTATTTTTATATTTATGATAACTATAATATATGTTCATGTTGGATACATATTTTTTAAATCAATGGTAATGATGAAAATGTAGATCATAAGTTGACCTATCTATTAAGTTGATCATATGTGTAACCAATGTTGTAATAGCCATGAATATATTCTTCTTTTGAATCTAATTCTAACTTAAGGGACTCTAAATCTGATGTTGAGACTGATGTTGATTCTTATTTTGATGCTAAATTTGATGTCAATTCAAGAATATAACCTGACTCTAATTATGATTCAGCACTGAAGAACATCCATCATGTTTCCTATGTCTTTTAGGATTCAAATAAATACCATGGAGACAAAATTTATCAAATACTTTTTCTAAATGTTCATGATGATATTATTGCTTTTTCATAATGTACATAAATATGATGGATGTAAGTTTAAAATTTTGTTTGAACTTGAATTTATGAATTATATTATTATTATATTTATGATAACTATAATATATGTTCATGTTGGATACATATTTTTAAATAAATAGTAATTATTAAAATGTGTATCATAAGTTGACCTATCTAGTAAGTTGATCATATGTGTAACCAATGTTGTGATAGCCATGAATATATTCTTCTTCTGAATTTGATTCTAACTCAAGGGACTCTAAATATAATGTTGAGACTAATGTTGATTCTGATTTTGATGCTAAATTTGATGTCAGTTTAAGAATAGAAGTTGAATCTAATTATGATTCAGCACTGAAGAACATCCATCATGTTTCATATGTTTTTTAGGATTCAAATAAATACCATGGAGACAAAATTTATCAAATACTTTTTCTAAATGTTCATAATGATATTATCGATTTTTGGAAAACATTGAATGATCATCAGTTACACTAGTATCATCTTGTTCTTCAAGTCATGAAAATACATATCCATTTCTCTTTAAAATATTTCACCTACATTGATAAGAGGAAACAATATTTTTATGTAGACAAATTTACTCGATAGGATTCTGAATGAAGTTTTGTTTTGATCTTATTTTAAAGTGTCAATCTAATTAACCCTAAGAAATCATCAATAATTGATAACATTTTAGACCCTATGACAACTTATATCATGTTATCCATGATGGTCAATGGATAATTATCTTTCAATGATGCTTGACTCATATTCTAAAATTTGACACAAATTCTTATCTCACCATTTTTATTGTGTGCAAGTACATTATTTGTAACCCATGTGGAATGATGAATGGAAAAGATGATTCTCACATCTAGTATGCTATTTTTTAGGAGGTTCAAAAAATTCTAGATGTGAGAATCATCTTTTCCATTCATCATTCCACATGGGTTACAAATAATGTACTTTTACACAATAAAAATGGTGAGATAAGAATTTGTGTCAAATTTTAGAATATGAGTCAAGCATAATTGAAAGATAATTATCCATTACCCATCATGGATCACATGATATAAGTTTTCATAGGGTCTAAAATGTTATCAATGCTTGATGATTTCTTAGGGTATAATTAGATTGAAGCTGTAAAATAAGATCAACACAAAACTTCATTCACAATCCCATCGAGTAAATTTTTCTACATAAAAATGTTGTTTCATCTTATCAATGTAGGTGAAATATTTCAAAGAGAAATGGATATGTATTTTCATGACTTGAAGAACAAGATGATATTAGTGTTTACTGATGATCATTCAATGTTTTCCAAAAAGTAATAATATCATTATGAACATTTGGAAAAAGCATTTGATAAATTTTGGCTCCATGGTATTTATTTTAATCACAAAAAAATATTTTTGGGATCACATAATTAAAAATAATAGGTCACATAATGTCTAAGGAAGGCACCAAAATTTTTCTATAAAGAGTTGAGGTTATGCATAAATTATCTTTTCAAATAATTAAATGTAGTGTTCATTCTTTCTTCAGCAAACTGAACTTCTTGAGAAGGTTTGTGCTTGATTTTGTAGCATTGAAAAGACACATAGTTGACATGATGAAAGTAAATACTTATTTAAAATATACTAAATATTTAGAAGATTCTTTTTAAGAAATAAAAAATTTCATTACCAAAGCACCAATTCTTTTGTGCGCAAATTTCAAGAAATATTTCATCATATACTACTATTATTTAGAACATACTTTATTAGCCATCTTAGTTTATAAGAATGAGGAATGAGTTAAATATCTTATTGACTTCATGAGTTGTGGTCTCAAGAATCATGAGCTTAAGTATTTATCTATTGTAAAACATTCTTGTGTAGTAGTTAAGGTATTGAAATAATCTTGGTATTACATCTTGAATTGCCACTATGTGGTTATGGTGCCTGATACAATTATCAAGTCCATCTTGATGCAACATTAATTTGGTCTACGGATAATATGTTGGATATAAAATTTTAAATAATATGTCATTGATATCAAGCTAACCAAAATTTTATGAGGACATGTTTTATGTTAGTGTATAGAAAAAATGGATATGGTAATGAAAATCATAACAAACAACAAGAAGAAGATATGATTGAAGAGTTGTCTCTTACTCTATTCATTGGATCCACTAATGAGTGGTATTCAAATATCTCATAATTCATCACATATTGACAATTCCATGAAAAACTCAATGCAAAAGAGAAGAGAATAGATAAGCTTAGAGTTGATAGATATGTAATATGGGGCACTCTCTTCAAAATAGTTATTGATGATTTCATTTTAAGGTGTGTAGATAAAGAACAACAAAAGAGATTAATAAAATCATTTCATACTCAAGCATGCAGTGGTCATTTTATTCCATTATCATAATGCATGAAATTTTAAGATCCTATTACCATTGGCCTACACTTTTTATAGATGCTCAATAGTGGGTTTCAAGGGTGAATTTTGTCAAGAGTTTATTGGGAGACCAAAACTTATTATACTACCACTGAAACTAGTTGTGATCAAGAACCTTTTCATAAATGGGGTCTAAAATTAATTGGCACACTAAATATAGAATCTTGTGTTAGCCACACTCAGGTTATCACTAAAACTAATTATTTTATGAAGTGGGTCGAAGCCATCCCTGCTAAACATACTACTTCTAAGTGGTATGTAATTTCATCAAAGAGAATATTCTAGTCACGTATGTGTGCCACATAAGATAGTAATGGATGATACATATAAAATTTCCACATCTATGATGATTCACTTTTTTATAGATATTAGATATCCCTATTTCATTCTTTAGACCATTATCCACAAGGGAATGGTCAAACATAATTAATCAACTAAAACAATGTCACTATCATCCGGAATTTAATTGATGAGATTCAACAAAACTGGCATAAGAAGTTGTATGATGTGTTTTGGGTTAAACACATCATGATGAAAAGAGTTTTTGGGATGTCTCCAATCTAATTTTTAATGTAAATGATGTTATAGTGTCTATCTCTATGGAATTTATAGCTCTTTAACTAGCTATAACAATTGAATATGAAAACTTCCAAAAACTCTTTGGATAAGAGAATCATGTATATGAACAAGTTATAAGAATAGAGTAATAATTATTTAATGGATTGTTAAAACCCAAAGAAAAGTGAAAAAATAATTGATAAGAAGGCAAGATAGAGATATTTTTAGATTGGTGATCTTATTTTACTTTTGGGATAAATAAGGGAACCAAAAGGAAGCCATGGCAGGTTTAATTCTTTGTATACATGTCCTTTCAAGATTTGACACTTCTAAAAATACAAAATGTACTCTCTGGATTATCAAGATGGCATACATCTTCCATTTCCTTCAATTAGGAAATATTTAAAACACTATTTTTAAAGAAATCAAGTTCTCCCCTACCTATACATAGGTGAATTAGGATTTTATTTGTGTTTCCTTCCATTCTATTGTGTTTCTT
Organism: Torreya grandis; assembly: GCA_037957365.1. Lineage (NCBI taxonomy): Eukaryota > Viridiplantae > Streptophyta > Pinopsida > Cupressales > Taxaceae > Torreya > Torreya grandis. The sequence continues at coordinate 4,609,177 of JARHVA010000216.1, forward strand.
ATTTTCCCTTATGTTTTTGTTTATCTTGGGTTTCTTTTTAAAGTATAAGATAGTAATTTGACTTTTTTTCCCAATAGATGAAAAACCTATCTATGAAACCAAAAAATATGAAGTTATTTTTTGACCCATATAATTCAAGTCCCTAGTCAAACCCAGTTGTCACCAAAATTAAGCTCTCCAAAACTTCTTAATTTTTACACAATTGTGTAGACCAAATAAAAGTGAGAAATTTTCATTACTAACAATGAAATTTTGAAGTTTCCTTTATCTTTCAAAATGTTGGAATTTTCATGCACTTTGGGAACTTCCCTAAATTATTTAAAGATTTGAAACCCCTAAAATATCTGAAGTTCTCAAATTTTTTAAAATGATTGAAATATTAATTAATTTTTAAGTATGTTAAAGTCATAATTATTTAGGGACTAAAAATTTTAGGGAACATGAGGAAGTTCCTCAAGTACCTAGAGTACCTAACATTCAAAATTTCTTGAAATCCATAAAGTCTTAGAAAATGATTTTAGTGCTTTAATTGTATGAACTCTTTGAAACCCCCAAAATTCTAGTAAGTTTTATGCATTGTTATAGTCTTTCACTATTTTTTGATGTTTCAGAAACCCATGGTTAATACTCTTAATACTTTAAAAACTAAAAATCCCAAGACTCCTAGAAAACTTGAAACCTTGACATACACTACAAAGATTTAAAATGTTAAAAGGTTTGTAAATATGTTCTATTGACAATCCAAAATTCTAGATTATATGGGAGACATCTCTTTGGAAAGATAAAACATTGTTCAGACATTATAAAATAAGTTTTGAAAGTTCCTTTTGTACATGAAAACTCTAAATTGCTCTGTTAGTGTAACTTATGGTATTTAAAAATTCAAACTCTCATACTTGTGTTTAGAATCCCCTAATATCACTCTATGAATGTTGGTCACTCTCTTCCATTATCCTTTCTATTTTTTTTTCATTCATTCCTTAATTTTACACATGTTTTCTACCTACATTGTTGTTTTCTAATTTATATTAATTTTCTACACTTCCCTCTATTTTTATCCCATACTTTTATGTCAACTTGTGGTTTTTCATTTCCTAAGTGAACTCCAAAAATGCCCACAAGATTCAAGATTTTCATTTTTTTTATATCTACATTTAAAGTTATTAAGGTTTTGTGTATACTTAAAATATTTTGTTTAGTCAAAAACAATCCTCATGAGGTCTTAGAGATAATTTTCAACACTTTTATGCTCATTGTGACCCAAAATTCTTGCTCCCACAAACATTTCTTACCTCCTGATATTAACATCAAAAACTTGAGACTGTTATCTAAAATTGCATTATGTATAACCTCTTCTACTAAAATTAAATTCAAATATATGTATTGAGAACCTATTTCTATCCTTGAGATAACTATTTATGAGACCACAGATAGTGAAATAGGGAATGTAGAGAATTGAGGAATTTTGGGAGAGGATGGCAGATGGAAAAATAAATTTGTTAGGATAATGCATTTTTGACAATGGACTTGTACTCATTATTGGTTTCCCCACCTCTGAGAAATGCACTAATTTGGTCATGGATTGTGCTAAGTACAATGACTCAAATAAGAGGTAGATCAAATATATTGATAATATACTAATAGAAAAGCTTTATACCCAATTAATCAATTTAAAATTTGGAATCCCCAATCATGATGAACAAATAGACATAGATAGGGATATTGCATATAACTATTGTAACCCAAAATAATGATAAATATTTGAATATGATCAACCAAAATTGGATTAAGAATAAAATAAGAGACCATAAAATTTTCCTAAGGTCTTAGATATGGGATAATTCCAAGAAGAATCATTCAAATATCATAACTCTACTAAATAGAGTTATGGATAATTATAACACTTGGTTTTTCTCTAAATCGATGTGTATCTACATCAATATTATATATGTGTTAAAGTAGTTTTTTAACTAAGAATGAGTCATTAGTGACAATCTCCATGACTAATTGACATGGATTGAGTCAACCCAATCATTTTACATGACCTCATAGTTGGTATATTATATTGTTGATTTGAGACAATGACCAAATGAATAAAATTAGTGATATCCATAGTTCCCTCATTAAATTTAACATAAATATTTCTGAATTTTTTAATAATAATGAAGAAATGATTAAACTAATGATCACTTGGTTGATAAGACTATCAAATATGATCATTCCCCAAAAATAATGAATTGGCATAATGGTTCAAAAATTTAGGGAATTCAAGTTGAAATCATCATAGATTGAGGATCAAGTAAACATGGTCACTTTGGTTCAGATAAAAATTCAATCAAACAAACCTTAGACTTCGTCTCTCTTATTGATTTTGTCTCTCACTTCTTTTTGAAATGCCCAAAACTTTCACCCAAATAAAACCCATAAAAAACACTACTAATTTTTTTTTGACTCTTGAGAAATGCTATATCCACACAAATCCAAACACAAGATTAATAAATTTACATTAAGTCAATTATTTTAAGACAACTTTCAAGAGTACAACCCAAATTACTACTGGTAACAATTTCATTGTAAACCGTTTTAAGAAACACATATGAATATTAGAAAGAACAAATACATTATATATACATATAATTTCATTACAAAATCATTCAATTTTTTTTTTTTGATATATCAAAATAATAATAAAAAGGGTTGTTAGAATTAGAGAATGAAATATAAATATATCTCTTTTATCCTATACAAATCAAAATTACATAAAAATTTCTACACCATCTCTAGATAGTCTAATACCATACAACTAAAAATTTATTACAAACATTTATGAATAAAAATAACATTAAATATATCTATCAAATTGACACGGGAATCTTTTTCCTACATTATAAAATTAGAAAACTAGGGGTCAGCTAAAAGCTGAGCAAGTAAATAGTCCTCACAGAGATTTTTCTTTCTTTTTCCAAAGTTATAAACAAGACAACAATGAGACCAACATTCCTCTTAAAAATGGTAATGTAAATATATACATATAATTATTTCATATAATTAGCATTAAGAGGGTAATAAATAAAATCCACATAGTAATAAAATAAAACTAGCTTCATCACAATATTAATTATAACATACTTTGTCATCATCAGTTCAATCAAATCAAAGAATTTATTATCAAGATATTATTGTTTAGTCATTAAAAAGTATCTCAATTGGGATGGGAATATGATCCCTCATGTGGGGTGTTACATACTCCTCTTATAAAAGCATCATCTTTGATGAAAAAATCACAAAGAATGATAGAGCATTAATTACTTGCTCTCAACAAATCTAAAATATTACCACAACCATCGATTCTTAAAATTATACTATAAAATAAATAAATCAAAGTAATGACTGATACACACATAAAAATATAAGTGTCAATCCAAGGTCAACAATACTAAGCACAACTGAACAATGCTAAACAATATTGATAATCATTAACTGTCACAACCTAATTGATATCACAAAAATATGTCTAGCAAAACTCTAAAATTGCATGTACACCATGTGTGAATCTATTGTATACTCATAATAATCACTAAATGTCAAACTAAGGTGAACATTCCATGTGAAATAAAGTGTATTGTGCTAAGATTAATGCCAATTAGGAAACCATACACTATAATACCATGAATACTAGACCATATTGAACCAAATTGCCACACTGAGTGATATTTCCAAACTGTACTAAACTGATCAATATCATAAAGTGCAATCTAAAACACAATCAACCTCTAGAATGAACAAGTGATAGTAAATTTTATCCTAATATAAGTCATGTTGTTAGTTGCATTTGTCACTCACCAACTGAAGCACACAATCATGGAATCTTGAGTATCCATCCAATGTCTAAATCATAATAAGAGAAGAATAATGAGCATTAATCATGGTGAGGGTACACTACTAGAATAGGTATCTATCCATGGAAATACTATTTGGAGCTAACTGAATAATATTGAACCATATTGGACCATGTTGAAATGACTGGAGAACACTGTGTTCTACCATACAAACTCCTTAGACCTCCCAAAAGAGTCATAACCCCATACAAGAACCATATATATATATATATATATATATATATATATATATATATATATATATATATATATATATATATATATATATATATATATATATATATATATATGGTTCTTGTATGGGGTTATGACTCTTTTGGGAGGTCTAAGGAGTTTGTATGGTAGAACACAGTGTTCTCCAGTCATTTCAACATGGTCCAATATGGTTCAATATTATTCAGTTAGCTCCAAATAGTATTTCCATGGATAGATACCTATTCTAGTAGTGTATCCTCAACATGATTAATGCTCATTATTCTTCTCTTATTATGATTTAGACATTGGATGGATACTCAAGATTTCATGCTAGTTGCATTTGTCACTCTCCAAATGAAGCACACAATCATGAAATCTTGAGTATCCATCCAATGTCTAAATCATAATAAGAGAAGAATAATGAGCATGAATCATGGTGAGGGTACACTACTAGTATAGGTATCTATCCATGGAAATACTATTTAGAGCTAACTAAATAATATTGAACCATATTGGACCATGTTGAAATGACTAGAGAACACTGTGTTTTACCATACAAACTCCTTAGACCTCCCAAAAGAGTCATAACCCCATACAAGAACCATATATATATATATATATATATATATATATATATATATATATAACCACCATGTCTAGTTGGGTGGGAAGGGTGGTATCATGAACCAACATGATCAGTTCCCATCATGACCCACTAGATGTATTCCAAGCTACTTATTCACCCCCATACCATGTCATAGGTGTACCAGTTATGTAATACGAATACATACTAAACTAGAACCAATAATAATCAAAAGAAGGATACAATAGAATCAAATAATAATGTAAGGGTAAAACCAATAAAATTGAGACTAAGTAGTCTCAAAGGAAAAGGATAAACCTATAAATCCAAAAAAAAATTCAACAACAATGTCCATGATCAGCCATTAAAAAAAAATTCAAAGACAATAAAATAAAATATTGGTTTCTAGTCAAATTAAAAATGAAATTTAATCAAATATAAATAATTTTAGCAAAGCATAATTGAAAATAGATCACATCACGAACACTATGTGACTTCTACAAAGCAATGAAAGTCACCCAAGGGGAAAAAGAATAAAAATCATCTCAATTACCTCCTAGAGGTAAGAGACATCATGATCACCTCCTAGAGGTATGAGGCATCTTGATTACATCCCAAAGGTTTAAGGCATCTCAATTACCTCCCAGAGGTATGAAGCATCTTAATTACATCCTAGAGGTATGAAGAACACTATTTATTAACTCCTAGAGGTAAGAGAAATACTTGTAAATTACCTCCCAACGTAATACAATAACTATACATCATCATATGTAATAGTGTCACCATACCAATCAACTGAGAAACTCTTGTACACAATATCCTATTGCTATAAAAGTATCAAAAGTAATCATATGGTCTCACATCCCCAACTTTCAAGTAATCAAAATGTTATCAAATAACATAGCTTATAATAGTAACCCTATTGAAACATCACTGAAGAGATTGAATAAACAACCCATATCATAATAGAGTGATATTATAGAGGAAGTATCTAATAACATTTGACCATAATTGACCATCATGACAACCAATTGATACAAATGAATGATAATAACTCTCAATTCTCACATATGGCATCCCAATACCACATAAATACCAATCCAAAGTTATTAGCTCATATCTATATCTGGTATTTCTCTCAAGTAGTATATCTCATATGTAATACCATTATCAAACATAGCTCACTAAAGTTATATCAAGTGAAAACTATATGCATATTTGAATGTTGATCACTAAAAATTGCTATCTATTATAAAGATTAGAAGTATCTAGATGACCTAATCAATCATTAATGAGATGAAATAGAACATCAATTTTAACAATCATCAATCCACACCTCAAATGACCTTTCTTTTTCCATTCTCAACTAAGGTGTGATAAGATGAAGAAAATATGATTCTACAGATCCTGATGCATGCATCGAATATGGTATCACATGCTACTATATTTTGCATGTGTTAGCATAACATGAACTATTAAAATTATGCAATGGTTTATATAAAATATAAGTATCACTTAAAAGGTCATCATTCACAAAATTTTGGAAACTACAACCAATGCTAACTATATATTGTAGACAACTAGCATATATACTACCAAATTGAGGTGTACCCATATCACAATCTTGTTGAACAAAGGGGAGGAGCATCTATTTAGGGTTATTATTACAAAAATATCCAAAATAAAATATCTTATGTTAATGTTATTAACATTCATAGGTCATCTATCACTACTAAAGGATCAAACTATTCTCAAACAAGTATTCATTCGTCTATATACATGTGTAATAGTCCTATCATTACCACTTTTATTTAACACCATAAGGCTATTTACAATTTTCAAATTAGTTAGGTTGTATAAAACCAATCTTGGATCTAAAAAATAATCATTTCATCACATTTATTATAACTTCAAGATTCATCCATGTAATAAAAATCTTATAAATCTCATTATTTTACTTTTACATCCAGCGAATCACTATACTTATTAATAGTATATAACATTTCTTCACCACTAAATAACATTATTGACACCAAACTAATTGGGAAATACCATAGCTTTATACCTAAAATCAACAACATATCATATTATTATTCAATAATTATACTTAAAATTAAGTCAATGAAAAGTAAATATAACAACTCTAATCTTATCATCTAGGGGAATTAATAAGTCTAAGATAGCATGTGCACAATTAATTCTTAGTCAAAGGTAAACAATGTGTTTGGATGTTGAAAACCAAATCAAGATACACCAAGGTAGGTTTTACATTCTTACTTATATTCAAATCACAGTATATACAAACATAATTTCTTATAGGAATGCATTCAAACCATAACAAGAGCTTATAGAAAAAAAATCTTCTAGACCACCTCTAAATGGTGTCAGTAAAAAATACTAGAATACTAAAGAAGTTCAATAAGATAAAATACCACTTAAGTACATATATAAGAAATACATAATTTATATACAACATTAAAACTCAATCGTATATAAAAAAATATATATTACATAATAAATATTATACAAAACACTAACTTGAAATATAGACATGCCAATAAAGCCATCAATTTAAAATTCAAGTAAACTTCACCTAAGAACAGGTAACATCATCATATAATTCAATTTATGATCTCAACTCACTATGAGTACAATCGAATAGAGAAATATTGTGATGGTAAGTTTCACATCTTTATCACAAACACCAAACACAATCCCCATATTTTTCAGTATTGAACGCAAGCTCTGATACTAAAATGTAATGCCCAAAATTTTCACCCAAATAAAACCCATAAAAAACACTAATAATTTTTTTTTGACTCTTGAGCAATGTTATATCCACACAACTCCAAACATAAGATTAAGGCATTTACATTAAGTCAATTATTTTAAGATAATTTTCAAGATTGCAACCCAAATTACTACTAGTAATAATTTCACTGTAAACCTTTTCAAAAACACATATGAATATTAGAAAGAAAAAATACATTATATATACATATAATTTCATTACAAACTCATTCAAATAAGTTTTTTTTTGTTATATCAAAATAACACTAAAAGGGGTGTTTAGAATTAGAGAATGAAATATAAATATATCTCTTTTATCCTATACAAATCAAAATTGCATAACAATTTCTACACCATCTATAAATAGTCTAATACCATACAACAACAACTTACAAACATTTATGAAGAAAAATAACATTAAATATCTCTATGAAATTAACCTAGGGATCTTTTTCCTGCATTATAAAATTAGACAACTAGGTGTCAGCTAAAAGCTGAGCAAGTAAACCGTCCTGACAAAGATATTTCTTTCTTTTTCTAGAGTCATGTCAGCTAAAAGCTGAGCAAGTAAATAGTCCTCACAAATATTTTTCTTTCTTTTTCTAGATTCGTGTCAGCTAAAATCTAAGTAAACAATCCTCACAAATATTTTTCTTTCTTTTTCCAGAGTCATAAACAAGACAACAATGAGATCAAAATTCCTCTTAAACATGGTAATATAAATATAGACATATAATTCTTTCATAGAATTAGCATTAAGAGGGTAACAAATAAAATCCACACATCAATAAAATAGAACTAGCTTGATCACAATATTAATTATAACATACTTTTTCATCATCAGCTCAATTGAATCAGAGAAGTTATTATCAAGATATTATTTTTAGTCATTAGCAAGTATCTCAATTGGGATGGGAAGATGATCCCTCATGTGGGGTGTTACACTTTTTCTTTTTATCCATTGTATTTTTTCATAAATTTGTTGTAATTTAAATTTTTTATAGTTTCACTTCATGAAATATTTTAAAAATGGAATGAAATATTTTGAAAAAATGTAGTTATAGGAAGTTATGAGGTGGTTAATCAACCGTTATGATATATATTCATAGATTCTCATTGTAATCAAAAAAAATTGACAAGACATATAATTTTTTGTAGTGAATAAATAAAGAAAATTTATATTGTTTTATAGAGATTAATTACAAGAAGCTTCAATAGGCTGTGTTTTTTTATTCTTGGTGGGTGATGCTTTTTTGCTATGTCTACATTTCATTTGATCTTTGCATCTCCTTCACATTAAAATGGTCGATGTTAAATTATTCACATTGTTTGTTATTTATAGTATATATATAAGTGTTTAAAATATGAATTTATTTAATCATGTACAATTTTATTTATATGTTCTCATTTTTATACCTTCTTTCTATTCTTCCCATTTAATTTTATCTTCATTATAAATTTTGTTTTATACATGAAACCCCCCAAAAAATATTTTTTAATGTGTATAATTGTATATATTTAATTTTATGCACTTTTATAGTTTTCAATAAAAGGATATTCCACTAAAAATAGAGGAGGGAATTCTTATCCCTTTATAATTGATATAAAATCCCTATTTTTTAATTCTATACAAAATATTCTACCAACACTACTACACTATTGTCTTGGTTTGTAAGTATGTAAAAAGAGGCATTGTATCTTTGTGTCTCAAATGAAGTGTAAAGACCATGCTTGAGAGATTGTAAATGATGGAATATAAACCTATTATGACACATATGTATACAATAATTAATTTATCTCATTCATATCCATCATCACCTATAAATTTCACTCTTTGTGGACAATTGGTTTGGAGTCTCATTTACTTTACAGACACTAGGCCATATATTAGCCATGTTGTGAATTATATTTCACAATTCATGCAAGAAATAAAGATGAGTCACTTAAATTATATATTGAGGTACATTTTATGTACAATTAATTATATCATAGAATAGAATAATAATGATAAATTATTTTTTATGGGTTACACAGATGCATATCATGCAAGTTCTATTGACAACAAGAAATCCACATCTAGATTTGTGCTATTTTTGTGATATGGTCATATCTTATGGGGTAAGAGAGAATAAAAACTTTGTTTCTCAATATTTTATTGAGTCATAATATCATGTAACGTGAATCTATTAATTGATATGGCTACATCACATACTTATAGGATTGGGAGCACCGCAAACTCCCTATGGTTATGTATTACAATAATTAGGTTGTTCTTAAACTTCTTCACAATCCAATATTTCATGATTTAAAGAATCACATTGGATTTTAGGTCCATTTAATTGGTAATCATGTTCAAAAACATAACATTCATATCTAGTATTTCCCCACTCAAGTTCAATGTGTAGATGTCTTTACCAAGTCACTTGCACATGATAGAATTAAGGCATTCAGAGATTATCTCTCTTATAATTTCAATACTATGATGAATTAAGGAGGGGAATTTTAGAATTTATAAACTATTTTATTATTTTATTTAATATATCCCATTGAGATTGTTTAATATAACTCAATAAGTTGTTAGTTTTTATCTATTGTTGGAGTACATTGTAAATTCCATACATATAAGGTTTGGTTTTGTTTATTAGATATTTTCTCTACCTATTATTTAGGGACTATTATGAGAATATTAATTTGTATAAATATATTTTTTAATTAATAATTATTGATTTTACTTGATTATTTTTATTATCAAAAAAGTAATCGTAAGTGCCACAAAAAGTGTCGTAGGCACTTACAATATATAAGTCCAAAGGATTGATTTTACATAAAACAATAATAGATATTGGAGACATAGAGGAACCAAGGTATCATAAGTTAAGTGTATTTAATCCTTAATAATATATCCATCATTATATTTTGAGCACCAATCCAAGATTAAAAAAACTCTCTATATGAAACAAAGAATGCTTGAAGAGCAACATCTATAAATGTTGTCTCATATTCCTAACAACACGTATATTTATTATTAATAATAATAAATTAAATTTTATTTAAAAATATATTATAATATTTTAACCTATTTTTATTTAATATTTTAATGTATGTGAAAATAGGCATAAAACTTTGAAAGATCAGAATGTTAAAGATATATAGTTATCAACAATTTTGATGCAACTTGTTAAATAGAAAAGCATGTTATTTTTTGAAAAAAACTAGAAGGAATATACTTATATTAGATATAGCTTATTGATTTAATATTTTTAATATATGATAGTATAAATTAGTAAAATACATAAGTATGAATATGCATGATCAAGGGTAGAAATGAGAATATTCCTGGACAAGATCTTGTTCCCTAGATAATAACATAAGTCAGCCATGTTTGTTGACTATAAAATTATTTGCATTGAATAAGACAAAATTTTACCTATTATAAATTTTGCATCTATGTCTATTGATCAGGCTAATATGTTTTGATTCTATCTTTTTCTAATCAAAGATCATTGTTTTCATTATCTTTTCTTTGAAAACCTTAGGGGTCATGTAAGAACTATAAACCTATAGAAAAGAGAGGAGGTATAATGGTTTGAGATAATTATAATCACCCAATTGGTTATTGACATATACCTACATATCTAAATACTTCAAAGATGGAATCAATCTACACGTAATTCTCCCACCTAGAGTTATTGTGAAATAGTTCTCCTTGACTATATGTATATAGCTAGAAATATGGATTTGAAAATTGATAATGATAAATCTTGAATTAATTTGAGATGATTCATACTTAGATTATGAATAATCCTTATGAATGGTTTTAAATTTTGGAATAATAGGATATATTTGGTCAATATGAAATAGTGTATAAGTGTTCAATAGATAGTGCCAAGCTAGGAATCAAGTCTTTTTGAAATGAGGTTTTTGTTTCTTATATAGAGAAACCTTTTGATAGTTTCATTTAGATAACCTTAAAAAATATGTTGAAAGACCCAAAATAATATTTATAATTTTAAACTATCAGTTATTTTTCATAGGGACAAGGCCACTCCAAGTGGACAGGTCTACCATAACAAACCTATCTACCTAGGATGGACATGTCTTGGAGAATCAAAGATATTTGTCCTAAGTTGGAGGTAATCTAAGAGTTATGTAATAAATTTTTGAGCATTTTAATTTTAAATTTATATGTATTAGTGATGGTGAACAATGGCTAAAAAAATGGAAAATAAGAGTCATATTTGGGCATAATTTGAGTGGTTTATAATGTGTCCAAAATAAACATTGTCAAGTACCTATGACAGTATTTAAGTATATACATTTCCCCCTTCCCTAATTTATTATATTAATTGAATTTATAGATTAAATAACAAAATAATACTTGTGTACAACACACTTTGTCTTTGATAGTAAATTCTAATTGTACAACAAGGCACTCAAATTTAGCAAACCCTACAACAAGACATGAAATAGTCATTATTCATATTTGAAATTTGAAAAATATGAAAATAGAAAATTTAAAAATTTAAATAGAGTAAGGAAAGATTAATCCTATAGGAATATGAAACTACATTTCCATATAACCTATAAAATATTAATAATCATTCCCCCTTATTGAATAACTTTGAGAATTGAACCAATAGAGAATTCAGAGTGATCAAGTCCCAAATTTTGAATAAATAATAAATCCTTTGAGTTGAAAATATGAATGTTTCAACTATCATGAATTGGAAAATTACCTAGTGCACTAATCCAATAAGGTAAAAGCATAATGGGTTCACTAGAAATTATACCAAGGTTATTGAGTTTCACTAGACTCAAATGTTTATCACCCTTAATATAAAGGTAGAACCACATAACGGGTTTTATATAAGTAATGCTAAATCCTTTGAGTGTCACTATAATCTAAGTACATTACATGTAAAAAAATGAATCACACCATTGCATATGGATATATATTTTGCTTGTATGATTGAAAGAGAATGAATGATATTTTTTCCCCCATCATGACCTCAATGTCAATAGATTTTAATTGAAGTAAAAATTTACCTTAGAATATATAAATTGTATTATATTTGATATGTGCTTGAACAAGCATTAAGCCTTTTAAACTTTGAAAAATTTATATATGTGTATGAACAAGTATCATGCCCCCTGAATTCATGGTAATTTATATATAATGTCATGAATCTATATGATCAACTATAAATATATTTGAAACCTATAATTTATGTCTTGTAATTGTTCTACATATGTCCATGCATATGCATTCAAGTGTCTAGGAATATGCACTTCAAGTTTTTTTAAATTTAGTGTATATGCATGGTATATGCCCATATAATCTATATTTGATGTGTAAATCTATGTCATATATATTATTTATAAACTAATTTAAATATTTAAAACTTTGAATCTTATTTTTTAATTTCTTTGAATCTTTGAAATTATGAATCTAATTTTTGAATTTCTTTGAATATTTAAAAACCTGTATTCTATCATAGAATCTATTCATGGAGGCTCAAATCCTAAGATAATCCCACTATAAATCCCCGTCCACCTTTTGAGATGAGGGGTGTATCTTGAAAGTCACTCATCTCAAAAGGATATTTAATTTTATCATGTGATAAATATAAAATCATGTAGCATTATGTCAACATGTGGAGAGTATGTTGTCATAGTAATATAATGGTTATTGAAGCATGTATGTAACATATTGAATGTGATACATAAAAATTTCATGTATAGATATATATAGAAATGAGGTAAATGTATTAAAGTAACCTTATTTGAATAAGACAACACAATAAAAGTGCATGATATGGATCATGGAACCATGAATCAAGCTCAACAAGCACAATAAGCAAAACACACAATGTCACACATAAGGCCAAATGACACATACAAAGGACATGTTAAAATGTCACACATAAACATAAACATCACAAATCTAAGACCAAAGTATAAAATTAATATACATGTTCAAATGCCACATAATAAACTATCCCACACATAGGATTGACGGCCACAAGCAATGGACATGTTCAAATGTTGCACAAGAAAATATCACACACATAGGGCCTAGGGCTATAGGAAATGGACATGTTAAAATGTCACATAATAAAATATTGAAAAAATAAGACCAAGGTCCACACACAAGAATCAATTAATCTCTATCCTATCATGCAAGAAAGTAAGCAACATCGAAGGGGCATAGATTAAGTAAAAACTAGTCTATAATATCCGTATGTGTAAATGTTATATCATAGAAAAGTAGAATATTTATGTAGTAATATGAGTAATTAGTAAGACTATTAAATAAATGTAGCTTGGCATGGTGGAAAGGCCATAAAAATATATAATATGTGATATTGTAACATATATAATAAGAATCCCCCAACATAGGCATGGCTACTAGGTCAAGGGAGTTCAACATCTTGAAATCCTTGTATAATATGTATGTCCTCCATCACACTCATATACCTTGTCAAACTCAGGTGTGTTTGAAAAATAATATGTTATATACCATAATGTGTGATAAATAACATATGTAAATAAGTAAACTAAAAACTCATGTCATTCTTAAGTCTTAATTTTTGAATTTTTGGGAATATTTTAAAAAAAAATCATTTTTGAATGTTTTGTAATTTTTGACATATTTAAATTTTGATATATATGCAAGTGTAATTAGTAATGCTTCAAAAATAAAAGAAATGGAGGGATCCAAAAAATCTACAACATGTGTAAAGGCATAATGTGCACTAGATGTGATAATATGATAATGTGGAGAAAGTGAAGGCATATGCCCCCACTATATGTATGAATGTAGATCAATATTGTATGTGGAGATAAGAATTTTCATTCCCCTAGTGGGAAATAATCAATGTGTGCTCATGTAGTATGTATAATTAAGAGTATGTAATCATGGATTCCAAATTATGTGTAAATAGTTGATATGAAATAATAATAAATTAACATGAAACAAAAGATGTGCATTAACGAGAATAGTGCCATATATGTTCAGTTCAAGATAGATAATCAAAAGGTAAGGGCCAACTAAAAAAAATTCAAGGGCTAGAAGTAAGGTCTATGTAAGCATATGTGTACCAAGATATAATAATATAATGGATAATCAAATTAAGAAAGCATAAAAAATCTATGTACAATGTATTTTTTTCCTACTAACTGATGATCCCATCAATGGAATGCCCCCATATAGGTCCTATATCAAATAATGGAATGACCATTTTTCATGAGAAAGTAGAGGTATATTTCCACTCATGTCCATCATTTGTTAAATCCTTTACTATATCATTTCTTGGGAAATCATTAGTTTGATTGATTTCATCTTCGTCACTATTGTACCAATCCTCAAGATTATCATGATCATGAGCATGATCATAATCATACTTTTGATATTTCAATTATGATATTCCACTCATATCATGTTTTTCATACGTATATGTTAAAATAATTACACCATATATTTGAATTATCTTATTGTAATTTTGTTACTCTTGAGTATGTTAATAATTATTAGGGTCTTGAATTTAATTTGAAATTAGAGAAGAATCAAGTATCATTGTTTGAATACTAAGAAGATAAATTATTTATCCTTTGACTACTTGACTTGAAGATGTAATCATAGTTTTTTAGTATTAGCCTTACCATGTTCCTCTATCTATGAAGTAGATATAGTGTTTGCATCCTTAGACACCACATTTTTACCATTGATATTTTTAAGAACATATTGCTTTTGAAATTCCTTCATGAGAAACACTTTCATAAGAATGCTTTTTAAATCTCTTGGTGTAATTTATCTTTATATAACCTCTCTTTATGTAACTTTTCTTGATGTAATTTGTGTAATATTTCTTGTTCTAATTTTGACTTGTGTAACCATTATTGTTTTGAATTTGCTTTTTATTCTTTTTACACTTTTTGATTAGGAGATGTAATCATAATGTGAGTGGATTTATTGATTTTATAAATTGATCTTGAATCAAGTGGTGGTTTGAGTGATTTATCTAGTATATAATCACCACTATCAATGTTACTTTATATTTTTTCTTTGAATACCAATAATTTTCTATATGATGCCTATGCATTCTATGATATACATAGTAGTACATTGATCTCCTCAGAAGATACATAGAAGGTAATGTGATTATCTTGTTTCAAAGCATGGAACTTAAAATCTCACTTGAACTCTTATTATCATTTTTTATAATTTTTTAATCAATAGTTGTAGATATATCCTATTTTGGCTACAAATCTTGAGATGAATTATTTTGAGGCACAAAATATTTGGATGGAGATGTAAATTCATTATTAACACTGGCATGATCTATATTATTTTTATATGTGATCTTATTTTATAAGTGATATGATCCTTCAATTGAAATATTTATTTCACTTTTACAACTATTCTATGGATGCTCACATAGTGAATATTTGATCTTGAAGGGCTTCACAATCACAAGCCTTAGGTTCTTCTGATTGAATAGCATTTGAACATCATAAATAGAATGTGTGGGAGGTGGAGGGGGTTGAGGAAGGACATATTATATACCTTCATTTTTCAATATATCCATGATTTGATAGAAAATATAAACTCAAAAATCTATGGGTTCACCCGTATATTTTACCCTATTTTTATGTAATAATTAAATTTCTATGCAAATGGGCATAAAAATTTGAAAGATAGAAATACTAAAGACATACAATTATCAATAATTTTGATTGTAACTTTTTAAATATAGAAACATGCTATTTTTATAAAAACATTAAAATCAATATACTTAGTTTAGATTTGGGTTTCTAATTGACATTTTTTGATATCTTAAAAAATATATTAGAATAAGATAAAATTGTGACTGTACATAATTAGCGATAGAATTTGAGAATATTTATTGACAAGATAATGCTCCCTAGACAGCAATATAGTCCTATCATTTACATTGACCTTGAACTTGTCCCCATTGATTGTGATGAAACTATAATACTTTACCTTTTTAATTTTTTTCTATTGATCAACTTAATATTTTTTGATTCAATTTGTGTCATGCAAAGATCATTGTTTCCTTATCTTTGCTTTGGAAACCCTAGGTTCTCTATAAGAGATAGAAATAAGTGCCATGGGTTGATTTAACCTTAATAACCTCCTTGATAATTGGCCATTTATTATTTATATAGATATTATAAAGAGGGAATCAAGCTACAGATAGTTTTCCCACCTAAATTGATTAATAAATTTTACTCCTTGACTATATGTATGTAACTAGAAATATGGCTTTGATACTTGAAAATGATAATTTTTGACTTATTTTGAGATGCTTTAGACTTGTCTTATGACTAATCCTTGTGAATGATCTTGAATTTGGTAATAATAGGAAAAATTTTATCAATGTGTAATAGTTTATAAGTGCTCAATAGATATTGCCAAGCTAGGAATCAAGTAATTTTGAAATGATGTTTTCATTTGCTTATATAATGAAACCTTTTGATAATGTCCTTTAGCCAACCTTATAAAATTTACAAGAAAAACCAAAATAATATATTTTTATAAATTTTATATTTATAAAATAACTATTATTTGGAATAAGGACAAGGCCACTCTTGTTGTATGAGTCTATGATAGTAGACCTATCTGCTTAGGGAAGACTTGCCCCAAAGAATCAGGGACAACTATCTTGAGTTGGAGGTAATATGAGAATGATGTAACAAAGGTTTGAGATTTTGAATTGTAAATATTTGTGTAATATTGATTGAAAAAAAAGCATAAAACCCACATATATATAAATGGAGAGAGTAATGGTGAATAATATTTGTATTTGGGCACAAGTCAAGTGGTTTAGGATGTGTTATGAATTAACATTGTCAAGTATTAGTGACTAGATCTAGGTATCTACATCAAAAATAACTAAATACATATAAATTCCCCACTATTAATGTGAATTATTATCATGTGATCCAAATTATATGTGTCCCAACACACCAAAGACATATTTCATATATAGTGAGAAGAAAAAATTCTTGAATAAAGCAGGTCAAAAAATTAAAAAATGGAAACATTCAACACTATCTACCTCACGTTGACTTTCTCCAACATTTTTTGACTTGTATTCATTTATCATGAGTTGTAGTCAAATTCAAATATTCTCTACTACTTATGAAATCAATTTCATTTATTCTATACATTAAAGTTACATAGTTAAAACTATTACTTATTACAAAACACTAAACTATTAATTTTAATACATATAGAATAATAATATTATTTATTATATAGTCAATTTAATTTATCCTTCCATATGCATATTAACCTCTCAAATATACCTATAGGTGATATTTTATTATTATTTAGTATATTAATATTTCATGTATTAATTAGACATTATGAATGCTTAATTAAATTAAATTTATTTATTTTTATTAGAATTCATCAATATATCATATTATTTACCAATAAATAATAAAATATAAATATATGGTTACAATAAAAAGGTTTTAGATTACCATTCATGGCTTGTTCTCCATGTTGGTAAAACACATAGATCAAAACATCTTAATAAAAATTCTAAAACAAAATAAAAAAACTCAAACAAGCTAACTAAACATGACTATACAACACAATCAAAAAATGAAAAAAAACCTATTTTTTTAAGATTGTAGGGTGGGATTATTCCTACTAAAATTTTAAATTACCTATACTAGAGATCAAAAATAAAACTTTTCATGTTGCTTGTTCAACTCATTTTCCTTATCATACACTACATGGATTTTGATAGAAGACACAAGTGGACCTCATATCTCATTAATTAGAGTTGCGACCATAATTTTATTCCAAGAATCTAATTTGTTTTATGCTTTTATTTACCAAATATCATCTAAATTTATGCTTAAAATATAAAAATAGTTAGAACTTAGATTGTGTGTACACATAAATTTGGGATTAGACACTTTGGCAACATTAAATTTAGAATTTTCATACATATTCACACTTTCCCCTATCTGTCTACCCACCTATTTGTCTTGGCTAACCTAATTTACCAATACACATATTCATGATCACCCTAGTATGTGAAATAACACTTTATAATTCTAAGTAAACTATCCTCATATCCAATATCATTAATGTTCTCTCTTAGGATAGTACCAACAATAGTTAGACAATTATGGTTTTTCACATGTTTGCCTTTGCCAATACTATTTAGGAACCCTCAATAGTTATTTTTTGAATTGATTTATATCCATTAAGTTTTCCTACATATAGTTTCATGGGTCATTAATATATGGAATCATAAAATTCATATGTAAATATAAATCTGTCATTGGGTTTTACTCACTTGATCATTTTCTCACCACCTAACATTCACATTGAGAAATTAATTATCACTCTCTTGGGACATTATCAAAAAATCATAAACATATAAAAACCTATAAAAGGATAATCCCCATATCCAAGTATAAATAAAAATTGAGGTCAAAGTTTCATGTTATTGAGTGTCTAAATTCAAACATTAAATTTCATTCTAGCATGATCATGATGGTGCACACACACCTAGGTGGAAAAATTACATGTAGTTTGAGACCTCCTTAAATTCTTGGAACATATTCAATTCTCAATAATTCATTATAAAGTGGTTGGGGATGTTTAACCCATATTTATAACCTAATTTTAAAGGTACATCTTATGTCAAATATCCAATTAGGATTCAAATGCACGAGAATCAAAATGAGGATAAATGCACTTGACTCAAGGTAAGGGAATATAAAAAAGTCAATTACAAATGGAGGCATAATGATATAAGGTGGTAAATATCAACACATTTAATTGGGACAATATAAGTATATCTTGGATAGTATTGGTCATTGTGGGGGCCTAAGCTTTGTTGGTAGGGTTAGCACAAATTTCAAGGTCATGCTTCCTAATTTGATGATAGTAATGAACAAAATAACATACAAATTTTTCAAAGATTGTGATGAAATTAATGAAAAAAATAAATTAGAAATCAAATAATTTCATCTCTCATCCATAGCTTTTTAAATTCTAATTTTAGTAAGTTTAATAACAATCAACCATTTTACATTCAGATTTGTATGGTTATTAACCTATTTTACATAATTTTTTTATTTGATTAGGTAAAAGGAGTTGGTTTTACATGGATCTAACAACCATAGATTTAAAACAAGAAAAAAAACCTGAAGTCAAGAGAAAAAATCCATGCAAGCTATAAAACAAAGAAGGGATTCAGCCAGCTATAATATAAAAAGCCATAATAATAATGACCAGATATGAAATAACTAGAAGTACTATTAGAAGATAAATAAATAGATTCATAAAGCTCCTAGTCCTTTGGGGTAGCTCTTTCCATCACCTTAGCCTTGTATTTTAATAAGTCCATCACCACTCTACCCCAAGTATGTTTACTCAAGCCTTCCATGAGACCCTTCATGGTTTTCTTCTATATATTTTTAGTTAACCTTTTATCTTGGAAAATTAGCTAAGTGTCCTCAACAACTTCTGTATTAGTCTTAGCACTAGTATATTTTTTATTCAAGGGGTTCTCTTCTTCCTTTTCAATGGAAAAATTTAGCTTGAGCTTTTCACTTTCATCCTTCATGTTGTTTCATTCCTTTATAAGATCAATCATAACCCTACCCATTTCCATTAGCTTATTCTCAAATACATGAAGCTTCCTTTTACATTCCCAATCTGGATCATCTAGGTCATAGATTTCCTTACCTTTACTACCATCTTTCTTCCCCCAATAAATGGTGATGGTTTTGGGTCTTTTACCCCTAGGAGCAATAGGGTTGATACCCATACACCTAATCAAATTTGGTGTTTGAGGGGGTTTTAAAAATGTGGGTGATGGTATAAGGGGTGATGGGTTAAGTATTTCTAAGGGTGAGGGTCATCTCCTCCTTCTCTAGGAGCCCAATTTCCTTATCCAATGAATCTTACATAGGGGTGGCATGAATCAGTTTGCCTCCCAAGGCTTCACCTTTTTAAACTAGAAGGAAGATCACACCTTGGTGAATTATATTATTATCATGGATAATTTGGTATTCAAGGGTGGTACTCTCCAAGTATTTCAAAATGTAGAAAGGAAGACTAATTTTGTTATAATGAAAATGATTTATAAGGAGAAAATGGTGCGAGAAGATTAAGGTAAACTTACCTTTAAGAGTTAGGTATTTAATTATTTGTAGAAAAATTTTGGGCCATTGATGAGTTAGATTCTACCTAAGAAATCCTTTCTTATCTATCTTCAAGACTGCATCAGTTTTTAAGGACTTCTACATGAGTTCCATTTTTTTACTTTTGTCCTTGAATGCTTTGACTCCCTTGTAACTCATTCTAGTTACTTCACCAATTTGTTCTTTTGTGATGATAATATTTATGCCACACATCCTACTAGTGCATTTGCTCTAAGAAAACATGAAATCCTTTACCAAATCTACATCTTGTCCAATAATTTATTGCATGTATTTAGTTAAGCCTCCTTTTCAAAACTTCTTATATACATGTGCATTGCCCTAACCCTCCATACAAGATAGTGGCTCCATATAGTCTTTATGACCTCCCATTTTATAAAATTTCTTACCCCTCTAATTATGGATATAATTATAGACCATCATATTCCCTGTAGGTGAATTTTGAGAAAAAACAACTTTGGTAGATTTGGTATCCCTTATGATTTGGCATTGATCAATGTAAGCATTAAGCATAAAGGGGTTAAAACTTTGCATGCCTAGATTTGAGTCTCCCATGTGTATCTAATGCTAATATAATTATGACATGTAGTTTGAATCATTTTGTATTGCATCTAATAAATTAAATATTAGATTAGTGGATCCTTGTCATGTGACCATCAAGGGGGATTTCACCCCTATATTCGAAAGTCTATCTACTATTGAATTATCATCCTTAAAAATATTCCCAATGGACACATTGCTAAAGAGTTTCATAATATGTTTAGCATCATCGATAATGTGTTTAATTATGTGGGAGGGAGTGACCTTACCAAATAAGCCATTAAGAACTAAATCAAGTGAATCCCCCTCTATGACAAGCTTGTTAATATTAGAACTAAATCAAGTTGGATGCCCTACAGGGTCGACTTATCCTTAGCTACATGATTATTTTTAATACCAAGGGGACACATGTAAGCTACCATAACCCTCCATTTTGGATCTTTGATGACTCCTCCACCTCCAGCATTGCCTATATTTCCTTTTGAGGCCCCATCAAAATTAAGCTTCAACCAACCTAGAAGAAGATGTGACCAATGGGTTGAACATTTATTTTCCAGTGACTTACATATGTCAAAAACTTGAGAAAGGTTCCAATTATAAGGAATAAAAACCTTAGTAGGAGAACCCAAGACCTTGTCTTTAATGGGGAGGTTTTCTAGTTCTCTAAAATAGTGGAGCATAAGTGTAGGAAGATATAATTGATGTTCCTTCTTTTTTTAGTGAAAATTATATCATTCCTAGCCTTCCAAAATGCCCAGAATAGATGTGGAAGGGAAAGATGCCACAATAAATAAAGAGAGGGTAAGGTCCAAGTGGTTTCCATTGCATTATGAGATCTTGGATAGAGTTATTATGGACCCAAGAAACCTAAAATTTATGAAGCAACAATTCCAAAACTAAAGACCCAAAAGGAAAGGTCAAGAAGAGGTCGTAAACTAATTCTTCATAATCTTTATATAGGACACACCTATTCATAATGACCATTTCACATTTTGTCAAGTTATCAGTTGTGAGGGTTCTATCTTGGGCTACCAACTAGAATAAAATATTGACCTTGGGGGTGAGAAGTTTCACCTAGAGAGGTATCCAAAACTCCTAATCCTCTTCTAAGTTCCAACACAACCAAATAACCATAATTCATCAAGAATGACCCACTGTCTTCAATGGTCTAGAGCAAGAGATCATCCTTGGAATAAATAGGAATGTGAATTTGTTTTAGTTTGGCATTGAGCCCAAGCAATGATTGGGCTAGTTCCACATTGTCAGAATCCATGTGGAGAGATTTCTAATGTGGAATTCCATCCACACAAGACTAGTAATATTTTAATTTAACCCCCTAAGAGGATTTGAATGTAAGACAGATTATTCTAGGGGACCTAGGCATAAAGAGGGGTTTAAGAGATCCAAGGGTCATCCTAAAAGGCCATAATTTCCCCATTACCTTCTGCCTCTTACATCCTTTCTGGAGTATATTTATGAGACTAGAAATGGATTTCTAAAAATTCAAACCATATTTAAATCCTTCCTCCTAAAGGAAACTATCCTCATTTTCACCTTATAAGTATTTGGCATTGATAATATGGGTCCACTATTTGTCCTCTTTCAAAACTTTCCATTCCATCTTGGTGATGAGAGCCCTATTCATGCATTTTACCCTTTGAATTCCCAAACCTCCATTTGTCTTTGGGAGACATGCCTTATCCTAGGGAACCAGAGGAAATCTAAATATTTATTTAGATTATTTCCATATAAAGTTATGTTGAATCTATTCATTTTTGTCTGCTACTTTGATAGGTATCCATAAAAGAGACACAAAGTATATAAGGATTGTTTGGATGGAAATTTTGAGTAATTATGGTTTGTCTTCATGGGATAGAATATAACCTTTCCACCCAAAAAATTTCTTTTGAATTCTATCCATAAGGGGGTTCCAAGATTCAGCCAGTAGTTTTCTTGTAAAAAGTGGAAGCCCCAAATGGGTTGAAGGGAGTTTTTTGATTTGACACCCAAAGATAGTACCCAACTTATTATGTGGCTCAAAGAGAGTGTTAAGGAAGAAGATTGAGATTTTTTTTAATTTGATGCATTGGTTAGATACTTTATCATTTTTAAAAAATATCCTTTTGATGGTCCTGGCTTTAGTAATAGATGCCTCACTGAGTAGGAATGTGTTGTCATAAAATTGCTCATGTGTGACACATATAGTATTGTGGGACACCTTGATTACATTGATTAGACCCTAGGCCTAAATATCTTGAATACTTATTCCTAGAGTTTTAGTGAGTATGATAAAGAGGTAAGGGGATAGGAGATCCCCTTGTTTTAGACATATGTTTCTTGAAAAATAGCCTTTGGGAATGCCATTAATTAGGATTGAATACTTGGGAGTAGATATAAAAATGAAAATGAGATATATGAAGGGAGAGTTGAAGCCAAATATTTCAAGTGTTTTTTCCAAAAAACTCCAGAAAACTCTATCATATGCCTTATTCATATCCAATTTAATAAACATACCTTGTTTAAATGAGTTTGAGATAGAGTGCAGTGACTCATGGATTGTGATTATCCCATCAATGATTTGTCACTTGGAAACAAAGGCTTCCTAATGTTCAGTTATGTTTCTATCCAAAATAGGTTGTATTCTTATGACCAGTGTCAATGATCATATCTTTTAATTAATGGTGCATAGGTTGATTGGTCTAAAATCTATTATCTAGTTCACTCTAGGATTTTTGGGGATGAGGACCAAAAATGTATTATTCATTTCCTTTAAATTAGTGATAGCTCTAAAAAAATTCTCACTACTACCTCCATCTTTATGTGTATGATATCCCATAATTTCTAAAAAGTTAGGGGGGTCCATCAAGAACAAGGGATTTACTATGTTTCATAGAAAATACCACTAATTTGATCTCCTTAGCAGAAGTTGGCTTGAGGAGATTCAAGTTCTCAAAATGAGTAATCATCCTAGGTAGATTTTGCAGTAGTCTTTCTTCCATATTAATGTCAAGAGATCCATTTTCATTTGATAAGTTCTTGAAGTACATAATAATATGATAATTTATATCATTTGTGTCTTTATATTTCCTTCCATTCTTAAGAAGTAGTTCAAATATAAATTTATGTTTCTATATATGAAGGCCTATTGGTGGAAGAATTTTATATTTTGATCCCCTTTCTTGAGCCACATACACTTGGAATTTTGTTTATAGAATTATTCTTCTTTGGATTCAAGATTATGGTACCTATAGAGAAGGTATTTTTCCATTGAGCTAGATGGTTCATTTGTTCCATGTATAGAGGAATGTTCTTTCAATTTATATAGTTCATCCTCTATATGCTTCTTTTGGGTGAAGATGTTTCCAAACACCTCCTTGTTCCATATTTTTTAATCTTGTTTTTAGATAGTTGAGTTTTTTGACTAGTATGAACATATATATCCCAAAGAATATCTCTTTCTACCATGACTTTATGGAATTAGATAGATTAAGATGATGTAGCAATATATTTTCAAATTTGAATGTAATGTTCTTGTGGTTTGGATCCTTATCCCCTTCAAATATAATAGTATTATGATCTGATCCAATCCTGGGTAGATAATGTAATGAACTAGTGTAATATAAATCCTAGTTTAACAATACCAAAACTCAATCTAAACTTACCTATATTAGATCTTCCCTGATTCTCCTATCTGTCCATGCAAATGAATTGCCCTTGAGTTCTATATCTATGAGGTCAATCTCTGTTATGAAGTCCTTTAACTCTACCATGATTTCATAGGATTTTGTCAGACCCCTTTTCATTTCCATTGGGGTAATGGGGGAATTAAAGTCACCATCCACAAACCATTTCCAATTTAAGTTGAGTTTCCTAAAGTTCACCAAATCCTCTCATAATTTTCTTCTAGTCATTCTAGATTTAGGTGCATATATGTTTGACATTATCCATTCATCTTTAGTCATTTTATTTCTAAATAAAATAGCCACATGATTATTTCTCCTGATTAGTTTTTCTCCTTCAATTTCTTACAAATTCCATAAAAAAATCCCACCAGAATCTCCCTTTGATATTGAGTTAACGTGATTAGACCTTTTACATATCTTATTAACATACTTCTCAAACAATTATTTAGACATTTTGGTTTCTTGTAGAAGCAATACAATATGATCATTTCTTTTTCTTAGATTATTTACTAACCTCTATTTTTTGGGGTTGTTTAGCCCCCTCATGTTTCATGATACGAACTTCATTTATTGATTCTTGTAATGTGTATTCTAAGCTTTCTTTGATTACCCTTGGCCATTTCACTATCTATTTCCTTTTTCTAACTATTTGGTTGGGAGTCTTGCCTGAAGATTTCATTCTTTCCCCCACATCAGTTTTCTTTTTACCTTTCCTAGTTTTCATCTACATCCATATTTATTCTTATACTTTTGTATATTGAGAAGGAGTACCTATAGAACACTGACCCATTTATTTTTAATGATATGCCAATTCATTTGGGGATACATAGCTAACCCAGGGTTGAATGGTCTCGATTGTTTCACCCATGAATAGAGGGATCCAACGGATGAGAGACTCAATATATTTATGTGCCTTTGGGGATTTAGAAAGTATGTTGCCTTAGGTTAGGCCTATATCCCTTAAGTTTCTCATTTTCATGAGGTTAAATATGTTACATAGTTCCTATTGATTAGAGAGTGGGGTTTTAATTTAAGTGTCTCTTATCCACTTTCCACTCATTTTACAGAATTTGAATATTCATAGTTTTATCTTATTTAGATCACATTAATTAGAAAATAATTAAAACATTTTGGTAAACCTAATCATTTAATTGAGAACAAAAAACCATAGGTCTTTTCTACCTAAGTATTTCATCTTTACTTTTTTTTTTTTTTTAAATTTATCTTATATTAGGTTTAGATTTCTAGATCTGATTTGTGATTTCTATAACTTTCTTGGTGTTTTCATGAATATATTTTATGTCATCTAAGAAGGTTAGATATATTGTACTAGTAAGTTGAAGTGATAGGTTAAGTGGTGTTTTGATTGATAATAATCAAATTAATTTGATCCAACCACATTTTTGTGTGCAATTTAAAATGGATAAAATTAAAGAAATGGAAATTCCTTCTTCTATTGATGTAAATGTTGAGAGGAACATGTTATTAATGAAGTTATGCTTGATCTTAAAAATGCTTATGAAGATGAAAATGAAAATAATTGTAACATCATGATTCTCCTCTATAATTTTTAAACTATTAAATTATGGATTTTATGGTTAATAAGTGGTTGACTTATTATTATTGTGAAATGGATTAATATATGTTGGTTTGTGGATAAATATATTGCTTACTTTCATGATTAGTATCTTGATAGATAGTTGGGTATATGTGTTATTATACATTATGATCGTGATTAATTAGTTTTGTTTATTTATAGTAGTTTATTATGGACTATTTCTTGATACAGGATAACTACTTCTTGTATTACTAAGGTAGATGTAGGAACAGTCAACCCTCTATACTATATGGAGGAAGAGTATCATCAGAGAGGAAAAATTAGATGGTGATGTTGTGGCTGAGGGAATGAAACTAAAACCCTACACACACCATGATAGGATTGTATGGTTTTTTTCTATTTATTTTGATATTTCATGCTTATATGGATTGTGTTGCATGTTGATATAATCCTTTTGTGATCACACTATGATGTGTTTTGCATATTTAAATTTAGTGTCTTGTTAGGTTAAAATATATATTTTTGTTTGTCATAACTTGAGCATTGATATTATTTAGTGTCCATTCTTGTGTGAAAATTCAAACATTAAAATATCATGTGTATTGGTATCCTCTTAGGATTGGTCTTATGTGACTATCTTATTATGTTATATTAACATTCAATTGGAATCCTATTATGGTATAATATGGCTTAAAAAACACAAGTGTTTAATTGTAGCCATGGTTTAAACATTTGATATTAGGATTCTAAGATTTGATGTTTATGTTAAAGAACACACATTACAGTAATCATAGGGTTAACTTTGAAACCCATGTTGGACTAAATAGTGGAATTTTTAAATAAAATACATTATTATGTTTTATGGTGGTCAAATATCATATTTTATAAAATTATGAAGATGTTATGATTTATGGCATATTCAGTGTAAATATTAGGGAATTGTGAAATTAAAAATCTATGTCAATTTTGAAACCATTAGTGGAATGATAAATCTCAAAAGACTCTTTTTAGTGGTTACATTGTTGTCTCTAATCATTGTGTTTTTTGGACCTAACTAGTGGAGAGGAATGGTTTGAACACCATGCCAAGAATAAAATAAATTTTTTGTGAATGCATGAACAACACTACAAGTTAATTTATGGAACACCTAGTTATGTGGAGAGTTGTTGGTTGGTTAGCATGCAAAATATGGGAAGAATCATAAAGGGAAAAAGGTAGAAGGTGTTAAAAGATAGATGAAGGCACACAATGGATGATGGGGGAAGATAAAATAGGAGTTGAGGATTTGGTCTAGAACTTAAAAATTAAGTTCATTTGACATAACTCCAACTACAATTATCCGGTAGGGTTTGTCAATTTAAATTCATAGTTGTAGTAATGACATTGTGAAATGAATCACAAGCCAAATATGGTGTATGTTGATGATTTACCCTAAATGAGGTTTTTGCATTTAGTAAAATAAATAAAAGGGTAAATATATTTGATGCTAGGGATGGGCTTGGCCCATCCACAAAGTCAAAGATATATATAACCCCAAATACCTATCAAAATGATTGAGTGTATCTTAGAGTGTCCATGTTGAAATTTTTATTTGTATTTTCATTCAATTTTTGTGTAAGTCAATATAGAAATGTGATAAAATGAAAAGGTGTAAACCATTCACTTTTATAAACCTCTGTGTAAATGGTGTAAACTTTAGATACTGGTTATGATTGATAAGGACCCCTAGTCAATGCAAACTGTAGGTGTTTGAAAATGTTAAGGTCATTAAACAATTATGATCTATTCTCACCAAGTCTATTGTTATATTAAGTTGATATAGTAATTTGGGATGAGACCTTTATTTTAACATAGATTGTTGTGCATGAATGAAACTTTGATGGTTATAATTTTTGGGCTTAAAATAAACAACACTAAGTATCTATAAAGTATTTTCGTGCTTTAATTATGTCCTCATTTTAATCAAATAAATGATTTCTCAAAATAGATACTTCTATATATATATATATATACATATATATATATATATATATACATATATATATACATATATATATATATATGTATATATATACATATATATATATATATATATGTATATATATATATACATATATATATATGTATATATATATATACATATATATATATATGTATATATATATATATATACATATATATATGTATATATATACATACATATATATATGTATATATATGTATATGTATATATATACATATATATGTATATATATATATATACACATATATATGTATATATATACACATATATATGTATATATATATACATATATATATACATATATATATATATATATATACATACATATATATATATATATATATATATATATATATATATAATCCATGTTGAATCAACTTGGGAATGGGAACCAAATTGTAGTATTGAATCATGTAGTTAAGTTTGTAATTTTGGACATGGTGTTACATTCAAATTAATATATTTATGAACACTTGAATACTATAACAGTTACCTCTCTTTAGAATGTTAGAGTTCCTTCAAATTATAAAAAGTGTCTAGATTATAATAGTTAGAGTATTTATGGTTTTTTATACCTTCAATAAGGTATTTTTGAGTAAAGACAAGATTGTTTTAAAATGATTTACCTTAGGTAAATGTTGATTTGAAATTTTATTAGGAAAATATATGTATATATACAGATGTAAATGGATGAGTTCCATATAATTGTATACACACACACACACACATGAGATTTTTGAGGGTTATAAATTAATGTTTATAGGATGTTTGGTTATAAAATGTAGTTATTTTAAAGAGTTCCATCTTGTTTTGGATTCAAAGAGATAATATGCAAATAATTATCTCATGCACTATAAAATTGAGCCAAACACCGAACACAAAGAATTATTTCAACACAAAATATTTTGCATACTTTCTATTATCTAAATAAATCAATGCTTACATATTACAAATATATAAGGACTAATCCCAATTATTAGGAATTCTAATATCCAACAATATCTCACCTATAAAACCTCCAAGCCTATTTACATGAGTTTGGTTAACAACCAAATCTCACACAAATAATACAATAATAAATATATTATTATTACATAATAGTAATATATTATTTACTAACTTACATAACCATAAGTACTATTTAATTTATGATAAATACCAACTTGTAAATACTAAAGATCACCAATGTAAAAGCTAATTCCTAACATTCCCCCGTAGTTTTTACATGGTGAAAAAACATTCATAGTCTTATCTGTAGTATGTTCACCCCTTGTAGCATGCCAAACTATGTGGATCATGACCTTGATATAAAAAGAGCCTCACTAATCCCATGGTTTTAGTTTACCATAAACTATGACATGATGAACACCATATATCTCTAATAATTTGCATGAATAAAACTATATTCCATCACATACTCTTAGGTCTGCATACTACTAACATAATCTTGCTGCACATGAACACTACTATATGAAGGAACACATCTCACATTTACTTTACGTAACCACAATAGATATGTCACTAAGGGTCATCTCCATAAAGAAGTAAGGTAGTCACAGGATCTCTTTAGTAGCTACTCTCATAACTGTTGCCAAAACATTATTCATCTCTTGCGGTTTTCTAGATCTACCACAAACCCTTTCAAGATCCATGAACTGACTTACATTGGTGCTTTCTATCCTTTCACTATGTTCTCACATCAGGGAATTATGTTTGGAATTTTACATAAATTACATTACATGAACAAGAATTAATCTTATATTCTTGTTTTGAAAAACACATAGCGCAAACTAAAAATAACACACCATATTAAGTGTCACCACATCATTGGTGAATAATGAGAGGTCAATGAAAGACCTCCATCCTCCTTGTATCCTCTAGCCTCTAGTATGTTATACTGCTTACTTATCAAATTTGTTAAAGAAGCTCAGATTTAATTTTTTTGAGGGAAATTCCCCCATAATGCAGACGTTACGTATAAGCAAAAATGTGTCCTTAAGGCAATTTTTTTTATTTTTACAATTTGGAATTTTTGACAAGAAATGACACATTTAAAATTGACTCTTTTGATAATGACTTTTGACTCTATTGATATACAAAACTCACTATATTTAAACTGACAATTTTGAATTTTTGTCATAGATGACCAAAAAAATCTAATGATAATTTTGATGTAAAATTAATTTTTAATTCTAAAATACATTTAGAGGAATTTTGACACTGACACATAATTATGACTAAAACATTAATATTGAAAACTTTTAATTTTTGACTCATAAACCTAAAAATTATCTTTTGATATAAAGGACTTTGTAACTATATTTATATTGACACTCAATCTAACTTTATATAGACAAGACTTAATAATATTAATGCCTCAACTTTAGATCTAAAATAACAAAACTTTAAAAAAATGGTATTAACCACACTCATACCTTTATGAAATGTCAAACATGCAACTTGGCTATATAAGACCATAATATTTAAGACTCAATCTAGAATAAAAATAAAACACTAAACTAAATGACACTTATATATATATTGATTCAACATTTAAAATTAATAAACTCACAAAACCAATAATGAGGATGCATGGATGGCTTTGACTTACATGTGTAGAATTTGTGTGGAGATTGCCATATGAAAGAAAAAATATAGCCTGTTTGATAGTCATTTGGATTAGGTAAAACTAAGTGAATCACGAAACAAGGATGCACCACTAATATGATTAGAAGAAATAACTATGGAAGCAATTAGTTATTCGATCAAAAAATCTTATGTATGCATGAAACAAAAAAGACACGCAACTGAGTGAATAGGTCAAGAGAAGATCTTGATATATAACCAAGAAAGAAAGTTGAACGAGTGTCCAAGATAGAGGTAGGTCATGTAAGTATTTATAGTCGAGTTCGTTGTTGACTGAGGAAATAATACTATGCTATCAAAACTAATCCAAACTTGCTCATCCACTAAACACGCCTTGATAAAAAATCAATTGCATGCATAGTCTCGACTATAAATTTGAATGATAGATCTACTTGGATGGAATAAATGGAAAATATTCTAGGTAATGCATAAACTATTTTCTAGATGAGAAAATTAACTACACTAAAAATGCATACAAACACACTACTCTATAATCACTTCTCAACATTGGATTTTCATTCATAGGAGTAATGCAGAGTATAACTGCCCCTTAGAAAATCAATATGCTTCCATAATAGAAAGGATATAGCAATGATCTGATACCATTTTTATGGATTCAAAGATCCAATATGCAAATAATTATCTTATGCACTCTAAAATTGAGCTGAACACTAAACACACAAATCATTTTTTCAACACAAAATATTCTACATACTTTTTATTCTCTAAATAAATCAATACAAACATATTACAAATATATAGGGCATTAATACCTGTTATTGGGGATTCTAATATCCACCAATGTCTCACCTATAAAACCTCCAAACCTATTTATGTGAGTTTGGTTTAACAACTAAATCTCATACAAATAATACAATAACAAATATATTATTGTTACATAACAATAATATATTATTTATTAACTTACATAACCATAAATACTATTTACGTTATGGTAAATGCCACCTTGTAAATACTCAAACTCACTAATTTAAAATCTAATTCCTAACACATATTTGATATAGTATGACTTATGAAAAGTGATTAATATGGTTGTGTTAATAATATTTTTTGCAACCCTGTATGTATATTAATATACTTGTGAATTATCATTGAAGTCTATTCATAATTAGGGTATATATATATATATATATATATATATATATATATATATATATATATATAAGCAAATGAACAAACATGTTTATATGAAATTTGATGGAAGTAAGAATGTAATCTATTATAAGATTTGAAAGATGAGTTAAAAATTAAAAGGGTAATTAAATGAGTTTTAGAGGAACATTTACAGTTATGAATTATTTGATGATTTTGATATATGCCATATAAAACATTATTTTACTAAGTGAAAGGTTTATTAATAAAAATATGGTATAATGAATTCAATACAGTAATATGTTGTTGTTATTAAATTTAAAATAGATTTGACAGAAGACATTGTAGTAGTAAATATGCATATAATAGAATTTATGTAATAAGATATATAAATCTTATTGATACATGTTGTTTGCATGATTGTCTTGTAAGCTAATTGCGATGAAATTTATGAATTCTATCATAATTATATAAGTATATATTGATTGCTATTAGTCACAGTAAATAAATAGGTGAGACATGCTTCACATATTTATTTAGTGTCATTAATAGGAATAATTATTAGTGATGGTTGAGTTATGTGTGTGAAATTGATTAATCATTATGATTTGAAAACTATATGAAAAATTTGTCCAAAGTAATGTTTATGGTTTGAACATTGTCATTTTACTTGTTTGATTTAGTTTACATGTTTTGCATGATATCATGTTATAATGAAATTATTTTTGATAAACTTCATGTAGTAATTATATTAAAACACATGAGTTCTAATTAAATTCTTGAATATCACACTGTTATTATTTGCCCATCTATGAAGGGAGGACCATTCCCTAGTTGGGAGATAGTATAGGGGATCTACGGTTGTAGACATCCAATTTTGGCCACAACTAGATTTTGAATGGACTTCAAACTAATTTCTACCAAATTTTGCAAATTAAGCTTAAGAATCACTGAACATCCCAATTTTGGACATGCATCATTCATCAATGCTCATAATCATTTTAAGGCATACCTATTTTGGATACTAGCATGTATACATTACTAACCTCTCATGGATTCATCCCTAATCACCTTGCAACATAACAACTTACAGTTTGGCCTATAAAACCATTAAGCAAGGCACTTAATTAATTCTTAAAAGAGATAAAATACTAATCAAAATGAATTAATAAATTAAACTAGATTAAATTCTTAGTTTAATTATCCATATTCAATTAATGAATATCTAAAAATGGAAATTCTAAAAATCAAAATATCAAGCCTTTTCATCATTGCCTTTATAAGTTGTCAAGATCTTCCAAAATATCCAAAAATATATCATTTGAGATATTTTGGGATATTTTAAATTACTAATGATGGCTCTCAAATTAGATATTTTGGGATATTTTGGAAGAGCTTGACAACTCATAAAGGCAATGATGAAAAGGCTTGATATTTTAGTTTTTGTAATTTTGATTTTTAGATATTTATTAATTGTAAATGTATATTTCAACTAAGCATTTAAATTGGTTTAACTTGTTTTGGTTATAATTTTAACTCTTTTAATAACTGATCAAGTTCCTTGATTAATGGGTTCTTAGGCCAAGCTGATAGTTGTTATGTCATAAGGTGATTATGGATGAATTCGTGAGAGTTTATTGTTATATACAGGGTAGTATCCCAAATAGGGAGGTCTCAACATGATTTTGAGCATTGATGAATGATGCACAACCAAAATTGGGATATTCAATGATTCTTAGGATTAATTTGTAATGTTTGATATAAATAAGTTTAAAGTCTCATCAGAAGCTAGTTGTGGCTAGAATTGAGTGTCTATAATTTGCCATTATTTGGGAAGGCATTATAAGATGTAGGCATAATAACATATTATCAAATAATGAAAAGGGTTGTTAAGAAGGAAAAGAAGATAATGATTGAATAATAATCTCCAAATAATATTTGAGAAGCCTATAATGATTCCTCCTTGAGGGAGTGTCTGACGCATATGATTGATGGATAGTCCCTCAAAAATAAATGAGGAAGAATGAAATTAACCCATGGGTGAGATTAATCCAATAGAGATAATGTTTGCATGCATTGATTTAAAAAATTATTGATTTGACCAAAGGTGGTTATAATTAATAATAAATGTTAAGACACTAATTTTTCTAAAGGTGGTTATAATTAGTAGCATGGGCATATGCCCCAGTAGGGCAGATGAGTCGAAATAATGATTTTCCCATAGGAGATTATAATCATTAAGATGACCTAGATTTAATAATTATTTTTGGTTGTGCCCCAATAAGGCATATTGGAAAGCATAATTCAAGGATATAACCTATCATAAAAATTAAAAATTAGTGGGCACAAACGTAGATGCAATGGTCTAATGACTAAATAAGATACAAATAACCAGTCACATAAGGATGTGCAAAGTGATAAAAGATATGATTGGAAGAATAAAGGTGGTCAAGCTAACTCGAGATACATCATGTATCTAAGCACTACCTACATATTCTAAATAGACCTCAGGCCATTGTAGTTCACCTAGAAGTGGGAGAAAATAGAATAGAAGAATAAGAATTGATCAATGTGAATGATTTAATTATACCTACCAATACATAAATGCTTATCCTTATTATAATTGACATAACTAGAATGGTCAATGGGTTGATTGGCTAAGGAAGGTGGGGGGATTTTTCAAGGTGAACCAAGAGAATTTTATGTGGCACCATTACTTATAATATTTCTTAAGATGATATTTTTTTTTAGTACATGACAATATGCATCATGATATAAAATTCCATGATGACCTAGCCATAATGTGTATAAGGACTAACTCCTGATCTAATAAATAATTGAAAACAATGCACCAATGATAAAACTATGATGACAATGTTAATATATGAATATGGATAGACTCAATAATATTGAACAAGGAATCACCTAATGAACGCATATGATTTAGTCAAGGCACAACAAGGAAAGAAAATAAATAGGTAAACAAACAAATAACTAACTAATCAAAAAAATACATAGAAAGCTTGAAATTAAAAGCAATAGAAAGCATCTTTTCATCAACTAAGTAAACATTTATATGTGAAGGTGCAATGGAAAGATAAACAAGTGGTGCCCCCAAGCAAGGATACATGCAAAGGGAAGGTCACACCCCCAATGGGAGTGCAATATACTAGAACCAATAATGAATTTTACCCTAGTAGGGTGGATCAAGGTTGACTGACTAGGTTTGAATAGGACAAATATTTTTAAAATTTGAGGCTATATATCTCCCTAGGAGATGGTGAGTCAATTTTCTAATTTTTAGGATTTTGATATTTTACTGAATCTTTTTAGAATTTTATAAGCATCTCAACTCGATGGATAATAATGAGATACATAATGGTCGAACTCATAAAATGGTGAGGGTGTGGCTGAAACATGCTCATAAAATGGTGAGAGCATTTAAAAAAGGGCAACATGACTAACCTCAATGTGAATCAAGAATTACCTACATAATCCTAGAAGGACCTAAATTTACTATAGTTTTGCTAACATAAAAGGTGGTGCGATCCAACCAGGGAGCAATAAATTTGTAAATTTAGGCAAATAACAAGGAAAATGATAATAGTAATGGTAAAATGATGTAGCATTGCATGGTAAGGGTATTGTTCCTAAATTTATCATAGGTGGTTATAATTAGGAAATAATGGCAAAGGATTAGTGGTATTAATTTTCCCATAGGTGGTTATAATTAGTAATACAAGGTAGAACACCGATTTTCCCAAAGGCAATTATAATTTGTAGTACCTATCAAATCTAACAAAAAATAAACGTTGCAATTACCATATCCACTATCATACTACTTTCATAAACTACCATTTGAACACATAATTATGAAACTACTAAAACTAGATCATAATCCCATCATAGAAGGTGTCTGAAAGAACCAATGGAACCAAGGTCAAAATGGTTGGGTAAGGTGGGTCAAAAATAGCTTTGGTCAATAGTGAAGGTATAGTATAATAGTATAGGGTATGGAATTATTTAAGGATAGTGATGTTGTGGCAATTAGATATAATGGTAATATGTTTTACCCCAAGTGATAAGGTAAGGTAAACTGCAAGGTATGAAACAATAACAAGGTGAATGACCAATAGAAAGATATGGTTATGTTGTTCTTTTTGATTTTGAGATGCACATCCTGATCAACATATAATACAACTAGAATATTCAAAGTTTTAAATTGCTAGCCCACACCTCTTTTGAATAGCTTCTTTGTTAGTAACCTACTATAGATTTGGAATCCAATAATGTTTTTATGATCTTCATTGGTAATTTATTTTATTTCCTTAAAATGTTGATAAAATATGTCTTTTTAGCTTCTATAAAGGAAAGTATGGCCAATGATGGTAAATATAGATAAATATTGGTTGATAGGTCTAATTTGGCAATGTAAAGGTGGATGATAATGGAATGTATAATGGTTAGGCAATAAATAAAGATCGATATTTTTAGGCACACACAATGTTGTTGATTCTAGATTCTAAATAATTTTGGTTATAGTGGGGCCAAAGACTTTTGAATATGTTCTCAATGGGGATGCTAGATTTTTCTATTATTTGGGCTTGAGAGTAGCTACCATCTAATTATATTATAGATTGGAATTTTTATTGATGTCATTTTTAATAATGTCTTCATCAATAATTGAATAATTATTGTGCTCAGATATTGGCACCTCAAATAGGTTTTTACCAATAAATTTGTCTTGATTTTCCCATAGTACCTCCAAGAAGGTTTCACTAAGGAACATTGTCTATTGACTTTGATTGTCTTATAACACCTCAAATGAAATTTCACTAGAAGATGTTGATTTTGGACTTTGATTTCCCCCTAACACCTCCAAAAATGTTTCACTAGGAGATTATTCTTATTTTGTATGGATGTGGTCTTGGTCCCCCTGATATTATTCAACTGATATGTCACCATGGATGTATTTCAACAAGGTGTGATTCTATCAGTCCTAATCGACACTTATGGGAAGTGGAATGTCAATATGATGGCTAGGTTGGATGGTGATAATGACATATGTAACAGTAATGGAATGGAAAGAGGTAAGACAATCCTCGTAGTAGATAATAGGAGAACTTGTGTCGATGCTAAAGTAATCATCCTAAAAATAGTGGAAAGATCACAAATGTATTCAAATTAATCTACAAGGCTTGTGTAACCAATGTTATAATAGTCATGAATGTATTTTGATTCTAAAATTGAGTTAGACTCAAGGGACTCTGAATCTGATATAGATCGAAAATAGAACCTAAATTTAATGTTGATTCTTCATCTGGTGTAGATGTTGCTACAATGATGTATTTTTGAATGTTTGGTATTGGATAAGTAATGGCCTATGATGGCATAATGGGTTTTTTTAGAATAGTTTAATTGAATAAGGGTTCATGATAGACTAGCTCATCTAGGTGAATCCCCTCAAAGAGAGGGAACAACTCAATGGGTGATTACATAGAGACTAGATTATTAAAATGAGACTCCCGAATAAGGGGGAAAAGGGCAAGAGATAACTTCATAGAGATTGGCTTGTCAAATGGAGGCTCTTTAAAAATAGAATAATGGTTGAGATAATGATTTGTCCAAAGGTAGTTATAATCATTAAGAAATGACTCAATAAAGACTGGCTTATCAGAGTGAGACTCATCGACAACAAGGATAGTATCAAAAATTGATTCATCATAGGTTGACTCATTAAAAATAGGTGTTTCAACAAAAAAATCATGGATTGATTAGTTCTCTTGGCTTTGGTTTATAAGTAGTTTTAAAATATCAAATTTGAACGCATCTCGATCTTTGAATGATTGGCTCTATTAGAGAGGTACTGATTGGCTCTGTTATGGCCCAAAGACTAGCATTGATTTTCTAAAGTGGGGAAAGGTTGGAAATGAAGGAAGAATGATAGATGGTTGGGTAATGATCTCTTTGGAAATATGCTCATCTAAGATGGTCTTGATAAGGACAAGTTGTCAATCTAGGATGATAACTATAACCCCTCTAGTCATAAATTTGAAACCTTATTGGGATAATGAGCTACCATATTTGGAAGGGCCTAGAATGGTGATAGGAGGGTGTTGTGAAGCTTGGTGACTCACACAATCCAAAGGATGAGGGCCTAAAATGGTAATGGAAGGGCATTATGAAGTTTGGTTGCTATCATGAGCTAAAGTATAAGGTCTTGGAATGGTAATGGTAGGGCATTACGAAGCTTTGTTATTATCATGATCCAAAGGGTGATGTCATAGAATGGTAATCCTTGAACATTGTGAAGTTTGGTTGTTATCATGATCCAAAATATGATTAACGGTATATGAAGGGGATTGGGTACCATTAGCATTAAAATGGAAAACTTGATATGTTAATCAGCCCAAATAAGGTTTTATCAAATACTATGTTTGAGGATATTGGCTTTGTTTTCTAGATTGAGTATTATAAGGAGGATAAGGATTCATCTCATAAACCACATTATCATTAGGGGTCTTGAACAAAGTCATCATGTGTGACCACATTATCATAAAATGGATTGTACATGGCTCTACCACAAGTGTAATGAGACATATCCATGTTGATGATGAATATATCACAAAAATGCCTAGAGTTCTACAAAATCTAAAAAACAAGGTCCAAAGGACAAATGGTCCAAACATAGTCTAACTTGGTCTAAGGAATGGATTTTTATCTCTAAAAAATTTAGTGATAAAACTTGGTAAAAATAGTCTAACATCAAATTTCTTACACAAAAGGTCAAGTGGATGAAATAAAACCAAAATGCCAAACTTAGGTATAAAGTTCTTCAAACAAGTCTAAACTAGGTCTAAATAAACAAAGGTTACTAGGTCTTTTGGAAAATAAGTCACAAAATCTAGGCCAAAAATAGGTATTTATAGGTATTTTGGGAACAAGGCAAAAAATCTAGACTTTAAACAAAATGAGTTCTAAAAGGCAAGAGATTTAATCTAGTAAATTTGAAACACTTTAACATAAACTAGGCATTTCAATTTAAACAAAAACTTGATCATTTGGATAAAGACATTGAACCTCAGGCACATAGAATATATACCACTTCACCAAATTTAGGAACAAAAATAGTCTTTAAATAAAGCAAGTAATTAACCTAAATTACACAACCCAAAAGTAAAATATCAATGTCTAGGCCCAAAATTACGTAAGGTATAAGCATCAATCAATCAATGTTTAGATCTGAACTTGTCAAGGCTAATTTCAAACTTAATTTTAAATATTAG
This sequence comes from Torreya grandis, assembly GCA_037957365.1. Taxonomy (NCBI): domain Eukaryota; kingdom Viridiplantae; phylum Streptophyta; class Pinopsida; order Cupressales; family Taxaceae; genus Torreya; species Torreya grandis. The sequence goes on from JARHVA010000216.1 coordinate 4,648,711, forward strand.
GCTTTTAAAAGTAGACAATAAGCTAGATAAAAATGAAAGGCATGATGACACTAGGTATAGATGCAAAAGGCACACATGGTTTTGATTTTAAAAATGAGAATTTGGACACAAGGCAAGAAGTCTTTGAAATAATTAAAGAAGCGTAACAATGTTATCATGTTATAAATATATAGTAAATGATTTGTTTCAAATATTATAAGGCAAAAGACTTATAATGAATTAGGCAATGTAACGATGCCTTTTTTAAACAGGTGACACACATGCAAAGGTTTGGTAAAAGACTAAGGAAAATGTGTGATGTCAAATGGATGTCATAACACCCCTTCAAATAAAGCAGTGATACATAAACAAGACTCATTTTTTAGATGTAATATGACAAAAAAATAGTTTAAACATAAGGCCATGAAAGTAAAAAGGACAAAATGACAAAAATACCTAAGTGTAATATCCTAAATCCTAAAACTAGCAAGGTTGTATCATACTATCAAATTATGTCTATATACTTGCTATTGAGAGGATTTTAAGTTATTAATCCAAAAATTAAAAGTGCATGAAAATTAGGGTTTTTAGATCCCCTCTTCTCTCAATCATTTGTACAATGATTAGGAACTTTAGACTACTTGCCCTTTATCAATAATATGTTTGTGGTAAGTGGGGTTATTTCAACTATCAAATTTCATTCATTTTTAGATGGTCTCATATGTGTGGAAAACTCTAGGGTACAATCACATCATTTGGATCTACATCAATTGGCTTATTGTGAAAAGGTCTTATCCTTTTCAAAACCACTACATCCATCAATTATTTAATTTAGTGTAATGTCTAAGTTGACCCTATATTTTGAAGTTGAGTACCACTAATAGAGCTTATTTTAACTACTCAAAATAAGCATCCCAATGGGTCACCCTCAATTTATATGGCCCACTATGAAGTGGGGTTAAAATGGTGTTAGGAGATGAATTCTTGGGTCAATTCTTCCTTAAATAATTTGTGAGGAGGTGATGAACTCCCGCTCATAATCCAAAATGCATGAGATAAGGATAATTGGAAGGACATTAGGGTTGTGTTGGGGTCACCCATTTGGGAAAGGCCTTAGTGACTTTCCTTTCACACTTTTTGACCAAAGTGAAAAATTCAAAGAGTGAGAATTTTTTATCACCCAATTTCCCTAAAGGTAATGGGGGGAGATCAAACACTTGATACTCATCTTACACATGACAATCATCTTGATAAACAAACATTTCAACAAATAAGCATAAAAATGAAACTCTTGTGAATATTTAACTTAAGTGAAAGTTAATTTTTATAGTACCAAAATGAAATGTGTCTATTAACTTTGAGCCCCTTGGCTTTTGTTGTTGATAATTGCAAAAAAATTCAAAAATAACTATGAGATGAAAATAATTAAGTACATTTTAAGCACCAAATATAATGTGTGTAAGATTTAACCTTGATTAAAATTTTCCCTTTCCACCTTAGGAGATACAAATTTTTAGAGAGTTTTCCTACTTATAAGCCCAAAATCAAGTGAGAAAATAACCTTTTGAATTTAGCTCTTGGGTTTTTGATTTCTTGTCTCAAAGACCAATCATCAATGATCCATAGAGATTGATGTTGATTAATTAGATCATCGATGTTTCCTATAAAATACATAAAAATAAAGTCTATTTTTAAATAAAATGATTAATAAATGATCTTAAAATCCAAACATCTCATGGATTTTGAAAGAAATGGGTTATACAAACAATATGTGGATCATCAAACATAGAATGAAGGCAAGAAAAACTAAGTAAAACCATTGTTAACCATGTTTTATGCCTTGTTCTATTTTTACACAAAGATCATGGTTGATTATTGTAATCAACATCGATCTAAAAAATTGGCGTCAATCCCTACAACCTATGATTTGATTATAAAAAAAGATGTAAAAAACAAAGGTAAAACTTGAAGATTTTTATGCATCCATTAGAAAAACTAAAACTAGCATATCAGTCTCTTTGGCCATACGAGATGCTTGGTCCCACTAGGCATTCCATGATGTGAATAAAGAATATGTAGAGGGAAGGTTAGTCTTTTGTTAGTCTAATAAAACATATCAAAATAACACACTAAAATCCTAACACCTCTAGCCGAGACACTAGGGAGAGAGTTATGTAACAAGCATGCATATGAAAACACAACTAAAACATAAAATAAAACACTCTTTTACCTTCCTTGGAGATTTATAAGGATTATTAAAGTGGCTTTCCTAGCTTGTGCATCAAGAACTTTTCATCAATGGGGTTTTGTTGGCTTCAAATTTCATTAGCACCTTTTCTTGGCTACTTGGTTGTTTGGATTATGATTTAGGCATGGTAACACTACTTTCAAGGCTTCTTTGCATCCATTTGAGCATTATAACACTACACTATCAAAGCTTTTAAGGAATTTAGGAATAATAACTTTACACCAAAAGATCTTAAAAATCAATAGGCATGGCCTTCTATTTATAGCTTCAATAATTAAATCTCATCCATGGTGAGTTAAGATTGAGTTTAAACATGGAATGGGTTCAAACTAACCTTAGGTGAGTTGAGGCTAAATCCAATTGAATTAAAAGTTGTCATATAATTATGATTTTTAATTACTAGGCATGGCTCTCAAATTAGATATTTTGGAAGAGCTTGAAAACTCATAAAGGTAATGATGAAAAGGCTTGATATATTGATTTTTGGAATTTCCATTTTTAGATATTCATTAATTAAAAATGAATAATTCAACTAAGAATTTAATCTGGTTTAATTTGTTAATTCATTTTGATTAGCATTTTATCTCTTTGAAGAATTGATCAAGTGTCCCACTTAATGGGTCCATATGACAAACTAATATTTTTTATTTTGTAAGGTGATTAGGGATGAATCCATGAGATGTTATTATTATATACGGGCTAGTATCCCAAATAGGGATGCCTCAACATGATTATGATCATTGATGAATTATGCACGACCAACATTGGGACATTAAGTGATTCTTAGGCTTAATTTGCAATGTTTGGTAGAAATTAGTTTGAAGTCTAATTAGAAGCCAATTGTGGCCATAATTTGTTGCTTACAATGGTCAGTGGTTGGTGTGGAAAAGCACTTTGATGATTTTCTCCCTCCCCTCTAATAGTCAATCGATAGATACTACACTCATGATTACTTAGAGATATTAATGAGCTCAATGATGGTCATATGTTCCATGGAATATTTTATTTATTATAAACTAGTATTTAGTATGTAATAATCTAAACTTACACTATATGATTTGAAATTAAGATTATAGTAGTTAGCTAAATATATTTTGTACCAATTATGATTATCTATTAAAGTAGTGGTTGTTGTATTTGATAAGTAATTATGGTTCATTCTATGATGAAAATTTATGATTTCAAATCTACACTTAAATTGTTATAATTATAATCATGAGTTAAATGGATCAAATATTTATTTGTGGTTATAATGCTCTGATGTTAGATGTATTTAATTAATGATTAGAGAACCTTACTGAATGAGAAAACTTGTTAGTGAAGTTAGTGTGTAAAAAATGTAACTTAACTCTAGTTATACCCAATATGGTATTTGTTGATGCTTGGATTTGTACCCTTGAGGAGATGCTCAACTCTCATCATCTAAGAAAAAAAATGGAATCATCTCTCTTATTGTGGGTGACAATTTCATTGAGATGAATCTCTAGATTCAGGGCTAGCTCCCCTTGATGCACCTTTAAAGCTCTCTCTAATGTATCAATTTTGTAGGAAAAGGGTTAAGGAAAATATCTGAAATAAAAAATAAAATGGTGATGCACCAATATGTATTATGCTCCTATTTGATTGAAAATCCACTACTTAAAGGTAAACAAGGATGTTTCACATAAACTCACAATAAAAAGACATTGTTGCATCAGTATTTCATAAGCTAGATTCAGGTAGGTACTTGACACTTAGGAGGGTGATGAATGATTCCATGAAGAGAATAAACATATACCACTTCTAAAACTCTTATACACATAGTAAATAATACTAATAGAAACTTGCAATAACATCCCTTTTGCACATTGATAAGTGACCATAGATTGACATGCTAGAAAAGTAACTCTTTCACTAGTCATTATCAACAAGATTCAAACCTATACTCAATAATACAATGTGTGAATGGAAAAATCACTTGTATATTTCTTAAAGATTTCTTTGAGTACAAATCTAGCTAGATTTTTCCCAATAACTAATAGAGGCTCCCACTAAACCAAGAGAATGCATATATATAGCCTTTGAGAGAGAGGTCGAGCAAAGGGAGGTCAAGGGTCACTTGGACATGTGTCACCCTAAGAATATAAATAGTAATGTTACATTCTGTAAGATTCTTTCCCCACAATTACATCAATGAAATCAAGATATTCCAAATTGCATTTTGATATAGATGAGTCCATCTATTGGAATTTCATTTTGATACTAGCTACTCTTTATTAGCTCATCTAGCTGTGTAACGATGCAACAACTTGAACCATTGACTTACCTATTTATACTTTTTGTGCACTATATTCTCAAGATCTTTCCATTTATCATTTCCACATTTGTCTTTAGGTTCCTACCAAATTTCTTTGACTCCAATGACTAGTTCTAGTAGTTTGAAATTGACGTTCTATGGGCCATCACCTTTCAAGTATTTCTTTCAGACAATTTTTCCACGGCCATTTATCTTTGAAATTTTCTATCAATCAATTTATTTTGGCCTTTTTTCTTGAAAGAAATCTACTCCTCAGATATCGTTTCCCATGGATAATTATCCTAAATAGTTCCTTTAGAATTTCTATTTAGCCCTTCAGATTTTTTGAAGTGGACCTTCAAAAATATGGAATGATCCTTTGACAATTTGCAAGTGTCCCTTTAGAATTTCCATTTGGTCCATTTTTTCTAAAGATTTCCTTTGGGATTTCATTTGGACAATTTTAATGAGAGAATTCTTTTGGATTTTTTGCTAAGTACCCTCCACAAAAATGAAAGTGCCCTTCAATTTGTTGAAAACATCCCTTCATAAAAGTTGTAAGGTACCCTTCAAAAAGGCAAGTGTCCAAAAAAATTGCAAATTATCCTTCAACAAAAATGTGTCCTTCAAAAAAATTGTAGTTGTCTTTCAAATTTTTTGAGAATTACCTTTCAGTAAAAATGAAATGATCCTTTGAAAATGCAAGTGACCATTTGGAAGATTTGTAAGTGTCTACTTTCCAAATAAAATACCCTTCGAGAATGTTGCAAATGATCCTTCAAAAAAATTGAAGTGGACCTTTTCCTGAAAGGAAAGTACCTTCAAGAAAGTTGAAGTGCCCTTTCAAAGAATTTGTAAAGTACCTTTCAGAAAAGTGAAGTGGACCTTTTCCAAACAAAATATACCCTTAAGAAAAATGGAACATACCCTTCAAAAAAGTTATAACATACCTTTGAAAAAGTTGCCTCAAACTATTTTTTTGAAAGAATTCCACCGAATGAAAAAGTCTAAAAAATAACCCTTTGAGAAAATTACTTTGGATAATTTGTCCAAAATAATTTTGACACTTCAAAAAAAACTTGAAAATAATACTTCTAAAAGAATTAATATTTAGAAAAAGACCAAAACAAACCTTCCAAAAGAATTAGACTTGTAAATTTGTTGTAGCTTGTATAGAACACTTCCTGCATACTAGACTTGACCAAAAATATACACTTAGGTGGCTAGTGGCTAAGTTTTTAGATAGGGGGTGACTAATTTTGGCCTAAAGAGCCAAAATTGGGTCAACAAATTGGTGACTCATAGGGGTAGTGTGCTTGCTATACTAATCAGACCAATAGCCTTATCCAACTAAGGGCCAATGGAGTCAATGGATTCTTAAAGATGACTGACAAGGATTATGCCAAAAAAACACACAAGGAAACACACCACACAACAACAACAACAAGACCAAGCAGAGACAACACAAAACAAGATGAGGAAAAACTCACACATGTACATAAGCACTTAGGGAACATAGGAAAAATATGAATCTATATACAAATAAAAATGGGGACATCAGTAATAATGCTTTAGATATATCCCATTGACTAGGATTTGTAACTCCTCTCCATCCAACTTTGAAAGTTAGAAAGCATTATGTTATTTGCACTGTGTGACCACATATGGGCCACTCCACAAAGCATCAAAATTTGTATGCCTTATAGATTTGTCTCTATCTTCATCCCATTTTAGGACAATGTTTCCTTCTTTGAAACTCTTTGGCAAGGACTTCTTGTCAAAATACTTCTTTGTTTGTTATTGGTGAGTAGTCATGGTGTGCATAGCTTGATCTCTTGACTCCTTAAGTTCCATCAACTCACATAATCTAACTTCCATGTTATCATTATCCATCAATTTCAATTGATAGGTGAGATCTAAAGCTAGTAACTTGAGTGAGATAAGAAGCATATCCTCCCTTCCATACACAAGTGTATATGGTGAGTTCCCAATTTCTCTTTTTGGGGTGATCCTATCAGCCCAAAGGACTATCTTAAACTTGGTGTGCCAAGTTCTTTGATTCTCCTCCATAGTCTTGTTTATGATCTTGATAAAATTATTATTTATGGACTTATCTATTCTATTTCCTTGGGGATAGTAGTTGGAGGAGGTGCTGAGATAGATACCATGATTTAAAGCCCATTCACTTATTCTTGTCCCTAAGAAGGCTAATACATTATCTAAAATTATTGTTGAAATAGATCCAAACCTAATTATTATACCTTCATATAATTCTAGGACTGAGTTTTCATTTGCTTCCTTAAGAGATACAACCTCCACCCATCTTGTAAAATAATCAGTGGTTGTCAACACCTACTTGTGACCAACACTAGAAGGGGGATTGATCATACCTATGAAATCTAAACCCCATTGCATGAAGGGTTGCTCAACTTGGATTGGAAGAAGAGGCAAGGTAGCTATATTTTATTTGACATCAAAAAGAGCACACTTTTGGCATTTCTTTACCAAAGTGTGTCCTTAAACAAGCTAGGCCAAAAGTAACTAGCCCTCTTAATCTTAGCAGTTGTGGTTCTTGGAGCAAAGTGACCACCAACTAGTCCATCATGAAACTCATGAAACACTTTGTCAATATATTCCAAATCAATACACCTCAAAATCACACTTAAAAATTCCTTTTGAATAGTACAACATCAACAAGTACATAAGGAATGGATTGTAGCCTAAAGTACCTTCTCTTGGCCCTATCAAGACTTGGTGGACACTCACCAATTTGAAGGAAATGGATAATGTCCTATGTCCAAATTCTCATAGATGAAGGTAATAATAATGTAGGGTCATCATGGAGTGCTGAAATAACCTCCCTTTACTCTTTTAATTCTAAAGCAAGATGCTCACATAGTCTTTTTCCCTTCACTAGCTTGGTTGTTTTGATCTCCACATCATACTCCATCACTTTGGTGATCCAACCTACCATTTTATCATTCAAATATCTACTAAATAAGAAGTATTTCACACTAGGATGATGAACAAAAATGTGAATCTTGTTATTAGACAACATATTCCTAAATTTATTTAAACTCCTTATGATTGAAAGCACTTATTTCTCAAAATATGTGTATCTTGTCTCATAGCCTTCCAAACCTTGAATAAGAAGGCAATAAAATGTTCAAAATTTTCATCATTAGCTTGAGTAATCATTGAAAATATTACCTATTCATTTCCAAAATTTTAAAAATTGAAGTCCTTGGAGAAGTTTGGACTTGCAAGGGTAGGAGCTTAGGCAATGGCTTATTTGATCTCCTCAAACTTTCTTTCCTCCTTCCTATCCAAGTGAATATCTCACCATTACTTAGCATGGAGTTCAAGGGTTTGAATAGGTTTTCAAAATTATGAATAAACATCCTAATGAAATTTATCTTTCCAAAGAAACTTTGCAAGCCTTTCTTATGCTTAGGCAAAGACAATGCCAAGATGACACTTACTCTTTCTGGAGCAATGGACAAACCTTTCTTGGAAACAATGTGGCCTAAGAGTTTGCCTTCATGAAAAAAAAACAAACACTTTTTGGGTTTAGAGAGATCCCAAACTCTCTAAACCTCTCATAAATCTATCTTAGGTGATTCAAATGATATTTTTATTCCTTGTAGAAAATTGTCACACCATCAAGATATACCAATACAATGCCATTGATTAGTCCTTAGAAATCCATATCTATTGCACCTTAAAAAGTAGATCCAACATTTGAAAATCCAAATTGAATCTTCCTATATGAATATGTGCCCCATTTGGTGGTGACGTCTATCTTGTATTGGTCACTTTTTTTCACCAAAATCTAATTGTACCCAAAATAACCATCTAGGAGAGAAAACCTCTCACTATTTACCACCACTTGCATAATTTTATCCATAGAAGGGAGGGGATAATGATATCTCAAAGACACTATATTTAAGTCTCTAAGTCCACACACAACCTGATATCCCCATTATTCTTTATAATAGGGACTAAGTTGGCCAACCAAAAAGAATGCTTGATAGGAAAAATTATTCTAGACTCAATCAAGTTAGTGAGCTCTTTCTTCATGAGTGGTTCAATATTGGGATTGATTGGCCTTTGTATTTGCTTGATGTGTTTGTAATTTTCATATATTTATATGGTGTGTTGAGCTAATATTGGATCAAAACCCTTCAATTCAATATATTCCCATGCAAAAATATCACTACACTCTTTGTATATTTCAATGAAATCATGCTTCTCTTGACTAGTGCATACCTTTCCAAGTGCAAGTAATTTATCTTTGAAGATCTCTACCATTTCATAGTTCTCTTTCTTGGTTAACATGCTTACATTATCCTTATTGAGCTGGTCATCCTCATTGAATATGTTTTCAAGAGCCACTAGGCCTTTAGGAAGCTTATTAGACTTTAGTTGGACAATCTACCTTCCATATTATTATTGTAGCTTAGACTAATTTTTGGTAGATAACTCAACTTCTTATTGAAGGGACAGTGATATTTGTTTATCACTATCAAATACCTACCAATTGGTGACATTATCTGGTCTCTAAGGTCTCCCAATCACCTTTAGATGAGGTTGATTCTTGTCTTCTCTTATGCCTTTTGGAACATCAAATTGAGCACCAATAGATGCCAACCTATCAACATGCTTATTATCTTCCCTTGAATTAGAAGTGATATTTAATGCCCTAAAGTATTCTACAAGGTCCCAAACTCTATTCTTATATGACTTGAGCAAGGATTTCTTGGTTAAATTATTCCCTCTAACTTGATTGACAACAAGTTCGCTATCACCAAACACTTGCAATTCTTCGACACCTCTTTTTCTTACCCATTATAGGCCATGAATGAGGGAATAATATTTAGATAAATTATAATTAAAATATAAATGAAATATAAAAGTTTAATAATACCTTTCCTTTGAAGGTGAAACCAACATATCTCCACCACCTACCCCAATCTTGCTTCTAGACCCATCAAAGAAGAGTTGCCACAAGCCATTCACATCCTCACCTGATTTCATCAAATTAGGCATGAAAGAGTATTTATCATGCATTTAATATACTCCATGACTATATTATTCAATAAAATTATAAGGATCATTCTCATAGTTTTTATCTCCCCACTCATCTAGGAATAAATCAGAAACTCCTTCAAGGGAAGATGATGGTGATTGGTCAATGTGAAACTCCTCTTCATCAATGATTGCATAGTTAGCATTTGATACCTTATGTGACTATGGTTACAAGTTATCTCTATGGATATTCTCTGACTCAATCTTTACTTTAGTACCATATTTTGTTCTAAATACCATGTAGGACCAATTAGCTACCAAATATCCACCTATCTTGGATGTAAATTCTCTTGACAAGCAAAGAGAAAAATAGGGAGGTAAATATGCTACCACCACATCATGAAGAATTGAAAAGGTAGGAAAAGTATTAAGGATAAATTATAAACCTTTCATAACCCACAAATCCTTGTCTGGTGATCCATCCAATTGTAAAACTCCTTTAGTCATTGGCTCATATTTGAGGCCTAATTTATCTGCTATGCAATTGGGCATAGCTAATGTGATTTTTCCAATATATATGATGAAATTATGAATCAATAAATCAAAAATAATTATATATAGGTAAAAAATAGTAGTATTATCATCTTTATTCACTTGACCATCTATGGATTGAGTTCTATTGACTAAAACCACACTGTCATTTCTAGATGGGCTAGCCTGTTTGCCCAATCCATGTAGTTCTTTTTGAAGTATTTATTTTTGCCTTGGTAATATTAGATAATCCCAAAATTAGATATTCATATGAATATTATTCATATGGTACACCACATCAATGTAAGGATTACTCACCTTGGGTTTCTCTTTATGAACATTGGCACTTTATGATGTAGCATGTGTAGGTAGAGTTGTAGCAGCTGGCCTGAAATTTGGAATCTTCTAATTTTATTACAATTTAGGAGTTGTGTTAGAACCATTTACCATAGGATATGATATAGGAGTTGTAATAGGTCCTTTTTTAGATCCTTAGGCTTCATTAACAACCCTCCTTTTGGACCTAATATTAGAGGCAACACTAGTATTTTGATTGCTTGTATTTCCCAAACAATTAATGGCACAAAACTCACCCTCCAAATGATTTATGAGGGTAGCATCAGTCTAAGGTTTTCAATTTTCAACCCCATATTTCATGTATCCTTAAAAATTTGAATCTTGGAAATATTAACTACCTTACATTACCATACCTTGATTATGTATTTCATTTGCATAAGCAACTTGTATTTGACCATGTTAAAAAGATGGGTAGTTGGGTTGTTCTTGGACCAAATTACTCTAAGTGGGGATAAATGATTTGGAGGATGAAGGATCACTAGGATTATATATTTTATAGGCTTGACATGGGTAATTTTGCCTTGTCCCTGATTATTGCCCTGAAAAGGAGGTCGATTTGTTTGTCCAAACTAATTGTAAGATTGATATGGTCTATAACCTTGAGCTTATTATATTTTGAGGGAAACTAAATAATTTGTAACAATTTTAAGTAGGATTTTAACTTCATGTATTTCATTGGTAGGGTAAATGGTATATTTTTCTTTACCATGCAAAGGAGCTAAAGTGGGCAATGCACTTTGACTAGGACAATGTAAATCAGGGAATAGTGGCATTAGAGGTCTAAGAGCTATCTTTCACACTTGGAGAAGATAATTATTATAATTTATGTCTATTTCATAGGTATAAAGTAGTGTGTTTCCACCCATGGATTTAATTATCATGGTAATGTCACTATTCAATGCTTTTAAGTAGTATAAAAATGCATAGTTTGTGGTTGGCCTCACAAGAATTGGGATTCTATCCCAAGTTTTTTGGAACCTAGTATTAAAGTCTTACATGAATTCATATGGTACCCTATTTATTGTGGTCAATTTTTTATCTAGATATAGGTGATCTCTCTTTTCCCCAAACCTATCAGTCAATAGGGTCCCCATCTCATCCCATGTGCCAATAGAATTTACAGGTAGGCTCCCATACCAATCTAGCACTTTTACTTTGAAGGACAAGGCCAACAACCTAATAGCTACATTTTCTTGGGTAATAATGTGGATATTAATAAAGTTTTATATATTCTAAATATGATCAATAGTAGTAATTGGACCATCTCCACTAAAATATGGGACACTTTTGAGGGTTACTTCTAGAATTTTATCATATCAGGTAAGATGCAAGGGAGATGCCTTGGTGAAAGACACAATTGGTTGTATTCTAGACATTTTAGAATGATCACTATGTGTGTTAGGGATGGAATGTAACACAAACTTGGAATCTTTAAACACAAAATCTCTTTTATAAGTATGAGTGCTTACAAATCTATACCTTTTGGTAGAATATAGAGGTAATTCCATAAACTCAAAGGGTACACCTTTATCAGAAGACCTAGTGGTCACCTTTAGCATGGAAAATAGGACTAATCATAAAAAAAAAACTTGAATTCTTCAATTTAGTCACCAAGTAATAAATTTAGATGTTTATTTCAACTTCTCTTATGCCAAGACTAGCACCAATATTGAATAATCTTCTAGGATTGAGAGGTCTCATCGAGCATGCTAAAAACTATTGATGCTTGGATTTGAACCCTTGAGGAGATGCTCATCTCTCCTCATCCAAGTGGAAAAATGGAATCATCTCTCTTGTTATGGGTGAAAATTTTGTTCAGATGAATCTCTATATTAAGGGCTAGCTCCCCTTGATGCACCTTTAAAGCTCTCTCTAATCTATCAATTATGTAGGAAAAGGGTTAAGGAAAATAGCTAAAATAAAAAACAAAATGGTGAGTCACAAATATGTATTATCCTCTTGTTTGATTGAAAATCCACTACTTAAAGGTAAACAAGGATGTTTCACATAAACTCACAACAAAAAGACATTGTTGCATTAGTATTTCATAAGTTAGATTCAGGAAGGTACTTGACACTTCAGAAGGTGATGAATGATTCCATGAAGAGAATAAAGATATACCACTTATAAGACTCTTATACACTTAGTAAATAATACTAATAGAGACCTGTAATATCATCCCTTTTACACATTGGTAAGTGACCATAGATTGACATGCTAGAAAAGTAACTCTTTCACTAGTCATTATCAACAAGATTCAAACCTTTACTCAATAGTACAATGTGTGAATGATGAAATCACTTGTTTATTTCTTCAATAGTTCTTTGAGTACAAATATGGCTAGATTTTTTCTAATAAATAATGGAGGCTGCCACTAAACCAAGAGAATGCATATATATAGCCTTTGAGAGAGAGGTCGAGCAAAGGAAGTTCAAGGGTCACTTGGACATGTGTCACCCTGAGAATAGAAATAGTTACATTACATTCTGTGAGATGATTTTCCCATGGTTACATCAACATAATCAAGATATTCTGAGCTACATTTTTCTATAGATGAGTCCATCTATTTGAATTTCATTTCAATGCTAGCTATTCTTTGCTAGTTCATCAAGTTATGTAATGGTGTAACAAATTAAACCATAAACCTCCCTATTTATACTTGTTATGCACCAGATGCTCAGGATCTTTCCATGTATCATTTACACATTTGTCTTAGGTTCTCGTCAAACTTCTTTAACTCCAATGGCTAGTTCTTGTAGTTTGAAATTGATGTTTTGTAGGCTATCACCTTTGAGGTATTTCTTTCAAACAATTTTTCTGTAGCCATTTGTCTTCAAACTTTTCTATCAGGCAATTTTTTTGGCCTTTTTTCCTAAAATAAATATATTCCTTGCATATCTTTTCCTATGGAAAATTCTCCTGAACAGTCCCTTTAGACCATCTATTTAGACCTTTAAATTTTTTGAAGTGGACCTTCAAAACTTTGGAATGACCCTTCAACAATTTTCAAGTGTCCCTTCAAAATTTTTGTTTGGTCCATTTTGTCAAAAGAATTCCTTCATGATTACATTTGGACAATTTTTGCAAACAATTTTCCCAGGAGAATTCTTTTAGATTTTCTACTAAGTGCCCTCCAAAAAAGTGAAAGTGCCCTTTGGCTTGTTGAAATGTCCCTTCGAAAAAGTTGTAAGGTACCCATCAGAAAGGCAAGTGTCCTTTGGAAAAATTACAAAGTATCTTTTCACAAAAAAAGTAAGTGTCTTTTAGAAAAATTGTAGTTGTCCTTCAAATATTTTGAAAAGTACCTTTCAAAAAAAATGAAACAATCCTTTGAAAATGCAAGTGCCCCTTTATAAAAAATGCAAGTGACCATTTAGAATATTTTTAAGTGTCCACTTTCCAAAGAAAATACCCTTTGGGAAAGTTGCAAATGATCCTTCAAAAAAATTGAAGTAGACCTTTTCTCAAAAGGAAAGTACCCTTCAAGAAAGTTGAAGTGCCGTTTTAAAGAATTTGCAAAGTACCTTTTGGAAAAGTGAAGTGGACCTTTTCTCGACAAAATATACCCTTCAAAAAAATGGAACATACCCTTCAAAAAAGTTGTAACATACCCTTCGAAAAAGTTGCCTCAGATAATTTTTTCGAAAGAACTCCACCGAATGAGAAAGTCCAAAAAATAACCCTTCAGGAAAATTAATTCAGATAAATTTTTTGAAATAATTCTAACACTTAAACAAAAACCCAAAAATAAGACTTCTAAAATAATTAACACTTAGAAAAAGACCAAAAAAAACATTACAAAAGAATTAGACTTGTAAATTTGTTGTAGCTTGTATAGAACACTTCCTACATACTAGACTTGACCAAAAATATAGACTTAGGTGGCTAAGTTTTCAGATAGGGAGTGACTAATTTTGGCCTAAAGAGCCAAAATTGGGTCATTAGTATTAACATTATGGTATCAGAGCAAAGGCTCAAAGTCTTGGACTTAATGAGTCCACTAACATATTATTTTCCTTATTTTATTTATAAAGGAAAATGGTACATGATAGACCAAATGGTGAGGGTCCTTATAATACCAACCCTCTAAATGATCCAAATCATTTATCAACTGAACAAGCTACAAAGCTATATTAGATTATCATAGTTATGAATGAGACTAGAGATTGAATTAGATCCCTAGAGTAAGAACTTCATGTCCTGATAAGGGAAAATAATTAGGAAGAACCTAAATAGCATCTTGTTAAATAGGAATTTCCTCAAGAGCATCATCAAGAGGAGTCACCACAAGATGTGAGAGCTCATTTAGCTATGGAGCTTACACAAGACATGAAAAAGTTAATCAACCCAAGTTTGATGGAACCATTTTGGGAGATGAAGTAGAAGTGTGGTTAATTGAGATGGAAAATTATTTCAAGATTCAAAATTACATTAAGGTTACAAAAGTAGTTTGGGAAGCTTATTAACTAGCAGATGAAGCAACAACATGGTGGGAAAATAAAAAACTTGAGATGGATCTTGACTCCACTACCACCACCTATGAATAGTTTGTGGCATTGTTCATATCTTGGTGGCTACCTTAACTTTATTTTGATTAGAAGATGATGTATTTTCAAAATATAAAGGAGATTATTCAATAAATAAATATTGGGAGTAATTCACCAAGTTCCTAAAAAAATTTCCTTAGTATCAGGTAGATGAGTGTTTTTCCATCATAAAATTCATTATGGAATTAAAACCTCAAATTAGATGCGAGGTGGATGTGTATGGGCCATCCACTATGGATCAAGTCTTCAAAAAGGTAGTTAAGTAAGAATAGAAGCTAAAATCACTTGCTCATGTTAGAGAGAAATTTAAGAAGAAGTTTAGAGGTCCTAAAACTACTTTCAAAAAGAAGAATTGGAAAAGGAATGGAATCTCTAAGAAACATTTTAGGAATTATAATGCTAAGTTCAATAATGATTTTGGAAATAAGAAACCAAGGAATGGTTTCAATGGAGTTTTCAAGGTGAACCAACAATTTGATAAGAAAAGACCACTTGGTGGATGCTTCATCTATGGATGTTATCATTATGCTAGGGAATGTACTCAAGGGAATTCAGATGGTAAAAATAAAGATTATGCCTCATAGAAAATATTTTTTTAGCAAAAAATTCATGCAACTATTGACAACCATCAAGATAAGTTTTAGGCTTCTCCTATTAAATTGTTGGGAACTTTATTTGGCCAACCAATTTTAGCTTTGGTTGATACTAGAGATATTGAATGTTTTATTGCTCTTAGAATGCTTAGTAAGTTATCTAGAAAATCTATAATTGTGGTAAATGCATGGTCATTATAGTATGAGAATGAATCTAAGGTCAAATTTGATAAATATTTGATAAAAAATGAGATTAAACTACCTGAATTCACTATAGTAGTGGATATGTATGTAGCACCACCAGGGTCATATGATGTGATCATAAGGGTAAATAGGTTATCTCAGCATAAGGCTAAGGTGGATTGGTTTCTCAAGAAATTAGAATTTTTAGATGATTTGGGGAATCAAACCCAGATCCAAGGTGAAAATAAGGGGTTAAAGATTAGACATATCTATATAATTTATTTAAATAAATCTCAGAGAAAGGGGTGTCAAGAGTTTATTGTTAAGATAAATTAGATGGAGGAATCTAATGAACCTTCCATTGAGGATAATCCTTTTCTTCAATATTTTTAGGATGTTTTCCTTGAGGAATTGCTAGGTTTGCCACCTAAGAGAGAGTTTGATTTCATAATTGATATCATTATAGGATCCAAACCACAATCAAAGGCTCCGTATAGGATGATAAAAATTGACTTAGTTGAGTTCAATGCTCAACTACAGGAGTTATTATCAAAAAGGTTGATTTGACCTAGCATGTCACCTTGGGGTGTCTCAATTATGTTCATCTAGAATAAAGATGGAACCCTTCACCCATGTATTGATTACATTATGTTTAATAAGGTAATAATAAAAAATAGGTATCCTTTACCTCGTATTGATGACATTTTCAATCAAATGCATGGATCAAAAAATTTCTCAAAAATTTATATTCAATTAGGGTATCATCAACTAAGAACTTGAGAGGAAGATATTCCAAAAAATATATTTAGGACTCCATATGGGCATTATGAGTTCATAATTATTCCTTTCAGGCTCATAAATGCTCCTACAACATTCATGAATCTCATGAATAGTGTGTTCAAGGATTATCAATATAATTTTGTGTTGGTTTTCCTTGAAAATATACTCATTTATTTGTAATTAGAGGAGGAACACCTGTAACATTTGAAGTTGGTTCTACAATAATTACAAAAACATAAGCTTTTTGAGAAGCTATCCAAATGTGTTTTATTCAAAGAAAGGTACAATACCTCAGACACATCATTTTTTTAGAAGGGATTTTCATGGATCCATCAAATATAAAATCCATTATGGAGTGGTTGACACCGAAAAATGTGTATGAAGTGAATATTTTTATGGGTTTGGTAGGCTACTACATAAAATATGTGCCAAATTTTTCCAAGATAACTAACCCTATTACCTCTCCTCATTGGAAAAATTAGATTTTTTTGGTCAATTACATGTGAGGAAGAATTTTAATAACTAAAAATGAGGCTTACCTCTACACCCATACTAAGAGTTATGAAGTCAAATGGTCAATTATCAGTCATAACCATTGCTTCAGGAGATGGTCTCAGAGGAGTTATTATGCAAGAAGGTTTCATTGTAGTTTATGAGTCTAGGAATTTGAAGTCGTATGAGGTAAATTATGTCCCACATGACCTGGAATTATCTATAATAGTTCATGCCTTACAAGTCTAGAGGCATTATTTTTTGGGTGAACCATTTGAGCTCAAGACTGACAACTTGGGGCTCAAGTATATCTTCACCCAACTTAACCTAAATACACATTAGAGACAATTATTAGAATTATTATTATATTATGATTTTGACATTAAATACATAAAGGGAAAGGAAAATATAATTTTATATGTCCTTAGTCATAGAAGGTGTATAGCAACTTTGGCTACTATCAAGAGTAACTTTCACGATTATGTAGTTAAGTTCTCTCTGAGGGATGAATTCTATGATCAGGTAAGGAAAACATTCTCTTTGAATGATCAAGATCCTAAGTATGATGGATTAAAGTTTGAAAATTATGGTCTATTAAGGTAAAAAGGAAGGATTTATGTGTTAAACAAGGAAAATTTAAGGAGTATAGTGCTAAAGGAACTACACAATGCTTCATATTCATGTAATTTGACTATGACTAAGCTCTTAGAATAACTAAAAACATTATATTTATATAGGGTAATTAATAAAAATGAATCATATTTTATCTCTCGATGCTTACAGTGTCTAAGATTCAAGCCTGAGCATGTGCATCCTATTGGGTTGCTATACCCACATTCTATGCTAGAATGGAAGTGACAAGTTATTAACATGGAGTTTGCCCTAGGTTTTGTGATGTCTTAGAATTGATGTGACATGATTTTCATGGTTGTTGATAAAATCACCAAGGTAGCTCATGATGCACCTATTCTTGAAAAAAGGTTCATGAAAGAGGTGTATAGATTGCATGGATTTCTATAAAATATCATTTTTGATCAGGACCCAAGAATGACTTTGAGATTTTGGTTGACTCTCAATTTAGCTTTGGGCACATAGTTAAAATTTAGTACAACTTACCATCCATAAATAGATGCATAGACAAAAAGGGTAAATCAAAATTTGGAAGATATTTTTAGAATGATTTGCATGGATCAACAATATAAATGAAAAGAATATCTTCCATTGGTTGATTTTTCTTACAATAACTCATACCATTCATCTCTGAAAATGGATCCATTTTAGGTATTGTATGAAAGAAGGTGTAGAAAACTAATCAGTTAGGATGAGCTAGAAGATAGGGTGGTCTTTAGTCTTGATATGATTTTTTAAATACAAGAACAAGTCAAATTGATAATGCAAAGGTTGGTTGAATCCAATGATAGGCAAAAGAGCTATGTTGATCTAAAAATAATAAGTTAGTTTTCAGTTGGAGACAAAGTATTTTTGTGGGTCAAACCACATAAAAGCTCAATTAAATTTGAGAAATCAAATAATTTGTCACTTAAATATCAAAACCCTTCATATTCTTAGAATTGATCAATCTTATAGCGTATAAACTTGCCTTGCCACCAACTTTAGCACCCATGCATAATGTTTTTCATGTGTCCTATCTTAAAAAGTATGTTGTTGATCCTTCACATGTATTGGATTAGAATTATTTTTAGGTTCTAGATCCCAAAGTGGTCACAATAGAACCAGTCATAATAATTTACACTCATAAACTTAGTTTGCATGATAGATAAGTGTTGTAGTGTAAGGTCTAGTGGGACTAATATTTTGAAGATAGTTCCACTTGGGAGGACTATAATTAATTCTATAATTATTTTCCTCATTTGTTAGATATCATTTATTTTTTCTTAAATACTATTTTATTTCATAGCCATTGTTTGAAATAAGTTTCATTGGCATGATGACCAACTTTAGGGGGGAGGATGTCACACCCTGATTCTCCTCTAAACTTGTCAACCTATTAAAATATGGATTTTTTGGCTAATGATGGGATAACTTAATATTATTATGAGATGGATTAATATATGATGATTTATGGACATATATATTGTTTACTTTCATGATTGGTATCTTGTTAGATAGCTCAACATATGTATTATTGTGCATTATGATCATGATTATTCAATTGCATTTATTTATAGTAGTTTATTATGGACTATTTCTTGATATAAGTTAATTACTTCTTGTGTTACTAAGGTAGATGTAGGAATAGTCCACCCTCTAGACTATATGGAGGGAGAGTATCATCGAAGAGGGTGAAGTATATGGTGACATTAGAGGCAAAGAGAATGAAACTAAAACCCTACACACATGACGATAGGATTGTATAGTTGTTTGTTTCTATTTATTTTGATATTTCATACTTATATGGATCATATTGCATATTTCTCTAATCATTTTGTGTAGTTATTATGATGTGCTTTGCATATTTAAATTTAGTGTCTTATTGGGTTATATATATATATATATATATATATATATATATATATATATATATATATATATATATATATGTCTCTCATGAATTGAGCATTGATATTCTTTAGTGGCCATGCTTGTGTGCAAATTCAAATGTTAAAATATCATGTGCATCAGTATTCTCTTAAGATTGGTCTTGTGTGACTATCTTATTATGTTATCTTTACATTCAATTGGAAACATATTATGGTATAAGATGGCTTAAACATCATGTGTTTAATTATAGGCATGGTTCAAGCATTTGATTTTAGGATTCCAATATTTGATGTTTATGTCAAAGAGCAAACATTAAGGCAATCATAGGGTTAACTTTGTAACCCATGTTTGGACTAAATAGTGGAATTTTTAAATAAAAGACATCATTACATTTTATGGTGGTCAAATAATATATTTTATAAAATTATGGTGAGGTTATGATTTATGGCATATTTGGTGAAAATATTAGGGCATTGTGAAATTAACAATCGATGGAAATTTTGAAACTATTATTAGAAGGATAAATCTCAAAAGACTTTTTAAGGGGTTGTATGGCTTTAACTAATCATTATGTTATTTGGACCAAAGTAGTGGAGAGGAATGGTTCGACCGCCATGCCAAAAATGCAAGAAATTTGTTGTGAATGCATGAACAACACTACAAGTTCATTTATGGAACACCCATTTATGTGGATTTCTTGGCTGGTTAGCATGCAAAATATGGGAAGAATCATAAATGGAAGAAGGTGGAAGGTGTCAAAGTACAAATGGGGGCACACAGTGGATGATGGGGGGAAGATAAAAATGAAAGAATTGAGGATTTGGTTTATAATCTAGAAAACAAGTTCATTTGACATAACTCCAACTAAAAATATCAAGAAGGGTTTGTCAATTTAAATTTGTAGTTGTAATATTGACATTGTGAAATGAATCATGAGCCAAATATGGTGTATGTTGATGATTTACCCAAAATGGGGTTTTTGCATTTAGTAAGAAACAAAAGGGTTAACATATTCAACCTTAGGGATGGGCTCAACCCATCCATAGATTTCAATATATATAACCCCAAATCCCCATCAAAATGACTGAGTGTATCTTTGAGTGTCCATGTCAAAATTATTATTTAGATTTTCATTCAATTTTTTTAAGTCAATATAGAAACATGATAAAATAGAAAGGTCTATATCATACACTTTTATAAACATCTATGTAAATAGTGTAAACTTTGGAGACTGGATATGATTGAGATGGAATCCTAGTGAATGTGAATTGTAGGTGTTTGCAAATGTTAAGGTCATTAAACAATT
Organism: Torreya grandis; assembly: GCA_037957365.1. Lineage (NCBI taxonomy): Eukaryota > Viridiplantae > Streptophyta > Pinopsida > Cupressales > Taxaceae > Torreya > Torreya grandis. Next base: position 4,669,532 of record JARHVA010000216.1, read on the forward strand.
AGGATATATTCTCACCAAGTCTATTGTTACATTAAGTTGATACAATAATTTGGGATGAGTCCTTTATTTTAACATAGATTGTTGTGCATGAATGAAACTTTTATGGCTATAATTTTTAGGCTTAAAATAAATAGCATTAAGTATCTATAATGTATTCTCATACTTTAATTTCATCCTCATTTTAATCAAATGAATGATTTCCTAAAATAAATACTATGGGGTGTGTGTGTATATATAGACACATATACACATATACATACATAGCATACATATATATGTGTGTACACACACACACACACATACATATAATATATGTATGTATGTATGCATATTCATTTGTGTGTGTGTGTGTGTGTGTGTGTGTACATATATACATACATACATATATATATATATATATATATATACACATACACACACACACACACATATGCATACATATATACATACATACATATATTATATGTATGTGTGTGTGTGTACACACACATATATATGTATGTATGTATGTATGTATGTATGTATGTATGTAGTATCCATGTTGAATCAAATTGGGAATGGGAACCAAATTGTAGTATTGAATCTATAGCTAAGTTTGTAATTTTGGACATGGTGTTATAGTCAAATGAATCTATTTATGAACACTTGCATGCTGGAACAACTACCTCTCTTTAGAATGTTAGAGTTCCTTCAAATTATAAACAGTGTATAAATTATAATAGTTAGAGTATTTATGGTTTTTTATACCTTCAGTAAGGTATTTCTGAGTAAAGATAAGACCTTTATTTTAAAATGATTTACCTTAGGTAAATGTCCATTCAAAATGCTATTGTGAATATATATATATATATATATATAGACACACACACACACACACTTGAGATTATTTAGGATTATAAATTAATGTCTACATAATGTTTGGTTATAAAATGAAGTCATTTTAGAGAGTTTCACATTTGATATAGTATGACTTATGAAGAGTGATTAATATGGTTGTGTTAATAAGATTTTATATAAACCTATACATATATTAGTATACTTGTGAATTTTCATTGAAGTCCATTCATAATTAGGGTATATATATAAGGATGAACAAGCATGTCTAGATGAAATCTGTTGGAAGCAAGAATGTACTCTATTATAAGATTTGAAAGATGAAAAAATATTAAGAGGGTATTTAAATGAGTTTTACGGGAACTTTTGTAGTTATGAATTATTCGATGATTTTGATATATGCCATATAAAAACTTTTTTAACTAAGTGGAAGGTTTATTTATGAAAATATAGTATAATGAATTCAATTTTTTTACTAAGTGGAAGGTTTATTTATGAAAATATAGAATAATGAATTCAATATAATTATATGATGTTATTAAATTGAAAATAGATATGGTATAAGACATTATAATATTAAATACACATATAATTCACTTTATGCAATAAGATATTTGCTTCTTATCGACACATGTTATGGCATGATTTTCTTGTAAGCTAATTATGATGGAATTTATGAATTTTAGCATAATTATATAAGTATATACTGGTTGTTATTGATGATAATAAATAAATAGTTGAGATGGACTTCACATATTTACTTGGTGTTAATAATAATCATAATTATTAGTGATGGATGAGTTGTGTGTGTGAAATTGGTTGATCCTTGTGATTTGAAAACTATATGAAAGCTTTGGCCAAAGTAATGTTTATGGTTTGAAAATTGTCATTTTACTTGATTTTTAGTTTATTTATTTTGCATGATATTGTGTTATAATGGAATTATTTTTTATAAGCTACATGTAATATTTATATTAAAACACACATGTTCTAGTTGACTTATTGAAGCTCACACTATTATTATTTGTCTATCCATGAAGGAAGGGCCATTCCCTATTTGGGATATTGTGTGGGGGATCTATCATCTGTGGTTGGTGTTTAAAATCACTTTGATGATGCTTTCTCTCCCCTCAAAAATTTAATGGATAGAAACTACACTCATGATTACTTAGAGATATTAATGACCTCGATGATGCTCTTATGTTACATGTAACAACCCCACTAGATTTTAGTAGAATAGGGTAAAAAAATTAATTACACATATTCATCTAACATGTTTCACCATGATGAAATCCAACTAAGTGATCTTTAACTAAATTTATTATTTTTAGTTAACATTTAAAAAGTCTATAGCTAATCCATTTAGCTAATGATCACCAACCACAATAATATATCAAAATAGATACAATGCTAAATATACAAATAAATACCACATTTATTTCATAGAAGTATTATTACAATTTCAGCCATGGCTAATACAATATTACAGCCACTACTGTAAATATATATTTGAACCAAAAATATAGTTTCATCAATAATAATAATACAATGATACAAATCTCCATAGAGTCTGAGTCTCAATGAGGTATGTATAAGTAATCTCAAGTGTAGTCTCTATTGTAGTACTATTTTAGGGAGGGAGAGCATCATCCAAGTGATTTTCCACACCAAACACAGACCATCGATCCCCCTCACTATCTTCCAACAAGGGAATGGCCCTCCCTTCATGTATGGGTAGAAAATGATGGTGTAGGAATCTAGAGTGACAAACTAGAATCTATGTGTTGTAAGATAACTAATACATGATCTATACCATAAATAAATTCATTGTCCAAAGATAACTATATCAAACACATGAAATGATAATGTTTAACTATAAACATTACTTTGTCCAAAGTTTTAATATAGTAATTATCTCTAGGATTAGTCAATTCCATACACACCACTCAATTGAATTACACCTCGTCTTGCATTAATGATGTTAATTAAGTGAGTGGAATCAATCACACCTCTTATTTAGAGTCGTTAATGTGAGATTTGGTTATTTATATAATAATATAAAAACCAAAATATTCAAATAAAAAATTCCCTCATTTGCATATATAAAATATGTTAAGTATATAAAGATCAAATACATACATTTAATCCATCAAATATAATGCAATGAATCATAAATCATCTAATTTATTATAAAATAATAAATAGATTCATAAACAACCCTCATTAGTAACATACCATTTAGGTAAGAAACATGATAGGCATCTAGTTATATAATGTCGATATGTAATTATAAATGTTATTTCATCCATCTAATAGCATAAATTCTCAACTTAATAACAAAATACTCAAAGCAAAACAATAAGCTCATTTAAATACTACAACATCAAGATGACTTGTATCCAAATAAAAATACTTCATATAGAATAAGTACATCAATAAGCTCATTTTAAAACATAAAATTAAAATGAAAAGTATTCATCTTAAATAATTTATATTCAAAAGTTATTTAACCCAAATACCTATAGCAAAATCACCCATATTTCATTACTATACAAGTAATGGTCACGAGTTTTAACAAGTTATATGAATATATATATGGTATACCATTTTCAGATCTATATGGTTGGTAAATCACATGTACATACCATATACTTATGTATACATTTAAAACACAATTTTATAAACAATAACCTATTCAATCTAAAGTCTAACCAATGCATATGGTATACTCTAAGTACACTATATAGGTCCATAATATTAGAGTGTCAAGTATACTAAAGTATACATTCAAACTGTAATATTTCATTACAATTCCTCACAATATCAAACAATTCCAAATTTTAGTGCTTCAATTAAATATATATAGAATTTTAAGATTTGTATACACACACACACACACACACACACACACACACACACACACACACACACACACACATGGTTATCTATTCACTCAACCAACTATGTTTACCATTTATATTACTTTGTAAGACATAATTTAATCAATCCATATACCTATTTAATGTATTTAAACTATTATTCTTTATACAAGATAAAATAAGTATATACATGAGATATACAGATCTCATTACATTGACAAAATAAGATATAAAGATAAATATTTAATTCAACATCTATAGTTATATAGTTCACATCGAATTGAGTATAGACTCTATTACAATATGTATTTTATATATTGATGAATACATAGTTTAATGTTCTACCTAAGACTTATAAGTGCCTTATAAAACATATGTATTTAATTTAAACATACATCCATGTATATATAATATTACTCTCACATGTATTTTTATTAAGATAATTAAAAGCATCATTAACAGATTTTAGGCCTTTATACATTTATGGCTAAGCAAGAAATAAAACCAAAATCAATAAAAGTTTAAATGCATACCACAAGCGTTACACAATAGTGCTTAAGGATTTTTCCCATCCCTCACAAATTATTTAATCAGTTTTAAAAACATTATAAACACATAAATATATATGTATAAACTGTAAGCTTTGTATATACATACATATATGTGTTTATAATGTTTTTAAAACCGATTAAATAATTTGTGAGGGATGGGAAAAATACTTAAACACTGTTTTGAAAAGCTTGTGGTATGCATTTAAACTTATATTGATTTTGGTTTTATTTCTTGTTGAGCCATAAATGTATTAAGGCCTTAAATGATCATCGAGTCAATTAAGTCATGAGTAGACATATATACATAAACCCATGTATGCATATATTTTTTTACACAGTCAATAATAGAATAAAACTCAATGAAGTCATTAATACTTAAATTTATAGGTTTTGATATATAAACAATTGTGCCCTAGACAAGAATAATATCTTAATCCATTGTAGTATTCAATAAATCTGAAGCCCCTACACAATATAAATTGGTTTAAAATCTATTCTTAGAAATACTCAGTTAAAACCCCCAATTTTATTGACATACCCTCAACAGGTTTAAAACTTAAGTCCATGTATTAAAGTTTATAATATCCAAACTAGTTTGTCATAAAAATATTGAGTCCAAGACTCTACCAAATCTAAATAAAAGTACCCATCTAAAGAAATAGTTATAGCCTATAGAAATTTTCCTCAGGTTATCAAATTTTGAGTTAAGTATATATAGATAGAATTTTTCCTTGAGGTATTCTATACATTAAGGCAAAGAACACAAAATCTCAAGCTATTCAACCAAGGGCTTGTTGGGTTATATGTTGGGTTCTATGGATGGCCGAGCCATCCATAGGGCCCAATATTTAGTCCATTTTCATAATTTCATTTAAACTAAAATTATTTAAAACCCTTACTAACATTACCAAAATTTATCCAAACAATCATCCAGGAATTTAAATATAACACCAACCTGGAAGAGAAATCTATCTGCCAATGATTCAAATATGTTTTCCAGTATAACTTGAATCCTTTCTTCCTCTTCTACTTACCCTTATCTATCATCGAGTCATCCCCCATAGACCTCTCTCTCCTTCCTTATATTATCTTCCATGATCATTTTTTTCTACACAAATTTCTCCAAATTCCTTAGTAAAATAATGACTAAAACTATGCATGTAAAGATTAACTTAACATAAACTAACAATCTTCCACCATTTTATCATGTAGAAAACCTCCAATTTGAATAATGGTTTTGATAAAATCTTGTTAACTCAATTCAATGGCTACTTAACCCTAATCATCTCAAAATTTCTATCATAAAATAATAATTATAATATCCCTTCAAACTATGCATGAAGCAAATGACATCATTTAATAACCATGCATCAACATTTATAAAAGTCCTTCAACATTATAATTTCAATGATATGTTGACTAGTTTGAAATTAAAACTAGACCATCGACTAAATAACAAGTCATCCACAAATCAAACATTATTATGTTTCACATAATCATTTAACAATGAAACTATCTACATTGACTTTGCATAGAATCATGTATATTGCCTAAACACAAAGGATTTATAACAATCATTAGTCAATAACATTAATCTCATAATGACCATGCTAAGATAATGTCATCCATAATTGTTAACAAATAACTGTAATTTATTAATGACTTATTATAGGTTATTCAACTATAATAATAACATTCTAAGCATTAATAATCACTTAACAAACTAATCAAACAAAGTAATAAAATATGTATATTACTATTACAATGAATCCAAAACAAAACATTGTTTATAATACATTTAGTTATATCCAAGACAATGGTAAGTCACATTAAGACATTTACAAATTTACTCATTAAACCAAGAAATATCATACAAGTAAATCTAAGTAAAATATCCAAATTAGTGTAATCACAAAACTAAATCAACATGATAATCAAATAGAAATCAAGATCATAGTTGAATCATATTAGTAATAATTTAAATGTAGGTAACACAAAAGACATACTACAACTATCTAAATCAATCAATGAATAAAATGTATGTTAAACTATCATGGTGTGTGCATGGGTTTCTATCATTTCTCTTTGTCAGCCTCCAATGCCTACATCTACTCCACCCTCTCTGATGATGCCCTCCCTCTATCACACTCTGAGGGATGGATTTATCCTACATCCACCTCACAATAATCAAGGTAGTTATCTGGAAATAAATATAATTCATCAAATATTGTTGTAATAAACTAACAAACATGATCATAATGTACACAATATAAAAGTATAGCCAACTTCATCATTAATCAATCATGTAAATTAAGCAATATAACTATCTCATAATCATCATATGAAATCAAGCTTAATTAAATAGTAGTTAATCAAATAATAACCATAATAATTCATGAATCAGTAGGTTATTAGTCTTATAGAGAAATTAGGATGTGACATCCTTCTCCCTAAAGCTTGGCATCATCTTGATGACACTTATTTAAACATAAGTTATAAATTTAAAACATAAAATAAATGATATACAACATTATATCAAGCAAATAAATGTGTAAAAGCATGTAAAACTCATCATAATCCTCCCAAGTGGCATTATATTTAGAAAAATGGTCTCACTAGACCTTGTATTATGACACTTCTCTATTATGCAATGTAAGTTTATGAGTGTCAATTATTTTGATTAGTTATACCATGACCACCACATGATCTAGATACTACAAAATATTCTAATCCAACACATGTGAAAGATTAGCAACATACTTATTAAGATAAGACACATGGAAGACATTATATAAAAGAGCTAGAGATGGTGGAAATGCAAGCCTATATGTTACAGGATTGACCACTTCCAAAACCTTGAAGGGTCCCACATATCTAGGTGAAATTTTCACTGACTTCCCGAACATAATCAAGCTTTTCTAAGACTTAACATGTAGAAACACTTTGTCACCTACAAAAATTTGCCTTGTTGTTCTCTTCAAATAAACATAACTTTTTTATCTATCATTGGCCTCAAACAATCTCTGCCTGATTGTCCTGAATTGTTCATCCATTTCCATAAACATCTTAGGTCTAAAGACTATGATGTCCTCTAACTTCACCTAATTGATTAGTGTTATACACCTCTTTCTATATAATGCCTCAAACTAAGCCATATTCAACACTAATTAGTATGATTTATTTTAAGTAAACTTAACCTATGGAAGGTACTCCTCCCACTTATATTATTGATCTATGTGATACATATGAAGTAGATCTTTCAAAACCTAGTTAACTCTCTTTATCCATCCATTAGTTTTTGGGTGATAAATAGTGCTAAAATTCAACTATGTACCCAGAGTTAAATTCAAATTGAACCAAAATATAAAATTTATTATTGGATCTTAATATGAAATGATCTTTTATATAAATCCATGTAATCTATACACCTCTTTTATGAATCTCTTCATAAGCATAAGTGCATCATCTATCAAGTTACCTAGTATGAAGTGGGCTACCTTGGTTAGTTTGTCAACTACAACCAAGATCATATCATATCAGTTCCATGATAGCAATAACCCTTGGAAAAATTCCATGCTAATCACCTATCACTTCCATTTTGGTATATTATGTGGAATTAACAGATCTCTTTTTAAACTTATCATTTTGGACAAGAAATGGCACTCGCTCAAAATTTGAAATCAGCTATCATGGTTTCGGCGATCGGTGTGGCTGTGGCTACCATTACGAATGGGGATCCTTTTGCTAGCGAGGGGAGGGATTTGTTTGCCCCTAAAGCAATTTTTTCTATGGGGGGAGGAGATACTACAGCCGTGCGTACTGCCTTTGCTCCCGGTTCAGGGTATGGACCTCGAGGAAGAACTTTCATAGATGTGGTGGCCTTTGAAGCGGATATACATGGTGCTCTGCCTCACGCATCATTTAGGCCTACCCGTGTGTTGTTGGTAAGTGCTTTAAAACCTATCAGGGTATCTCTAGACCCTGATTTAGCGGAAAAAATCTTCCAATTGGAAGAACAGTTTTCCTCTTGTGCTGTAATTTTTCATTTCCATGGTTTTTGGCCCCCTCTTGTAGATCTAAAGAGCTAGATTTCCAAGAACTGGACGCATATTAAAGATGGTCAAATCCTCCCTTGTACCAGGGCATTTTTTATAATAATATTTCAAAGCCCTGAATATAGGAAGTCTATATTGTGTCACAATAATTTTTCTTGGTAGGGCAGATTTCCTCTTATGGCCAAACCTTGGCATAAGGATTTTAATCCTCTCTCGAAATCCTTTAACAAGTTCCCGATATGGGTGAGATTACCTTATCTTCTGTTACACCTAAGGCAAGAGGTGGTTTATAAAACCATTGGAAATGATATAGGGAATTTTTTATATAAAGAAGATAGTGCGACTCCTCTCCACTTGACCAGTGCAAGATTTCTGGTAGATTTGGATGTTTCTAAGGGCCTTCCTGAGGCTATTTACCTTGAATCCCAAAGGGGTACCTGGACACAAATTTTGGACTATGAGGGGATCCCTTTTCGGTGTAGGAAATGCCACCAGATGGGACATATTGCTGCTCGTTGTGTTGTTGGGAAGTCTAATCCCAGACATTCACCTTCTTGGTGGCCTAAAGTTTCCTCTGAACAAAACATAGATAAACAACCTCTAGAAGCAACAACTGATTCTGAGTCTGAGAATGAGGAAAGTTCACAATCTAAAATGGAAGACAAAGAGGAATTAGTGGAGAAACATTCTAAGGAAACTTCTGTAGAGGTTGTGGATAGTGATATAGCTGAGCCAGAGGAGGAGGTGGTGGTCTCCTCCCCTGTTTTGGAAGATCTTTCTAAGAGCCAGACTGTGCTTGATTCTCACAAGGATGTTATGCCTACTAGAATCCAAAGATCATTGTATTCTGAGGCATGGGTTCCTGAGGTAGCTAAGGTAGAGGATGGATGCACAGCAGTTAGGAGAAAGAAGTCTAAGCCTTTGGTCCCCCCTCTAGTTATGAATCTTTGGTCATGCAAAAAAAAAGCAACTTAAAAGATTCATCTAAATGTCCCTGTTGCTGACTGATTTTTTGGGGTCAGTAAACTGGTTAATTTTCTGGTTTTTTGGTTACTGGTCTGGGAGGTTGGTCAGCTTGTTGATCCAATTGGCTAACTTTCAGATCAGTGTTTTGTCTGCTATTTTTTCTAGTCTTTTTTGTTGGTTACAGGTCCCTATAAAACTTGGTTTTGGTACTTTTCTGTAAGCAGGTTCTTTTGTTAACTTGGTTGTGCTTTATGGTTTATCTTCCTACTTGTTGTGTAGGGTTTCGGGGTCCCTTCAAAACCTATTTTTACCTTAATCTAAAACAATCATGCCAGACACACATGTTCAACTTTCACACACTAACATTCCAAACAACAATACATAAAATCCATTGCATTTTTATTGATTTCTTTGTAGAAATAGAGAGGTCTTAGATCAACCATGATCTTGGTTACACCTAGATATCCTAAGTATGGGGCATTATCCAGTTCCTTTAATATTATGCTCCTTAGATTCTCTTTATTAGGCACATATATCCTACCATTATACCTCAAAATACCATAACTTTCTATCTTGAATCCTTTATACCTAGGATTTTGAGCATTCTCCAACATTGTTTTCTTGACCTAGTCATAAAATTCATCTCCTAGTGAGAATTTGATTACATGATCATAGAAAGTACTCCTAATAGTAGCCATAACTGCTATGTACCTTCTATGGCTTAGAACATTAACAATTTTTTTCTCCTTACCCTTGATATAATTAATATCAAAATCATACTTAGATAAGAATTTTAACTAACATCTCTGATGAGCATTCAAGTTCAGTTGGGTGAAGTTGTACTTGAGTCCCAATTTGTTAGTCTTGAGCTCAAATGGTTTTCCCAACAAATAATACCTCCAAACTTGCAAGGCATGCACTATTACATCAAGTTCAAGATCATAAGGGGCATAATTCACCTCATATGGATTTATTTTTTTGGACTTGTATGTTATAATTAAATTGTCCTACATAAGAACTCCTCCAAGTCCATCCCCAGATGCATCCATGATCACTGATAATTGACCATTAAGATTAGGACTCTTAGCACTATTTCTATAGCAAGCATCTTTTTTAGATCTTGAAAGGCTTTCTCACACTTGTCTGACCAAGCAAAACTCTAATTCTTCTATAGAAGAGAGGTAATTAGATTATCTATCTTAGATAAATTTAGAATAAATTTCTTGTAATAGCCTATTAATCCCATAAAACTCCATACCTCATGCACATTCTTAGGTGTTGACCATTTGATTATGGATCTTATCTTCACTAGATCCACCAAAATTCCATCTACAGAGATAATATGTCCCAAATATTTCATGTTATTTTGGAAAAGTGCACACTTGGATAACTTTTCATACAATTTATACTTTTGCAAATGCTACAAAAATAGTTCTAGATGTTGAAGATGTTCTTCCTCATCCTTATAATATATGAATATGTCATCTACAAATACCAACACAAAATGATCTAGATAATCCTTGAACACATTATTCATGATATTTATAAATGTTGCTAGAGCATTTGTCAACCCAAAAGTTAACATTATGAACTCGTAATGCTCATATCGAGTTTTGAATGTCATTTTCAAAATATCATCATCTTAGATTCTTAGTTGATGATACCCTTCTCTAAGATTAATCTTAAAAAAAAATATTTCCCTTCGTATCTAATCAAAGAGATCATCAATGTGAGGTAACAAATATTTGTTCTTGATTATCACCTTGTTCAACATCCTATAATCAATACATAAGCAAATATTACCATCCTTCTTCTTGATAAAGACTACTAGTACACCCTAGGGTGACACACTTGGTTGAATTAACCTTTTGATAAAAACTCCTAAATTTGAGCCTTTAACTCAATAAATTCATTTATTTTCATCCTGTATGGTGCCTTAGATTATGTTTCTAATCTAGGTATAATATCAATCAATAAATCAAACTTGTGTTTGGGCGATAATCCAAATAATTCCTCTGGAAACACATCCTGAAAGTTCTTCAGAAAAGGATAATCCTCAATGGATCATTGCTTAGATTATTTCATCTTATTTATTTTAACAATAAATTCTTGGCATCCCTTCCTCTAATATTTTTTGAGTTAAATTATATAAATCTATCTAAGCTTTAACTCTATTTTCTCACCCTAAAGTTGTATCTAATTTCCCAAATCATCTTAACACAACCTTAATCAGATAGCAGTCAACCTTAGCTTTGTGTTTCACAAGCCAATTGATTCCTAGAATCACATCATATAACCCCAATGGTGCATCATATAGATACATTATTGTAGTGAATTTAGGCAACTTAATCTCATCTTCAACTAGACATTTGTCAACTTTGACCTTTGACTCATTCCCATACTATACTGACCATGCATTTTCCATAACTCTAGCTTTTTTAGACAGCTTATTAAGCATTATAGGACTAAGAAATTTTTTTGTATCCCCCATTTCAATCAAAATAAAAACTAGATGATCAAACAGAATACCTAATAGTTCAATAGGTGAAGCTTGATACTCAGCCTAATGATTGTCAACATCTACATGAATTCGTTATTGAAATTTTCCCTATTTAGAAGAAAAACCCTTATTCCTTGACTTATCTTAAGTACATTCTTGAGTGTAATGGTCACCTCCACAAATTAAGCAATATCCAAGTGGTCCTTTCCTATCAGATAGTTGGGTTCCCTTTAAACCTTCTTTGAAACCATTACCAAGAATTTTGTTCCATGAACAATTATTGAACTTAGCATTATGGTTCTTGAACTGACTCTTGGAGTATCCATTGCTCTGCTTCTAGTTCTTCTTTTTTAAATTCAATTTATAACTTCTAAACTTTTTATTGAACTTATCTCTAACTTGGACAAGAGATTTCAACTTCTATTCATTCTTGATTACCTTCTCAAAAACTTGATACATAGTAGATGGGCCATGGACATCCACTTTACATCCAATTTTGGGTTTTAATCCCATAATGAATTTCTTGATCCTAAACCTCTCATCTACTTGATACTGAGGTACATACTTCAAAATCTTGGTGAATTACTCTCAGTATTCATTTATAGAACAGTCTCCTTGTTTGATATTCTAAAAATCTATAAGCTTCTGATCAAAATATATTTATAGAATCTATCGTGACCTAAACAATGTCACAAACTATTTCCAAGTGGTGGTGGTAGATTTGAGGTTCATCTCAAGCTTCTTATTTACCCACCAAGTTGTTGCTTCACCAACAAGATGATATGATCTTTAGATTGCTTTGGTGACTTCAGATTAATTCTAAATCTCAAAATATTTTTCCATCTCTATTAGCCATGCTTCAACTCCATCTCCCAAAATAGTTCCATCAAACTTAGGTGGATTTACCTTTTCCATGTCTCATGCCAACTTTGTAGCTACTCGAGGTCTTGCATCTTGTGGAACTTCCTCATACCTATATTCTTGAGGATTTTATTTCTCATAGGATGCTCTTTAGGTTCTTCCTAAGCATTATCCTCTAGATGCCCATTCACTTCTTTCTCTAGGGTCATGATTTGATCCAAAGTTTCTTACATGGTTACAAGGATCTTATCCAACTTCATAGCTTGTTCAGTGGAAATCTAATTTAGATCAATAGGGAGATTATTATTTAAAGTGCTCTCAACTCTCTTGGACTAGCGCACACCATTCTTATTCCTACTTAACAAGATAATAAGTTTACATTAGCATACACATTAAGTATTAGAGTTTGAGCCTCAGATTTGACACCACAATGTAACAAACCCACTAAGTTTTACTAAAATAAGGTTTAAAAAAATTCAAAAATTAATTACATAGATTCATCTAATAGATTTCACCACGATGAAACCCAACTAAGTGATCTTTAACTAAATGAATTATTTTTAGTTAACCTTTAAAAGGTCTATAGCTAATCTATTTAGCTAATGATCACCAACCATAATAATATATCAAAATAGATACAATGTTGAATATACAAATAAAGACTGCATATAATTCATATAAGTAATATTACAATTTTAGCCACAGTTGATACAACATTACATCCACTATTGTAAATGTATATATGAATAAAAAGTACAATTTTAGCAATAATAATGTCTTAATAATGATATAATGATATAAAGCATCACATAACATGAGTCTTAATGAGCTCAAGTATCTAGAAGTAATATCAAGTGTAGTCTCTAGTGTTGTATTATTGTGAGGAGGAAAAGCATCATCCAAGTGATTTTCCACACTAACCATGGACCATCAATTCAGGCCCACACTATCTCCCATCAAGGAAATGGCCCTCCCTTCATGGATGGGTAAATAATGAAGATGCAAAAATTTAGAGTGACAAACTAGAACCTATGTACTATAAGATAACTAATACATGATGTATGCCATAAAAAAATATGTTCTAATATGATATCATACAAACATGTAAACTATATCAAACACATGAGATGGTTATATTTAACTATAAACATTACTTTGGCCAAAGTTTTCATATAGTTATTGATCTCTAGGATCAGTCAATTTTATACACACCACTCAATCATATTACACTTCATCTTGCATTAATGTTGCTAATTCAGTGAGTGGAATCTATCACACCACTTATTTAGGGTCATTAATGCAAGATTTGGTTATTTATATAATAATATAAAAACCAATAGATTCAAACAAAATATTCCCTATTAGCAGATATAAAATATGCTAAGTTTGAAAATATCAAATACATACATTTAGTCCATCAAATGTAATGCAATGAATCATAAATCATCTAATTTATTACAAGATAATAAACAGTCATAAATAACCTTCATTAATAACATACCATCCAGGTAAGAAACATGGCAAGGCATCTAGTTACAAGATGTCAGTATGTAATTATAAATGTTATTTCATCCATCTAATAACATAAATTCTCAGCTTAATAACAACATACTAAAACCACATTAAAAATCTCATTTAAATACTACAACATCAGGATGAATTGTATTTAAATAAAAATACTTCATATGCAAGAAGTACATCAATAAGTTCATTTTAACACACAACATTAAAATGATAAGTATTCAGCTTAAATATTTTATATTTAAAATTTATTTACCATAAATAACTATAGTAAAATCACCCATATTTCATTATTATACAAGTAATGGTCACGAGTGTTGAAAAGTTATATATATATATATATATATATATATATATATATATATATATATATATATATATATATATATATATATATATATATATATATATATATATATATATATATATATATATATATATATATATATATATATATATATTTGTTAACACTCGTGACCATTACTTGTATATACCATTTTCAAATATACTATGTGTTGGTAAATCACATGTACATACCATATATTTATGTATACATTTAAAACACATAGTTTTATAAGTAATAATTTATTCAATCTAAAGTCTAAAAAATGCATAGGATATATTTTAAGTAGACTATATATGGTCCATAATATTAGAGTATTACGTATACTAAAAGTATACATTCAAACTATAATATTTCATTACAATTCCTCAAAATATCAAACAATTACAAATTTTAGTGCTTCGACTAAATATACACAAAATTTTAAGATTTGTATAAAAAAACATATATATGGTTATTTATTCACTCAGTCAACTATGTTTACCAATTCTATTATTTTGTAAGACATAATTTAATCAATCCACATACCTATTTAATGTCTTTAAACTATTATTCTTTATACAAGTTAAACTGAGTATATACATGAGATATATAAATCTCATTATATTGACAAAACAAGATATATAGACAACTATTTAACTCAACCTTTGGATTTATATAGTTCACATTGAATTGAATATAGACTCTATTATAATATGTATTTTATATATCAATGAATACATAGTTTAATATTCTGCTTAAGACTTATAAGTGCCCTATAAAACATATGTATTTAATTTAAGCATATAACCATGTATATATACTTGTACTCTCACCCGTATCTTTATTAAGATAATTAAAAGCATCATTAACATATTTTAGGCCTTTATACATTTATGTCTTAGCAAGAAATAAAACCAAATTCAATATAGGTAAAAATACATGACACAAGATTTGTGCAATAGTGTTTAAGGATTTTTTCCATTCCTTACAAATCCTTTAATCGGTTTTTAAAACATTATAAACACATAACTATATATGTATAAACTGTAATCTTTTTACACACACACACACACACAAAGATATATATATATATATATATATCATCAAGTCAATTAAGTCCCAAGTATACGTATATACATATACCCATGTATGTATATATTTTTATATATAGTCAATAATGGAATAAAACCCAATAAAAACCTTAATACTTAAATTTTTAGGTTCTGATATATACATAGTTGTGCCCTAGATAGGAATAATATCTTAACCCTTACAATATCCAATAAATCTAAAGTCCTTACATAGTATAAACTAGTTTAAAAGTTATTCCTAGAAATACACAATTAAAACCTCCAAATTTGTTGCCATACCCTAAACGGGTTCAAAACCTAAGTCCATGTATTAAAGATTATAATATCAAAACTAGTTTGTCATAAAAGTACTGAGTACAAGACTCTACCAAGTCTAAATAAAGGTACCCATCTAAATAAATAGTAATACCTTGCAGAAATTTTCCTAGGTTTATCAAAATTTGAGTCAAGTATATACACACATAATTTTTCTTTGAGGCATTCTATATAGTAAGGCAAAGAACACAAAATGTTAGGTCATTTAACCTTAGGGCTTGTTGGGTTCTGTGGATGGTCGAGCCATCCCTAGAGCCCAACATTTAGCCCATTTTTATAATTTCTTATAAACTAAAAATATTTAAAACCCTTAATAACATTACCATAATTTATCCAAATAATTATCTAGGAATTTAAATACAACACCAACCTGGAAGAGAAATTTATCTACCAATGATTCAAATATGTTTTCCACTATAGCTTAAATGCTTTCTCTCTTCTACATTCCCTTGTATGTTGTTGAGCCATCCCCCATAGGAATCTCTCTCCTTCCTTATATTCTATTATGCTCCTTTTTTTCCACATGAATTTATCTAAATTCCTCAAAAAATAATGACTAAAACTATAATGACATGAATTTATCTAATTTTTCAAAAAAAGAATAACTTAACAAAAACTAACAGTCTTCCACCATTTTCTCATGTAGAAAACCTCCAATTTGAATAATGGTTTTATTAAAAGCTTTTCAACTCAAGTCAAAAGTTGCTTAACCCTAATCATCTTGAAATTTATTTCATTAAACAATAAAATAATAATTATAATAGCCCTTATAACTATGCATGAAGTAAATGACTTCATTTAATAACCATGCATCAAATTTTTTAAAAGTCCTTCAATATTATAATTTTAATGATATGTTGATTAGTTTGAAATTAAAACTAGACCATTGAATAAATAACAAGTCATCTACAAATCAAACATTATGATGTCTCATGTAATCATTTAATAATGAAACTATCTACATTGACTTTGCATATAATCATATATATTACCTAAGCACAAAGGCTTTATAACAATAATTATTCAATAAAATTAATCTCATAATGACCATGCCAAGCTAATGTCATACATAAGTGTTAAAAAAGAACTTTGATTTATTAATTACTTACTATAGTTTATTCAACTATAATAATAACCTTCTAAGCATTAATAATCACTTAACAAACCAATCAAAAGTAATAGAATCCATATATTACTATAACAATGAATCCAAAAAAACATTATTTATAATACACTCAATTATATCAAAGATAACAGTAATTCACATTAATACATGTACAAATTTACTCATTCAATCAATCAATATTATATAAGTAAATCTAAGTATGACAACCAGATTAGTGCAATCACACAACTAAATCAACATGATCATCAAATAGAAATCAAGATCACAACTGAAACATATTATAAATCATTTAAATGTAGATAACATAAAAGACATACTACAACTATCTAAATCAATTAATGAATAAAAATTATGCTAAACTATTATGTTGTGTGCATGGGTTTCTAGCCTTTCCCTTTATCATCTCTCAATGCCTCCATCTACACCCCCATCTCTGATGATGCCCTCCCACTATCACACTTTGAGGGATGGGTTTGTTCTACATCCACCTCACAAAAATGAAGTTAGTTATCCATAAAAATATATAATCCATTAAATACTGTTGTAATAAACTAAAAAACATGATCATAATGTACATAATATAAAATTACAGTTAAATCTATAGCTAATCAATCATGTAAATTAAGTAACATATAATTGTCTCATAGTCATCATATGAAATCAAGCCTAACTAAGTAAAATTTAATAAAGTAATAACCATAATAATA
Organism: Torreya grandis; assembly: GCA_037957365.1. NCBI lineage: Eukaryota > Viridiplantae > Streptophyta > Pinopsida > Cupressales > Taxaceae > Torreya > Torreya grandis. The sequence continues at coordinate 4,687,263 of JARHVA010000216.1, forward strand.
TATGAATCAATAGGTTATTAATCTTAGAAAGAAATCAAGATGTGACACTCAGTGGAACATTTTATTTATTGCAAATCAGTATTTAGTATGTAATAATGTAAACTTATACTATCATATTTTAAATTAAGATTATAGTAGTTGGTTGAATATATTTTGTACCAATTTTTATTATGTATTAAAGAAATTTTTATTTTATTTGATCAGTAATTATGGTGCATTATGTGATAAAAACTTATGATTTTAGATCTACACTTAAGTTGTTATTGTATGCAAAGGGGAATGTAATTGATCTATAAATCAATTCTAGATTGGAGAAGTTAAATCCTACTTACACTTCTTATTGTTGATACATTAGATATTTTGGGTCATGACCAAGATGGATCCACTAGACCTAGCCAAGGGATCTCTTACCACAATAAAATCACTAGGGAGGGTTACAAAGCTTCCAATCAAGCAAAACTATGTAATAACCCTAACTAGGTCCTATATTTTCATATTCACAAATGTATAGATGAGAAAATGAAAGTAAAATCTAATCTAGTGCTCACCAAATCTTGTGGCAGAAAGTGGGGGTAATAAACATAAAAATTAAACATGCATAGAATACATATACTCACTCAATGTATACAAAATCTTAATATATGGGAGATAATTAAAAATTCAAATATATCTACTCTTATAAAAGAGGGAAAAAAATAGGAATACTTACATTGAAGATGAACCCTCTAAGCCTTAATCTCTCTGTTGGCCAAGGTGTTTTACAAGAGGTTGTGTGGTATGTAAGGATAATAAAGACAAGTCAACTCTAGGCTACATAACCTACCTATGAATCCAAAAGACTTATCCACAAGATAATAGTTGTATCTCCAAAAAAAGTATTAAAATCCTAAGCTATGCTCCTCAATTATAATGGTGGATAAGTAGATGCACAATATATTATTCTTCTTTTTCTCTTCCTAAATAAATGACAAAATGAGTTTGTATATATAGTTGAATCTAACCCTAAACCTTTTTGAAAGTTTCAATGATAGGGTCGGCCTAATTGACTTTGTATCATTATTGGCAAAATAAATTAGGTATTGGTCTAAGTCGACCAAGGTCTGACCTAGACCCTAAATGAATTTTATCAATTAGATTACATGGTTGATGGTGTTGATAGTGTATTGTAAACTGTCAAAAAGGAGTTTAGGCTAGATAAAGGATAATAAATGCAAAAAATGACTAGAGGAGGGTGTAAATAAGATTCAAAGTTTAGGGGAATGTTTTTAGGATATGGTTGTGTAGATATAAAATGGTAGTAAAGGGACAACAATCATGTGAAATACTAATGGTCTACCCACCCCTTTCCCATTGCACCCCTTAAGGTGTACACTCAAACAGATTGAGATTCGATGGGTTCTCACAAGAGATAAAGCATCATTAATTGATAAACTTTAAAAACATTATGTGTATACATATTCCCCATTGAATCTCATCACATGTCACTTAGGTGTAACATGGGATGGTACTTCAGGAAAAGAACATAGTAACACATAATTCTAGAGCTAAATAAATTATAATAAGGAGAAAATAAGATAAATGAAAGGATATAATGGAAAAACACATACTTTTACCTACCTTAGTGTTGTAGATAGAAAAAGAGATGCAATAAATGTGAAGATGTATAATTTAGGGAACATTAGGCAAACTTGTATAAATTAGCAAAAAAGAGTGAAAAATCAAAAAAATTGAAATATATACATATAAGAGGTTCAGAAAAAGAGATAGTAGAAACAAAGATATGGTCAAAATATGAAATCTAGTAGTAAATATTTGAAAGGTAAATAATTTTGAAATAGTAAATATAAATAGGGTGAAAAATAATTTATTTTTTATTTTTACTATTTTAGGAAAACATAGCTTTGAGAGACCTAGTTTGAGACTAGAGAGCCATCATGGTGAGGAGACAACAACTGAAATGGGGGGATGTATAGCGGTCGTAGTGAGTGTAGTAAAAGTAAGTAATTTTGAATTTCCAATTTTTTAGTACTTTTATTTGAAATTGATCTAGATATATATAATTGATTGGTAGCCAAAATTTAGGCACTGGAATGAAGCCTGGGAAATTTTTAGGTAAATTAGGGGTAGAATGTGATACTGGGTAGGAAGAAGTTAGACTAATAAATGTCTAAGGAATTTATGGTCAATGTTCAAAAATATGTCAATGTGTAAGAATAGAGTCAACTTGGTTGACAAAGTTTGTAAGGTAAGCCAACAATATAGGGTTGACTTCATAGTAGTGGGTTGATTTAGTATTCTAATGGGTGGTTGACTATGTAGTAGTAGGCCAACTTAGTTGGTAGGAAGGATAAGCCTGACTGCATGTCAGAGGGATGACTTAGTTTGAAAAAAGAGGCTAATATAGTATGATAAATGAGGTTTATTATATATTATAGGGTCAATTAAGTATGTTGAAGCAAGAGGATAGCTGATTTATTATTAAAAAATGAAGTTGGTTGTGTATGACAGGACCGATTTAGTATGTTGAAGCAAGAAGATGGCCAATTTAGTATTGAATGGGTTGATCTAGTTGGAAATAAAAATGGATGATTTAGTATCATAAATAAGATAAAGTGATGATTTAGTATTAAATGGGTTAATTTTGTAGTAAAATTAAGAACATGAGAAACTAAATCAAGCCAATTGATGTAAGTAATTAATTTTTTAATATTTAAAAATATATTTTGATTATTTATGACATAGAGATTTAATATATCCTTTATTTTTTAATATTTTATAGAGACATTGGATGTATTGTTGCATAATATATGTGTCATGGCTTCTATATATATTGGACATTTGATTGATGTGGACAGAGCATGATTGGTCACTCTAGGATTTAGAGGTATTATGGATATGAGGTGGATCCTTCTTAGTATTGATCTTTTTTTCAAGTTCCTTGGAGCATGGGAATGTTTACCAATACTTTTCTATAGGTGTTGGATGGGGATACCATTGAGTTGGGTATCATACTAGAGGATGTCCATATGTTACTAGGAATACCTATAAGAGGGACACCGATGATCATTGGCACATTGGATGATCTAGAGGAGAGACAAGCACTAACCGTATGGATGATGTGCTCAAATAATATATACCCTAGATTGAGGGTAAGTTTTTTTTATGTTTATATTGTGAACATTCCATACATCTAAAAGGCCATGTCAATGAATTTTAGTTTATATTTTGAAAAGAAGAAAATAAATATGGGTATGGATGAAAAACTTATTTGATTGTGCATGCATTAAATCAGATGATTGTGAAGATATCCTCTTTGGCTTGGGAAGATGACATAAAAATAAGATATCACTAAATTAAATTTGTCTGTTAGATAGATAACTGAGTGGATTGCCTAGTGCTAGCTAGATCTCAGAAGTAAAGGCTATCAATCCACACATTTTAAATAATTAAGTTTACAGAACAAAATAAAAAGTAATTGCATCAATAATCAAAAGGTATTTAAATTAAACACAAGAAATGATTGACAAAGAGAATAGACTAAAAATGACTAATATAGTGATGAGAAAATTGATACTAGTGATAAATAGCTCAGGTCTACTTCAAAAAATTAGGCAAGAGTCTGTGAATAGGCAAGGGCATAGGAAACTAGATTTGGTTGCAGGTAAAAGGGTGAAAATAAATTTCTAAAATTTCCTACCACAATTATCATCAATGGTTGATGTGACCATCAATGGTTAAGGTGATCATTGATGGTTAGGCTGACCATCAATGGTGAGACTGACCATAGATGGTTGAGACAACCATTGATGGTCACTATGTTAGGAAATTCTATCAAGTTATTTTCACCTTTTTACCCCCAACCAAATATGGATTCCTATGCCCTTAACTATTCATAGACTCCTGCCTAATTTTTTGAAGTAGACTTGAGCCATTTAGCACTAGTATTGATTTACTCATCACTATATTAGTCATTTCTACTCAATTATCTTTGGCAAGCATTTATTGTGTTTAATTTTAGTACCTTTTGATTATTGATGTAAGTACTTTATATTCTATTTTTTAAACTTAATTTTTTTAAATGTGTGGATCAACAACCCCTGAGGAAGCTCTTACTTCCAGGATCTAGCTAGCGCTAGGCAATCCACTCAACTATCTATCTAACAAATAAATTTTATTTAATGTTATCTTATTTGTAGGTCATCCTCCTAATCTAAATAGGAGCTCTTCAAATCATCTAATTCAATGTGTACACAATCAAACAATTTTTTCAACTATACCCATATTTAATTTCTTCTTTTTTTGAAATATAAGCTAAAATTCATTGAAACATTTTGGCATGCCCAATGGGACCTTGAGTCTTTACTTTGGGTTTATTTCCTTTGCATCTTATGATCTTATCTCTATTTATGCCCATTAACAAAAATAACATTTATTTTGGGTTTAAAATCAAATTCATCCATTGCTTGCTTCTAAATTTAGCTCACTTTGAATTAAAGCACAATAATTTTATCATAGCATCACTTTTGTTTCACACACTAAACCAAACCACTTTCATCAATTAACATCAAACAAACTTGAGACAAGGCCTGACTAGGATTTCATCACCTAGTGATAACCTTACCCTTTCTCAAAAATCCTACTTGGAGGTCATTCCCAAGGGGAGAACCAACTCAACTCTCTGATTGAGTATAAACTCTAGAAATTAGTATATACTAGATAAACACCCACCACCCTTATCTTTGTGGTGTGTGAATTGAGGGTGTAGGCCCCAATACCAAGCCACATATTGATTCCCAATACATATTCCTTTTGAGCACCTAAGAAACCCAAAGCCAACCACAGATTGCTTCTATAATACCTGATCTACAAGCCAACTTCTATCACACATTCTCATAACTTAAGGCATAAGCCAAAAGAAAGATTAAAATTAACCATAGAATTTTAATGTACTCTAGTGTGTGTTGGATTTCCTTGATCATTTTCTTGCTTTCTCTCTATTTGAGTTGTAAGATTCTTTGTGTTTTGTGCTCATCTTACTTGCATGGTTCTTACTTGTCAACAACGAAGAGACTTAGCAAGTCAGGACCCATCTATAGATTATCCAGTCTCCTCTACCTCTTCATCTATGGAGTATATCTCAAATACTAAGAGTTCTCCTCATCTTTTCAATGCTTATAGTGTGCCTCAAGTAGTTTCCCAAGGTGACCCAGACTTTGCTACCTTTTTGGATAATAACCTGGTAGCCTTGCATCATTATCTTAACATGATAGCTCATCATACACCCATTTTAGTACCACCTATTAACCCACCCTATGGCATGTCATTATGATTTTTAGGAAACTCTTCTATTTTCATTATCAACACCTAACTATTAGCTACTCAAGTATCTACCTCAACTAGCAACCCATCTAACATGACCATGCAAAACCACCTATCTCAACCCTCTAACACCCAAACACCTCCTAGTTCAACTAATATTTTTCTAACATAATTACCACCCAAATTCTACCTACCCATACTTAAAAATTATTTTTGTAATGCCCATTACCACCATCACTACCATTCCTCTAGTTACCTCCACTCCACTTCAAAACTTAGTGACACCAATACCCGCTACCTTACCACCCATTTCTACTAGGGTTACCACTTATCCCTTACCTATGACTCAACCATCTGCACCCATGCATTATTATATACCCTCTACCCAACCACCAGTGACCACATATTCATATGTGGCTTCAACCCAACCACCTATGACTACTTACCCATATGTGGTAACTTCTCAACCTCTAGAAAATTACCAATATGTCACTCAATCCCAACAAATGCATACATATTACCACCCTTCAGGTGCACTACTCCAAATAGACCTAATGAACATGCTCATGGACAAGATGACAACTCTAGATTCATCCATCTCTAGGGATCACAATCTCTTATCCAATGACTAGATCTATAATGAGCCTATTTACCCATCTATGATTATCAGGCCATATCCTCCTCAATTGGAACTTCCCAAGTTCTCCAAGTTTTAGAGTATGGAGGACCCCCAATAATACCTTAGGGCATTCAAGCATTCATGTTATTTGATTGCCTATGATGATGCCCTCCTTCTTTGAACTTTTCCTATGTCTTTGTTAGGACTGACATAAGATTGGTATAGTTCCATAACCAAGCATTCCATCTTCTCCTTCACCCAATTGGATCAAACTTTCTTGGACCACTTTTTAATAAATCCAAGAAGGTTTCCATCACTGACCTCTACTCTATCTGAAAATTTGATGATCAATCTCTTGATGAGTTTGTAGCTTATTGGTAGAGCCTAATCAACCAACTCTCCTTTTCCCTACCTCAACCCAAACTCATAGAGCTCTTTGCTCAATCATGTGCCAAGCATATCTATTCCACATTGCATGTTCAGAGTTTCCAAACTTTTGATGAATTTTTCACCATAGTGCATAAATTGGAGAATAGAGTCATTGATGAAGGAAAGCTAAAACTAAAAAATAAACACTCTACCTATAAAACCAATGAGGCTTCCTCCTTCAAACTAAATAACCAAAATAATACTAGGACCAAAAACAAGGTAAATGCAAACATGGTTATCCTTAAAGTCGCTTCCCTATCATTTACCAACCAACCAAATTCCTCTAGTTTCTCAAAGCAAAATATGAGAAACCAAAACCAGATAATCCAAAACCAATTTACTCCACTTGGAAAATCCTAAGATTCAATCTTGGAGAAGTTATTAAGGGCTAATATCATACAACTTCCTCCTATCAAACCACCCCAACAATTTGACTCTTCTCATCCTACACCTAGTTGGTATAATGAGAATGATTTGTGTGCCTTCCACCATTTAATAGGGCATGATGTTAGTAGGTGAAATACCTTCAAGAGAATTATCTAATCTCTCATTGACAAGGGTGAGCTTATGTTGTATAATCCCAATGCAACTCAAAACCAAGCCCTTGACATCTTTTGGCAGGCTTTTCCCAATAATCTACCTGATAAGAATGAGAGCAACCTAGTTGAATATTCTCATGATGCTCATACTGTTAGCATGGTTCTTGACACACTTGGTGCTAAAGTTCCTACTGACCAACCTATCTATCTCCCACCCTCTCCACTTATTGAGGTAGTGGATTTACCTTCTCCTCTTTTGTAAACCCCCTTTTTCCTCCTCCACTTATCAAGGTAGTGGAGCCATCAACCCCTCCCTTGACTAACATACTAGACCAAGCACCCATCTTACCTTTCCCATAAACCACCAAGAAACCAACTACCCCTTAATAAATCATTCTCAAAGAGGAATACCCCATGTCTACATCTCCCATAAAGAAGTCACCCATTCAAACCTCACATCCTTTGATTAAGGAAGAGAATGAGGTTACCATCCCTATGTCTCAACCTATGGGCTTATCTTTCAAGTCCACTATCCAAGGAATAAAACTAGCCTACAAACCATTATCTAGGTTAGTGCATAAATTAAAATTTATCTACAACACTAACATAGATTGAGCCACCTTCTAGTATAAATTAGGGCTACCTTATATCACCAAGCAAGAACCTCTAACCATACCTTTAGTAGAACAACCCACCACTTCTACTATCTAAACTCCTACCCTATCAACCAAACCAATAACAACTTCTACCAACCCAACAATCCCTCAGCCATCCAAGGCACCTAAACCCCAAGCAACCAAATCACCTTCTCAAACCAAACTAGCCAAATTAACCAATAACCTTGGCACCTTCCCTACACAGAGTCTTAACCACCCATTTGTGAAGGTGGAGCTTACCTCACCAAAACCAATAACCAATCACCAACCAAAATCAACCAAGGGAGTAGAAACACAAAAAGGTTTGAGATCCAAACTCTTACCTCCCTCCACCTTTCCCTTTATCTTAGGGCCTCATCCCTCCACTTTGATTAAAAAACTAGTTGTCTCAACCAAAACCCAACCATCATTTTTGGTTACACTATCACACTTACTCTCAGACACACCTATGTTCATCAAACCATTAATAACCAAGCTACCTATACCAAAACCTCCTACCTCCACTTTCTTAATCACTACCTTACCAAAATCAAAACCACCAACAAAACACACTACCTTACCTAAACCTTATGTCACCAAACCCACTCCCAAAAGGACTTCCACCTTACCAATAAAGGCCAAAACCCCTAAACCCTCTACACCTTTAATTGAGTCATACTCCACCATTTTCCAAAGGTTATTGAAAGATTATTTCTTGACCTTACCCCTTATCAGTTGTTTGACCCTCTTAGTTCAAAGCCTTTTTGGTATGATGACTACGAAGTGTGTTCCTATCATAGGACACTAGGCTATGATAGATAATTTAAAATCTCTCCAAACCATTATCCATCAGTTATATGATGAGGATGATCTATTAATATATGAATCTCCCATAGACCCATTTCATGTTCTATATCTAATAACCACTAGCCAAAACCTACCTATTCTTCCACTCTCACCTCAAAGTGATGAAGAACCCGACAAATATCCTACCCTAATTCTTCCCTCTATTTATACCATTCATGTGGTTACATGATCAAAATATAAGGATAAGGGAAAGGCCAAAGTGTCCATCCCATGGACACACCCATATTATACCTCCCAACCAAACCCTACCCAAACACCTTCACCCAAACCCAAGGTATCTATCTTAGGTACCTCCTAATCCAACACTTCTAAATCCATTAGGAGAGTGGTGATAAAACATCTTTACTGGACCCTAGTGAAGATGAGATTATATGAGTTGATCACTACTTCACCTCATCATCACTAAGAAATGATCAAGTCATTACAATCGATAGAGGTCCAACCTGAAGACCCTCAACCTCTGGCAGCCTTTATTAGCACTCTCCAAATCTCCAACCTTGTTACCTTCAAGGATTTATTAATACCTTCTATACATTTATATGACCTTGATCTCCCTCTCTTCATTATTTCTTACATCAATCAAAACCACATCAAATGGGTCATGATTGATGGGGTAGCTAGTATTAATATCATCTAATCCCATGCCTATAACCAATTGAACCTTTCAAATAATGTCATGTCTAAAACCTTGACCATCTTCCAATCCTTTAATGACACTATGACCACTATCCTAAGAATGGTTATCCTCCATATCCATTTAGGGCCTCACACACTCCCCCAACTCTTATATGTAGTGGAAGGTGAATTCCAATACAATTTTTTACTAGGATGACCTTGGATCTACTCCATGGGTTGTATCCCCTCTGCCCTACATCATTACATTAAATTTGAGCATGAAGGATAGGTCATCACCATTCAAGCTGACCCAAGTCCCTTCTTGACATGTAACATGACCTAGTGACCCAATGATGTATTCTTACATCCATCTAAGACACCCTCTTTAACCAAATATAAGACCTCCACCATGAAGGAGGAAGTCACTCCTCTTAACAATGAGACATCAACTAGATCATCCATCCTCTATGATTATATCCCCACCTTAGACCTTTTAGAATCAACATTCCACCACCTTTCACTGGGGGAATATCTCCTTTTATCCCTTCACACCTTCCTTACTCCTCACAAGTATGGGCAACTTACTAACCACCCAAAATATGACCCCAATGTTAGAACCATTATTCTTTTTGTACCTCCTTATTTTTAGACCCATTTCATTTATAGGGGACTCAATAAAGCCATTGGCAATTCTACCACCTCTCTTTCACCTCATCCATTTACTGTCAATTTCTCCTACCTAGACAAACCAAGCTTTTCCAAAATATACCTTCACATGTGTGCTTAGAAATGATTTGGTCTTGGGTAGTATGAGTATGGACCACATGAGTTGATTTACATTGAAACTAGGAAGTCTCATGAGAAACATGGCCTTGGTTTCATCCTACCCATCAAGAAGCAAACCAAACCACCTACCATCACCATTATTGAGTAAGACACCCCTTCCTCACCAACCTCTCCTTTGTCTACATGTGAGGATGATGACTCATCCCACCTAACCTTTTTTTTTATAAACATGATTAGCTTAGGACCCATAAATTTTTAGAAGGAGGGGGCAATCATAACCATCCCTTTGATCCATCCTAAGATGATAGGGGATAATTCTCCTACTATTAATACTATTCAGTACTAGGATGATGATTTTGTTCTCTCCTTCCTTGGTGCCCTAGATTATTTCATCCAAAAATCCCTTCCTCTTGATACTTTGACCATGTTGAATGAATCCACCATGGATATCAACTTGGGTACTCTAGAGAGCCCCCACATTGTTAAAATTAGCCAATCACTAAATATTGAGGAACTTCAAGATTTTCCCTCTTTCTTCGAAGACCACAACATAGCATTCACTTGATCTTATAGCAACATGCCTAGAATTTACCCTACTATTGCTACCCATAATATAGTCACCCACTGTGATGCCAAGTCAATCAAGCAAAAACTTCAACACATGCACCCTCACATAACCTTTCTCATCAAAGAAAAGCTTTTACATCTTCTATATGTCAATTTCATTCAACCCATTGACTACCCCTAATGGGTCTTGAATATCATACCTATCACCAAAGCCATAGGGGGACTATGCATTTGTGTGGACTTTCATGACCTTAACCTTGCTTGCCCTAAATATGACTTTCCTCTAACAAACATCGACCAGTTAGTTGATCTTACAATCAGCCACAAGATGTTATCTCTCATGGATAGATTCTTGAGATATAATTAGATCCTAATTGATCTTGAATATCAACACAAGACTATCTTTACCACCCCATGGGGAACTTTCTACTATAGAGTCATGCCTTTTAGGTTAAAAAATATTGATGCAACCTACCAATGTGCCATGACTTATATCTTCCATGACCTTATCCATAAGATTATAGAGGACTATGTGGACAACCTTCTCATAAAATCCAAACTTTGAAAGGATCATTTGGCCATTCTCAAGATCATCTTTGAGCAACTTATCCATTACCATATCCACCTAAACCCGAAGAAGTGTATTTTTGGGGTCTTATCAAAAAAACTCCTTGGTTTTATTATCTCCCTCCAAGGAATTGAAGTCAATCCCACCAAAATCAAATACATCCTTGACATGATTGCTCCAATCAAACTTAATCAAATCTGTATCTTGTAGGGGAAGCTTCAATCTATTTGTCATTTTATCTCCCAACTTTTAGATCAATGCCAACCCTTCCACCACCTTCTAAAGGAGGATGTCTTTTTTAATTAGAATAGTGACTGTTAAAAGGCCTTTAATTCACTCAAAGAGTACCTTTTATCTCTACCTATACTCACCCCTCCCAAGGATGATCAACCTCTCTACCTTTATATATCCACCACTGACCACTCCCTAGCGATAATGCTTGCTCATCAGGATGAACGACAAAAAGAGAAAACCATCTACTACATTAGCCACATGCTTGTAGAGTATGAGACTTGGTAAACCCATACCAAGAAACTTTTCTTAGATTTAGTCTTAATCACCACCAAACTTCACCACTACCTCCTTATCCATAAAACATATTTCATAACCAACATCGACCTACTCAAGTACATGCACTCCAAGCCATACCAAAACTAGCCCATGGCTAAATGGCTCATGCTTTTATCAGAGTTTGAACTTGAGTTCCTATAGAAAAATTTAATTAAGGGACAAGTCATTACCAACTAGTTGGCTAAGGCACCATTAGCAGACAACCAACCTCCTCCTCTTGAGTTCCTTGATGAGTCCATCATGACCCTCTCTCAAGTGGACTTCACCTATAAATTCACCATGTTATTTGATAGATCAAAATGTTAGTGTGGTGGGGGAGAAGGTATCATACTTATCCCCTTTGACAGTGAACCTATTCCTTTATCCTTCAATCTTGATCTTGAATGTACTAATAATATAGATGAGTATGAAGCCCTAGTGATAGGCCTTCAAAATTCCTTAAGAGTCAAAATAATCAATATATTTGGTTACTCCCAACTTGTGGTCAAACAAATCAATGGCTCTTACCAATGTAAGAATGAAATTTTGAAATAGTATAAATAACTAGTCAATGAACTCTTAGCATCATTTGAACACTACCATATTTAGTCAACCCCATGATCTACCAATAAGTTCACTGACACCATGGCCTTCCTCACCTCTCAAATCCTATCTACACCCTCTAACTCTAAACTATCTATCATTATCCATAGACTTACACAACCTTCTTATGTCAAATCAGATTCTCCCACCATTTTTAATGTGGAAAAGACCCAACCTGACCTTTTTGTATCAGTAGACCTTTGACTACCTCAATCTTTCCATCATTCCTTTTGGACTTTATAGGAATGCTCAAAGAGTGTTTATCTATATCACTTCATGATACACCATTATGGGAATAATTCTTTATAAAAATGGCTTTGATGGCCTCCTCTTTCGTTGCCTATGTAGTCATGAAGCCTCTCATGCTATCAGGGAAATGAATGATGGTATTTTTGGGGGACACTTTAGTGGCCTCATTTTAGCTAAACATATCCTTCACCATGGCCATTACTAGCCTAACCTTAACCAAAATTGCTATAATTATGTGAAAAAGTGTGTTAAATTCTAGCAACATGTTAATTTGCATCATGCACCTAGCCATAGTCTTCACATTTCTATCAAATTTTGACCCTTTTCACAATGGGGTTTAGACCTCATTGGTGAAATTAATCCCCATTCCTCATAGTAACACCACTTTATCATCACTATGACCAAATATTTTACCAAATGAATAGAGGTTATTCCTCTAGTCTTGACCAAAGTAAAAAAGATTGTCGACTCTATCAACCATCATATCAACTATTGCTTTAGTGTTCCTCATAATATTATCACTAAAAATGGTAAATATTTTAAGAACAATAAATTCTAAGGCCTATGTGAGGCATTCGACATTAGGTTAAGCTTCTCACCCTATCTCCCTCAAGTGAATGGACAAGCTAAGGCCTCTAACAAAACTCTTAACAACATGCTAACTAGAATGATTAATGCATCTGGTCAAGATGGCATTTTCACATCCATTTCACCTTATGGGCATATTGCACTAGCATTAGAATCCCTATGGGTGCTACACCTTTTTATCTTATGTTTGGATTAGAGGTCATCTTGCCTCTCAATGTCTAAATGCCCTCTTTTTGCATATCATTACAAGATCTCATTACTGAAGATGATTATTGTCAACACCACTTATCTTAGCTTTAGTTACTTGATGAGCATCATTTATAAGCCCTTACCCATTTTTGTGTCTATCAATAGCACATAAAACATTCCTATAACAAACACCTCAAAGTGAAAGAATTCAACATCAGAGAGGCCATCCTAAATGAAAATTAGCATGTCACCAAATATGGAGAAAAGCAAGCAAGGTAAGTTTTCTTTCAATTGGCTTGGACCTTATATTATAACCCATAAGTATGGATCAGGAGCTTATCATTTGTCCTCTCTTTAAGGCAACCTAGATCCTAAGCCCCTCAATGCTTCACATTTACATCCACTCTTCTGCTAAGAAGGATCAAGTTCACCTTTTGTTTTAACTTAAGCCCATCCCTTACTTTTAACCACATTCATCTCCCTATTTTAGGGGCAACTAATTAAAACTAAATCATGTGATTATTCATCACAGTCATAGCCTAATATTGAATAATGGGTACCATGGCTCTAACCATAGATAAATTCTCATATCTTGTAATTAAGTGCTTCTTTGGTAACTCGTTAAGTAAAAAAAAAAGTTTTTACTTTTACTAGAATATCATAAATATCTATATAATTAGTAATCATTTGAATATCTTGAATATAATTTAAGAATTCATGTTATTTTTATGAAATTACTCTCATTCTATTAATCCATGTCTTCCAAAAAAAACATCACTAGTATTATTATCAGGTAGTACATGAACCTAAACTAAAATGGTATCAAGACTAACTATGATATGTAATGTAATGCATCCAAGTGGTTTCCTTGCGATCCCATAATACCCCATAATAATCATGATATTCATTTATAAATATATTTGATGAAATCCAAAGGTTATAAATATATTTTTTCATCTTTCATGTATACTTGAACCATTATCAATCATAAATCCATGTTTTTCCTGTAAACATTCACCTATGAAAGTTCATATGAATAGTGGTTCATTGTTAAAGCTATCATTTTGAATCTCATAACCATATAATATAATTGGAGGAGGCTCCTTATTAATTTAATTTACAACACATATGAATCCATTAAGTACATGGTATTTGGAAGATTGTGTTTGTTTTCTTTTATTTACTATATAAACATTAACATTTTTTTAGATTGAGATATAGGATTTAGAATATTATATATAAATATTCATAAATTTTGACTTGTTTGAGCCACTTATTCATTAAAATTACTATTGATGCCTAGTATGTGAATTATATTATTATCAATGTGGTATTGGATCTTATGTTTCAAGGTAATGCATATGTTTATAGAATGTCTTGTAACTCTAAGATAATCTAAAATGAATTAGCATAATAAATTTTATTAGATGGAATAGATGTATCTAAGTATTTAATGGGAGGTATAGTATGCATATTGCATTCAATAACTCATTCAAGCACATTTTTAGGAGTTTCACTCAACTTTGAAAATTTTCTTCTCTTTTTGTTATGATACGACTAGCTTTTTAGGTAGTTGATCCACACATTCACCACATTTTTTATCTCATTCTTAGGCTATAAATAATTTTAATTAATTTTATTTACACTAGATCCATATTTAAGCACATTGACTTCTGAAGCATGATATTAAAATATCTAACCACATGGCAGATATCATCAAAATATGGGTAAGTTTTGAAGTTCAGTTTCTCCTTAACAGGTAAAATAAATATTTGAGAAAATATACTTTTTAATTTACTATCAAGTAATTGATGAGTCATTTTTTTAACCATTATCTTGAATATAAGTCCTCACTATAAATTTCATTTGGTCCTTTTTTAAATTGAGTTTTTTTTGCCAGTGTAGCTTTCATGATTTTTTTTTTTAAATGGTCTATAAAATCATCAAGTAAAGTAGTAAAATAAACATAAATCCACATGCTAGAGCATATAAATAATCGTATCATAATAATTTAAACTTATAGTAAATATTTTAGTGAATAATTTATCATTGTACAAAAAAATAGATAAGAAATGTAAAATAATTTGATATGGAGGGAAGGGTCTTCTTTTCCATTAAATAATTCAAACTTTTGAGTGAAAAACCTTATTGGAAAAGGGTAATAAAAAACTTCATATGCCAAGGTGTTAATTATAATATCATGTGAAGTGATATTTTTAATTAGATTTTGAGACCCTTGAGAAAATAGTTTAACTAGTTGTTGAACATCATACAAGGTTTACATCATGGGGTGATCACTTCATGTGTTGGAAAAGAAGTGATACTAGAATAAGTTAGAATAAAATAAATATTCAAAGAATAAAAATGGAGAAACATTATGAAAAAAATATAAAAATTGATAAGTTGTTGAGATAGTATATTAATTTAAGAATCAATAAGTGAATTATTTTGAATAACTTGAGAAGAAATCAAAACATTTTGATAATTAAGAGAATCATTCATAAGAGTGGAAATAATAGAAATATGAGAAATGGAGATAGGATAAAGTTTTAAAATGATTGCTTTATTAGGTGTTGGAAGGTGATCCTCTAAGTTTTTGAGCTACATTATTTGCATCCAAGTAACCGTTATTCACTTTATAAGATATTTATTGGATTATTGGTTCAATTAGAGGCTATTAACATAGGGATGTGTTATTTTTTTAGTGTTATCTATGATGTGTTTCATAAATTATGCATATTTTTTAGGTTTATAATTTTCATCATGGTGGTCACTATTAGAGGCATTATCAATTTGAGATCCATTCACAGTATTTTCATTAAAAGGTATTTTAAAATCATTTTCAATAAAACATGCAATACTAGAAGGAACATTAAAATCATTGAGAGACACCATTTTATTTCTAAAATAAGTTATATATTTAACCAAAGGAAATTTTTAAAAAAACCAATGGGATTACAATTTAATTTATTATTTATCCTAGCATGATCTTAGATCTATTCACTTTAGGTGGCATAATATGGAAACACATGTAGTGTGAAAATACCACAAGGTTAAAATAATATGTTAGAAATATAAAATAGGGTTTCTAGGTAACACACAAAGGTTAGAGATAATGATTTAAAATGAAAGTAAATATACCTAAATAAATTAAATATACCATAATTAAAAATATATATAATATATACTTTGAAATAGATGAACAATCACCCAAAGCACTAGATGTATATAGACTTTTAGGGTTTCATCCCCTCTTATCACACCATCGATCTATAATAGATCTAGGTAGTATTTATTCTATTTTAATTTTGTATTTATTATGTTGATTTAAGATGGCATTCCACCCTTTGGGTATTTTTTCAAACCCTTTCTTAAATTTCCACCAACACCATTTATGCATCAGTTGATGCAAGGATAGTTGGTGGGAGTCTAAGAAAAAATGGCACTGAAACAAGTATGGATTTTTTTTTTTAAATTTTACCATGAGGTATGAGTTCTAAACCAAACTCTCCTTTACATGATGTTGTTCTTGATTTACTTGAGTTTGATAGAGCCTAAAACTATTTTGAAAATTTCACTTTGGTTTCTTACTTTTTCGATCGAGTCCCTACTAAAAGCACTAAAAGCCTCTTAAAGAGGTGGGTCCTTAACCATTGGCAAGACAATGGTGTGAAACTAAAAGGAGTATAGAACCTTAATAAGGGTTTTTTCCTATTTAATTTCACTAACCTTGATCACTACATAACTATTATTAATCATGGACCCTATTTTATTCACAACATGCTGATGGTTTTTTCTCATTTAATCTGAGACTTTCAAGTTTATGAGCAAGCCAAGATTAAAATTCTAGTGTGGAAATAATTACCTAGATTGACTCTCCCCCTATGGAATTTTTTCAACTAATTCATTAAACCCATAGAATATTCCATTTACCACTAATAGGCAAAGTTATATGTAACCCATCCTCATAAAAGGGTGTGTGTGGAGATTGACTTAGCCAATTATCTCAAGGATTCCATTGAGATTTAAGTCAAAAATAACCAATTCACATAGCATGTGCTTTATATTACCCTATCAAACACTTATTTTAGGTTCAAATACTTAGATCATATGACTTAAGAATGCCCTTTAATGGTCCCCACTTCTCTAGTTTCTAAGGATAAAATTGGGTTTGAGTCTAAACCCCAAAATTAGAATCATGATGATTAGACCATAGTCACTAATAACAAAAATATTTTAGTATGAGGTAATTCCAAACCCCAACCCACTATATATCAACCCATATGTGGTCCTATATGTTCAATCTCCACTGGAAAATTTTTTGCTCCTGCTCAAGTTAAGGCACCACCTCCTAATTCTTGCTCTCCTCAAGCAGTTGCTAATTTTGTTTCTTATCCATCTTATGCTAGCTCATCACCTTATTCACAAGCCCCTTTAGGGGTGATATTTCTATATTTAGAGCTCAATCTCATTACTCTCAGTCATAAATCTATTTTTTAGTGCTCTTGTATCCCCTCACCAATTACAGATGATGAGTATGTGCCACATAAATGGTAGCCTTTCAAGGTAGGAGAGTTTTTTTCCAAGTGATTCATCTTTCAATAAATTTGTAGCTATCATGGCCTTCTAGAGGAAAATGATATGAATATTTATATTTATTAATGTCACTCTTTTTCACAAAATGATTGAGGCCTTATTGACCTGACATGTAAGTATGCGATCAAGAACAGTTGTCAAAAAAAATTAATATGGTTTTTTTTTGCACCCAAGAAGTCAAGACTTCTTACTTCCTCCTTCAGTCCACTACTCACGTTATTTAGCCTATGGATTTATGCTAGGCCACTTATCATGAACCTAGACATGGTGGTTTTTTCACTCTTTTAGTGCCAAAAATTTCAAAAAATATTATTTCTTGGGGTTCAGACCCCACCCATCAGGGTATCTAGATGCTTCTTGATTTGATAATTGTGTTATTATTAACCTATATGCATGTAACAACGAGATGGAATGCACTTTTCTCTGGAGATAGTTAATTGATTCACTTATAGATTCACACTATATCTTATGTGATGACTTTAACATGGTTTATTCCCATGAAGACAAAGGTCACCTTCCCATCTGTTGGTGTGATATAAAGTGGGAAGCATCGTTTTACATGCATAAAAAACATGGGGTGTTTGATCCCAACCACCATCGGAGGAGAGAGTCAGATTCCCCTTGGTTCTCCTAGTATAATTTTCACCAAGGATAGGATATAGTGATTAAGCATCTTTATCATGATTTTATTATTGAATAAGACCTTTTTTCTTTGTGTCTATGCATGGTCAACTGTTGGTTGTACTCTTAGACATCCTTTTATTAAATCATCATCCTATTTTCTTCAATTTTGATTGGATCACTCCTCAATTTAAATCCCATAAATCATAGCTTTATCTCAATACTATTCATCTTAGACATGAGTGAACTATTGGGCAAATTATTTTAATTTTTAACTTATTTCCTAGACCCTCTAGGGATTCTAGTGGGATTATTTGGTGGGTTGATGTCATTGCTCACACCACCACTTTTATTTGAATATATGATAAGTAATATGTTATCTCTCAAAAACACCTACATTTTACCACAAACTATAATTACCTTCAAGTATCACAAGAACTTGAGGCCTCACCTTTTAATACTTGCCTTCAGGCTAAACTATCCCTTTGGAGACATAACTCTGAATTTTAAGAGGGGTACAAAGCTAGAGGATTGTAAATCAAAGATAGGATGCATTGATTGAAGGTTGGAGATAAAGTGACTAAATAATTATTTTCTCTCCTTTAGTCCAAACAAGCTACTAACAAAATTAAATCCATTAAAGATAGTTCAATTAGATTTACCAAACTACCTGATATCTTATAAGCTTTTGTTAAACATTATTAAGGAGTCTTTACAACCCAACCTTTCACTCATACTCATGAAGTTATCCTCTCTCAACGCCTTAATGTTGTCATGTGAAAGCTCTTTGAATCATAACGAGTTTCTTATGATATACCCCTTAGCTTTAATGATCTCAAGAAATCTATTATGTAGGGTCAGCCATCAATACCTAGGAATTAATGGGTTTCCTTATGAGTTCTATCAAACCATGTAGGATATTATGGGTCCTGATCTTCATAAAGTCTATTATAAAATTGTTTTATCCAACTCTTTGGCATCTCTCATCAATCAAGGTAACATCATGTTTATTCCTAAGGTTAGTGATCCTAATGTTATCACCAACTAGAGGCCTATCACCCTTCTGAATGTGTCTTATAAAATTATTATTAAATCTCTTACCCTTAGAATTAAACACCTTCTCCCATTAATTAGTAGGAGTGATAAAATAGGGTTTATTCAACATAGATACATTCTAGATAGTGTTATTATTATCTAGGAAGGTATGTAATGGGCTAGTATTTATATTTAAAAGGCCTTTTTTATCAAGACTAATTTTGAGAAGGTATATGATCGAATTGAGTGGCCTTTCATTATAGTATTATTTTGGGCTTTGGATTTGACCCCAAGTATGTGAAAACTATCAATATGTGTTTATAGGATACAAGGGCCCATATTACTATCAATGGTAATCAATCTCAGTGATTTGAGATTTATTGCTCTATCAAGCAAGGTTTCCCTCTATATCTATCACTTTATGTGTTGGATACTAATGTATTTAGCTATATGTTGGCTAATTATGCTTCTATGGGTTTGGTTAAGAGTATTTTCCTCCCAAATTTAGATGATCAGCTTATTAATGGACACTTTATAGATGATTCATATTTCACCATTAAAGAGGAAGGTGATTCTATTAAAAATTCTATGAAATGCTTTGAAACTTTCTACCTTGCTTTTGGATCTTCCATCTAATGGCGGAAGACTCAAAGTTATCGCCAATCCCTTTCTCCCAAACCTCCCTAGTTTGAGGGATATCAATGGAAGTGAATTATCCTAGGAATTTGATTTAAATAACTTGGAATTCCCTTTTCATTTATAGCCTCAACCACTACTTTGTGGTCTTATGTGGTTCAAAGGATTGAGAAAATAATATCTTTCTAGATCACTAAACCCTTGACTTTAGTAGGAAAGTTTCATATTTCTTCTAAGGTCCTGGCTACTACTCACGTTTATTACTTTTCCTACTAGGATTTTTTTAATGCCTCATATGATAAATTATATAAACTCTTAAGGGATTATATGTGAGATAAATATGAATTCCATCAAGGTTGTCATATAGTCTCTTGGGCTATTTATTTTTGACCTAAAGAAGCTAGCAAGCTTGGGCTTATTGACATTAAGCTCCAAGATCCCTCCCTCAATATCAAATGGATCATCAGAGGCTTGAAAGGTGATTAATCTTTGAAAATCTTTTTAATACATTGCATTGATCAAGGAATCCATCTTGGTAGAAGATTAGTTTACACGACCTTCTCATTAACCCTATTCATATTAAGATCGGTGACACTTTAGTTATGCAAATCATCTAGAAGTCTTGGGAGAGGCTCAAACCTCATCTCATTTGGGTGGGGGATGGATTTTGAAATGGTATTTTTATAAAATCGCATTCCCTATGGTGGTCTCTTATGCTCAATTATCACAAACTCCCCTTTTCCATGGTCCCTTGGATCAAAGGGTTAAATCTATTTTAAAAAGGTATTAAATTTATTGGAGATTTGTTATATAACATAAACCTAGATTGGCTCCCATGAAATATTTTGAAGGATAATTTTAATATTAATAATGAAGATGAAGATTCACTATTCAGTTAAAAAGTTCTATACCTGAGGAGTACTTACAAAAAATTGATGTTACTTCCCCTACACCCTAGTGGAAATATCAGAACTAGCCTAAAACTATGCCCTTTACTCATTATTATCCTAAGTTGGGGTATAATTTGTTTGCTCCTTATCATATTAACTCTGACACCCTTAATCATCGATGGAATATTAGATCTTTTCCTTTTGTATGGTCTAGAATATTTGTTAATATATGGGTAGATCTTATTTATCCTAAGAAATCCCATTTTCTTTAGTGTATTATTTACCAAGGTTTATTTGTTGTTGATTAGTTCAAGCACATGGGGGTATCAAACCTTATATGCCCTCCTTGTCACCACCCATAAACCCTTAAACACCTTTTTTGGTTATGTCTTCATGATCAATATACATGGATATGGATTCACACCCTCTTTAATCACTTTCAGCTTGAATTATTCACATGGAAAATGGATATTTTGGGGTACTCCACCTTGATTCCTACAAGATACAAAAAAATTTGGTAGATTTTTTGTGTAGACATTATTTTTCAAATTTTAATATCTAGAAATAAAGCATGTTCTAATCATGAAGATATGGAAAGGATATTTTATATAACTAACAAAGTTGTGATTTTTAATGCTACCCTATAGATCTAGAATCAAATGGATAAATTATAATTGGAAATGAATCATATGTAAACTCTCTTGGACCATTATTGGAATGTATCATGTGCTATTAGTTGTGATCCTCCCAATCTCATGCACCACCACTCTCCCCATTGGGGGTATGGGCATGGGGGTTAGTATTGGAGATCTCATAGTAAATGGTATTATAGCTAGAGAAGGCCTTCTCCTCACTTTCTTAATAACTCCCTACCCCACTTTGGGATTGATTGGTCTAACATAAATAGTGGTGGTGGATTAATTTGGGCTCCCCTTCCATAATAAAAATTTCCTTACCTGGATCTTACCATTTTGCCTATCATATAGGATGAATCTAAAAATAATCAATAAAATGAAGGTTTGTATCTCTTACCAATTGATGAGTATCCCACTACTCAAGGAGGATGGGGATGAAATTCATAGGATCCTCCACTTACCACCATGTTTGTTGTTGCTACTTAATGAGCTCCTTATTGTTTGTGCTTGTATCTACCCATTTTTTTGGTTGATGTGCACTTGAGTTAGTTTAGCTTTAGTTCATGTGGCCTTGGGTTAGCCCTCTTTGTAGTTTTTTTCTATTCCAAAGGGTTGTTTAGCTTAGTGTGGTACTTATTTTGGGGTGTGATTTTTCCACCCATATTTTTTGTATGACTAGTGTTGTATTATATATTGTTTTATTAATAAAAGTGCACTTTTTAATCAAAAAAATAAATATAAATCCAAGGGTTGTCAATGAGAATGGGTTCACCAAAAAAATTTATGCATAAATATATATGGGTTAAATTACAACACAATATAGCACATATACCTTATACAATGCAAGTTTAGGCCTAATAATATTTAATCTAACAAAAATAACAAATTTGACCTAACTGCATATAAATAATATTATAGAATAAAAAATAAATGACAAGTGGGGATTTATAAGAATATATAATTTTTCATGGATCTATATATGGTTATTAGTAAAATATATAATAAAAAGTTCCAATGGGTGAGAAGGACAAAACCCAAAAAAATAGAGTGAACAAAGATTATTTTTCTAGTACACTCTTATGGAAAACTTGAGTAACAGTTCTAAAAAAATGTACTTATAAAATCTGATTTATTATTATATATATATACTCCAAGGCATTTAAAATCTCACTTGATTTTTTATCCATAATTTTGTGAATATTCCACACACAATTCATCAACATGAATCCTTTAAAACCCCTAACATGAACATGATTGTTCCCTTACTATTTATACTTTAGTTTTCATTTTGAAATAAAGATATAAGGTGTTGCATATTCAAATTACATAATAGTGCAATCAATTATACTAAAATATATTGTAATAAAATAACATAAAAAATCACAATGACACAATAGTATACCCTAGAGAAACCTAATGGGAAAATCCAAAAAAATGAAGAGATTTATCTTCCCCTTTCTGTTATTTAAATCTCAATTATAAGTTTGATTCCATTGAGTGGCCTTCATGGACATACACTAAAATAATAATAAAAGCCCAAAATTATTTACTTCCTCAAAACTCTTCTCAAATAATTACATCCACTCTTAACAATCAAAACTAGGTAGGAGAATAATGAGAATATCTAGCTCATTGAATGAAAGGACTTCTCCCTTGAACTCAATTTCTAGACCTGAAAGAAATTGAATTAAATTATAATTTATATTTATTTCAACCCAATCATACTTACATCCATTATTCAATCCCCCCAACTCATTTTCATAGAAACTAAATGGCTAAATTGATCCTCTCATGAACATTTATATAATTTTACATCATAACAAGCTCACATGAGAAGCACAAACATTAAAAACTAAAGATAAAATATTTATCAATCCCTTTAACTTATTATAACTAAAAAATTATGGCAGCATCATGCCTTATCCTAACATTAAGTGGTGACACCATAGGTTTATATTAAAATCCATGACCCCACCATGGATTTTTAGTCTAGGATGTCTTGTAACTTTTGAAGGCCATAAATTTTGCATACGAACTCAAATTAGCATACATTTTTTTGAAATTACATAAATTTTAAAAAATTAAAATATGTAAATAAAAATTACCTTTGATGAATTCTTCATACTATTTTAATTTTTGTACCAAAATATATCCATTTTGAGGTCTTTGAGTGTTACAACATCTTCTTGAACTTTGTTAACGATTAATCAACGTAGCCTAATGACTCGATAATTATTGAAATATTATTTTATGTCCTTTAAGCTAAATTATTATACAATTATAATATTTGATTGAGTTAACTAGCATAACTAATATATTAGCTCCAAAAATTAGATCATACCTCCCCAATTATAAGGCTTTTGGTCCATAAAAGCTTAGAAAAATTTATAATGAATAAATTCATTCCTTTCTTTTTTGAATGCCCTTTGGATTGCTTTGAAATTTTAATTCCTATAATAAAAATACTAAACTCATCCATATTATCCATTTAGTCTTCATGTTAGATCTGATTTTCCCTTGATTGTCTTTTATGCAATTCATAGAGCTCTCATTCACTCACCATGCTTTTGTTTAACTCTAAATTTAGATATGTGTGGGTATAAGTTTAATAATATATAAGTAGTTTAGGAAAAAGGATGGTAAACTAATCTATAGCAAGTAAATTAATTAGAAACATTAGATAAATAATATTCTAAATTTATACAACTGAGATTGTTAAAAATAGTAAAGTACAACTATTGAAATATATTACAATAAATAAGAAATAATGGCACCTAGCTGATTTAGTGTAGAGAGGTAGACCTAGACTGGAGTCTAGAAATGTGTGTAAATTAGATAGGATCAATATTTTGAATCAGTCATCAGATTTGTTAAAATTGTAATTTTGTAGTCATGGACACTACCATCGATACTAGTGTCTGACCGTGATGTAGATGTACAGTATAAAATAATGGTTGGATCTTGGTGTGACCAACTTAATTATTCTAGGTTTTATATAACTTTTCTACTAATGTATTCATATCTAGGATACATGTTGTCACTCTTCACTGATTTATCAAACCTTTCCTCTTCATCATTTTTCACCCTTGGAATGAGTTTGTTGAAAAATGGGTTAGTGGGCTCATGGTGTTGAGTTTACCCAAATACCCCTCTATTAATGGGCACTGCTTACATATCCAATACTCCAAGGAGAGCCTCATATTTATGTAGTTCTCCACTATGTGTGGTAAAGTGTGTATACAAGGGTGAAATATACTATATGATGATGCATGTAGTGATATAGCCTTTAATTTGACAAATACCACTCATGGGATGTTCTTTGAATGCTTCAGACCTGTAATATGACTACTCTTTTGCTTGATATTAAAATAGGGATAAATATGGTATAATAGCTTGGTTATGTATTTGAGTTATTTAGATTTAGTAGGTGTTTGCTACAAGAGGAATGAGAAGGCTTAGACTTGTATTTATACCACACCTTTTGAAAATATCTCATTGTAGGGTCTAATAAGATAAATAAGATAACCCATTATTTTTAAAACATTTTCAATTTAGATGAATTCTGGCAAATGAACATTGGATAAGGATCTAGACATTATCGTCAGTGGTAGTGTCCCTTTATGGCCAATAGTGTCATAAGGCTATAAATTAGGTATGGATATAAAATTGAAAATGAAGGATGTTTATCAGGTTTTAAGATTTATGTGTAGTACATGAGACCTATGTTATCAAAATGATATGGATCAAACTAAGAGATAAGCCTTTTAATAGTAGGGAGGTTTAGAACTAAAGGGTAGAGCCATGATTGATATTATCAAATATACAATACTAGGATACTATAAAATTTTTGTTTTAGTATCTAAATTTTCCTCTCATTTAATCTTGTAATGCATAAGGATGAAATTACTAGGTTAAAAGAAATAAATATGTACTTGGGTGTGTACAACACACCTTCCCTTTGAATGAACCTAATTTGAGTGATTTGTTAGTGTATGACATGTAACCAAAAGTGTGTTATAGTATAAATTAGTGCTTATCATCTAAAATTTTAAATAATTAAAATGCTTTAAAAAATAGCAAATAAGGAGTACAGATGTGTGTCGATGTAACCATGTTTCCTCTTGATGCTTTGACTTGGAAAAGATGCTTCCTTATGAAGCATTGGAGATAGAAAAGGTTCAGACCTAAACCTTGGATATTTTGAAGAGAGAGACTATAATTTATTATGCCCCCAATCTAGTGAAATGATGAGTTGTGACATGGCCATTGAGATCATTATATCTCAATCACATAACTTAAGTGTGAACATATATAAATTGGTGAGGGTGAGTGATTTAATAAACTCATCCTATAAATCTAGTGAGATTGGATGATTTAAATGCTCCAATATATAATTATGGTGAGGTTGAATGATTTAATCACCTCAACTTATAAAATTAACCCACTACTATAGCAAAAAAGGATCGATAACAGTACATCCTAGTGTAATTGTTGCATCCTGATGAGTAGTACAATTTATAAGGTTTTCAATTTTTGGTGCAATGACATAGAATATGCACCTCTAATATGTTTGATATAGACTATATGTGTCATAAATCTGAAAAAATATATTTCAAATCAATGTAATGTATAGGATTCTGAACCAAGTGTATATTTGAATCATAGAACTAAACTAGAGACTGTACAAGTGTGGAAGTCATGTATTTATGACATATCCCCACAAAATACTAGAGATACTAAGAAAATGTATAATTTTTGAGGTCATTCCTTTTTTTACATGCCCCTACTAAAATCTATAAATTGTGAAAATGTGGAGGTCATGCTTCAATGACATGCCCCCACTATATGCCCCCTTTTTTAAGGTGAGGGAAATATAATATATAAAAGTATATTACCTCAAAAGGATGTGATAGTTGAATATTATGTGTATGAATCATGTATAATATATTAATAATATGTTTAATTAGATATATTAATGATGCTCTCAATATGTGATCACATAAATTCCTAAGATGCATGATATAGATCATGGCAATGTCTAGAGAGTAATAGTACAGGTTCAACAGGCAATCAATCACACACACACAAGAGCACTTAATATAATGAAAAATAATGGCCTAAGGATACACATACAAGGGACATGTTCAAATATTACACAATCAAAAGGGATGGTATATTTAAATTTCCAATCAACATAGAATGACATATTCAAATGTCCAAACAATATACAATGGCATAGGGGCCAACAAGCAAGGAACATATTCAAATGTTCCACAAGAAACACAATATAAATAAATTTAATACTCTCAAGGAGGTGACATGTGAGTAAATTAATTATAAGTAACCATCATAATCATATTATACTATTCCCTACAGATATGTGTTATCAAAAAAAGCTATGTAGTATAGCATATCAAGTACATTGTGAAATATATAAGCATGGATATAGACATGTGTTAATCTCAAATATGATAATGTATAAATGATCATAAAGGATATTTAATTTATATAAATCATGTTCAAATAATCATATGCCCCAAATATACTATATAGTGTAGGTAGAGGAAAGACCCAACATCTGAAAGTGCATAGATCATGTGTCTAGGTATGCCTATATCACACTTAAAGATGCGTAAAACATGTGTATATAAGAATGAAAATATATGTTATCTACTAACATAAATCAAACAACATATTTCAAGGAACTAATAAAATATTATAATGTTTAATATTTTTATATTTTTGAAGTATTTGAATGTTTTTTACATTTTTTAGCATATTTGATTTTTTGTATTTTTACAATATTTTAAAGGAAAAGTATATCCTATGATCCCATCCAATGGATACTCATAGGTAACTCCAAACTTGAAATATGATATATGAAAATGGTGGTACTACCAAGGAGCTTGCATAGGTGTCACATTTGGTTCTGTAAAATCTATGGTACCATATGTATGTGTAATATGACTTTATGGTCATGAAGAAACAATAAGAGTGGGGGTTATTGGAATCCATCATTTAGTGTTATGTGTTTTATTTGGATTAGACATAATTGGAACATGTTTAGTTTCTATAGGTAACTAAGTATGTTGTGTAGGAATAGATGAATATTCAATGAAATCCACTATGTATCTCTGGTGAAAAGGCCTCTCAAGTATGGGCTCCCTAGAAAAGGGGATTGCCTATTTATTACCCTTTATTGGATTATTAACCTTAGTATTTTTTATAACTAGTTGTCATGGAATAAACTCATCTTGTTAGAGTGTTTGTTTATATGAAATTCTAGGAATTATGACTACCCTATCCATATGAATGTTTTTAATACACCCATGCATTATGGAAGATATTATGTAGAGTTTATGTAGCCAAGGTCATCCTAATAACATATCAAATACTCATATTTATGTTATAACTAAAAATTTGGTAACCACATGTGTTGGACCAACCTATAAAGGTAATTTAATCTCACAAATAACATGTTTTGATGTCCCATCAAATGTTATGACTATTTTGCTTGAATGTTATAAATCATCATGTGTATATCCCAAATGTGTAAGTAGTGTCATTTTACATATGTTCTCACTAGAACCATTTTTAATCATAACATTATGTATAGGTTGATGGTCAATGTATTCTTGAATAAATAATGAATGAAGATCTAAGTCATCATCCAGTATGTCACTATCATCAAATATAACATAAGGTATTTAGGCCATAGGATATATTATGTGAATAAGTTCCAATAATACATTATAATGGGTGCCCATAATCTAATATAGGAGGATGTGCATTGTACACCATTTTCATTTCTGAATCTTTCTTAAAATTTTCTTGCAAAGGATTGTTAAATATTTTCTAATTTTGATTATCACTAGGTTTTGAACCTGACTCCTTTAGAGAATAATCTAAGGTAATATTTTAGTCATCAAAGAGGTCTTGGATATTATGCTTCAATGTATAAAATTTTTTCTTATAATGCCTAGGGCCTTGGTGATAATCACAATACGCATTAGCATCATATCCTTTGGGTAGAGGTCGATTCATATCAACATTTATAGGAGGAGGGAGAGATATGAGATGACACTCCACAAGATTTTAAAGGAAATAAATTGAAGACTCAATTAATCATGTAAATTGTCTCTTGGGTTCATTGGATAAGATAAGTCGATTAGGTTTTTTTTATAGTATGTTAATCATTATGGTTGTTTCCTTTTTAGATTCTATAAGTTTCAAATTATAGCTTTGTTTGATATTAAATTTGGTATTGGATGTAATCGGTTTGTTTGTTACATATTTAAGCTTGTTCAAAGAAATTAGTTTCATTTCATGGCCTCGAACAATATGGCATAAGTCATCAAAATATTTGAATTTTTTGAAAATAATGGACTCATGTAATGGGGAAATCAAGATTTGATTGAAGATGTCTTGTAATTATTTATCTACCATTGGATTTGTCATTTTGGCCAACATTATTTTATCTCTCAAAACATATTCATTCATAGGTTCATTGTTTTCTTATTTTATCTTTGCAATTTGAGTATATGACATCTTTTCAGTGACCATGATAGATAAATATGCTAGGAATTTATGGGATAAAGGTTTGAATTCTCTCACTTATTAGAGTGGTAAATCACAAAACCATCATAAAGCATAGTCCTTGAGGCTCCTTGGAAATAAGTTGGTCAAAATTTTATCATTGGAGGCATAATCAAAACATGTCACATATAAATATAAAATATGTTGTTTAAGATCACACTTTAAATCATAAAATGTGAACTTGGATGAAAAAACTAGTTGTAAAAGGGTGTAAATATATTTCATGTTCAAGAGGATTATGTAACACATCTTGTGAATCAATAGTATAAGGTGATTTAATATAATTTTGATTAATGTTAGTAACCGTATCTTGTAAAAAAATTATAGTTTGTAAAATATATTGCACATTTTTATCACTAAGGTTTGAAGTTTTAAAAGTCATCAAAGGGGATGGAAACATGGTTTTAGTTGATATAGGCATTGAAACCGGTAATTGGGTTGAAGTGTTTATGGTTCCCATGGAGGATATAACAATAATATAATTTATTTCAAGGAAAAATGGTGTAAACACATAACCCATGCCCCCATTAGATGTATGAAGGGATTATGTGCTCAAGGGGATAGAAATAGGAATAGGGGGATGTCTCATAGACCTAATATCATGATCAATAGATGAACCTAGTTGTTCATCTATGTCTTTTGTTATTTTAGTTTCTAATATGATTTTGAGGATTTAATTAATATATTCAAGGTTTTAATGGATATGATCTCAATACATAGCAATAGCTATTGGAAATATTTTCATTGATGTCAAATGTCTAACATTATTGGTGACAAAGGCCCCATAAAATTTAATGTCTAAAGGTGTTTTTAATGTTCATATCTTGGCTAAAGTGTGTTAATATTATTTATATATTAATGGATATATTCTTGGTTGCATAAAGACAAAAGAGGGCCCATGATTAAGTCAAAAAGAGTCACCACTAAAAACAAAAGAGGGAAAGGACGCCTTTTCCCATGAAGAGTCATCTTGAGGAATTCCAAGAGTCACCAAGTGAAGACAAAAGAGGAAAGACATAATTTCTCATGAAGGGACACTTTGAGGAATTCAAAAGGTCACCAAGATAAATACAAAAGGGGAAAGGATGCATTTTCTCATGAAGGGTCACCATGTGACTTTTTAAATGCAAGGAGTCGAAGGGTCATGCATTTTTGGTGCCATTTTCCATGAGGAGTGAAGGGTCACAAAGGGTGAATGCCAAAGGTAATTTGGAAAGCTATAAAAGGAGGCTTGGGTAGCCATTTGTAATAATCATTGAAGTGAATTATTTTATCTAGCTAAGAAGAGCAAAGGAAAGAAGAGAAAAGAGAGGGGATGTAGTAGTACTCTATCATTTGTTGAGAAAGCAACATTGTTAGATAGTTTTGTTTTATATATAAGAGGGGTTGGTGCACCTGTGGGTTGGTGCTCACTAATCATTTTTGTGTTGGTGCTCAGTAAAGGGGTTGGTGCTCATGAATTATTATTGTGTTGGTGCTCAATAAAGGGGTTGGTGCTCCTACAAGTTGGTGCTTGAAAACTTTTTAATTTGAGTTGGTGCTCATTTATATACTTGAGATTATTCTCCATAGTTTTTCCCACATTGGGTTTCCACATAAAAATCTAGTGTGTCTCTCTCTCTTGTGTGGTGCATGTTATTGCTTTAGTTTTATTGCATATCTTGAATGTATGATAAAGTGGTTAAAGAAAATAAATTTGATTAAATAAAATATTTAAAATATATATGATATATTGATTCACCCCCCCTCTCAATAAATCCCATTCTTAACAATTAGTATCATAGCAGGTTCCTTTGAAAAGAGTTTAACAGCTTGAAGGTAGATTTGGGAAAGCATGATGGTTGGATCACATGAAGGTTTTTATAAAAGTAAGGCACCTTTATTTGATGGGAAAAATTATGAATTTTGGAGTATAAGGATGAGTAATTCCCTAATATCCCTTGGATTTGACATTTGGCAAGTAGTGATGGAGGAATACGAAGAGCCATAGACACTTGTAACTACTCTGATAGAAAATAAGGCAAGTCAAAATAATGCTAAAGATTTAAATGCTATTTTATATGGTTTATGTGGATCAAAAATTTTTAAAGTTATGTAATGAAAATCTTCTCATGAGACTTGGGTAAAACATGAAAATATTTAAAAAGGTGATGGAAAGGTTCAACAAGCTAAGCTCCAGACATTCAGAAGATAGTTTAAGAGTTTGAAGATGGAAGACGAAGAAAATATAGCAAGTTATCTTTTGCAGGTTGATCAAATAGTTAATTAAATTCAAGGTCTTAGAGAAAAGTTAGAAGAGTCAACAGTATTACAAAAGGTTTTGAGATCTCTACCATTGAGATATGATGCAAAGGTTTTTGAAATTGAAAAGATGAAGGATCTAGCCAAGATAAAGATGGATGAACTACATGGTATTCTTATAGCATATGAAATGCAGATCAAAGAAGAGAAACCCTCAAAAGGAAAGTTGCTTTAAAAACATCTAAGAAAGACAAGGCCAAGATTCAAGAATCAAGTGACAGCTCCAACAATGAAGAAGATGACAATGAATCCCTATTCATCTACAAGCTTAAAAGGGGCATAGGTAAATATCAAGGAAAGTTATCATTTAAATGTTTTAAATGTGGTAATATTGGACATTTTATAGACAAGTGCCTAGATAAGAATAATGGTGATAATAAAGAAGGAAATTCTACATACAAGAAGAGATTCAAGAAGAAAATTTTATATTCTAAATATCTTAACTTAATCGAAGACAGTGGAGTTAGTGACTTAGATGAAGAAGAGAATCTATTCATGAGCATACATGAAGATTCCTTTGCAAGTAAAATTAGAGATGATCAAGAAGAAAAACATGATGAAATTGAGGATGAAGCTAAGGTGAATTTGGAAGGAGAACTCATTTGTGCCTTAGAATAATTAGAAGTTCTTGAAAAGAAGAATCATAGATTGAAGCGCTAGATCAAGAAAAATGAAAAAGAGTCAAAATAAATAATTGAATATCTACAAGCACATATTGAAGAAGCCAAAATTATTGAAGAAGATCTAATACCTTAGTTACAAAAATTAAGTGAAGAATGTGAAAGGTATGTTATTAAAATTACCTCTTTGAAAGTAGATCTTGAGAAAACAAATAAAGCAGTCAATGATAGAGTAGCCAATGATTCAAAATTTGAGAATAGCACTAATATGTTGAATAAGATATTAAAAATTCAAAGATCAATGTCAGATAAGATAGGTATCATATTTAAAAAAGAGAAAGGGGAGGCCACTGCTTTCACAGATAAGGTTAACACATAAAAAGGAAAGAGATATGTTGAAGCTCTTACAAAAGATGAAATGAAAAATAAAGAAGTTAAGACTACAGAGGTCAGTTGAAATAAATAAGGCTAGAAGGAACAAAGCTACAAAAGACAGTCAAGTCAAAGATACACAAATCAGAATAGGTTCTATTTTCAAGGTTATTAATTTTATTGTAATGGTTATGGTCATAAGAAAATATAATGTCAGAAAAGATCTAAAATTTTCATAAATAAGGAGAAAGAAACTCATGCAGAGTCAAGGAGAAACCACAACTCCTTTGCTCCTCTATCAGGCTTTGATTAAGAGGCCACAATATGTTACAAGTGCAATAATTTCAAACACATAGCCTAGAATTGCAGAAGTGTATTTGATTCAACCAAGAAGGACCAAAGTTTCAAGGCTCCATTCATAAAGAGTAAGATTCAAATAGGTTCATGGCAGAAGAAACAACATGAAAAGTCTATGTTAGTCAAGACAGCTTTTCATGCAAGAAAGGAAGAAAAGTTATGGTTCATTTATAGTGGATGTTTGAGGCACATGATAGGATACAAGAGTGAGTTCATAACTCTAAATAATATCAATGATGGCACAGTGAAATTCAAAGACAATACCACTACCAAGATAACCAAAAAAGGTACATTAAGTTTGGATAATGGTAGAACCAAGATTGAGAATGTATTATATGTATAAGGTCTTAAGCATAATCTATTGAGTGTAAGTTAGATATGTGATTAGGGATATACATTAAAGTTTTATGAAGAAGGTTGTGAGATTAGAAGAAAAAATTTAGATGTGTTGATTACAGATGCTCAAAGAATAGGCAAAAATTTATATATGTTAGCAGATATCTTCAAAAATGCACAACCAAAAGACATGTTCGAGTATATATGAGATAAATTAGAAGTAATTTATTTTACTTCTTATCATTGAGGGTCAACATTAGTTGAGGGGGAGCTAGGTGTTAGCTCTAAGATAGACCCTTTTCCATTGATGTCAAAGAGGGAGAAATATAGGAACATGTACAAGAATAGGTTCAAAAAATAGGATGTTATAGTAAGGGGGAGTTACTGTATGTTTTTAGTTGAAAGTATGTGTAGGTCTCAGTTTTTGAGAAAAAGTATAGGAACAAGTTTCAAGATGTGGTAGTTTCAGCTTGAGGTTGCCATCAATGACAAAGGGGGAGATTGTTGGAAATATTGTCATTGATGTCAAAGGTCTAACATTATTGGTGAGGCCCCATCGCATTTAATGTCTAAAGGTGTTTTTAATGTTAATATCTTGGCTAAAGTGTGTTAATATTATTTATATATTAATAGATATATTATTGGTTGCATAAAGACAAAAAAGGGCCCGTGAGGAAGTCAAAGAGTTATCACTAAAGACAAAAGAGGGAAAGGACACATTTTTCCATGAAGATCATCTTGAGGAATTTCAAGAGTCACCAAGTGAAGACAAAAGAGGAAGGGTGCAGTTTCTCATGAAGGGACACTTTGAGGAATTTAAAAGGTCACCAAGATAGAGACAAAAGTGAATAGGATGTATTTTCTCATGAAGTGTCACCATGTGAATTTTCAAATGCAAGGAGTTGAAGGGTCATGCATTTTTGGTGCCATTTTCCATGAGGAGTGAAGGGTCACAAAGGGTGAATGCCAAAGTTCATTTAGAAATCTATAAAAGGAGGCTTAGGTAGTCATTTATAATAAGCATTGAAGCAAATTATTTTATCTAGCTAAGAAGAGTATAGGATAAAAGAGAAAATAGGAGATACATTAGTATTCTATCATTTGTTCAGAAAGAAACATTGTGAGATAATTGTGTTTTATACACAAGAGGGGTTGGTGCTCACTAATCATTACTGTGTTGGTGCTCCTGTGGGTTGGTCCTCATGAAAAATTATTGTGTTGGTACTCAACAAAGGGGTTGATGCTCCTAAATTTGGTGCTTTTAAACTTTATAATTTGAGTTGGTGCTCATTCATATATTTGAGATTGTTCTCTTTGGTTTTTTCCATATTGGGTTTCCACATAAAAATCTGGTCTCTCTCTCTCTCTCTCTCTCTCTCTCTCTCTCTCTCTCTCTCTCTCTCTCTCTCTCTCTCTCTCTCTCTCTCTCTCTCTCTCATGTGGTGCATGTTATTACTTTAGTTTTATTGCATATCTTGAATGTATGATTAAGTGGTTAAAGAAAAGAAATTTGATTAAGTAAAAGATTTAAAAGATATATGATATACTGATTCACCCCTCCCCTCTCAGTATATCCCATGCTTAACAATAGCTTTTACTTTCTCTTGATATTTTTTCATGTTCATTATTTGCATTAGATCATTATTTTCATTATCATAATCATCTTTAATGATAACCTCTTCAACATTTTGTTCAGTTTAATTATTGACACTCTCATTAGGCATAGGATTTGATACTTAATTTATTTGAGCCATCTTAGGTGAAAAAGAGGAATCTCCAAGTGTTCAATTGAAATACCACCTAATATAGGGCCACTCCTAAGTTGCATATAAATAATAGAATAGATCTAAAAAAAAAGAAAAAGTAAAAACCTCAAGATGTTGAATACCCTATGGAAAGATAAGGTTTGCATAAAGAGACATAAACATCAAGTTTACCAAATGTTTAACCCTAAAATATAGATATGTGTGGGTTTAGGGTTAAGACTGTATAATTATTTCAAGTACGAGGTTGATAAACTAATCTATAGTAGGCTAATTAATTAGAAAACTCAAATAAAAAATATTCTAAATTTATCAAACTGATATTGCTAAAAATAGTAAAGTATAGCTATTGAAATATATTTAATAAATAATAAAGAATATCACTTAGTTGGTTTAATATACACAAGTATATCTAGACCAAAAATAGGTGTAAACTAGGTAGGATCAATATTATGGATCAATCTTAAGATTCTATAAAATTGTACTTCTATAACAATGAACACTACCATCAGATCTAGACACTACCATCTATGTGAGTGTCTAATTGTGACTCAGGTGTCCAGTACATAATAATGGTTGGATCTAGATGTGACCAAATTCATTATTTTGGGTTTCTTATCACCTATCTCCTTATGTATTTAGATTTGGGATATAGGTTGTCTCTCTTTGCTAATTGATCAAACTTTAGCTATTCACCATTAGAATGATTTTCTTGAAAAATGGGTTAGTTGGCTCAAGATGTAGAGTCACCCCAAAGACCCCTCTATCAATGGGCATTGCCTACATAAAAAATAATCCAAAGAGGGCCTCAAACTTATGTAGTTCTCTCTTATATGTGGGAAAATGTGTGAATAAGGGTGGAATATACTATATGATGATGCATGCAGTGATTTAGCTTGTAATTTGACAAATACCATTCATGGGATACTCCTTGAATGCTTCATACTTATAATATGACTACTCCTATACTTGATATGAAAATAGGGAAGAATAGGGTAGAATAGCTTGGTTGTGAAGATGATTGATTTAGATTTAGTAGGTTTTTTATTGGTATTTTCTTGATGAAGAATGAAAAGGATTAGAATTGTGATTATACCACACCTTTTTAAAATATCTCACAATAGGGTTCAATAAGATAAATAGGCTAACCCATAGGTTTCAAAGCATTTTCAATTTGGATGAATTTTTTCAACCAGACACTAGATAAAGATCTAGACATTGCCATCAGTGGTAGTATCCCTTTATGGTCAATAATGTCCATAAGGTGTTTAACCCTAAATTAAGATGGATAAATATAGCATAGGGTTAATAATATAGAAATAAATAATCACAAGGGTGATAAACAAATCTATAATAGGTTAATTAATTTTCAAACTCAAATAAACAATATCCTAAATTTATAATGTTGAGATATGCTAAAAATGAAAAGTAAAACTATTGATTGATATTATAATAAATAATAAGTAAGAGTACTTATTTTCTTTATTATGCATGTGTAGATTTGATATAGAATAATATAAAAGTAGACTGGATCTAGATTCTAGATCAATCATCAGATTCTATAAATTTTCACTTTTTGGACTCAAATGCTTACATAAGATCTGGATGGTTATGTCAACATTATTGTCTAATTTGGATGTAGGTGTCCAATATGGTATATCAGTTATATCTATATGTGACCACCTGTAACCTTATAGATTTTCTATTGCCTTTACTCTAGTGTGTTCATATCTCACACATAGGCTATCTCTCTTTATAAAATGACCAAACCATAGATTTTTCACCTTTGGAATGACTGTAATAAAAATGGGTTAGTGGTCACATAGTATTGAGTTGTCCCAAGGAATCCTCTTTCAATAGGCATTGCCTACATATCCAATACTACGAAGAGGGCCTCAGACTTATGTAGTTATCCCCTACATGTTGTCTTGTGTTTATCAAGGTGTAACATGTGATAAGCAAGTACATATAATGATCTATCTTGTAACTTGTAAAATATGGCTCAAGAAATGCTCCTTTAGTATATTAGACTTGTAGATGGGTTGTCCCTATGACTAATATTGAAATAAGAAAGAATAGGGAAGTTTTTCTCACTTGAATGCTTGATTGAGTTCTTTTGGTAAGTTGCCTTGTGAGTTGTTAGGTATATGATAGGTGAAGAATGAAAGAAGGTTGATCTTGTATATATATGAATCCTTTTTGGAAATATATCATGTTAAAGAACTTAGGCCAACCATAGGGATATGTCTCATTTTCAAATTTGATGACTTTAGGGCACTTGAAACTTAGTTTGGCATATGACATTAGCATCGATGTAGGTGTTTGGCTAGGACACAAGTGTCTAAGAAGTTGGAAAATAGGTACATGTCTAAAAATTTTAGAGGATGAAAATAAGTATTTTTATAGAATTTTGAGCAATAAAAAATGCATGTTCATCATAATAACATATGATCAGACTAAGAAAAAAGAAATAGGCATAAGAGATAATGGATGTGAGCCTTTCAATAGTAGGAATGTCTTAGAAATGAAGGGTATAACCATGAGAAGTACTTACCAAGTATACAATACTAAGGTGCTATATAATTTAGATTTAGTGTCTACGCCTGTCCCCCTTTAATCTAAAATGAAATTGTTAGCTTAAAGGAAAAGAAATGTGTGCCTGAATGTGTATGACACACCTTGTCTTAGTTTGAACCCAACTTGAGCGTTTTTTTTGGTGATTAACCTACAACTAAGATCATGTTAAAATATATAATCAGTGTACATAATCTGGAATTGAAATAATTTTAAATGCTTAAAAGTAAAGAGAGTAAGGTTAGGAGTACACCTTTGTATTGATGAAATCACCTTGTCATTTGGAAATTTGATTTGAATAGATGCTTTATTATGAAGATTTGAAGCTAAGATTAGGATAATGGTAAAAACCTTTAAGTGAAAATGTATATAAATATTAGATGAAAACATTACCCTAACTTTAGAGAAAATGTGAGTTTCCACCTAGAAGTAAGATTAACTCAACTGTGCAACCCAATCATACTTATAACTTGGTAAGCATGAGTGATCCAAGTCAACCCACATTATAAATATGGTGTGGGTGGATGATTTTATCACTCCATATTATAAAATTGATGATATTGAGTGATGTAATCACCTCAAAATTGCTAAAAGTGAACCAACTACTATAGTATATTGGCTCAATAACAATCCATAAGAGCCCATCTTGGTATAGGCTAACATCTGTATAAGTATTTGAAATCTAAGATTTGATTTTGCAATTTATGGTGCTATTTTTCATGTCGTATGCACCTCATATATGTCTCAAGTTGAAACTTGGGTATAAAATTGGTACCAATGTATATAATGTTACCATAATGTGTATCTAAATTATATAATTATGTAATTTTGGCCAAATTGTAAAGTATGCAAGTGTTGAATATATTTTCCCATGACATGCCCCCACTATAATATGAAGTTTATAAATGGTATAAGTGTGGAAAACATGTTTCCATAACATGCCCCCACTATAATTTTAAAATATTAAAAACTAAATAAGTGTAGAAGTCATGTATTTTTAACATGCGCCCAATGAAATCTAAAACTTTGAATGTGTGAAATATATGCCTCTATGACATGCCCCCACTGATATTCCCCCTTTCAAGGTGAGGGGAATTATAAACTGATAGTCACCTTCTCTCAAAATGATAATATAATTGTATAATCTATGAATGTATCATGTAACATGTAAGAGTAACATGTATAGGTAGATATAGTAATGAGGTACATAGTATGTGATCACATCAAGTCCTAAGATGCATGATGTGAATCATGAAAATATCTACATAATAATAGTACAAGATCAACTATCAATCAATCACACACACCAAAGCACTCAAAATCAAATCAAAATATAATGGTCCAAGGAGACTTTAAATAAGGGGCATGTTCAAATACCACACAATTGAAGGTAAATGACTTAGTCAAATATTCACAAAACAAGAAAATTCATATTTAAATGTCAACATACAACAAACTATGACATATGCCAATTTTACAATAGGTGAACATAGGCACAGAGGCCAAAAACAATGGATCATATCAAATGATCAAATAAGCAATACAATTCAAGATAAGTCACTCATGAAAGTGCATAAATGGAAAGCATTGAACATAAACAACCAACCTCAACATATGATACTAGTCCCTGGATATATGTGTTAGTAAAAATGTTAGGTACATTACATATCAAGTGTATTATAAAAGATATAAGAATGGATAAAGGCATGTGTAAGTATATAATCTCAAACATGATAATGTGAAATGATCATATAATAATGTATCCTAGATGTATCATGATCAAATAAATGGATGCCCCCAATGTCCAAATGACATGACTAGAGGGAAGGCCCAGCATCTGAAAGTACATAGATCATGTGCCTGGGTATGCTTATATTAAACATAAAAAATGATGCTTGAAACACATACGTATATATAAAAAGATGATATGTTATCCACCAACATGGAACTAACAACATATATGCCAAGAAGCTAATAAAACATGTCAAAGCTAAAAATATTTTTTGGATTTTTAGATTTTTTAATTTTTTGGAGTATTTTTGAAATATTTGAAAATAAAAAACTATCCTATGATCTCATTGAAAGTATGCTCATAAGTATCTCCCCATTGTGAATCTAATACAATAAACTAATGATACTACCAAGGGGCATGCATAGGTGTGATATCTAACATTATAGGATCTATAATGCTCTGCATATGTAAAATATGACTTTGTGGTCATGAAGTGATAATAAAAGGAGTAGGATTTCATGTAACCCATCATTGAATGCTCTATGGTTTGTTTTAAATGTTAGTAATAGGAACATGTTTAGGTGCTCTGGATATCTGAATATGGTGTGTAGTAAATGAGGATTTTGCGGAATCTAATATGTCTATTTGATGCAAAGGTATCTCAATTAAATATTGCCTAGGATAGGGGATTGCCTATTTATTATACTTTTATAGAGGATTAACCTTAGTAGGTTTTATAATTAACTACCTTGGTATAAACTTTTTATATTCAAGTGGATGTTCATATGAAATTCTAGAAACTGTAACCACCCTATTGTCATGAATGTATTTTAAAAACCCTACATTATATAAGGTATTGTGTGTATTGTATGTATCTAGGGATATCCCAATAACATATCAAAAATTCCTATGCAAGGGAAAATGGAAAAGGTAGTGACCACATGTGTTGGTCCAATCTATAAAGGTAATTCAATCTCACCAAGAACCTATTGTGAGGTCCCATTGAATTTTTTAAATAATTTAGTTAAAAGATGTAAACCATTATGTGTATATCCCAAGTACATAAATAATCTCATAGTGTAAACTTTCTCACTTACACCATTATCAATCATAAAATTGTCTATATACTAGTGATCAAGGTATGCTCAAATGAATAAGGAATAAATATTTGAGTCATCATCCACAATCTCACTATCATTACAAGTAATAGGTCTTTGAGCCATAGGAGGTATATTCCACGTATAAGTACAAATAACCCCATATAATGGGTGCCCATAATGTGATCAATGAGGATGTGCAATATATGCCATTTTCACTTATGGTTCCTTCTTAGAATAGTTTTACAAAGGAATTTAAATATCTTTTGATTTTTATGATCACTAGGTTGTGAACCTGATTCCTTTGGAGGATCATCAAATGTAATTTTTTGGTCATTAATAAGGTCCTAGATCTTATTCTTTTAAGGTAAAATACTAGTTCATAGAATGCCCTAGGCCTTGGTGATAGTCACAATAAGTATTGGCATCATATCATTTGTGTGGAGGTTGACTCATATCAACCTATATATTATGAGGGAGATATATGAGGTGACACTCCACAAGCTTCATAAGTGATGAAGTTGGAGACTCCAGTAAGCATGTAAATTGTCTCCTTAGTGCAATGGATAAGACAAGACAATTAGGTTATTGTGACACCACATTAACCATGGTACTTGCTTCTTTTTTAGGCTCTCTAGGCTTTACCTTATAACTTGGTTTGATAGTAAACTTGGTATTTTATGCAGTTGGTGTGTTTGCTACATACTTAATTTTGTTCAATGATATAAGTTTTATTTCATGATCATGAATAATATGACATAATTCATCAAAATATTTGAATTTTTTGAAAATAATGGACTCATATAATGGGGCAAGCAAAATTTACTTGAATATATCTTGAATATCTTTATTTACCATTGGATTGGTCATTTTATCCAACATTTTCTTGTACCTTAATACATATTCATTGATTGACTCATTGGCTCCTTGTTTGGTCTTTATAATTTAGGCATAAGAAAACTTTTTAGTAATAATGATAGATAAGTGTGCCAAAACTTGATTTGCAAGAGGATTGAATGTGTTTATTGATTAGATTGGTAAATCATAGAACCACCTTATAGCTTATTCCTTGAGGCTCCTTGAAAATAGTTTAGTCAAAATTTTATCATTGGAAGCATAATCAAGGCATGTCACATAGAAATATTGAAGATGTTGTTCAAGATCACCCTTGTCATCATAAAATGTGAACTTAGGTGAAACAAAACCAGTTCGCAATGAGTGAAAATATATCTCTAGTGCAATAGGGTTATGCAATACCTCTTATGAATCAATAACATAAGGTGATTTCATGAATTTTGTTCAATATTTTTAACCTTAGTTTACAAATGTTTTATAGTTTGGACAAGATCTTGCACCTCTTGGTCTTTAAGGTTGGAAATTTAGTAAGTTACTAAAGGAGGTATACCCATAGTTTGAGTGGATATAAGCATTAAAACTGGTAATTGAGTTGAATTTTTATGTTTCCCATGTAATATGTAGTAATAATAGGATTTATTTTGGGATCAAAGGTTTGAAGACATATCCCATGCCTCCATTAGAAGTATAAAGTGATGATGTGCACAAGGCAAGGGTTATTGGTACAAAATCACTTGTAGTGGCACCTAAGGATTCACCATCACTAGGTGAGGAAGCCTTAGCCTTAGCATGCTTATTGGTTTCATCTCTTGTAACATACAAAAATTCATCTATGAAGCCCTTGTTTTTATTAAGATGAGTAACTAATGCTTCTTTATCTTCTATATAATTTTTTTTTTTTAATTAACATTTTCCATTGATTATAAATGAAAAATTTATAATTTGAAATTTATTAAATCAATCTAAAAAATAGGAGACCCTAAGCCAATTTTAGGGTTTTGAATGCAAAGACATAGAGGTCAGGTTCACCAAATGTTTAACCCTAAATTGAGATGAATCAATATAGTATAGGGTTAAGAATACATAAATAAATAAACACAAGATTGATAAACATATCTATATCAGGCTAATGAATTTGTAAACTCAAATAAATAATATCTTGAATTTATAGTGTTGAGATATGCTAAAAATGGAAAGTAAAACTATTGATTGATATTTTAATATAGTAAAATTAATATCAATTAATTAGTTTATTGTGAATGTGCATATCTAATATATAATAAGATGGAAGTATATAGGATCTAGAATTTGGATCAATCATTGAATTCTATAAATTTGCACTCTATGGCCTCAGATGCTTGCATCAGATCTAGACGATTATGTCAACACTATTATCTAACTTGGAAATAAGTGTCTAGTATATAATATTAAATATAAATGGGTGTAATCACTTGAAACCTTTTGGGTTTTCTATTGACTTTACCCTGGTGTGTTTAGATCTCGTGTATAGGCTATCACTTTTTGTCAAATGATCAAACCTTAGATTTTTCACCCTTGGAGTGACTATGGGAAGTTGGGTTAGTGGACACATAGTGTTGATCTTCCCCAAGGATATCTCTATCAATGAGAACCACCTACATAGCCAATAATCCAAATAAGGCATAAGACTTATGTAGTTTTCTTTTATGTGTTGGTTTGTGTGTGTATCAAGATTCAATATGTGATAAGCAAGTACATAGAGTGACCTAGATTTTAACTTAAAAAATATGAATCATGGAATTATTCTTTAGTACTTTAGACCCATAGATGGGTTGTCCCTATGACTGATATTGAAATAGGAAATAATAGGGAAGCTTTGTTCACCTGAATGTTTGATTGGGTGCTTTTGGTAAGTTGCCTTTTGATTTTTTGAGTCTTTTCTAGGTGAGGAATGAATGAGGGTTGATCTTGTATATATACTAGTCCCTTTTGGAAATATTTCATGTTTAAGAACCTAGGCTGACCATAAGGATACGTCTCATTTACAAATTTTATGACTTTAGGGCACTGAAAACTTGTTTGGGCACAAGACACTAGTGTTGACATAAGAATCTAACTGAGATGCAAGTGTCTAGGAAGATGGAAAATAGGTAAAATTTTAAAATTTGTAAAAGATGCTAATAAATAGGTTTATAGCATTTTGAGTAGTAAAAAAGGCCTAATCATCATAATAATATATGGTTGGACTAAGAGATAATGGATGTGATCCTTTCAACAATAATAAGGTATTATAAATGAAGGGTATAACCATGAGAATTACTTGCCAAGTATATAATATTGAGTGTTATATAATTCATATTTATTGTCTATAAAAGGCCAAAAAATAGGTATGCATCTAAAATTGATAGTGAAGCATGTTTATCAATTTTTAATCTTTATGTGTAGTATAAGAGACCTATGTCATCAAAATGATATGGATTAGACTAATAAATAAGCATTTAGGCATAATGAGATGGTGAATGTTGTCCTTTTGGTATAATGGAGATCTAGAACTGAAGGGTAGAGCCATAATTGATATTTGTCAAATATATAAGACTAAGATGTTATAAATATTCATTTTTAGTATCTACAACTTCCTCCACTACCAACTGCACAAATATACACTGAATATGATAAATAGATCTATGGATTCATAAAACTCTAATTTCTCTTGATTCTCAAGGTCTCTATATCTCTATATTCTCTAGATCTCTAGATTCTCCTTATCTCTAGATCTCTAAACTATCTAGATATTTGGAGATATGGATTCTCTAGATCTCTAGATCTTTGGATTAACTAGATCTTATCTAAATTCCATCTTCAATTAATCTCTCATTCTTTATTCTATTTCATTCATCTAAAAAACATCTTTTCCCAACTCTCTTTCACTGGGAGAAAGGATCTTTTTTGGAAGGTACAAAAGTCCTTCTTCTTTGTTTTGCATGGACAAAGCAACATTAGTTAACAAATAAAAAGGTGTCATATCCAATTTTTAAAAAATAGGAATATCCAATTTAAAAAACATTATTTCCCACTTGTTTTACCTCAAGCTTCATAGTGTTACCTTGGAGTATTTTTTTAATTAAGTACATCCATACCTAGTCTTTAACAAGGATATTATGCTCACATCCAAGTTGAACATGTATTTCTCTAC
The DNA here is from genome assembly GCA_037957365.1 of Torreya grandis. NCBI lineage: Eukaryota > Viridiplantae > Streptophyta > Pinopsida > Cupressales > Taxaceae > Torreya > Torreya grandis. Next base: position 4,731,573 of record JARHVA010000216.1, read on the forward strand.
ACTCTGCTTGTGGCTCCCTTTTCCTCTTCTTTTTGATGAGTATTTTTATAAGTGGAATGCTCAACCTTTGTGAACTCCCAATTTCACCTTTTAACATTCCTTAAATAAATTTTCCATCTAATAATGTGGGTAATTGCCATCACAATTCCCATAATATCTTGTACCATCCTTTTTCTAGAAATAATAATAGTGGAGTTTGAACCCATATTGCTACAATAAATCATGACCCCTTCACTATATTGTACAATTTACAATATTATGCCCTCTTGGGGATTAAAAGGACACAAAATTATTAATGGCTTCTCTAATTATAATGTCCTCCACATTCTTGAATGGATGACTTCCTCTTCCAGGTGATAGGAATACATCTATACAATGGTCAAACCACAACAACCACCATAATTAAACATGAACCAATATAACACAATTGTTGAGATGTGTTATCAAACCTTTTGTATATAAAAATAAAACCTATTCTAATACCACCTAATATGTAATTTGATGAATATTCCACAGACAATTCATTAGCATGAATCCTTTTTAAAAACTAACATGGACATGATTGTTCCCTTACTATTTATGCTTTAGTTTACATATTTAAATAGAGATATAAGGTATTGCATTTAAAATGTATCAAATACTACAATCAATAAGACTAAAATATAGCACAAGTAAATAACAAATAAATCACAATGATGCAATAGGTTAGCATGGAAAAACCTAACGAGAAATCTCTAATAGATTGAAGAGCTTCTCTTCCCCTTTCCACTATGTAAAAATTAAGCACAGTTTTACTTCCACCAAGTGGAATTCATGGGCATACACTAAAATAGATAAATTTCCCAAATGCTTGTACAATTATTTTCTTACTTGCAATACTTCTCAGATAATTACAACCACCCTTGTCAATCAAATCTAGCTAGGAACACAATGAGAATTTATGTCTCATTGAATGAATTGATGTCTCCCTTGGACTCCTTTTCCCAACCCTAAAGGAATATAATATAGTTTATATTTATATTTAATTTAATCCAATCTTACACCCATCCATGATTCAATCCCCCTAATTCATTTTCTTAGAAATTAAATGACTACAATGATCCTCTCAATGTACATTTATACAATTTGACACATAATAAGGTCACATGGTGAGAAGACCAAATGTGAAAAAATTTAGAAAAACATCTCTGTCCCTTGAAACTATTTTAGATAAAATTTATGGTGGCACTATGCTTTTTCCTAACATTGGGAAACAATGGTGCGAGTATTTTTAAAAAAATATCAGTCTGGAACGTCCTATAACTTTTTGAGGCCATAAATTTTGCATATGAACTCATATTGACATGTCATTTTTTATAATATTTCACAAATGTTGATATGAGTCTAAATATGTAATAAAAATTACTTTTGATGACTTATTGATATTGATTTAACCTTTTTACCATAAAAAATCTATTTTGAGGTCATCAACGGTCACAACATATTTTTGAACCCTATCAATGGTTAATTAGCATAACCTTATAACTCAAAAATGATATAAATATGATTTTAAATTATCCAATTCACATTATTACATAATTATAACAATGCATTGAGTTTTTTAACATAGCTAACATGTTATATCTACAATTTAGACTGTTTGTCTTGAATTATATGCATATCTCTACAAAATTTATCTCCTTATCACAACCCTAACCAATTATCACAAACCAATGGAAAATGGGGGAGTGAATGGGGGGAGTTGTGGTATCCCTCCATTATTATCATACCCCTAATATAAGATAAATTTGGAAAATAACATTCAATATGCTTCAACAAGAAATTTGTGGATGAAATCCCTAATCATATATGACTTTTTAGTGATAGAATAAATAAGTGACACAAAGAAATAAAATACCTGAAAATGATCTAAATCTACATTAAATGATTCAATTCTACTCTAACACTTTCATAATTGATCTATATAACATAAAATGTATACCTTTTTCATTCATTATTTATACTTTCATGTCTAATTATTATCTTTTATGCACTAATGCACTTGAATATTTATAGACTTCTCAAATTTAAATTAAGAATAAATTGGTGTGTGATGCAACACACAAGAAAATACAAACACAAAGCATTAAAAACCCAAAACAATGGTCAAAAGGGCCCACCCCAGAACTGTACATTGCACGATCTTGGTGCCCCAAAACTATATGTTATATGATTTAGGGCAACATGCCTAGGACCTAAAGAAAATAGAAAGAGAGGAGAGAGAATATAAAATAAGGGAACAAGACCAAATATGACCAAAACATAAAGGAAAATATGTCAATAATATTTTAATATGAATTGTTAATAAAAAAATACACAACTACTTTAAAATAATATAATTCTACAAGTAAAACCTGAGACCAAAATTAGGTGTCTACACATATATAATGTAAATATTTATTATAAATAAAGTGAAATATATTTAGAGAATATTCATTTTTTAGTCAGTTAAAAGAGGGGATTGAAATTGAAGATCCTTATTTATTAGTTTTATTTTTTTGGGTTGGGTTGAATAATTGATGGGTACAATTACCACTTGGATATCAAAACTATTGGGAACCCTAATAGATATAACCTATAACCCAATGTTTAATGAACACTTTTAACTATTGCTGGGCCAAAATACAAGAGCCTCCTTTATTAATGACTTAAAGAGAGGGGCTATGGTGATGCAATTTTTAAAAACCTTTCCTTGGTAAATTGCCTCACTTCTTCAATGCCTTTTTACCATTTATTTTGGGTTTCCAATGTGTCTAAAATCTCCCATTAAGAAGTTATAATAATTTAGATATCAACATGCAATTTATAAACATATTTTAAATATTAACATGTAATTTTAAAACATATTGTCATAAAGTACAATATATGTCAATCTATTGTTTGAAATTAGTACATTAATTTAAAGCAATAAGTTTATACATTTTTTAAGAAAATATTTTTATCCATATTTTATAACGAAAAAAAATTAACTTCTAAATTGTTAGATATTTATATTTAAGGTTAGTATTCACAATATTTAGGTGTGTGACTAAATATATTAGTTCAAATAATATATTGTGTGTAGGCTTGTATGAAATGAATTGAAAGAATAATTCTTAGGATAAATATGTAGATATATTATAGGGATTATAAGATTATAATCTATAAAATTATCTCTTTTATATATATATATATATATATATATATATATATATATATATATATATATATATATATATATATATATATATATATATATATATAATCAATTTTGAGGAGACTTTATTTTGTGTAAATTATGTCCAAATTATTAGATTTGGTACAAAAGTAGATATTATGGCATGTTAATTTGAAAAGGGGTAGTGTTGTGTTGTTTTGCCCGAAATCATGGAAATCTTGATTTGTTATGATAGTTCCATATTGCATTATACACATGTAAAATTTTTTTAGCTGAGTTTTTAAGGATTGAGGTATATAGTGCACAATGGTAGATTATGTGTGTATGTTTATGATTCCTATTTCTTTTAGACCTATGTGAATATCCCATGACTCGTATCTCAAATTCAAGAAATAAAATTAAACATGATGTTATAACTTTTGAGATTCAAATTCTAGTCAATTGATTAAGCAATAACACAATGGAGGTCTAAGGCAATAGAGGTAGGGGGCCTAATAGTGCATATTGTCAGTTGCTAATGAAGGGGACACAAATGCAATCATGGAATCAATGTCTGCACAAAACTAGCTAAAGCTAAGGATGATCTTCAATGGCAGTGGAATCATCTTTGTCTTTCATGATCAAGTGACAATGATTATGTATAGTGGCTATAAATGAAGCCAAGGACAATCCTCAAACATTTCATTTTTAGTTATATTGTATGGTGTTTTATTTACATATTTTATCTTTTTATAATGATAATACAGAGATCCATACCAAAGGTATTATAGGAATCATGTTTTTGACATGTAGGGTTGTTGGGTAGTTCTTTTCATTAGATTGGTTGATTCAATTCCCATATGTTGGTTGATGTAGTTCCCATTTATTGGTTGATCCAATTCTCACATATTGGTTGATTCAATTCCCTATTTAACCCTAAAATTAATATAGGTGATCTTATTGTTATCCCTATATTTAATTAAATGGGAATACAAAAATGAAATGGCACAAGGGTGATACTGAGATATGTAACAGACTAATTAGATGCTAAACTCAAATATAGGCATATGTTGAATTCATAAAATGTTTGATAGTCTAAATATGGAAATTATAACTAAGTTATGTATGGAAATGATAAGGAAGTGATATACTTAGTTGGTTTTGATGCTAACATAGTTTTGAATCTAGAACAAGTAGGAAAAAGGCTAAAAGATAGTTCTAGAATAGTTGCCAAATTCTAGATCAGAAGCTTCCAAAGCTCTAAACACTAATCACTACTATCTAGGTTTGATGCAAGTGTCTTGTATAGAATACTTGATATAAAAGGATGTAACCACATGGATGATTCTAGGTTTAACTTCTCTTTCACTTTGGTGCATTCAAATATGGGTCATAGACTGTCAATCCTTTTGAAATAGCAAAACCCTAGTTCTCCATTTTTATAATGACCTTGGGGAAAAATGGCTTAGTGAGCACATGGTGTCGAGCTGACCCCAAAGACCATAATATTAGTGGGAATTGCCTACATAGATAATACTCTAGAAGAGGGCCTCAAAAATGATATAGGTCTCCCTTATATGTTCACTTGTGTGTGAATCATGCAATATGTGAAAATAACAAAAGTGATTTAACTTATAACTTGATAAATTAGGTTGTTGGGATTATTTTTTAGTACTTCATACCTATATATGTGTTGTCCCTATTACTGATATATAAATAGGAGAGAATAGGGAAGCTTTGCTGAATTGAATTCTTGATAGAGTGTTTTTGATAAGTTGCATTGGTCTCTTTGGAATTTTTACTAGGTTCTTTTGTAGGTGAGGAATGAGTGAGGGTTTATCTTTAATTTATATCAATCCTTTAGATAATAAATCACATTAAATAAATTAGTATGACCATTAGGATATATTTTATTTTCAAATTGAATGACTTTTAGGTCACTTGACACTTATGTCAGGACAAGATAGTAGCATTAATGATACTATCTATCTCGTACGTTAGTGTCTAGAGAGTAAGAAAATAGGTACATGATTATAACTTTTAGAGGTGGAATATAAGTACATTTTAAGTATTTTATGCAAAAATATAAGGTCTATGTTATCAATATAAGACTGGTCAAACTAAGAGATAGGCCAAGGGACACAAGATAGAGTAGATGTGAAACTTGTGGAAATAGAAAAGGTCTAGAACTGAGAGGAGCAACCAAGGTCTTAGTTTGATAAGTGTATAAGACTAAGGTGAAATACAATCATAAAATAGTGTCTACATTTATCCCCCTTTAATATAGCAATGAAATTGTTAATTTAAAAGAAAAGAATGTGTACATGTATGTGTATGCATACCTTATCTTTGTGTGTGTCAAACTTGAGTTCTTAGTTGGTGACTGACCTGTAACCAAGAGCATGTTACATTGTATAATCAATGCATATAATTTGGAATTGAAAATACTTAGAAAGATTAAAATTTAAATATCAAGGTCTAGGAGTACACCTATGTGTCGATGTAACCGCCCTGCCTATTAGCAAGTTTATTTGAAAAAGATGTATCATTATAAGGATATAAAACTAAGATTGGGATAAATATAGATAAATCTTGAAAGTTTATATATCCAAGGAGATACAGAGAGAGAGAGAGAGAGAGAGAGAGAGAGAGAGAGAGAGAGAGAGAGAGAGAGAGAGAGAGAGAGAGAGAGAGAGAGAGAGAGAGATTGTAAGGCCCATGCTCCCAACCTTCGCGAAATGTGAGTTTCCATTTGGTAATTGAGATTAGTTCAACCGTGTAACCCAATGATACTTATAACTTGGTGAGGTTAGATGATATAATCAAGTACAACCTAAAAATTGGTAATATTGAGTGATTTTATCACCTCAATCATACCAAAAAGTGAACCAACTACTGCATTAGATTGGCTTAATACAACCTGTAAAAGTTTGATCAAGGTATTAGTATGTAAAAGTATGTGTTATGGTAATAGTCCATAAAAGAGTTTTGAAATCTGAAACTAATTTGGATTTTTCAATATTAGGCACATGTTTTATACCATATGCACTTTACATATGTCTCATGTTGAAACTATGTATAATAATGGTACTGATGTATAGAATTTTACCACAACTATGAATTTGATAATTGTGTGCTTTGGCCAATTCATAAAATTATGTAAGTATAGAGAACATAATTCCAAAGCATTCCCCCACTATATATGAAGAAATATTAAAACTAATATAAGTACTAATGTGGATAACATATTTATAAAACATGACCCCACTGTAAACTAGATATGTTGAACACTGAATAAGTGTGGAGAACATGTCTCTATGACATGACCCCATTGATATTCCTCCCCTTTAAGGTGAGGTAAAGATACGAAAATGTATTTAACTCACCTCAAAAGGATAAGACAACTATATAATATGTGAATGTAACCTTATAACATATAAAAGGGAACATGTTTAGTTAAATAGAGCATTAAAGTTTATAGAACCAATGTGATCACATGAAGGACTAATATGCATGATAAAGATCATGGAAATGTTGAAGTAGTAATTGTACAAGCTCAACAAGTTAAAAAACACACATACAAGAGCACTCAAAAATAAGTCAAAAGGCAATGGTCTAAGGAGACCCCAAACAAGGGGCGTGTTCAAATGCCACAAAATTGAAGGGACATGAGTTAATTAAATTCCCACTAAATCAATAATGACATATTAAGATGTCTATACAATAAATAATGACATGTGAAAATTTTTAAAAAATCATACATAAGCACAAGGCTACAAACAATGGAGAATATTCAAATGCTCGAACAAGTAAGATAATGGAAAGGCAAGACACACAAGGAAGTGCATAAAGTAAGTGTAAGCAACTACCATAAACATGTCATAGTAGTCTATGGATCAAATGTGTTAGCAAAAAATGTCAAGTACATAGCATATCAAGTACACTGTGTAAGATATAATCATGGATAAAGGCATGTGTAATTACATATGTAAGCTCAAACATGATATGGAATGTGATAATTGAACCATATAAAATGTGTATTAAGATCAAAGAAGTAGATGCTTCCAATGTCTATCTGACATGAGTAGAGGGAAGTCCCAACACCTAAAATAGGAATAGATCATGTGTATGTGTATGCATGTATCACACTTCAAGTAGAATCATGACACATGTGTGTATGTATAATTACCTGAATATGTCATCCCTCAACATGGTACTAACATATAGATGCCAAGGAGCTAGTAGAACATGCAAGTACTAAAAATATTGTTTTATGTTTGAATGTTTTGTTTTTTTGGGTATTTTTGGAATATTTGAAGACTTATCACATAATATATTTTCACAAGTACATAATGTTTATTGAGATTTTTAAAGGTTTTCATTCAAGTGTAGCAAGGTGGTATATGTGTCGATAGATTGTGGATATTCTATATTTTCATAAAGTTTCAAAACAAGTGAAGTGATAGCAAATATGGAAAACACACCTCTATGACCTCGTGAGCTCAACAAATACAAAAAGAACTACAATGCTTACAAATATTCAAATAACGTATGATGCAAACCTTCATTGTAGCTTTAGACAGTCTTTGTCAATATCAATTGTAGTTATACACCTCCATTAAAGTTATGGACCATGAAGATTTGATCAAAGAGTAGAAGCTTGATGCATAAAGTGATTTGAAAAATGGTCGGCACTTTGTTATAGATCTTGAGCATGTTGAATTGTATTGCAAAGAGGTGTATTTATACAAAATTTGGATCAAGGAGGACCCTTCATCTTGAAATCAAGATGAACAGTTGCCAAAAATTCCTCAAGTGTACACATGGATCAATGTTGTAGGATATACCTTCATCTCAATCAAGATGAAGGGTGGAGGATGACCTTTGCAAATATCAATAATAAATGAATATAAGCCCTTCATCTTGTTTCTAAGATGAAGGGTGGAGGATGCCCTTATGTAACTAACAAAGATGAATGAATGTGGGCCCTTTATCTTGTTTTCAAGAGGAAGGGTGGAGGATCCTCTCCAATAAAGCACATGGATCTCAAAGGTGGACCCTTCATCTTGTTTTCAAGATGAATGGTGGAGAAAAATCCCAATTTATTACTAATTATTTGCATAATTGGTGTGCTCTTAGTGGTGTATTTCTAAGATCTCAAGATTATTTCTTTGCATGAAGATGCCCACTTGGAGGGGGAAAATAATTAATTAATCGAAAGGAAACTGTCATTCTATTTGTAATATAAATATAATTAGAAGAATGCTTAATTAAATTAATCAAAGATCAATTTAATTAATACAATATAGAAAATTTAATTAGAAGAATGTTTCATTAAATTAATCAAAAATCAATTTAATTAATACAATGTAGAGAATTTGATTAATAGAATGATTTAGAGAAGAGAGAATTAATAGCATTAATTGATCAGATAAGGGGGAATTAGTGAATTGACTAGAACAAAATAATTGAATAGAGAAATTCACTAGATGGATAATTCAACAGAGAAATTGATCAAAGAATGATAATTGAACAGAGAAATTGAATACAGAATGATAATTGAACAGTTAAATTGACCATAGGATGATAATTAAATAGATCTAATACATCGAATTGGCTCACCTAGAGATGCTCCAAGGTGAATTTGAACACATATATTAGATGAACAGATAATTTTAGACAAGATTATGTAAAATTACAAGAAGTCATTCCATTTTGTAACTTGACACGAAAATGATAAAAATGGAGTGTCTAAAGTATATGCCTTTTCCCAAATTTTCTGTAACTATATATGGTCCCAACCAATTTGGTTTGAACTTTACTTTTTTGTCTTTTTATGCATTTGTGTTCTTTTGATTTTATTTTAGTACTAGGTCACCCACATCAAAGTCAGGTGTCTTGACCTTTTTGTTAAATTATGATTTACACGATCCTGATAAACACGTAGGTGCTTAGTAGCCTATGTGAATTTGGTCCTCAAATGCTCTAATTGTTGTAATCTATTTTCATGGTATTCATTATCTTTAATTATGTCTTTAAGAGAAACACACAAAGAAGGTATCTAAAGTTCAATTGGTAATACAACCTCTATACCGTAGACTAAAGAGTAAGGTGTGGCCTGAGTAGGTATGTGTGCACTAGTTCGGTATGCCCATAGAGCATATACCATCACCTAGTATAATAGATGATCATTTTGCACATATCACCTAGTGGCACAAGAGTGTCCCATGGAATTATGAATGTTTTCTATGTTTGACCAATTATGAATCTCAATTGCTATAGTAACTCTATGTATAACAGACCCGTGAATCATATTGACAAAACTAAAAGTACACATTTTGTTTTATATTTTCTATAGAGGGTAACCAAACCAGCCATAATGATTTTTCTAGGTTTCCCAGTGTTGAACCCATTCCTTGATACGAAAATGTCATGCCCAGTTTTTTTGTTCCAAAATCGATGTATTTTTTTCTTAACTTAATTCAATCATGCTTACTTGTCAATTGTAGTTGCTTAGTGGTCTAACTATCATTATTCAGTTGATGTATGATAAATTGTAAAAGATAAGAATGATCTCATATTATGTAGGATATATTCTATCTATATATATATATATATATATATATATATATATATATATATATATATATATATATATATAATTGAATCATATATCAATTTTGAAGAGACTTTATTCTATGTAAACTTTATATGAATTCTTAATAGGTCTATTTAAGTTTATTCAAGTTAGGGAAAGGCAAATCTTTTTGGTATGCTAAGGTTTTCATTTTACTAAGATTTGTAAGTATTGCCATTGAGAGACTCTCTCCACATATATTTTTAATTAATGTATTTGATGTATCTAAAAGGAAGATAAATATGGGTATTAAAGATGAGATCTATAGAATTTATATTTGGTCCAAATGGCTAAAACTCTATTAGTCTCTTTCCTCAAAGCTTCAACATGACTACAATAGATATCTTCACTTTGAGGATGGGGTCATCTAACCTCCAAGCTACAGTCAGTGCATATTATCTTGCAGTTTGAGGGTTCCTTTCGAATAATTTAGAGTTTGTTCACATCATCTCTACATAGAGACATATGACATATTTCTCAAGAAAATTGTATTTATCAGATTTGTTTTTTAGAGTCTAAAATATAAGATTGTTTTGTATTTAGACATTCTCCTTATTATGAGATTAGGGAGAGATTCTTTTTCCTCTTTAGAGACTCATATCTCCAAAACTTAATGGCTTACGAGGACTAGAGAGGCTTGGCTCTTTTCTTTCAAGATATGTTTGATCTTTGTTAACATATGACTAGAGACTTTACTTCTATAATGATTTACACTTAGAGGATTCTATCTTTTATTCAATTTTTTCTTTGAGATTGAGTACAAAGTAACCACCTCAAAGAGTTGTAAATATAGTGAAATCCATAAAACATTAAAATATATAATTTATTTTCACATATTTTTTTGATTGCATATTATTTTTTAATTTTTAAATTTAATACTTTTTCAATTTTATAAATCAATATTTTAAATTACATATTAATATAATTATCTTATTTTAAGAAACTCAATTATTTATAAAATTATCAAATACTTCTTCTTTTCTTTTTTTTTTTTCCTAATAATAAAACTCCCACATATTATTTTAATTTAATCTTAATGTCTTTCAATTTATGTGCAAGCGGTAAGAATTTTAGCAATACCTTACAATAATATAATTTATTCATAATTTTAGCTTTACAACCTAAAGCCACTATGCAACGTGTTTTTAAAGGTGGCATCTTAAGATTACTTTCCAAATTGATGTTATCGTTTGCCTAACCTTATAATCTATTAAGTGGCCACACAATAGTTATTTATTTATTTGGAGCAGTTGTAAGGGAAGTTTGACATAAACGAGCCAACGATGTGAAGGAAGTATTAATCTATTATAACATTTTTGTAGACACAGTCAAAATTTAAATGTTTGTTTTGTTGTACACGGAACCACCCCACGACTCTCAATTCATTTTCTTGGCCGCCAACTTTGAAATAATTAATTAATGACGCCATCCGTCCAACCTAACCAAACCTAACCTAACCTTTCTAGATACATCTAGTCGCCCTTTCATTTTTCATTGAATCCAATACAACTTCTATCGACCCTCTTCTTTATTTCATTATATTAATATTAATATTAATATTAATGATGATCTCTGCATTCGTATGTTTGATTCCATTTAATTTATTTTCTTTTGTTTTTTTATATATATATTATATTCCGTAAGTTAATATTGATTTATCATGAGATTCCAAACCATACAATGTATGGATATAGTTTAATAAATATATAAAAATGAAATAAATTTAAAAAAATTAAATAAGAAAGTTTTTCATTTAAAAAGATGAAATTTATTGTTTATATATATAATTTTTTTAATATTTAAAGTCGTAGAGAAGTGTGTAGTTAACATGAAGTTATGTGAATCAATATATTTGTAATGTCTAACAAATTTAATATATTAACTTAAACATTAATTAAGTTTGGATGGGTGGTGTAGTTGGTTAAGGGTTTTGGGTTCGTTCTATATAGGTCTCGAGGTCGAATCACAGTGCTCGAATTTATCCAACACACATGGCTTTCGAGTGGTTGTATGGGTCCTGAGAAGATTAGTCTCGCCTACCTCACCTCTTCTTCTCCCCAAAACTCAACAGCAAAGTAAACTCAAAACAAGGAGAGATGTAATCGCTGGAATAGTCATGGAGACACCTCCCGATCCAAAAAAAAAAACTTAAACACTAACTAGTAGACCTCTTAATAACGTAAAAAACTTTGAAATAAATAGTTAATCTAATACATGTCCTTTTGAAGGATTTATACATATAAAAAGTTGTTGGCAAAATGAGAACATGTCATAAAAGAAAATGGCTAAGTAGTTGTGGATTTTGTGAATTACAAATGTTTGAATATAACTAAATGAGTCCATGAAGAGACAAAAGATTTGCCTCTTTATTTCACAATAAAGAAAACATTGAAAATAAAATGATAGTCACTTTCAAACCTTAAAGAATATATTGTAAGGGTTATTGAGGGGAAAGATTTTTGAAAAATTCTCTTAAAAAAATGTATTTTTGCAAGTTCTCTTTATGGAATGAGTTGTTGGAAAAAATATTAGATTTCACTTTCTTTTGATTAGTTTTGTCTTTGTTAAGATATAAGGGTCTTTTATGACTAAGAGCATCTAGAGAGCTTTTGAGGTGGTGACGCTTTAGCTAAAGCGAGTCTATGATGGTTCTAAAATTAGTCTCTCTTTTAATGAACACAATCTCTAGTGACCCCTTATCATGACAAATTCCAACCTCCCTCTAACTGATGTGTTAGACATAAAAACTCTTTAGTTCTTTAGAAAAGGAATTTATATTGTTCGAGATTTGGTTTCATCTCGAAATTCGATTTTATGATATTCTTTGAAAAACCAAGTATACGCTGCTAAATTCAAACTTTCCTTTTGTTTTACGTATTTAAGAATTGATGCCAAATGTCATGCTTCATAAAATGGGTCTACAAACCCCATTAGCTTGGTGGAAGGATTGGGGGTGGGAATTGTAACCCTCATTAGCCTTCTAAAATTATTCTCTTAGACTCCTCTATCATATCATGAGTCATCTTTCTTTAACCTTAGGTAAAGCCAATAAGTGATGGATTATGAATTCCTTTCCCAAAACGTGGTTTGTCCGACTCAATAGGATTGGGGTTGCCAAGCTCTTATCTAAATTAGCTCACTTTGTCTAGTGTCTAGTTTATCAAGGTCTTCCTCTTGGGAATGTCTTAAACACATTTGGATCCGTGATCCCAAGTACCAGACCCGTTCTAGACCTAAAACCATTAGGAACCTTTTTTGGACATGTTTGAGAGCTCAGATAACTTGGCATTAGATTCATAGCTTATTTCAATATTAACATCCATAGCCACTCAATTGGTGAATGATAGTTTTTGGGGACAATGCTAAGTAGCCTCCATACATTGCCTTTTTGTGAAAGAATTCCAGAGGTATTACTTTGTTTCACTTATGGAAGTCTAAAAATTAATCTAATTTTAATAATGAAGAGTTTTCTATGGAATTCTTAATTCTTTGTTAACAATAAAGTGTTTGTTATTTCTTCAACTTTTATATAGATCCAAGCGTAAATTGAAAATGTGGCTCTAGGATTTTAGTATTTGCAGGGAATCCTCAACCATTGGGGAAGTGTTCCTTATACCATGAGTTGTGTTCCTTATGACCAACCCTTATATGACACTCCTCCATCGGCACCCAAACATCGACATAAGCGAAGTTGTTCCCACAACTGTTTCTTATCCCTTCCATATGAATGGAAAGATGGAGTCCACCACCACATAAAAAGACCTTTATTGGCTTATCTTGGTGGAGTTCGCTTAAACAAGGTGATGAACTAATGAAATGCTATGTGTTGTCACCACTTGGTTGGAAAATGATCTTTCATATACCACTCAAAGACAATGGATGACATCCGGACCTCCTTTTAAATATTTTCAACTATATTTATTTATTGGTATAAAAATGGAAATGTAAATACTAACCAACAACTTTATTTATACAAAGAAAGTGATTGATAGCTATATTAAAGAAAGACTCTTAAAGAGCATATGACATTAAAAAAAGATAGAGATGGTGGTCTATCTCAACATGAATGAAATCGATAACAACAAAGTATGAGTTGAAGCAGGGCCGTCAATGAAGCTGCAAAGGGGTAGGTTTCTTTATCACACGGGCGGAAATGAAATGGAATGGTCGACGTCTGACTTTCTTTATAAAATGAAATGTGGAGGGGAGTGGAGTGGAGTGGAGCGGAGTGGAGCCGGGACTCGTTGGCACGGCACGGCACGGCACGGCACGGCACGGCAGTGATAGAGATCCTTCTTCTCCAATGTTCTTCTTCGTCAGTCGTTTAGCGTTACCTATATATAATAGGTGAAACAAAGCTATTTTTAATGGAGCATACCGTTAGGGTTCATAAGCAGCTGAAATGCTTTGCTTTGTTATTGCCCGACAATTGTCGGGTTTTTATTGATGACTTCCTTTTAATAATATTATGGTCAAATACGAAAACAATGCAATTTAATTGAGCCGTCCCCTTTGACCTGACCAGGATCCTCCTAACACAACTCTCACATGTTTCATACCAAGCTATAAACTACTTACAATGCCATTTTCTGCGTCTGCGTCTGACTCTGACCAAATTCTTTTAAAATGGATGCCACAGGCCGAGGCAATGGCAGGGGCTCGAAATTGACAGGATTTAATCATGGCTTCAGTTTTGGGACAGTAGTAGTACTAGTGTATCTGTTGTCCCTTCTCTGTGTTTGCACCTCTCGCACTCCGCTTTCCAACCACAAACATAGCCTAAAATTTCAACAATACACAGGTACTTCGCATTTAATTGTGTCTTGTAAATTGTAATTCATGGCGAGTGCATACATAAACAATTTAATCTTTTATACTTTTGGAGAGGCATGGGCTTTTGAGTCTCTCACCATAGAAATTGTTATTATCTACTTCACTATTACATTTTCTTATACTCCCTTAATATTTCAGAGATTGAAAACACAAGAATGCAGAGTCTTTACTTCTTAGAGAGAAACCCTTTAGACATATTAATGGTTGTCGGAGTTTTATTTTGGATAAGGACTGCACAGGTTTGGTCCATTAGAGAGGACACCAACTGTTTGGAATTAAAATTAATAACAGTCTTATCTCAAAAATAATAATTCAACAATGATTCCTCACGGGGAAAAGGACCTTAAATCTCACAATAATTGCTTTAAAACTTCAATTCAAAAAATTAAATATAGCCCTGCCATCCATCTTCAAATCTGGGTGCGTAAAAAGAGGTTGGATGAATATGTTTAGAAGCAAAGAAAAAATCACATAACATATTTAATCCTCAACTTGCAAATAAGGCAGACCAGAATTTAGAATTTAACAGACTTGCCTTGGTATTTGGGACCTAGGTATCTCTAAAAGTTTTTCAATGATATAAGTGGTGATTCATAGAACGTTATGCACATATGAAAAAGGACAAGTTTTGATTTGAGGTTGGTTGTTTTGCAGATTCTGATACGCACCGATTGCTGCTCAATGATACGAATAATTCTCCTCTGAAACAAGACATGAAGACTTTACTCAAATTCAAAGCTTTACTGGAAGAGGGTAATCCGTATAAGGGATACTTATACCAAAATTGGCTTGAATCAGATGTAAGTCCATGTAATTGGACTGGTATCACATGCGGAATTGTGGAGGGAAAGGGGGGATTAGAACGCGTCACAGGCATTAATTTTACGGGTGGTGCACTTCAAGGAGCCCTTTTCAATGAATTCTCCACACTCACTGCCCTGAGCAGCCTTTGTTTGGCAGGGAATCAGTTCAAGGGTGAAATTCCAGGGGATTTGGCTGACTGCAAAAGCCTTACAATATTGAATCTCTCCTCCAATTTCCTTGAAGGCACTCCAAATTTCACAGCTCTCACCAATCTTCAATCACTGGACCTCTCTTTTAATCGTCTCAATGGGAGTATTTCCCCTGTGCTGCCTAACAGATGTGACAACTTATCTCTGCTCAACTTGTCTTCCAACAATTTCACAGACTCGATACCTAAAGCTCTTGCTAATTGTCCCAATTTGAAGGCTCTTGACCTTAGTGAAAATGATCTGGTTGGACAAGTGTGGGCAGGTTTTGGCAATATGGAAGAAGTCTTTCTCTGTTGTAATAATCTCTCCGGTCCTATTCCTGAAGAAGCTTTTAATGAATCGTGCAGATTGAAAAAACTGGATTTGTCAGATAATAAACTGAATGGATCAATTCCTGAAAAAATATACAAGTGCAAAGACTTAGTTCTTTTGGACCTCTCACAAAATCAACTACTTGGCGAAATTCCTCCTCAATTTGGTTTGCTAGAGAAGCTGAACACTCTTATCCTGCGGAATGATAATTTGTCCAGGGATATACCAGTGAACTTGACACAGTGTAAGAATCTGTCATTCCTAGATATGAGTGGTAACAATTTTGGTGGCAGAATACAACGAATATTTGGAGAACTTGAGAGTCTTAGATTTCTAATTCTCCATGATAATTCCTACGAGACTAATATTCCAGCTGAAATTTTGAAATTACCCAGACTGGTATCCTTGGATATTAGCCATAACAGTCTGTCTGGAGCATTACCGGTGGAGCTAGGTAGCATGCAAAGTATCAGATACCTGGTCTTGGCTGCCAACAGATTTGAAGGAAACATACCAGAGGCGTTGGGTCAATTATCTCGACTGCAGATTCTTGACCTCTCATCTAATTCACTCACGGGTTCTCTACCACGATCACTTGGGAATCTCACCAATTTGTTATGGCTAATGCTGGCAAATAATAGTATCACAGGAACAATTCCTCCGGAACTTGGGCAGTGCAAGAGTTTGCTGTGGCTTAACTTAGCCTATAACCAGCTGGTAGGGGGCTTCCCAGAGAGGTTGAGTGGGATGGGGAGTAGTCCCAATGCGACATTCGAGTACAATAACAGATATCTGGAGCGAATACCAAGGCAATCAGGAGAGTGTTTATCCCTAAGAAGATGGCTTCCAGCTGATTACCCACCTTTTAATTTCGTATATGACATATTGAACCGCAGAAATTGTAAGCTCTTTTGGGAAAAGCTCCTTCAGGGAAGAGCTCTCTTCCCAATTTGTCCCAAGGGAAACATGGGTCAGGAGGTGCCCATCATCTCAGGCTACGTACAACTCACTGGCAACAATCTTACTGGTCCTCTTCCTAAAAGCATTGGTGGAATGGAATTCTTGAGCCTCCTCCTCTTAGGAATTAATAATTTCGATGGGCAGATTCCTCTAGAGATTGCCCATCTTCCACTTGTTGCGCTCAATGTTTCGTTCAATAATTTCAGCAACCAGCTTCCCTCCTCGCTGGGTGAGATCAAATGTTTGCAGAGATTGGATCTGTCGCACAACAACTTCAGCGGACAAATACCAGGCTCATTCACCAGTTTGAACGAGCTCACAATGTTCAACATTTCATACAATCCATTATTGAGAGGGGTTGCTCCAACTGCAGGGCAATTTGGCACATTTGATGAAGATTCTTATATTGGAGATGAATTACTGTGTTTTCAACGCCTTCCAAACATGAGAAGCAACTTGACCAACACACGATCATGCACAAACCGCCCTCCTCCTCCTCCTCCTGGGAAAAGAAGAAGCAGTGAAGAGGGTCGTTCTAGTGAGATGAGGATTCTGG
Source organism: Torreya grandis (assembly GCA_037957365.1). Lineage (NCBI taxonomy): Eukaryota > Viridiplantae > Streptophyta > Pinopsida > Cupressales > Taxaceae > Torreya > Torreya grandis. The sequence goes on from JARHVA010000216.1 coordinate 4,749,059, forward strand.
TGACGGTCATATCCGTGTTAGCAAGCGCTGCTATTCTCATGTGTGGAGTGCTCACCTTTCTCATTTTAAGGAAAACGGTGCTACCTGTACGTGCAATGGGATTTAACTCAATGGACGGACTTGAATTCGTTCTTGTCAAAGACAGAAGCAATGGTAGTAGCAGTGGCACCAGCAGCAGCAGTGTCTTGGACAGAAATACAAATACCATTCATTTTTTCAGAGGCAAGCAGTTTACCTACACAGACATTCTGATAGCAACAGCGAATTTCTCGGATTCGTATGTTATTGGCAGTGGGGGATTCGGAACTGTTTATAAAGGAAAACTAAGAGACGGATCAACAGTTGCAGTGAAGAAATTACAGCAGAAGGGACCCCAAGGTGAGAGAGAATTTTTAGCCGAAATGCAGACTTTAGGAAGCCATGAATTCCATGAGAATTTGGTTCCTCTGCTGGGTTGTTGTTTATTTGGAACAGAGAAACTCATTGTTTATGATTTCATGTGCAATGGTAGCTTGGAGGATTGGCTTTATGAAAGAAGTGGAGGGCCCGAACGATTGGATTGGGCTACCAGATACAAAATAGCTTTGGGAACTGCCAAGGCACTCAAGTTTTTGCATCACGATTGCTCTCCGGCAGTAATACATAGAGACATGAAGGCAAGCAACATTCTTTTGGATAAGGAATTCAATCCCCATGTAACAGATTTCGGACTGGCCAGATTTGTGGATGGAGCAGAGAGTCATGTGAGCACGGTGGTGGCAGGGACACTTGGGTACGTTCCCCCGGAGTATTCGCAGTCATGGAGAGCCACCACCAGGGGGGATGTTTACAGTTATGGAGTAGTGCTGCTTGAGCTTGCTACGGGGAGAAGGCCTCTTTCTGATGATGGAAATCTGGTTGAATGGGTGAGAATGCTCATTTCGGGCGGGATTGCGCACCAAGCTCTTCATCCAATCTTGCACAACCAACGGAACAGGGCTCGCCTCATCAAATTTCTTCATTTGGGCTACATTTGTACGCACGAATCTCCATATCGCAGACCCAACATGGAGCACCTGCTCACTTCACTTCAATCCCTTGCTGGTGTATAGTTTTGCTTGGCACTATGTATTTCCCATAAACATTTTGGGTATTATTAAAATCTTTCATGTCATTTCACTTCTCTTCCTCTACAATTTGACACACTTAATTTAGTCTTTATTTTTTATTGTGATTTAGTTGTAGTTGAGGATGATGGTTGCTTATATCTATCCATCAAGGTACAAATTTATGTAGATAATTGACACGAAAAGCTAAATGGTTAAGGCCAAGATTGTACACGGGATTTTAAGAGCGTGGATACTCTTTACTCGTGGCTGCCCAATGAAAAGGGCAAACCAATATGTTTTTAATAAATGTTATTAAAAAATTATGGGTAATTGATTGATTGTTTTTTTTTTTTTTTTTTTTAATTTATTTATTTATATGTAATTCTAAAACGTTTTTTCTAATTTTTTTTTAAAAAATAATATGTTTGAAAAATCTTATGGATTATTGGTGAATGCTCTTAAAAATCCTATAAGTATAATACATGATATCAAATAATTTCTTTTAGTAACAACAAAGTCACATTGCTCGAAATTACCCTTCTCTAAAACTAGATCTCGTATGCAATAACTGCTTTTAATTTTAGGACAATTTTTTTATATTTTATTATTAACTTAAATTTGCACTTACATAAAACCCCCTGTCCCTAAATCATAATTGTATTTATTCCTTCATAAAACCCTTTTCTTAATGAATCGTTGAACCCAAAAAAAAATAATCGCTTGATATTGACAAGTAACTTTTTGCTAAATGAAAGATGAAGCAAGGCAAAAGCAAATTCAAAATAAAAAACCTAGCTCGCTTTCTGGGCAATGGCTCTCTACAATGATTACAGAGTCTCTGGCATTTGCTTTAGACTCAGGTCTGCTTGATAGTGAGTTGTCATCTGATCATGAGGACTTTGCAATTGTTAGAAATATCTATCTCAAATCCAACACGAGCAAAACAATCTTGAATCCTAAAGAGCCCTCAATTGGTGTGTACGGGTTCCAAAAAGTTTTCATGTGTTTGTCTAATTCTAATCCAATGTTTGGCAAAAGCTTTGTGGAGGTTAGTTATACTGTGCAACTTGCCCAACCATTTATTTGTGTGCAGTTTGTGGACAAGTGTTAAGTTGTTGACAAGGACAAACTGCCAAACTCTTCGTTGATGTGGTCGTGATCCCTTTTCCATCTATTTCTGCTTAGTTCTTATGACCCTTGTTTGAGCCCCTGCTATTCTAAGGTCGTCTTTGCTGGTGGACCCTGAGCAAGGTGGAAGGGTTGCAAATGGTGATTCTTCTTTGGTTCCAAACCCATTTTTTCCCAGTTTGGATGTGTGCAAATCTCTCTCAAGTCCTCATTCAACTACATCGAATGGTGTCTTCTGTCCAAATGGTGGTGTGTTGGCTTTTGGGTCCCAACCCTTTGATCAGGGGTTCCTTAACCTCCCTTCCTCTTTAGATGTTTCCATGCTTTCTTCTAAGAGGAGGTGGATTTATGCAACATGTAAAAATGCTTCAAATCCCTTTCATGAGTGCAAAGGTTTCTACAAGTCTTGAATCTCCTCTAGATCCGTTGGTGCCCCTCCCTCTCTTGTCGACACCTCTATGCTTTTTGATTCTTCCTCTTTGAATTTTTTCAAGCTAGGGGATGTTCTTTTTGTGTTCTTTAAGGGGATTGTTGATCTAAATCTCCCTGAGTCTTTTGTTCAAGAAATGGAGGATGAGTTTGGTTGCAAATCGTTATCTGAGAAGTTCATGGGCACTTTTCCCTCGGGCTCTAAGCTTTCTTCCCGAGCTTCCAAGATTTGGAGTGGCATTACTTCTCCCTTTTTTTGCTGATTAGCTCTAGTTTTTTTCTAGTTGTGTTCCAAAACCTTTCAGATAGAGATTTTGTGTGGCATTCAAGGCCTTGGTTTTTTAATAACTTTAGGTTTTTTTCATCCCTAGTCTCCCTTTTTCAACCTAAGGAGCTTATCTTGGTTTTTCCTATGTTGATTAAATTTTATAATTTACTGCCTATTCTTAGAAAAGAGGAGAATGTTAAGATTTTAATGAACTGTGTGGCTCCTTTATGAAAGTTAATGACATCTCTTAGGACCTTATATTTGTTAGAGCCTATGATATCTTGGATCTTTCCAAACCACTCTTCCACTCGATCAATTCCGTTCCTCGCATGGCTTGTGGATATAGTTTATCAACTATGAAGGTCTCCCTTTTCATGCTTCTAATGTAATCTTCCAAGACATCAAATTGATGGGTGTCCTTCTAGACTGTGCAGGATCTTGCCCTCTCTTTGGCAACATGTTTGGAAAAAGAGAGATGGGACTCCAGACTAGGATTTTTTGTGGTGTAATCATGACAAAGTTTATCATCCTCCTTCCTCCTTTATGGTTTCTGAGTCTCATTTGGGTCATGTGGAAGAGGGTCCCAAGGTTGCTCCAACCCCTTTTCTTTCTCCTACCCCTCCTCTGTCAGTCAAAGTTTCTCCCTCCCCTTCTAGGATTATTTTTTCAAAAGTTACTGCTAATGTGAGAGCTACTTCCAAAAATAAAGGTCATAGGTTTGAAGCAGAGTTGTTTCAAGTGGAAGTGGAGAACTCAGTTCGAAATGGTGTACAATGGACTATGGATGATCTTATTTTTTGACAAGGAAGAAGATTGGTTGTGGCTTATGGGTGATTTTTCAAGTTGTCTTTTAGGCTTTTGTAGCTTTGGATAAGTCTTCTTAAATAACACATGGTCCTAATTCTTTGATGTATTTGATGGTTTTTAGTTAGGAGATTGGGTTTTTCAATCTCTTTTGATCCATAAATTTTAGGCTAGTATTTACCTTCTTTTTTCCATGTTACTTTGCTTGTTTTTATGTTTCTGAGTATCGGGGTTGAGTCTAAGTTTTGGATACATTGAATGCACAAACAGAGTGATTACATGAACCAAGTATGTACATACCACAAAGTAGCTAAAAGCAAAATGAAAAAATAATGCAAGAATATTGGACAAGACAAGATAGGATCCAAAAGCCAAACTTCCATTAACAAAGCTCACAAATGTGAGAAGTACAAATAGGAGAGTGCTGAGTAAATCCTCCACAAAAATGGTCAATAAACCCCTAAAATAGAACAATAGCTCCTCCACAAAAGGTGGTCAACAAAGTCAAGAATAGAGGAGTAACTCCCATACGCAAAGTAACTAGTCAAGGAAGTTACTTCTTAGTCATCTGGTCAACCTGTACACATAAGCAGACTTCTCCATGAAAGTAGAAAAACTCTAAGTGAGGGGGACAATCTTACAATAAAAAATTATAGGAAAAATAAAACCCCTAATCTAATGCCCCCTCATAAATACAACTTAGGTGGGTAGTGTAAAAAAATGGGTCCCGATAACTAGGCCTGATGAGGTACCCATGTACAAAGCAATCTCTCATAAAGTAGAGAAAATGAGAAAACATGTAGGAAAAACTCCACCCCCCTCAAAAAAGAGAGATACTAGAAATCCCTCTCCCCCACCTAGAATATGATGTTGTAGTGTCCCAAACCTCAAGAAGAGCCTGCAAGTGAAGATACTTACTCTCTATGAAAGGTTTGGTGAAGGTGTCTATAATATGCTCTATCATCTGAAAATAGATTAGATCAATGATATCCTCATGAATGATTTCTCTAATGAAGTGAATTCAAATCTCTATGTGTTTGGTCTGTTGATGCTAAATTAGATTCTTGTAAATCTGAATAGTACTCTGGTTGTCATAATAGATGATGGTAGGTCATCTAAACTGAATACCAAACTCTATGAGAATCCCCTAAAGCTAGATGGATTTAGTGGTAGCATTGATAGCCCCCCTGTACTCTACCTCAGTAGATGATAAAGCAATAGAATTATGCTTCTTTCTTGACCAACTAATCGAACATGAACCAATGGAGAACTGTAACCTAAAGTGGACTTGTGATTCTAAATATTGCCAACCCAGTCTAAGTTAGTACATCCAATCAAGTTGATGTCAGTTTTGGCTTTGTAGTGAATCCCAAATCTATGTGTATCCTGAATGTAGTACAAGATACTCATATCTACTTTCTAATGTAGCTCATGGGGTTACTGCATGAATCTAGAGACTAAGTCCACTGCATATGATATGTTAGGTATGGTATGTGTCAAGAAGATAAGGCTGCCCACAAGTTTTTAATATAAGGTAGCATCAACCAAAGGTGAAGTATAATCTACCTCAAGCTTGAATCTAGATAGAAAGGAGTCAGAGTTGGATTACAATTAGCCGTGTGAAACTGAGCAAGTAGATTGAGAGCATACTTAGGTTGTGCAAAAGTAATCCTTGAGTAAGACTATGAAATCTAAATCCTAAAGAAGTAGTGTAGCAATCCCAAGTCTCTCATGGAAAATTTGTCCTAAAGAGCCCTATTACTGATGTAATGGATGAAGATGTAATGTCCCCAATTTGGGAAAAATAAAAAAAATAAGGGTTTTCCAACAAACCCTATCAAATCTAAAATAAATCTAAAAATTCTAAATATAAACCAGCAAACCCTTGCTACTGTAAATGTGCCTCAAAACTAAAAATAAAGACTCTAAACCATTTTGAAAATGAACAAATAAATACATCATGATTTTAGCTGCTAATGGCTCTCATCACCAAGGAAGAAGCTAAAGAAGGAAGGTCTCAACCTCTAAACCCTAGCACCACCTAAGCTGAACTTTGATGCCCTTTCCACACACCAACCCTGCTCAAACCCTTATCAATTATAGACAAAATTATATAAAATGAAACATCTAAAACAATATTAGTTCATCACTGAATAAGGATCCCAATAAGCCAAAATCTAAGCCATACCAAGTCACCAAAATTTAGAATATTACAACATTAATTAAATCAGAAATCAAACCTTGTTTCACCCTCAAATCAATATCAAATCCATTGAAATTAATTGTCAAAAATTCAAAAATAACTATATTATTATTTGTATAATATTTAGGGCCTAAAATCACTCTACAAAACCTACATACATTCCCCAAGGTGAATCACCCAAGTACATAATTAGTTACAATAAAATTAGAATTTACAATATTCAATTTGGATAAAAACAAAATTTATAATATTCAATTTGATCACCAAATGACCTCCAAAAAATGTGAAAAATATCAAAAAAATATAATAATAATTATCAAAATTATTATTATAAATCTGGGCACCAATTTGGCCACTCAAAGGCCTTAAATGACCTCCCAATTCTAGTCACCCTAGCTAGAATAAATCAACAAAAATCCATAAACCATAGGAGAGGATTTCTCACTTATAGCACAACCCACAAAGGGGGTCTTCAACCCTAGGATCTAAATAACCACTCCTCCAAGACCCAATAATTTGTAAATAGCTTCCAAAAACTAACCACCTTTCCAATCACGAATTATGAAACAAAAATTATAGCTCTTGATGTAGAGCTACTCACAATGAAAATATGAAGGGTTTCATCTTCACACCTCGATACACCTTGAGGGTTTTTATCCTTAAAATGATATGGCCAAGCTTGACATGCTTAAACAAATATTCAATACCATAAAAATACGCAACCTTAAAATGGAACACTCACTTTCCTTTTATAGCCAATGCCCCAGAAAGAGAATCCAAATTAGGAGGGAAAACCTCCTTTTCAAAAATTAAAAGGGCATCCTTATAATTCTATTTTTAGACTATGAGTGCCTATGACCCTCCAAATAGGCCCCAACTTAAGTGAAACTAGGATAACAAGCTACTTTTGATAACTCAAGTGCAAATTAGATTTCATAATGTACCTTTTTCATTAATTACTCTTTAAGTGGGCCTCCAATGTTCCCATTTCTTCTTTTCCCTTAGCCTTTTGGGAAAAACTTAAGGCTAAGGATTTCAAGTGTGCTCATGTCAAAAAGGGGGACATAACAATTCTCCCTACCCAAAATTTCTTGTCCTCCATCAATTTCAAGAGCCATAGGGTTGTCCCAACATTCTTTACAATGCAAACCCCACCCGTCATTGTTTCCCATAGAGGGAAAGCTTCAAACTGATATCTCACCTTGTTGTAACTATATTTTAAGGGCTGCCCCCAAGTGATGAAAGTGTCATCAAATCCTTTCAAAGGCCTCTCATGTCCCCATAATACCAACCTATGTAATACTAAGTTGCATTTGAGGAAGTCCTCACATATACCTCAAATAGACACCAAAGTGCCCTAAAAAAAATGATCGATGGCCAATAGTTGCCAAAATAAATACAACTAAAAGATAAAACCTTTTTGAGCCATACATAAGGATCATTATTAATTCCCCTTATTTTATGCATACCATCTTGACAAACATTCAACAACTTCTTGGGATTTCCTCTATGCCATGGTAAACCCCTCCAAACTTACAAAAAGAGGACAATAATGGACCTTTTTGGAATCATACCTTGGAAGGAGGTGTTGTAGAGATGTAAACCATCTTATATGGGCCTCTTTATGTGTGCCACATGTCCTCCCATTATCTCTCCCTCCTCAATCACATATGGAACACAATGTGAATCTAACCAAAGCTTCATTTCATCAATGTAAGAGTGTTGTATCCTACTTGTGTTCTCCCACCTTTTGGAAGTGTTACCAATAATAAACATTCTAAAAATTAGCTAAGGGTTGTAGTATGAAAAAAAAAAAAAATTCTCACCCTCATGACATGGTTGTACCTGCATCCATAACTTAGATTTTTTTGAGAGACAAAATTCTGACTTAGTTTGTGCACTTCTCTCTTCAATTATGGGTTATAATATGCTCCAAATTCTAATTTTTTTGACTTAAATATTGGGATGGAATTATAATTCTAACTCAAAAAATTTTGAGTGAAAAAAAATCAGACCCTATATATGTATTTACAAAATTTACCCCTGGTTGTAGCTTGTCAAAAAAATTGAGTTTTGTGAAGGTTGAAGGTGCTTCATATAGTGAATCAAACTTAGAATTTTTTGAGTGATCTTGGGACCAAAAATTCTTCAAAAATCTAACTTTATCCCTACTATCCACCACTTGAGATCTTTCCTAATCTAAGAGGGGGATGAAGCCCTTATCCATACATCCAAAATCACTCGTACACCTTGGCATAGGGTGCTAACCATACAAAATTAGGGGATGCTTTTGAAAATAAAGTGTTCTACCTACTTATCCTATCCATGTACCATAAAATTCATAATTATCCATACTCACCAATTGGGTATAAAACAAAATTTCCCTTTACGCCATTGGCTACCTATGATCAAAATTTATAGCCTCTTGTTCATTCCTTCCTTCATCTTCTCTCAAACTCATGTACAAATGTCCTACCATGCTATTTGATGAAGGTAGGGTGGTCCTTGATGACTTAGGCCATGTATAATAATCTCCTTACCTTCCACCTTGAATTTCAATTCCACAATTTGATAGTTTTGTGTATACTCACCAAAATAATGCAACCCTTGTATGCTAAGCACCACATTGGTTTACCCAATGCCTACTACATATAAATCATATTTTACCATATGCCTTTCCAAAGCTAGATTAAAATTTGGAACCTTAATAGTACAAGGGATGGTGAACCTATCCACCACAATGACTCTAAGCCCTTTGAACTCTACAGGTTGTAGGCCACATGATGTCACAAGTCCTCTATTAATGAAGTTTTGGGTTGCCCCACTATCAATGACTATAGTGATCAGTTTACCTTTTAATGATCCCTTCAATCTAAAGGGATAGTATCTAAGAACTCCTGAAAGAGATGCCAATGTTCCACTCAACTCCTCTTCTCCTTCTATCTCCAAATCCCTCTCTTCATAAGTGGCTACCCCCAATTCTTCATCCTAATCCTCCTCATCATAAAGCACCTCAATGTAATGTACTTGTCCCTTACCACGACAATAGTGCCCCTTCTCCCAAGGGTCCTTACAAGTGAAACAAATACCCTTCCTCATCAATTCATTCCTCACCTCATAGCTACTACTTGGTGTCAGAAAATGTTTAGTCAAATAATTACGAAAGTAATAATTCACTGTTAGATGTATTTGGGTAGAATATATTTGGTTGTCGTAATATTGTTACAAAAATATTATGAATATAGATTAGTTGTCAAACTATATTATTTGGTTAGATATATTGTTGTATGTTATAACAATATTATGATTATAGGTTTATGAGTAAGAATAGGGTGTGAGGGGATATTATGGGATAGATTTGTGGTGATATTTGTTAGGTTGTGGAGCTAAAAGCTTCACCAGGATGCAAACAGGAGAAGTCACGGAGGATGCAGTGTTGCAGAATCAGTTGCAGGAGAAATGGCATCGGTCTGATCAGCCGACATCGGTCAGATAGCAAGAGGAAGCAACCGACATCGGTTACCAGTCGGCCGACATCAGTCATGGAGGTGCCGACGTCGGCAGCCTGTGCGAGAACAGGCAGTTTGCATGACGAATCCGAGAGAGTCTATTTTGAGACTATTAGTTTGCATGTTGAAGGCTAGTCGTAGTCTTGAGTTGCGAGTCTAGTTATTGTAATTAGGTTAGTCTAATTATTGTAAGCATGAGATCTATATATGTACTCATGGGCTGTATTGTAAATGTGTGCTAGAAAGCCAGAGAGCTTTTAGAGAGAGCTAGTGTAGCTCCTCCTAGTTCCAAAGGGGTGCTGAGTGTGTATGATCAGGGAGAGTTGCAAGGTCTGTAAGGTCAAGGAGCTGATCCACTGGAGTACTAGTTGAAGAATCATAAGGACTTGGTGAGGCAAGGACAAGGGTTCTTCAGGGGTGTAGAGATGTCTACATGGTGAGTAAGGTCTAGTGATTTGCAGGTAGCAGAGAGCAGGGGATCTACTTGGAGTACGAATGTGTACTTGGTGAACTGGCAGCATGTTACTGACTGGTTGGAGAGGTGAACATCAATTCTATATTGGAGTTGATTGTTGGGACCGAGAGAGAGAGGGAAGAAGGTCTTGAGGTGTGGCGAACCTTTGAGGTGGAGGAAGAAGTGGCATCTTCCTTATTGTATATTCTTCTATGTATATAATACAATTGTGTATTGTCTCTTAATTCCTGTGTTGTTTCATATTTCTAGTTACTTATTGATTCTGGTATAATTCCATGTTTAGTTGCTAATACAAGAAGTAATCACATGTGTTCTAATTGGTAGAGCAAGATCCTGACTAAGGGGGTATAGTAGCATGTTTGTTGTTCTGGGGGTTTCCCTGACACGTGGTATCAGATCTTTTGGTTGGGTTACTAACAGGTGGTTTCAGATCTGGTAGTGTTTGTTGATTACAGGTTGCTCACAGGGGTTTCTGATTGAGTGGGAGTATAGCAATGACAGAAGGAAGTAAGCTACGAATGGAGAAACTGAATAGCACGAATGGTCTGATTGATGGAAAGAAAGAGCAGAGAAAAAGATATTGTTGGTTGGTTGCAGATCAGCATGAAGGAACTGAAGATGTAGATGTTGCAGGTGTTGTTGCACAGGATGATTTGGGAGGTTTCTTGGATAAAGTTGAATCTTGGATAACAGATTATGTTGCCTCTTTCCATGCAGCCCCAGGGAGAGGAGCTGGTGAGCCTTGCCAAATAATTAGCAAAGGGGAAGTGAAGCTGAAATTGCAGATGGATGACACACAGTGGTTGAAGGAAGTCATGCAGGTACCAGTCTTGGAGATGAGTCTAATTTCTTCAAGAAATTTGGGTGATGGGAGATATTCTGTAACTCTCACAGTGGATACACTTGAATTAGATGGTGGTAAGAAAGTAGGTATCCTTTATCTATCTACTTATATTGCTGATTCACCTTCTGTTGCAGAGATGTGGCTTCATAGGCTTAGTCACATATGTAGAAGGAGAATGCAGGTTCTGAAGCAGAAGACAGACGTTTTTGACAAGCTAAAGAACTGGAAAGCCTTGGTGTTCATGGAGGAGATGATGGACAGAGATCAGGTGAGAGAACTGAATTATTCTGAGCAGAGCAGGGTTGATTTGATTAGGATTTTGATCCATGGAGAGCTCGCGGGTAAAAAGTTATCACTCACAGGCGAACACAGGTACCAACATCGATCACACAGTAACCGACGTCGGCAATAGGAAGATCGATGTCGGCCATGAGGGAACCGACGTCGGCTGAAATGATACCGGCGTCAGCCAGGGAAATGACGTCGGCAGTCAGGGTCCGTGCAGGGAACCGACATCGGCCGGGAGCAGACTGGGAGATGGCCGAGATCGGTCACTGGAACGGATATTGGGAGGATAGCAAGTCTCAAACGCTCATGTGGAGGTCAGGAAAGGGTAAGTGAACCTCATATTCATTGTTCACCTTCTTTATATTTCTTACTGATGGTCAAGAACCAGGAGGATGTGAAGAAGCAATGCAGGTAGAGTCCAGATACAGTGGGAGCTTGGCATGGATGAGGAGTATGAGTCCTTAGAGAAAAACCAAACAAGTACTTGTTGGTAGAGTTGTCAGTTGGAAGAAATCACTGAGAGACGGATTCCCATTTTAGAGAAGAGAGTGGATGGATACAAGAGGCGGAAGGCCAAGGCATATGGTCTTGAAGAAGCTGCAGGACAGTGGTATAGGTTTTGACAGGTGGATGACTAAGCATGGCTTCAGTCAATGTCAGTGTGACTATTGTGTTTATCTTACCAGGTGGATGATGAGTCATGACATCATCTTGTTACTGTATGTGGTGATTTACTAGTAGGTTTGTACATACAGGTATTTGCTGAGCTAAGGGTAAGGTTAGTTCAGAGGCGTGTCATGAAGAATTTGGAGCAGTGAAATTCTTTGGCATAAGAGACATGGAGATTTTATCTCCAGTGGGAGCTGATGTGAAGACAGTGTTGGCGAGGTTCATTATGCAGGATGCAAAATCGGTAAGCACACCAATGGCTGGACAGTTCAAGCTTAGCTTGAAACAGGGTTTGAAATCACATGAGGTCTAGTGTAGGCCTGAGTTTTCCCAAGCAGTGGGGGTTGTCAGAAAGTATGGAGCCAATTCAGGGAAGGAGTACTGGAGGGCAGTTCAGTGGGACTAGCAGCAGGGGTTCTTGTTTTGCAGGGTCAAGTTCTTCACTACATGGATGTGTAGGTTCGGATATGGCAGGTTACTTGAATGATAGGTATAGCATCACGGTTGCGTGGTGGTTGGTCTTCAGGATGGATCTTGAAGAGGGATACAAGCCAGGGAATAATTTAGACAGTGTACAGGTACAGGTACAAGTACAGGTGCAACTATTTATCTCCAAGTGGGAGATTGTTAGGTTGTGGAGCTAAAAGCTTCACCAAGATGCAAACAAGAGAAGTCACGGAGGATGCAATGTTGCAGAATCAGTTGCAGGAGAAATGGCGTCGGTCTGATCAGCCGACGTCTGTCAGATAGCAAGAGGAAGCAACCGACATCGGTTACCAGTCGGCCGACATCGGTCATGGAGGTGCCAACGTCGGCAGCCTGTGCGAGAATAGGCAGTTTGCATGACGAATCCGAGAGAGTCTATTTTGAGACTTTTAATTTGCATGTTGAAGGCTAGTCGTAGTCTTGAGTTGCGAGTCTAGTTATTGTAATTAGGTTAGTCTAATTATTGTAAGCATGAGATATATATATGGACTCATGGGCTGTATTGTAAATGTGTGCTAGAAAGCCATAGAGCTTTTAGAGAGAGCTAGTGCAGCTCCTCCTAGTTCCAAAGGGGTGCTGAGTGTGTATGATTAGGGAGAGTTGCAAGGTCTGCAAGGTCAAGGAGCTGATCCATTGGAGTACTGGTTGAAGAATCATAAGGACTTGGTGAGGCAAGGACAAGGGTTCTTCAGGGGTGTAGAGATGTCTACATGGTGAGTAAGGTCTAGTGATTTGCAGGTAGCAGAGAGCAGGGGATCTACTTGGAGTACGGATGCGTACTTGGTGAACTGGCAGCATGTTACTGACTGGTTGGAGAGGTGAACATCAATTCTGTATTGGAGTTGATTGTTGGGACCGAGAGAGAGAGGGAAGAAGGTCTTGAGGTGTGGCGAACCTTTGAGGTGGAGGAAGAAGTGGCATCTTCCTTATTGTATATTCTTCTATGTATATAATACAATTGTGTATTGTCTCTTAATTCCTGTGTTGTTTCATATTTCTAGTTACTTATTGATTCTGGTATAATTCCGTGTTTAGTTGCTAATACAATAAGTAATCACATGTGTTCTAATTGGTAGAGCAAGATCCTGACTAAGGGGGGATAGGAGCATGTTTGTTGTTCTGGGGGTTTCCCTGACAATATGGTTCACCCTATTTATAGGAAAAACATTCATATATATTTGTAACACCCGAATGAATATGTAATAGAATAAAGGAAATATTATTATCAGTGTGAATAATTATTTTATTTTGTGTTTAATTTCATTAATTTTATGTGTTTATTTTATGAAGATCTGAACCAGTCTCATTATCTGGTATCAAAGTGGGAAGATACTGTGATGGATTATTGATTTTATATCTCATGGAAGGTTAATCAATTTATATGGGGAAAATCCATTTCAATTCATGGTTACCTATATATGGAGGTTTTATTTGATATATTTTATATCACCATGCTACAGTTCCAACATTAAAAGCAATCTGCCATATGGCTACACTATTGATTCCATCTATTGGATCATGCCATCAATAATTAATTGATCTTTCCATCATCATCTCTGATGATGTACAAACCTATAATGTTGTACATAAAGGATTGTGTTATTTTTGGTTTTGTTGCTGTATGGTGGATATTTTATTAAATGATGTTCAAACATTACAACATGTGTGTTTGATCTTGGGTCCCTACACATCTATTGCACAATATGATGACAAGCTTTAATCCTCAAATCTCAATGAATAATTTTGTGAAATAGAAAAGTTGGTGTCATTTTAGAGCTCAAGATCTGAGTTGAATGAATTTGCATGAAGGCAAAAGTAGTAGATGCATCACTTCTATTCTGGTCATCACCAATTACAAATATGTATCTAGACAAATAACATGATATTTGTTTCATCCAGATCTATTCAGTACTCAGCCTACATATTTGCATTGGAAATATATTGCCTCAATGCTGCATAATTACATTACTATGAAGTACTTCGATGAACCAAAGGTATTAATTTTTCTTGCTGTCACTTCATTTAGATTGTTCGTAGACTTATCCATATGCTTCTTGATCGATTCCAATCATCGTGTGGCCAATAAGTTCTCTATATTCCTCAGTGTCATCTCTAAAGACTTATAAAAATGATGTATAACTTTTATCTCCATTAGAGTGCAAGTCTAATAACATTCACATGTAAATTTCTTGGAGACAAAATGGAGTTTACATTTAGATCAAACACTAATAAAAGCATCAACTTACCTCTACATTGAATCCTAGACTGCCCTACCTAGTTATACGTCACTTTGAACTCGATTACGGCTCAAACAATTATTCATTATTATTAAATCTTTACTTATTTTTAAGTTTATAATTTTGTCTTTTCAAATGGATTTATATGTTGTTGATAGTTGGTTAGAGTTTAAAGTGTGAGTGTGTGTGTGTGTGTGTGTGTGTGTGTATAGTTTTTGGTTTTGTATTATAGTCTTATTACTGTGTGAGTATTATAAAAGTTGTCAAATGTATGAGTCATTTTTTAAAAATTATATCAAAAGAGTCTTTTTTAAACATTTGGTATTTTAATGTTTTATATTTTGTCCAAATTTCAAAGTGTCTTTTTTTGAGTCATTAGTCATAATGGTCTTTTATCAAGTCATAGTCAAAATAATTCTTATAAGTGTCATTGGGTCCATAATATGGTATACCTTTTATAATTCAAAGTGTCAAAGTATTTTTAGTGCATTATTAATTGTGTGTCATCATATTATCAAAGTCAAAATCCATTATTTATATAAGGATGCATTATCTCTTGTATGCAAAGTCCAAACTATGGAGGGGATTTCTCCTTAAAAAATTAATGCATCTGAGCTTCATCGACACTTTTTATTAGTGAACAACTTCACCTATTGGAAGTTGGAGGACACTGGAGGATGGAGGCTTTCTACGCCTCTCATTAGCCACTAATGAAGGGGCACTTCTACTATAATGGTTCATATTTATTTTCTACACTTGTTTGTATTTGTGATAAATAAGAGGTGTATTTACTATTTACCCCAACTAGATTGGAGAAAAGTGTTATGAAATGTGGCAATAATTATATAGGAGAGAAACTAATTGCAGAGATCCTCTAACTACCTTACTTCTTTATGAAGATGATCATCCAGTGAAACATCCATTGCATTCACATGGATTAAATGTGGGATCCATTATTTGCATAGTAGTGGTCATGTGTATCAAGACTCAGACAGTAGTATGCAGACCTAAAAGTATGCATTGGCATATGATTCTGTTCGATCCAGTTCTTGGAGATATGTGAATGAAAGTTGAATAGATGGTTCCTGTTTGTAAGTTCCCACACTATATAGGTTGATGTGTTTCCCTCAGTAAATGATTGATGGTAGATGTACTTGTTCAAAGTTCTCACACTAATTTGATTGATGTGCTCTTGATAGTGAATGGTTGATAAGAATTTGATGTGTTCCTTATTTACTTTCATTAAGTCATGTGAAACATAAATTACCATGTAAGGCCTAAGGGGAGAATGTTAGGAAATATTTATTCCTCACATTAATTTATGTGAATAATTATGAAATTAATAATTCACTGTTAGATATATTTAGGTAGAATATATTTGGTTGTTGTAATATTGTTACAATAATATTACTAAGATAGATTACTTTTTAGAATATATTATTTGGTTAGATACATTATCATATGTTACAAAAATATTATGATTATATGTTTGTGAGTAAGAATAAGGTGTGAGGAGATATTATGTGAGAGATTTATGGTGATATGGTTCACTTTATTTATAGGAAAAACATTCTTTTATATTTGAAACACCCATATGAATATGTAATAAAATAGAGGAAATATTATTATTAGTGTGAAGATTTATTTTATTCTGTGTTCAATTTCATTAATTTTCTATGTTTATTTTATGAAGATTTGAACCAATCTCATCATCTGGTATCAGAATGGGAAGATATTGTGATGGATTATTGATTTTCTATCTCATGGAAGGTTAATCAATTTGTATGGGGCAAATCCATTTCAATTCATGGTTGTCCATATGTGGAGGTTTTATTTGATATATTTTCCATCAATATGTTATAGTTCCAATGTTGAAAGTAATCTACCATATGTACCTTTTTAACTATTGATTCCATCTATTGGATCATGCCATTGATAATTAATTGATATTTCCATCGTCATCTCTGATGGCATACAAACCTATAGCATTGTACATAGATGATTGTGTTATTTTTGGTTTTGCTGCTATATGGTGGATATTTTATTAAGTGACATTCAAATATTATAACATCTATTTTTGATCTCAAGTCCCTACATGTCTATTTCATGATCTGGGGATAGGATTTAAGCCTCAAATATTTATGAATATTTTTATGAGATAGAAAGGCTGGTGTAATTTTAGAGCTCGATATCTGAGTTAAACAAATCTATATGAAGGTAAAAGTCATAGATGCATCACTTCTATTCTAGTCATCACCAATTAAAAAGATGTATCTAGACAAATAACATGATATTTTTTTCATCCAAATATATTCACTACTCAACCTACATATTTGCATTGGAAATACATTGCCTAAATGCTACATTATTGCATTATTGTGAAGTACTTAGATGAACCAAAGGTATTAATTCTACCTATTATCGCTTCATTCAGCTTGTTCATAAACTTGTCCATATGCTTTTCGATCAATTCCAATCATTGTGTGGCCAATAAGTTCTCTATATTCCTCGGCATCATCTCAGAAGACTTATAAAAATGACATACAAGTTCTCTCTCCATCAAATCACAAGTCTGATAGCATTTGCATGTAAATTTCTTGGAGACAAAATAGAGCTTACATTTGGATCAAACACTGATAAAATCATCAGCTTACCTCTACATTAGATCCTTGGCTGCCCTACCCAATTGTACATCACTTCAAGTTTGATCATGGTTTAAACAATTATTCATTTTCATTAAATCTTTACTTCTTCATTTTAGGTTTATAATTTTGTCATTTCAAATGGATTCATATGTTGTTGATAGTTGGTTAGAGTTTAAATTATAGATATATTTAGTTTTTGGTTTCATATTAAAGTCTTATTACTACGCGAGTATTATAAAAGTTGTCAAGTGTCTGATTCATTTTTAAAAAGTTATATCAAAAGAGTCATTTTTTAACATTTGATATTTTAATGTTTTATATTTTTTCCAAAGTTTAAAGTGTCTTTTTTTGAGTCATTAGTCATAATGGTATTTTATCAAGTCATAGTCAAAATAATTCATATAAGTGTCATTGGGTCCATAATATTTTATACCTTTTATAATTAAAACTGTCAAAGTCTTTTTAGTGCATTATTAATTATGTGTTGTCATATTGTCAAAGTAAAAATTGATTATTTGTAAAAGGATGCATTATCACTTGTATATGATATCCAAACTATGGGGGGGATTTTTCCTCAAAAAATTAATGCATCTGAGCTTCATCGACACTTTCTGAGTGGGAAACTTCACCTGTTGGAGGTTGGAGGACACTAGAGGATGGAGGATTTCTATGCCTCTCATTAGCAACTAATGAAGGGACACTTCTACTATAATGACGCATATTTATTTTTTACATTTGTTTGTATGTGTGATAAATAAGAGGTGTATTTCTTATTTACCCCAGTTGGATTGGAGAAAGGTGTTATGGAATGTGACAATAGTTGTATAGGAGAGTAGCTAACTACAATGATCCTCTAATTGTCTTATTTCTTTATGAAGATGATTGACCAGTGAAACATCCATTACATTTACATAGATTAAATATAGATTGTGTTATTCACATATTAGGGGTCATGTGCATCAAGATTTAGATAGTAGTATGCAGACTTAAAAGTATGCATTATCATATGATTTTGTTCGATCTAGTTCTTAGAGATATAGGAGTGAAAGTTGAACAAATGGTTCCTGCTTGTAAGTTCCCACACTATATAAGTTGATGTAGTTCTCTCAGTGAATGGTTGATAGTAGATATACATGTTTGAATTTTCCACATTGATTTGATTGATGTGTTCTCCATAGTGAATGGTTGATAAGAAGTTGATGTGTTCCTTATTTGCTTTCATTAAGTCCTATGAAACACAAATTACCATGTAAGGCCTAAGGGGGGAATGTTAAGAAATGTTTAGTCCTCACATTTATTTATGTGAATAAGTATGATTATTAATAATTCACTATTAGATATATTTGGGTAGAATATATTTAGTTGTCATAATATTGTTATAACAATATTATGAATTTATATTAGTTGTTAGAATATATTATTTGGTTAGATATACTATCATATGTTACAATAACATTATGATTATATGTTTATGAGTAAGAATAGGGTGTGAGGAGATATTATGGGAGATATTTGTGGTGATATGGTTCACCCTATTTATAAGAAAAATATTATTATATGTTTGTAACACCCAAATGAATATGTAATAGAATAGAGGAAATATTATTATCAATGTGAAGAATTATTTTATTCTGTGTTTAGCCTCATTATTTTTTTGTGTTTATTTTATGAAGATATGAACCATTCTCATTACTTGGTAGCTCCTTCTGATATCCAAAATCTGGTTGGTTTGGTTTAATCAAAGCCCCCTCATGAGTGGATCTCAAAGGCCATGTATAGTTTTCCCTTGTCTATCCCAAACCTCCACCTATATGCTATCTTATAGGTGGCAAAGAGGTAACTTTTGGCTGCCCAAAAGGTATAAATTTTCCCCTAGGAGTAAAAGACTCCAAATCATAGGGATTTTGGATGGCCTATCTCAATGTTGGTGGGTCAAATGCCTTGACCAACCCTTACAAAGGGTTGGCCATTTAAAATTGGAAAAAAATGATTACTTCATATAATGTTGCTAGGTTTGATAATTTTGATTTCCCTACACAATTGAAGTATCCAATCCAAGACAAAGTGTGTTTTGCACATTCATATTAAATTATTTATCCCTTAATCTATCAATTCCATTAATAGAATAAGGGGGAGTGTAAATATATACACATAAATCTAGTTAAAGGTACTTGACAATACTAATTATTAACACATCATAAACCACATGACTTAATCATAAATGCATGACTTTTATTTTCCAATCCTCTAAACCATTTATCTCTATGTGGGTTCAAGTCTTTGTTTACCATTATTATAACATATAATTTTCAATATCAAATGCTCAAATTACTTAAAATCATCTTCAACTATCTCCAACTCAAAATAGATGTCCCTGATATTTTGGTACAAGTCTACCCTAATAAAACAAGTGTTTATGCATTATTTTCATTCTAATCAGTTATGTTAAATGCAAAATAAAAAGTTTTCAAAATTTAAATCAATGTTTTGGGTCTTCCCTCTCCTTTTTTAAGGTCAACTAAAGTAAATTAGAAAAAAAATCACCTATAAATCCATATCAAAGGCCATTAGTTTCTATATTACACACTATTTGAAATATACCCTATTCTTTCCAAATTTAAGATCACTCACAAGGAGTAGCCACAAGTGAAGTTTAGAGCACCTCAAAGCAAGTAAAGAGTTATTATTATCAAGTGTAAAATCCATTTTGATAGCTGCATACACATATTCAAGGAGAAAACTTTCACATTCAATTTATGTATGAGACCTATATGGGCTTGAATTCCCTCCATGGAGTATTAGATATGTAGGCAATGGTTAATCATCAAGGGGGTGATTGAGGTCAATTCAACTCATTCCACTCCCATATTTTTTAAGCATTCAATCTATAAAATTTACCTTAGGGTTTCAAAGTCAAAATAATAATAAAATTGAATTATTTTTGATATCTATGATGTCTCAACATAAATAGGTGTAGAAGTCACAATGATCAATTTTTTTCATGGTTAACTAGGACAAGTCCATGATCAATAGACTTAAACAACCTACACTCTAGTATTAATGTAACATTATTGTCTAAAATAAATATGTAATATTTTTGTTGATATGTCATTTTCACAACTCTAATTTCTTTATCTTTTCTTGTCAGTCACCTATCACATTCGACCAAGACAAGTCTATGGTTAACAAAATAGAATGGCTTGTGTGCATGTCCACTTATAACAGACCTATCTAGAAATAATTTCTATTTTTTATTTTATTTTAAACATGCATGTTCACCTCTCTTAGTTATTTCTACTTTCATACATTCAGAACAAACAATTAAAATCTTGTTTGAGTTAAGTTATTTTCTTCTTAGTGTTTTACAAACATAACAACTTGCATATTTATCAATTTTTCAAACTTCGAATCATTGATTATTATATATAATTAAAATTATAATATATAATATTTTTACACCTATAATTAAGAAAAATATTTATTTTTTAATAAAAAATAGGGTAAAATATGGCCACGTTAATATTGGGGGAATCTTGTTCCATATGTTTCACTATAACATGTTATATAATTCTATGACCTTTGTACCATGTTGATCTACCTATATTTATTACACATGCATTATTGGTCACTCATTTATTACATAGTGAAACATGATATGCCATTATACTATGATGTGACATTGATATATATGGGTGGTGTAGAACATTTCATTTTTTATGCTTCATTTGATGTTGTTATTCTTTTAACCATAATTTCATTAAATTTGGACATATTCCAGTCCATATTGAAAACCAAAAATATTATTATTGGTTTTTTATAGTATCAATTATTTCAAATATTGGATTATAATTTCTCTATTATTTAATTCTAATTTTTAATTTATTGGAATTACATATCATATTTTAAGGATTATAGTTTCAATGTTTTTGGAATTCAAAGTTATTGATCAACTAGTCTAAGTAGATATTATTCTATTTTGTTGAAATAATTTATTTTTTATTCAAATAATGGTTAATTAATAATATTTCATTTTGATACAATCGATTCAAAAAAAAAAAAAAAATTCCTCTGCTAATTAAAATTTGAGCTCATATAATCTTTAAACCAAAAACATTCCCTACAAAATCAAGCTTTTCAAGTTGTTGACATAATAATCATTATTTCAAGGAGGATAATAAAGTTGTTGGTATCATATCCAATCTAGGGGAATGTGTATTTAAATTTTTTTAATGCATGGTATTAAAAATAATGATCGATATAGCTAACTTTGACGTACTCATTGATATTGATAATCATTTGACAAAAGACCATATTAACCCTTGGGCATGCATATAGAGATTTGATAGCAATGATAAAAGAGTATTTAATCTCTCTCACACTCAAAGAGGATTGATGGAAATGTGACAAAAGAGAGTATTAGCTCTCGCATGCTTAGAGAGGATGTTAATGATAAAAGGAAGTATTTACTCTCACGTGCTCAGATTCATGGCCATAATATCATGTAGTTATGATGTCAATCCTCCATTAAACATTAAATTATTCATCTTCATCAATTACCTAACTATCAAGCTAATTTAACTCTAAAATGTGTCATTCCTACATCACAGTTTTAAACATGCAATTTCTCCCTCATTTAGCTCCTCTCGCTACACTATCATCTTTCAGAGATATCTACAACTACTTTGATGGTGATATCATCCTCAAAAGACTGATTTGTCAAGCACTAACAATCTCTAGAGTAATAGTCAACCCATGCTTCATGAAAATAAATTTGAGATATGACATAATTGATGCTCTTTCTCCAATTATTTTGTCATTTATTAGTCTCCAATTCATTATGATCTAGGCAATGGGAAAATAATAGACTTTCCATGGCACCAAAGAATTGAAGGCTATTTAGGATATATATCAACTAGGTAAAAAGGTAAAAGAAGTCCCACTAAGCTATGGAAGGTGGACTACAAATGACTTGGAGAGAACCTTAAACATTGATCTAGGATCCAAGATGTTCAAAAGGATAAAAGGTGAGCATGATACATCCTCATTAATTCTATTTAACCTTCAATCCATTAAGGCTAAGCTAGGCAAATCATTGGGCCGATGTTCCAAGCTCAAGGATTTAAAGTAAAGCATAAAGTTATTGTGAATCCAAATGTCTCAAGCTTAGTTGAATATAGAACCCTGTCAGGTTTCCCTTCCATGGTTGGAAGTTTTGGAAGGAAAGGAGGTAAGAAAAACAAATATGTTGGCCTTCTTGACAAACATTTCTAGATGATTGATCATGTTGGTCACCCTCTAGGTCTGCCTTCAATCCAAACCATTCTCTCTAGCCAATAATTAATAATGGATAATATTATTATGAAGTACAACATACATGTTGTATTTTCTCAATAGGCCACCTAGATTCTCATGGGTAAAGACACACCATGTGAATTTTACTCTTGCACGAAGCCATTTCTAAACTAATATGATATAACTGTGTATGAGAAAGAAAAAAATTGTTAAACCATATGATCAATGTAGTCTTTTTGATAAGTATTCTATTGCATACCTTTTATCTTCCTCATCAACATTAAATTACTCCACTATACTCTCTATCAAATGTATTAATTTATTAATGTATTTATATGGGTGATGGCCCTACAAGAACCTTGTCACCATATTATTAAAAAAAAAAAAAAAACTTATCTTGATGTGTAGAATGGGCATGTGCCCATTCTATATAAGTCTATAATGATATATTGGATTCTTAGCTTTATCAATGATAATATTATTATATAATTTGTGTATTGTTAATGGTAACTAAGACTATGGAAATTTTATTTATATTTTTTACATTTTATACTACATTGGTCTTCTAAATTATTTGCATTTAGTATTTATATTTTTCACAATTATCAAATCCTTATTTGTAGTTGTTCACAGTATGGGGCATGGACATGCTCATGATAAATTTGTGAGATGATGCCAATTTTTACATCAAGTTTGCATTGATCATAGTCTTTGAATTAGTCATCTGGCCCATCTACTCAATTTTTATGACTCCCCATTAATTGATTTGTATTTTAACTTTTCACATATATGGCATTATGGTTAATTAATTATTCACTTGGTGGTTCCCATTAATTTGACTTGATTCATGAAATTGACATTACTAAGGGAGTTTTCTCCAGTCAACTTACATCGGATGCCATGACATATTTCCTCAAATCACCCATTCTAACTCCATTTACCCAATAGGATTTACATGACCAAAGACTAATATCCTCTACTTGCTCTTGTTTGTGAACCACCATTTGTGCATTTTAAACTCATGTGTATATATTTTTTCCAATCTATTATTTATTAGTTCTCAACTTGGGGTTTCATTTTTCTCTTTTATTTTTCCCTCATGCTACCACTTTCCATTTATTCATTAATAATATTGTTAATTTGTGTAGAATGTCACATTCTAAAAATTTAAGATAATAAAGTTATCAATTAAGAATATAATAGTATTCACTTGTGTAAAATATACATGTGCCCATTCTACATAAAATAGAAATACTAGAATCTTAATTTAAAATGTTCTTGTTATGACCAAGACATCCGTTATCTCAGAAGAAATGGGACCCTTACAAGGCAAATTTTTTAAAAAAATTCTCTTTTATTGAGATTACTCTAAACCTCATCTGATTCCAAAGTCGTGGGCATCTATCATATCGCATTGTCTAAGTTTTTTTATTATAGTTCTAATAAAGCCTTGCTTATTTATATTAAAATATATTTTGCAGGATATTGGTTTTAAAGAGATGAGTCTTGCCATTATTTTTAAAAGTTATTTTTTTTTCACATAAAATATGGAAGATAGGTATGTGTAGATACTATCTCAATAATTTTAGATTAATTACTCAACTTAATAAGCTAACAAATTTGATTATATGTATGAAAAAATTGCCTTTTTTTATAGATAAAAAAACAATTCCAACTATCAACTATAAAATTAATCAACTTCCATATAAATATGCAATTTAGTTATCAATATTTTATAACTTGTACCAATAAATTTTGCACTTCAAAATAATTTTATCTCTCATTATAAAATTTAACCAAATTTTATTGGCTTTGTATACATAACTTCTTGTAACAAATGCAAATTATGTAATAGTAGCAAAATAAATCAATCAAAGTCTCTAATTATTCTTTTATATCTTTCCAAAGAGTGACACATATTTGGCTATGGCCCCACATGATATAACCATGTACATAAGTGTGTGAATGTTTTATTATCAAAATGTAGTGTGCCATCAAATTGATAACTTAGAGGCAATCCAAATAAAAGGGATTATTTTTTGTCTTAAACAAATCAGGTTTTATCACCTAAAAATAATATGTTATTTGTCCCATACAAGTGCATGTGATTGTCTATAACCTTTTCCATGTTTTTAATATATATTGACATAATATTTCCTTTCTTTGATTTGATAAAATTTTCACTAATTTTACATTGTGATATCCCTCATGTAAAAATGAATTCCACATTTCATATCCATTCAAAGTGTTAAATTAAATAACGTTTTACTCTTGAGTTCAAGTATGTAGACCATAACCCAATATCTAAATGTTTCTTTGAAATCTTTAACAAGTTGGGGATAAATGTATAATTGAAGTATTGATAACATGAATCCAAAAAGTATGGGTGTTTGGTCCATGATTTAAATTTAGTGGTCCCTAGAACTCTGAACAACACTCACTCTAATATGAGTATCAATAAATTCCTTCCAAATGGAATGATAATATCTAAAATAGTCAACCAATACAAGAATTATTTTTTAATAACTGATCGATCACTAATATTTTATTCAAATAAATTTCTTGACACCATTACACAATAGTTTATATTGAACACTTAATATTAGAATGTAATTTAAAGATTCAATTGTTTATGATAAATTCATAGTTGTAAAAATGTTTAGGGAGAATCTCATAGTAGTAAAAATTTTTGGGGAAAATTTCATTTTTTCAATGTTACTTGTTTATCAATAAATTGTGATTAATCGAAAAAACTTAAAACCTTAATATAAAAAAAATGTTAGAAGTATTAACATCATATACTAATACAAATTGAACAATGCTCACAAAATTTATTTTATATAAGTAGTGTAAACTCAATTTCATTTATTCCCTTGTTCAACACTTGTCACAGATAAAGTTAGATCTTATTTTAAAAACAATCTTACATCATCTACATCCCCAATCAAGGTTAGTTATATAAAGAATTTTACTATAAGCCATTTTACCTTTGTAAACTCTTTTTTAAATTTATTCTTAGTTATAAAGATAAAATTTTATTGAGGTACACAATTATTTAGTGGGTTGACTACAATAGTGCTTGTAGAATTAAAAGGAATTCTAGGTTCCTTCTAAATCATGTCCAAATTCTTAATAAATATTCTAGAATTTTTTTCACAATGCTTAGAACCCAAACAAAATAAAGGACATGCATTCAATTTAGCATTTAGTAATAGTTTTATTGTAATTTTTTATATGTTGACATATGTATCAGACATAGACCAAAATGCTAATTGAAATTGTGAGCATGTAGCCATTAAAAACTGGGTTAAATGTCCTCCTAGTTGTATATACTTGTTGTTGAATTGGAATGTAGTGTTATTCTTTTTTGGAGAATGTTTTTTAGTTAATAATCATTCTAAGTCGAGAACAAGCAATTTTTTTTGAGGCACTACAGAGAATAATAATTTTGAAATTCAGTTATACATTCAATTTATTTTTGAATGTTATCATAGTAATATGCTAGTTAATGTTTTACCTACATTCCTAGAAATTTTCAAAGATTTTACATCATCTCTAGTAAAATATAAATAATAAATTTAAATTATAATTATTTAATGCTTAAAAAACATAATCAAACCAACTATATTGGGACTTATTCATGAAAATTTCAATAATTTTTTTATTAATTTAAGTAATAATTAATATTTATTTGTAATCTAAATGTGACAATTGTCAATGCACTCTGATGTGTTTACCACAACAAATTACATGTTCTACTAAATTTCATCTTGTTGGTTAGATGTGACCTATATCTATTTACTTGTCTCCCCTTGAGCTTAAGTTGAGTCTTCATTTAATCTGTCATTTATATTCATCATTATTTGTAATGGCTTAACAATTTCTAATAACATGAAACATACAAGTTTAGAATGAGAATCCAAAATTATTTAGAATGGATGGCCACCCATAACTTTTCAAATGCATCACAAAGTATAATATCTAAGATCAAGGGATGTACATTCTCAAGAATAGTGAAATGTTATAGATAATTTAGTAATAAATAATATATTACATATTTAAAGCTCACGATCCAAAGGATTGAATTCAACTATGAAAATAATTTAGTGTGTATCTACATAAATTTTATGATATAAATTATTATCAAAACATGTACATACCCAAAGGTGTCATGATATATGTGTAGTATTTTTTAATCATCATCTCCTATTTTGTATTTTACACTATGCATAACAATGAAGTTATCTTTAAATCTATAACAACTTGTATCGTATTTGTGTCTCCATAGATTAATAAAATAGGGAATGAGTCTGTGTTTCATATTGATAACATGTGCTCCCAAAAACTGATAGATCTCTCATACTTGAAAGGATGCTCTAATAAGAAAATTCCAATATTGGTTAGCCTCATAATTTCTAAGGGCTTGATGTGTGACTAGTCAATTATTATTTTCACTTCTTCATCGACCCTGTCTTTTGAATCATGCACACCATAAATGTTAAATACTTGTAGATAATATTTTGTGATTATGTATCACCTCAGTCTTGTACACTTGGAAAACTCAGACATTGGTTGTTCTTCTTATTTCTACACTCTCTTTGCTTTTGTAAGCCTCACATCTACTCTATATTGTACCCCTTGGCCTATCTCTTAGTCTGAATAGTCTTATATTGTTGACACAAACATTATATCTTGCTCAAAATACTTAAAATATACTTATTTTACACCTTTGTAATTTTTGATCATGTACCTATTTTTATACTCCATAGACACTAATACCCAGGATAGACAATAACATTTATGTTATTGTCCTTCCCCAATGTAAGTGTCTAGTGTCCTAAAATCATCTAATTTGCAAATGAAATGCATTTAAATGGTTAGCCTATGTTATTTTATGTAACTTTTTACTCCAAAGTGATTAATATAAATAGATTAATCCTCAATTATTCCTCACCTAGAAAAGACCAAAGAGACAAATGCACTTATCAAAAAGCATTTTATCAAGCATTCAATTGATCAAAAGATTCCATATTTCCATGCCAGTCATTGTCATTATGCATCTATAAGTCTGAATTACTAAAAGAGTATCCCAAGAGATTATTTTTTCAAGTTACAAGCTAAGTCATTATTGTACTTGATTTACACACATTGCATGATTCACACACAAGCCAACACGTAGGGGAGAACTACATGAGTATGAGGCCATCTTCTAGAGTATTATACATGTAGGTAAAACCCTTTGATAATGAGGTCATTGGGGTCAACTTGACACCATGTTTTCACTAACCCATTTTTTCTTAAGGTCACATTAAAGATGGAAAGCTAGGGTTTTACCATTTCATAAGGATAAACTATCCATGACCTAGATTTGAATGCACTAGAGTGAAGGTGAACCCAAACCCATAAGAATCCAAGTGGTCACATCCTATTTTAACAAATATTTCATATATGACACTATTGTCAGAATTAGATAATAACATCAATGCAATCATTTAGGGATGATGCAATTATCCAAATAGCGAGAGGCACTAGATCTAAAATCTAATAACTATTCTATAACTATCTTCCCACCTAATTCTAATGTGTTTTAGATCTAGAACTACATTAACATAGAACAAGCTAAGTACTTCTCTTCTTTGTCATTTCTATATCTAGCCTAGTTTTACTTTCCATATTTAGACTATCTCAACACAATAAATTTATTGTATGCTTATATCTGAGTTTAGCATTTAATTGATCTATTATAGATTTAATTATCACCATTGTGTCATTTCATTTATATATTATGAACCCTAACTTTAAAGTGAAAACAACACAGATTTCATTTTAGGGTTAAACATTTAGTGAACCTAACCTTTGAACATTAAACCCTAGGTCACTTAGGGTTCTCTAATTTTTCTATTTTTGAACTCCAGATTGATGTAAATTTTTCAAGCATGTTTCCCATGGATAGTTCTATTAATTATTTTATGGTATAATACATTAAAGTGGCTCTCACTTTTTATATCCCACACCTAATTAACACATGTTGATCTATAAGGGATACAAAACCTGCATTCCTACAAGCTACTTACTATTTTAATAAGAGGGTTTCAAATAACAAGCAATAATTAATCCCTTTTCAAAATTCCTTTTGTAATAAAATAAGATTATAATCTAAGGAATATGAAAATTTTGACTAATTTAAAAATACACATGCTAAGATTACAATCCTTGAGTTTCTAAAGTAATCTAATGTTTATAATTATATCTTATATGAATATTTTCATGAGACACAAGTCCCAAGTAATATTGAGCTCGATTATTTTGTGGATATTATGCAAGATCTTAAGAATAATGACAAGCTCATTAACTTTGAGATAACATATTTACCATCCAAAGATGTTTTTTTACAGGAATTTTCCTTTGTTCATACAAATAACAATAAAAAATAAAGGTATCAAAAGAGTGCACATTAATAATAGATTAGGCCTAAACATTTGTAACATGCAATTCTTAAAAATCATGGGTGTTAACAACAATCTATTCAAAAAAAAATTATGCAAATTTAAATGTTTGACATATCACAAAGTCCTTTTCTTGGTCAAATTACATTAAGTATTATTGTGGGTCCCTGTACATTACCCACTGTGTGCAAAATTATTACAGATGATTTGACCTATAACATTTTATTGGGATAATTTTGCATATACAAAATGTATGTAGTTCCTTCTAAATTACATGTATTCTTAAAATTTTGGCATTAGGGAATAATTTACACATGTCCAATAGATCCTAATCCATTTAAACATCATTCACTTGTCTAACAAGTAGACAATCCTAAACCAACATACTCTGAATATGAGCCTAAAATTGACTTACTAGTATAAGAACCTAATCAGGCTATATTATCTAAGGAATCAAAAAGACAATTTACATGTTTACTAAGTACTAGGCTTCATTACTCTGGTAATTAGTAGTTCATGTGCTTATATCTCTCCCTCATCCTATTGAGGTTGATATGAGTTGACCTATACCCAATGGATATGATGTGAATGATTATTTTGATTATCATTAAGGACCATGGCATTATACAAACCATTGATTTATCTTGAAACACAAGATCCAAGATCTTATCAATGATCAAAATATTACATTTGAGGATCCTCTACAGGAATTCAGTTCCCCACAACTTAAAAAGCATCCATGACAATAAGATTTAAAAATTACCTTATACATGGGTGGTTCTTATTATTTCCATAACCATATTAATCCTGCACAAACAAAATCCAATTGTAATATAAAAGATTTTTAGAAGCTGAATTTTTCCTTATAAGACTTGAAAAATAAGGCCACTTGGAAAAAATCCTTGGGAAACATAATAATACCAATTGATTGTGGTCCTAAAGTGATTCAAACACAAGTTTGGTTTATGCCTACCAAATATACATATGCATTTACACTAGGAACTCTTTGGATATGCCAAATGGAAATAACAATTGACCCAAATCAACAAGGTCTTTCCTTTTCTCATGAAGGAAAATTAATCCATATTCTAAATGATAGCACTAACTATTCTACTATACATGTAAAACATGAGGAGAAACATGTTATGTACCTTTTCAACTTGTCCAATCATGATGAAAATAATGTAAAATATCTATCTTAAGGTTATAAAGCACTGAATGGGGGAGATACCTATGATCATCTATTGGATAGGATCATAGCTTAGTCTCTCCAAAAATACCAAAAAATCAAAAGCATTTAAAAAACTGAAAATAGTACTAGTACTTACCTATTCTATCATCTAATTAGATTCCATATGTTACATCTATATTGGTCAACCACATACTCAGTTACTTCTACATACACATATGTGTCAAACTTCTACACTAGGTTTGATATAAGCATACATATATGCATGATACACTCCTATTTTAGATTTTGGGCTCTCCCTCTATTTATGTCATATGGACATTGGGGGCATCTACTTAATAGATCTCGATACACACAAGCTATATGATTTGATAATCACTCTACATTATGATGTTTGAGATTACATATGTATTTACACATGCATATTATCCATGATTATATCTTACATCGGGTGATTTATATGCTATACACTTGACATAATTTTCTAACACATTGGATCCATGGGACACTATGACATGTTTATGCTAGTTTCTTATGCTTTACTTTATGCACTTCCTTGAGTGTATTTTATTGCTTGTTCAATCATTTGAATATGCTAATTTACTTTTATCCACTATGCTTATGTATGATTTCTATGACATTTAAATCATGTCATTATTTGTGGTAACGACATTTGAATATGCCATTATTGGTTTCGTGGATAATAAAATAAGTCATGTTCCTTCAATTGTGTAGTATTTGAACATGACCTTTTTCCATGGTCTCTTTAGACCATTATTTGTTGATTTAGTTTTGAGTGTTCTTGTGTGTTTGCTTGTTTTATTGTTGACCTTGTATTATTAATATCTACACATTGCCATGTTTTTGAATCACACATCTTAGGCCTACATGTGATCACATTGGTTCTATGCACTTCAATGATACATTTACCTAGACATGTTCCTTATATATGCTACATGGTTACATTAATAAATTATTTAGTTGTCTTACCCTTTTGAGGTGATGTAACTCTCAATTCTTATCTTTACCTCACCTCAAATGGGGGGGGGGGAATATTAATAGGGGAATGCTTAGGAAACATGTTATCCACACTTGGCATAGTTCTCAAATTCAGTGGGGGAATCCTTTGGAAGCATGTTCTCCACATTCATTCAATATTTGATACTTATATCACTTTAAAATTTTAGTGGTGGCATGTCATATGGTCATGACTTCCACACATTCAAAAAAATTTGATTCAGTGGGGGTATGATTAGGAAGCATGTTTTCCACATGTATTTAGTATATGGTACTTATATCAATTTATAGATTTGATGGGGGCATACTTTGGAAGCATATTATCCACACCTATTTAGTATTTAACATCTCTAATTTATAGTGGGGGAATATTTTGGAAACATCTCCTACACATTTGTACCTATATCAATTTTCATATTTCTTTGTATATAGTGGGGGCATGCTTTAAAAGCATGTCCTCCACACTTATATAGTAATTTGAATTGGCTAAAACACATAGTTATATGATTCAGATTCATAGTTATGGCAGAATTCTATACATTGGTATCATTTTTATACAAAATTTCATCAAGAAACATATTTAAGGTGCATATGCTATGAAACATGTGCCTAATATTAAAATATCCAAATCAATTTTAAATTCTAAAACCATTACATATATTGATACCCCATAGAATTTTATAGACCATATTAAAACAATCTATTACAATAGTTAGTTTACCTTTTGGTATGTTTGAGGTGATTAAATCAATCAATCTTTCCAATTTTTTAGGATAGACATGATAATCTAGCCTCCCCAAGTTATAAGTATCATTGGGTTACGCGATTGAGCTAATCTCAATTGCTAGGCGGCAACTCACTTTTATTCTAAATTTGGGGCATGCACCTTCCAATCTCTCTCTCTCTCTATCTATCTCCATGGACATATTGACTCTAAACATTTATCTATATTTATCCTAATCTCAATTTCACAGTCTTACAATTATACATATTTTTTAAAACAACTTGCCAATAGGAAAGGTAGTTACATCAACATATAGGTGTACCCCTAAAACTTGTTATTTTATTTCAAGCTATTTTAAGTAATTTTGACCCAAATTATGTGAACTAATTTATATTGTAACATGCTCTTGGTTGTAGTTCAGTTGGTAACAAAGCACTCAAATTCAACTCAAGCAAAGATAAGGTGTCCATACACACCTATGTAATTATTCCTTTCCTTTAAACTAGAAATTTCATTACTAGATTAAAGGGGGAAAATGTAGATAATATTTTGTGATTATGTATCACCTTAGTCTTGTACACTTGGAAAGCTCAGACCTTGGTTGTTTCTCTTAGTTGTACACTATCCTTATTTTTAAAAGCCTTGAATCTACACTATATTATGCCCCTTGACTTATGTCTCAATCTAACTAGTCTTATATTGATGACATGAACATTCTATCTTGATGAGAATGCTTAAAATGTACTTATGTTACAACTTTGCAAGTTTTGAGCCTATACCTATTTTTGTACTCCCTGAACACTAATGTCTAGGATAAATAGTAACATTGACATTAATATCTTACCCTGATGCAACTATCCATTTTCATAAATTCATCCAATTAAAAAATGAAATGTATTCTAATGGTCAACCTAAGTGATTTAATGTGACTTATTACTTTGAAGGGATTTATATAAATACAAGATTAACCCTCATTCATTACTCACCTAGAAAAGACCAAAGAGACCAAGGCATTTATCAATAATCACTCTATCAAGCATTCAATTTATCAAAAGCTTTCATATTTTCATACCAATCATAAGGACTACACATCTACAAGTCTGAAATACTAAAAGAGCAACCCAAGAGCCTAATTTTTCAAGTTACAAGGTAAGTCACTATTGTACTTGATTTACGCACATTGCATGATTCACACACAAGCCAACATGCAGGGGAGAACTACATGAGTCTAAGTCCATCTTCTAGAGTATTATCTATTAGAAATCACCCTTTGATAGTGGGGTCATTAGGGTTAGCTCAACATTGTGTGCCAACTAAACCATTTACCCCAAGGTCACATTAAAGATGGAAATCTAATGTTTTTCCATTTCACAAGGAGTGACTATCCATGACCCATATCTAAATGCTCTAGAGGGAAGGAAAATCCAAAACCATAAGCATCCAAGTGGCCTCATCATGTATCACTAGATATTATGTATAGGTTTCTATCATTAGACTTAGATAGTAACATCAATGCAACCATCCAAGGTTGATACAACTATCTAGATAGCCAAAGGCACTAGATCCAAAATATCATAGGTAATCGAGAACTATCTTCCCACCTAATTTCATACTATTCCAGATCTAAAAGTGTATTAGCATCAGTAAAAGATAAGTACTTTTCTCCTTTGTCATTTTTATATTTAGCCTAGTTGTACTTTCCATATTTATACTATCTCAACATAATAAATCTAGTGTATGCTTATATATGAGTTTAGCATTTAATTGGCTTGCTATAGATCTAATCATCACTCTTGTGCCATTTGATTTATATATTATTAACCCTAAAATTAAAGTGAAAACACCACATATTTCATTTTAGGGTTAAATAAGACCACCAACAGCCCCTTGAACCCACCTTCCTCATTCAAAATCCTATAACATCCTTAAAAAATGATTCTATTATTTTATTTAGCCTTTTGCATGTAGATGCATATAAAATTATGAAACAAAGAAGCTTAAAGCACTAGAACAATAAATATGAACACACAAGTCATTTCACTAGATCCAATATAGGAGAGTCTATCTATAATATCACTTTGTGTGACATCAATGACAATATTGTAAAAAATTAAAATAACCACCTATGGACTAAGAGAAAGATGGTGTTCTAGTGATCATAACGTTCTATAATATAAGTATCTTACTCCCTTGGTAGATAATTTTTTTCAACTAATCATACATACATTTCCAAGAGGTCAAAGGAATATTTTGATATCAATGTATTATCTTCTATTATTGTTTGGATCCCTTACCCTGTTTGATTTATTTTTCTTTTTCTCTTTACATTTTCAAATTCTTCACATAGTTTAACAAAGTGAGTTTCATGCATGAAAAATTATTCTATTACATTTAACATATCCCCAAAAATAACTACTTCTTCAAGAACCT
Source organism: Torreya grandis (assembly GCA_037957365.1). Classification (NCBI taxonomy): domain Eukaryota; kingdom Viridiplantae; phylum Streptophyta; class Pinopsida; order Cupressales; family Taxaceae; genus Torreya; species Torreya grandis. The sequence continues at coordinate 4,783,230 of JARHVA010000216.1, forward strand.
GTTAATTTAAATAGTTTATAATTTTCACCCTTGATACTATGGTCTCCTTCACTCTTTTGTAATAGGCATTTAAATTATGTATTTACACTAAGGTTAATAGTCACCTTCACCTAAACCTTTCCACTCATAACTTTTTCTGTGAGTAGATCAAATTATTCCACAAACATACCCCATGTGCCTATAGATAAACTCGATGTAAATTTTTCAAATGAATTTGTATTGAAATCTAGGTCACTATCTTTCTTAGTGTTACAATCTAGTACACCATTTGTGTAGAGATAATAAGCTTGAACCCATTTTTCCCATGTCATCAGGAAGAATGAGAAATGACAACTTATCATTAAAGCTATCAATATTTTATTTTTCAAAAATATTAATAATCTCTTCTTCAAATGCATGTATGTAAACATAAAATAAAAATGCATTAATCAGGCATATAGTATAGACACTTAATTTTAACCACTTCCATGTCTAAAGTAAATTCATAGAGAATTTATATAATCATATGCAAGTTTAACTAGAAATCACCATTTGACCTAATTTACCTACATAATTACCATTTTAACTAAAAATCATAATGATACATCTCTGATTCAGAAAATGGATTGTATTACAACATTAATCCTGTTTAGTGCATCTTAAATTAAATCAATCCTTTGCAATTTTTTTCACAAATAAATTAAGTGAATACTTGATTGACAAATAGAAACATTACAAAATCTACCATTCTTATAATTATTGATTAATCCCACTTAATCAAGCCTAATCATTCCTCTAATAGGAAAATCCATGGATTTGAATTTTCCTATTTTCCTAAATTCTCAATTGTAATATTTCCTCACCCAAGATGACATCATCAGGCAAAGTGTGTAAGAAATCAAAGGTTATGACATGTCTTACACCCCTCTTACACACTGCAAGAGGACCAATGCTTGCATTTTTATTCTAATTTACCTTCCATACTTCAAAATTACTTAAATGGCCTATCTTACACACTCCATGTGTGTAATCATAGATTTTAAGATTGATCCTCAACCCTCCATATTGAGATGAAATGAATGGTTCATAATGATCCAAGAAATATATACATAAAAGCCTCACACCTCTCATTTTAAGAAGCTTCTCCATGCAAAATTATGATGCTAGTTTACACAAGGAGCTTCCTCACTGTCATGCCATGCCAAAACCAAATCATGTGTAGACAAGGAGAGATGCTACTCATGTGGTAATTCAAGCATTGATAAAGAATTATACATCTACAAGCTGTGCTCAACCTATTTAGACTAGTCTTCATGCAAATCTTTAAGGGAGGTTAAAACATGGTTCTTTATCTTCCAATTGCATTTATTGTTTGATTTCCCTATAGCTCAACCTAGGGATTAGGCTTGAGAATTTATGTCTTCAAATTGTTTTTTATTTTGATTCACTAATAATTCACTAATTTTTATCACTCAATTTTTCACCATTGGAGAGGTAGTTCAAGTCTCTATTCTAAATTAAGAGGAACATGGGATTACCCCTAGGACTATGGATTGACTATAGTAGGGGTAAACCTATAGATTAAAGGGATAGCTCCCTAGATTTGTCTTGATTACTCATCACCTATACTAATAGATCATTTGGATGAAAAAAGAGAGATAAAACATAAAGTAAACCTATCCTAATGAGGTGATGCACCAATTGTAACTTGACCACTACAAACCACTTACAATTATACTTCAAACAAAATCCTAATCTGCACATGACACTAATCCAAATTTACCCCTTGCATTTGTATTTCTCATGGATGTTTGTGAAGTAAGATTAAGATAGGAGGACTAAACACAAAGTCATGACACTAGTGGAGAGATAACTCACTAAAATCATGAAATAGTTCATTAGAACACTTTAAGAGACCTGTAAAATATTTCAAAGTTAAAAATGAATGTAGATAAGGATACCATGCTAAGGAAGAGAATCTATCACTTAGCAAGATTAACTAGTCTATCATATACATTAAAATAACTCATAGAAAAGGTAAACCAATTTGTTATTTATTTCTCAAAGGCTAAAAATGAGCATGGATTCTCCATGCTCAGGTGGAGGATGATTTACAAAGATAAAGTGTTGCTTATATAGAGAAAGTGAGAGAGAAGAGAAGAAGGGTATAGGAAAGAGAGAGTAGACAAGTATCAATGTGAGTCATAAACAAGAGAAGAGTTAGGGAAATGACTTAATAAATCTAGGATGCCATTTATAGCTCCTCTAAAGATGATATAACTATCTATGTGGTGTGGGAGTTGAAATGCTTGCTTGACACCTTGACTAGATCTTGAAAACTTACCTTTGCATGACATGTTGAAGGACAAGTGGCATTATTGATGGTCAGATAAATTTATCCTACCTCTTTGCTCTAATCTTAACACCTCTCAGTTGACCCCATTAGGTTCTCTTTGACACATCATAACATTCTCTTGTAAATTGTTTAGAGGACTCTTCATCTCTTTAGGCCAACTTTGTATACAAGTGTCAAAACTTGGTTTTATCTTATTTAGCTCATATAAACTTCATGGATTTCCTATTAAACTCATATCAAACCTAAAACAATCCATTTTTAGATCTCAAACTAGCCCCAACCATTTGTTCTCTAACAAAATCTCAAAATTGGCGTTCTTGCTTGTAGCCCTTGTTAGTGCCCCAAATTGCACTAAGGCAATTGGGCCCTTATCATATATAAATGCCTAAATCCAACCCAAGTCAAGTACCAAAGATTAAGTCCTTACCCCAATTTATGTCTTCTAGTGTTCCTTTGAAAGGTCATTTTCATGTCAAAATTGGCTAAGTCAAGTTTTGATATGTACTTAGTGTGTATGAAGGTCTATTTATTTTAGACTTTTTGTCTGTAGAAAAAAGTCTGAAGGGTTATTTTCCTTCAGGAATTTTGCGTATGGAAAAAATCCTAAAAAAAATAATTCCTTTGAAAATTGAGCTAAGTCTAATTCCTTCAAGGAAAATGCAAAGTTTAGAGTCTTCAGACATTTTGTTTGTGGGTTTTCAAGACTAAGTCTTTGGACTTTTTGTGCAACTCAAGCTTTTGGACATTTTGTCCAAGATTTTCAAAGCTCGAACCTTCAAATTTTTTTCCTAAATGATTTAAAGTCAAAGTATTTGAAAATTTGTCTGAAGAATCCATAGTTCAATATTTTAGACATTTTATCCAAAGAATGTCAAAGATGCAAAAATCCTAAAGAAATTCATCCAAGTAGTGTGATGGTCATACAAACATTAACATTAGGCTCATTGATCATCTATTAGGGGTTAAATTTAACATTTGTATAGACATCATTGAAGGTCATGTGAATGTCAAATGATGAGTGCATGGACGTCAAATTTAAACCATGATAGTTATTTATCAAGAGCTTAAATTTGATGGTCACATAGATGTCATTGATGGTCATATGGATGTCAAATTTAAGCCATGAAAACTATCAATTGGGGATCAAATTTGATGGTCATGCACCTATTAAATATGTTCATATGAACACAAATTATGGGTATACAGATGTAAAATTTAAGCCATAGTAGATAGCCAATGATGTTTGAGCAGTTGGATAGAGATCAATGGTCTGTGTTTGATCATGGGTTCAAAGGATCAATGGAGGTGGGAAGTCAAGCTGCATCAGGCCTCAAAACACAAGTGTATAAGTGCTCTTATTCATGAGAAGGATCCATTGAATGGAAGCAACCACATTTCAAGGTTCTATGGTAAATTAAGTAATTCTCCATTTGATCTTAGATGTAGGCTCTTTTTAGAGTTAGTATATAGATTTTGTTTAGTTTCTTTCTTGCTCTTTCTTCCCTATTCCTTGTTTGTATATAATGCATGTACATATTTTTTTGATTTATTTTATGTTTTTATTTATTTTTTTAATGAGTCTTTTCAAGATAGTCCTCGACTCGAGTTTCATCCAGTCGCTCAAAGAAGGACCTTTTAAGTTGGGAGTGCAGGGGTAAAAAGACTATGGGTTTTAAATGTGAGCTTTCTGTTTTTAATTTTAGGGAGATTAGTAACGATAAATGAATAGACTAATCATTCCCTATAATCTTGAAATTTGTTTTTATATAAGCTTGATTTTGATAAGGTTTGCATATACATGATGAAAGTTTAAATTATTGAAGAACAGTCATGCTTGCACTTAAACACCATTCATTACCTAGGGTAAAGTTTGTGACCAAGGATGATTTCCTAAAGACCAAACACTTGACCAAATACCAAAACCTGGATAACTTGGTACCTAACCTTTGTTACAAAACTGAAAATGGTCTATTAAAAGTAAAAAACACAAAATAAGAGCTCATTGTAAATTTCAAACGGAACTTTTTAAGCAAAGGTGATTTCGATAATCTCCACTAGGGATATGGATGCCTGTCTGGTAGTAGAGTAAGGCCTTAAATGGAGTCAAAAGAATCTCTTTTAGGGTTATAGATGCTTGGATGGAAATAGAGAAATGCCCAAGCCTTCCCTAAGCTAAAAGCATGGTTCTTAATGAATATTCAAAATATGCTATAAATCAATGTCAATGGTTAAAGACATGAATTCTAGAAATTACTCTTCAAATCTCATGGTAAATAGTAAGTGGAATCAAAACACACACACATGACTAGGTTTTGATATTTGATCCTAATTTTTCATTTGTGAAGCTTGTGTTAAACATGACTCAGTCTTAACAATGGTGCTTGATCAATTGAAATGAATAGCCAAATTGTAAGTCTGAACCATAATCTCTAAATTTTAAAATATATTGCAATGGAAATTCTCTTGATTATGGTGTTACTAGTATATTTACACATTATATTTATTTGAATATCATCCACACTTGTTTTGGTTGGCATATTTGTGCTTAATTATAGTTTATATCTTATCTTGATTTACTAACATTGGATTTCTGAGTTTCATATTTGCAATTTTAATGGAACCCTTCTTAAAAATGGATCATGTCTAGGTTTCATGATTTAATGTTAATATGGTCTTTTACTAGCTTTTAGTTTGTCAAAGGCCAAGTTGAGTTCATTTTGATCACCCTAGAACCTTGATTCTAATCACATTAGCCCAAATCTTTCCATTTGAATTCAAAATTATTGGGAACATTTTTATGCGAGAGAATTTTAAAATGCCATAGACTTAGTTAAATTTTTATACTAAGACTTGGTCTTGTTTATTTACATGACTAAACCCTAGTCTAAAAATCCATACTTAGTCCCTTTTTGGTCTCGAGATCCCTTAGCCTATGTTCCTTATGGTTTGAATTAATACATGGTCTTTTTTATTTAGTAGATCCCCATTTTATTTCAAGTTGTGTCTAAACTTTAGCGTAAATTCTTAATTCATATTTATTAATACGAACCAAAACCTTGGTCTAAGATTGTATCCTAAGTCTTATATTATTTTTGAGATTTGACTTATATTTTTCACTATTTTTAGGCACCAATCATGTTTTGAACTAATGGATTAAAATTGACAACCCATATTTGCTCAGGTAATCAAGATCAGATGGTGCAAGTTCAAAGTCAAAAGGTCAAGATTATGGTACATGATAAGGCTTGAACATGTTCTCATCGATTGATGATATGTGGTTAAGCATATAATTTCCAATCGATGGGGTGTATTAAGTGAAGGTTTCAAATAGAGCCTAAAGTGAATGTGGTGATGACACACATCATAACTAGATTAGATAGAATATTGAGCAGTCAATGGCATTTGATCCTTTCGATCAAAATCTAATGGCACATATTGATCTAGCCTAACAAGATCCAACAACACAAGATCAAAGGGTCCCTTTTATTTATGTTTTAATTTGGTCTAGGATTTACCCTAAATACAATGAAACTTTAGGTTAAAACCTTATGTTATGTCCCTTTTTATTAAGCACAAGGCCGCTTTTTATTATGTTTTGAGTTTTTTTAAAACTTTGACCTAAATTTTTATTTGTGTTCATTAACATAAATAAGATCTTAGTCCAAAGACTTTAGATTAAATCTTTATATTATTCCTCAGGTTTTAAATTAGACATTTTTATTATTTGTAGGAACAAATCATGCTTAATCTCATGGATTGTAATATGATGATGTGCATTTGATCAGATGAAGATATCTAACGACACAAGGACACATTTGAAAAGTCAATACATAGTCTTAGGCTAAAGATCAAGAATGTTAGTAGAGATTGATGATACACGTTCAATAGTATACTATCCGATCTATGGCATGTATTAAATTAAGAATTTTTAATGAAGCCCAAAATGAATACGGGACTACCACTTGGCAAGAGTGCATTTTCCCAATAAGATTGAAAGAGTAGGATGTAGAAATCCTATGGAGATACCAAGTGGCACCATTTTAGTATAAGACCCATAGGCAACCAATGACATTCAATCCTTTGGATCAAGATTGATGGCATGCATTTTTTTGGGAAAGTAGATTCAACAGTGTAAACCAAGATGGACTTTTCAAAGGATTTAGGACCAATAAGCAAGTAACATGTGCCTAGATTAGAGCTAATTAAGTAAGCTAGTCATTTTAGAGCCTCAAGAATGCCTAAATAGCTCTGATATGGTGTGCTAAGTGTCAATTTTGGCTAGGAAACCAAAGATTAAGTGTTCTTCCATGGATGGGCAATGATTCAGTGCACAAAAAGAGGTTTATAGGCTGTTCTAAAGTATATTTTTCAATCATAATCATGGATCATTTCTAATTACACCATAACTAGATCATTCACGTGCTATCATTGTAAAAGTAGGTTGTTTCATGGCATACACTAAGGAAAAGGCAACTCTCTAAGAGATTCCAACTATGTAGATAAGTGATCAAGAGCTTCTCCAAAATGTTGTACATGAAGACAAAGTTTGTTTGGCCCTTGAATAGGAATATTCTCCTTATAGATCAAATGAAGATATTAATAGCCATGAAATCAAAGAGTTTATTACAAATCTTCATCATTATTTGTAAAGGCTATTAAAACATTGATTTTTCTTGTAAATGAATGAAGATATCAGGCATGACATGGAATATTTTCTAGCTGGAAGAACCTTGGCAGATTTGAGGGGTTGTTGTACAATTTTGCAAATTTTGACCCATAGTCCTAGAATGGAAAATAAATTAGAATGTATAAATAGAATGCTTGTCTTGTATTTCAATATTGTTGTTGAATGTTGTCAGTTTTTTGCTCTCTCTCTAAGTCTAAGATCTTCAAAGTTTTGGAATCCATTGTTATGTATAGATCTTATCTCTCTTGCTAAGGTGGTTGTAGCTGTATAGCCATTAATAATTTTTGAGAGCATGTTCATGTGTCTCCCTTTTCAAAATAGTAAACTCACCATATTTGTCCCCTTGGTAGTATTTAAAACAACTGATGTATGTAGGATTTACTTTCAAGATCAATGAAAATGCTTGTAGTTATCTACTTTTTCTTGTTGATGAAGTACATTAATATGTATTACAAGTCTTGCTAATTAAATATTTGGGTTTGTGTTCATTACTGGTTGTCATTTTGATCACATATTTAGGTTGTAAATTCTTCTCTATAGTTTAACTCTGGAAGTGTATTATTGAATGACCTTTTAGGGCACCCTAGGTATGTAGATTCGATAAGGAAAAGTGCTTGAAATCTTGGTTATAGTTTATGCTCTAGGGTTTCAAGGACCATCTAGTATTTCACATTGGATTGTGTTTGATTCTATTATACATATATTTCTAAGGATAATGTCATGAACCTTGCAAAAGACCCCATTATTTGAATAAGTCTCCAACACACCACCATCCTTTTTTACTATTATATAACTTGTCCTACCTTATCCTACCCTACATATAACACACATTTTGTGTATTAGAAGTGTTATTCACCCCTATAAATACATAATATATTGCTTACATAGCATGTATTTACATTTTATGCTTTGAATACTAGGGTTGCAATTTTCCATTTCAGTTATATTTTGAAGATTCTTCAGAATGAAATTTGCAATGATATACATATCTATCTTTAGTTGCTTGTATATGGATTAGTACATTTGTGCATTCCTTGAAACATCCCTTTATTGTTGGAGTGTGAAATTTTGGTTGTGCTTATTCACATTTGTGTCCTTTTATGCCAATAATCCCCATGGAGGTTGAATTGTAGAATCTCTCCATGTGAGCAAGCTACCCCATAGGTCCTCTCACCTTGGTTTAGGTAGAGCCAAAAGTAGTAGGGAGATAACCATACCCTTTATAGGTACCTCTTAGTCATTCTCTACATTTAGTATAATATTGATGCAAAACCCTTCCCCAACTATAATGACATTTTAGTGGGTTTTTCATCTTTGCTTGCCATTTTTTTAAGCATGTAAGACTGAGCATATGGGGTGTATAATTGGGAACCAACAACCCTAAAATGATGAAAAAATCCTTATGTAGATAAAATTATAGAGGATGTTGAGAATATGAGGGTATATTATATTACTCATTAAGGCCTTACAATTCCATGTTAAATTTCATGCTCTGAGAGTGAGTAGAGATATACTTTTTTGTATCTTTTCTCTTGTAACTAGGTCTCAATTAGGCCTCCTAGCCAAGATATTGAAAAATGTCTCTATAGGATCCCCACATGTGCCAAAACCTAAAAAAGTGTGTGATCTATTTATAAAACCTCATCCTTATTCTCCATGCCATATTTGGAGATTTGACAACTTGTATGGACCTATATTTTATCAAAAATTAATATTTTTAGGCCTAATCCATAAGGTTTCGTATAGTATTATACTAAAAAATGGAATGGGGTGATGCTAAAGGGAGTCTTGAACATGTTATGGGTCACTTGGAAGTTTTTATAATTCATCTAAAGGTATAAAATCTCATTTCTCTCTCATCTAATCCTTATAGCCCTCCTAAGTAACCTAAAAGTGCTTTGGGTTCTTAAGGATGGTTCATAAATATTATGGCATGAAACCATAAACCAATTCCTTTGGACCATACCAAGTAATGAAATCTAGCCTTTCAGGCTGGCAGGAAGAATTATGTGATGGATGAGAACAAATTGAGGTTTGTGAGTGCATGTTTGAGTTTGGTTTGAGTTAAAATAACCTTAATGAGGTTTTTGAAATCTCCCTTGACCCCTTATAATTTCTACATTTTCACAATCCTTTACCAAACTCTCTTACATACCATAAGTCTAGGCTTAGGGTTCTTATACCGATCTGCCTAACATACCCTAATGGTCGTATCCACTTGTTTATCTCACTATCAAGGTATAAGTTATTCATGGAGTGATTGAATATATATTTAAAAATATAATCAAGTTTATAAATTCTAATCCTAACTACACTTTACCACCTCTCTTAGAACTGATTACCTAAACAAGTCTGTGAATGCACTCAAGACTATGTAGGGTCTGAATAGGGCATGTCATGATTATGTTTTGCTTATTGAGTTTAAGCCTCTCATGAGATGTATATGTAGGTTTATAATCATCTATCTAGGATCTTAAAATATCAATCTTCACTTCACCACTGACTTCTCTTGACTGACCATCTCTCAACTTACTACTTATATAGGCCTAAGTATGTAATTAGCCCTGCTTGAGACTGAACAGGGTCAAATTATATGATGTTTAAATTTGTGATGGGTATAAGGGATATAAAAAGATAATAAAATAAATTACCAATCATATTTAAACATTATACTCTCTTAGATCCTTCTGCACTCTCTTCAACCTTCTAAACAAGTAATTTCCTCTATGAGCCAACAAACTTGTTGTTTTGTCTTGGCTAAGTGGGTTTATTTCACTTCAAGTTTAAGTTTGAGGGTTCTCATGGGGATATGATATCACCATGAGATCATATTCAAACACTCATCTCCCTCAAACCTTATAACAAAATTTAAGACCTTCAAATAAATAACTTTACTTATCAATGCAGGATTGTGTGTTCACTTAGGACTTTGTGACCCTTGTTGGTCACTTTTTATACAAACTCCTTGAGTATAATTCCTTTTATGGTTTAAAACTTTGGAAATTTGAGCTCTTATCTATCCTATACACATTTATATATTTCTTTCTCAATATTTTGAAGAGTCTTTAGTCACCTAAAAGGACATATAGGTGACTATCTACATGTATATACCCATTTATAAAGGTTTGCACTCTTGGGTTTTAAGAGAGCCTTTATTAAAACATTAATAATTTAACACTATTGATTCTACCAAATTATTGATAACTCCCTCAATATTTAAACCTATGTACTTCACCATCATCATTGTTCAAATCATACTTCTCTCAGTTGGTTGTAGGTGTCAACATGAGAATTCTAAGTACATAATTGACTGTGTTTTAGGATTTTTAGCATTCTCTTATCACCCCATAGATTCCCAATGAATATATCATGATATGGTTTATGCCATGTGACCCTTTTATTTATTTGAACTCCAAAATTCCATCAACCTTACTATTTAAGGCAACTTCTTTAATTGACTAGAGGTAGTTGTCTTGAAAGCTTGATTGTATATGATCTTAAATTATCCCTTCAACTAGGTCATTGGTTGTCTAAAAGTGAATTATAGTCATTAATGGTCTATTTTACATTCATTATAATTCCATTTTCCTCATCAAGACATGTTCAAATCTTTTCACTTCACTTGACCATGCTTATAGTCCTGTAGGTGACTATTAGGAGTTTGACTGTGTGCAACTTTCTCCACTCTTATTGATTTAGGTGATTAGAATCCTATTATTTCATGAAATTTTAAAATTTTAACATCACCATGTTTTCATGTATAGTAAACCTTCAATAAATATTATCAATCATTGAATTTCCTTTGATCTGTAGACCTACAGGCCTATAGAAGGTGAGGACTATAACACCATGTAGAAGCCCTTAAAAATTAAAAGTATGGTAGTTGGGAATTAAATATTATTGAATCCAAAGAATAAAAATATTTAAAAAGAAAAAAATACTCTCAAACTCTTACAAACATGTATTCAAACTAATCAAAACACCCTTTTATGAAAACACACATACACAATCTATACGGTGCATGGAAATGTGACCATTTGGTACTTGTATGGAATGTTCAATTTTATCAGAGGCCATGAATATATTTATAAGGATGGTAGGAGACCATGAATAACCATAAAATTAATTATACAACCTATAGAACCTATGCAATACATAAAATTTACTAGTTACTCCAAACTATGCACAAGAACTACTTTCCTTGTCAAAATACCGTCCAAACATTCCAAGAATATGAGTGAATGTGTGTGATGCATCTTTATACCTATAATAACTCAATCTAACTATTTTCATGCAGCTAAATCATCTACACTTTTACTAGAGTTACACCAAACTCAGCTCATGGGGTTTTAGGCTTTCAAAAAGTAGTCTATCTCCTTAGAAAGTGTTCATAAAGCTAAGAAAACCAATCCAAATACCAATGGAACAATTTATAAGCCCATATGGGTCCAAAAATTTTTCCAAAATATTATCTCCCAACTCTACCTATACATCTTGTACCATCTAATTAAATTTGGCCTTCACTAGTTTGTGAATGGAGCGATGGGAGAGAGAAAGATATTTCTAAAATTATGGAGCTTCAAAATTCTTCAAATGATTTTTTCTAACATGTATAAGCTTATAGGACACTCTGTAACTCTTTTCACTTTTAAGTGACTTCCAAAAGTCCATACAACTTATTTAACTCCTTAATATGGCATTGAAATGCAAGATTCTGACTTTATTTTGATTCTATGATAGGTTTGGAAGTTTTGTAACTAATTCAAGGACATTTGAAGGTGTGTGTTATGTATTTATCTCTTTGGGTACTTTTTTCATACATAAATGCTAGCTAAAATCACATTTTCATAGATATTTACCACCTCCAAGACCACAAGTGAACCTTAAATGTTCCAAAACATAATGAAATGTTTAATACATGAAATGAATTTAATAAACCCATTATCACCTATGACACAACTTTACCATGCCTTATCTCTCCATGACATGCCTAGACTATAATATGACGAAAACATGAAATTACCTTAACTTCTCCAAACTAACCTTAAAAAATGCTAACAAGGTTATATAAATACTTCTAAAGACCATATAATCATGACATGAACACATCAAAATACCATGACAAGTTTGAATTTATAGGGGGTTGATGAATTTCACTTGGATTCAAATTTGGTCAACACTAACCTCTCTTAGATTCCTAATCTACATAATAACATCCCTGGTGGGACCCAAAAGATTTGACACATCCCAAAATCTCCTCTAGACCATTTAACTTATTATAATTACCATAATTAGCCTTTAAAACAAGCTAATTCTTTGTTTTTTTTGCCAAATTTTGTTCAAGAATGTTCCAAACCAAATAGCAAATCCTTTCCTATGTAAATGTGATTTCAGAGAGATCATCAATGAAATCATTATGGGTAGCAGTGAAAGGATTCTTTGTACCTTGAATTTATTATGCATATGATAAAAATATGAAATTGAACAAATCATCAGTGAAATTATTAATTGTAGTATTGAAATCATCATTAGCCTATTTTTATTATTTTTGACAAATTGTGAAATTTTAGGGTTCTATAACAAAAATGATTTCACTATAGTGAAATTGTTTGTAAAACTATGAAATTATTTCTATGTATTTTATATTCTAATTTTATTTTTTAAAATAATCATGAAATTGAGACCATTTTTAGGAAAATCATTCTAGGTATCGGTTAAATTATGTTTTTAGCATTTGTGAAATTGTAATTAATAATAGAGAAATTTTCCATCTCAGTGGCACAATCATGTTATATATCTATTGTTTATTTTTATGTGTAGGTCAACATCAGTGAAATATTTGACTTTATTATCAAAATCATTGAGTTCAATAGTGAATTAATAGACTTTATTAGTCAAATCATTGAATTTAGTAGTGAAATCATTGACTTCAGTAGTAAAATCATCATTCCCAGTGCAAAATCATTTTTGACAATAAACAATTATTTCTTATTATTATATGTTTATGTTTACAGGCCTTATCTAAGAAATTGAAAGACTTAACAGTGAAATTGTTATGTACAATCATGAAATTATTATGTGAAAAAAATTGAGAGAAACAAACCTTTCAATCTCCTTATTGAATCAAAATCACTTGTATCAAATTTTTAATCTTTTGTGTTGTGAGACCTTAGACAAAGAGTGGTATTTTGAGTCAAACAAATAAATTCTACTTCCAATTCTAATTTGGCCATTATAAAAAATTCACATTTCAATTTGGGCTATAAAAAAACTTCTTCATTTTCATGTTATTTACTTAATTTCAAGTTTTTCTTGTTGTTGGATTGTCTTGGGGGGTTCTTTTTACATGTAAGCTCTCTCCTTTTTGGGTGACTCAAAAATGCAAAATTTCATATTTGCCTTTTACCCTATTTTTTATTTGAATTTATGGAGTGTATTTCATCACCTTCCCACAAGTATTTATTGGTGCGTTAACCTAGGAAGTCTCATCCTATCAACATACCAAACCCCATTCATTCAAAAAAGGTATACAAATTGAAGAACATTACCATCATGAAGGATGTCTTTGTGATTTCACATTTTTGTGTGAGAAAATTGACCTTAGGGAGTTATTTATAATATCCTAGGCCAAGGTGTGGTACCCTCAAAAAGAGTAATCTTGGCAAAGATATTGAACTTATTCATTGATGGGTTTGTGCCCACATATCACCTATTATGGGTTGTATATATGGACCATCTATAAAGCCCAAGTAAAATTATAATCAAACCAAAAATTCAGTAGAACTTCACTAACACCCTTACAACCAAAGTGGTATTGAAGGGACAAGACCCTATCATGAATGGCCTGATCTTGTATTACTTCTTAGATGTTTCTTTTATTGTAAATCATTGATTGATGCAAGGGTGTAAAAATTAAAATCCCCTGAAGATATCTTTAATCGTATGAACCTTGAGAGAGAAGGATAGGGTTAAAATACCACTGATAATTGCAATAATTTATTTAATCAACATTTAAATGTTATAATCCTCTCTCAAGGAAAGTGTTTAAAATGTTAAATGAATGTCATGAAAAATCATGCCAGTTATTAAAATTGCCTTGTAATGTTTGTGAGTTGTTGTTTTATTATTGAATCAAAATCTTATTTATACTTGAGACTAAATCGAACCAACCAAATCTAAGTCTAAATAATTTTTATACACACACAATGAGGTGTTACTCTGCCAAAATTCTAGATCAAATAAAAATGACATGTTAAAACATGATCCTAATACCTATGTTACTTGTTCAAACCACACCCTTAGGTTGCTTAATTTGAACCAAAAGTCTTGTCCTAAACCAAATCTCATTTTCAAAAAAATTTAAACCAAATTCCAACTTTTTATTCATGTTGTGTTGTAATGTTGTTCATTTTAGTCCAAACCTAAGTTAAAATATGATTACCAATTTTAAATCACCTTATTTTCAAGTCAAACCAATTCTAATTCCAAGTATAATTCTATATTCAAATATAAAGATCTAATTCTAGTAAAATTATGCCAAGACCATTTCATTTTTGAATTCAAGAGTTTTAAGCCTAGTCCCAAACTTGATTTACCATTGTCAACCAAGACCATTATTATGCCATAATTTATACATTTAAAATTTTATAAGGTGTCTCAAATAGGTCAAGGTATCATTTATTTTTTCACAAAGTCAAGTTTCAAATATCAAAACTTTTTGAAATAAGACCAAGTGCAAAACATTTCCTAAGTCCAAACGTTGCACATTTATGCTTGCAAAACCATTATGACCTAAACTTATGGATTTATCCTTTGAGAAACCCATTTCAAAAAATTTATATTAACATAAATTTGGTTGGTGTATTCCAAATTGAGGTTCACCTTATCATAAACCAAACATCTTACCTCAAACCGATTACCAAGTGATATTACAGGTGAAGTCACTTAGCAAATCAAGACATAGCCTTAGACATTTAAGACCTTTTCAAGATGAAGATTATAAACTTATACATGACTAAGTACATGCGTAGTGGGGTCATTTATAACCCCTCATTTGATGATGAGGTAGTTTACAATCCATATGGGTATAATCACTATGTAGAGGATGGGTAAAATCAACAATACCTTGATAATGCACTATCTAATGTTGAAATTGAACAACATAACCCATACCTTCCAATTATATCACCTAATATTAAACAATTCAAATAACAACCATACCTTTCACATGTACCATTTGATATCAAACATATACCTAATATGATGTACCTAATGCACCATCAAGTGATGAATATAAACAAGATCAATTCAATTGATAACTATTTGACAACAAAGATGAACATCTTGTTATATTTTTGGAGATGGGGGATAAGTTTCTACCTATTTTTCCAATATAAAATTTACATTATTTGGTTAGAACACACAAAGAAACACTTATTACATTATTAGATAACCAAGTTTCCTCTAACATAGATCAAGCTCAGAATCAAGCCCTAGTTTTGTTAGACAAAGGAAAGGGTTAACTAGTTAACCCTCCCACACAAATCCAACTTATTTCTTCACAAATAGAACAAGATAATCTAGTTATAACTACTTTAGCTAACACCTTGGCCATATTTAAAGTTTAAAATCCCACATTATTGGAGTCCAATCCTAAAATGGAATAACCATTATATTTATCTACCTATCCCATGTATATTATGAATTTATTTGCCAATAAAACATTAGTTGTGGATATGTTTAGCAAAGCCATAGTTTAAACTAATCTAATGACTAATAAAAATTTGGATCTCCCTGTAGATTCTACACAACATGTGGTAGATATCTCATATAGCATATTTTAACCCACATTAGGTACCATCCAACACAAAATAAAACGTTATTACATCTTATCCATGACCTCTTCCTTATAACATTATGAATACCATGCAACAATAAATTTCAAACCCACCTGAGCCATAACAACATGTTTCAAGTACCCCACTTCAATAAGTGGTGACCAATCCTTCGCTTCAACAAGTGATGACCATTACTCCACTTCAGTAAGTGGAAACTAATCTTCCAATTTAACAAGTGGTGACCATTCCTTCACTTAAACAAGTGGAAACTAATCACCCACCTCAATAGGTGGCAAACAATGTTCCATTGCAATAAGTGTTGATTAATCTATTGTGAAAATCTAGCATGAACTTATATATTAGTGGGAACATAAATAATACAATATAGTATCATATGTGATTTGATATGCAAAGCATGTATTAAGAGTGAAATAATAAAGGAATCTAGTCTTTATAATAATCAACCTAAATTTATGTTAGGAGAAGTTAGTTGTTAGTTGTTAGAATAATTAACTTATTTTTAGAGTGAATAGTTATACAACCATTCCAATATAATTGTAATAATATGATTAATAATGTATGAATTTGATTGACCAATAAATCTCTGTGATTTACACATTTATGATCTTTGGATCTCACTAAGTATGGTGTAAAATCTATCTTTAATATCATAATAGGTTTTGGGTGGCTTGTTTGAGCATTGTGGCTTCCTCCACTCATTTGTTTACACCAAAATGACTCAATGCAAGCATTTTAGACGACTTGAAACAATAATTACTCTATTTGCCCATAATTCTTATATGTTGCTAATGGTTTAATAGTGTAAATCATGTGTGAATCCATTGGCTCTGCATCTACTTGTATGGTTATCCCTATCCACACTTCCATTCTATTTGTAGTTTTTTTACTCAT